>CP092724.1:24017511-26417511 GCA_030273425.1 Microplitis manilae | reverse complement strand
ATTAAAATTTTTATTTGTGGAGTAATTTTCAAATTCAAAAAACAATAATTTTTATTTAAAATTTAAAATTCACTTACTCGATTAGATTTCTGTTGCTTTGATGAATTCGACGATCTTTTGGCACTTGAATAATTAAATTACATAATTAGAAATTCAATTACATAAAAAAGTAAATAAATTTATAACCTACAAACCTGGGAGTGTTAGATTTTCTCCGCACCATTTTTAAATTAAATAAAATACGAAAAAAAAAGTGGCACTATAAATAATTATGAAAAAAATGAATATTTATAAATCTCATATAATTAATATACTTTTTTAAGTCGTTTGTAATTAATAATTGTTTGTAAATAAAAGGAAATCATAACAAAATAATTGCCGTTGACAAAAATGCCCGATCCCGCGAAAAATATTTGAAGTTGCGCGCGCGCACTCTGCCGGTGATAATTTAAATTCCACAGAACTTTAGCCGGTAAAATAAATTTCTCTACAAACTTTTACTACATATATATATGTAAATATAAATTGTCAACGAATCTTGAGTTAAAAATGCCGGAAAGTTTAAATAATAAATTATTTTACAACACAGTTCTCTGTCAATCATTTTCTCCATCAGGAAAACATTTAGCAGCTGGAAATATATATGGAGATATTTCAATATATGAGTAAGTATTTTTTTTTATAAAAACCCCAACAATGAGGTTATATATTTATTTATATAAATTATTAATTTAAAAATTTAAATTTTCAGTTTATCAAAATCATTGACTCCAATAACTGAAGAAAATGATTTACCAGGACCTTCATATAAATTTACAGCACATCCAGAGCAACATGTACAGACAATGTTATCAACTGATAATTTTTTGGTCACCGGAGCTGCTGGAGAAATATCCGGGTGGGATTGGAACGTCGTTACATCCAGCAAAGCTTCAAAAATAAAAGTTTCTTGGACTGTGCAGATCCCCGCTGACAAGTAATTAATTTTATTTACTGTTATTATTATTAATTAATTTTTTAAATAATCAATTAATATTTTAGAGACAGTTCAGAAAAATCGGATGTTAATTACATGGTTTATTCAAATGACAAACATTATTTGTATGCTGGATGCGGTGACAGGAAAATCTATGTTATTAATTTGGACAATGGCAAGATCTTGAAGGCATTAGAAGGTCATGAGAATTACATTCATTGTCTAGCATTAATGTAAGTATTTTTATTATTTATCCAAGTGATTATAATTATACAAGTTTAAATTTAAATAAAACATTTAATTGAGACTATAAAAGATAATAATCTAAAGCAATCGGTATTTAAACCGGAGTTTTAAAATAAAATACGGGGTAAGAGAAAATAATAAAGAGCTCGAGATTTAATACCATAAATTTAAATCAGGAACAACCAATTGGCGAGTGCCGGTGAAGATGGATCAGTCCGTCTCTGGGATTTACGAACATACGAGAATACGAGTATATTGAAGCCGCATTTAGTCGACAAGGTCGCGAGACCCAAGCTCGGAAAGTGGATTGGCGCCGTAGACTTTACCGAAGACTGGCTGGTAACTAAAAAAAATATTTTAAATTAAAAGCAAAAAAAAGTTTCTATTATTGACAGCTTTTTTAATCCCAGCTCTGCGGAGGCGGTCCGAACCTTTCACTCTGGCACCTTCGCACCATGGAACCCGCGACTATTTTTGACTTACCCGACCAGGGGATTCACGAGGCTAAAATTTTCGAGGAGCGCGTCATTGCTGGAGGCACGATGCCGTTCGTTTACCACCTGAATTATCAGGGAGAGACACTGGCCGAGGTACCCACCTCTAGTAACACCGTCTACAGTATCGTCTATCAAGAAAAACCCCACAAAGTTCTCAGCATCGCCGGTTCCAGCAACAAAATTGACATCTGCACCAACTTTAATTACCGGGAATTAGTATTTAAGTTTGCGTGATGTTAATAAAGTTATATTTTTTATCAACTTGTTAATTATTTTATTCAGTAGTTTTGTAAATTTATTACGCTTACGTCATCAGAATGCCTCGCGATAAGTTTTGAACGAGCAGTAGCTTAGAGTTGAGGTATAGTCTTCCTTAAAAAAACTTGACGTCCTTAGAGGCCGCCGGAGCGCTAAATTGCCACCCTAATTCAACGTCTTGCTTCTGCTGGCATCAAGGCATTCTTTCTTAACCGTAGAGTAGAGCGAATAACAACAACAACAATATATATATATATATATATGAAGTTAAGGGGAAGAACTGGCTCTTAACCGTCCGGCAGTCAAGGTCAGACTTGCAATTCACTGAATTATTAGAAAATACTTTAAACTTTTATTCCTGAGATTTCTTCAAGCGAATAAAGTAAATTGCTCAACTCTTAAACTTTAAGTATCATCTCAGTTATCCCAGGATAAATTTTATAAACATTTAATAGGATTTTAAACCTATATGTACCTACGTATCCAAGACAATTGTCGGTACTTCTTATGACCAAAACCGTCGAGCTGAATCATAGTCAATTTGAATAAATTAACATCTGCATGTAGAATTTCAATAAAATAAAATGTAAATCGTGAAACTCGATGAAGAAAACGCTCGTATTGCCTCAGATAGCGAACGTGGGCTGAAGATTTCCGCCCACATTGAAGAGTGAAATGAGAAAGGATTACAAAAATCAAAAATAATAACAATGATCCCAAGGTTACCCGTCTCATGATTTAACAAAATCTTTTACCGGGTTTCGGGTACGGAGAAAGCACTGCCTTATAAGTCCGGGAAAAAAAGGCCCGGCTGCTCAGCACGAAAAATTCAACGAAAGACTATTAAAATTTATAAATTTATTATGACGATTTCGCGGGTAATCATCACTTTCGCGACTGCTCATTGTCATCTGCAAGGTGGAGTTGCAGATGGTAATGAAAAAAATGAGTCGGTGGTTCCCCGGCCCCGGCACCAGGAATCGTGATTGCCAGGATCGCTCTTCGGCGTAGGTGCTTATTAGTTTCCTCGGTGTAATTGCACCTCGCTAGAGGTAAAAATGAAACCGTAACGGTAAAGTTCCGAGCCGCAACTCGGATCATGAGTATATGAGTGCATAAGAATAAAATAAGGACGTAAATGCGAATCATTAAACGAGATTATGTTTTTCTATTCCTCATATTCTGCCAACTTTAGATTACATTTTTTTTTTACTCTAAAATAAAATATATTATTTTTTATTTAATTACTCGAAATTAAATCTGTTTTACAACCGATAATTAATCAAAGTATATATATTTATATATATATATATGGAGGTAATTTAGTGTAATATATTTTAAAATAGGTATTTAGACTTTAGACAATTGCGAAATAATTATAGTAATTTATTATATTTTAAATCATCGATATTTTTATAATTTTAATTGAAATTTATCATAATAGATTTACTTAATAAGTTCCGTTTTTTTTATTACATAATTCAAGGCAACAGTTTTTATTTCATCCGTAAAATTGATATCATTTTCCCCCGTTGACATCCGATGCCTTGATCATTGAAATATTTATTATTATTGTAATTATTAATTACTAATTAAAAAAAAATAACTTATATAAGTAGTATATTAAACATATATGGACAATAAGTTATAAAATTGAGTGGAAAACAACAGTAAACAAGAAGAAATATTTATTAGTTGTGCACATATATATTTATGATGGAGATTACGTAATTATCCGGATTGGTATTATTACTTAAGAGTTTTACAGTTAAACATGAACAATTGTACACATAGATGAGAAAATTTATATTTATATGCGAAGACTAAGTGAAGAGTGTATTAAAGTAATTACTGTAGTTTTAAATAATTTTTAAAAAGCCAATCAGCGTATTTAAATTTATAGCTTATTTTATTTTTACTGAGAAATATATTTATGTTTTGATAATTAATTAAAAATGGAATTAAGTACCGTCAGGTTTATTATTTTTTTCATTCTCACGACACTTGACTTTCGCCCAATTAAATAAACTCGCGAATCTTCGTACTTATTATAATTATTGTAATTCGCTGTAAAAAGTCGAGTGATTACGGATTTTATTTAAATTCAAATTTACTCCGAATTACGGAGTTTTAAAAAAAACTATTTCGCATACGGAGTAAATAGGGAATTTATTTTTCGGAGTAATTTGGATTTTATTTAAATTCACATTTGCTCCGATTCAGAATTTTAATATTAAAATAAACTTCGGAGTAAATTTTACTCCAGGGAAATTCAACAAATAAACAGTCACCTCTTCTGCATTTACTCCGAGTTTATTTTTTATTTAATCTGCATTTACTCCGCAGAATTTTACAGAACAATAATAGTAGACTGTAAAAAAGTCAGGAGTAAATTTCTAGTAAATAGAGATTTTATTCAAATCCAAATTTACTCCGATTCGGAATTTTAATATTACAATTAACTTCCCGGAGTAAATTTCACTTCGAAGGAATTAATCAAATAAACAGTAACCTGTTCCATATTTACTCCGAATTCACTTTCGATTTAGTTTGAATTTACTCCGCAAAACTGTAAAAAATTAGGAGTAAATTCCTTATAACTACAGATTTTATTCAAATCCAAATTTACTCCGATTCGGAATTTTAATATTACAATTAACTTCCCGGAGTAAATTTCACTTCGAAGGAATTAATCAAATAAACAGTAACCTGTTCCATATTTACTCCGAATTCACTTTTGATTTAGTATGAATTTACTCCGCAAAACTGTAAAAAATTAGGAGTAAATTCCTTATAAATATAGATTTTATTTAAATTCAAATTTACTTCGATTCGGAATTTTAATATTACAATGAACTCTCCGGAGTAAATTTCCCTTCGAAGGAATTAATCAAATAAACAGTCACCTGCTCCGTATTTACTCCGAGCACTTCTGATTTAATCTGCATTTACTCCGCAAGACTGTAAAAAAATCGGGAGTAAATTCCTAGTGAATACAGATTTAAATCCAAATTCATTCCGTCACTTGGAGTTACGGAGTAGTTTGGATTTTATTTGAATCCTGATATGGAGTTTTAATATTAAAGTAAACTCCTGGAGTAAATTTTACTCCAGGGTAATTAAACAAACAGTCACCCGCTGCATTTACTCCGAATTTACTCCAGATAAAATCTGCATTCACTTGGCAAATTTTTACAGCGATAATTTTAATTAATAATTTTTTTTTTAGGTATTCTAATCGTCCTTCATAAGAGCCGGTGACCCTGAGGAGTTGCCGGGCAACTTGCTGCCATCCGGCATGCTACGGCGTCGGCGGATGACGCATCGACGAAAAGAATACCAAATGAACGTGAGTGCTACGAAAGAAACTGCGATACTCCGTTACATTACAGTGTACATATATATGTATATATTTATATGTAATACTTGTGGTCGTGATGATGATGATGATGATGATGATGATGGCAGAGTACAGAGTACAGTGTAGTCTCAGTACACTGGCCACAAGACTGCGAAAAGAAAAAAACATCAGGGTGTTATGGTGAGCACGAGCCACTTTTGATTTCGTCTCCTTCTACTCCATCATCTTCGGCTGTCTTCCATCCTCTTACTTCAGTCCTCTTCTTCAACTTACACTATTCTACTCTAGTGTTGAGCACAGCATTAAGTCTTGCTCATAATCTATATATAGTTCCGCGGGATTAAACTCCTGAGTAGTCCCGGTACTAGTCTATACCAACCACGTCCACCCAGCATCTCCAATTAAATCGTTATTTAGCTGCTAAACAGAATCCTTCATTTAAATAAAAATCTAAACGCAATGCGACTCAATCCCCATTTATTAATTCACAAATTTCCATAATAAATTTATATAAATAAATAAAAATAACATGTATTATATATTTACTTATCAACTTTTATTGATGCTATTCAAATCATACTTTCATTTATTTATATTTTGCATTTATAATAAAAAACTAAATGTCATGTTTAGCAGGACTGGGTTTTCACCGTCCGGTTTTTATTTTTTTATTTATTTGTGTATAAATAAATAAACGAGGATTTGTGTAGCCATGCATCTTTACCAGGCGTCGAGCTCACTCTTGAGCACTAGATATATATATATATTTAATACCGCGGGTGCGTCGACTTCTCGGTATCTATTCCGCGTGTTCCACGAATTGCGCATCTGATGATCATAACTCGTAGGAAAGGAAGGGTTCGGATTATTTTTAACCATTAGGACAAAAATAACTCTAACAATAAATTCCTATTGTTGTCTCTCCCAGGTAAAGATGTCAAATGAAGATACAAATGGTCCCAAGTGATTTGTAACTATCATCCAAAGATACTTTTTCTGACAATCGTTGATGGATTAACGCAATAAATCCTGATTTACTTTCAGATATACACAATTCTAGCTCCGTCCTCGGATTTTTGTCACGAAAACTCATGAAAGGAATACATGAAAAGATAATCTGGAGTTTTATTATTCGGATGGAATCAGCAGAGAGGGTGTAACTCATTTCCTCATCACGGATCGTTGCCCGGTTCTACTTGGGCTCCAGGACTGTGTTTACTGGGCGTCATCCGTCGCACATAGACAGTCCACCGATTTATCTGTCGTACATGAGCATGTATGTACTTGAGCTTCAATTCCTCGGCTTATGTTACATTACATTAGCTGAGTTGTTGGTTAGCAGTATATATACAGGAATTATCCACGTCCACGAGTCGACGAGTACATGAAACAAAACTCCAGCACAGAACCAGAGTCTATCCATGAGCTGGAAGCAGTCAAGAGAAAATAAGAGAGTATCTAGTGAGGATAGAGGAAAAAAAGAGATAAAGAATGAGGGAGTCGGTGAACTCATGGCTAAGGACGTACACCGAGTCTCGCGTGCAATCGACTATTATAATGCCAGGATGACCTTTCGTCCATCAAATTCTTGTTGATCTTTACACCAAGACACGTGATAATGAGCCACTGACTTTACCTTCATTTGTTTATCAGGTCATTTTAAATAAATTAACTGTTAACTATTTTTTTTTACAGACGTCGGCTGTCTGGGATGTCATAACATTTAAAAATAGAGTGGCATCATCAATAAAAATCAAAGAGAGTTTGAGTTGTCTTAAATTTATTAAACTCTATTCAGTATCCACCTATTTCCTCCGTGGGAGTATGAACCCCGCGAGAGTTCCGGAGCCCGTGCAGCGGACCGGGACGAAGTGAAGGAGTCGAACAAGTCGGACAGCCCACGAGCCGTGAATATGACAGAGACACCAGAGCGGGCGTGGAGTGTGAAGGAGAGACGGTTACTGAGATAAAGCTTCGGACGGAGACGGAGATAGGAGAAGGTACTTCTCGACCAATCGCAAGGCTTCGCGGCTTGACGTACAGGTAGTCAGTACTCGACGCTACGCCGGTAAGTCTGTGTTAGTAAGACCCGCGGAGTCTCGCCAAAGGAGTTACTGATGTGGTACCAGTCCGTCCGCGGTCTTCCCGGTAGGACCAAGTCGATATACACGAGTTCGAGGGTTCCGAGTGTCTGGTTTTATTATCAGTGGTTGTGATTATTGTTGTTGTTTTTATATTTATTTATTTATTGAGGTTTTTTTTTTTCAATATTTATTTTACTTTTAAGTGGAGATTTATATTTTGTCTGAAGGTGATTAAACAGAACCACTGGCGCGAGAGGAGGAAAGATAACGTGGAGGCTGGTATCAGCCATGGGGACGGGTAAGTTTTTTTTTTTAAATAAAGTTGTAGTTTTATTTTTTTATTTTTTAACTCGCACCTGTCATTGCCGGCTGGTGAATTTTTTTTTTGAATAATTTACCCGCGATTTTTTTAAAATTTTTTATTTTGCAACCGCGAGCTTCACTGGAGCCGCAGAATTTTTTTCAATAATAAATCAATATTTGTTTTTTTTGAATTACCATACGATGTACAGTAAGACCGGAAGTATGTACCGCGAATTAAAGACGTTTGCCCGCCGAAAAAAACGGATTCACGGTTCGCTGTCCCGCTCGCCTTGAAAACGGAGTTATAAAGATCACTTTTTGACGACTATCACTTTTTTACTTTTATTACTTTAGCTCTCAACTACTCGCTCATTTACTTGCCGACTTTAAACTTTTTTTTAAAATTACAACTTTAAATTTGACCTTTGCAATACTACAAGCTGACATTAACGACAACCGTTACTGTACTAGTAGTCAATAATTTAAAATATGAACATATGTATATGTATATATATTTACGAAATTCGCTTGCAGAATCCTTCCGGTCATTTGGTATCTTGTTGTGCAGTCACCTTAACGCATTTAGAAAGTACTTGGGAGAGCCGACGAAACTGTGTCTCGACCGAAAAAAAATTAATACGGAAAATGAGAACAACTATGAATAAATTAAAAAAAAAAAGATTTATAAAAATTAATATCATAAAAAGCATCTCATTATAAATTTTCTCTCGTTAAAATAAAATTAATCTCGTAACGATAAAAATAAAACTCCATTCTTAGTCTAGACTCTCGCTGACCTTCGGGTTTAATGCGATTATAAAAATAATAATCTGATTAAAAATAAATAAAACCGTGGGTATATTAAATCAGAAGTATTTTTATTATCAAACCGATAGTGCCCAAGGGCCAACGGCATACCGGTTGTAGGCTCAAAAGTCCTGGAGATCACGAAACTTTCTATGCACAAAAAAAGCTGCCGAACTCAACTCCCCGATCATAAACAAAAATACATGACAGCGAACAAGTATTTTTGAATAAATAATAACTCGGTAATAAATAAACTCGGGGATAAAATATGAGAGTGAGTGCGGTGAAAAATTGCAAATCACTAAAATAATAATAAACATAATTAAATATTTAATATTTAAGTAAACAAGTCGCGGGTTTGCTCTTAAGATCATGTGTAAATTCGACTCGAGAGATGGGACTGATGTAATCCTTTTAAAATTCTTTATAAGGACTCGATGACGTCAATTTTCTTCTTCTTTTTCTTCTTCTTTCGCTTACTTTTCCTTCTTCTTTTTATAGAGATAACAATAGGAAGAAAATAATATCACGTAAATCAAGTGAGCAGAACAATACCAAGTGACATAATAATTTATAAATAAGTCTTCGATTTTAAATGAAAGTCCGCAAAAAAAATCAAGTGGTATAAAGAATTACAAGACAAATTATAATAAAGGATTGCATACAAGAGGTGTAAAGTAATTAAACAAAAAGCAGCACAAATGCGTGGGTAATGCCTACGCGTGCGTGCAAATCATCGGGGAGTATCGTAGAAATGGCTTACATTAGATTTTGAAGGTCGTCTTTCTTTACTTGCCCTCATTATTTATAAAAATCTAACTACTGATCACTGATTGCATTATTAATTAATTAATTAATTAATTGAAAACAGTCTCTATTATCCTTAGGTTTTTTGTTCCCAACCCTGCGCATCTTGATGGAAAAATTATGCAACGATCAAGTAATTAACTGATTGCGGCAATGTTTTTTTTGATACGCGATGTGTGGCGATGTCCAGCAGCCCGAGAGCGTTCTCCCGTGAATTTAGTTGTTTTTTAAAAATACGCTTATGTGAGCTGGATCATGTAACGATGGTAATTTGAGCCGTTGTTGTTAAATCGACTCGTGTCACTAAAAGGAGCCGAAAGGGAACGAGGGCTCGTTGATACACACGGGGACGGGGTTTTATTATTTAAATCTGTCGAGTATTATTTACTAAACCAGGTGATAAATCGACAAGTAATGCGACGATAGTTTATTTAAAAAGGCCGCGTCCTTGCATTTAATACGACACGAACGAGTGGTCAGTAATGATTAGCATCGGTGATCAAAGTGAAGGGGAAATCTATAGGCTTCAAATCTGGCCATATTGAGTTCGAGCGGAAGATGAGTAAATATAAGCCGCCTACTAGTCATAGCCTTGTTTTTTTATGTCGCTAAATCTGTAGTACACACATTAATAAATTGTGCGGGTTATTATTCTCTTATTGTGATGATTAGATGCCTCGGGAGAAAGAAAATGACACGATTCGCACGCTCGATAGATCCTCATTTGTAAATACCAGGCCTTGGAGTCCACTATATACTTCGAATTTTTATTATTTATTACATGTGTGTGTATATAATATTCTCATCTAATTAAATATTTTTTATAAAATATAAAAGGGGATTGAGAGAACATCTGGATGCTTAGGTAAAGATAAAAAAACTACGGAGCTAGATTGCTCGTGGTGTCGATAAAAAATGTTTACCCTAGGTACTAATTTATACCTTTGATTGCATAATTTTTTTTGGATGCCGCGGCACTACAAGTGGTAACCGGGTTCGAGAATGCATTTAGCTTTTTTGTAAACTAGAAAATCTAGTTTTCCCTCTCGTGCGTTGGTACACACGATCGGCGGAAGTAGTTTTCGATCGTTGATGAACGATCCCACGATCGCGGCTGAGTGCTTCCTGCTCGGAGGCATCTTACAAGAGGTCTTATCACTCTTATTCATGTCCTAGACCTGGACCTTGATGGAGTCGATTAAAAAATCATTGAAAAAGGATGACAGGAAAAATAAGTTATGTAAATGTGTGTGTGTTTTTTTTACCATAAATTCCATCGATCCAGATTCAAACGACTAACAAAGTTGCCTTTCGCGATAACTCATGATGTTATAAGAGCGTACCAGGAGCAAAACACGTCCATCAAGTTGAAAGAGAGTTAGAGAGTCTTGCGTGCGAATTCCCTCCAGTCGTGCGACCGCAATATGGCGTTTTACTTTCCGGTTGTTCTGTATTCTCTATTTAAGTCCCAAGTCAAGACACTCTTACACTGGCATCATCATAATCATTATAAACTTTTTGTTCGCCGTCATAATCTATCTCTTGCTGGCTTTGTAAACCAAGAGCATGCTAGCACAGCCAGCCTAGTGAAATAAAAAAAGAGAAAATTAGACTTGTCTAGCCGTATTTGATGGCACACTTAGCTCACAAAACTTTACGTAAGCCCGATTCAGGGGATTCCGCAGTGACTCGCGTCATCGAGTTCACAGCCGCGTACACTAAAGCATCCAATAAGTGAGTCTAAGTGAGCCAACATTAAACTGGTTGGATTTTTACTCAACGCCCAGTGCAGCAGAAAGAGATGAATAAAGAGAGGCGTGAAAGTGGTACCTGGGTACCAAGGTGCGGTTGATTGGTCATTGCCGATTATAGTCATGGTCTTTTATAATGCGACAGCGCTCAACTCGCCCCACTTACAACGTTTTAAATACTTTTCATTTGCCATAATGTTAAATACTTAATACACAATACCTTTGTGCCAAGTTTAATGTTAGGGCTCTAGGAATTTGCTTCGCTAGTGTAGAATTCCAGTTGTAGTTGTAGTTGCCGTAGGCGCCATTGCCATCTTCGTCCTCCTACTCTTCTTTTTGCCCGTACTCTTCACCGTCCACCTCGCCTTGTCTACTTTATATATATATATATATATAAATATATCTATACATTCCCTCGACTCTACCCAGGAATCTTGTGCCTTTTCAAGCGCACTCACGACGCTTCTTCATCTTCTTCTTCTACTTCTTCTTATTCTTCTTCTTGCTTGAGCCCTCGAGTCAAGGACCGTTCTCAAGGAGGTCGCTTCTTCGTGCCTGCAGATTTGCGCCCAAGCCCAACAACAACAACAACAACAACAACCATTTACTATCTCATATATTTATATACATATGTATATTGCTACTCATAGTTTTCTTTAAAAATACCTAAAGTAATACTGATACCAGGTTATATATGTCCGTTGCAGACATTTGATCATTATTCGTTCACTTATTACCGTATTCCACGTACATTCAATCTCGAATAATGATTTAAACTTTATTTTTAACAAACAACTAATACTTTAGTATGTAATGATGACGATTTCACAAGTTTTATTTAAACAACTTTAGTTTTTTTTTTTATTAACTCAGAATTTTTTTTTTTTTTTCAACAAGGAAGTCTTGGAGTTGACTTGATTGTAATTAAAATAATTAGTACCTTGATAATAGATTAAAGCAGACATGTTGTTAAGAGTAAATGAACAAGCTCAAGTTAAATTGAATTGACGTGTTCATCAATTTACGACTTATTGATAATATATCATCTTATATATGATTTTATAATTACACAAGTTACTAGTTCATCGTTTCTTCGGCATGTCCATAAACGTATGTACATTACACTGATCACGTAATATCTATAATAATAAATAATATATAATATATATATGATGGGCGAGGCACGTGGGTTCAATGACTACGACGCTTCTCGAGTAGTCGGATTTAAACCACCCACGTAAATTAATTTTTCTTATCGGATAATTTAAATAATTAAGATTTGTAGCGAAAATATTTGAATAACAATATCTTTTGTTGCAGTGTCATGTTATTGTTGTTGTTGGTTTGTATTATAAAATTTTAAATTTTAAATTGCCGGTATTTTACCGTTTCACATCAGCCACACGACGTCAATTGAATGAATAATAGACCTGGATGATTGGTGAAAACGTGGCTTGGATCTCATCCAAGATTAGTCATACTAGATAGATTTCTCAGCTCTTTATAAATGAATAACGAGAACAAAAAATGTATCATGATAATAATAATAACAAATATATTAGCCATATATGTACAAACTGTACAAATTTTTTCATTCAATTTAAATCCGAGGGTGAGAAAATTTTTTAATAATTCATTAATACATGACCAAGCATATATTAATCAATTATCTATTCAACTTTTTTTTTATTCCGTACCCATGACTGAAAAAAATCAGGTTTTATATATTTCCCGGCTTAATTAGTACAAGGTCATCATTAAAATAATAATAATAATTACTTTTTTTTATTGTAAAAAAATAATAGGTACATCGACACCTTTCAGTTCTATTTATTGAAATAATTTCGCTCTGTAAAAATCTTTTGGAGTGAATGTGGAATTAAATACGGAGTAAATTCGGAGTTGATACAGAGCGGATGACTTTATTTAGTCAACTCGGAGTGAAATTTACTCCGGGGAGTTTATTTTAATATTGAAACTTCGGTTCAGAGTGAAATTTACTCCAAAGGGAGTTTATTTTAATATTGAAACTCTGAATCGGAGTAAATGTAAATTTAAATAAATTTCAAATCACTATGAAATTACTCCGAAAAAAAGAAACTCCAAATTTACTCCGTCTGCAAAGTAATTTTTTTTAAAACTCCGAAACTCCAAGTGACGGAGTAAATTTGAAATTAAATTAAAATTCGTATCCACTCCAAATTTACTCCCGATTTTTTAGTGTGCGTCTTTAGACCTTAATATTAAAGAAATTTAATTAGCAGTCAATTATAAAATTAACAAAAATTATTGTAATATTAGCATACATTTAAATTTTGCCGCCAATTATTTTTGACAGTATTTTTAAAAAAAGAGAAAATTTTTTAAATAAATTATATCAAATAAATTTATTATTAGTACTTATAGATTTAAATGTATAGGAGTGTTGTTAATAATGACAATCGATTATGAAAATTACGTAGGTTTTATGAATCGTTCTCATTAAGCGAACCCATAACTGGACAGCAATCCGTGATCCAAACATACGGTTACAAATGCTGTTGGTAAAGAGAGTAATGTAAGGCGGGAGAGTTCAATGCTTGTGCTTGCATCAGAGAGTGACTCTCTATCTCGAGTGTAGTCACCAAGCTAATGAAAAGACACACAACACACATAACATAAACGAGTACAAGAGAGTCCACACAAAATACACGACACACAACTTCCTTCCATATTTGGTTATCTTGCGGCCTTACACTCCATTCCATTCTACCCAGCCTACGTTCACGACATCCCAATAAAGTTTCATCATCTGATGCAATGCTTAGTACACCATGCTCTGGTATGCATGAAGATTTTATTTAAAGCGAACTCGTAAAGCAAGAAGCCTCTGTTATTAAACATTTAACTGTCAAAGATGAGAATAATGATGACGATGATGATGATGATGGTGTCGATGATGAGTCGGGTTATAATTGTATATTAAAAGACACGTGTTTGCTATAAACGACAATAATAAGCATCACGTAATGCCATAATAGACATTACGCGTGGATCTGTACGCGGTAATCGCGTACTCGTGCAGAAGGACGGTGGTCTTGAGTCAGTTCGCTATCTTACGGCGTCGTAAATCCTCTGGGTAATACGTCTTTGTGTCGTGAGAGTTGCATGCAATAGATTTATACTTATATTTTATTTATATATATACATACATACATTGGAGTATTTGTCAATTTAAATCTAAATGTAATCGTCATGATGATAACCCTCGTCATCCATTCAATCATTTTGATCGCGTCAATCAATGAAACCATCAATTTAAAAGTCATTTAATAATTTTAAAGAGATTAATAATACACTTTGGTAAAAAAACAAACTCCAATGCGGAATAATTTTTAAAAAAATTTGTAACTCCGTGTGAAGGAGTAAATTTGGATTCGTAATGACTCCAAATTATGATCCTGTTAGCAGACAATAATGTTCGGGCTTTTTTTTTTAACAAATTATTTACAAAAAAAAAAAACTAAAAATATGCACATGTAGAAAATTTAAAAAACTACAGGTGCAAATTTTTTAAATATTTTTTTTTTTTATAATTTATTGCTTAAAAAAAAATCAAAAAGTTACTAATTGTCTGCTAACTCAGGATCATTCCAAATTTATTGATTTTTTACAGTATAATAAGGCACTGTAAAAAAATTTTGGAGTAAACTCTCAATTGGAGTGAAATAAAATCCAGAATACTCCGAAATTACTCCAACAAGGCAAACTCCATTTGCGGAGTAATTTAAAAAAAAACTCCGAACTCCAAGTGAATTTGGATTCACATAAAATCCGAATTTTCCACAGTAAATATATAAACAGCTGTTTAAGATCACATACTCTATTGATACAAAAACAATGTAGTGGGAAAAGTCCATTCTACTCCAGTTAAAATGTATAAAAGTCTTTGGGACTTGATGACTTTCACTTTAACAAATTTAAGTCTCGCCTGGACTCACACTCGCTCGTTTCACTTACGTGTCTGTTACATTGGTGTTACACCAGTGGGCGTTGTTACAACTCCCTTCATCCACTCTCCCTTCTATCAATAGATTACCAATAGACCCAAGTCTAGTCTCCGGTCTATTGGGTTTTGTCTCCGGCTTTGGCTTTAGTTTTAGTCTTAACATTACTATGACACTGTACAGTAATACCGAGCACGCGAGTCCGTATTTTGCTCCATGCTATGCCGGATGTTGCCTCAAGCCTCAGGTATACAGCGACCCAAGGTAACGTTCCTCTCACTCACACGACAAGAGACTATACCTTGTAAGAGCGAGAAGATAAAAAACGGGCGTGCTTGGCATACAAAAGATCTCTGATGATACCACAGGTCGTGGGTACTCTTGCTTATAAATATTTTTATTTTTCGTTAACGTTAATAGCAAAAAAAAGGAGTCACGCGTATGGTAATCCCTAATTTTCATCGTTATTATTGAATTCTTAACTATAACGATTAAATTAATTGAGTTGTGGTGATGATAGCCAGCAGATTAATTTATTCCTCCCCTTGTTAACACCAAAGGTACCGCCGAAAGGTCCTCAAGGATTTATTAACCACCATCGGAATTTTCTTGTCAAAGATAATCTGAAAGTTAAAAAGTTTATCGTACAGATCTTTGTCTCTCCTGCAATACAAGTAAGGAAGCAACAACAACAAAAACAAAATAATAAATAAAATAATACATGCTCGAGTAATTCCTTCACTTAAACGTTTTTATTCCCCTTGATTATTTATTTATTGTTAGTTTTTTTTAGCCATCCCGCATTCTGGGAACACCTGCAGGTTCCAAAGTGTATTTATTGTACTTGTTCAAGGGACAAAGTCGAGGTGTCGGGTATTTCCTTCGACAATGGACTCGTGAAGCGTGTCTGAAAAGAGTATTAGTATTTATAGGAATAACATAAGTAAAGATCAAGAAGAAGAAAAAGAAGAAGAAGAAGAAGAAGAAGAAGAAGTTTAAAAATTATGAGAAGTTGGAGTTGAATAGAATAACAATAAGGATAAGTTTGTCCACCAGTTTTAAATACAAGGACCGGTCATTGAACAAGTCAAGTAGCTTATTGTGATCATATATATTAAATTAACTGTAAACGAGCTGACTGTATGAATAATTGACTCATTTGCATTATAATCTAGCCATATTTTTTTTGTACGTAAACTTTTACCGAAATTTTTTTAAAACCGACTTCAAGGCTGCCAAGGACTCAAATAATAATAATGATAATAATACTCTTTAGATATTTAATTAAAGCTGAGTAATGAACTTATATAATTAATTGATGATGTAAGGATAATGACCTCATCTCCAGCCCTCTACTTTAAAACCGTTAATTACGAAACGGAGGTAATTAGTTTATTACTTTGTAGAGGAGGCATAAACAAAGGACACCGGTATTTTATTATTTTTTTAACGCCACATAGCGACATATGTTTATTAGAATCGGTGATGTAGGTGTAGCTGGTATCTGAGTGCCTGGTTGCATACAAGCAATTTTAGCATTTGTATTACAGTACAGAGTACAGAGGACATAACAGGTAACAGGTCGAGGCGACAAATTACCACGGGAATTACCGCGATAAGACTAACGAGTGAGAGTCAGGGTCGTCTGGCCGTAGATTCTCTGGGACTGAGAATAAGGAAGTCGAGATCTTCATAACTTTATATATTTATTACAATTATAATTATTAAAAATAATTAATTATTAAAATAATTAACTTTATGGTTGATATTTAAGTTATTTTATAAGTTGTATATATATATAAATATAAATTACGAAATTTTATCAAATGCGGATGTATGCAATTTTCCAATCCTTTATGATAATTCATTTTTATTTCGTTTAAGTATGCGCTCATCCTTTCTATTTTATTGTATTTACGTTACGGTATGCATACTTATTTATTTAAGTTTTTATTAAGTCGCTAGTAAAAATATAAATTGAAATAAACTTCGATTCTTTGAATTTAGACATGTATTTTTTATTTTTTTTAATATCACGCTGAAAGTTTGTCCATAAATGTACGCGCGTAGGCGACGATAAAATGACAAGTTTGAAATTTAAAAAAGTACGTGGGTTTAAGTTAATACACTCATTTAAAACATTTTATTTTCGCCATTAATCCATCATTTAATTTTTTATTTTTGATAAATGATTAAGGATTCAGTGCATTTATATAAATTACGCTATTATCCTTGAGAAAATATATAAAAATGAATTTTAAAAAATGTATATTTTTAGGATCATAGTCATTGAGAAACTTTTCCTTTTTAATTTATTCACTCATGACAAACTCGTTTGTTAAATAATGAATTACGTCACGATATATTTAAAATTTAATGTTTATTTCAAACAATAAATATATAAATAAATGAATCTATTAATTAATTATCTTAATAAATAAATAATTTAACAGATTGCCCATGAAAATAATGACTTTTTTTTACAATTCCCGTCGAAAGGCCTCGACATCGATTGCAACTCTCGTGCGTAGGAAGATCCATCAGATATGTGAACATTGATCATGATCAGCGCATTATTTTTTTAATACATATATTACATACATAGACAAGCGTGTCACCAAATATGGAACACTGGCTATTACTTTATTTTATAACTTACAAAACGAGCTACAGATGGTTTATTGCACTCAGTGCATATACGAACTGTCATGCTGACTCTTCATTTGATTTTACGTCACGTGCATCCGGCAATCGAGCGTTTCCGGCGACGAAAAATTTCTTATCACATAAAAATATTTTTTACTAATTATTTTACAAGTTATCAAAACACAAACTCTAATTAGACGAGTAAAGTCTTAAGACGAAATTAGAGACGATTTACTTAACAGATATTTTTTTAATGTTTGATTTATTAAGTAAACGTAAATAATTGTGTTATAAATGTCGATATCTCATACATTCACCGGTGATTCATAATAGATAACTCGTGTTACTTATTATAGAAGCGAAAGTAACAGGTTTATCTCATTTCATTTTTTATAACTAGATCTAAGTAGTTTATTGAGTATTTATTTATGTCTTACTTCAAAAATTCTAGAATAAAAGATAACTTTTTTAGTTTTAAAACTTCTATAGAATCAGTTAAAATTATAAAAAATATTTTTAACACAAAGAAGATAAACCATAAAAATTAAATTTTTGAATTTTTAAAAATTTTTAATTCCCGCCATTTTTAAATTCGACCGACTTTACTTATTTTTGAATTTAACTACAATAATTGTCCAGAAAATTAGGATTCGATTTAAATTATGAATACTATCTAGTATATATTCTATATATATATATGTAGATATATAAATTTATAAACAGAATTAATTAAGAAAAAATTTTAAACAAGCTGCGTCATGAAAACAAATGATATAAATTAATATATTTAATAAAAATAAACATATTTATAATGATAAATTTTTTAATAGCTTTTTAAAAGCCAGTGATTTTGCAGGTGCAAGAGTTTATGTCTTCACTTTACTTAAGTAATTTTCTAGCCACTAAAAGGGCTTAGAAAAGGTAGGAACATTAAAGACGAAAAAAAAATAACAAAAAAAAATAAGAACTACAGGTGCATCCAGTAGCCCTCGGTTTATTATTTCCTGTTCTGGTCTGTTTTAGTTTTTTTGTTTTCAAAGCAGCTTCTTCATTTTCATCTACATTTTTAAAATTCGTTTAATATCCGGTTAATTAAAAACGGCTTTATTCATACCCTGGGTAATTTCTATGATTCTAGTATTCGTTATCACCACATTCTTAGTGTGTTACATTATTGTTATTATTATTATCTTATAGCTGTCTAATGTTTACTTCGTACAGGTGTGAAGACGTCAGTACCTACCGCACCGTACAGAGAATCTAATAATAAAATGATTAAAAAATAAATAGCATGTATCCTAGTACTCGTGAATCCTAGTGTTTTGAGTAATTAGTTAAATAATAATTAAATAATTAAATGATAAAAAATAATAATTTCAAATATGATAACTGAGGCTGTTAATTTTAATTTTTATTTTAAATAAATATACTAAAGTGATCATGGGATTTGTCAAATAGTTTGAAGGTTGTTTTCTTAATTCTTATCTGCACATGTGTAGTGATAAAAAAATTATTAGGGCCAATAAAGTCTCAATTACAACTAGTCGTTACGAAAGTTTTTACAATTTTAGTAAATATTTTTCTAATTTTTTCATCATTGATAAAAATAATCATTACGACTTCTTTATGAGTTAAAAAAAAATTAAATATCGCATGACATCAATTTTTAAAAATTTATATTTGTATTTTTTTACCGGTTTTTATTTGAATATAAAATATGCTAATTTTAAAAAATAGATTCCTTGGGAAAGATCGAAAGTTGAACTGTGTTTACAGTTGGGAAGTTATTTGAATTTAAAATGACAGTTATGGGAATAAATAAAAATATTTAATCGATTTTATACAAGACACGATTTAGAAAAACGTTTGAAATATTTGGTTTTTTTTAAGAAAAATTGTTTATAGAACTAGATAATTAACTGGTCATAAAAATATTTTTAAATAGCTTATCTACGCATCCGAAGATTGATGACTAAAATCAGCAGACCCTGAATTTAACAGGAGTATCATTAAATTATTTTTTAAAAATCATCTATTTCAAAATAATGTTTATATTTTTTCATCAATCCGCTGAATTATCGGTAAGATTTAAAAATAAGAAACTAAACCTTACATAAGTTAATTATTTCAGCGAAAATTAAGTAAACTGTAGCACAGCTCTGCAATTACTGATACGGTAATTAAATAAAATAAATATTTATGATTACAGCGAAGATGAAACATCTTTGGCCGTTGGTGGTGTACATAATATTATCAGCATGTCCTGTAAGTACTAAATAAATATATAAATTTTTTAAAAATAATTAAGAGAAAAATTTAACCGAATATTTTTAGGCCGACTCTGCAAGAGGAGTTGGACGAGGACCCAAAAGAGAAGTGTTTTTTTTAAATTTAGAAGACGGTTACTTCGGTTGTCAAGTAAACGCATCGACGGATGTACTCCAATTACTGGAACTCTCGAGAATATGCGATGGAAAAAACGATTGTTATCAAGGGGCCGACGAAGCCCGACAAATACTCAAGTGTTCAGGTAAAATTTTTTGCCAGTCCTTCATCTTCATCTTCATCTTCACATATATGAGGACATCACGATCCTCATAAGTGGATACTGATGACGATGATGATAGCCCATCCTAGCCCATCAGTTTTCCAATGAACCCGCGGAATTGATTTAGTGGCTTGACCCCTCGTTGCACGATCGTCGTGATTGCCCACAGTAAAATTTTATTGCTAAATTACGGGCCGTTCATGAGAAAATAAATCCCAGCAAAAAATGTGTACGAAACGCCTGAAAATATTGTTATTTGTTGAGTAAAAAAATAAATATTAAATAAAACAGTATGAGAGGACGCGTTGATTTCCTCATGGTTCTCACTACACTCGAGTGTATTCAGTAATTTCGCAGCAAGTAACTAAGTAAAGTCTATGTCTGTAAGCCTGTACTCACTTGTACCGAGTCTTCCGCGTGGGCACAGGCGTTACCGTTATGATCCGACGCTCGTCACGCAGTTTGTGATCGGCCAGTCACGCACACATCTCACTGCTCATAAAACAACTTCATTCCGCGGCTTTACTTGATTCGAAATTTCATAAAAAAATATAACATACAAGTATTATAAGAAAATATGGATTACAGTAACATATAAATTATATATACTTATTATTTAATATTATTTTACAGATGATTGTACTAAAGAGGACGGTACAAAATGTCAGAACGGAGTTTGCCTTGACTCAGTTTGCCATTGCAATGACGGTTTCGGCGGATGTAATTGTCAAGTGCCAGGTAAAAATTATCCACTTCCTTATGGTGCTCACCATTATTATTACTTTTTATAACATGTTCAAGTAAGTTAAGACCGTTGGATTAATGGTAAGACTTAGGATCCGTTGGATTAGATCGTAAACTTGGAATTCCAGTTGTTAAATTTACCATCAATTTGAAATGTCTTTTAACTTGTAGATGTTTTAAATAACTACAAGAGTACTCTAGCTCAAGATTTTAATATCTCCATAAATAATTTCAGATGAGAACGAGTGTAAATACAGGCCCTGTGATATTTTTGCTCACTGTACGAATACTCTTGGTGGTTTCCACTGTTCCTGTTACCCCGGTTACCGGGGCGATGGCTTTACCTGCGAAGGTAACAACTTAATAGCAACAGACCTAGATAAAGAAATAATCTATCTATATAAAATAACTCTTCCTTATTGTTTTGTTCAGTTATACATAATATCGGTATAGAACTTGTCTGGTTCACTTCATATATATATAAGTACCTATATATATTGTACAGTAATATAATGATTTAACGGTTGTATGATTTTAGACATAAACGAATGCGAAGATCCAGTTCTCGCGTCCCGATGCGTCGCGAATGCCGAGTGCTGCAATTTGCCGGCAAATTTTCTCTGCAAATGCAAGCCAGGGTACAGAGGCGATGGCGAAGTCCACTGCGAGGATATTGACGAGTGTCAGCTACCTCACTCATGTGGTGAAAACTCACTCTGTCATAATGTACCTGGTAATTTTACGTGTACATGTCCCGAAGGATTTACAGGAAATCCATACGAAAACGTCAGTAGCTGCCTCATTAATTCACCATCAGTTCACCACTACCTGAATAAATAAAATAACAATCTTGTAAAAAAATTATTTTCAGTGTTACGACATAAACGAATGCGATAATCCAGGAAGTTGCGGTCACAATGCGCGCTGTATTAATTTATCCGGCGGTTATCGATGCGAGTGTCCCGACGGATTCGAAGGGAATCCGGAGGACCACTGCAGAGACGTTGATGAGTGTGTAAGAAGTCCATGTGGACGGTCAGCTCTGTGTACGAACGTTGATGGAGGTTTCAAGTGTCACTGTCCTGATGGTATGGACGGTGATCCATTCAGCGGTTGTAACGGTAATGATTATTATCAATCGCATTTAATGATTCGGTTTGTGGCTTGTCCAGTTATTCGGTTGTCAATTTAAAATTTGTCACCCCTAATTACATGCATTTAAATTAAATTGAATGTGTAGTATTATTTGAAACCGTAGGTAAACTTAATAATGCTTCGCCGTTTAATTAACGTAACTAATTTAATCGGGACAGATATCAACGAATGCGAGTCTAATGACATGTGCGGCAAGGATGCCACTTGTGTTAATACTCAAGGCGGATTCGAGTGTCAATGTCTTCCGGGTTATCAGCGTGATCCAGTTCTAGGCTGCACGGACATTAACGAATGCTTGCGCGACAATGCCTGCGCGCCCAATGCCAAGTGCATTAATATTTATGGCTCGTATAAATGTGTGTGCCCTCAAGGTTTCACGGGACATGGACTAATTTTATGCGAGAGTCAGTAACATCATTATCTAACTTATTATTATTATTATCATTAAATAAAATAATTTAAATAAGTAATTCCTGGCATAACTAATTGATCATAATTAACCATTTGTGTGTGATGTATAACAGATGTTAATGAATGCGAGAAAAATCCCTGCGGCGATAATTCCGAGTGTGTGGATACACTTGGGAGCTACATATGCCGATGCAACCAGGATTATACTGGCGACCCTTTCAAAGGCTGCACTGGTTAGCTAAACTAATGATTTTAATCTTAGCTTTATTTTATATATTTTATATTCCTCTAACTGTGTTAATTTTTATTCTGCAATAACATTAAATACCTGCTTGATCATTATCATTTAAATAATATTATTATCGTCATCTAGATATTGACGAGTGTAATGGACCAGAGAATCCCTGCGGCGCAAATGCAGTGTGCAGGAATTCCATTCCTGGGTTCACTTGCGAGTGTCCACCAGGATACAGTGGAAACCCGAGTCCTGCGGTAGCTTGTGATCAGGTAAAGTTTTCTATAATTAACACCGAGTACTCTATATCTGAAGCGATAAAATAAATTGAGGCGGTAAAAGCCTCGTAAGTAATGTAAAGTAAATAAAATATTCAAAGTAAACGGTTGTAAATTAAATGAATAATTAACAGACGGACGTAACAACCCTGTGCAAGTCAAACTTTGACTGCGTCAACAACGCGGAGTGCATAGAGGGCCAGTGCTTCTGCAAGGACGGATTCAAGGCCGTTGGAGCCGAGTGCGAGGACCTCGACGAGTGCGCAACGAACCTATGCGGCCCCTCTTCAGTGTGTATTAACACCCGAGGAAGTTATCACTGCTCCTGTGAGACCGGTTTCGTTGGTACTCCGCCGCAAATACCCTGCAAAGGTACATGGACTTACACATACGCTAGATACTATTATAAATTAAAATAAAATTCAATAGAATAAAAGGAGATGTAGTGAGCTCTTGGTAATCTTATTTTATTTGCTTGCTATCGTAAAGCATGCAATAGGATTTTTATGCCCCGGGGCTGGACTCAAGATGCTGATTGCCGATAAGACGTTGAGATATGAGGAAGTTACTCGGTCTTATATTATATATACATATGACTGGTGTATAGAAGCCCATGACGTTCATAGGAGACTTGTTCTTCCTTATTTAAGCCATTAATGCCCCGTTTATTTTACAGCCCCATGTGAGACGGTTACTTGCAGCGAGCATGCCTACTGCAAACCCGACGGACATGAGGCTTACTGCATCTGCGAGGAGGGCTGGACGTTCAACCCCAATGACATCGCCGCGGGTTGCGTTGACATCAACGAATGTGACCCGGTCAATGGACCCTCTGGACGATGTGGCAAGAACTCAATATGTACCAACACACCTGGTGGTTTCAGTTGCCAATGCAAGCCCGGTTACTCCGGCAATGCCTTCAAGCAGTGCATAGGTACCTATTACTTTTACTTTATATTTTATTACTTGGGTTTAAAAGTAACATCTAGATACTCGTGCATTTATACACTCGCTGGGTATGCATATGAGTATTGTATAACTATGAGTGGGAGGTTTACGATTAATCTGCGGTTTTACTTCGAGATGTGGACGAGTGTGCAAGGACTGACGCCTGCGGTCATGGTGCAACTTGTACTAATACCAATGGTGGATATACATGCGCTTGTCCCGAGGACACGATACCTGATCCTGATCCTTATACCAAGTGCGTTGGAGTTGTGACATGCGATGCTGACAATGACTGTCCTGGTAATGCTATTTGTGACTTAGCTAAAAGATGTCTCTGTCCAGAGCCAAATATTGGCAATGACTGCAGACGTAAGTTAAATATTTTATTTTATTTTTTTTACACGGGTTACTATTTTATTTATTACGATTATTATTCTTATTATAGATCCTTGTGAAGATGTATCATGTGGTCCGAACGCCCATTGCATGATATTAAATGACATCGCTACTTGTCTATGCAGCAATGGATTTACTGGCAAACCTGGCGTGAAAGGAGGATGCGCGGATATAGATGAATGCGCAGTAAATCCTTGCCCACCGGGAGCTGTATGTAACAATGAAGCGGGTTCATTCTCCTGTCAGTGTCCAAGTGGCACTACTGGGGATCCCTACAACGGCGGATGCAAAGAAACAGCAGTGCCACATGTATGCGGACCAAATTCCCCGTGCCCTGCTGGTGAGCAGTGTGTTAAAGATGAATTTGTTGGTAGTTATGTTTGCATTTGTCAGCAACGTTACACCCGAGATCCAGAAACCGGCAAATGCCGCGATATCAACGAGTGTCTTGAACACCGAGATAAACCACCGTGTGGTGTCAATGCGATATGCAAAAATCTACCCGGAAGTTACGACTGTCAGTGTTTGCCAGGTTTTCACGGTAATCCATTTACTCTGTGTGAAGAATGCAACAGCATTGAGTGCCAGTGTCAGCCGCCATATAAGATTGTCAATGATAAATGCATGCTAGCGGGCTGTTCTGAAGGTGAAGCATGTCCAAAAGGTGCTGAGTGTATCACGATTGCCGGTGGTGTGAGTTATTGCGCGTGTCCTAAAGGATACAGCACACAGCCAGATGGATCTTGCGAAGATATTAACGAGTGTACAGAAGGTCGTCAAGTATGTGGCTACGGAGCTGAATGTATTAACCGTCCGGGATCTTATGAGTGCATTTGTCCTCACGGTTATGGCGGTGATCCTTACAATGGTTTATGCTCGCCAGCGCAAAAACGATGCACGAGTGATAATGAATGCAAGCCGAATGAAAAATGCGTACAGCCTGGCGAGTGTGTATGTCCTCCGCCATTCTACACGGATGCCTTGGATGGTAATCGATGTAAAAACCCGTGTGATCGTTTCCCTTGTGGTATGAACGCTAAGTGCACGCCGACCGACCCACCGAGATGCATGTGCGAGACCGGTTACGAAGGAGATCCTCAGCACGGTTGCGTTGACGTTAACGAATGTATCAACAATCCTTGCGGTCATGGAGCTTACTGTTTGAATAATCGTGGCGGACATATTTGCGAGTGTCCAAGAGGCACTGTGGGAGATCCATACGGCGCTGGTTGCACTGGTGCCATTCAGCCGCGGCAAGAGTGCTCGGGCAACAATGACTGCGAGAATTATTTAGCTTGTGTACAAGGTAGCTGCGTTAACCCTTGTGATAACGTACCGTGTGGTCCCAATGCCTATTGTGAACCGGACAAACATGTGCCCTGGTGTAGATGCGTCGTTGGATTCACCGAGGGCAAGAATAATGAATGCGTTTCGCAGTGCGATGGCTTTGTTTGCGGAGCCGGAGCTCAGTGCATTGTTTCTTACGACGGACCGACTTGTAAATGTATTGAAGGCTTTATGGGCAATCCTTTCCCGGGTGGTCAGTGTGTTCCCGACGTCTGTTCACCGGAGGTAACATGTGCGGAACCTAGTGTCTGCATCGGTGGAAGATGTAAGCGCAGATGCGAAGGAGTCGTCTGTGGAATCGGAGCAAGTTGCGATCCACAAACAAATAAATGTGTTTGCAACCCGTACTTTGTTGGTAATCCAGACTTATTATGCATGCCGCCGATTGAGCCACCGCGTTGCGAACCAACTTGCGGGGACAACGCTCACTGTGAGTATGATGTAGCGGGTTTCAAGTGCGTTTGTAATCCGGGAACGAGCGGCAATCCGTACCAAGGATGTGGCGCTCAGAAGAAATCAGAGTGTACCAATTCAATGTGCGGAAGAGATGCTCACTGTCATGCTGGACCTAACGCTATCGAGTGTATCTGCCCACCAGGTTTTGCTGGTAATCCTTATATTCAGTGTCACGATATCAACGAATGCAGTGGAAATGCCTGCGGAACAAATGCCGTGTGTCTTAATACACTTGGAAGTTATGATTGCAGATGCAAGGAAGGTTTCTTTGGTAACCCATTCGTTGGTTGTCTGGCAATTGAGTCAGGCCCTTGCACAGATCCAGCGACGTGTCACTGCAGTGATGAAGTCCCGTGTCCCTACAGCCATACATGCGTGGAAAGAAGCTGCGTCAGCAAGTGCAGTGACGTACAATGCGGTCCCAAAGCAGTTTGTCAAGACGGTACGTGTACTTGTCCATCAGGATACACGGGAAATCCAAATGATTTGGCTAAAGGATGTCATCTGAAGGCCCACTGCTCCAATGATTTAGAATGTGAGTCTCAACAGATTTGTTTCCAAGTGGGTAAAGGTGTAAGGAAGTGTGTTGATGCCTGTAGTAAATTGCAGTGTGGTCCCAATGCTCTCTGCGTTACGCAGAATCATGTGTCGTCTTGTATATGTATCGATGGTTACTTTGGAAATCCCAGTAATCTAGTGGATGGTTGCCAACCTGACCGATCAATCGCACCACCAGTCTGCTCACATGATTCCGACTGCGCTGCTGGTTACTTCTGCATTTTATTAGACAATGGCATCTACGACTGCATTAATCCATGCAGCAAAATTGTTTGCGGCGCGTATCAGCGCTGCGAGCCCGATGGAAGTGGCCACGCGACTTGTAAATGTCAAGATGGATACGAATGGAATCCCGTGAGTTCAAACTGCGAAAAACCATCAGTACCCGACTGTATAACTGACAGCGATTGTCATACGACCGCAGCCTGTCGACCGGACGCTCTGGGTGTTTTGAAATGTATTCCTTCATGCAAATCATTTACATGCCCACAGAATTCCCAGTGCATCGCTAATAATCATCAGGCAGCTTGCGAGTGTCTTCTTGGATTCACAGGCAACCCGAACGATCGTCAAGGATGCCAGAGTGCAAGACAAAATAGATGTACAACAGACTCCGAGTGCTCTGAAGACCAAACATGCAGATCTTCTAATGACGGTACTCTACTTTGTCTGCCAGTCTGTGATTTTGTAACTTGTGGGCCTGGGGCACTTTGCGTAGTAAATAATCACGTGGCAAACTGCGAATGTCCACCAGGACTGTACGCTGGTGATCCAAACGACTCAGCAAACGGGTGCAAACCAGTTCCCTGTGTCTACAACATTGACTGCCCGCCCACGCAGCTCTGCGACCGTCTAAGTCATACTTGTCACGATGTATGTGAAGAAAATGCCTGCGGTACAAACGCTGTGTGTATTGCCAATGATCACCGTGCAGTCTGTCAATGTCCTCCGGGCTTTAAAGCGAACCCAGTAGCTGACGTCGAGTGTGTAGGCGTCGAAGCGTGTAATCCAAACCCCTGTCATCCTACGGCAATTTGCGTGGTCGGTGCTGCCGACTCTCCTGTTTGTCAGTGCCAACCTGGTCACGTGGGTGATCCTTACACTACAGGATGTCAACCTGAAGGTTCTTGTGTATCAAATAAATACTGTCCGGCTCAATCAGTCTGCCAGAATCATCGCTGTATCAACCCATGCGAAAACGCCTGCGGCAAGAATGCAATATGCGAGATAATTAATGGCGAGCCAATTTGCCGATGTGTTAATCGATTCGTTCCATCAGTCGAGGGCCCACAGCATGGCTGCGTACGTGCTACGAATTACTGCGTGACTTCAACAGACTGTGATGATGGTAATTGTTTGGATGGACAGTGTCGGGCTGTTTGCAGATCTACTGATGATTGTGCTAGCGGAGAAAAATGTATCAACAACTTTTGCTCGATTCCTTGCGTCACACCGAGCCAGTGTCAATCTGACCAGACTTGTTATAATGGAGTATGTATACTAGGGTGCCGTAGCAGCAAGAGCTGCCCGTCAGACCAATCATGCATAAATAATAGATGTCAGAATCCATGCAGGCTCAAAGAAAACGTCTGCGGCGCTAATGCGATATGCAGTTGCATCGATCACGCGACTTCTTGCTCTTGTCCCGCAGGTTTCTCGGGTAACCCAACGCCTCAGCAAGGCTGTGTACGTGTTCCCAATGTTTGCCACTCGAACCAAGACTGTCCAGCTCAACACTACTGCGACAAAGGCTTCTGTCAGTGTTCTTGCGCTACAAAGAACGATTGCGCTCACGGTGAAAGATGTAAGAACGGCTACTGTGTTAAAGTTTGCTATGGAAATGGAAACTGCTTGCCTGGTGAGCTGTGTGTTGATGGAAGCTGCGAAATCGGCTGTACATCAGACACTGGATGCCGCAATGACGAAATTTGTATCAATGGCAAATGTAAGTGTAGTCATGGTTTCATTGCCGGTCCGAATACTTGTCTAGATATTAATGAGTGTGAAGAACATCCTTGTCATCCAAGTGCTGAGTGTATTAATCTCCATGGTACGTATAAATGTCTGTGTCCTCAAGGAACAGCCGGTGATCCAGTGGGTACCGGTTGCTTGACTCCTCATCAGTGCGAAAGTCATCATGACTGTCCGGATTCGCAGTCTTGTATTCACTACAGCTGTGCTGATCCCTGTAGTCTTGTTGACTGCGGCCCCAACACAATTTGTTCAGTGATAGATCACGTTGCTGGATGCCAGTGCCAGTCTGGTTACATCGGGGATGCTTCTGGATGCTTCAAAGTCGAGTGTCTAACTGACAATGAGTGTCCGAAAGACAAGTACTGTAATTCAGAGAGCAACAAATGCGCGAGTCCATGCAATCGAATAAATTGCGGCTACGGTAATTGTATTGCCGTCAAACATAATGCAGTTTGTCAATGTCATCCAGGGTACGGATTAATTGGAGACACTTGCGTGGACATTGACGAGTGTCTTGATCATCCTTGCCACTCGACTGCCGTTTGTCAGAACACTGACGGATCCTTCTATTGTTCATGTCCACACGGATTGGTTGGAGATCCCATTGGATTGGGTTGCAAATTACCCGGAGATTGTTTCGCAGACAACGATTGTCCTGTATCAGCATCTTGCATTGACAATACATGCAGAAATCCTTGCGATATTCCAAACACTTGTGGACACAATGCTGAATGTCTTGTACGGAATCACGTTCCTGAATGCCGTTGTCCGAGTCAAAGCTCAGGCAATCCTAAAACAGAATGCATTAAGTTCGAGTGTAATTACCACAGCGACTGTGGACATTCTCATGCTTGCTTTGACAACAAATGCGTGGACCCATGCTCGGTACCCAATGTCTGTGGTCATGGCGCAGACTGTTCGTCGCTCAATCACTCGGCAGTCTGTACATGTCAACCCGGAGGTACTGGAGACCCAAATCTTGGATGCACGCCCGTTCAATACTGTAAGACTGACAGTCAGTGTCCAACTGGAGCTTCCTGCAACGGAGGTATCTGTACTGCTTTGTGTACTTCAATAAGAGACTGCATTGCCGACCAATTGTGTATCGATGGACTCTGCCGTCCAACTTGTAAATTAAATACGACTTGTCCTGAGTTTCAATACTGCCAAAATAATATTTGTGTTCAAGAGTTACGTTGCACTACAGACAACGACTGTGGGTATGATGAGAAGTGCGTCAGAAATAATTTAGGCCAAGCGGAGTGTCGTCAAGCTTGCGAGTTAATTCTCTGCGGCAGAAATGCTGGATGTAAGTCTGATAATCACAAGGCCACTTGTGCTTGTGATCGAGGATTCTTCGGCGATGCTTATGATGACAAGATGGGCTGCCAACCGATTGAGTGCGAGAGCCACGATGACTGTTCGGATGAGAAGATCTGCGATTTACATAAATGTAGGATTGCTTGTCTTGCTCATAATCCATGTGGGTCCAACGCCATCTGCTCGACGAATCATCACGTCCAAGTCTGCACATGTCAACCAGGTTACACTGGAGAGCCTACGCGCGGCTGTGAGCTGATAGACTTCTGTCTCAATTCGCCTTGCGCACCAGGAGCCGTCTGTACCAACTCACGGGGTTCTTATCGCTGTCACTGCCAACCGGGAACAGTTGGAGACGCTTATAACAGCGGCTGCCAGACACCAGTTGAGTGTCTCAAAGACGTAGACTGTCCCGTCACTGCCAAATGTATTGAAATAAACGGCGTGCCCAAGTGCGCGGACGTGTGTTCAAGAATACGCTGCGGTCCTAACGCTGAATGTACTCCTGGTGAGCACGTAGCATCCTGTAACTGCAGAGTTGGCTACGATGGAGACGCTAATGATCTCAGAGTAGGCTGCCGTCCTTTGCCGACAGCCTGCGCAACTTCTTCCGAGTGTCCTGCCAATACTTATTGCTACGAGAATATTTGCAGACCTTCGTGTCAATCTGACGAGGAGTGCAATCTATCTGACCGTTGTCTCAATGGTCAGTGTCTTGACCCTTGCGAAATTCGAACAGCTTGCGGTATAAATGCCGATTGCTTTGTCAACAATCATATCAAACGTTGCAGCTGTCCTCCAGGATTCACTGGAAACTCCGAGGTCGAGTGCGTAAGACTTCCGGTTTCTTGTAACGGACATGAAGATTGCAGCCATGGTAACACTTGTAGAGACAATGTTTGTCTGCCAGTTTGTACTTCTGATAATCAGTGTGCGTACAATGAGAAATGTGTCCGTGGAAACTGTCTTCTGACTTGTAGACTAGACAATGACTGCTTTTTGGGACACATTTGTTTGAATAACATGTGCTCGTACGGCTGCAGAGGCGACGAAGATTGCAATGCCAATGAAGCCTGTGCTTCAAACAAGTGCGTCAATCCCTGTGATCTGACACCTTGTGGCCCCAATGCTAAATGCACTGTGACAAACCAGCGAGCTTCTTGCACGTGTCCTGATGGCTTCATGGCGAATCCTTCTGCGAGAATAGCTTGTTTACGAGCACCAGGACCTCTGTGCCAAGCAAACAGAGACTGTTTGACAGGTATGGCATGTGTAGCTGGTACCTGCACCGCAGTTTGCTCCTCCAATGCCAACTGTTTGAGTAATGAACGTTGCGATTCATCAGGAATCTGTCGGGCGCTTTGTCGCCAAGACGAAGATTGTCGCAGTGGCGAAATTTGCGAAGGTCTTGTCTGTCTCGCCGGCTGCCGAGCTGACATTGAGTGCGCGGAAAATCTTTCTTGCATCAATAATCAGTGCATAGATCCATGCAGTCTTCCAGATTGCTGTGGAACAAATGCGCAGTGCGCGATGTTCAGTCATCAGAAACAATGCAGCTGCCCGGCTCCATTGATCGGTGATCCTTTGACTGGATGTCGCAGGAATTTCATCCCTTGCACTGGTGACTCGTGTCCACCTGGTCACGTTTGTAACGGAGGATCTTGCTACGCAGCGTGCAGAAGTGACTCGAATTGTTTGAATGACGAGCGCTGCGAAGCGGGAATCTGCAAAGCAATTTGTAACACCGACGATCACTGTTCTCCAGGACAAATCTGCGAGAATCGTATCTGCGAAATAGGATGTCGTAGTGACCATGCCTGTCCCAGTGAGGAATCATGCATCAACAGCAGATGCCGAAGTCCCTGCGAGGGTGGAAAAGCTTGCGGTGAGTGCGCTGGTTGTCGAGTAGTAAACCACGCTGCTCAGTGCAGCTGTCCTCCAAACTACTACGGAAATGCCTTGATAAGTTGTACCAAGTCTCCAGCACCTTGTGACGGAGTCTGTGAGTGCGACGAGATTGGATACTGCGTCAGAAGCTGCTCAGCGAATGAAAATTGCGCATGTGGTGAAATCTGTGATCATGGCAAGTGTCGTATCAAATGCGACGCCAACAATTCCTGCAAGAAAGGCTACATCTGCAATGCTGGACTCTGTGTAACTGGATGTCGTACTCATGGAGACTGTCCTACATCTTTGTCTTGCAACAACGGACAATGCGAAGACCCATGTCTCTACAATGGCTCTCCATGTGGTATCAACGCTCTCTGCAAGGTCTCAGGTCACCGCGCAGTCTGTCTCTGCCCAGAAGGTTATCAAGGTGAGCCTAGTCAAGAATGCTACCAACTGGAATGTCTTCGCCACGAAGATTGCGAACCTACTAAAAGATGCAGCGACGACGGAGTCTGTACCAATCCTTGCCTGCAACACAGTGTCTGTGGCTTCAATGCCCAGTGCCGCGTTGTTGATCGCACGGCCCAGTGCTCATGTCCACCAGGACACTACGGCAACCCGAAGATAAATTGCAAACCCGGAAGCGACGAATGCCAGCGAAGACCTTGTGGCATCAACGCTAAATGCCGTGAAACAGATGGCGGGTTCGAGTGTAGCTGCGCAGCAGGTTGCTACGGCGATCCTCATCAGGTCTGTATCTGTGACGGTGGAGATCTTTGCAGAGACACCAGTTGCGGAGTCAACGCTGCCTGTCGGGTTTATAAAAATCAGCCGCAGTGTTATTGTCCTCCAGAGTATCCCGCTGGTGATCCCATGCATGCCTGTAAGTCTTCAATAAAATTCAAAATAATCCGTGATGATCAACGACGATAACTTTTTTTTTAAATTGTAGGCAGCGTCGATCGTAGCTCTTTGGACTGCAGGACAATCGGTTGTGGTAAGGGCGCTGAATGTATTCGCGACGGTACCATTTTTGTCTGTAGATGTCCTCCAGGTACCACTGGGTCTCCAGATGTTGAATGTAAAACAGGTACGTAATTAACTAACACATTAATAAGACTAATTAATTATCATAAATTCATTTAATCCGGCACTTTGTGATAACGATAGTTTTTAACGCGTAGTTTATTTAATTTTTTTTTTTTAAATTAAATTTGTTCTTGTAACCGTGTCGTTAGTCATTAAAATATTAATACAAACGTTTTTAACTAGATAGACTTTTAATGACAGTGTAACTCGTTAACACTGAGAGACAGATGTGACCCAGGCAGCTGGTGCCTGCAAAGATTTTATTTATTTTTAATTACACCCAGACAGTTTAAGATTTTTTTTTGTATATATATTTGATAGGATTGTACATAATTTTATATACACCTGTGCGTGTCTCACATATAACAGCATACGCAGAATGTTCTTGGTCCTTAAATTAATCGACACCAGTATGTAGTTGTTTTATTTTTATTGTTTGTTGTTGTAAATATATCATTTTATAAATTTATTAGACAGTAAGAACATTCTCGTATACCCATGCTTGAAAAACAATCGCAGTGCCGTGATATTTCACATTATTTTCTACTTTTCAAAGTCTTTCCGGGGGCTTGTGTTGTAAATATACGCTATCGTCTATTTCTATTGAGGATACGGCTCATTAAGTATATATTTTTTATTTTTACGTCGCGAAGGTACAAAAGTAAATTATAAATTTTTAAAAAATGAACAAGTTTGATCTATTATAAATACGCGAGAAGCATGTGGTTTTGTGTTATTTGTGAGAAGTATTTTTCTCCAACATCACTCCAATATTCTATATAAATTGCTTTATTTTTTCTTTTTTTTCCTCTCCTACCACCTGAACCCCGTCTACCCAATTGCAAAATTTCCCCTACCCTGTAAAAAAAACCAAACTAAAAAAAAAAAAAAAAAACAAACTATAAATCGTCATGAAATCCAATTGATTAGAACGAGAGTGTACGAGTGACTCGGAGTGTCCAAACGAGAAGTCATGTATAAATCTTCAATGCCTGGATCCATGTGCACTGCGCGGTGCTTGCGGGAAGAACGCGTTGTGCCGAGTGGTGTTGCACAAGCCGCGATGTACATGTCCGCAGTGTTACGTTGGGATGCCCCAGACGTCATGTAAACCAGATCCAAAATGTACTTCACAATATCCGCGCCCAGAACCACCGCGTATCGAGTGCACGACAGACCTGGAGTGTCCAGAAACTCTGGCATGCAGCGGAACAACTGGAGAGTGTCGGGATCCATGTACGGCAACCATCACGTCAACGAGCATCAGCAGCACGTCGTCGATCCTCACCGGCAGCAGTCATGGCTGCGAACCAAACAAACGTTGCCAAGTGCGCGACCACCAGCCCATGTGCGTTTGCAAGCACGGGTTCGTTGTCAATGACATCGGGGAGCTGACTTGCGCCCCGGACACAGCATCTTGTGCGCGTGACGTCGACTGCCCATCAAACGCTGCTTGCATTCATGGCAAATGTCAGAACCCGTGTACCTCACGTGCGAAACCAAACGCACCTTGTCCAGCAGACAAACTCTGCGACGTACTAGACCATCGTCCCATATGCATTTGCACCCAGAACTGCAATCCTTCCCTGTCCATTTGCCTACGAGACAGTGGCTGCTCACCAGACCTCGCCTGCCGGAACTATAGATGTGTGGACCCATGCAGCAACTCGACATGCCCGGCAGATGCCCCCTGTTACGTCGAGGATCACAAGCCCGTCTGCAAGTTCTGTCCCCTTGGTTTTGTGCCTGATACTAAATACGGATGCATGAAAGGTAAACAACAGAACTACTGATCAGCAGAACATCAACCTCACCACAATATACAATAATATTTATTATTAAATAACCATCATCATTATTATTATAATAACTGTTCATTAAATGATCATGTTATCATTATTATCTTGCTCACCATTTCCATGTCCTATGACATCCGGGCTATTTTTTCCTACTCTACATATCAACTTATAAAACTTTTATAAACTTGCCTGGTCTCAATGGTCTGGTCATATCTTGATACTTATTTGTGGAGGAGTTCCTGATGAAAGATAAACTTATATCAGTCTCTTGGTTGTCCGTTTAAATTTATTTCAGGTTCTTGTATTGTGATCTGGATCTGTGTGCCCTCTGACTATTACCGATAAGCTTGACCTTCTGCCGACACGCGGCCCTACTGGAACACCATTTATTATTTCACTCCTTCCGTTGCATCTGTCTCTGCAAAATAAAAAAAAAAATGAAATATAAATAATAAATACTCATATTTATTTATTTAATATTAATACACCAAGAAACAGCAACACCTCTGACAGTATTTTACCTCTACAGCTTTTGTGATAAATAATGCATGGTAGTTAGACATGTAGGATTGTGCTGATAAAATAGTCCTTATTAATAGCAGTACATTACCATAGTACACGCTTGCTTAATGTATTTATTTATTTAATAACCCGTTTTGTCTTCTATTGTATTAATATTAATCCTCAGGCCTTTACTCAGGCACCGAGGACACCCATCAAGATAAATTACCACCGATTACAAGGAATTACAGCTCAACTATTAATAAAAAATAAAAATCTTTTATGTTTTTTGTTTCTTTTTAAAATACCAGCCCTATACTGGCACAGTCTGGAGCCTTTTACCAGTACGCTAAAGAAAATCTCCACTTACTCTGTCCTTTATCTTATTCTCCAGCATTTGGGCTTTTTTAATAACTATTAAATTCACGTAGAACTTGAATATATTTTTAAATAATAAATCCCTGAATATTTATTTACTATTTAAACATACTCTAGTTACCAACGACCAGAAGTCTAATTAGAATTTACTTTAATAGATGTCAAGTGTACGCAGCACGACGACTGTCCTTCGCAACTCGCCTGCATAAATAGTCAGTGTTTGAATCCTTGTACTCTAGGAAATCCCTGCGATTACGTCGAGGAATGTCATGTCCAGGACCATCGGCCAGTTTGCGTCAAAGGTAACCGATCATCAGATTTATCTCCATTTTGACATCCTGATTAGACCTGCTGTAAAAAATTTATTTTATTTTATTTGTAGTTGATGATAAATCACCCGGATGCCCGTACTGCCCACCAGGACATCAGTGCGACCCGTCGACGAACTCTTGTATAAAAGGTATATTTATTTTCATTATCACTTGTATATATATGCAGTGTAAATACAATAAATGCAGAGAAAAAAATGTTTTATACACAATTTGAAATAAAAATTAATTTTGTCACGTGTAAAATTTTGACACATGACACCGGCACATTGTTTGATAACTCGAAGAATTTAAACTGTCTTAAAATAAAAATTGTTAATTATTTATTATAATATTTACACTCTGGTACTTCTTCTTCGAGTTTGCACTGGGTCTTTATGGGCACCTTCGCCTTTATCTATTTTCTTAGCTGGTTGCACTAGTGACAGAGATTGCACGCTGACGGAGACCTGCGTCGGACACATTTGCCAAGAGCCCTGTCTCATCAGGAATCCTTGTGCTGCTCATGCTGTCTGCATCAATACCAACCATGGCGCTGATTGCAGCTGCGAGGAAGGATATCATGGCAATGGGTTCAGTCTTTGTAAGCCTGGTGAGTATTTGATGATATATTGAATACTTTAGTAGATGCTTATAATTAAAATTGTATTTTAAATCGCAGTATCGAGCACTGGAGACGTGTGCCAGTACAATGAAGATTGTCCACCGAATAAATTATGCGACAGACTGAATCGCAGATGCATAAATCCGTGCTTTGAAGACAGTTGCGGTAGCAACGCGGAATGTTATGCTGAAGATCATACTGCGAGATGCAGATGCTTGCCAGGATATCAAGGAAACCCGCAGGTAGCATGCGAATCTGGATTCGGGTCATCGAATCCTTGTGTTCCAAACCCGTGCGGCTTGGAAGCGATGTGCGAAGTGGACAATGGAGATCCAATTTGCTTCTGTCCTAAAGGAATGACCGGAAATCCATTCGAGCACTGCGTGCCTGAAGGTGACAAGTGTCAAGGAAACCCATGCGGTCCCAACTCAGGCTGTCGGGTCATTCAAGGCCAGATCACGTGCTTCTGTGTCCCAGGTTACGAAGGAAATCCTCCGGCGAGTCCATGCTTGCTGCCGGATAATTCTTGCGAGCCATCACCATGTGGTCCTAATACTAGGTGCACTATTTTGGAAAGTGGAATAGCTAAATGCACGTGTCTTCCAGGTTTTATTGACAGTCCAAATACTATCAGAGGCTGCGTCGAGCAAACACATCCTTGCGAACCTAATCCTTGTGGCTACGGCGCTGTTTGCGATACTAATCGCTCGCCACCGTGCTACTGTCCGGAAAATACTGTTGGTAATCCATACAAAGAGTGTGCTGTCAGTACTGTGGAGCCATTGTGTCAACCTGGACCATGTGGAGCCAATTCAGACTGCTATGTATCAGAAAATCGCGAGCAGTGTTACTGTAAGCAAGGATTCACTGGTAATCCTTATGTAGGATGCTATGAACCACCGAGCAGTGTCTGCCAACCGAACCCATGCGGTCGTAATGCCATTTGCCGGGTGACCAGCTCCAATAAAGCTATCTGCGAGTGTTCACCAGGTACTTCTGGAGATCCAACGAGTCCGGCTGGCTGCGATAGCTTCGAGTGCACTAAAGACGATGACTGTTTGCTATCACAAGCTTGCATCAATCACAAGTGTCAGAACCCTTGCAATGGAGCTTGCGGAGTCAATGCCAATTGTCGCGTGGACTTACATCACCCAGTTTGTTACTGCAGAGAAGGACTCTACGGCAATCCAATACTCAGATGCTCAGCTCCGATGGTACCAGAGCCAGTGAAGAATCCCTGCTATCCAAATCCATGTGGTCAGAACACTTTGTGTCAAGTATTACAGAACCGCGCAGTCTGTTCATGTCTTCCTGACTTCTTGGGTGATCCTCAGACTGGTTGTCATCCAGAGTGTATGATAAACTCTGATTGTTCTAATGACAAAGCTTGTTTGAACATGAAGTGCGTGAATCCATGCAGTCTTGGTAATATTTGTGGTATCAATGCTGAGTGCAGAGTTTCTTATCACACCGCCACTTGTCTTTGCCAACAAAATTACTTCGGTAATCCATTCATACGCTGCTCACCTAAGCCTAGTATTGTTATGGACAAATATCCCAATATTACGCACCCATGCTCGCCGTCTCCGTGCGGACAATTCGATTACTGCGAGACTTACACCGACCAGGTTGCCATGTGCGGAGGCTGCGATGTCCAAGACAATTCTTGGTGTCGTCCAGAGTGTCTTTGCAACAGCGACTGTCCATTCGATCACGCGTGTATTGGTTGGAAGTGCGCGGATCCTTGTCTGGGAACGTGTGGAGTCAATGCGAACTGTGAAGTAATCTGGCATCAGCCAGTCTGCAGTTGTCCTATCGGACTCTTCGGCAATCCTTATCAAGGATGTATTCCTGAAGACGTCGAACATCGAGACCCCTGCAGCACTACTCAGTGCGGAGCTAATGCGATTTGCCGCGAAAATCACGGAGCCACGACTTGCGAGTGTATGGAAGGCTACTTAGGCAACCCGTTCTTTGCTTGTCATGTCGAGTGTGTACAAAATTCCGACTGTTCGTTGATCAAAGCTTGCTCTAATCACAAGTGTGTTGACCCATGTCACAGCGCATGTGGAACTGGAGCTTCTTGCGACGTGATAAATCACTACCCAGTTTGTTACTGTGACGCTCATTTGTCTGGAGACCCATTCGTCCATTGCTACCCACACAAAGAAATAGGAATTGTATCGATACCTCAGTCAAATCCATGCGACCCATCACCTTGCGGACCAAACAGCAGATGTCTGATATCACCTCTAGGTTACGCGACTTGCTCATGTCTACCAGACTTCCGTGGAAGTCCACCTCTCTGTAACCCAGAATGTATCGTCAGCTCGGACTGTCTTCAAATCCAAGCTTGCATCAACAACAAATGTGTGAATCCTTGCCACGGAATTTGTGGCCACGGCGCTTTGTGTTCAGTCATAAATCACAACCCAGTCTGCAGCTGTCCAGCAACTTATCAAGGAGATCCGTTCGTTACTTGTCTTCCAATAGAAGACAAAGATCTGGAGCCAATATCTTCATGTCATCCATCTCCATGCGGACCTAATTCAGTCTGCCAGGTGAAGATGGGTCGCCCAGTGTGCTCATGCCAGAGTACTTTCATCGGTAGCCCACCAAACTGTAGGCCAGAATGTCTTATCAGTCAGGAATGTCCAATCGACCAGGCCTGCGTTGCCAACAAGTGCATTCATCCTTGTCCTCACAGCTGTGGACCCAATTCCGAGTGCGCTATCATCAATCACACGCCTTACTGCTCTTGTAAACCTGGCTACGAAGGTGATGCTTTCGTTGGTTGTACTCCAGTTCCTGTTCAACCTGCAGTGCCTGAAGATCCATGCAATCCATCACCTTGCGGCAACAATGCAATCTGCAATGTAGTCAATGGAATCTCAAGATGTACTTGCATACCACCGTATGTTGGTAATCCTTATGTCGGTGGTTGTAAACCAGAGTGTATGATAAACTCGGACTGTGCTAATCATCTAGCTTGTTTGAACCAACACTGCAGAGATCCGTGTCCAGGAATCTGTGGCTTCAATGCTCAATGCGAAGTATCCAATCACATTCCCACATGTTCATGTCTTCCAGGATACTCGGGAGATCCATTCCAAACCTGTAAAATTGAAAAAGTAAACGTCCCACCACAGAATCCATGCACACCATCACCATGCGGCCCGTACAGTATCTGCAGAGTGGCCAACGATCGTGCGGTCTGCTCCTGTAGTCCAGGATACAGAGGAACTCCACCATCATGTAGACCAGAGTGTCTCGTGAGCTCAGAATGTGCACCACATCTTGCTTGTATTGATCAAAAATGCAGCGATCCTTGCCAAGGAGTTTGTGGGTACAACGCACTCTGTCAAGTCAGCAACCACAATCCAATATGCAGCTGTCCAGAAAGACATGCAGGAGATCCATTTGTCCAGTGCACTGAAATTCCTAAAGAAGTTGAGCCAACCAATCCATGCGTGCCTTCACCATGTGGACCAAATGCCCAGTGCCGGGTCCAGAATGATCGTCCAGTTTGTTCATGTCTCACAGGAATGTTTGGCGCCCCACCAAATTGCAGACCCGAGTGTCTGATTAATCAAGACTGTCCTAACTACCTCGCGTGTCTGCAAAACAGCTGCGTGAATCCATGTGTCGGTTCATGCGGCATCAATGCCAACTGTATTGTCAGAAACCATCGGCCAATTTGTCAGTGCCAAGAAGGATTCGAAGGCGACCCCTTCTCGGCATGTAATCCACGAGAAATGACACCAGTAGCGCCTCCAAGTGAACCTTGCAATCCATCTCCCTGCGGTTCTAATGCAATCTGTAATGAAAGAAACGGCGCTGGCTCATGCACATGTATGCCAGATTACACTGGAGATCCGTATGAAGGCTGCAGACCCGAGTGTGTTCAAAATTCAGACTGCCCTCACTCGAAAGCCTGCATGAACAACAAGTGCAAAGACCCGTGTGTCGGTGCGTGTGGACTTAATGCCCAGTGTCAAGTATTTAATCATCAACCTTCATGTAGCTGTCTGTCAGGTTACACTGGCAATGCATTGACATCTTGCTACGTACCACAACCAGTACCACCAAGTCCTGAAGACGCTTGCGAACCATCACCTTGCGGGCCTTACAGCAACTGCCGGGTGATCGACTTCCATGCAGTCTGCTCATGTCAACCAGGAACCATCGGAAGTCCACCGACTTGCAGACCTGAGTGTGTAATCAGCACTGACTGCGCTCAGAACAAGGCTTGCATCAATCAACGCTGCGAAGATCCGTGTGTTGGAACTTGTGGAGTAAATGCTCGCTGCCAAGTTATCAATCACAATCCAGTTTGCATTTGTATGAACGGCTACACTGGTGACCCATTCTCGGGATGCCTTAAAGAAGAACCAAAGACACCTGGACCAGAATCGGGTGGTAATCCATGTGTACCTTCACCTTGTGGACCAAACTCACAGTGTCGGGTGATAGATGGATTCCCAGCTTGCTCTTGTCTTCCTAACTACGTCGGCAGAGCTCCAAACTGTAGACCCGAGTGTGTTATCAATGAAGAGTGTCCTGGTAATTTAGCTTGTCAGAGAGAACGATGCGCTGATCCTTGTCCTGGGTCTTGTGGAGTCAACACATTCTGTAATGTCGTTAAACATAATCCAGTGTGTAATTGTAATCCAGGATTCACTGGTAATCCATTTGTTGAATGTACACCTCAGCTGCAGGAGCCTTACACTACAGAGAAGCCAAGGACACCTTGTGATCCTTCTCCATGTGGCGCTAATGCTGTTTGCAATGAAAGGAATGGAGCTGGATCTTGCTCTTGTATGCCTGAGTACTTTGGAGATCCATATACTGGTTGCAGACCTGAGTGTGTGACAAATAACGACTGCGGAAGAACGAAGGCTTGCTTGAGAAACAAATGTATCAATCCTTGTTCTGGAACTTGTGGTCCTAATGCCTCCTGTCGGGTAGTCAATCACGCGCCGTCATGTACGTGCGTGGCTGGATACTCTGGAGATCCTACGACTGGTTGCTCAGTGCTGGAAATTGTTACAAAGTCTCCAGTTACTGATCCATGTGAGGCTTCACCTTGTGGACCCAACAGCAACTGCAGGACATTGAATGGTCATGCAGTTTGTTCATGCAAGAGCGGGTTCATTGGAACTCCTCCGACATGCAGACCCGAGTGCACAATCAGCACAGAATGTCCAAGAAGCAAAGCTTGCGTGAATAATAAATGCATAAATCCTTGTCAGTCAGCTTGTGGAGAGAACACCAAGTGTCTTGTTGTTAATCATAGTCCAATATGTACGTGTGCTAATGGGTATACTGGAGATCCATTTGTTGCTTGCAGCAAAGCTGAGATAGTAACACCTGGACCGAAAGAAGAAACTGATCCTTGCTCACCTAATCCCTGTGGTCTTAATTCACAGTGCAAAGTTGTTGGTTCACAGCCAGCTTGCTCTTGCTCACCAAACTTTTTGGGCAGACCACCAAACTGTCGACCTGAATGTAGAGACAACTCGGAATGTCCATCAACAATGGGATGTATTAATCAACGATGCAAGAATCCTTGTCCAGGTGCTTGTGGAGACATGGCAAGATGTTCAGTTCTCAATCATTCACCAGTTTGTTCATGCTCTGAAGGGTACACTGGAGATCCAAGTACTCAGTGCACACCGATACTGCCATCAATACCCGAATCTGGACCATCAAATCCCTGCTTGCCAAATCCTTGTGGACCAAACGCGCAGTGCAGAGAACGAAACGGCGCGGGAGCTTGTGCCTGTCCAGCAGATTTTATCGGCGATCCTTATGACAGTCGCCGAGGATGTCATCGCGAGTGTGAAGTAAATGATGACTGTGTTCCACATCTCGCGTGCGTTGGGTTCAAGTGTACTAACCCATGCCAAGGAACATGTGGAGCTTTCTCTATTTGCCAAGTAGAAAATCACGTGCCTAAATGTCAATGTCCACCTGGGTACACTGGAGATCCATTCTACGCTTGCAATGAAGAGCCTAAAGAACTTCCAGTACCTCAAGATCCTTGCTCTCCATCACCGTGTGGCCCCAATAGCAAATGCCGGACTGTAAATGGTCAAGCAGTTTGCACATGTCTACCAGATTACATTGGAACACCTCCATCTTGCCGGCCCGAGTGTGTTGTCAATGCAGAGTGTCCAGTTCATCTTGCCTGCATCAATAAAAAGTGCTCAGATCCCTGCCCAAATACCTGCGGCGTTCGCGCGCAGTGTACGACTAAAAATCACAATCCCATATGTACATGTCCTGTTGGATTGACTGGAGATCCATTTATACTTTGCACGCAGCAGACTGCAGTAGAAGTAACGTCGACAGCAAGGCCGCCTTCTTGTACACCATCTCCATGTGGCCCTAACTCTCAGTGTCAAATAGTCTTTGGTAATCCAGCTTGCTCATGTCTTCCTAACTATGTTGGAGTGCCACCTGAATGTCGACCCGAGTGCATCATCAGTTCAGAGTGCAAGAGTCATCTAGCTTGTGTTAATCAACGGTGCCAAGATCCCTGTGCTGGATCTTGCGGTTTCAATGCGCAATGTCATGTCTTGAATCACATTCCAGTTTGTACGTGCATGCAAGGATTCACTGGTGATCCTTTCACAGAGTGTTCGCTCGTGCCACCGAGTACGCAAGCGCCATTGCAATCAGATCCTTGCAGTCCTTCACCGTGTGGACCTAATGCCATCTGCAGAGCTGGTGACTGCGAGTGCTTGCCAGAGTACTTTGGAAATCCTTATGAAGAGTGTCGACCTGAGTGTGTACTGAACTCTGAATGTCCTAGAGATAAATCATGTCTTCGTAACAAGTGTGTTGATCCTTGTCCTGGAAGATGTGGCCAGAATGCTGAGTGTGATGTTGTAAATCACATACCAGTTTGCTCTTGTCGTCAAGGATTTATTGGCGATCCATTTGTCAATTGCAGAGTACAGCCACAGAAACCGGAAGACAGGCCAGATCCTTGTTCACCGTCACCTTGTGGACCTAATAGCCAGTGTCGCAATATTGATAATCATCCAGTCTGTTCCTGTCTCACAGGATACTTGGGAACACCACCATTATGTCGTCTTGAGTGTCTGATGAGTTCTGAATGCCCACCAACACGCGCGTGCATCAGTAATAAATGTACAGATCCATGTCTTGGTTCCTGTGGTCTCAGTGCGCGATGTGAAGTAATAAATCACTCGCCAATATGCAGTTGTCCACCTGGACAAACTGGAGATCCATTTAGAAGCTGCTATGAAATTCCTGTCCAACCTAAAGTACCAGAAGACCCTTGCTCTCCATCACCATGTGGGCCAAATGCTCAGTGTCAAAACATCAATGGAATTCCTTCATGCTCATGCTTACCAAATTACATCGGATCTCCGCCTTCATGTCGACCAGAGTGTCTGATCAACCCAGATTGTCCTTCAAATCAAGCTTGCATCAACTCTCGCTGCGTGGATCCATGTCCAGGATCCTGCGGAGACTTCGCTGAGTGTCGTGTCATAAATCACGCAGTCACCTGCAGCTGCACAAGCGGTTACACAGGCAATCCATTCGTCCAATGTATGATTGAACAAGAAGAAACGATCAATCCATGCGAGCCATCACCTTGTGGACCCAATGCGATCTGCCAGCAACGAGACAACGCAGGCGCTTGTGTTTGTATTGAAGATTATCACGGCAATCCTTACGAAGGCTGTCAACCAGAATGTATTCTCAGCTCCGACTGTCCAACGAACAAAGCTTGCGAGAGAAATAAATGCCAAGATCCATGTCCTGGAGTCTGTGGTACTCAAGCTCAGTGCTCAGTCATTAATCACATACCAACTTGCACATGTTTGCCAGGATTTATTGGTGATCCTTTTACTTCCTGTACACTTCAGCAAGAATCAACTACTCCAGGAGTGAGTCTAGATCCATGCAATCCATCTCCATGTGGTCCCAACAGTCTCTGTCGCACGATAAACAGTCAAGCTGTGTGTACATGTCAAGCTAATTACGTCGGAGCGCCACCAAATTGTCGGCCAGAGTGTGTAGTAAACACGGAATGCCCTCAGAATCGCGCGTGTTATAAATACAAATGCAATGACCCGTGTCCAGGAACCTGTGGACTTGGAGCAGACTGCCGTGTCATCAATCACAATCCTCTGTGCAGTTGTCCAGCTGGTACTACAGGTGATCCATTCTCTCGCTGCTACCAAGCTGTCGAAGTTCCACCAACAAGACCCAGTGATCCGTGTGTTCCAAATCCATGCGGACTCAATGCCGAGTGCCGAAGAGTTGGTGACCAAGCTGCTTGTTCCTGTCTGAATAATTACATCGGGTCGCCTCCAAACTGTCGACCCGAGTGCGTTGTCAACACAGACTGTCCTTCAGCTCAAGCCTGTATTTCTGAAAAGTGTCGCGATCCTTGTATCGGATCCTGTGGACAAGATGCTGAATGCCGAGTACAAAATCACATCCCCACGTGTCACTGTCGCAAAGGCTTTACCGGAGACGCATTCACACTTTGCTCCCAGATCATCGAACAACCGAAGCAGCCAGAAGATCCTTGCAACCCGTCACCATGTGGAGCGAACGCTCTCTGCAATGCAGGAGTCTGCACATGTTTACCTGATTATCAAGGCGATCCTTACAGTTTTTGTCGTCCAGAGTGCACAATGAATTCCGATTGTCAGCGAGTTAACTCCTGTATCAATCAACGCTGTGTCGACCCATGTCCCGGAACCTGTGGCACTGACGCACGCTGTGATGTAGTAAATCACATTCCGATGTGCAGTTGTCCACCAGGCACCACAGGAAATCCTTTCTCAGCATGCAGACCCTTCAAGCAAGAAGACACACCAAAGCAACCGTGCTCTCCATCACCTTGTGGATCCAACAGCATTTGTCGAGTAGTTGAAGATCATGCTGTCTGCTCTTGCTCACCAGGATTCTTCGGAAGTCCACCAGCTTGTAGACCCGAGTGTGTCACCAGTGCTGAGTGTCCTTTAACTCGTGCTTGTTTGAACAACAAGTGCCAAGATCCTTGTCCTGGTACTTGTGGACAAAACGCTAAATGCCAAGTCGTCAATCACAATCCGATTTGCAGCTGCTTGGAAGGCAATACTGGTGATCCTTTCACTAGATGTTACTTATTATCAGGTAATTTGTTATTTCTTAATTAATTAAAACCTCAAACTCAATGACAATTTAATGATAATTAATTAATTAATTATTTGTCTACAGTGGAGATACCTAAGGAACCAGTTGATCCTTGTCAGCCATCACCTTGCGGTCCTAATTCCGAGTGCAATGTCCGTGGTGAGAGTCCAGCATGTTCTTGTGCTCAAAACTACATCGGTGTGCCACCAAACTGTCGACCCGAGTGCACAATAAATCCAGAATGTGCTTCACATCTCGCTTGCATCCAACAGAAATGCCGCGACCCGTGCGCGGGTCTCTGTGGCATCGGCGCAAGTTGTTCGGTAGTTAATCACCACGCAGTGTGCGCATGTCCTGAAGGATTCACTGGCGACCCATTCAGCAACTGTATTCCTGCTCCTAAGGGTAAGTGCGCTATTTCACTAGGGTGCATGGCTGATGGTTCTGGTGTTAAATTTAGTTTGTAATCATAATCTTTGACTCTGCTGTCATTGAGATCAGGTAAGAGCTTTCATTAGACGCTAAGTGTCGCTTTTATTGACTAACGACACAAATGATGCAGCTGATCATCACGAGGATAAAACATTTATCAAATATCCTCAACACTTTGATGACACACGCCTATAAGCGATTAATCAAATGCCCAAAAAAAAAACCTGAAATGGTGGCGAAGCCTCTAACCCAAGGCTCACAATCCCTGCCAAAGATATTAGTAGTAATTAACTCAATACCCAAGCCCTTTAAAACCTAGACCTTAGACCCTTGACCCTAGATGTTAGACCTAAAGACCAGCCTTTGCAAATTTTATTTAATTTAAGACGCAATTAATTAATTTTTAGCAAAATAAAGCTTACCATCGTCATATTATGCATTAAAACTGACCCAATTCACCCACAAGCATTCACCCGCAAATAAAAATTAATAATAAATATAGCACATGCTTAACTTGAGCAAGCTCTCATGTCACTAAATGCCGTAACAGTTAACCATAACCCGAAGATAAATTAGTATTAAGTTAAAAAGATTTCCCTTTAGAGCCCCCGATGGAGATGAGAAGACCCTGCTCACCATCACCCTGCGGCGCCAATGCAGTGTGTCGTGAACAAAACGGCATTGGATCCTGCTCATGTATGTCTGATTACTTTGGTGACCCTTACGAAGGCTGCAGACCTGAATGTGTTATCAACTCTGACTGTCCCACGAATCGCGCGTGCATCCGGACTAAATGTCAAGACCCGTGTCCTGGTACCTGTGGTCCCAATGCCCAGTGCCAGACAATAAACCATCTGGCATCCTGTACCTGTGCGATAGGTTTCTCTGGTGATCCGTTCCAGTACTGCAGCCCTGCGCCTTTGATAACTCAGCCATCGATTACCGAACTTTGCTCACCCAGTCCCTGTGGACCCAACAGCCAGTGTCGGGTTATCAATAACCAGGCCGTCTGTTCCTGCCTCTCTGAATACATCGGTACTCCACCTGGTTGCCGACCCGAGTGCACTATCAGCTCAGAGTGTCCTCGCAACCGCGCCTGCGTTAACAGAAAATGCGTTAATCCATGCCCGAAACCATGCGGAAGAAATACTGATTGCATTGTTCTGAACCACAGTCCCATTTGTTCCTGCAGAAATGGATTTACTGGTGACCCATTCACTTCATGTTTCACTGCTCCACGTAAGTTATTATTTTATTTCAGCGCATCAGTCGACCTGGATACTAACAGGTTGCAGATAAAAAATAAATATTTACAGCCCCAAGTCCAGTTGAAACCCAGAACCCGTGTGTGCCATCACCATGTGGACCCAACTCCGTCTGCCGTGACTCTAATGGACCCTCTTGCTCATGCTTGCCTTCTTACGTCGGTTCTCCACCCAACTGCAGACCTGAATGTACAATAAGCGCCGATTGTCCTACCAATCAAGCTTGTATGCGTTCAAAGTGCCGCGATCCTTGTCCAGGATCCTGCGGCATACAAGCGCGTTGTGAGGTCGTTAACCATACGCCCGTTTGTACTTGTCCCGAAGGATTTACTGGTGACCCATTCAGCAATTGTGTTATTCAGCCACAAAGTAAGACCTCTTTTTCTATTACTTTTTCTTAAACTTTAACTTTAACTTTTATCAAAACTTATAACTATACTTTATCTTTCTATCTCTCTCTATCTTAGTGGATCCAATACCTACAGACCCATGTAATCCCTCACCCTGTGGATCAAACGCTCAATGCCAGCGAGGAGTCTGCACCTGTTTACCTGAATACCAAGGAGACCCGTACTTTGGATGTAGACCCGAGTGTGTTCTCAACACAGACTGCCCTCAAGACCGTGCTTGCATTCGCAACAAATGCAAAGATCCCTGCCCAGGAACTTGTGGGCAAAATGCCGCCTGTAATGTTTATAATCACATTCCTATGTGCACTTGTCCTTCAGGAATGTCAGGAAACGCTTTCTTTAATTGCGAACCTATAAGAGGTACTTGTTTACTTGTTACTTACCACTTTAATCTAGGTCAACCTTTAATTACTGAAAATATTAAATAGATCCAGTGGTAACTCAACCCTGTACACCTTCACCCTGTGGCCCTAATAGCCGTTGCCGTGAAGTTAATAACCAACCGGTCTGCACTTGTATCGACGGGTACTTAGGCAGCCCGCCGACATGTAGACCTGAGTGTATTGTCAGTACAGATTGTTCACCCAATGAAGCTTGCTCGAATCAAAAATGTCGCGATCCTTGTCAAGGAACTTGTGGAATAGCTGCTCAGTGTCAAGTTATCAATCACAATCCAATATGTAGCTGTCGCGATAGATTTACTGGAGATCCATTTGTTCAGTGCACACCCATTCGTAAGCATCAAATCTTGATGAAGACACCAGATTATTTATTGAAAATGTAAACCTGAAAATTTATTTTAGCTGAAAGACCTCCAGTACAGACAAATCCATGCCAACCTTCACCCTGTGGACCGAACGCCCAGTGCCAAGTCTTCAATGACTCCCCTTCATGTTCCTGTCTACCTCAATTCACGGGTTCTCCACCCAACTGTCGGCCCGAGTGCGTTAGCAATAGTGAGTGTGACAGCAAACTCGCTTGCATTAACCAGAAATGCCGGGACCCGTGTCCTGGATCATGTGGCTCCAATGCAATGTGTCGTGTTTTCTCGCATACTCCAATGTGTACTTGCGACTCGGGCTACACTGGAGACCCATTTACTCAGTGCTCACTAGTCCTAGCATCTGAACCAGTTGCTCCTTGCACGCCAACACCTTGCGGCGCTAATGCAGTTTGTAAAGCATCTGGTTCTGCTGGTTCCTGTTCATGTTTACCAGACTATCTTGGTAATCCTTACGAAGGCTGTAGACCTGAGTGCATCGTCAACTCAGACTGTGCTCCCAGCATGGCCTGCACGCGGTCGAAGTGTGTGGACCCATGTCCTGGTGCCTGTGGACAAAATTCCATGTGTCAAGTTATCAATCATTCGCCAACTTGCACCTGTTTATCTGGATTTACTGGTGATCCTTCGCGATACTGCTCACCTGTACCTTTAATCAGTAAGCAATCTACTACCCACTCTCCACTATTTTTTATTTCTTACAGCTAATTTAAACTCATTAATTTAAATAATACAGCAGCAGAGACAGCAAGAGAACCTTGTAGTCCATCACCGTGTGGTCCTAATAGTCAATGTAGAAATGTCAACAACCAAGCTGTCTGTTCATGTCTTCCTACTTACCTCAGCGCACCTCCAAACTGTCGTCCCGAGTGTCTAGTATCCTCAGAATGTCCTACAAACCGCGCGTGCATTAATCAAAAGTGCGTGGATCCTTGTCCTAATTCCTGTGGCCAAAACGCACTCTGTCGGGTTATTAATCACAGCCCCATTTGTAATTGTCGACCTGGATATACTGGAGATCCATTCACACGTTGTTTCTTCATTGAAGGTAAACTTAATTAACCAGAAAACAAACTTAACTCTTTCCAAACCCTAAATTTATTGAAAACCAACAGCTACCGTGACTTCAGTACCTGAAAATCGTGATCCCTGTGTACCTTCACCTTGTGGAGCCAACTCTATATGCCGAGCTATTGGCACCACTCCCTCGTGTTCTTGCCAACCTAATTACATGGGATCACCACCCAATTGTCGACCCGAGTGTACTATAAATCAAGAGTGTACCAGCATTAAAGCCTGCATGCGTGAACGCTGTATGGATCCTTGTCCTGGATCCTGCGGTTTTAACGCAGAGTGTGTTGTTATTAATCATACTCCGGTCTGTACATGTCGGGAAGGATTCACCGGTGATCCTTTCTCTGAATGTCGACCTAAGCCAGTTGAAAGTAAGTCATTAATTATCAATCTTTACACATTCAGAACAGGATCAGGATCTTAATTAAATTTTTTTTAGTTGTTCCTGTTAATACTGACCCATGTAACCCGTCACCTTGCGGGCCGAATACTAAATGTGATAATGGTCAGTGTTCTTGTCTTCCCGAGTACTTTGGAGATCCAACGATCGGCTGTAGACCCGAGTGTGTTCTAAACGATGACTGTTCAAGAAATTTAGCTTGCGTTAAAAACAAATGCCGAGATCCTTGTCTAGGAACCTGTGGGCAAAGTGCTGTCTGTAACGTTTTCAATCACATCCCGATGTGTAGCTGTCCTGCAGGAATGTCAGGAAATGCTTTCGTTATTTGTTCTCCTGCTCTTGGTATGAGTTTTAAATTGATTAGATTCAGTTGGATAGTCGATTGCTGATGGCTTCAACATAATTTTAATTTTAGCGCCTCAAGTAACTGATCCATGTAACCCGTCGCCTTGTGGCCCGAACAGCAGATGCCGTCAAAGTAACGGTCATGCGACCTGCTCATGTATCACTGGCTACATTGGAAGTCCGCCTAGTTGTAGACCAGAGTGTGCTGTTTCCTCAGATTGTCCTTTGAATGAAGCTTGTAGTAATCAGAAATGTAGAGATCCATGTCTAGGTACTTGTGGGCTCCAAGCCACTTGTAATGTTATAAATCATAATCCTATATGCAGTTGCCCTTCGTCGATGACCGGAGATCCGTTTATTCAATGCCAGATTATTCGTAAGCCTCAAAAAAATTTAAAATTTCTTTTATTTGATCACTGGAACTTAATAATACAGAGTAAAATAATTTTTCTGAAGCTGAAAGACCACCAGTGCCAGTTAATCCATGCCAGCCATCACCTTGTGGCCCAAATGCCGAGTGCCGGGTAGTTAATGACTCGCCTTCTTGTTCCTGTCTGCCTCAATTTACTGGTACTCCGCCAAATTGTCGACCTGAGTGTATTAGCAACAGTGAATGTTCTAATCATCTCGCGTGTATTAATCAGAAATGTCGGGATCCATGTCCTGGTTCTTGTGGAACCAGCGCTGAATGCCGAGTTGTCAGTCATACGCCGATGTGTGTCTGTACGACCGGATTCACTGGTGATCCTTTCACTCAATGCACTCCAGCGCAATGTAAGACAACTTAATTAATTAGAAGGAGGATTAGAAATTAATAAGTAAATTATTTTAGTTGATGAGCCAGCTGTAACGAACCCTTGCTCTCCATCTCCTTGCGGTTCTAATGCCGAGTGTCGAGTCCAACAGAATGCTGGATCATGTTCATGCTTCCCTGGATACATTGGTAACCCCTACGAAGGATGTAGGCCTGAGTGTGTACTAAATTCAGACTGCGCAGCGAATCTCGCGTGCATTAATTCGAAATGTAGAGACCCCTGTCCTGGTACTTGTGGACAGAACGCTCTTTGTCAAGTTATTAATCACTTGCCTACATGCTCGTGCATTGAAAGATATACTGGAGATCCTTTCAGATACTGTAATATAATTTTACAAACAGGTAATTTAGTTGTTCAACTTGATTGTTTAATTTAAAAAATTTATCAGACTGAAGAGTAAATAATTTTTAGAAGTGGAAAATAAAGGAAGCGCATGTAGACCTTCACCTTGCGGACCTTATAGCCAATGTCGCGAGTCAAATGGCCAAGCTGTTTGTTCTTGCTTACCAGGGTACAATGGTAGCCCACCTGGATGTCGACCTGAGTGTACGACTAGCTCTGACTGCGCTTTAAATCGCGCTTGCGTTAGTCAGAAGTGTGTTGATCCTTGTCCTGCACCTTGCGGAAGACAATCTACTTGTAGAGTTGTAAATCACAGTCCTATATGTTCATGTAATGTTGGATTTACTGGAGACCCATTCACTGTTTGCTTCCCTGTTCCACGTAAGACTGAAACAATTCTAATAATTGATTTTTTTTAGACGTTAAGTAACTAGAAAATTATTGTAGAATCAACAATGAATGATGTACCAAGAGATCCATGTTTCCCATCACCATGTGGACCGAACTCCCAGTGCAGAAATGCTAACGGCAGTCCAGCTTGCTCGTGTTCAACAGGCTACAGTGGAAGTCCACCAAACTGTCGTCCCGAGTGTGTTATAAATTCGGAGTGTTCAAGCGATCGCGCTTGCATGAATGAAAAATGTCGGGATCCCTGCCCCGGTTCTTGTGGACAGAACGCCATGTGTACAGTTTACAATCACGTTCCAGTTTGCTCATGTATAGAAAGCTACACCGGTGATCCCTTTACCGGGTGCTTTTATCAACAAGCGACCGAAACCGCTGTCACTGATCCCTGCAATCCATCACCGTGTGGTCCCAATGCTCAGTGTAGCAACGGTGTCTGCTCATGTCTGCCCAATTACTTCGGTGACGCCAATTACGGCTGTAGACCCGAGTGCGTTTTGAATAATGACTGTTCCCCAGATAGAGCTTGCGTGCGAAACAAGTGCGTGGACCCGTGTCCTGGCACTTGTGGGCAAAACGCACAGTGTAATGTTTTTAATCACATTCCCATGTGTACTTGTCTTGCCGGAATGGCTGGCAATGCTCTAGTATCCTGTCAACCAGTCCAAGGTACACATATTTCTTTAGCCAGACAATTTTTTCAATCATCATTATCATTAAAACCATTATTATTAATTAAGATATTTATTATACCGTAGCTCCATCACAAACGAGACCATGTAGTCCCTCACCCTGTGGTCCCAACAGCATTTGCCGTCCAGTAAACGGTCAGTCCGTGTGTACCTGTGCACCAGAATACTTAGGAAGCCCACCCACATGTCGCCCTCAGTGTCTAGTCAGTTCTGATTGTCCTCGAAACGAGGCGTGTACTAATCAACGGTGTCGTGATCCTTGTCCTGGCACCTGCGGCTTGGAAGCGCAGTGCCAGGTCATAAACCACAACCCCATTTGCTCTTGCCGTGATGGTTTTACTGGAGATCCATTCACTCGTTGCATGTTAATCCGTAAGAAAAAACTATTATCGTAATTTAAGTTGTAAGTTATTATAAATACTAAGTTAAGAAATTTTATATACAGAAAATACCCCAGCTTCGCCACCAGAAAATCCCTGCCAACCATCACCTTGTGGCATGAATGCCGAGTGTCGTGTAATAAACGATTCCCCGTCTTGTTCCTGCCTATCTGAATTCATAGGCTCGCCACCCAACTGCCGTCCCGAGTGCATAAGCAACTCAGAGTGTCCTAGCAATGAGGCGTGTGTCAATCGAAGGTGTCGAGACCCTTGTCCAGGTTCTTGTGGCATCAATACTCAATGCCGAGTAGTTAGTCACACTCCGATGTGTGTTTGTCTAGCGGGACAAACTGGTGACCCTTTTACCGGTTGTCAGCCAGTCTCATGTAAGCATGCAATTAAAATAATACCTAAATCCCATAAAAACGCAAATCCTTATAAGCTTACTCGCTTACCCAACCAATACTCAACCTTGTAAACTCTTTTTAGCAACACAAACGCCCGAAAATTCACAATCGCCCTGTGTACCCTCGCCCTGCGGTGCCAACGCCGTCTGCAAAGAGTCCAATGGCGCGGGTTCATGCTCCTGTCTGGTCGACTACATCGGAAATCCATACGAAGGCTGTAGACCCGAGTGTGTTATTGACTCCGACTGCCCGTCCTACCAGAGTTGCTCTAGATCCAAGTGCCGTGACCCTTGTCCTGGTGCTTGCGGCCAGAATGCCGATTGCATTGCTATCAATCACTCACCCTCTTGTACCTGTCGTCCAGCGTTCACTGGTGACCCGTTTACTTACTGCACCCTGTTACAGGCCAATCGTAAGTTTATTGATACCATTTAATTACAGATATTACCCAGAAACCCAAGTACCTTATTACCATGTAATTAATTTTTCCACAGCCATAGACGTCGATAGACCAAGAGAACCTTGTAACCCATCACCCTGTGGACCCAATAGCCAATGCCGGGTGAATAATGGACAAGCAGTATGTACTTGTTTGCCAAACTACATTGGTAGCCCACCAGGATGCCGTCCCGAGTGTGTCGCCTCCTCCGAATGTCCCTCCCAGCTGGCTTGCATCAACCAAAAATGCGAGAACCCATGTCCCGCACCCTGTGGACTTAATACCAAGTGTGTCGTCGTTAACCACAGTCCAATTTGCAGTTGTATGTCGGGATACAGCGGCGACCCATTCACCCGATGTACTCTCATACCACCACGTAAGCATTTAACCCATAATTATATTTATTATTTTTTAAGTACCACCCTCTTACCTCTTACCTTTTACCTTTTAGCAACTGAGTCAGTTAATGATGTACCCAGAGACCCATGTGCGCCCTCACCTTGTGGAAGTTTCTCTTACTGTCGTAATATCGGTGGATCACCAGCTTGCACATGCCAGGAAGGCTACGTAGGTCAACCTCCTAACTGTAGGCCTGAATGTTCTATCAATTCGGAGTGTCCGAGTAACGAAGCTTGCATCAACGAAAAATGTCGGGACCCTTGTCCAGGATCCTGTGGGTTCAGTGCGATGTGCGCTGTTTCGAACCACATTCCAATTTGCACGTGTCCTGAAGGATTTACTGGAGATCCGTTTACTAGTTGCAATGTGCAGCCGGTTAAACAACCCGACGAGCCGCTAGACAAATGTAATCCGTCGCCATGTGGAACAAACGCTCAGTGCAATGATGGCCAGTGCACGTGTTTACCTGAATTCCAAGGAAATCCTTACACTGGATGCCGACCTGAGTGCGTACTCAATTCAGACTGTCCGCGAGACCGCGCGTGCTGGAGAAATAAATGCCGGGACCCTTGTCCGGGAGCTTGTGCTACAAATGCTAACTGCGCTGTCATAAATCACGTGCCGATGTGTAGCTGCCCTCAGGGAATGACTGGTAATGCATTTAGTCAGTGTCTGCCAATCCAGGCTTCAGTGCCAACTAATCCTTGTAGTCCATCGCCTTGTGGAGCCAATAGTGAGTGTAGAGTCATCAATGGCCAGGCAGTTTGCTCATGTATACGTGGATACTTAGGAAGTCCGCCGACATGTAGGCCTGAGTGTATCGTCAGCACGGATTGTCCACCTAATGAAGCTTGCTTTAACCAAAAGTGTCGCGACCCTTGCCAAGGTACTTGTGGAGTCGGAGCAACGTGTCAAGTTATCAACCACAATCCAATATGTAGCTGTCTGCCAAGATTTTCTGGAGATCCGTTCATCAGATGTACTCCGGTGCAAGAAGACACTCCGGTGACTCAGAATCCATGTCAACCGTCTCCATGTGGACCTAATGCTCAGTGCCAAGTGGTTAACAATTCTCCATCATGTTCATGTCTCGCAGAATTCACTGGCTCGCCACCAAACTGTCGACCTGAGTGCGTGAGCAACAGTGAGTGTCCATCAAACTTGGCTTGTATCAATCAAAAATGTAAAGACCCTTGCGTTGGATCTTGTGGAGCTAGCGCGGACTGTCATGTCGTTAGTCATACTCCAATGTGCGTCTGCATGACAGGATTTACTGGTGATCCATTCACTCAGTGTCTTTTACAACAAACTCCACCATCAGCCGTACCAGAAAGTCCTTGTACTCCATCACCATGTGGACCTAACGCAGTTTGCAAAGAGCAGAATGGCGCTGGATCTTGTTCATGTTTGCCAGAGTACACAGGAAATCCTTACGAAGGCTGCAGACCTGAGTGTCTCGTAAATTCAGACTGTGCATCGAACATGGCTTGCATAAGATCCAAGTGTCGGGATCCTTGTCCAGGTACTTGTGGTATGAATGCCGAGTGCCGAGTGATGTATCATCTGCCGCAGTGTTCCTGCTTCCAAGGATACACTGGCGATCCATTTAGCTACTGCAATGTCCTCCAGGATGAGCAGCCAAGTAGCAAAGATCCTTGCAGTCCATCTCCTTGTGGGCCTAACAGTCAATGCCGAGTAATTAATAGTCAGCCAGTGTGCACTTGCTTGCCTGAATACATCGGCAGTCCTCCAGGATGTCGACCTGAGTGTACAGGAAGTTCAGAGTGTCCAACAAATCGAGCTTGTGTCAACAGAAAGTGCGCAGATCCTTGTCCAGGTACTTGTGGATTTAACACAAGATGTGAGACCATCAATCACAGTCCGATTTGCTCATGCCAAGCTGGTTATACCGGAGATCCTTTCGTAAATTGTTTCGAAATGATGACACCTATTCCTATGCCAAACCAGCCGTCGTACGTCAATCCTTGTGTGCCTTCACCATGTGGACCCAATTCAGAGTGCCGTGACATCAATGGCCAGGCCTCGTGCGCTTGTCTTTCTGGATTCAATGGATCTCCACCAAACTGCCGACCCGAGTGTGTAATAAATCCAGACTGCGCAAGTAATCAAGCTTGTCTGCAATCTAAATGCCGTGACCCATGTCCAGGATCTTGTGGAGTCGGCGCCACATGCTCGGTAGTTAATCACACGCCAATTTGTACTTGTCCTGAAGGATTCTCTGGTGATCCATTTACTCGTTGTTCTCCAAGACTTCAGGCACCACCAGAACAAACGCCGTCGCCTTGCAGTCGATGTGGATCCAACACTCAGTGCATCAATGATCAGTGCGTGTGCTTACCTGAATTCCGCGGTGATCCTTACGCAGGTTGTAGACCAGAATGTGTTTTGAACCCAGACTGTTCGAGAGACAGAGCTTGCATAAGAAATAAGTGTCGGGATCCTTGTGCTGGAACTTGCGGACAAAATGCGCTTTGCAGTGTTGTAAATCACGTTCCAGTCTGCACATGTCCTTCAGGAATGGCAGGTAATGCTTTTGTGAGCTGCTCACCTGTACAAGTGCCTCAAGAAACTGATCCATGCAACCCATCACCTTGCGGATCCAACAGTCAGTGTCGCAAGATCAACAACCAGGCAGTTTGTTCTTGTATACCTGGATACTTAGGTGCTCCACCAAATTGTCGACCAGAATGTGTTATCAGCTCGGACTGCACTGCCAACATGGCTTGCAGTAATCAAAAGTGTATAGATCCATGTCCAGGTACTTGCGGTATTCGTGCGCAGTGTAACGTCGTCAATCATAACCCTATATGTAGTTGTCTTGCTGATTTAACTGGAGATCCATTTGTTATGTGTACGCCGATTCCTCAAGAACCAGAAGCACCCAAAAATCCATGCCAGCCATCACCATGTGGTCCTAATGCTTTCTGTCAAGTGATCAACAACTCACCCTCGTGCTCTTGTCTGCCAGAATTCACTGGCATTCCACCAAACTGTAGACCAGAGTGCGTAAGTAACAGCGAGTGTTCAACGAACTTGGCCTGTATTAATCAGAAATGTCGGGACCCATGTCCTGGATCTTGTGGAGCTAATGCAGAATGTCGTGTCATCAGTCATACGCCTATGTGTGTCTGCATGCCAGGATTCACTGGTGATCCATTCACTCAGTGTTCAATCAAGCAAATGGACCCGATACCTGGAGTCCAAGCAACGCCGTGTGTTCCTTCGCCATGTGGCAGCAACGCCGTTTGTCGAGAACAAAATGGAGCAGGTGCTTGCTCTTGTCAACAAGATTATATTGGCAATCCTTATGAAGGCTGCAGGCCTGAGTGTACCGTAAACTCAGACTGTACATCAGACCGTGCATGTATTAGATCGAAATGTCAGAATCCGTGTCCAGGAACTTGTGGACAGAATGCCATTTGCCAGGTAGTCGACCATCGACCGTCTTGTACATGTCAGTCAGGTTATAGTGGAGATCCATTTAGATTCTGCAGCGTTGTACAAGACCCACCAACACCAGATGTCGCTAGACCATGTGATCCATCTCCGTGCGGACCTAACAGTCAATGTCGTGAAAACAACGGCCAGGCGATTTGCTCATGTTCTCCAACATTCGTCGGCACGCCGCCTTACTGTCGTCCCGAGTGCTCAGTCAGCTCAGAGTGTCCTCTAAACCGCGCGTGTATCAACAACAAGTGCGTGGACCCATGTCCTGGAATATGCGGTGTCAATGCTAAATGTAATGTCATCAATCACAGTCCGTTCTGTAGCTGTAATGCCGGACTAACTGGAGATCCATTTGTAAAATGCTTCGACGCACCAGTTGCTCCTGAAAGCAAACCATCAACTAATCCATGTCTTCCATCACCTTGTGGACCATTTTCCATGTGCCGCGATGTCGGAGGCATTCCGTCATGTTCCTGCGAAGCTTCTTACGTCGGTTCGCCACCAAACTGTCGGCCAGAGTGTACTATCAACTCAGAATGTGTCAGTAATCTCGCTTGTCTTCGCTTCAAGTGCAGAGATCCATGCCCAGGTTCATGTGGAATCGACGCTCAGTGCAGTGTAATAAACCATACGCCAGTTTGCACATGTCCTGAAGGATTCACAGGTGACCCATTCACCAGCTGTACTTTCAAACAACCGGTTCAAGACGTAGTACCAGCAAATCCATGTGATCCTTCTCCTTGCGGAGCAAATACTCAATGCCGTGATGGTATCTGTACATGTCTACCAGAATATCACGGAGATCCTCACTACGGATGTCGACCAGAGTGTGTCCAGAATCCAGATTGTCCATCAAACAAAGCATGTATTCGCAATAAGTGTGCTGACCCTTGTCCAGGAGTCTGCGGTGCTAACGCTGAATGCAACGTAGTCCAGCACATTCCGATGTGCAGTTGTCCTGCCGGAACAACTGGAAATGCGTTCGCTAACTGCATCACTGCCATCGAGCCAACAGTGACCAATCCATGTGACCCGTCACCTTGTGGTCCAAATAGTCGTTGCCAGCAGACAAATGGCCAAGCCGTGTGTTCCTGTGTCCTAGGGTTCATTGGTCATCCACCAGCATGTAGACCAGAGTGTGTCAGCAACAGCGAGTGTCCTCTGAACGAAGCTTGCGTAAATCAAAAATGTCTTGACCCTTGTCCTGGATCTTGTGGAGTGTCAGCGCGCTGTCAAGTCGTAAATCATAATCCTATATGCAGTTGTCCTTCTTCTTTCACTGGAGATCCATTCATCAGATGTACTCCCGCGCAAGAAAGACCTGCAGATACGCAGAACCCTTGCCAACCATCTCCATGCGGAGCTAATGCTCAGTGTCAAGTTATCAACAATTCGCCTTCTTGCTCATGCTTACCAGAATATCTTGGATCGCCTCCAAACTGTCGTCCAGAGTGTGTCAGCAATGGAGAATGTCCTAGTCACCAAGCTTGTATCAACAGAAAATGCCAAGACCCTTGTCGCGGATCATGTGGGCAGAATGCCGAATGCTTTGTTATCAATCATACACCAACTTGCAGCTGTATGAATGGATTTACTGGTGATCCGTTTGCTCAATGTGCCACGATACCGCCTCAGCAACCGGAGTCATCACGTCAGCCTTGTGTGCCATCACCCTGTGGTTCAAATGCCATCTGCCGGGAACAAAACGGTGCCGGGTCTTGTAGCTGTATGCAAGATTACATTGGAAACCCTTACCAAGGATGTAGACCCGAGTGTACTGTCAACACAGATTGTCCAGCAAACTTGGCATGCATAAGATCTAAATGTCAAGATCCTTGTCCGGGAACATGTGGACAGAATGCCAACTGTCAAGTAGTCTCGCACTTGCCTTCTTGTACATGTAACCCAGGGTATACTGGCAATCCTTTCAGCTGGTGCAACCAGTTCCAGCCAGAAAAAGATCCTGTCGTTAATGATAATCCATGCAGCCCTTCACCTTGTGGACCAAACAGCCGCTGCCAGGTCAACAATGGCCAAGCAATCTGTTCATGTGAAGCTCAATTCATTGGAAGCCCACCAAACTGCCGTCCCGAGTGTACGATAAGCTCTGAGTGTGCAGCTAGTCTTGCGTGTGTAAATCAAAAGTGCAAAGATCCTTGTCCTGGTACCTGTGGTGCCAATGCTCAATGTAGAGTTATTAATCATAGTCCAATATGTAGTTGTAAAACTGGAACAACTGGAGATCCCTTCGTCCAGTGTTTCGCTGTTGTTTTCCCAGATCTTCAGCCAGTAGATCCATGTAATCCGTCACCTTGTGGACCCAATTCAGTGTGCCGAGCTATTGGTGACACTCCATCGTGTGCGTGTATCAATAATTACATAGGCTCGCCACCAAACTGCCGACCGGAGTGTACTATCAACCCGGACTGTACCAGCGACAAAGCCTGCATGAGGGAAAAGTGCCGAGATCCTTGTCCAGGATCATGTGGACTCTACGCCCAGTGCAATGTCGTCAATCACACACCAGTTTGCACATGTCCTGAAGGATTCACTGGAGATCCATTCACCAGATGTTCTCCAGCTCCGCCACCAGTTCCTTCAGTTCCCGAAGATCCTTGCAATCCATCGCCATGTGGTTCCAATGCTCAGTGTCGCAACGGACAGTGCTCGTGTCTTCCCGAGTATAAAGGAGACCCTTACACTGGCTGTAGACCCGAGTGTGTTGTCAACGAAGACTGTTCTCGAACTCAAGCCTGCATCAATCAGAAATGCCGCGATCCTTGTTCAGGCGTTTGTGGAATTAACGCTGAGTGTAATGTAGTAAATCACTTGCCTATGTGTAGCTGTCCAGTTGGAATGTCAGGCAATGCTTTTATTCAGTGTTCAGTAGTCCAAGACTCGCCAGTCCAAGATCCATGCAACCCATCGCCTTGTGGATCCAACAGTCACTGCCAGACTGTCAACAGTCTCGCGGTATGCAGTTGCGTTCCAGGTTTCCTTGGAACACCACCTTCATGTAGACCCGAGTGCGTCGTCAGCGCAGATTGTCCACGTAATCGCGCATGTAATAATCAAAAGTGTATAGATCCTTGTCCAGGTACTTGTGGACTCAGCGCCGAGTGTCTCGTTATAAATCACAATCCCGTATGCAGCTGCCCGGCTGGGTTCACTGGAGATCCTTTCGTCCGTTGCTCACAGACACCTAAAGATCCAGAACCTACGATAGATCCTTGTCAGCCATCACCTTGTGGACCTAACTCTCAATGTCGCGTCATCAACAACAGCCCCTCGTGTTCCTGCAGTCAAGAATTCATCGGCAGTCCACCGAATTGCAGGCCCGAGTGCGTCAGCAACAGCGAGTGTTCTTCCCACCTCGCGTGCATAAATCAAAAGTGCCGCGACCCGTGTCCAGGATCCTGTGGATCCAACACTAATTGTGCTACAGTCAGTCATACTCCCATGTGTTCATGTGTCTCAGGATTCACTGGAGATCCATTCTCTCAGTGTAATCTTATGCCTGGTAAGTCAACCTGATGATGATACTTCATTAAAATCTTTCAGAAATCGCGTTATCACAAATTACTGATCTCTGATCATTGGTCAATTTTTTTTCAGCAACTCCTTCACCTCAGCCTCAGCAAAATCCCTGTGTGCCATCACCCTGCGGTGCAAATGCAATTTGCCGTGAAACTTATAATACAGCATCCTGTTCCTGTGCCCCAGACTTCTTTGGAAATCCCTACGAGGGCTGTAGACCCGAATGCGTTGTTGACAGCGACTGTTCTGCAGATCGTGCTTGCGTCAGATCTAAATGTACTAACCCGTGTCCTGGTACTTGTGGCCAGAACGCCATGTGCCAGGTTGTAAATCACTTACCAACTTGTGCATGTCTGACTGGATACACTGGAGATCCATTCCAGTATTGCCGACCCGCTGAGCAAATTCGTAAGAGCCACCGTCATCTAAATAACTTTCCATTTATTAATTATCATAATACTCAAGATTTATTTCCTCCACAGCAACAGAAGTAACCGATCCATGCAATCCCTCACCTTGTGGACCCAACAGTCAGTGCCGAAACCTTAACAACCGTGCTAGTTGCTCATGCCTGTCCAATTACATCGGCAATCCACCTGGATGTCGACCCGAGTGCATATCCAGCACCGAATGCTCCTCATCTCTCGCGTGTATCAACCAAAAATGCGCTGATCCCTGTCCAGGTGTCTGCGGCGTTGACGCCAGATGTGAAACAAGAAACCATAGTCCTATTTGCAGCTGCAGACCTGGACAAACTGGAGATCCTTTCGTTAAATGCTTTGACATGCCACGTAAGTCCCCGATGCCATTTCCCGTTCCTAGACCTACAGAATAAAATAAAAAAAAATGTTAATAATTTTTAGAACCCGACGAATCAATAAAACCAGCAAGCCCATGTGTTCCGTCACCCTGCGGTCCTTTCTCAATGTGCCAAGACAATGGAGGCTACCCAGCGTGCTCATGTCTCCAGAACTACGTCGGTTTCCCACCAAACTGTCGACCAGAGTGTTCAATAAATACCGATTGTAACCGTGACCAAGCATGTATCAGAGAAAAGTGTCAAGATCCTTGTCCAGGGTCTTGCGGTACTCGAGCCCAGTGTAATGTCGTTAATCATACTCCAGTGTGTACCTGCCCCGCAGGATATACTGGAGACCCATTCACTTCCTGTACCTTACAAATTTCACCACGTAAGCTCCGATATTCAACTCGCCTTTATTTAAATTTTCACTGTACTTGATACTTAATGATCGAATTCTTGCAGCTGAACCTCCGGTAGCTAATGACCCATGTGACCCTTCACCTTGCGGACCAAATACTCGATGCCGTGACGGTATCTGTACATGTCTATCAGAGTATCACGGAGATCCTTATTTCGGTTGTCGACCCGAGTGTGTACAGAACTCAGATTGTCTCTTCAACAAGGCCTGCAGTAATAATAAATGTGTTGACCCCTGCCCTGGAATATGTGGTCGCAATGCCGAGTGCAATGTCGTCAACCATATTCCTATGTGCAGTTGTATTGCTAATTATGAAGGCGATCCTTTCACTCTTTGTCAACCTGTCCAACGTAAGTTTGTAATGATGATAGTCTAAGAAACCCTGGATCCTTGATAAATCCCGACCACGACTGATTTATTATCTACCCTAGGACCAACTGGTAATCCATGCGAACCTTCACCATGCGGACCCAATAGCGTATGCAAGAGCTTTGGAGAGCAGGTTTCGTGTTCATGTCTCCCAGGGTTCTTTGGCAACCCACCGAGCTGTCGGCCCGAGTGTATCGTAAGCTCTGACTGCGAGCAAAGTCGCGCGTGCATCAACCAGCGTTGCCAAGACCCTTGTCCTGGATCCTGTGGACAAAATGCCCTCTGTGCTGTCAGAAATCACAATCCTATATGCAGTTGTCCGCAGAGATACTCCGGTGATCCGTTTGCTTACTGTTCTCCTATGAGTAAGTCCCAGAATTACCAGTCTCATTGCCTGACGATATAAATCACTAGGTATTAAGTAAACTTTTTTTTTCCTGTAGAAGAACCCGATGAACCAGTGACCAACCCGTGCAGCCCCTCGCCCTGCGGATCCAACGCGCAGTGTACTGTTTCCAACAATTCGCCCTCTTGCAGTTGCCTACCGAATTTCGTTGGCTCACCACCCAACTGTCGGCCAGAGTGTCGGGTCAACAGTGAATGCCCTACCCAGTTAGCTTGCATCAACCAGAGATGCAGAGACCCTTGTCCTGGTTCTTGTGGCATCAATGCCCTTTGCCAGGTCACAAGACATCAACCCTCGTGCTCTTGCCAACAGGGATTCACTGGTGATCCCTTCACTCTTTGCTCATTTATTACCAGTAAGAATTTTTCTTTACAGGATTCAATTATTTATTTTTTTTTTTTATTAAATTACTAAAATAATAAAATAATTATTTGCTTTTTGTTAACAGTTTTATTGTATATTTGTAGATAAATTGCTTGTAAAATTTGCAAATTGCATGACTTGTAGATATGTTTATATATTTAATTTATCAACTAGTTCCTAGTTGATAATTGTCAGTCCAACGTTGATATTGTTGATGATTAATTGAGAATTTATTTTTTTTTAGATAAACCAGAGCCATCAGTACCACCAAGACCATGCAGTCCATCACCATGTGGAGCCAACGCGTACTGTCGCGAACGTTACAACACCGCGGTCTGCGAATGCTGGCCAGACTACCGAGGAAACCCATATGAAGCTTGTCATCCAGAGTGTTTAGTAAACACAGACTGTCCAAATGCTCTGGCATGTATTCGTACCAAGTGTCAAGACCCTTGTCCAGGTACTTGCGGTATTGGAGCGACTTGCACAGTTTCTAATCACGTACCAGTGTGTTCGTGTCCTCACCCAACAGTTGGCGATGCTTTTACTCTTTGTCAAACTCCACCAACGAACAAAGTCTCGGATCCATGCAACCCGTCGCCTTGTGGACCCAACACAGTCTGCGAGAACGTTGGGCAACGCGTGGTGTGCAAATGTCTTCCGGGATTACAAGGAGAGCCTTCGAGTCTAGCTGGTTGTCATCCAGAGTGTGTATTGAGCTCAGATTGTGCTGGCGACAAGGCTTGTGAGAACAACAGGTGCGTCGATCCATGCGCTCGTGGAGTCTGCGGAGCTGGTGCTGTTTGTCGTGCCATCAACCATAGTCCAGTTTGCAGTTGTCCTGTTCCGCTGATGGGCAATCCGTTTGTCGAGTGCTACGCCAAGAAAGAAGCGGATCCTTGTAACCCGTCACCTTGTAACATAAACGGAGAATGTCGCGTACGTAATAACGTCGCGTTCTGCGTCTACCCAGAGTGTCTTATCAACTCAGATTGTCCACGAGACCGCGCTTGCTTCTCGCAGAGGTGTCGCGACCCTTGCGTTGGTGTCTGTGGTGTCAACTCAGTTTGTCAGACCATCAATCACAATCCAATTTGCTCATGTCCAGCTGGATTTACCGGTGACCCGCAAATTCAGTGCAAGATCACAGCACTAGAAATACCAAGACCTGAATGCACGAGGAACTCGGAATGTACCAACGACAAAACTTGCTGGGAACAGAAATGCGTTGATCCTTGTACTCTGGGATCGTGTGGATACAACAGTAGATGTCAAGTGCTGCTTCATCGTGCCGTCTGTGTCTGCAATGAAGGAACTACCGGCAATCCTCAGCAATTCTGCAGAGAAATCGGCTGTCGCAGTGATCATGACTGTCCTGTAAGTCAATCATGCATAAATGAGCAGTGTACTGACACTTGTTCGCTGATGCAGTGTGGCATCAATGCAGTTTGTCAATCAGACGGCTACCGCAAGCCTCAGTGTGTCTGCCGCGATGGGTACCAAGGAGATCCAAACCGACGTTGCGAACGCACTGAGTGTGTTAGAGACACTGACTGCCCATCATTCTTGGCTTGCAATAACAACAAGTGCACTGATCCATGTGCTGGACACTGTCCAGCAACTGCGCAATGTCAAGTTGCAGATCATCGAGCATTCTGTCGCTGCCCACCAGGATTCATTGGTGATGCTTACAAAAATTGTATCAAAGAACCAGAAGCGCTGCCGGAATGTACAGTTGACGCTGACTGCCCAAGTAAATTGGCTTGCTTCAGTGGAACTTGTAGAGATCCTTGCAGAGAATCACAACCTTGTGTCACCAATGCCAAATGTACTGTCGTAGACACTCTGCCAGTTAGAACAATGATCTGTGAATGCGCACCGAATTACATCGGGGATGCTACAGTAGCATGTGCACCAGTAGCTCAGCAAGTAGAAGAAATCTGTCGGTCAAACGGAGAATGTCAACTGAATATGGCTTGTCTTAATAGCCGATGTGTCAACCCATGTACCATCAATCCTTGTTCAAGTACCGCTGAGTGCCGTGTCGACAACCATCAGCACACGTGCGTATGTCCTAAAGGAACAACTGGAGATCCGTTTGTAGGCTGTCACAGTCACACGATAACACTTCCCGAGTGCACGAGCAACTCGGACTGTTCTTACAACCTAGCCTGCATAAATCAACGCTGCCAGAATCCTTGTTCTGGTGACAGATGTGGGCTGAATGCGGACTGCATCACAATAGGACACCATCCAACCTGTCACTGTCCTCAAGGCTACGCTGGAGATCCACAGAACCAGTGTTTCAAACCCGAGTGCCAAGTGGACAATGACTGTCCCTATGACAAGACATGTAGGAAAGGATATTGTACTAATCCGTGTGTAGGTGACGTGATGTGCGGCCGTGGAGCTGAGTGCACAGTCTCTAGCCATCGAGCTCACTGCACTTGTCCTCAAGGAACTCAAGGAGACTCCCGAGTCGCCTGTATATCAGCGATATGTCACTACAATGAAGATTGTCCAGATGATCAGGCTTGTGATAGATTGAACCGAGTTTGTAGACCAGCTTGCGATGATGAAAGCTGCGCGGAAACTGCGACATGCATTGCCAGGAACCATCAGCCCAAGTGTGTCTGTGGACCTGGTACCACTGGAAATCCTTACGTCGAATGTCTTGGCATCCCAGATGTCCAAGAAGAGTGTCGAGCAGACTCTGAATGTCCACCACAACTCGCTTGCATCAACGGGCGCTGTCAAGACCCTTGCGTCCTCTCGGACATGTGTACACCCGAGCAGCAATGCCGTGTGCTCAACACAGCTCCTCTGCGCACAATGATCTGCGTGTGTCCACCGGATACTTTCACGGACGCGAATGGCAAGTGTCAGAAGATTATCTGGGCTGATGTCCAGTGTCATTCTGACGACGAATGCGACAATCATGAGACTTGTTTCAACGGAAACTGTGTGGAAGCTTGTTTGACCATTCGCTGCGGCATAAACGCTCAGTGCAAGTCAACATCTCATAGTGGACTGTGTGTCTGCGCTGCAGATTTTACTGGCAATCCTTACATCGAGTGTTCAGCAACACCACGGAACCCTCTGCCTCCACCACTGCCTGAATGCTACAGCAACAGCGAGTGTGCTAATGACAGACAGTGTATTAATCTCAAATGCGTAAATCCTTGCGCGGCTGGTGATCCTTGCGGTAGAAATTCGCTCTGTCATGTAGATGATCATAATCCGATTTGCAAGTGTCCTATTAATTACATGGGAGATCCAAGAATCGAGTGCATACCACCAGCAGTAATTTTGGGATGTCTTTCTAACGGAGAATGTGCTGGTACTGAAGCCTGCGTCAACGGAAGGTGCATCAATCCTTGCAACTGTGGACCGAACTCTAACTGTGTCGTTGCTAATCACTATCCATCTTGTGTCTGTCATCCAGGATACTCTGGTAATCCTCAGCTGGGTTGTACCAAGCTCGAGTGTGAGACAACTCAAGACTGTCCTTACGAAGAGGCCTGTCATACTGGACGATGTGTGAACCCTTGTCTGCTGGAGAACGAGTGCGTTATCAACGCAGAATGCTACGGAAAAAATCATCGCAGCGCTTGTCGTTGCGGTCCAGGTTACTTTGGAAATCCGGAAGTACTTTGCGAGCGTGCTGAGTGCACTAGTGACTACGAGTGTCCGCAGAATCTCGTCTGCGAGAATAAACGATGCGTGGATCCTTGTGTGGATCGTTCACCATGCGCGTCGAATGCCATCTGCTTTGTCAGAACTCATACGCCTTCATGTAGATGTCCGGAGAGCTTGCCAGTCGGTGATCCATTTTCGTACTGCGAGAGACGTCCACCGATTGCTGCTGAAGAACCTGAGTGTCGTAAAGACATTGACTGTCCGAGCAAACTCGCTTGCATAAAAGAAACTTGCGTCGATCCTTGTCATGTAATTCGTCCTTGTCTAGAAAACGCACGGTGCGGAGTTCTGGACACTGTACCAGTAAGAACAATGGTATGCACATGTCCAGACGGATGGGTAACTGATCCAGATGGAGTTTGCCGACAAATACCAATCACATTAGTCGGTGCTTGTACATCTGACTCCGAGTGTGCTGATCAGGAAGCCTGCGTCAATCGGCGATGTCGCGATCCCTGTAACTGCGGTCGCAATGCCAACTGCTTCGTGCGTAACCACAAGCCCATATGCTCGTGTGAGCAAGGATATCAGGGTAATCCAGAGGTCGCTTGTTACTCTGCCGAGTGTCAAGCTGACTCGGAGTGTATGCCAGACAAGACTTGCATCAACAACAACTGCGTAAACCCATGTTTGTTCTCTTCAGACAAGTGTGGAGTGAACGCCGAATGCTTCCCGAGCAATCACGCGGCCGAGTGTCGTTGCCGCGATGGCTACGTAGGAAACCCTCGAGACAAGTGCCACGTTATCGGGTGCTACAGCAACGGAGACTGTCCAAGTGACCTTTCTTGCGTTAATAAACAGTGTACTAATCCATGTCTTCATGATAATCCTTGTTCCGCACGCGCTGAGTGTCATGTCCGCGGACATTTGCCCACTTGTAGATGTCCAACCGGCTATGAAGGCAATCCTCTGGTTGACTGTCGTCTTGCGATTGAACCAGAGTGCCGAGTCGACGGAGACTGTCCATCATTATCTGCATGCTTCAATCAAAAGTGCCAGAACCCGTGTACTGTCATCGAGCCATGTCTCAGACCATCTGAGTGCCGGGTGCTACCAACTTTGCCTGTCAGGACGATGGTTTGTGTATGTCCTCCAGGATACATCAGCAGTGGAAGTGGTACCTGTCAACCCACAGCACCAATCATCCAAATCGGCTGCACAAGTGACAGCGATTGTGCTTCCGACAAGTCTTGTGTCAATGGTATCTGCAGAGATCCATGCGCTTGTGGAAGTAACGCGATCTGCAATGTCATCAATCATAAACCCATCTGCTCATGTGTCACTGGCTATGATGGGAATCCTGAGGTCGATTGTACTCCAGTCACTGGGTGCAGATCTGACAATCAATGCAGTGAAACTCACACGTGCGTTCAAAATACCTGCGTCCCAGCTTGCTCGCCACTATTATCAGCTTGTGCTAAAGGAGCAGAGTGCTATGGCATTGATCATCAAGCCGTCTGTGAGTGTCCTCCAGGCTACGTTGGTAACCCGCGAGTCTCCTGTAGCCTCCTTGGGTGCCGTACCAACTCGGACTGTCCCACCAACAAGGCCTGCATCAATAATCGCTGCGAAAATCCTTGCACCAAGAACCCCTGCACCGGAGAAACAGAATGCAGCGTCTACAATCACGCGGTCGAGTGCTCATGTCCACCAGGTTACGTCGGTAACGTCAGAGAAGGCTGCGAAAAGACTCCTGGAACTTGCAAACAAGACTACGAGTGTCCTGCGCAGACTGCTTGCTTCGACGGGGAGTGTATCAACCCATGTACCAAAATAGAACCTTGTGGAGTAAATGCCGAGTGCAATGTCTTGGATACTAAACCCGTAAGGACAATGATTTGCGAATGTATTCCTGGTTATCGAGGCAATGCAGTAATTCGCTGTGACAAGACTCGAGTTTGCGCAGTAGAAAAGGGCCAGATAAAAGACCAAAATGGCAACTGCGTCTGTCCTCCAGGTACAGCTAAAAATGTCCAAGACATCTGCGTTCCTTGTCTTCCAGAAAACGGATTCAAGATCACTCCAGATGGAAGATGCGAGTGTGCACTAGAACGTGGCTTCATTGTCGACGATCATGGCAACTGCGTCTGCTCAACTGAACACGGCTGGAGACTAGACCACGAAGGAAATTGTAAACTAGTTTCTATCATCGAGTGCGCTGAAGATGACGACTGCGCTGATGATAAATATTGTAGGAAATCAACTAAAACATGCGAAGATCCATGCCAGCCTTACAACTGTACTCAGAATGCTTCGTGCACCGCGACGAGACATCGCGGAATATGCAACTGCATCAAAGGCTACACTGGCAATGGGTACACCCACTGCGAGCCTCTCAAACCCATGGTAGGTCGGACAGACTTCCCGCGACCTGAAATGGAAGCCAGCTGTTTGTCCGACGGTGTCCAGGTCCAGATCCACGTTCAAGATGAAGGATTCGAAGGCGTGCTGTACGTCAGAGGACGCAGTAAAGACGAACAGTGTCGGAGAATTTTGTCTATTCCCGCTGACAAGAGCGACAGAACAGAGACCTTCAAAGTGAACTTCGGCAGCTGCGGTTTGATTCACGTAAATGGCGAAGCCAGCTTCGTTCTTGTCATACAGAAACATCCTAAATTAGTCACTTACAAAGCTCAGGCCTACCACGTCAGGTGCATGTATCAAACGGGCGAGCAGAATGTCACATTGGGCTTCAATGTCTCGATGCTGACCACTGCTGGTACCATTGCCAACACCGGACCTCCGCCCACGTGTCTAATGAAAATTGTCACGCAGACTGGCAGCGAAATTCAGTCTGCAGAAATCGGTGACAATCTGATGCTGTCTGTCGAAGTACAGCCCTCGTCAATTTACGGCGGGTTTGCGAGAAATTGTGTCGCGAAGACGATGGAAGACAATCAGGAAAATGAGTATATTGTTACGGATGAAAACGGTTGCGCTACTGATCCAACTATTTTCGGAGAATGGGAACAAGATCATGAGACTCAGACTTTGACGGCTACTTTCAATGCTTTCAAGTTCCCGAGCAGCGATAACATCAGGTTCCAATGTAATATCAGAGTCTGCTTCGGTAGATGTCAACCCGTAAGTATTTATTTACTTAATAATTTGTCAAAATGTTTAATTAAATTTTTTAATTGTCATTATTATAACTATAGGTAAATTGTCGAGGCTACAATGCATTTGGACGTAAACGTCGAGATGTCGGTAATGATTACAATGACACATCTCTATCAGTTACTGAAGGATTTGATGGCCAACTCAGGGAAGAGATTACAATACAATCAAATTTGATACGAACACTTGAAAGACGAGAGGAAAGATATACTGCTGATCCTGCTGAATGTATGTATACTTTTATTTAATATAAAGTAATAAATTGACCGTAAAAAAATGAATAATTATTTTTTTATGTCATATAGGCACGATAATAAATAATAAATTTTTGAATTACAGCTCCAGCAGCGCAGCGAGCTGAAGATATTTGCGTATCAATGGTCGGTTTCATAATAGCACTGGTAATAACAGCGCTGCTTGCTCTAGTAGCCGTCGCCATAGCCGTATCCTGCTGGCTCATGGCCTACAGACGTCAGCCAAAGACTGCCGGACCACTGCCACATCCTCCAGAGTTTCCAAACCCTCTTTTCACAACTGAATCTGTTGCTGAACCTTCACCCGACTATCACCTCTCATAATTCGCTAGTATTTAAAAAAGAAAAAAAACAAACAAATGTTTTTATACGAATTATTTTTAATATAACTATAACTATAACTATAAATATAAATATATAAATAATAATAATAATAATTACCAATTTAGAGGAATGCATTCCCGACCACTTCGTCCTCACTGGTCGGCAGTGTATTTCGGAACGCATTTCCTCCAGTGACTAATTAGATTTCTTATTTTATTTTATCTTTCACACGCTTTTATTTTTTGTTTAATACTGCGAAGGTGCTTAATTAGTAAAGATAAAAATTAATTATAAAAAGCGTGTTGGGGAATGATCGAATTTAGTAATTCATGGTGACGGTCTTCGTTCCACTATCTACTTATCTCGGAAAAGTTTTACTTTTCCCTCGTGTTTCTATCTCTAGTCAGTGGAGGACTTGTCTAATATATATATAAATAAAGTAAATAAATAAATAAATAATTATAGTAAAATAAGTAATTAAAAAATTTAATTATAAATATAAATAAATGTTACGGCGAATGTAATTCCTGTGCAAAGTCAAAATAGTCTAATAGCTTTTTCATAATAAAAATTAGACAAATTGTACATTACTTATAATAAAAAAAATATGAAAATAAATTAATAAATAATAAATAAATAAATAATTTATTTAATAAAATAAAAAACATTATTATTAACAAATGATTTTATTTTATTGATGTTAAATAATTTACAGTTTTAAATTTAAGTATGACGTAGAAATTTTAACAAAAGTATATAAATAATGTACTGGGTAATTAATTTATTTATTAATTAGCCCTTGATTACGGCGATGGGTCGTAACTTTATGCATTTCTTTGATATTCCGGCAGCGTGACAAGTATTGACGACGTCGGTTACGTTTTTGTATGACTCTGGAGCTTCTTCCATGACCAACTTAGGAGAAGCGATGCGAATTGAAATCCCCATGCTCTCCAATTTATTTAGCACGTCTTGGTAGTCAAGATTTCTCCGGGACTTGGCACGAGAAAGAGCTCGACCGGCGCCGTGGCAAGTGGACCCGAAGGTTTCGCGCATTCCTTGATCGGTGCCGGTCAGTACGTAGCTGCAGGTGCCCATGGTCCCGCCGATGAGCACCGGCTGCCCTGTGAGCTGGTAGTCTACGGGTATGAGAGGATGATGAGGAGGAAAAGCGCGAGTTGAACCTTTCCTGTGAACCAGAAGTGTCTTCAGTTTCCCATCCACGAGATGTTCTTCGACTTTGGCGATGTTGTGGGACACGTCGTAGATTACGTGCATGTCCAGGTCATCTGGAGCCATGCGGAACTGCTTGGCGAAGGCCTGGCGACTGAGGAAGGTCATGGAGCTGCGGTTTACCCAAGCGAAGTTAGCGGCTGCTGCCATAGATTTCAAATAATCTTGACCTTCTTGGGATTTAATGTGAGCGCAGGCCAGTTGTCGGTCATTTGTTTCGATATTGTCGCGTTTCATCGCCTTCTCCATGGCGACGAGGGCGTCAGTCGCTACTTGGTGACCGAATCCACGGCTTCCTGAGTGAATCATCACGCAAACTTGACCTTTTTCTTCGATTCCCATTTTGCAGGCCGCTGATTTGTCGTAAATTTCATCAACTACTTGGATTTCTGCGTAGTGATTACCTGCGCCGAGTGTTCCTAGTTGAGGTAGTCCTCGTTTCTTAGCTCTGTCAGATACTTTTGATGGATCGGCATTCAACATACGTCCGTATTCCTCGCAATGTTCTTTGTCCTCGGCCCAACTGTAGCCTTCGCGCAGTGACCAGTCCATTCCCATCTCCAGGGCTTCTTCTAGATCTTGTGCCTTCATGGGAATTATTCCTTTAGACCCGACACCGACAGGAATATGATCAAACATACTCTGTGCTATTTGTTCTTTAACTGGAGCGACATCTCGCTCCCATAAATTCGTTCTCAGCAAACGGACTCCGCAGTTGATGTCGAAACCTACTCCTCCAGGTGACACTATGGACTTTGGGTCGTCCATGTCGAAAGCTGCCATATTTCCAATTGCAAATCCATAACCTGAATGTACGTCCGGTAGACCAACTGATCTTCCAACGATTCCAGGTAAAGCTGCTACGTTTGCTATTTGTTTTACTCCAGGTAAAAAACCACCGACAGCTCCGGGTCGACAGGCATTACGTAGCTCCTCCAACATCAGTCTTTCTAGAGTATTATTTACATAGAAAACTCCTTCGACCTATACAATAATTTATGGATAAGTACAAATTTTATTTATTTAATTTATAAATTATTTTTCTTACCTTCATATTGGGCTGGAATCCTTTTTTTATTCTCCAACAGTGATCATTTATTTTTTCTAAATATTTTAACTCTTCTTCGTACTTTCTCACAACCATTTTAAATAATTATTATTTATTATTGTTATATAGAACAAAATATATGAAAATAATGTCAGTACAATTACAAATAAATTCAGCCGGCTGTCAAAACTTTTAGGTTACAACTTTTATTTTTTTTAAACCTTTTTTACCTCGAGTGATAAAAGCGCGGGAACTTTTTTTAAATTTGAATTCGCGGTATTATTTGAAATAAATTTAATGTTCTTTTTTCTATTAATGTCATCAAATTTTATATAAATATATATATATATATATATATATATATATATTTATTTTTTTTTAACATTTTGCCTTTGTCTTTTTTCATAATTATAAATTTAATATTTTTTTATATTTATATTTATTAAATTAACTAGGTCGGTTACACGCAATCATCAGACACGATTGTTTGTGAAAGAAATCGATCATTGATAAAAGTACATAGTGTAGATATTCAGTATAAATTTATTTATGTTAGTATCTATTTAATTGCTTTCAGTGGTATTATATTGTTAGTTTTTTGAAATATTAATTATGAAGCATCAGAAAAATATGACGCCGCGCAATTATAGATGGATTTATTTTTTTTTCAGCTCAGAATGAAATTTTCTATCAAAGAAAGCAGTGAAAATATAAAACTTAAAAATGTTAGTTTATAAATTAATTAAATTAATAATATTTTTGTTATTTTTTGTTGCATTAACATCTGGATGGATCATAAAACCAGCGGAGAATAAATTTTCAAAGTTAACAGACACTGTGGTAAGACAATATATATTTTATATAAATATATATGTATGTATGTATGTATTTGATTTTCTGATAAATATTTAATATATTTTTGTTTCAAGGCGCAGGTATTTAAATCTTGCAATGTCTTTAGAACGGTTGTCATTAATGGCGACGCGGATCAACGTGTAATTAAATCAATCCGTGATTTGGAGACTGCTGTTATTTTACAAAATTCATCAGCTGATTTGAAATTAAAATTTAAAAACAAAGTTGACTTATTTGTCGTCGCTGCCCAAGATTCGGTTCTCACAAAAATTCTGCATGTATTCAAACAGTCTCCGTGGTGGAATATCATGGCACCGTTTTTTGTACTGAGTGAAACTGAAAGTGGCTGCCTTGGCGCGAAAATTATTTTTAAAAAATTGTGGGAAATGGATTTATTGAAGTGCTATTTTATTTGTTTTGATTCGCAAGAAAAGGTATTTATTTATACTTTCAATCCGTATTCAAATTACGCGCCTGCTCAGTGGGAAATTTTTGAGGAAGTAACAGAAGTCTCCAATTACTTGGCAATTTTTAGTCGACCATACGACAAAGGTAATTGTATATTTTTTATTTACAATAATAAAAATAAAAATATCAAATTTTGTCTGACAAAATTTTACTGTACACTAAAAAAAAAAAAAAATATTTGAATTCCTGAATTTTTTAAAATTAATTTAATTTCTTGTTAACAGAAAATGTCTGCAGAGGTTTAAATTTCGATCGAACAAAACGTCTTGACAAAGCAACGATAAATATCGCATGCTGTGTTCCTGAAACCAAAGCTCACTTACTCGAAAACGCAACTGACAAAAGTAAAATCTACAAGTTTTCAAACCACGAATCGCGGTTAGTAAGCGCATTGAAAGTAGCATTCAATGCTTCCATAAAATTCGATTACGGATTAGCAGTTTCTGACGCGGCTTCAAAACTCTCTGGTTTTTACAGCCTCCTAGAAAATACACGGAGAAAAAAATATAGTAAAAATTACAATCTTATAGTAAAATTTACTAACAGATATGAAAAAATACATTCTGTATTGTAATTATTACTAAACATTTAGTAAAATTTAATAGTTAGTAATAATTACATAATAAGATATTAAAAATTACTATGCGTGTTGTATTTTTTACTAACACAATTGTATTTTTTACTATCTGTATAGTAAATTTTACTATAAGTATTTTTAATAAATACAAATTTAAGAAAGTAAATTTTCTAATACAATATAGGATTTGTTACTATACAAAATATTAAAAATTACTATACGCAATGTATTTTTTGCTAATACGATTATGTTTTTTTACTATATGTATAGTAAATTCTACTATGTATAGATAAAATTAAAATTTGGTGGGAATAGCATATACAAATATGTATTACAAGTTCTGAAACATTTGTCCAAATGAGACATCGAGCTGTCAGACATACACGGAGAAAAAAATATAGTAAAAATTACAATCTTATAGTAAAATTTACTAACAGATATGAAAAAATACATTCTGTATTGTAATTATTACTAAACATTTAGTAAAATTTAATAGTTAGTAATAATTACATAATAAGATATTAAAAATTACTATGCGTGTTGTATTTTTTACTAACACAATTGTATTTTTTACTATCTGTATAGTAAATTTTACTATAAGTATTTTTAATAAATACAAATTTAAGAAAGTAAATTTTCTAATACAATATAGGATTTGTTACTATACAAAATATTAAAAATTACTATACGCAATGTATTTTTTGCTAATACGATTATGTTTTTTTACTATATGTATAGTAAATTCTACTATGTATAGATAAAATTAAAATTTGGTGGGAATAGCATATACAAATATGTATTACAAGTTCTGAAACATTTGTCCAAATGAGACATCGAGCTGTCAGACATAGGAAAGGACTCGCGCGCGGGAGATCAGGGTTCGAATCTCGGTTGTAACCAGTGATTTTTTAAAAAACAAAAATCGACACCAACACCAATACAGATGACATAAATAACAATAATAATTAAAATGATAGTAATAATAATAAAAAAAGTTAAAAGCTAATAAAAATTTAATTTAATTTTTTTCCATTCTAATATAGTAAAATTTACTAAACGGGATAGTAAAGTTTACTAAACGGAATAGTAAAATTTACTAAACGGGATAGTAAAGTTTACTAAACGGAATAGTAAAATTTACTAAACGGGATAGTAAAATTTACTAAACGGGATAGTAAAGTTTACTAAACGGAATAGTAAAATTTACTAAACGGGATAGTAAAATTTACTTATCTGTTTATGAATTTTTCCTATAAATCTTAAGCGTTTCAAGATTACTATCTAAATTTAGTAATTATTCCTATATTTTTTAGTAAATTTTACTATATTTTTTTCTCCGTGTAGGAAAGGACTCGCGCGCGGGAGATCAGGGTTCGAATCTCGGTTGTAACCAGTGATTTTTTAAAAAACAAAAATCGACACCAACACCAATACAGATGACATAAATAACAATAATAATTAAAATGATAGTAATAATAATAAAAAAAGTTAAAAGCTAATAAAAATTTAATTTAATTTTTTTCCATTCTAATATAGTAAAATTTACTAAACGGGATAGTAAAGTTTACTAAACGGAATAGTAAAATTTACTAAACGGGATAGTAAAGTTTACTAAACGGAATAGTAAAATTTACTAAACGGGATAGTAAAATTTACTAAACGGGATAGTAAAGTTTACTAAACGGAATAGTAAAATTTACTAAACGGGATAGTAAAATTTACTTATCTGTTTATGAATTTTTCCTATAAATCTTAAGCGTTTCAAGATTACTATCTAAATTTAGTAATTATTCCTATATTTTTTAGTAAATTTTACTATATTTTTTTCTCCGTGTAAAACGTCTGATTTCGCACTGTGTGTCAAGTCCCACAATCACTTATTCGGATTATCGGCAAGTTACACCGTTGTCTATTCCGGATTTTCAATTTTTTCAAACAGTCGCGGGTTCCGTACACCTCTGGAAAAAATTTACAACTTTTACGGACCCTTAATGATCGCCGCAACAATTATTATTTCACTGATAACGTATTTTGTCATTTATAAATCTAATTATCCTCGAAGTCATGGATTTGCTGTCTTCGAAGTAATTCGACTATGGACCGCGACTTCTATTTATACCAAAGTAAATACTCTGCCGCTTCGTATATTTTTTAGTGTAATTTTTATGTATTTTCTGATACTTCAAGCGACATTTCAAGGGCATTTATCTAAATTTCTAACCAAACCCGAATTAAGAGACAATGCCGAATTATTAATTGATTTACACAGTAATTATTATGGGAAAATTTATGTCACTAAAGTCACTAAAGTATTTCTTGAAGACGAAAATCTAAAGTCAAAATCTCATGTCACCTCAATTTCAAAATGCGCTGATAGCGTTTTGAATGACAAATCCGGCGCATGCGTGACGAATTATTTGGGGCTTTTATTACAATTTGAAAAGAGAAAATTATCTAAAGATCTTTTGAAAAATTATTATTTGTCGAAACATTCTCTGAGAAATAGTTATTTAATTTTTGTAACTCGACGCGATTGGCCATTAAAAAAAAAACTTGATTACATTATCATGGTGCTAGAAAATACTGGAATTTTATTGAAATTAAATAGTAATTTAACTTCTAGTCTCGAGTCTTCTTTGTTTCATAAAAAAATAGACACGGAATTCAAACCTATTGATTTTGAATCATTGCTATTTATTTTTTATTTTCTAATTATTGGACTTACATGTGCTAGCGTTTGTTTTATTATGGAAAAATATGTAGCCGGGAAAAATAATAATTTAAAAATTGTCAAAAAAAAAAAAAATTGCCAATTGAAAAATGGAGGGAAATTATTAGAAAAATAATAAAAAATAAATGAAATCTGTCAAAAATTGTAGAATGGTTATTTGCTGGCAGAGTAATGAAGTCGACACATAAATTTTAGCAATCTGGGCATTACAAATATTTATAATATGAGAATTTTGTTAAAATATAATTAAATATTTTTGATAATTTTAATTGTAATTATTTTAATTTATATTTGTATTAATAAAAAAAATTTACTTGAATTTTCTTTTAATGATCAAAAATCAACGCGCGCATTTTTTTCAAATTTCATTACTTGAATTTATTTAAATTTCGTAATGTCACATATCCGCTTGAGCTAGATCATTTCCGAATGCACCCAGACTATAAAATATATTTAAAATTTTTTATCTTCATCAATAATTTATTAATTATTCTCATTATTTGCACAGTAAATTTAAATACTTGAAAAATAAATTATGAGGAACGTGAAAAATTTTAAATCGTTCGTCAAAAGAAAATGGCGGCAGAATATGATAGAAAAAAATTTTGAATATTAAAAAAAAAACACTTGAGTGTTTGAACAAACCTTGGTGGAGAAATAATATGCAGAAGGGTGTCCAAATACACTTGGAGATTTGATTTAAATTGCTTCAAGTGTATTTCAGCTAAAAAACGTCACTTAACTGCTATTTTCCACCAGACGATGCCAGATGAATTTGATCAGGAACTAGGAAGTCATCAGCATCAGCAATTCACAACACTTCACACTAGCACTCAACACTCAACACTTTACACTACCACAGACACTTTGCACAATTTAAATTTTACAAACATCACACAATTCAATTAAACAATAACTATAAGCAACAAATTTTATGAATATTTACACGACGCCACTAGAATACTGGGTTTCGATTTAAACGCAGAAAAGAATCTGGACTACCACCATGGTCGAGATGATACTGACTGACGCTATCGAACCGTCAGTTGATACAAACCAATCGATTTTGCGATTTATCGAACTCCCCCACTTTAGCAAAAATTCGCTGAAGACAGCAACGCGCAGTAGCGCCAACGGCGCGAAATTTCAAAATTTAAATTTAATCATTTTATTAAAAATTATTTGTGTCGATAATTATATTAATTAGGGTTATTCGCAAGTGCAGTAATAAGTCATGACAGCTGACAGGTGGCGCGCGCAGTTCAAAAATCAACTGACATCTGCTCAACAATTTTACATTACCGACTGTTCAAATTTACCGCCCGACAGAATCAGCTGATCAACAATGAAAAATACTGTCTCTCGACCTTCAAAACTTTGAAAATAACCGTCGGGTTAGTAATTTATTTAACTACCTCAGATGTTTTAAAACTCGTCCATTATCTCAAGTTATTCAGCGGCTTAAGTAACTGTCAAAAACATTACAATGAATTACAAGTTGTTATTTATTTTTTTAAGTATGACATTCAGCATGACATTGTCTGTTGATAGTTTAAAATGTACTAGCAAAAGTGATGATTTTAAATGCCGCCTGACTTCGATGACTCCGTATCGTTACGTTGCCAATTATGACGACAGTGAAATTAATTTCCCAGGTAATTTAATTATTCAAATAATTAAAATGAATTTATAATCATTAATATCTTGTTTTGAATATTTGAAACAGGTTGCGAAGCTAAAAAAATGTGGCTGCTGATAAGACACGGGACTAGGTATCCAAGTAAAGGACTATTGAAAAAAATGGAACAACTTGTAGAACTGCGTGATAAAATTTTATTAAATTGCAATGCTGGTAATTGTAATCTGGCAGATGAACAATTAATGAATTTAGCTAATTGGAAATTTAGTATTGATAAAAATAAAGAAATGGCATTGGCTGAAGAAGGAGGCGTTGAAATGCGAGGACTTGCTGAAAGATACCAGTCAAGATTTCCTGAATTGATGCCTGATAAATATGACAGTCGTACTTATAAAGTAATAAATATAATCATTATTATTGATATTATTATTAATTACTGGTTGATTTGTTTTAGTTTAAATTTACATCAAAGCAAAGAACCAAAGAGAGCGCTGGTAATTTTACTGTGGGTTTATTTGGTAAAAATGGTAGTCTTGATGTTGAATATCCATTGGCTGAAGAAAAAGATCGAATATTAAGAGTATTTATTATTATTTTATATAATTTATAATTAATCGGTGGTAATTTATTAGGGTAATTAATTTGCAGTTTTACAAAGCGTGTGATAAATGGCTAAGAGATATTGATGATAATCCTGAAGCTTATTCAGAAGTTGAAAAATTTAAAGCTTCAGAACTGATGACCAAGACATTGAATGATTTATCTAGTCGTCTTGGTGTGGCCATTGACTACGGTAATTATTTGTCTTAATTTAAATCTCTTAAGTGAGTAATTCGAGTAATGAAATATATTTAGATTAATCTGGTATGATATTTATGTATATATATATAGATATAGCAAAATCAATTCGGTCAACGTGCGCATTCGAGACAGCTTGGCATGAGAATTCAAAATCTCCCTGGTGCGAGCTTTTATCACCAGATGAATTTCAGATTCTGGAATTCAGTCATGATCTTAAGTATTATTGGATTGATGGCTATGGGTATCCATTGACATATCAACATGCGTGTACAGCTATTGGAGACATGTTCAAGTTTTTAGAGTAAGTATTTTATTTTATTTAAAAATTAAAATTAAAATATTTTAATTAAAAATGATAAAATATTTATATGACATATATATGTAATAAAATATAACAAATATATTTTATTTATTACAGGACTAATGATGGATTAAAAGTATCGGCTTACTTCACACACTCGGGAACACTTCTAAAAGTTTTATCTCTCTTGGGATTAGCCCGAGACCCCACCCCACTGGTTCATAACTCGTATAATTCATCCGAAGACAGATTATGGAGAGTAAGTCTCATCGATGCTTTCGCAAGCAATTTAGCGTTTATTTCCTACGAATGTAAGTCACCAGCACAAGAACCTACTGAGGATGCGCAACCAGAAAAAGTATCCGTAAAAAATGACCTAAAAGAGCGGAGTATTTTATTAATGCATCAAGAACGTATCGTAAATCTCCCCGGTTGTCCAAAAGATTTTCCTTGTCCGCTGGCGGTGATGAGAAATAAATATCCCGACGAACAAGATGAATGTGAGTTTGATAAAATGTGTAAGCTATGATTTATGATTGATGCAAAGATTACTGCTAAGATCCAGCCCTTCAATAGCCCAATCAGTATTTTTTTCCCACCCAATCATATCAAAAATTATTTCTTAGTACAATATTTTATTTAAGCCGGAGTTTATTTTTTTTAGCGGAGTGATTTCGGAGCGGTCTGGAGTTTTTAAAATCCGCATTCACTCCGAATCGGAGTTTAAATTTAAAATAATGTAATTTCACTGTAATGTTCTAGTGTTAGTATTAAATTACGTTCAATGTAATGGAGGTAAATGTAGATAAATAATTAATATCGTAGTTAGAAACATTATAGTTAGCGTTATATCAGGATATTTGAGATAAAATAAGAGCGATATCAGGAATTTAGGGTTCAACAGTAAGAGGATCTGTAGGGAAGACGGAATCTCCGGAATGCTGGGATCAACTCGACCTCATCTACTGTATAAACGCCTCAGGATGCATACCCTCTTGTTCTTAGCTCCTACCCAGTATCTTACACTGTACCGGGTCACAAGGATCATCTACTGGGCCGTGTAAATATAAACGGTAATTAAAGTCTTAAAGCCCAACCGAAATTAAACAGACCCGACCAAAAATAGTAATCAAGGTTACTCTGTGTGTGTGGGCTGTCTAATCCAAGATAAACATCTCGCGATTACGAATAAACCATTCATTTTAACTTTTATAACTTACCTGAGTTATGATTATTATTATTATTATTATTTTACCAGTGGGAATGTTATCTCTGTAATAAATGTTTATATCACACAATGGAAATATTTACTCTGCGAAAATTACATCCGTTGCTATAACGAAATTTCTCAGAATAAATATTTTAGTTGTCGTAATTAATTAAAAATTATTTTTATTATTTTATTATTTTAAAATACGTGAGTAACACTTGAGTGAGTCTGACACTTGGAATAAATTTTATATTATGACACTTAATATTTGCCGTTATTATAAAGAATTATATTTTTATTTTATATGGTAACGGGAGTAAAAAAATTTCAAATCAAAATAATAATAAAATTTTTTCTTCGCGGAAATTTGATAAAAAAAAACGGAAAATTAAATAGGCCGAAAAATGGCTGACAATTAGGCCTGAAAAAAAAAACCGAAATAGGCTGACTCAATTTGTCGGCAGGTTTATGAAAAATTATAAAATTTCCGAGTGTTTTCGGCAAAATTTCGGTTTTTTTCAATAAAATTCTCCGGTTTCAGTGAAACTTTGGTAAAATTTAGTCTTTTCGAGCCATTTCCGGCGAAATATTTTTACCGAAATAAATTCAATAGATTTCTGCAATAACGTAACTTGCGTTATTTGAAATTCCATGACATGTGCAATGACTTTGACATTTAATTTAAGAATCGATAAATGAAATTTAATTTATTTTGACACTTGATGTTTATTTCCTTCGTAACTATAAAATAAAGTAAAGAAAATCAGTCATAAACATCTAGTTTATCATCACCGGCATCAATCCATCAAACGATTGACCAAAAAATTTTAAGATGCTCAATAATTCTATCCTACTGACCGAATTTTTTGTAATCTTGATCTAAATATTTACTTGAAAAAATAAGTGTAAAATATATGTTTCATCACCTCATATATTATGTGATTAATGTTTTCCACAATTTATTTTTACACATTTTTAAATAAAATGTTAACGATAACAATTTAATAAAAATTTAAATTGAATTATGTTGTTACGTTTTTTAATTAATAATTTATTTATTTATGTTTTTAATTTAAGATTTATAAATAGATTCGTAAAGGAAATAAATGTCCAGATGTTATGTGATGAATAAAAGAATTCACGGTGGGTTTACACTGGAATTCTATTGCCCTGATTTTCTGCATTTACGGTCAAAGCAATAGTATTACTAGTAGTAGTAGTAGAATTGTAGTAGTAGTAGTAGTATTAGAAGTAGTAGTACAGAGTCAGAGACACCCTAGTGAAGATAAATTACTTGGATGCTCAGTACACACGATATAATACAAAACGAGACGAAAGAAATACAGCATTTAACTTCCTTTAACTATTTCATTTAATTTCTTTCTCTGTCTTTATCTTTTCCAATCCACTTTTATTATCTTACTTTAAATTTCTATTTTAGCTCTTTTATAACTCTCTTTAACTGGAGATCTTTATGTTTTTTGTTCGGTTTATTATTTCAGCATACTGCGGTGTGGTTTATATCGATGGTAGCCGTAAATCTTTAAATGTATTCCAGATTTTGCATTTACGTGAAAGCATTCAACACGCAATATTCATCAGCAATAACCAGTGATGCAGCGACCGTTGGAGATGAATGTATTTAAATTTATAAAGCTGTAAAAATTTTTTTTCTGTCATTCTATGGCTTAATGCTTGTGGATCAACACCGCAGCTAATTTATTTCCTCAAGTGTATCGGTTTTGAAAGCTCCTTTTATGAGTGAGTGATAAATCCATCAATCTCGAGAGTTTGTCCTTGACGTCCTAAAAATGTGTGTAGCTTAGAGTGACTTTGATTGATGTCAGATGTTTAGTACACAAGTTTGGTGATCATGCCTCCGGTTGCCAGAAATTCAAGAGACGTCTTGCAATCTCGCACCCCTAAGGTAAACTTTTATTTTTTATTATTTGTGTTGTATGAAAATCAAATTATGAATTTTACTGAGTATTTTGATTAAAAAATTACGATTAAGAAAATTGTTTGCACGCACATAAATTTTTAAAACAAATGTCAATGTTCTGATTCTACTCCACTTTTCGTGCTTCCGCTCTAGTTTTGATAAAATGTTTTGGGTGAGTGAATGTAAGAATTTGCTCGATATTCTATATAATTTTGCCCCAGAAACTTGGAAAGATAGAAAAATATTCGGTTAGTTAATAAAAACTAGCGAGTTTGGAAACGCTTTTTTTAATTTTTCAGTCGAAGCTCTGCTCTACTTTTCACGAATATTCTAGATGACTAAATTTGTGATTTATTTCATGTGATTTTTCTTTTAGAATATTTTTAAAATCTTTGGTAAATAGACAGTACTGATAAAAATTTAAAGAGAAAATAAAAGATTTGAAATTATTAATAATCATAATTATTTAAAATGTATTTGGTAAGAAAATTTTATTTTTTATAAATTTTTAATTTTACTGCAAACGTAAGTCCTGAAAATAATTACCAATAAAATAAAATTCAAATTTTGAAATACAAAAAAAAAAAAAAATGTCAATTTAAGAATCCTAGTAAAATTTATAAGTTTCTAGATTTTGTTGAAAATTTAAAAATAAATCGGCCTAATAAATTTTTTAATACAAAGATTAAAAATTAATGATTTCAATTTAAAATTTAATTTAATCATTCAACAGAATCAACATGAGTGACAATGCAATTAACTTCGTCAGGGATCTATATAAACATACATACATTTATATGAATATGTATGTACAATAATTATATATATATATATATAATATATTATTAAACATCACGTGTCTATCATCATCTGCGCGTTCATTATACTCAAACAAGAGATCAATTTTGAATACATGACTGACGTGATTTTCCTCCCTCGAGACTTATTTACGCGAGCGCGCTTTTATTCTATTGATAATTTATGGTAATTATTTTCGGACTGCCGCTTGCATTACATCAGTAAATACTTACAACTCAAAACTAAATGTTACAATTACAATACGATTATTAACAGTACAAACTTTGTTGTTGCGCGTTCGAATATTTGAAATGTCAAACTTTACATTTTAGTTTAACTAAAATTAATTAAAATTTTATTTTTAAAAATATAACATTGACATCTAGATGGGTATGAATATGTATAAAATATTAGTACACATGTATTATATCATGAATTTGCGTTATAATTATAATGAGGACATATTTATGCGTGTCGTTCTTAATTTCTCTGCTGGATTCCGCGGTAGCTTTCCACACATGACGTTTAATTAATTAATAATTCCTCCAATGGGCTAACATGATTATCAATCATTATCTTTAATTAATATATCACTCATCACATATTTAATTTATCACTATTTTTTTTTTTTTTTTTTTTTTTTTGATAAGAAATAATTCATATTTATTATAATAGTTGATTATTATTTTTTTAATCAGAAATTTCAGACTAGTAACTTTTAAAGTGGTCACGCTAAAAGATTAAATGAAACCTGTTTGAATGTAATCGATTTATGAAAACCGAGTGTTTACTTGATCGCGTGATTGTTTGCCTTTTTATAATTTTATACGCGAATCGATATATGTTTACTTTCAACTCATGCAATAATTTCTCACTAACTTCACTTTTAATCGATTCTATGCATTATATATAGATATATACATATGAGTGTATGCATGCAGTAATAATAAATATATAATGAATTTTTAAAATTGAGATCTTATTAATTAATAGACGCGATTAATTTGATTATTTATTTATTAATTAATTATCAAAAATACTACTCTGTAAAAATTTTGAAAAAAAAGTTTTTACTCCGTACTCGGAAAGATTTTTGAAAAAATTCCAAAACTCCGAATGAATTCGAATTTAAATAAAAAATCATTGGGAATTGACTTCCGATTTTTGACAGTATAATGCATGGATTTTGGAAAACAATGTAAACTACAAATAGATGCACATTTGCAGATTCATCTAGAGGCTATTTAATGAATTAGGAAATGAACTGATACGAAATTGTACTGCGATAACTAAATACGTTGCGATTGTACCAGCAACCTGAAAGAAAAAGGTTTTAAAAAATTTATAAAATGAAGACAGTTTAATTTAATTCACCATTGCTAGAAGACTACGATCTAGTGGAATGACATCACAGACGGTGAATTCGACAGTCAAATGCCAGAGGTTACTTGAAAATTTCGCAAACTGTAATCAGAAAAATTGATCTTATTGCAAAACTAAACTCATTAATTAGTGATGTCATTAAAATATCAAGTTTTATTACTTTATCTTTGATTTTTTCATCGGCTGCATATCGATCCATGAGTAAATTTATAATTCTAGCGGTTTTTTTATTCTGAAAATGTAAAAATAAATGAATTTTTATCATTTGTGGTAATTAAATGCTGTCGCATACCTGTTTCATTGTTTTTGTGACTTGAGTTGCCAATACTGTGAACAAAAAACTACTCCATGAAAAAAAAACTGCACATAAATGGATTTTAATGTCGACCTTTTCTATTTGAATTAGCACTAAAATTGCGTAATATAAATTAAATAAATTTCTAACGACGAAAACGATAATGACAATCAGCATGACGAGTCCATAAAAGTTAGCAATACTTTCAGACATTTCACATAATTCCACGTATGCGCGTTTAATTCTTCCAATATCATCAAGAACTGACACACGCGATAGCGATATTTTGCTTTCCGAAGTTCCCAGTTTCAAAAGTGTCGAATTAATACTTTTGAATCGTGTTTTTATCATGTTTAGTAACATTGCGTACTGTATTATCACAAAACTACCGATAAAGTATGAAAAACTTATGATGAATACTTTTTTCAATGACATGTAATAAATTTCCCTCATTATTATTATGCAAAACGCCAACACAAAATTTATTGTAACGATCAAACAATTGGTATAATTATTTTCTGCTTTATAATCCGCGCACTTATGCAATTGTTTATCCAGATTTTCGAACCGATTGAGAACATTTATCAGCAATTTTTGACGAAAAATGTAAATGAATGGTATTATACTTGCACACAGTAATAAAACGAATGAAAGTTTTAGTTGCGCTATTTTTAATGTCAAGCGGGAATCAACTTGCACCGGTAATACGTCGTATATTATATAAATATTCAATGAAACAATGACTAAAACTAATAAAATATTATAACACGATCCTACGTATGAAAAAGTTGATTTAAAATTTTTATTTTCGACTTTTTGAATTTTATTACATAATCCGGTCTCCATTTCCCACGGCAATACTCCTATTATTTTGAACCAAATGTATAACATAATTGTCAAATAACGGTAACACACTGAATTATATCCTTTGAAATTAAATTTATCCTTCAACTTGTCAAATTTTATTCGTCCCATAATTTTGTTCATATTTTATTGGAAGAATATAATGAACCGTGTTTACTTTGCAGTGTCGCAATTATGACTGATGGATACCGCGAGAATGTTTTCCAATTTAGTACCTGGCTTTTAGTTTATCGCGTGATAATTGCCGCCTTTTTTCATTTGCAATACTATTGGCACTCTGTTTAAAAGCTGCGGTCAAGGTTGGAAAAAAAACCCATTTTCCAATTTCTTTTTTTATTGAATTTCATATTGTCGTTAATGACAATTTAGATTTTTTAAAATCAATAACAAGCACAAATACCGAAGAATACGTCAATTACAATTTAGTTAATGTACACACGAAGTTTTGAATAAATAAATAATAGATCGAATAGAAATATTTCTAATTCTATAAAATATCTATTAAGCACACGACACGCATTAATAAAAAACTGTAATAAATTTTTATTTTATGAATCAGTAGGCGCATTAAGAGCAAATTGTATGCTAATAATGAGATATGTTGCAATTGTGCCAGTAATCTAAAAAAAACATTAATTAGAAAAATTTTTTAGATAATTATGGAATAGGAAATAAAAATAATAAATTTAACTCACGATTCCTAGAAGAGTACAGTCTAAAGGTATAATATCGCAAGCAGTTAAATCAATCTTCAAACTTCGGAGGTCACTCGAAAATTTCGATAACTGAAATTTAAAAATTATTTATTACATTAATTGAGTAAATAAGTTATGAATATAATTACAGTATTAAATTTATTTACTTTAGTTTTTATTCTCTCATCCATTGAATGCTGATCCGTTAGTAAATTAATTGTTCTCCCTAATTTTTTACTCTGAAAACAAATACAATTCTCAACTTTTAAAAATTTACTTGATAAATCGTTACCTGAGTTCTCAAAGGTTGTGATTCGAAATTTTGAATGAATTTTTTTATGTCATAAAATTTCCATACCTGTTTCATTATTTTAGTGACACTTGAAGTTAACACAATGAACAAAAAAATAATCCATAGCAAATGTATTATATCCACTGGCCAATCAATATGCAGAGTTAGTACGCTAAATAATGACAAAATAATAAGGTATACAGTAATAATAGTTCTTGCAGCGAAACAGAAAATGGTAATCAAAATGGGAACTCCGTAAAAATTGGCAATATCTTGACACATTTCCCACAGCTCCATGTAAGCATACTTAAGATTTTCAATATCATTAAAAAATGATTCACGGGACAGTACTTTATGTGTCACAAATGACAGTTGTGGCTGAGTTGCCTTGGATTTAAAGTTAACCAATCTCGAAATAGCCAAATTGATACTTTTGAATCTTTTGTCGACTCTATTGAGAATCATTGCGTACTGTATTACTACCCCGCCACTAATTACCGTTGGTATATTTGAAAAAAATACTCTTGACGCTGGATAGTAAAACAAACTCATTATAATTATTAAGCAATAAGTGATTAACAAATTAACGATAAATATAAAATCATTGACATGACTATTTTGAATTTCATAATTTGGGCACTTGTTTAACGCTCGGTCGACATTTTTTAATCGATTGTTAACACTGATAAGTTTTTTTTGCTTAATTATGTAAATAAGTGGTAGTAAACTTGCGCATAATAGTGTTATGAGTATCAACTTAACTATCACTGATAGTAATGGTGACTTATCACTAGCCTGAGCTAACGATTTATCAAGTATTCTATACAAACCAAATAGAATTATTCCCAAAGACAATAAAATATTGTAACTTGATCCAATGTAAGAAATATTTAATTCGTAGTTTCGATTCTTATTTTTACGATTTTTGGAAGTGATCCCAGTGTCTACTGCCCAAGGCGACAGTCCAATTATTTTGAAAAATATGTGTTGAATATATATGTATAAGTCGTTTCGAAAATAGCTATTTTTTTTTACCGCAACCCAATTTCTACTTTCCATTGTCCGGTTCATTTTTTACGTCATCAAATGAATCAGACCGATTTTTGATGTCTACTTTGTGGTGTCACGATTCCTACTGATGAGCAGCACGAGAATGTTCTTTTTTTCGGTATCTAGATTCAACTTTTTTCTGTAATTATTGTTATTTTTTTTTCAATCTTCACTAGTGTGTTGATAGTTTTAGTAAACTAGTCTGTAAGTCGCGTGCGAGATTAATAACGATTCTCTTTTCTATATTTCTTTTTTATCTTTAATCATGCTATGAATCATTATATCTAATGATGATCAATAAATTTATTTTGCTGCCCAAAAGTAATATAGAGAAAAAAAATGGACAATATATTAGACAATATCAAATGATATTAATATTAAGGGTATAGTACTTTGTCTTATAATTTTTTTTCTAGTCAATTAATTTTTTTCATTGTGATAATAAATTACTATTTTATTTAATCATCAACAGAGCAATTACTCACGTCGATACAAAAATAATTAAGTGGTGAATTATTAAAAATATAATTGTTCAATGCATGTAGTGAAGATAATAATGATAACAGACAAGGGCACACGCACAAAAAGATTATTTAAAATTAAAATTTAATAATTTATGAGAATGCGCACTAATAATAAATCACTAGTAATATTAGTATTGATTTAAATGTTGAAGTGAAAAATAGGCACACATTTGCATAGACAAACCGGTTAAGAAAATTTAAATTTATTAATTAGCTGATGGGCTATCACAAAACTGAATGACAATCACTAAATACGTTCCGATTGTACCGGTGATCTGAAAAAAATTCAGGTTGGAAATATTAGATAAATAAATCTACACTGTAAAAAATCACCGGGGGTAAGTCCAAGCGGTGTAGGTGTTAAAATCAGGTGTTAAATTTCAACACCGAAAGCGGTGTAAAAATAACGCTGCCGCCGGTGTAAATATTCTAAACCGGTGTTAAAACGAATTCTCCGGTGTTAAAATGACGCCGCCGCCGGTGTAAATATTCTAGACCGGTGTTAAAATAACACCGCCGCCGGTGTAGATATTATTTCTACTCCGTTTTTACACCGGTTACCCCACTTTAACACCGGTATTTTTAACACCGGTAAATTACTCCTCCTACACCGGTGTAATTTCATTTTTACACCAGGCGGAGTTAAAACGAGTCCATTTTTAACACCGCTCTTTTTACAGTGTATGAATAAAAAATTGAATCTTACAACTGCTAGAAGAGTGCGATCCAGTGGTAAAATTTCGCAGGCGGTGAAATCAACGGCCAGATACCAAAGATCGTTGGAAAATTTCACTAACTATAATCAGAAAAATGAATTTAGTCAAGAAATTGAGCTTATGAATTATTGAAATAATTTTAGTTACTTTTTTCTTTATTTCATCATCCATTTCATATCGATCGGTAATCAAATTTATAATCCTAGAAGTTTTTCTATTCTGAAAATATTTAAAATGTACAAATAAATTTTAATAAATTGAAATTAATGTGCGGTATCTATAAAACGATAAGAGACGATTTAAAACGGAGGTGGTTAATTAGCTGGCTCGAAACCGAGGGCTTACGTCACCCCGTCTGAAATCGTGTTTTATCCCATGCCACACATTGCCTGCATTGATACTGAGAATTTTTATTTTTGGACTGATATCGCAACATTCATTTTCTTAGAAAAAAATCCTGATCAATTTCTGCCGGTTAAATCAAGTTAGCCCGAAATTTGCTTATCTCGACTGTCAAAACTGCCATTGAAAATCGCAGTTTCAATGCAGCTGATGTGAAACCTATTACTATTATTATTTTTATTGCATACCTGCTTTATTATTGCTGTGACATTTGTAGTTAACACCGTAAGTAAATGAATATTTCTTGCTAAGAATACTGCACTTTGATATGTTCTTAGGTCCAATTCTCTTTTGCCAATTAATACCGAAACTGGTGAATACAAGTTTACTATATCTCTCAAAGATAAAATTATAATAACAATCAATGTGGGTATTCCATAAAAACTTGCAGTATCGACACATACTTCACATAATTCCACATACGCTCGTTTAATCACGACAATGTTACCAATAACTGACTCACGTGATAGCGATATTTTGCTTTCCGAAGTTCCCAGTTTTGAAAGTGTTGAGTTAATACACTCGAATCGTGTTTTTATTATATTCAGAAACATTGTGTATTGTATGATGACAAAACTACCAATAAAGTATGGAAAACCTACAATTAGTGGCATTTCCAGTGAGTTATAATAAAATTGCCTTATTATAAATACGCAACAGGTCATGATTAAATTAACAGTAAATATCACACCGTTGCTATTATTAATTTCCAGTTTATAATCTGCGCACTTGTTTAATTTCTTGTCCAAATTTTTCAGTCGTCTGTTAACACCAATTAACAAATTTTGACGAATGATATAGTAAAGTGGTATTATATTTATACACAATGTTGAAATTAATGAAAGTTGTATTGCCAATATGCCTGATGTCGGAAGGGAAGTAATTTCTATTGATGATATGAAATTTCCAATGTGAATATTCAACGCAATTATAACAAAAAATAACAAGGCATTATAACATGATCCGGCGTGTGAAAAATCACATTCGAAAATTCCATTTTCAACCCTGCCGTTTTTGCAGAATATTCCGGCCATTTTTATGTTCCACGGCAACAATCCCATTATTTTTAGAAATATTTGTTGAACAAATAGGAAATATCGGCAACACACTGAATCATCTTGACTATAATTACAATTTTTTTTTGAATTTTTCAAACTTATTCCTTGCATTATTTGCTTTATGTATCAAAGCTACGTGTTTACTTTGCAGGGTCACGATTGCTAATAATCAGTAGCACGAGGAAAGTAATTAAGTGATTTATTATTGAAAATTTAATTGTTCAATGCATATATGAAGATAATAATGATAACAGACAAGGGCACACGCACGGGAACACTATTTAATATTTAGATTTTTCAATACATGGAAATGTGCACTATCAGCAAATCGAATGTGACGAGTAATGTTGAAATCACACCATATTATTGATTTTGAATTCAAAACAAAAAATACGCAAACCAATTTAGGAAAATTTAAATGACTAATTAGGATATGAGCGAGCAGAAAACTGCACAACAATCACCAAATAGGTTGCGATCGTACCAGTTATCTGGAAAAAAAATTTGAAGTTGAAAATATTGTTTTTGAATATATCGATGGAACAAAAAAATTATCTTACAACTGCTAGAAGAGTGCGGTCCAGTGGTATGATATCACAAGCGGTGAATTCAACATTCAAAAACCAAAGATCGCTGATAAATTTCGCCAACTATAATCAGAAAAATAAATTACGCAACAAAATTCAACTAATCAATTCTCGAAGTCATTAAATATCAAATGTATCTATACTTTTTCATTTATTTGATCATCCATTGCATATCGATCCATGATTAAACCAATAATCGTAGCCGTTTTTTCATTCTGAAAATATTGATTGAGGTCTGAAATCGTGTTTGGACTGGCAAAAGCTTCATTGAAACTCGTAATTTGAATACAGGTTATATAAAAATATCAGTACATACCTGTTTTATAATTTTTGTGACATTAGTAGTTAACACCATGAACAAGAATATATTTCTTATGGAAAATATTCCGATCTGAAATGTTCTGACATTAAATTCTCCATTTCTCATTATTGCTGAAATTATTAGATATAAATTAAATATATCTCTCATAGATAAAATAACAATGATAACCAATATAGGTATTCCATAAAAACTTGCAGTATCGTCACATATTTCACATAATTCCACATATGCTCGTTTAATCACGGCAATGTCTCCAATAACCGATTCACGTGATAGCAATGTTTTGCTTTTGGAAGTTCCCAGTTTTGAAAGTGTCGAGTTAATACTTTTGAATCGTGTCTTTATTATATTCAGAAACATTGTGTATTGTACGATGACAAAACTACAAATAAAGTATGGAAAATCTGAAATTAGTGACATTTTCAGTGAGTTATAATAAAATTGCCTTATTATAAATACGCAACAGGTCATGATTAAATTGACAGTAAATATCACACTATTGCTATTATTCATTTCCAGTTTATAATCTGCGCACTTGTTTAATTTCTTGTCCAAATTTTTCAGTCGTCTGTTAACACCAATTAGCAAATTTTGACGAATAATATAGTAAAGTGGTATTAAATTTATGCACAATGTTGAAATTAATGAAAGTTGTATTGCCAATATGCCTGATATCGGAAGGGAAGTAATTTCTATTGATGATATGAAATTTCCAATGTGAATATTCAACGCAAGTATAAGAAAAAATAACAAGGCATTATAACATGATCCGGCGTGTGAAAAATCACATTCGAAAATTCCATTTTCAACCCTGCCGTTTTTGCAGAATATTCCGGCCATTTTTATGTTCCACGGCAACAATCCTATTATTTTTAGAAATATTTGTTGAACAAATAGAAAATATCGGCAACACACTGAATCATCTTGACTATAATTACAATTTTTTTTTGAATTTTTCAAACTTATTCCTTGCATTATTTGCTTTATATTTAAATTTATTAATGTATCAGAGCTGTGTTTACTTTGCAGTGCCGCGATTACTACTAATGAGAAGCACGACAGTGTTCGAATTCTTATCTAGATTTTACATCTCTGTAATTATCGTATTTTTTTCTATTTTTTATTTTTCAACACTAGTCCAGTATTACAATTTTTTTTAACGTATTTACAGTTAATTTTTTTGACGACAGATCAAAAATTTGAAATCGATTGAATAAAAAGTTAAACACTCAATTACTTATTAATTAACGGTAGAATTATTTATTTATTACTTTTGTTGCAATGCAAGTAAATTTTCTATAATCAACAGATAAATATTTTCATACTCATTAAAACATTTTAGTAAATTATTTATCAGAAATTGAGCTGATATGAAATTGTACCGCAATAACTAAGTATGTCGCAATGGTACTATTGATCTGTAATAAATATTAGATGCAAAAATTGTTTTTTTTTTTTTTTAATTTACAAAATTAATAATAATTTAAACTTACGACCACTATAAGAGTACGATTTAGTGGTATGATATCATAGGCGGTGAATTTAACCGTCAGATGCCAGAGGTCACTAGAAAATTTAGTTAACTATAACAAAAAAAAAAATAATAATAATAAATGTTGCTACTAAATTTCGATAAGGGATTATTATTATTATTATTAATAAAATATAAATTTTACTAACTTTTAATTTTATTTTTTCATCCATATCATATCGATCCAGAAGCAAATTTATGATTATAGCCGTTTTTTCATTCTGAAAATAGTGACAATGTATAAATAAATAAAATTTCAAAAATGTACAACACGGAAAAAATTACAGTTTCATATACAGCCGAGTCGCGTTATAAGTCCGGCTTGTATCTTTTTCTTTTAACCAGACTCGCGTTAATATGAGAGAGACACTAAGCGGAGAAAAAAATATAGTAAAATTTACTAAAAAATATGGGAATAATTACGAAATTTAGATAGTAATCTTGAAACGCTTATGATTTATATGAAAAATTCATAAGCAGACAAGTAAATTTTACTATCCCGTTTAGTAAATTTTACTATATTAGAATAAAAAAAAATTAAATTAAATTTTTACTAGCTTTTAACTTTTTATTATTATTACTATGATTTTGATTATTATTGCTATTTATGTCATCTGTATTGGTGATGGAGTCGATTTTCGTTTTTTAAAAAATCACTTGATTTCAACCGAGATTCGAACCCTGATCTCCCGCGTGCGAGTCCTTTCCTATGTCTGACGGCCCCATGTCTCCTTTGGACAAAAGTTTCTGAACTTGTAATACATATTTGTATATGCTATCCCCACCAACTTTTAATTTTATCTATACATAGTAGAATTTACTATACAGATAGTAAAAAAATATAATCGTGTTAGCAAAAAATACATTGCGTATAGTAATTTTTAATATTTTGTATAGTAACAAATCCTATATTGAATTAGAAAATTAACTTTCTTAAATTTGTATTTATTAATAGTACTTATAGTAAAATATACTAGACAAACAGTAAAAAATACAATCGTCTTAGCAAAAAATACATTACGCATAGTAATTTTGAATATCTTATTATGTAATTATTACTAACTAGTAAATTTTACTAAACGTTTAGTAATAATTACAATACAGAATGTATTTTTTCATATCTGTTAGTAAATTTTACTATAAGATTGTAATTTTTACTATATTTTTTTCTTCGTGTAAGCGACTTTATAACTCGACTCGACTGTAAGACTTTTTTCAGTCTTAGTCTCAATTATTAGTGCAAACTACATTGGTTTTTTATACGAGGGTCCTATTTTTGCACTGAAAACTGTAATTTTTCCTCTGCACTTTTTCTTTCAACTGAAATACTCATTACATTTTGAATAATTAATTAACTCCAATAAATTATTAAAATACTGCAACATACCTGTTTTATTATTTTTGAGACAGTAGTAGTCAGTGCTATGAACATAAAATTATTCAATATGAATAAAGCTATACACAAAACCATATTTATGTCATTTTTTTGTATTCCAATCAAAACTATAATCATGTAGTATAAATTGTAAAGGCTCTTAATAGAAGTAATAATGACGACAATCAATATGGGTATTCCGTAAAACTTTTCAATATTGTCACACATTTCACATAATTCCACATATGCGTATTTAATCCTGTCAATGTCAACAAGAACTACATTGCGCGACATAAATACTTTACTTTTTATAGCGTCCATTTTTGAAAGAGTTGAATTGATACTTTTAAATCGTGCTTCTATTAGATTTAGTAACATTGCGTATTGTATTATCACTCCGTTAGAGATTAAGTTTGGAATACTGGAAACTAATGTCTTGATCAATGATTTAAAAAAAAATTCCCTCATCATCGTTATGCAACTCATCATTATAAAGTGGGGTATAAATATTAAGTAATTGGTATTGTTGTTTTCTATTTTATAATTCGCACATTTATTCAATTTATTATCAAAATTTTTAAACTGATTGAGAACCCTTATCAATAGTTTTTGCTGAATAGTATAAATAAATGGAATAAAACTTGTACTCAACATTGAAACAAACAAAATTTCTAGTGATATGGTTACTATATTTGGATCAGGATAAATTTTATCCGATACTAGATTACGTACGATATAAATATTTATTGGAATAATAATTAAAAATAAAAAAACATTGTAACATGTTCCCGGGTAGGAAAATTTGAATTCCAAACTTTTATTTTCAACTTGTAGATTTTTACTAAATAAACGCGTCTCCATTTTCCACGGTGATAATCCAAATATTTTGAACCAAATGTGTAATATGAATGTCAAGTATCGGTAACACACTAAATTATGTCTTTTTAAGTTTAATTTTTCCTTCAACTTGTGAAACTTTATTTGTTTCATTTTGAAATTTATAGCTTATTTTATTTTAAAAATATGTGATATTGTCTTCACTTAACAGAGTTACAATTACAACTAATGCCACGGAAATGTTTTCAGATCTAATAGCATTTTCTTTTAGGTTTATTGCGTGATTGCTTTATTTTGTTCCATTTGCACTGTTATCAATAGTTAATTTCGCAGGCTAAAAGCTCTGTACAAAGTCACTGTTTATCTATTTTTCATGTTTTCTTTTATCTATAATCGTTACAACAATAGTATATTATCAAATAATACTTTTTTCGATAATTACATTTTATTACCACATAGAAAGTCAATAAATTATTCGTTTTTTAACAGAAATAAATTAATTTTCATATCGCGTTACTGATGCCATAAGAGCGTACCAAAAATTTTTTTTTGGGAATCGATGTAGTTATGCCTAAAACGGGCAGAAATGCAAAAAAAAAATTTTGGTACGCCCTTATGGCACCCAGGGTACCTACCGGGAGCCGTAAGGGCGTACCAAAAAATTTTTTTTTCGGGAAACGACATATTTTTACTTGAAACGCGTAGAAATGAAGAAAAAAAAAATTTTCAAATTTGAAATTTTTTAGTACGCCCTTATGGCTCCCGGTAGGTATCCTGGGTGCCATAAGGGCATACTATATTTTTTTTTTGCATTTCTGCCCGTTTCAGGCATAACTACGTCGTTTCCCGGAAAAAAATTTTTTATACGCCCTTATGCCTTTTCAAGGGTATTTTTTTGCGGATACGCCCTTATGGCATCAGTATCGCGATATGCTCAAAGTGTTTAAATCCGATTTTGACAAAATTTAAAATTCTCGATAAAATTATTTTATTTAAAGATAGAAATTTTTTTATTAATTGCATGAATTTGGTATTGAGAAAATTACAGAGTATATTAATTAGACAAGCAACACACTTATAAATTTATAATTATTAATCAGATTTTGCATTAAGACCAAATTGTACGCCAATAATGAGATAAGTTGCCAATGTACCGATAATCTAAAATAAACATGAGAAAAAATGTTTTTCTAGTAATAGAATACAAAGTAAAAATAATAAATTTAACTCACAATCGCTAGAAGAGTACGATCTAGGGGTATAATCTCACAAGCTGTTAATTCAATTTTCAAATTCCAAAGATCACTGGAAAATTTCGATAACTGAAATTCAAAAATTATTCATCATTTCAATCAAATTCATAAATTATTCTTTTAATATCATTAAAGTATTAATTTTACTTACTTTAGTTTTTATTTTCTCATCCATTGAATGCTGATCGGTAAGAAAATTAATCGTTTTTCCCAGTATTGTATTCTGAAAAGAAACACAATGCCCAAATTAAAAAAAATTAACTTAATAAATCGTAAGTCGATTTGAATTTTTTACACAGAAAAAAAAAAATTCTTGGTTGAAGGTAAATATTCTTAATTCAAGAAAATTTTTTTGGAGACCTAAACTTTCTCAGATAAAGTAGTAATTTTATCTGACCAAGATAAATTCACTTAGCTCAAGAAAATCTTGACTTGGTTCCCGAAAACGGTGGTCTTCAAAAATATTTTCTTGACTCAAGATAACTTTTTTTTTCTGTGTACGATTTCCGATAAAATTAAAAAAATAAAGGTTTATGTTGTCAAATCGGCATACCTGCTTTATTGTTTTAGTGACACTGGTAGTAAACGTTGTAAATAAAAACGAAGTCCACAATAAACGGATCGCATCCACCTGCCATACATGTTGAATAACAGATACTCTGAATATAGACATTACTACAAAGTATATAGTGGATATAGTTCGTAAACCAAAACTAAAAATGACAATTAAAATGGGTATTCCATAAAAATAAGCAATATCTTGACACATTTCTCTCAACTCCATAAAAGCGAATTTCAGATTGTCAATGTCATTAAAAATTGATTCACGTGAAAGTAATTGTTGTGTTACGGATGATATTCGCGTTTGATCTTCATTAGATTTTAATGTAAATGATTTCAAAACAGTTGAATTTATACTTTGGAACCTGTTGTTAACTCTATTAAGCAGCATTGCATATTGAATTATTAAAACACCACCAATTACGGTTGGTAAATTTTGAAAAAATATGCTTATTGATGGAAAGTAGCACAGATCCAATATTATTACACCGGCAGCTGTTAATAAAAAATTTATGACAAATATAACGTGATTAGTGTTATCCTTAATCTTTTCATAGCATGCGCACTTGTTCAATACTCTGTCGACATTTTTGAATCGGTTGTTAACACTTATTAGTCCTTTTTGCAAAAATATATAAATAAGTGGAATAAAACTTGTACAGAGTAATGTAAAATATAAAAATTCTACTACAGTTGATACTAATAGTGACTTAAAAAGATTTGATTCTATTAGTTTCCCGAATAGGTTATAAAGGCTTACTGAAGAAATAGCTAAAAATAATAAAATATTATAAAACGATCCAAAGTATGAAAAATTCCATTGGAAATTTTGATTTCCAACTTTGCGGGTTCTGTTGAATATTTCAGAAAAGTCTATTGCCCATGGTGCCAATCCGAATATTTTTAAAAAAATGTATTGAAAAAGTAGAAAATATCTATAATACACTGAATCGTCTTGACTATAATTAGAATAATTTTTGGACTGATTCAAATTTTGTCTTTCCATTATTCGGTTCATATTTATTCCGTTAATTATCAAACCGAAGTGTTAACTTTGCGGTGTCACTATTGCTACTAAAGAATAACACGAGAATGCTGTTTGTTTTTATGTCTGGATTATATTTTTTTCCGTGATTATTGTTGCATATTTTTTCCATGCGACACTAGTATATTGACAGTTTGAGTAAAGTTGCCTAGTATGTGCATGCGAGGTCAAAACGGACATATTCTTTATGTTTTATTCCGTTACCAATAATATAATGAGTTCCGTTGATATAAATATAATTACGGTTATTAATTATTCAAAATAAAATTAGTCGATAAATATTTATAAATGATGAAAATAATAACGCTCATGCATAAAAATACCATTAAATATTCAGATTTAATAATTAATTTGAATACTAAATTAATGAGACATATTACTATTAAAAATAGTATTTCCAAAAATAACATTTCAAATAACAACCCATCATAAGAAGCGATATAAGACGATTTACAATGTTGAGTGCTTATAATCGTTTTAGAACGCTTCTTTTAATAAGGGAACAAAACAAAACTTTTGGAAAAAAGAGTTTTTTCACAAGGAAGAAAGTTGCGCTATTTGAATTAATTGAAATAATTTTTTAAAAAAATTATTCATGTTCGTTTTGATAATAAGGAATTTTTTTATTGGAGATTGTAGGCATGATAAATTAAAAAATGGTCACGATATCTGACTGAATGAAACCTGTTTCAATGTTATCGATTTGAAAATTGATCAATATTGCGCTAATTAAAATATGTGTGTGCGAAGGTTATACAAATATGTTTTACTGATATGCTCACCTTTCATTGTTTTTAATGACAAATATCATGATTGATTTCCGAAAATTTGAAACTGATTAAATAGCAGACTAGACACTCAGTCATTTATTAATCAACAATACAATTATTTATATATTTCTCGGTAATAAAATAGTTACTGGTTATTAATTACTAAAAATACTATTGCATGTATTAAGTAAAATTTTTTTAACAACAAATAGACAAAGATTTTTACACTGGTTAACACATCTTAGGAAATATTTACTGAATTTATTAATCAGGGAGTGCGCTGATGCGAAATTGTACCGCAATAACCAAATACGTTGCAATTGTACCATTGATCTATGAAAAAATATCAGTCAAAAAATTATTATTGTTAAAAATAATCTACGGAAAAGTTAAATTTTTCTTACTATTGCCAGAAGGGTACGGTCTAGTGGTAAGATATCACAAGCGGTGAATTCAACAGTCAGATGCCAGTGGTCATTTGAAAACTCAGTCAACTACAACCGGACAAAATGAATTGTATGACAAAATTTAAATTATTAATTTTTAATGTCGTTAGAATGTAAAATTTAATTACTTTTTGTTGTATTTCCTCATCCATTGCATATCGATCCGAAAGCAAATTTAGGATCATGGCCGTCTTTTTATTCTGAAAACAGTGGCATTGCACGAATAAATAAATTTTTATTATTGAAAATGAATTTTTACTATTAAATTATTGTCTTATATTGTCTTATACCTGTTTTATTATTTTTGAGACATTCGTAGCTAATGCCGTAAATAAAAAGTTGTACCATATTGCAAGTAATCCACCGAGATATATTAGACTGTCATTCTCTCGTAATTCAAGAAAGATTAAAATAATGTAATATAAATTATAAATAGTTTTAAGAGACATAAGGGTAATGTCAATCAGCATCGGCATTCCATAGAAACTCACAATATCTTCACACATCTCACATAAGTCAACGTACGCGCACTTAATACTGCCAACGTCATCAAGAACTGATGAACGCGATAGAGATATTTTACTTTCAGAAGTCCCCAGTTTTGAAAGTATCGAATTTATATTTTTGAATCTTATTTTTATTATATTTAGTAACATTGTGTATTGCATTATTACGCCACTAACTATCAAATCTGGAAAACTTGCAATCATCACATACACTAATGCCTTGAAATAGAATTGTCTTAACATTACCATGCAACACATTATCACAATATAGATTGAAAAAAATATTAAATAATAGATATTTTCATTTACCGTTTGGTAATCCGCACATTTATTCAATTTTTTATCCAGATTTTTGAACCGGTTGAGAACATTTATCAACAGTTTTTGCCGAAAATTATAAATAAGTGTTATTACACTTGTACACACCATTAAAAAAAATCTTAAATTTATTGATAGTACTTCGGGTGTAAAACTAGCATAATTAGCATAGATTGACAGAAAATAATGTAACGAATGACTTATACATACCATGATAAATATAACTAGTAAAATATTGTAACAAGATCCCACGTATGAAAAATAAAACCTTGAACTCTTATCCCGAATTTTCGGATTTACCCGTAAGTCAGTGTCCATTTTCCACGGTGATAATCCAAGTAATTTAAACCAAATGTGTAACATAAATGATAAATACCGGTCACAAACAAAACCATAGTTTTTAAAATTAAACTCAAGTAATTTTATGCGTTTCAAAATTTTATTCATATTTTATTTTAAAAGTACGTAGACAGTGTTTATTTTACTAAGTCGCAATTGTTACTGATGGATACCACGAGAGTGGGTTCCAATTGAATACCTGGCTTTTACTTTGTTGCGTGATTATTTATTTCCATTTGCTTTATTGAGGTGATAATCTGATCGATGAGAAATATGGCTTGACTCAATTAGTATATTGACAATTATATATTTTTTTACCTTTCATTGTTTTCAATGACAAATATCATGATCGATTTTAAAAAATTTGAAACTGATTACATAGCAGACTAGACACTCAGTCATTTATTAATCAACAATACAATCATTTATATATTTCTCAGTACAAAATAGTTATTTTGGTTATTAGTTACTAGACATACTGTTGCATATATCAAATAAATTTTTTTTTTAAAAACAAACTGACAAAGATTTTCAAACTAATTAAAATATTCTAGGGAATATTTATTGAATTTATTTATCAGAAAGTGCGCTGATACGAAATTGTACCGCAATAACCAAATACGTTGCAATCGTACCATTGATCTATGAAAAAATATTAGTCAAAAAATTATTATTGTTAAAAATAATCTACGGAAAAGTTAAATTTTTCTTACTATTGCCAGAAGAGTACGATCTAGAGGTACGATATCACAAGCGGTGAATTCAACAGTCAGATGCCAGTGGTCGCTTGAAAACTCAGTCAACTACAACCGGACAAAATGAATTATATGACAAAATTTAAATTATTAATTTTTAATATCGTCAACATGTAAAATTTAATTACTTTTTGTTTTATTTCCTCATCCATTGCATATCGATCCAGAAGCAAATTTATGATCATGACTGTCTTTTTATTCTGGAAACAGTGGCAATGCACAAATATATAAATTTTCATTACTAAAAATTAATTTTTACTATTAAATTATTGTCTCATACCTGTTTTATTATTTTTGAGACATTAGTAGTTAATATCGTGAATGAAACATTGTACCATATTGAAAGTAATCCAGCAAGATACATTATATTTTCAGTCACTCGTAAGTCAAGAAAGATCAAAATAATGTAATATAAATTATAAACAGTTTTAAAAGAAGTAAGAATGATATCGATCAAGATTGGCATTCCATAAAAACTTACAATATCTTCACATATTTCACATAAGTCAACGTACGCGCTCTTAATACTGCCAATGTCATCAAGAACTGATGAACGCGATAGAGATATTTTACTTTCAGAAGTCCCCAGTTTTGAAAGTATCGAATTTATATTTCTGAATCTTATTTTCATTATACTTAGTAACATTGCGTATTGTATTATTAAGCCACTTACTATCAACTCTGGAAAACTTGCAAGAATTACATTCACTAATGCCTTAAAATACAACTGCCTCATTATTATTGCGCAACACATCATCACAATATAGATCGAAAATATTAAATAATTGATATTGTCATTTTCCATTTTGTAATCCGCACATTTATTCAATTTACTATCCAGGCTTCGAAATTTATTGAGAACTTTTATATACAATTGTTGCCTTACAACATAAATAAGTGGTATTACACTTGTACACAGCATTGAAAAAAATATTAAATTTACTGATAGTACTTCTAATGTAAAATCAAAATCATTAGCATACATTGAAAATATATTTCGTAAAAAATGAAATGCAAATGCAACAATAAATATAAATATTAAAATATTGTAACAAGATCCCACGTATGAAAAATAAAATCTTGAACTCTTATCCCGAATTTCTGGATTTATCCGTAAGTTAGTGTCCATTCTCCACGGTGATAATCCGAGTAATTTAAACCAAATGTGTAGCATAAATGATAAATATCGTTTACAAACGAAACCATATTTTTTAAAATTAAATTTGAGTAATTTTATGCGTTTCAAAATTTTATTCATATTTTATTTTAAAAGTACGTAGACAGTGTTTATTTTACTAAGTCGCAATTGTTACTGATGGATACCACTAGAGTGGATTCCAATTGAATACCTGGCTTTTACTTTGTTGCGTGAATATTTATTTCCATTTGCTTTATTGAAGTGATAATCTGACTAATGAGAGCTATGACGAATAGAAAATTAAATCAATTAGTATATTGATAGTTATATATTTTTTCTTCCACTTATTGTAGAATATATTATATTTCCTGTCTGCAGTCACACAATAAATTTAAATCAATAACACTCTTGCATAAATTACGTTGAAGAATTTGGGGTACTAAGGATTAGAAAACTTTTGCAAAGACATTAAAATACTTTGGTAAAATTTTATGTTATTAGTCAGAGGGTGAGCTGACACGGAACTGTACCGCAATTACTAAATATGTTGCAATCGTACCAGTAATCTGAAAAAAAATTTCAGTAATTTAAGGGAAGGTTTTTTTCAAATAATTTAATAAATAAAAAATAAATTTACTTACTATTGCTAGGAGGGTACGATCGAGTGGTATGATATCGCAAGCGGTGAAATCAAAGGTTAGATGCCAGAGGTCACTTGAAAATTTTTCCAACTATCAAAAACATTGTATATTTAAAAAAATATTAAGTTTGATTACAGGGAAAGTGGGAAAAATTAGACACCATTTTTTAATAAATATTTTTTTATGTAGTCTTTAGAAAATAGTATTGGGGTAAGTTAGTCAGCCGAAGTAGTACGACTATTTCAGAATTTTGACTATAATTGAACTAAAACGAGAAAAAATTTCTTTGTCGTCCGAACTTACCTCAAATTTTTTCTACAGACCGTAGGAATTTTTTTTGTTCAAAAGTACTGTCTCATTTTGCCCCACTTCTCATTTCTCCCCCTCCCCCTTCCTTACCTTTTTTCTAATTTTCTCATCGGCTGAAAATCGATCGACGAGTAAATTTATAATCCTAGCGGTTTTTTTAATCTGAAAGAAGTGTCAATGCTCAATTAAACTTTACCCAATAAAATCTTACTCAAATTACTGTCTCATACCTGTTTCATTATTTCTGTAATAAAACTAGTCATTACCACGAACAAAAAGATAATTCGTAATAAAGATATTCCATACTGATACATAATAGTGCCAGCTTTTTGTATTTGAATTATAACTAAAATCGTGTTGTACAGGTTCAAAATACTTCTAACACACAGGCTTATAATAATAATCAATATGGGCAACCCATAAAAATCTCCAATATCTTCACACATTCCACATAATTCCACATACGCCCTTTTAATCACGACAATGTCATCAATAACTGACTCACGTGATAGCGATATTTTGCTTTCAGAAGTTCCTAATTTCGAAAGCGACAGATTTATGCTTTTAAATCTGGTTCTTATCATGTTTAGTAAAAACGAGTATTGTATTATCACCCAACTACCGATAAAATATGGAAAGCCTACAGTTAAAACTAAAATAAATGATTTATAATGAATTTGTCTTGTTACTATTGAGCAAAAAATCAAAACGGAATTGAAAGCGAAGATTAAATAATTGTTATTATTAATCTCTAGTTGGTAATCTGCACATTTACTTAATTGCTGATCAATATTTTCAGATCGCCTGTTAACACTTATTAACAAATTTTGCCGAAAAATGTAGATTAATAAAAGTAAGCTTGTACACATGATCGTAATAAACGAGAGTTTTATCGATATTGAGTCGAACGATGGATTTAAATCGATTTCAGTTAACGAAATATTCAATACAACTAAAATATCAAATGAAACGTAGACTATAAATGTAAAAATACTGTAACAAGAACCAATGTATGAAAAATGGCAATCAAAATTTCGATTTTCAATTTCGCGGTTGCTGCGGAATATTCCGGAAGTTTCCATCGTCCATGGTAACAATCCAATCGTTTTGAAAAAAATGTATTGGAAGAGTATGAAATATCGGTAATACACTGAATCATATTGACTATTTAATTTTTTTTTTGACCTGCTCAAATTTATTCCTTCCATTATTATTATTTATATTTATATTGAACTCCATTAGTGCGTCAGACCCAAGTGTTTACTTCGCAGTGTCGCGATAACTACTGATGAGTAGCTGTTGTTCGTCTATATCTAGATTTTACTTGTTTTTTTTGTAATCATAGTTGCATATATTTTGCTGACAATTGTATGTTGATATTTACAGTAGAGTACCCTATTATGGGAGCAACATGCAAGGCCAGGAAATAATCAATTTTTATGTTTACTTCATAAATCCCGAATAGTATGTCTAGAGATAGAATTATCGTTGGTTTTAAATTCAAATTTTGAATTTTGATGATCATTTGGAAACTTTGGAAATAACCAACGACGATTTTTCAAAATCACATTTTTCCAAAATTGTTAGAAATAAATTATCTTATTAATCAGATTGTGAATTAAGAGCAAATTGCACGCCAATCACGAGATATGTTGCCAAAGTACCGGTAATCTAAAAAAAAGAACAGTAATTAGAAAAAATTTTTCAAAAAATTATGGAATAGGAAATAAAAATATAAAATTTCTTACGATTGCTAGAAGTGTACGATCTAGGGGGATAATATCGCAAGCGGTTAATTCAATTTTCAAATGCCAGAGATCACTTGAAAATTTCGATAACTGAAATTTAAAAATGATATATTATGATTTTTAATAAATATATAAATTGATATAAATTTTATTTACTTTAGTTACTATTTTCTCATCCATTGAGTGCTGATCCGTCAGTAAATTTATAGTTTTTCCCAGTTTTCTATTCTGAAAACGATGCGAAATTTAAATAACTAACTTAATACATCGTTAAGTGAATTCTAAAAAGTGACCTACAAATTATTCAAATTTCCCGCTAAGAAAATTTCAAATTCATAAAGATTAATAACTTATTGATTTTATGGTGTTAGCAAAATAAAGTTTAATCTTATTGACCCTTACATCAGGTACCATTTTGACCCCAGACCATTTTAAAATATTTTATTTTTTTACTTCTCGATAAAACTAATATATGATCAAGGTTAAGGGTTCTCTGTAAAAGTGAGAAATATTTTACAGAAGTTATTGAAGATAAATTTTGAAAACCCTCGGTCGTTCCATACTAGGGTCAAAATGTTACCGTATGACTCACACGAAATTTCACAGGGGTGTCATTTTGGAATAAAATCGCTCTACCTGTTTCATGAGTCTAGTAGCACTGGTCGTTAACGTAGTAAATAGTAAAGTAGCCCACATCAATCGGATTCCGTCCACATGCCACACAATGTTTATAGTCAGAACATCGAAAAATGACAGTATTATAAAGTACACAGTAGAAATCGTTCTTACAGCAAAACAAAAAATTACTATTAAAATGGGTATTCCATAAAAATCAGCAGTATCTTGACACATATCTCTCAACTCCATGAAAGCGAACTTCAGATTGTCAACGTCATTGAGAACCGATTCGCGTGAAAGTACTTTCAGTGTCACAGAAGATATGTGTGTTTGAGTTTCATTTGATTTTAGTGTGACCAATTTCGAAATAGTTGAATTTATACTTTTGAACCTCTTGTCAACTCTATTGAGCAGCATTGTATATTGTATTATTATTGCGCCACTAATAACGGCTGGTAAATTTTCAAAAAAGACGCTTAATGACGGAGAGTAAAATAGATCCATTATTATTATTAGGCAAATAGTTGTAAAGAAATTAACGGCAAATATTAAGTCATTGGTGTAGTCCTTATCGATTTCATAGTCTGCGCACTTATTCAACATTTCGTCGACAATTTTGAATCTGTTGTTGACACTTATTAATAGTTTCTGACGAAATACATAAATAAGGAGAGTAAAACTTGTACAGAATAATGTAAAATATAAAAATTCTACTACAGTTGATACCAAGAGTGAGTTGTAAAGAGTCCATCCTATTAGTTTGCCAAATAGTCTATAAAGGCTTAATAGAAAAAGAGCTAAAAATAATAAAATATTATAGAATGATCCAATGTATGAAAAATTCCACTGGAAATTTCGATTTCCAGCTTTGCGGTTTTTGTTGAATATTTCAGAAAAGTCTATTTCCCATGGGGACAATCCGAATATTTTGAAAAAAATGTGCTGAACAAGTAGAAAAAATCTATAATACACGGAATCATCTTGACTATAATTTGAGTCATTTTTGGACTGACTCGAATTTTGTCTATCCATTATTCGATTCATATTTATTCCGCTAATGTATCAGACCGAAGTGTTAACTTTGCGGTGTCGCAATTGCTACTAAAGAATATCATGATAACATTGTTCGTTTTAATATCTGGTTATTTTTTTCCGTGATTATTGATGCATATTTTCTTTCATGTGACACTAATATGTGATAGTTTTAGTAAAGTTGCCTATAAACTGAATGTGTCGTTAAAAACGGATTTAATATTTATGAGTCAACAATAATCCAACGATTATGAATTATTTAAATGATTTACGTTAAGATAATCATAACATCTGATATTTGCATAGTCACAACACAACAATATTTAGATTTTACAATTGATGACAACATGTAGAGAAGGGAGGAGTAAAACGGGGTACTTAAGGAAATACCAAGGACTCAAATACACTAAATTTTTTTTTTTTTTTTAATGATATTCGAGGAAATAGAAAAAATTTTTAGCTATCGTTACAAACCATTAAAAGTATAAAATTTCTTTTTTATAAAATTTTGGGGGTATCCCGTTTTGCCCCCTCCTCCCCTTCCCCTACTATCAACTAATTGAATAATGGCAATAAATTTAAAAATTGCACTAATACCCGGGTCATAATATCTAGCCTCATCGAACCTCAATCTAGCCTCATCAAACCCAAGTAAGCCTCTATCAAGCCTCACTTAGCTAAAAAAGTATTTTTAGCATCAAATAATGCTCATATAGCCTCAATGAGCCTCAAATGATGCTCACAGATCCTCAATAAGCCTCGATTAGCCTGAAATGAACCTAGTCTCGACTCAATGAATTTATAATAATAATAATAATTTTACGATCAAATGTAATTTAAATTTGATGAGTATTATTTGAGGCTCATTGAGGCCCTTTGAGCATCATTTGAGGCTCTATGAGCATTATTTGAGGCTCAAAATGCTTTTTTAGCTAAGTGAGGCTTGATTGAGGCTTACTTGGGTTTGATGAGGCTAGATATTATGACCCGGGTAATCTTAAATAGAATAAATAATTTTTGAATACGTCAATAATAAAAAACAAAAATTAGTTTAAAATAAAAAATATCAGATGTAGTGTTCTTACATTGATTCGAATCAAAATGTATGCTCTTACTTATTCAAATATTGCGGACGATATAACTATCAAAGTTATCACCATTAAGTTTTCACACGGCATTCAATTAATTAGCAATTAGTTTCTGTATGTACTTTTGATAAAACAAAGTCATTGTTAATATAATAATTTATTCATCGTCATATTTATTCAAATACGACTGATGTGCATCTTTAAAAGTATTCGCGATAACGGACAACTGACTACTGACACCTGTTTGAATAAAATCGATTTGAAAAAAAATTTTTTTAGTGTCGCGTGAGAGTTTACTGTTTATTTCTCACTTTATAGTTCATATGTATGAGTGATGTGTTCTATAGTCATACAATTATTTAATACTACTAAACTTACTTTTAATTGCTTTCATATATTTCATAAATAGATTTCCAATAATTGTGACAGTTAACAGACGACAATTTTTCTTTTAAATAATAGACTGGATTACCAAATTATTTATTACCCAGCAGTACAATTATCGTTTTTTTCGGTCACAATTATTTTTAAAAATATAATCACGCATGTGGAAAATTTTAAATTTCAAATAAATATGAATTCGCACACTTATTGAACACTGTAAAGCTTCTAATTATTAACGAAAAATGCGCTGACACGGAACTGGACTGCGATAACCAAATAGGTTGCAATTGTTCCAGAAATCTGAAAGAAATTTTATTAAAATATTGATTGAGTATTGATAAATCTTTAGTATTGAAAATCTGATCATCTTACAACTGCTAAAAGAGTTCGATCTAGTGGAATGATGTCATAGGCGGTAAATTCGACAGTCAGATGCCAGAGATCGTTAGAAAATTTGGTCAGCTGTTAAAAAAAAATTAATCGTGTTACAATACTTGATTGATTATTCATAGGTATCATCAAAACATAATTTAATTACTTTTTTTTTAATTATGTCATCCGCTGCATATCGATCGATGAGTAAATTTATAATCCTAGAGGTTTTTTTATTCTGAAAATAATGAAAACGTTCAAATAAATTTTATCCAATAAAATCTTACTGAAACTATTATTGCATACCTGTTTTATTATTTTTGTGACATTAGTCGTTAATACGGTGAATAAGAAAACACTCCGTACTAAGAATAATAGGTACTGATACATTCTAAGATCGATTTCTTGTACTTGAATTAGTATCAAAATGATGTAGTATAAGTTGAATATACTCTTTATAGAAAAAATAATGACGACAATCAACATGGATATTCCATAAAAACTTGCGGTATCGTCACTCATTTCACATAATTCGACGTACGCGCGTTTAATACTGCCAATGTCATCAAGAACTGTCGCACGCGATAGCGATATTTTGCTTTCAGAAGTTCCGAATTTTGAAAGTGTAGAATTGATACTTTTGAATCGTGTTTTTATCATATTTAGCAACATTGCGTACTGTATTATCACAAAACTACTGATAAAATATGATATACTCGTGAGGAATACTTTTTTCAATGACATGTAATAAATTTCCCTCATTATTATTAGGCAACACCCCAACAGAAAATTTATTGCAAATATCAAATAATTGGTACAATCATTTTCTGCTTTAAAATCCGCGCACTTATTCAATTTTTTATCGAGATTTTTGAACCGGTTGAGAACATTTATCAACAGTTTCTGCCGAAAAATGTAAATAAGTGGTATTACACTTGCACACAGCAATAAAACAAATGAAATTTTTAGTGTCACTATGTCTATTGTCAAACGGGTTTCGATTTCAGGCGGTAATATATCATATATTATATAAATATCCAATGAAACAATAACTGAAACTAATAATATATTATAACACGATCCTACGTATGAAAAAGTTGATTTAAAATTTTTATTTTCGACTTTTTGAATTTTATTAAATAATCCGGTCTCCATTTTCCACGGCAATAATCCTATTATTTTGAACCAAATGTGTAACATAAATGTCAAATAACGCTGACACACTGAATTATATCCTTTGAAATTAAATTCTTCCTTCACCTTGTCGAATTTTATTCGCCCCATTATTTTGTTCATACTTTATTGGAAGAATATAATAAACCGTGTTTACTTTGCAGTGTCGCAATTATGACTGATGGATACCGCGAGAATGTTTTCCAATTTAGTACCTGGCTTTTAGTTTATCGCGTGATAATTGCCGCCTTTTTTCATTTGCAATACTATTGGCACTCTGTTTAAAAGCTGCGGTCAAGGTTGGAAAAAAAACACATTTTCCATTTTCTTTTTTATCATATTTAAACTATCGTTAGTGATAATTTATACTGTTTATTTGCAAGTTAAATTTTTTTAACAACAAATAGACAAAGATTTTTACACTGATTAACACATCTTAAGGAATATTTATTGAATTTATTAATCAGGAAGTGCGCTGATGCGAAATTGTACCGCAATAACCAAATACGTTGCAATTGTACCATTGATCTATAAAAATATCAGTCAAAAAATTATTATTGTTAAAAATAATCTACGGAAAAGTTAAATTTTTCTTACTATTGCCAGAAGGGTACAGTCTAGTGGTAAGATATCACAAGCGGTGAATTCAACAGTCAGATGCCAGTGGTCATTTGAAAACTCAGTCAACTACAACCGGACAAAATGAATTGTATGACAAAATTTAAATTATTAATTTTTAATGTCGTTAGAATGTAAAATTCAATTACTTTTTGTTGTATTTCCTCATCCATTGCATATCGATCCAGAAGCAAATTTAGGATCATGGCCGTCTTTTTATTCTGAAAACAGTGGCATTGCACGAATAAATAAATTTTTATTATCAAAAATTAATTTTTACTATTAAATTATTGTCCCATACCTGTTTTATTATTTTTGAGACATTAGTAGTTAATGCCGTAAATAAAACATTGTACCACATTGCAAGTAACGCACAAAGATACACTATATTGTTAGTCTCTCGTAAGTCAAGAAACATTAAAATAATGTTATATAAATTATAAACAGTTTTAAGATAAATAAGAATAATGTCAATCAACATCGGCATTCCATAGAAACTCACAATATCTTCACACATTTCACATAAGTCAACGTGCGCGCTCTTAATACTGCCAATGTCATCAAGAACTGATGACCGCGATAGAGATATTTTGCTTTCAGAAGTCCCCAGTTTTGAAAGTATCGAATTTATGTTTTTGAATCTTATTTTTACTATAGTTAGTAACATTGCGTATTGTATTATTAACCCACTAACTATTAAATCCGGAAAATTGCCAAGCATCACATTCACAAATGCCTTGTTAGACAATTGCCTCATTATTATTGCGCAACACATCACCACAACATAGATTGAAAATATTAAATAATTGATATTGTTATTTTCCGTTTTGTAATCCGCACATTTATTCAATTTTTTATCCAGATTTTTGAACCGGTTGAGAACACTTATCAACAGTTTTTGCCGAAAAATATAAATAAATGGTATTAAACTTGTACACATCATTACAAAAAATCTTAAATTTATTGTTAGTATTTCGTGTGTGAAGGTAGAATAATCAGCATAGAGTGACAATAAATTACGTAGATAATAACATGCATATCCTATGATAAATATGAATACTAAAATATTGTAACAAGATCCCCCGTATGAAAAATAAAATCTTGGTTTCTTATTTTGAATTTCTGGATTCATCCGTAAGTCGGTGTCCATTCTCCACGGTGATAATCCAATCACTTTGAACCAAATGTGTAACATAAATATTAAATATCGATTACAAACTAAACCACATTTTCTAAAATTGAACTTGGTCAATTTCATACGTTTTGAAATTCGATTCATATTCTATTTTAAAAATATGTAGACAGTGTTCACTTTACTAAGTCGCAATTGTTACTGATGGATACCACGAAATTGTATTACAATTGACTACCTAGTTTTTACTTTACGGCATGATAATTGTTGCTTTTTTTTATTTGCAACACTATCGGCACTTTATTTACAAGCTGCGGTCAAGGTTGGAAAAGAACATGTTTTTCATTTTTTTTTTTTATCAGGTTTAATACTATCGTTAGAGATAATTTAGATTTTTTAAACCTCAATACTAAGCACAAATACCGGAAAATAAGGAGTTTTTATTATTGTAATTCATATTATTATTATTATTATTAATGAAATCGAAAATAGTATTAATCTAAAATTGGAATAATTTTATTTTCTGTTGCGAATCATCAATTAGCTACTTGACTTTTTCAAATATATTTTTTTTGCAGATGCATGGTTACCATAAACACGAAACAGTTAAAGATAGCAATTGTTCAAATTTATTGATTTTGAAAATTTATTTTTCCCTGTATCGCGTGATTATTGTTCATGTTTTGCTCACTTTATTTTGAATCAATATATACACTGTATTCATACAGTAAATTACACCCGTATTTTTACTATCTATTGCTTCCATTAATTCTATATATATTATAGATAAAAACGCATAGCATAAACCCGAAAAAAATTTTGTCAAAACTATAAATAGACTAAATTCTGTCGAGCTTGTGATAAAAATATAATTTTTTTTTATTTATTGTGTATGATGTCGAAAACTTATGAATAGTCAACCTTTTGGAAAATCATTTTTGTAAATTTTTATTCAATTAATCTGACGGTGTATTAAGAGCAAATTGTACACCAATAACGAGATAAGTTGCGATTGTACCGGTGATCTAAAATAAACACATTAATTAGAAAAATTTTTTTGAAATAATTATGGAATAGGAAATGAAAATAATATTCATTAATTTAACTCACGATTCCTAGAATCGTACGATCGAGGGATATAATATCGCAAGCGGTTAATTCAAATTTCAAATACCAGAGATCACTCGAAAATTTCGATAACTGAAATTTGAAAATTATTTATATTAGACATTGATTAATGATATTTTTAAACTGGAAATGTGATTTACTTTAGTTTTTATTTTCTCATCCAGTGAATGATGATCCGTCAGCAAATTTAACATTTTCCCCAGTTTTCTATTCTGAAAACGAACACAATTTCCAAATTTAAAAAAGTTCATTTGATAAATCGTTGCCTGAGTTCTCGAGGGTTATGATCAAAGGTAGGTGACTTAATGAACTTTAACGATTTGAACTTGACAATTTGAATTTCAGTAATTTAAACGTTTGTAAATTTGAACTTACTTTTTTTCTCCGATTTTGTAAATTTGAACTTTTTAAAATTTGAATATTTTATATGCCCACGCACACAAAACTCCTGAAAAAATGCCACCATACTATTTCAAGCGTATAGGCTTACATAATTTATATTTCCGAGGACACAAAACCTGAGAAAATGGATAAGTTCAAATTGTCAAAGTTCAAATTTACAAAAGTTCAAATTGCCAAAGTTTAATTTGTAAAGTTCAAAGTGTAAAAGTTAAAATTTTCCAAGTTCTTTAGGTATGATCAAAAATTTTAAATAAATTTTTTTTTTTTATAAAAACAAGTAGGAATTAGATTTTTTCTGTTAAATTTTCAAAACGCTAATCGCGGCACTTCAGGACTTAGCTCGCGATTTATGTATAAAATTTACGTCACAAAATTTTCATACCTGTTTCATTATTTTAGTGACACTTGAAGTTAACACAATGAATAGGAAAACAATCCATGTCATACGTGTTCCATCCACTTGCCATACAATAGTTAGATTTTGTATTTTAAATAACGACAACATAATGAGGTAGACAGTAAATATTGTTCTCACAGCGAAACAAATAATAGAAATCAAAATTGGTATGCCATAGAAATCAGAAATATCTTGGCTCATTTCGCACAGTTCTATGAAGGCATGCTTGAGATTGTTGATATCATTAGAAATAAAATCCCGTGACAGAACTTTTTGGGTGACAAATAATTTTTGCGGTTGAGTCGCATCACACCTAAAATTACCTAATTTCGAAAAAGCTAAGTTTATACTCTCGAATCTTTTGTTGACCCTATTAAGAATCATTGCGTACTGTATTATTACTCCGCCACTAATTACCGTCGGTAAATTTTCAAAAAATACTCTCAACGCCGGATAATAAAAGAGATCAAAAGTTATCACACCGCAAATTGTAGTTACAAGATTAACCAAAAATATAAGATCATTGGTATGATTTTTTTGAGTTTCATAATCTAAGCACTTGTTTAACACTCCGTCGACAATTTCGAATCGATTGTTAACACTTATTATTTTTTTTTGCCTAATTATGTACACAAGTGGCAGCAAACTTGCAGATAGTAATGTCACGAATAAAAATTTGACTATCATTGATGCCAATACTGTCGATCCAGGATAATTTTGATAAGAAAAGTTATCAATAAGACTATAAGTACTAAATAGTACAAAAACCAAAAATACCAAAATATTGTAAAATGATCCGATGTATGAAATATTGCACAAATTATATTGATCACTTTCAAGCCGATTTGAAACAATTACTTTGAGATAATCGATCTTCCATGGGGATAACCCGAATATTTTGAAAAATAAATACTGAATAAATGTACAATATTTATGATACGAATTATTCAAATTTGTCCGCTGCATTATAACATATATTATTTTATAACTAAAAAACGGTGCTCACGTTATGAAATCGTAATTATAACTGGTGGTCGTCACGCGAATGTATTTTCCAGTGCATACTCAATGTTTACTTGCATTTTTTTTTTATTGCTTTACTATCCTGATGATCGGTAATCTGATTAATTGAGATAGATATGACTAGAAAATTCAATTAAGCTGATTAATCATCATAAATTTTTTATTTACATCAGAAAATGAAACCTACTGATTATTTTAACACTGTATTTCAGTTGTTAAATAATTTATTAATCAGCGATAAAAAACATTATACATTTTTTTACTATCATTAGGAAGGTGCATTAATACGGAACTGTATAACGATTATAAAGTATGATGCTATTGTGCCGCCGAACTGAAAAAAATTTTTTATTGAAAATTTTATTTATGAGGAACTGATGTTATTAAATATATTAAAAAAACAAAATAACTTACGATTGTCAAAAGTGAGCGATCTAAAGGTAAAATTTCGCAAGCACTGAAGTGAATTTTCAAATCTGAGAGGTCACTTGAAAATTTAGCCAACTGTAAATTAAAAAATAGTATTAATGCTGATATTGGTGACTAACCCAGGTAAAAATATTTCGCCGAAATCACGTAAAAACCATTGAATTTAATAAGAAAAGCTCGAAAACATGCTGAAACTGTGTAGTATTTTTCGTAAACAGACCAAAAATTGGCCAATAAATTGAGTCGACCTACTTTCAATCATGCTATAGTTATTTTTTTAGAGAAAATTGACGAACTCGAAAAAATTTCAAGCAGGTTAGTATAAAATAGAAAGTTTTCAAGATTTAGGCCATTTTTAGGCGTAGTCGGCTAAATTTCGGTCAACCCAGACCTTTTTTCGGGGAATAAAAAATGTTACTATTTTTTTGGCGCGAAATTTTTGTACCAGGGTACAATAAAGTAATTTTTTACCAGAAAAAAAATTTCCTTACTTTTTTTTCAATTTTACGATCCATGGAAAATTGATCCGTAAGTAAATTGACAATTTTCTTTGTTTTTTGAGCCTGAAAATAATAAAAAATTTGAAGCTGACATGCATGCACGAAATTATTTAAAATTATCGTCTACCTGTTTGAGTAGTGATGTGACACCGGAAGTTAACACCATGAATAACAAAACATTACGGGTCAAAAATGTTCCAAGTTGATACGGTATAACATTATTTTGTTTTTCGACTCCCATTAATTCTAAACTCAAAAAGTATAGAATAAATATGCTCCGAGTGCCGTTGAAAAAAACGGAAATCAAAATCGGTAGACCATAGAAATTGTCAAAATCCTCACACACTTCACACAATTCGACGTAAGTCTTCTTAAGATTGTCAATATCACTGAGAACTGATTCACACGACGGTGAGATTTGAATCACCGATGGCGTCATTGTTTGATCAAAATCACTTTTGATGTTACCCAAATTTGAAATCTTCAAATTTATTATTTTAAACCGTTTGTTTATCGTACTTATAATCATCGCGTATTGAACCATTACTGCACCGCCAATAGTAGTCGCTGAATTTCGGAGAATTACCATTGGCATTGATAGAGCAGAATACGTCATCATTATTACTAGCATAGCCCCCATCATAAAAAAATTCAGAGTAAATATTAAGCAATTTCTCAAGTCATTTTCCACAACACAATTCGCACATTTGTTCAACTTCTTATCGACTTCATTCAATCGATTAAAAACACTTATTAAAAATTTTTGTCGAACAATGTAAATAATGGGAATTAAACTTGTAAATAATATTGAAGCCATCAAAAATTTAACTGAAGTGATTTCCAGTATTGAGCCAAGATTAGTATGAAGATATGATTCATTGACGTCGACAAATAGACAAAGTAAAGAAATAAGAAAAAACAACAAAATGTTGTAACATGAACCGATATACGAAATTTTGCACAAGTCCATTTTGTCACTTATACCTGGGTTTTTATAAAATATCCCGTAATCATTGGCTGTCCATGGCGCCAATCCGAGTGTTTTATAAATAAAGTATTGAAAGAACATAAAATAATTATAGAACACTGAATTACCCTGGGTAAAAGATAAATTTTCCTTTAAGTTCATTAGTTTCATGTTTGAATTTGAATTTTCGAAAAAGCTTTGCGGATATTAGTAGAAAATAAGGTGTGTAGTTTACAGTGTCACAAGTCACAATTGCTACTGACAGATATTATGAGTGTACTTCGATTGAGTACTTGGCTGTTACGTTGCGTGATTATGCATTTCCATTTGCATTATTGTGTCGATAATCTGATAAATTATAGTATGACTCGAGTAGAAAATTCATGAATTAGCTAATTGATGTATACATAGAGGAAAGCGGGACACGACGGCCCATCTAAACCCAGAATTATTTTTTATGGCTTTTGAGCATCGATTAAATTCGGAGTAATTTTCGAAGTGAATTTGAATTTGAATAAACTCTATAATCACTGATTTTGTACGTGTACAAATTTTAAAAAAAATCTTTTCCGGAGCACGAAGAGTCGGGGTATAATAACTGACAAAAAAAATTTTGTGAAAATGAGACTAATTCCTCGTGTTATCTCATAGTCATAAGTAAAAATATAAATTTTTAAAGGACATAGGGTAGAAGTACCATTTGTGGTCACTGCTCCATTTTTGGACATTTAATATCTTATTTTGATTCATAAAAAAGTATTTTTAAAAAATTCCATTGTAATAGTGTGATAAAAGTATCTTCGAATTAATTTGAAAAATTAATTATGTCATTGCGTATTTTATAAATTGTTTTATTTAAAATTTCTAAGTGGCCACAACTGGCTCTAAAGTGGCCAAAAACGGTACTTCTACCCTAAGTTTCAGCATAATAATTTTGGGCAATCTTATTTATTTAAATCTGTATCTTTATAGAAAAAACATCGCACAGGACGTTACATCGCCGTAGGCGCATTTCTAATAGTCACGTTGCTTACTCTCCATCACGTGCTCCTGAGAGACGCTTCGAAAATAGCTGGAATATTCGTACCCACTATCATAATGGGTTGTTACATTCTATGGATTGCCTACTCAGCCCGCAGAGATAAGCTCAAGGTCTTTCATTTTCATTTTATTTATTCATTCACAAAAAATTTATATACTTATGAGTAATCTTCTTTTTACGTGTTATGCATAAAAAATATAAAAATCAACACATATATATATATATATACATATATAAGAAAAATATAGATGGTACATAGTTAAATTCTAGCTGTAGGGGAATAAGGTGCCGAAATGTAAAAAGTTTCGTGTACCTAAGCCAGATTGAGATTTACCATGATAAAAAATGATTGTGAGAATGATAAAAAAAAAGTCGGATAAGAGCTTTAACCTTCTGCCCTTTCGTACGTTAAATTTTGTCTCTGAGATATAATGGAACTTTTTCAATGTTGGTGTGGATATATTATACATATATATGTCTATATGCTCGACGTAGCACAAGTAATCACATCCAGAAGGTGATTTTACTAAATTACTCAAATACTCGTGAAAATCCTTAACAATCCTCTTATATATTTTTATCTCATATATAGTATTAATTTTTTTTTTTATTTTAAATATTATATTTTAAATTTGATCACTAACAACACGGATTTTATCTCTTTTATGTGATAAATTAAAGTTATTAAAAGAATCACAATTTATTATATATATATATATATTTTTTTAATTTATATCAGGATTTATTTAGTTTGAAAATAAAACTTGAATTCAAATATTTAAAAATTAGCGCGCAATAAATTCAAAGGATTTTTTTTAACAAGACAATTTTTAGTTAAAAAAAAAAAATTGATAAATATATGGTAAAATAATTATACATTTAGATTTATTATTAAATAAGAGATGACGTATGTTATGTGAATACGTCAATGTATTGATATACATAGGATATATCTCTAGGGACATGTATATATATGTATATATGAAAAGGGGATGAATGGAAGGGTGAAACAAACGGGTGCAAATGAAGAATTTGATTAGCGTTGAAGCGTACAAACATTACCTGTGTACAAATTGTAATCAGTTATTATTTTGGCGATAGGTACGGCGACGTCGTGTGGCTTTGGCGATGCAACTGACGGAAGTGATTAGTAACCAGCCACTGGCATCAGTATCAGCATCAGCAACACCCGGCAATACGAGCAGAGGTAAAGGAGGTGGTAGAACTCGAGCTGGAACTGGAACTGGAGCTAGAGCTGCTAAGGGAGAAGCAAGGGGTGGAGGAGAGACAAGAACACATCAAGTTGAACCAATGACATTCAAGCACAACATTGTCATGACGAGCGTAAATGAAAGGCCAGTGATATTGTCCAGAGGTGACAATACTCAAGATAATATTAATAGAAATTCTGGAACAAATTTAGATAACACGTAAATTTAAATTAATATCAAAGGTTTATTTTATTTTGAATACTTTTAAAAAATAATTCGCGGTGTATTTCATTTAATTCTTTGAGTTTCAGATTAATTATCGGCTTTTGTTTTATATAAGTTTATTATAAAAGGCTAAACTAATGTAATTAGTTGAGTTTGGTTTCGTAATTGAGGATGAGGAGCACGGAGAAAAAGTTGAAGGAGGCAGAGCTGAAGCTGGAGTTGGAGGTGAAGGTGAGGGTGGAGGAAGAATGAGGAGAGCAGACACTAAAGAGGCACGCCTAGTTGTTTGACTTTGTCCACCGCTAATCAGTTTGGCCTTGTATGCTTTACTTACTCGATGCAGTTTACAACCGACAACCACCAGCGGCCGACCACCGAGGGACATTTTCTACCTCTACCTTCTACCTCTAGATATAATATATATATACATATATATATATGTCTATACCTTTGTACATTCAGCAAAAGCAAGACTAAGTTTCGTCGAAGACTCGGATATTAATATTGTACTGAATTTTATGTAACTCGTTTTCATTTATGAAACTTAAATTTCAATTAAATTATTTTTATTTATTTATTACTTTCAAAATTTATAATTACTAAGACTATTCATTGAAAAAATATCGCGAGTTCACAAATAAAATCAATTATGTGGCATTTGAACGTAATTAATTACTAATTACTGAGAACGTGAAATTTGAATTTAAATTTCCCGCTTAAATTCAAATGTTATAAATTTAAAAAAAGTATGAATAGAAGAAAAAAGAAGATCGGGGTTTTTATACTTGGAGCTGAATAAAAATCCATTTAAATGTGACACTGACAAGTCTTTGAGTTTTTTTATAAAAAAAAAAGTAATGAAAGGTTAACAACAAAAAAAAATTGTCTTGAAAAGTCATGGCATGGCCGAGTGTATCAGATGGATAATCCAAGGACTCGAGAGTACAATCGGAAGGATTTTAAGCTTTTTGCCTCATCGCCGACATTCAAAGTAAATCCTCATCTTTTATTCGTTAGCAACCTATTCATTGACATAAATATTTAAGACGTTTTTGCTCTATAATTAAAACTTTTTTTTTAAACTTCAAAATAGTTTATGCCTCAATAAAAAAAAATTTTTTATTTTTTATTTGAAAAAAATTTCTTATTCACTTTCAAATTTTTGAATTTGCCGCGACCCAATTAGCCCCACATTCATTAGACCCTTGTACAGTTTAAAAAAATAATTTTGACTTTTGAACCACCCCCCCCCCCCAAAAAAATAAAAATATTTTTAATTGAGAATTTTATTTTTTTCTGTGGTATAGTAATGTTTTTAAATTGAAGTTTATTTATAATTGATGAAAATAAATAAATTTCTAGACGAGTAGTACGATTTTCTCAAGTAATATCATACGCCAGCGTACCGAGTTATTATTACCGGGCATCTTCCAATGAGCATTGTCTCAAGAGCTCGAACAAAATAATAATAAACAAAAAAGAGAAGATGAAAAACAAACGGAGCAAGAAAACCTGCAGATAATCGTCAGATCGCGTTGGCAATAAGCTCACAAAAAAATTATCTCCAGTCTAAGTATAAGAGTTTTTTATTATTGGCTTTCTTACTCTCATTTTTTTTTTTTTAATATCACAAGTTATTACTTATTCCACAGAGCGAAAGAAAAAAAGTTATAATAGCATACTATTATTATTTATTATCATTTTTTTTTTACTCTTCACTTGGTCTAATATACTATGTCTACTCATCGAAAATTTTAATTGCTGTATTTAAAATAATTATGTGACTGAAATAGTTTGTCGTGCTCACAACAGTTTGAATATTTTAAAACTTATAAATGGACAATGTATGAAACAAGAATGAAAATCTACTTGAGCATATAAATTGTTTGTCTATTTAATGTACCGTTAAGTCATATAATTTTCGCAGCATTAAGCACATTTTTTTTTATATCAAATTTATCTCTATCCTATGGAAATTTTGCTGAATTTTTAATTTATCGTTAAAAAAGTCTATTTTCGAAAAATTCAAATTATCGTTTCCCGCTAATTTTCGAAAATTGAGTTCCCGTAAAATATCATCGTTTTGAGGTCCAAGGAAGCTAATCTCACGTGTGTGCGTGTGTGTAAACTCACTATGAATTCAAAAAAAAGAAAATTTCATACCATAAGACCGTGGTCTAGATTTTCTATAGAATTTCTTAGATGATCCTGACCAAAACTATGACGTCTTTTGGATGCATGAAAGAAAAATCTCTATGGCAACTGAAAAATTTGTTTAATTTTTTCAAATGGAAGTAACAAAAAACGAACCGCGAATTCAAATTCTTATTTCTCATTTTTCCTGTCTCTCCTCTATATTTATATATGTATATGAATACACACATATATTAGGTTAATGGCATCGGGTTGTTTTGGGCTTAATAAACAGAGTATGTTGTATTAAATAATATGGTGGCCGACAGCGGTTGAAATGCATCAAGAACGTGCTTTGGCTTTCACAAGGGCTCAAGATAATGTTCCATGTCGCATACAGAAAAGGGTCAATGACTTCCGGTTAAATTTAACGTTTGTATTCGCGCAACTGTTGCATGCTTGTTTAATTGACAGGAATTGATATCCAAGTCTAATGAGTATTCAAATATTAATTAATAATTTATTTTTTTACTCACTCAAATTACATAAATTTTTGACATTAAAAATTCATCATATTATTCTGATGTTAATTAATAGTTACCGGGTTTGTATTTCTTTGGTAAATATTTTTTTTCATAAAAAAAAAATATTGATGTTTAAGATGTCAAAGTAAGTGCAATCTACGTGCTTTTAGTTTAGATTGAAAGCTTTTAAATGTATTAAAGGTTATTTTTTTTGTTTAGGTGGGAAAAATGTAAATAACAGGGAATTTTTTTTTTTATTTAAATTATTCAGATTTTTTAGTGGCGTAATGGAACACTTGTAAGATCTGAGACGTATTTTCTATACGTAAGAAAATAAGCTGTCATGAAATATTCGACGGTAAAATATTTCCGCGGATCGCAATTCATAAAATTTTCTTCCTCAGAGAAAACGTCGATGAAAAAAGTTTTATTTTTAATCTCTTCATAATTATTTATTGTCAATAAAACTGAGTTGAAAAATCTCAAAGGACAAAATTTTTAAGTGAAAATTTAAATAAATTTATTTAAATGCACGTAAATTTTTAAGAACTAACTGCTCCATTTTCTGTCAGAATTTATTCAATAAAATTTTTAAATTTTACACTGAAAATAATTTCTTGACATCAATTTGTGATGTCAACATTTAAATTCATGTAATAAATTAATAATTATCAATTACCGTTCGCTGAAATAAATAAATATGAGGTATAAATTTTAATAAATACTCTACAAACTGACTTTGTAATTTCTCTACCATCACATTCTTCTTTTTATTATTAATATATATATTAAAAATCTTCAAAGTGCTCATATCAACGGCGAAAAATTAATTACTCTATCGATTTTATCATATCGCCCGCGGCGTTTTATCCCTCGATTAACAAAACAAAATTAATTCACTAATTATAAAAACATCCTCAGCTCCACAAACATAAACATTCCAAAACCCCGGGTTTTTTTCTTTTTATCTTCATCCATTAATTAATTTTCAGGTTAATTTCAACATAAGTTACAACATTTTAAATATTCATATTTTCTTTTTTAATTCATTATGTCAGAGATTAAAAGAATAAGATACCAAAGTCATCTATTTATATATACTTCAGCTAAAAGAAATTTTTAATGTAAATTTTTAATAATCATAAATTTATGAGGTACAGAAAAAAAAACCTATTTTTTCTGTAATTACGTGATTAAACTCTTAATGTTTAAGTTGAAGTCAGTTGCAATCCAACATTGAAGATAAATTTCTTTGAATCAACATCAAAATTTATATTAGTTTTTTTTCTTATACATTTTTTAATTGCTTTTAATTATTTTTATATTCATATATAAATTTATACTTCATTTAATGCAAAAAATTATTTTCAAAATTATATATATATATATATATAAATTTTAAATAATATTACGCAGTACAAAATAATATTTTTTTTTAAATATTTTCTTATAAATTTTATAATTTAAAATTTATGAAATTTGAGTAATCAGTATTAAAATTTATTTTTGTACCTATAGAATAATATATAAGCATGACCATCATTACAAGTTTATATGATTTAGTTAGATTGGTTATTCTAGAGTGCAACCACATTCTCATCATAGAATAGTAGTGCAAGTGCTCATGAGATTGGTGATCGTATTCCACTCCTGTTTCTCTACAACTTCAACTCCTATTCCAACTCACCTATATATATATATATATATATATATATATATATATATATATATATATATATATATATATATATATATATATATATATATATATATATATATATATATATATATATATATATATATATATATATATATATATATATATATATTAACTATAGTGAAACTGAGTAGATATAGAGCAACATCCCTTGCTCACATCATGAACTGATACGTCTAGAACCCACTCACACTCACACATATAATATCCTGTCGAGTACTTTGAACGTGTTACGTCGTACCTTGTATTCACGTAACGATAATAATTTACGTATGTAAGCACACTGAAAAGAAGAAGAGAGAAAGAGAGAGGGAGAGAGGTTGCCAAGAGAACAAGACTTATGATTAATTGGATCATGCGTTTTAGAGACACATAAAATCACTTGCACACAAATATAATTTATAATAGTAGTAAAATCTAATTAGTCTTCAAGCTAATTTTTAATTCTAATACACCCTAAAAAATTTTACATATTTATCCTGTATGATAAAAGTAATTTTTAAAATTTTAGTCAAAATATTTTGAAACAACGGATACAATATACAACATTAATTAAATAGATAGTAAATGTAATAAATAGTATACTTTCTTTAATTTATAAAAGTAATACGAGTGAGGTTAAATTTGTTGTATACACTTGGAGATAATTAACCAACTAGCCTGAGGATGTTGGATGAGTATTCATCTAACAAAGGACCCGAATAAACTACAACATTGGGAATATTCCCGGCCTCTCTCCCTCTCTCTTTAGCGAGTAATTTTTATTTTTTATTTAAACTTCAGCTCCAGTTTTTTATTTTAAATTTTTTTATTTCAGTTCGTGACTTGCTAGCTCACGTAGTTTAAACAATTCGCTCTTGCTCTTGCTCTAGCTTTAGGTCGGGCCATGGAGTTTGCTAAACAAAGTCTGACGGTCTTTGTTAAGTATAAAGAGGAACGAGATCTTGCAACATGAGAATTGTCTGAGGCAGGTTGCTCTTCTTTGGAAGACGAGTTGCCAGATTTAAAATAGTAAGAGATATAAATTAAACTTGATATGAGATAAATAAAAGTAGAATGCCTTTGAGTAATAAAGAAAGGCATGAAAAATGACCGGAACTTATTGGTATGGATATAATTTATAGCTCAGCCAATAACTTTCCGGGGTAAATAATGACCGTTGATTGCACACAAGAGCTACGATATTTAATATAAAACACTTGAGTATTTTTATTAAAGCATGCGAGAAAAATATGGGGACGATAAGGAAATAATAAATTTTTATTTTTAAATCGACAAAACTTTTTTCTATTTTCTGTAAGGGATTTTTTGACATGAGAGTGAAAATGTTAAATGTTAAATTTTTTAAAGTTCATTCTACGGACCGGAAATTATTTAAAATTCAATATTACATTTTTACTTTTTATTTTATCTCCAAACAATTTTTAACCAACAAATATTTACATTTACATATGAGTATGAATAAATAATATGATGTTTTATTGAAAAGTAATTTTTAAAAGTAACGAAATGCCAGGGATCAGTTATAAAAAATTTTAATGATTCTAAAAGTAGACTATTGAAAATTTTCGGATTGTTTTTTTTCGAAAAATCAATGGCAAAAAAAAAAAACAAAAAAATGCACATGTAGGAAATTAAAACATCTAATGGTGCATTTTTTTTTATAAATGATCGATATTAAAAAAATAAAAAAATGATTAAAAGTCGGCTAACTTTAGAATCAAAATTTTAAATGAGTTTAAAATAATGAACAAAATATATATATAGGTAAATGAGGGCAAAATGGACCCTTAAGTTTTGGGGCCGATTCCCCCCCCCCCCTATATGTATATATATGTAGAGATTGGTGGGAAAAATAGATCACTTCAAAAATTTGGTAAAATTTTAAATATTTTTTCACAATTATCTGTACTTAACGTCTCATTATTTTTGTACAAATTCAAGTTTCTCAAAATTAAAAAAAAATTTTGCTAGTGAACTTAATGTATTGTCGGTCACAAAAAACACATCCGGTGTCTTCTTCGTCGTATAAAAATTAAAAATTTTTTTTTCAGCCCCTTTATTTACTATCAGTATTGAATTTTTTGTTTACTTAAATTAGATATAAAAAATTTTCTATGGCAATTTAGTTTAATGACCGACTGGAACTCAAAAAATTGCACGAAACTCGATTACTTGTTAGCGGCCCATTTTGCCCACCCGTCCCCTGTACATATTAAAACAGTACATAAATTAAGTTTGTCAAAAAACGGTAATAAAATTCCCTGTACATCTAAATCGTTACTCCGAATTCGAAGTCTAGGTAAAAACCGCCCGAAAAGTTATAATCGATTTAGTGAGATCCTACAAAAGTTTGCCCGTCTCAGTCTCGTTGACTGATGCAACCGGAGCCTTTCGTCGTAAAGTTTGACGAGATCAACTGTCGCATTAAAGTTATCAGCAGATAAGTAACCCCGTACAGTAGCATGTTTAATATTTAAAAGCAATACACAAGTTTGTGATAAATAATTTAAAATAAAGTGGGAGTACTTTCAAGAGAAGACAAGATTTAATTAAATTTTTTTTTAATTAATTTTTTAAAATGAATTTTCTTAGGGCTTTTTAAAAAAGTGACATTGAATGAAACTAATTTGTGTGGGCGATGTAATGATCGGTGTTGAGATGAATGGAGAAAAAAATAAAATAAAAAATGTTAAACATAAAAGGCTTAGTGTAGTGTTATTACAGGTAATCCGACTTGAAGTGAACATTTATTTCTTATTGATGTATTACGGGAGCATTGGATCGAGTGGAAAAAAAATTGATTCAAAACTAAAATAATATTAGTACCGAGGGCAAATGGATTTTATTTTTTTACTATGACGCAAATGCGTCAGTGTAAGAGATCTGAGACAGTGAATATAAATAAGAAAAAAAATTAAGTCAATTGAATTTTGTACCGGAGTGTCTTTTTAAGGTTGTTGAGAGCTTTAAATCCTTTTTATTTTCACCCAGGTATGTTGAGAATTTCATACATTGAATATCTGGAATTTTATCGCACCCAAAAGAGCTCGGAGATGTGGAGAGACCTGAGATTGACTATTAGAGAAATTTTTTTGTTTTAGATAAATTTACATTTACATTTGACATTTCATTTCTTTCTACTCTTTCGATAAAAAAAAAAAAAAATGAGACAAATGGATTGGAAGAATGAAAAGTTTAAGTTTTGAATTTCGCTCCATAAAAAATTTAACGAGTCGTGGGCAGTAAAAAATTTTAATTTAAAAAAAAAATCATTAGATAATTTTACTCCTCCCATTTATTTTCATAAATAAGTTTTTTCTCCATTTCACGTAATTTATTTTACTCAAAAATAAAAAGATACCGTCAAATGAGAGATATAAAATTTGAATATGATAAATTCCAGCAGCCATAAGAATATTATTGAACGTAATATTTGGATAAATTTTATCAAACGAATTATGCCTTAAGGTAAACAGACGTCTATTCACCTGCCCGCAAGCTTTAGTTTTAGTATACACAGTACACAGCAAAGCTTGTATTCTGTATATCGCAGTATACCTTCCAAGTGTGAGCTAGAGTCGAGGGACGAATAGAGGGAGAGACCAAGAGCGAGAGGTAATTCTACTTACGCGCTAGTAGTCACGACCAACTGTGTGGGTAGACGCCAACCACGCAACACGCAACACATCATACAATTATATATATATATATATATATATATATATATATATATATATATATATACAATACATCAGGGAATAGAATAACCAACGAGTAGATATGAGAACTAAAGTAGACTTCAGTATACTACAGTAGAGTATAGGGGATTCAAGTGTGTTATATATGTATAAATATATATATGTATATATATTTGTCGTAGCAAAGAATCGTTTGCCTTGTGTAGTGCGTTTCTGAACCTCATATCACCACAATACTCGTACAGTTGAGCGTTTAACGTTCCACGTTCTACACTTTTCTCCAGCAATCGCAATCCTGATTAACACGCATGCGTCCAACTGAGGACACCACCATCCCGGAACGTTCGCGGGGCACCGGACAGAGCTAGCTCGTCTGTCTTTACGCGGTCTCTTTTTACTCTACTACGTACACGGTAGACAGTCGGAGTTCAGCCGATCAGGAACGCGGTTACGTTCGCTCCGATTACAATTCGCAAACGTAAACAAATTTTTTAGTCATTTTTACTCACGCTCCATTAATTTATTCGCTAACCGAGTGACTGCTTACTCATCCGCGGTTAGATTTGCCGTAATAAGGAGTTATCACTACGCTTTGGTCAGACGTTTTAATTTACTGGTTGCGTTACCGCGTGATTTTAAATTTTAAATATTTAAAGTATAAGTAAATAAGTTAATAGAGGTAAGTTTTAGTTTTTAATTAACTTGTTATTTTTATTTTTTTGAATTACTTTTGTAGAATAAATTAACTTTGATGTATTTAAAATAACCGGTACTGAGAGCTGCAATTTTGTTTAAAATTGTTACTCGGTATTTGAAATTGAGAGAAAGTTCTGAGTATATTATTAGAGGAATTGGATAGATTCAATTCCCTGTTATTTTCAAACTTGTAGTTACCTTACTAACTTACTTTAATACAATCACTCTTATCTTTATTCTACTGAATCATTTATAAAGTGCAGACTGTAGTAATTTGAGTCTCAGATATAATCTAGGCTATGGTGTATATATTTGTATGATATTAAAAATATATATATATATATTTTTTTTTTATTGCACGGTGTAGAAATAATTTATTTTATTTATGGAGGTGTAAAGAATTGACGTTTCGAGAATTGGTTTTAGGGTGAAAGAATGACGGAGAAAATTACGATGATACTGAGAATCGCTTTACACTTGGAGTTGTCTCTTTGTGATGGAGGGAAGAAATTGGGTGCCGGGTTGAAAGGAAACGAGTCAAAGGTGTGATAGTGAAGGGAGGATAAATGAAAGTAAGACCGAGTTGTGGGTAAAAGGGAGGATGAAAATTATGTCTCGTCAGAATGAAAGGAAAATGGAGATCGTCTTGGTCTTGGGTACCATTCACTCCCTAATCGACGAGTGTTGTTATCGAGTCCCTTTGGGATTTTTTTATCAAGATTTACTTTGAGAAAGATTTTTTTTTCTCGGACTACTAAAATGCTTGTAGATGATTCCAATAAAATTTAAATGGACGTTAGGAATTTTATTTTTAGTCGGAAAATTTTATCTACTGGAAATTTCTTAAGAAAATTATATAAAAGTTATTTTAATTAGGCTGAGAATTAATAGAAAAATATTCAAATTGAATTTAAAAAATATTTTTTATTACAAAAAATTTAGTCGTAATTTTTACTGAAATTTTGAAATTTTTTTTTTGTAAAAAATTTGCATGAAGAATTTTTTTTAAAAATCAACAGCAATTTAAATCTGATAAAAAAAATAGACTTTTGATTTCAAATTTAAAAAAAAAAAATCAAAAATATTTGATAGAATTTTTTTTCAAATTTTTCTGTAGATAAAAAATTTCAATTTAAAAAAATAGTCTATTTTAAATAAACTCAAAAAATGGCTTTATAATAAAATATGTAAGCATTAGTTATCGCGGGAAATTTAAAAAGTTGTTTCCTTTGAATTTTTTCCATAGCAATTTAAGATAAAAAGTTTGCCTTAGCAAAAAATAGAGATGCAGAGAAGTAAGAATAGAGGTGATAGGTGAAAAAGTGTAAACGTGTCGTGCCAACAAGTTCCAAGTTGGTTTGTCCCTCGACTCAACTCGACTGCTCGACTTGTTCACATAACAACTGCTACTCCACTAGCTCTTATATAACCAACACCTGTTCTTTGTTATTTTTTATTCCAAGCGACGGCAAAACGCCTTGATTCTCATTTTAAAAACTCTCACGAAAAATATTATGCGACTTTATTTTTCAAAAATTTATACGCGATACAAGAATATTTAAATACTCTGATAAATCAATTCCGTAATAATAGAGCAGCTTTAAAATTTTATCACTCAGTCGATAGCATGGCCTTGTGATAAAGGTACATGAATTTCCGCAGCTGTCAACTTGAATGAATATCAGACAATATTCTTTTATCTTTTAGTCAAGGGTAAGTGACTAAGAAAGTCAAGTCTTGTGTGATAATTTTTTTCGGGTAAAAAGTAAAAGTTCAAATTTATTATCACTATTATTTTTTTAATTAATATAAAAAAAAATAATAATAGTAATTAGTAAATTTAATTAATTATAAATTTTCTAATTACTTTTCTATTTACGAATCGTTCGAAAAATTTAATTTTTAACGTGTGATAAATTACAAAAAAATTACTCGAAAATTCGAATTAATTTGTACAAGTAATTAATAAGTGTGAATTATTTGCGCACCCTTGATAATAAATTATTAATGACTCACGATAATTAATAGTAATAAAAAAAAAAAAAAAAAATTGTGACAATAAAATAACTTGCGGTTTTGTGAACAAAAGAGTCATCTTTTCGATTACTCAAGAGAAATTCTATTTCCACCCTTATTTCCTAATTACTCTTTTTTACGTCTCTAGTTTTGTAGTGAATAAAAAAAAAATAACAATGGTATTATTTTTTTTATAGTTGTAATTATTGTTATAATTACAATTATTATTATTTTTAATTATAATAACAATTATGCTACACTGTAAAAAATTAGTGGAGTGAACGCGAATTGAATCTGGAGGAAATTTACTCCTGGAGTTTATTTTAATATTAAAACTTCGAATCGGAATAAATGTGGATTTAAATAAAATTTGAATTAACTCCCGATTTTTTACAGTGTAATAATAATGAAAATAGAAAGTACCGTATGAATAAAAAAAAATATAAACAGATGGTGCGAAAAATATATTATTTGAGGAAGTTGAAGTGTAGACAAGAAGGATTAGGAAATGTAAATGAGATTACTGTCTAGTAGATTTATTGAACTGATGAAAGCCGAACAGAAGCTTTGAATTAAAGTTACTTTTCAATGCCATAAACTTTATGCGAATTTGTCAATCTTATCTAATCTTATCGCGTTGAATTATCGACCCTTTTTTTTTTTTATTTTTCCATTCTTAATCTCGAGTTTTATTATGATAAAGTGCTTTCATGGATTAGCACAGCTCGCGGAGAGAAACAGACTTTTTTTTTAAGGAGGTAACTTTTTTTTTTACGTGAAATATTGTTTACTTTCGCAGGTGGTCGGGACGGATCTGGAGATAAAAAATTTTTCCACACATTTTTTTTAGTACCGCAAATATGAGTTGGAGAAAATAAACTTTTTTTTTTTTTGTTATAACGGGAGTTTGAAATAAAACAGTAAAGTAATTTAGCATGATGTTCTGAATGCTCGATATAATTTTAAAATCACGGTAGAATAAACAGGCTATTAATGGAATCCGATATATTTATCAAATGCAGATTATATTTACTCTCACTAATTCCGAAACAAGTTTTAATCTGATTAATTTTATTTTTAAAATATTTCTTAATTAACTTCGTCTAACATTTTTTACTTTTTCAGTTGAAAAAAATTATGATGAGTTTTAATAAATTTAAAATTTATTTTATGCATTCATATTTTAATTTTATAAATCTTAATGTCTGCGCAAATGAAATTAAATATTCATTATTTTTAAAATCACTCATAAATAATTTAAAAAGAACTTTTCAATTTTTTGAATAATTTAAAAATAAATAAAATATTTTTTTCTCGCAGAAAATTTTTAATTGGAGAAATTAATGAAAGTTACGGTTTGTAAAATAAATAATGTTTTTTTCAGGAGCACTTGAGGCGTCCTTTTAATTAATAGGACACAAGGCTGCTTTATTCTAACAGTAATAAGACTCCTAGTCAGTAATAAAGAGTTGTGATAAAGCGAGGTATGATAAAAGACAGGAAAAGAGTTAAATAACAGGAGGAAAGGAGTAAAAAAAGGTGTGGAAAAGTAGGAGAGCCAAGGTAACATCCGGGTCAAATGGGTGTCTCGTAAAAAAGTTTAAAAATTTGTCCGGGTCTTTGGTTTTGGTCGCGAGATATGGAAGTAGATCGAGGTCGACATTTCCTGTCTTCGAAATCAGAACAATCCTGATAACTTGAAGATTCGCGGCGACTAGTTTTCCCAGCCAACTTGGGCTTTGCTTCTCTTCCCGGTCGTTGCTCTAGTTTTAAATATAATATATATGTAAGTGTATTACTAGTATATAGCGAACGTGCCAAGTAAACATGTGGATCGATGGTCATTCGAGTTCATATATTTTTTTTTCTTCTATTACTGATCTCCATTTTCTATCCCTGTTGTATGCAGACACAGACATAAACTCAGTCAGGACTTATTGTTAGTAATACATGAGCGTGAGTTATTGTCCAGACGTTTTATGAGAATGAATGGACACTTTAATGTCTTCAGGAAGTCCCATATAACCTTCGATCCAAAGACCTCAAGCTTTTCTTCAGTTCACGTCAGGAATATTATCGCTTTAAACATCCTGTAATACGCTTATATTTTTTTAATATTATATAGACCTTTGTAATTTGAATTTCAAATTTTTTTTACCGCCAAACCAAGAGCATTCGAGGCTTTTTTTAAATTTAATTATGACATTAAATATTTAATACTTATTTAAATTCAATTACTTTTGACATTAAAATGACAAAAGACTTTTTTATGTCCATATTAAAAATTGAAACCCGATGGTTTCTAACCTCAATTTTTAAAAAATAATAATAGTTTTTTGTAGTTGAATCCATAAAAAATTAATTGCAAATTTTTGTTCACTTTTTTTATGCATAAAAATCTTTTCTTTTTATTTTTTGATCCCATATTTTTTTTGTAGTAAAGAAAAAAAAATTGCAAGTGATAACAGACCGCCATTTTTATTTCCTAGCTAACAGAAGCTCTTAAATGAATTTTGCACTTAAATTCAATTTCTTCATGCGTGAAAGAAATTTTAAATAATTTTTTCCTCTCCCATTTTTAACGCGATAATTAAAAAAAATTGCGTGATAAAAAAAAACATTTGCTAACCTCGAAATGAAAAAACGTCTTGAATAATTAGTTAATTATTCAAATTCGTTGATTAAAAATGTAAAGAAAGAAAAAAATTAAAATAATTATCGTAGTAATATTTAAAGTGCATAAAGTAATTAACAAATGGCAAGAGGGAATCCTTAATTGAAATTTCTATAAATTTAGAGATAAAAGATAGAATCGATAAATTAAAACTCTTATCAAAAGTATCTTTTGTAGCCTTAAGCAGATACTCGTGTTGAAGTAAACCTGCGGGTGCCCAGTTACTTAACATTTGCAAGTAAGATATAAAGTTTATGGTACGATTAAGTAGTCAGCCCACCTGCGGTACAAAATACACTCAAATAAAAACACTCAGCTCGAGTTTACGCGCGCAAACAGTACACATAAAAACTAACCACTTACAATGAATAAGAAATAAAATGTTTGAGGAAGAAAGTTTTGTTATTAAGAAAGCGTTTTAGTGTAAACAACAATTTCCTATCGAGATATTACATGCCGCGAACTCGATATTGACAAGCGAAAAATGATCGAGTTGAGAGGAAGCATGAAAAAATAACTCGCCGATGAAATGAGAAAGAAACTCAATTTCCGGTTAGAAATGTCTTAGTATTTTTTTACGTTTTTCGGCCATTTATTTTCACTCGTGTTAAATTTAAGGACTTAGCAGGTAATTTATGTAATCGTTTTTTTCTTTAATGCCGGCTTAGTACGTAAATACTTATCGGGCTTATTACAAATTACATATTTTTTTAGGAAATGATAAACGTGGCTAGGGACGTCTGAAGAAGATTAGTCTTTGGAAGCCTGATGATAAATTTTTTTCTAGATGAGGCTCAGTATCAAACGATGTGATAATTACCCGCATGAAATACATTTTACGCATTATTGAACCAAGTCGGTCTATTAAGCCCGCGCAGGAATTAATTCTATCGCGGTTGAAGCTAGACCGACATTAGACCACGAAAATCGGTCGTTAGTCCATATATATACACCAAGAGATAGCTTTGAACATACATTATATATATATATATTTCACTTTATTTCTCATTATCTGTCACCTGTTGCATTAAATTGCAATTTTATCAAAACCATCCGCTGAATTATTGCAGGAATTTTGCACCGTCAGCTGTACTAGAGCCATATACTCAATTTATATTTTTATTTCTTTTTTCGTAGTTCAAAACTGCTATATATGGAAGCTTATATTATACGTGGATTTTCTCCTGTCAGGAATAACTACGTACAATATAAACGTTTTTCGTTCTTTATATTGTACTCTGGTATAAGAAAAATATTCAAATCCCTGATAATTTTTTTGAAATGATTCAGGCATGACGTAGGATATTTTCGCCAATGACATTTTTTTTAAAAATAGCATGTAGATTTACTCCTGTTAGTAATAACTCCACACAATGTAAACATTTTTTGTTCCTTATACTGTCCTTCAGTAGAAAAAAATATAAAACACGAGAAATTTTTTTTTCCAAAAATTTTGACATGAAGGATAATTTTGCCTACATGACATTTTTTCCAAAATAGCTTGTAGATTCACTCCTATTAGGAATAACTCCACACAATATAAACATTTTTTGTTCCTTATACTGTCCTCTAGTAGAAAAAAATATAAAACACGAGAAATTTTTTTTTTCCAAAAATTTTGACATGAAGGATAATTTTGCCTACATGACATTTTTTCCAAAATAGCTTGTAGATTTACTCCTGTTAGGAATAACACTACACAATATAAACGTTTTTTGTTCCTTATAGTGTCCTCTAGTAGAAAAAAATATGAAACACTTTTGAAAAATTTTGACATAGACAATTTTGTCTACATGACATTTTTTTCCAAATTTACTTCTATTAGAGAAAACCCTAAACAATATAAATGTTTTTTGTTCTTCATAGTGTCCTCTTATGAAAAAATATGTCTCCTGCAGTAAAAGTATACCAAAGAAGTAAAAGTCATAATTTTTCTGAATTTTTCAAATCAAAATTTTTCAAGAATTTCAAATTTCATCCGATGAACTAAAGACTGATATTTTAATTTCTATGAATCATTTTAAAATTTTCAAGTCATCATTTCACTCCATAAATTTTAATCCATAGTAACTAAATATATTTGTTTACAAAACCAAATTTTAAAAAATATCTCATTTCCCAGCATCCTTAATTCCCAAAGTTCGCAATAGAGTAAAAGATGGTCATAAAGATGTTAATAAGTCAATTAGTAAGTCGTAACTGTATAAATAATTATTAGTAATATTTTATTAGAAAGGTAAGGGTAAGCGTGAATAGTGAAAGTTATCCAAGGGAGAATACTAATAAAAATGACAAGGGTCGAATAGTTTGTCTTGCTGAAAGAACACGGTAATTTTGTAACCTCTTTCTTCTTGTGTACTAAGTGCGGGTATCCAAAAAATGTTATCGGCGTAATTTTATTTTTTTTTTTCCTTTTACCGACAAGAATAATGATAGCCAGGGGAGAAAAGCCAGTTTATTTATTCTGGTGTTTTACGTTGTCCTGTAATTTAATACATGGAACTTGACATGTCTATGGTACTAGCTTTTAACATTTTCATCCATTTTCTACTTTTTTTTTTTTTTTTTTTTTAATTGTATTATACCCGCTTTTTTTTAGTTACGTTGCAGATGAAACTGTAATTAAAGTGCAAATTGCTACACGTCAACTGAGATCGAATTGAAAAGATGTGATATAAATTTCTGTATACATTTCAATGTTTGTATTAAATTGCCGATAGAAAAATATTGAAAAATATTATTTGTTTAAAGACAACAGAAAAATATATATTTTTTTATTTTTTTACGATTAAAAAAAATAAAAATTTTTCGTAAAATAAAATTTTCATATCTATCTGACTAGTAAATCCATTTAAATCCGATGAATGCTTCCCATCTCACGAGATAAGAGGGTGCGAAAATAAATTCTATTGAAATCTACGTTAACATGTCATAACTTTTATATGGAATTATAAAATATGAACGCGAGTGTGGGTGGCATCGATAAATGACGATTCGAAGATTATAAAAAATGTGCAACAACCTCTTGACCTAGTAGTGCAGTTCTGATTTAAATACTCGAGAGCACTAGACATTTAAACTTTATTTACATATATCGGTAACGTAAAATTTTAATTTACATATAAATAACTTAATATTTTTATTACTCGACAAATTTAGTGTAATAAAATATGAAGTTTTTTTTTTACTTGGTGAATTTTATTTTTTAAAATTGATATTTTTCCAAGTATTTAAAAAATGAGGTGATGGTAAATTTAGAGTGGAAAAATTTTAATGCAAAAATGATTAGGATATTTGAATAGTTGATAAAATTCCCTGTTGAATGAGTACCCACAACAATAGACTGCAAGTAGGTCATTGTTTAATTTATATGGTAATTATTTATGAAGCTGACATTCAGTGCTTTTAATGAACTAGTTTAAATATATTGATGTGGGTACTCATTTCACGTAGAATTTTATTATCTATTCCAAAGTCATATTTTTTTTTTTTTTTTAATTTAAAAAAAAAATTTCTCATAAATTTTCATATTTTGTCAACTTTGTGCAAATATATCAATGTGGGTACTCTTTTTGCGCAGAATCTCATCAGCAACTCGGTGATAATATTCATTAAGCCCTTGAAACAAAATCGTCGGGAAAAACCACACGAGTCGTGACGTCCGTATTTTTAAAATTTCAAAGATTAGCCGCAATAAAAAGTAAATTGAGTTGGTCCGTAATTGAATTTTTATTATGCTACATATTTTCAAATAATTGGTAAATTTGATTCATAACTGTTATATTTCTCTTTTATTACCGACCATGCTCGATATTTCAAAAGTTACTCAATAAAAAATTCATAAGCATCAAGAAAGAAAAAAAACAGTAAAAATACGGTGAAAAATGAACGTTGGCAAGTTCCTTTCCGAATCAATTAGAATAATTATTCCAAAGTTCAACTTCAGTTGTTATACATCTATACTCAATATATATGTATTTTGAAATTCATCAAGAATTTTATTAAAATGTATAAAATATAAAATATCACGTATTCTTGACTTTTTTATATTTAAAAGTTCATATTTCTGTAACATGATATTTTTTTACTTCACAGCTAAGCTCTTATTACTTTTACTTGATTTCATATCTATATAAATTTTTTTTTTCTAGAATTGTGTCATCAGAACCACGACGGCAAATGATGAAGAGTAGACATCAATTTCGTAGGAGATTTAGTCTTCAACCATCTTCTTCTTTAAAAGAAGAAAAAGAAGATGGACCTACTAAAAGTATCAGGTAATTATATATATATATATATTCTTTTCATTGATCCTTCTTTCAATTCTCTATACTTTATATTTTTTATTTTGTACAAAACACAAGTTTCTATATATATATTTATTGTAAAAAAAAACTGGTGTAAGTTCACACGCTATCTCGGTGTTAAAATTTTTCTCGGTGTTAAGCAGTGTAAAAAAGTAGTATAGTTTTATTTTTCAATATCAAAAATTGCATTTCAAATTCAAAAAAGAAATTTTTTTGTTTAAAAATCAATGATACGACAGATTTACCAATTTATGAAAAAATCCAAAGAACATTTCGGCTGCCCAATTTCAAAACACAGTAACTGACAAAAAACAATTTTTGAAATCTGCATTGAATTAAGTTCACGAGACTCCACTGGAACTAAAAATTCGATTTTGAAAAATTTGTCAGTTACTGTGTTTTGAAATTGGCCAGCCGATGTGTCCATAATCACATATTACTGTGTCCATAATTAATATTACTGTATGTAGTATGGAAAACAGATTTTTGAGATTCAAGTTTTTTTGAAAACTAAATCAGCGGGAAAATTTAAATTTAATTATCAATCATCATTTTTAACAAAATATTATTTTTTTTCTGTTTTGTAAATTTTAAAACACGTGTCACACCCTCATACTGTGATCAGAGTTAATTTACTCTTTATGTACACCATTTTAACACCGGTAGGATAACACCAACAAGTAGCACCGCTACACCAGTGTTAGTTAATTTATCACAGCCTTATATATATAGAAAAGTGTGGATCTTTAAGGGATTAAAGATTTAACTGGATAAAAATCCTTAGGTAGTAAAACCACTGATGAGTCTTGTTACGTCAAAAGAACTTTGAAAGGAGTAAAATAAAGTGAGAAAATAAAATAAAATATAAAAAAGGACCTTGTGTAACAAACATTGATTGCCATCATTACGCTCATATCCCTTTTGCACAGGGCTAGTAAACCTAGAGAGGATTATCGTGGGTGTTTGTGAAACCGCTGAGAAACTCGCCAAGAAAAACATAAAAAAAATATATTGTGTAACTTCTCAAGGACTTTAGGCAACGCTCATGAGCCGGCTTACGAAGGAACATTATTTTAGGCTCAATTAATTCCAGAGAAATTCATTTTTTTTTTTTGGGTTTTAAATTTTCCCGGGTTTTTGTTGCAGAGGAATTTTTTCCGGCGAATCCGATGTTAAAGGGAATATTTGTTTTTGAATTTTATGTTATTTAGAATTACAAGAGCCCCTTGATGTCGGAGTACTTCAAAGAGTTGAGGGGATTGTCGAGTAAATTACGCTGTGGTAAAGTTTTGGCTTATTGAGATAAGAGAATTTTATAACTTTATAAGTTTTAGTTTTTAATTTCGGTACTAGAATCGGGGATTTTTATATTGATTTTAAAACTCTTTAAAGTTCCACTAACGAAAAAACTTTTGTAATATTAAATATATAATTTTTTTTTTATTAATTTAAAAACGTGCGAGTCAACCTCATACAAAAATAATCAACAATTTAAATTTATAAATTATTCATTTATCAAAAAAAAAAATAATTATTGTCTGATGCAAAATAAAATTTATTTAAACAAAAATTTCAAAGTTTTAATTTAAAAGTAAACAAAAACAAATTAAATTAAATGTATGATTAGTTTAACTATTGTTTAAGTTTAAATTTATTAGTAGTGCGCAGACTTATTGACAGTCATTTCCTCGGTGAGATACAGGATAGAGTACAGTAGATTGGGGTTTATTAAAGTTGACTAGAGAACACACATTGCTGAAAGTAAAGCTTAGATTTAATTACGACCGCCTGGTGTGCGTAATACCCTCCGACCTGTCGTTTTCTTAAATTAATTAAAACAAATTAATCAAGGTCGTTTTGTTGTTTCTTTATTATCCTTCTTCCTCTTCCTCTTCTTCATCATCTTCTTCTGTAGACCCAACCCTTTCAAGAGGTCAAAGTCTTCACAGAAAATTTTTCCAATAATAAGAATAATTTAATTTCCGGGTTTTACTTGTATTTTTATAGAAATGAAAGACTCGTAGAGTCAGAAACAGACGAAAAATCATCAGATGCGCCAGCCCGACACAAAATAGTCGTTATGGGAGCAGCAAAAGTTGGAAAATCAGCGATAATAAATCAATTTCTTTACAATACATTTTCACCAAAGTACAAACGGACTGTCGAGGAAATGCATCGGGGCGATTTCAATGTATCGGGCATCCAATTAACTCTTGACATACTCGACACTTCGGGTTCATATGATTTCCCAGCAATGAGAGAATTGTCAATAAGGTCAGCGGATGCATTCGTTTTGGTCTATGATGTTAATGATGCCAGTACGTTTGCCGAAGTTGAAGCCCTCAGATCCCAAATACTCGCTAGTAAAGGCACGGTTCCGATAGTCGTCGTCGGGAATAAAGTTGATCTGGTTATAGAAAATGACAACGAGACTGATTCCGACTCAGAGGTATGCACTCATGTCTACATTTTGCTACACTAATTAACGGTGGGTTAATTATTGTAGTTATTGTTTTGTAGTTACAAGCACTTGGTAACTTTAAAGTCAATTATTGTCACTAGTTTTAATTATTTATCGTGACCCGTTTTCATGAGTTGCTTGAAATAATTAAATAAATCACTTTTAAATTACTTTACCGTCTAAACTATTGATTTTATGAAAAATTTCTGTGAAAGTTTTTTGCAGGAAATTTAATTTCCTACAAAAAAGGTCCTTATAAAAATTAGCATAAAATCAGTCCTTGCAAAGTTATAGATTTTTAAAAGAATTACTTTCATCGAATAAATTTTTTTGAAATTTTAATTAAAGATATAAATGCTTATAACTTTCGAAATAATGAGTTTATGAAAATTTTGTACCCGACCTTTTTTATAGGAAATTTAATTTCCTATAAAAAAGGTCCTTATAAAAATTACCATAAATGCAATCGTTAAAAAGTTATAGATTTTTAAAAAAATGATTGTCCATCTAATTAATATTTCGATAATTTTTTTGAAAATATAAATGCTTGTAACTTTAAAAATAATAATTTTATGGAAATTTTACCTCAGACATTATTTGTAGAGAATAAAATTTCCTAAAAAAAATTCTAATGACTTTTTTTTTTAAATTGAATAGTTAAGCCGCTAGAGATGTAATCTCTTATAAATATATAAAAAAATTACAACTCAAGTTTAAAATTATCGAGTAATTACTGAAATAATGAAATTATTTACTCGAATGAGTTCTTGAGAACTCAAATGATTTTCAAGTAATACAATAATTAAATTAGTTCCAGGTAAATACAGAACGGACAAGAGAATTAGTGGAGACTGAATGGGAAAACGGATTCGTTCAAGTATCGGCAAAGGACAACTTCAACATAACTCAAGTATTTAAAGAGTTGTTGGTCCAGGCGAAGGTCAAGTACAATCTGAGTCCAGCATTGAGACGCAGAAGACGTCAGTCTTTACCTCCGCCTCAGCATAATTCGCGCACCAGCACCGCCCATGTACCGTCACTTCAACAACTGCAACATTTGCAGCAAATACGCGAGCGTTCCGGCGGTAAAAGAAACTCTTGTATCCTCTCGTAAACTAGACTTTTTATTTTTACATTTCAAATTTATTTGTTTACAACAATAAGAAGTTATTTAATAAACATAAGTTATTATTTATGACCAAATTAAAATGAGCTTTTCAAAATACTTTCATCCATAGAAGCTTTTAATTACTTTAAGATATTTGCCGATGCTGAAGAGTGAGAAATATATATGTATAGATACATATATATATAACATTACTTGGAGTAATTAACAAATAATTACATTGCACAATTAATCTTGACACGTCAATCCGATAAAATATTTCAAATCATATTTATAATGGTAATAATTAAATATAAATATTGTAAGGGTGGGTAATTATTTATGTGAAGCCTCTTTTAAATGATTAAACTTTAATTAATTAATTAATTAATTAAATATATATGTATATTAAGAGTAAGTCTTTAAAACTTGAATATATAATGGTTGTTATTTTTTATTTACGCCGATTTACTAGTCAATAAAAAATCAACGAGGCGCAATAATGTCTCTGTAATTTTCTGCTATAAATTTAAATATGTAATAATAAATATATGTAATAAGTATAATATGTAAATTGTGAAAATATATTTATTTCACTCTACAACTGTAAACATATAAGTATATATAGTATATTTATTAGGGTAGCTCAAAAAAAATTTGAATTTCCCGCTCTCGCCTTTCAAAAGTCTGACAAAAAAAATTTGAATTTTTCCCGCGCTAACTTTTAAAAAATCTGATGGAAAAAAAATCTTAAGAAGTTTGAGTCAAAAAATTTGAACTGCTTAGAAATTTTGAAAATTTTCAAAATTTGGTTTTCGCGGCAAAATTTAAAAATTTCAAAATAAATTTATTTACTATCCACAGATTTTTTGAGAAGCGAATTAAGAAATTTGAAATTTTTTTTAGAACTACCCTAATAAATATATAAATATATATATATTAGTTGTAATCATAAATTGTAAACTTTTTTTTTTAATTGACATATAAATAAATAAAATACAATCAATAGTAACAGCACATGGAGTATGTAAATAGTTGTAATGACTATTAATGATAATAATAATATTTAAAAATGTCAATTTAAATAATTGGCTATTTAAATTTTGAAATAAAATTGTAATTTAAATAGTCGTAAAAATATATATATTTGTCTTGTATTGAGGTATTTTTTAATGGACTATCAACTTTTATTGCCTTTACTTTTCACTTTGTGTTTATAATGGGGAGCGTTTTATTAGATCGTTAAAACGCGAGGAAAATTACGATTGGAAAATTTTAAAAGGTCACAATTCTCTTGCGGCACTTGGTAAATTTACTCGTCAACCAAAACACGGTTTTGGTTTACTTTTTAACGGATTAATTCATTTTATTTTAAGTTTAATTATAATTTATGGAGCAGGAATAATATTTATTTAGGGTGTTTACATATTTAATTATCTTGTGTCTGTTCCACATTCAGTTTTCATTCATGAGGTGAATAAAATTTCATTTCAAATTCGAAAAATAAATTTGTATTTATTTCAAACCTCATAATCCACAAAAAGAGATTTTTTTCAAACGCAACTAAAAGTTAAAATGCCTCTAACTTCTAAACTAATACTTTAACGATAATTTTATCTCAGACCTTTTTTGTAGGAAATTTAATTCCCTACAAAAAAAGTCCTTATAAAAATTGCCGTAAAATTAATTCTTCAAAAGTTACAGATGTTTAAAAGAACGACCGTTTCATTAATTTGTTTTATTATTTTGTAAAAAATGAAATTACTTTCTCTAGGATTCCCAGAGAAATAAATATCTCTAAGTTCTCTTTAGGATTTCTCAGGATTTCTCTAGGATTCTTAGAGAAATTTTGTTTATCAGAACATCTGATGAAAACTCAATTTTCAAAAATCGTACCAAAACCAATAACTCCTTTTTTTTAAATTTTAATTTTCATATCAGGAAGTTTAAAAAATTAAACTAAAAATAAATAAATAAACAACGAATTTGAATTGTTACCGGTTTATTGTTTTTATTATATACATCCATGATAAATTTAACATCTCACTCATTTAAATAATAATTTTTTAAATTTTAAAATAATTTACATTAAAAATGCACGTCTGATATTATACAAAAAATTAAATTTAAAAATACATAATAATTAAAAGTGCTGTATGACTAGTGCACTCAATAATTACCTCTACCGATAATCCATTGATATTTTATTATTTTTGTTAAATTAACAATTTAATTATTAATTTATCATAATAACAATAGTTATAATAAAAATAAATTAACTACTGAAAAAATATCAACAATTCAATTTAAATAATAAAAGACATTTTCATAAAAAAAAAATATATATATATGTATAAATATTTAATTTTGAGTATTTAGTATAAATAAAAAATTTTAAATTAACGAAAAAATGTCTTTTAAACAAAATTTAATACTATTAATTGAATACTCGTTATCATTTGAGTTATAGACGTGAACAAATTGACATCACGTCAATCATTTTAGTCGAGGTACTGCTTAATGATAATTAATTAATTTGTTGTTGATATTAACAAGTTATGTACAATCGTTTATTTATCTTTGACTGATTTTTTTCATTAATTAATTAGTTAATTAATTAACTAATTAATTAATACTATTATCAAAATACTGATTCCGCAGAGCGCGAAATTTGAATAGGATGAGAAGGACTACGCACTAATCTTTTTTTCGGCAGCTTATCAAGCTTTGATAGTAATGTTGAAAAATCCGGACGTTTATCAGCGTGATAAGCCCAGCAGAGCATTAGTATTTCCTGTAATTATTTATTGTTAATTAATTAATTCGATAAATTAAAAAATTCCTAGAGCGGGAATTTCAATTTAAATTTAAAACTGGATTGGAGTAAATGCGGATTTAAATAAAATTTACCTGTTTATAATTTTTAAAAATAATTGATTAAAAATAAATATGAGGATAAGTATGATTACCTTGACCTCACGTGAAGCTTGTAAGTTTGCTAGAGTTTGTTTCATTCCTTTACCGACTTGCCATATTATTGCCTCAGGTGGTTGCCCTTTAAATGGCCACTCTCCGCAGAGTAATTCATACCACACAGTTCTGTAATATTGTTCATTAAATATCATCATACTTTTTCTTATATATCTATATATACTTATACATTTATATGTTAATTTAATTTAATTTTTTTTTTAATTAAATAAAAAACAAACCCGAAGGCGTAAATATCAGAGGCTTCAGTAAATGATAATTCTTCTTGATCTCTTGTACGCTGGGGTCGTAGTCTCCGCACTATTTCCGGTGATAAATAACACAGCCAACCGGGTGGAATGCTCAATCCATTACTTTTTCTATAGTTAATTACTCATATTTTATATTTCATTTATTTATTTATTTAGTGTATGACGTAGGTTACAGGTACCAGTTTTGGACACTTGAAAAATTTAAATAAAACACGCGATGACAATTTTTAAAATGTCTACTCAGGTATTTTTATCACGAAGGTGACAATAGAAATTTATTTTTGTACTTTTTTATTGCCCTATCAAAAAATCTATATGGGAATCCAGCCTAGATATCCATGGGGTTTTCGGACGAGCTCATATGGTTTCTTGTAGGAACCCAGCATAGATTCTGATATAGATTCTTACATTCCCTATGGAAATCTACACCATACAAAATTTATACAGGAATCGTATGGAATCCCATGTCGATTTTTATATCGATTTCCCATGAGAATCTACACCATGTCAAAATGGGTTAATACCCATGGAGTCTTTTATAAATCCATAGACTCCCATATTAATCCCTAAGGATTCTTATAAATCCATACTTTTTTACATGGATTCCTATGGGTTCTCATGCAATCCCACATGGAATTATTTAATAGGATAATTAAAATAAAATATTAAATGTCCAAAACTGGAACAGTGACCAAAAATGGTACTGCTACCAAATTTAATTATTTAATAATCGCATTGAAGTTTTACGAAGTCTGATAATTTTTGGATTTTTTTCAAAAAGATAAATTGCAAAAAAAATTACAAAAATTGCACTTAAAGATTTTTTAATTTTCTACAAGTGCATTTTTTTCTAAGGATTTGTTGAAAAAAAAATCCAAAATTAAAAATTTACCTGTTACCGTAACAAACTTTTGTTACGCTGAATAAACCGAAGTCTGTAATTACGACTTTCCCGGTTTCCAAAAATATATTTTTGCTCTTTAGATCTTTATGAACTATTCCACGTGCGTGAAGGTAACCCATTCCCTGCAAAAATAATTTATTCATTCATTCTCTTTAATGTAATTTTTAAACTATTGGAAAATTTTAATTAACAAGAGTTTATTTAATACGTAGGAATATTCTATTAATAATTAATAATTAATCGATAATTAATTATAACGAGATTGAATAAAAAAAAATTAATGCGCGCTAATACAATCAAAATCTCCGTAAAAAATTTTTAAATTTTAATTATAATTAAAATTGTTAATTATTACTCTTACTGTTAATTAGTAGCAAATTTTTAATCACAAATACATAATTTAATTTTTGTAATTTGATTCAAAATTAAAAAAAAAAAATTCATATATTATTTTTTGTAAAAAAAAATTTTAAAAATGACAATGATTTTTTTAAAAAATTTATTCCGTAACTATAGTAGACCGCGTACTTAAAAATATCAATCAGGTTTTTTCCAGCAATTAAATCAATAAAAAATATTTCCGGAATCTCGATTTTTGAATTAAAAGTTTAATTACCCAGCATAAATATATTTATAAAAATACTTACCTGAGAAATCTGTTGAGCAATGACAGTAGTTTTAAGCATATTAAACCTGTCCTTTCTCAAATGAATATGAGTAAAGAGCGTCATGCCTTTGCTCATACTTGTAACGATCGCCAAATGCGGAGGTTTCATACAAGCACCCATGAATAAAATCAAATTTTCATGTCTCGTCTTGCGGAATGTTGCAACTTCCAACTTAAAAGCCTCAAGAGTTTTCTCATTATCCGAATAGTGATCCATGTTCAGGACCTTGATAGCAACGTCTCCATGCCAGTTGCCCCGGAAGACAGTTCCAAATCTTCCAGTGCCTATCGGGTCCCCGATCTTCAGCTCGTCGTAGGGAATCTCCCACTCGCGCATCGACAAACTGTTCTGCCTCGGCCAGCGGCTGTCTCCTGGCTCTCCATCAGAGACCTGGGAGTCCTGGGAGTCGACTCTCACTGGCGTGCGCTCCGAGTCTGTGCTGACACTTCCCGATCCTGAGACACTGACAGTCTTGTCGCTGTCACTGGACGTGACTGTGCTGTCAAGTCGATTGTGTCCATCGACCATCAGCGTCTTCTCATTGAGTGTCACGTCAGGAAAATGGAACTGCTGCTTTACCGTCAGCATATGAGTGCTAGTAGCAGTACTGGTAACATTAACGCTCGTTATTGTTTGACTAGTCGTTTGATTACCCGGCAGTAACGCTGGACTAGAAGGAGTTGAGCTGTTGCAGCTCGAGGTAGTTGAACTTGAGTCAGCACTAGTGAACGGTATGTTTATCGTCGAGTGAGGGTGAGACCGTTTCCGGTCCTTGCGGTTAAGCGAGCTGAGTAAATTTGAAATATGATGATGGTGATTAGGTGAAGTAACGCTGGGTTTACTCAAAGTCGGCGAAGCATTTACGAAACTGTCAGCTTGAAGTGTTCGTTTGAATTCGTCGAATAATTCCTGCGGCAGTCCGCAAGAAGGCGGGACCTTTGACTCACAGTCCCGGTGACATTTATACTTACACTCCTTGCACTTCAATCCCGTGCCGATGAACATCTGCTTCTCGCAGTAGTCGCACGTGGTCATCATCTTGAAGGTTTTTGTGAACCGGTGGTTGATAATGTGACCCATTCCCCGAGTTACTGTCGGGGTTCGCGGTGACTTGGGTACCTGGAGACTGGTGACAGTTCCTTTGTAACTGTTGTCATCGCTCTCGGCACTAGAGTAAGGTGGAGATTTAATGGGACTGCTGATATTCAGAGTATCAGCAATGTTGGCGTTGCTGCTGTCAGACCCCGGCTCCGTTGGCAACCTGATACGTCTCGGATGCTCGGTTTCCCCGTTCTCTAACCGATTTGCCAGCTGCGACTCATGAGATTTCGACTTCGTCAGCGGGAACACCTCAGGCGGCTGATGGCTCTGGTGTTTTTTGCTCGGAGGTGGAGTCGTGGGAAACTTAACGTTAGCACGCGCCTGCTTGCTCAGCAGAGGAGTCGACGGCGGGCTGCTGGTGAGACAAATAATCGATGACGACTGGCTCAGAATGTCATTATTTACGTTTATGTTGTTGTGATAAGGAATACTGTCTTCAGATGGCACCGAGCTGCGAGTAGTTCGCGACCTTACGGGTCTCGGAGAAGGTCCACTGCGTAAATGGTGACGATCCCACGAGTCCCAGTACAAGTTCATGTCAGTTTCTTTGTCTCCTTCTAACAAAACGTCAATATAACGCCGTAGATTATGCAGAGCTCGGCAAAGTCTACGTAATTCTTCTTCATGCCGTGAATTATTTTCTCCCAACATCGAACTTAGCTCGCGTTCGGATTTTTCTTTCAGCGCTTCCAGGGTATGGGCTTTGCTGCAGACGCTCTAAAAATATTTTTTGTTACAATTAAAATAAATTACATTATTTAGTAATTAATTACTCACGTTTATGGATTCTGGAGTGAGACCAACAACACGTAGCCACTGTGACAATGATGGATACTGTCTCATTTCAGGTGGCAAAGACCCGACAGCTAATTTCGACTTGGTAACAAGTTGTTTTGAATAAAGTTTTATTAATTTCCCCTGAAAAAAAACAAAAATAAAAATGAAATTTACGAATTGATGACAAATTTATTCAAAAAATAGACTCTTACTTCCAGAGTTCGAATTTCTTGCTGAGTTAACTCAGCACTAGTCGAACACTTGGTCCTGAGACCTTCTAATCTCTCTGCTGAAATTTCAATCATTGACTGGACGACATCCAGAGCCCGACGTAACTCAGCATCCTCACCCTCCGCCATCGTTTTTATATATATATTTATTTATTTATTTAATAACTAATATATTAATTATTAATTGGTGTTGCCTGCATCCAGGCACCAACAAAATAAATCACTTAACAGACATCATAACCTTCTGCCAGCGCAGTTAAACCTCAGCACTACTAATTATTCAAATAAATAAACGTTAATAAAGATCTAACCACCTCGGGCACTGGTATTTCCTACGGTAACCACTTATCAACATTGACAACCATCTTGGCGGTCTAATCAGTGACGTCAAACGATCAGTAAATCACCCGACGTCGTCCGAGCGATTCCGACTCTCTCCCGTCAGCTCTTTCTCCTCCTCCTCGTCTTCTTCTCGAGCCAGACACCCACCGTCCGAGCGACCATAACCTCGTTCACTATTTTTTACAATAAATTCTGCTGAGAAAAAGTGTCGGAGTTTTTGCAAATTCAAATTTTTTTTTTTTCGCGCGCTTTGTTAATTTTTTAATATTTGAATATTTATCGGAGTTCCGGCTCCGGAATCGGCTCCAGGGTGACAAGTGTCACTGAGTGACACTAGACATTGAATAATAAAAATAATATATATAAAAAATAATAATAATATGAAAGCTATCAGTTAACATTTCGAACTCGTGACAATAAGCAGCAAAAGTTGTTAAATATTTTTGGGTTGAGTTGGACCAATTGTCAATGGACATTTGCTCATTACCTAGTTATGTATTCTGTAAAATTAAGTTATGTGTCAATGTCTACCTCGTGGTTATCATTTAAAACGTGACATCTCATCATTCTGTTATTATTATTATCATTATTATTTATATTTATAATAATTGCTGGTGATAAATGATAAGATTAGATTTAAAAGTAGATTGAATAATATTAATATATTTTATATTTAAATAATATATTTAATTTTTGATTACGGGTATAGTTTTATTTTTATATTTAATTAGAAATGGTGAATATTGATAAAATAAAAGAGACTTATCCACTGCATTGGCTGGTTTGGAATAATGATTACCATCAGCTTGATACCGTATTGTCAACTAATCAGGTAATTTTTATCACCAATAATTAATTACTTTATTATCTAATTAATTCAAGGTAATTTATTGCTGCCAATTTATTTGACAAGGTCAAGAGATGAAAGAATGGAGCAGACATGCCAGATTTGAAATTTTTTAAATTTTAAAAAAATGCGCATTTAGGAAATTTCAAAACTAACAAGTGCATTTTTTTCAAATATATTTTTTTAAATTATTTATAATTTTAAATTTGTCTGGAAAATTCACTCGGGATCTAAAGTTGGTTTAAAAATTAAAAATTTTTTTTGTGAGTTAATTGTCTTAATTATTGGGAGTTATTATAATTATTATTCGTGCTGATGGATGTGGACATAATTAATTATTATGCTTGTGTGGGTAAGTAGGATTTGAAGCCGTATTTGCTGGGAAGCCGTATGAATTTCAATGATAAATTTATTATTAATGTTGAATTTAAATATATTTGACTGTAATGTCATTGGTGATTGTTTGTTTTACTGCTAGGTAATTAATTAATTGATGAATTGTTTATTAATTTCCAGCATGACAAGGAGAAACATGATGCTAGAGGCAGGTCGCCTTTGATGCTGGCGGTAACGCTGGGCTACAAAGAATCTGTGGAGGTTTTGTTAAATCACGAGGCTAATGTTTATACGGAAAACACGCAAGGATGGAGTGGTAATTATTTATATATACAGAAAAAATATTTTGGAAGACAAATGTCTTCAGGAATCAAGTCAAGATTTTTTTAAGCCACGTGGAATCAAAAATTATAACTCTAAATCATCAAGAATTGAAATAAAACTTTTGACATCTAGTTGACGTCTAGTATTTTATGTAAAATAGCAGCTTTAATTTCACATCATCAAGATGTCAAAAGTTTCATTTTAAATTCTGAATTGAAACTCTGGTTTTTTGGGTTCATTAAAATTTTCTTGACTCGGTCAATAATTTTTTCTGTGTATTTATTATATTGGAAATGAGGTTTATTACCGAGGATTGATTTCAGTGGTCCAGGAAGCAACGGGTACAGGCAATCCAGAAATATTGCAAATGGTATTGGCACGAAGAGACTATCAGAGATATTGCAATCGGATTGATGGTATCCCTGAATTACTTCATAAGTTAAAACAAGCACCGGATTTTTATGTTGAAATGAAATGGGAATTTACTAGCTGGGGTAATTTTTTTATTTAAATTTAAATTTTAATTAGTTACTAAAATAAAATATTTAAATTTTCAGTTCCCTTGGCATCGCGTATGTGTCCCAGTGATACTTACAAAGTATACAAACAAGGAAGTAACGTAAGAATAGACACCACATTACTGGGTTTCGATCACGCGAATTGGCAACGCGGTAATCTCAGTTACGTCTTCAAAGGCCAGAGTAAGTTTATATTTTATCAAATAATTAAATATTTTATTTGCATGTAATATTTTAATTTTTGCAAAAAAAAATTTATTTTACATGCATTGAAATTTCACGTTTTATTTATTTTGTCTGTTACTTTATCTCTGCATTGTCTTTGTCTTGCTTACAATTTATGAAATTTAATGGAAGACGTACCAAGTGCACCTGTGACTATTAGGTGCGATCGGAGTTATGTCTTCCGCATGGTTGGAGATACACCAGGTGATTTAGTACCCGATAAAAAAAAAGTATTTGATCTACAGCACAGCCCGTCCTTTTAATTTTAATTATTGTCGTATATTTTACAGTAGATAATGAAGTAGGATATAAATTAATGAATTAATTGGTTGACTGAGTGGTTTAATTAATTGATTAATTTATGAAATGATTTATTTAATTAAAGATGACGGCGCTACGATGATGGAAGTGGACCATGAGACACGAAAAGTCTACGTGGAGCACATGAAATTAATAGACGACGAAAATGTCCAGCTGATGGCGCCCTCCGAGGAAGGAATCGTCGCCAGACTGACCAATCCGATAGTCACGACCTATGTTGACACGGACAAAATAAGTTTCGAAAGAAACAAAGCCGGGATATGGGGGTGGAGGTCGGACAAAAGTGAAGTGATTAATGGCCACGAGTGTAAAGTCTTCAGTGCCAGTAATGTCGAATTGATCACTAAGACACGTCTTGAACATTTGTCTGAAGCGGATAAAGTACGGAGCCATACACCCCGTACTCCACTTCAATCTTTCCTGGGTATTGCTGAACAACAGCAGGAAGAAAATGGCGGTGCTACGTGTAGCGTGAGTTGAATTTAGTTTTTTTTTTGTTAAAAATTTCCGCAGCATTTTTTTTTTAATTTAATTAAAGCTTGTGATGAAATATTTTTGTATAGGGTTAAGATTTTTGAAATGAATGGAGTCGAATTTTTGATATTACGGCGAAAATATTGGTCTTATCAAAAAAGTTTTCGAACAAAAGTTGTAGGAAATTTAGTTTTATAAAAAAAATGTCTCTTATGATTTTATTATACGACTAATATTTTCACAGTAATTCAGAAATTAAGATTTATAATAAATGATTCAAATTTTTGTTAATTATGAAAATCTTAATTTTGAAATTACGGCTTTCTTATTAGTCCTAACAAAAAATTATAAGAGACAATTTTTTTGTAAAATTAAATTTCCTACAACTTTTGTTTGAAAACTTTTTTGATAAGACTAATATTTTCATCGCGATTCAATTAATTACAGGAAGAATTTATCAATGTGGGAAATCATTCAAACATAACTCCCGAAGAATACTTCGACCCGGATGTAGAACTAAATGGCCGCGACATCGGACGACCTAAAGAAGTTAACACCAAAATTCAAAAATTCCGTGCGACTTTGTGGCTGTCAGAAGAGTACCCACTGAGTCTCCAGGAACAGATCATGCCGATCGTCGACCTGATGGCGATATCCAGTACCCACTTCGCGAAACTCAAAAATTTCATTCAAATGCAACTGCCTTCAGGTTTTCCCGTTAAAATCGGTACGAATAAGAAAATTTAAATACGACTGAGTTTCCTTTTAACACAAATTTGTTTTTTTTTTTACTAGAAATTCCACTGTTCCATGTGTTGAATGCGAGAATAACCTTCGGGAACATCTTTGGACTAGACCAGGAAGTGCCGCACGTGAAGAGGATTCAAGAAGGCACCAGGACAACGTGCGTCGTTGATGATATTTGCTTCGAAGCACCACCGGGTTACATAAAACTCGGCGCGCTCGATCGTACGCAATTCAGTATTGAAGAGGAAGATGATCTTCTGCAATTCGCTATCCAGCAGAGTTTGCTCGAGGCCGGCAGCGAAAGAGACGAGGTCGATATTTGGGAAGCTCTGAGAGCCCAGAAACCCTCGCGACCAACAACTCCGAATTTGCTGACCGAAGAAGAACGTCAGCTTCAAAGGTATTTATATAAATGATATATTTATTTACTGCATGCTTTATTTAATTGTTTAATTGTTTTGCATGGTTTCAATTTAATCATCAGTCAGGTGGGTCTGTGCTAATTTTTTTTTTTTAATTAATTTTCTTTTATACTAAAATTCCATGATTGATTTTTATTGCTCACAGGAAGGGATCTATATATTTATTTATATATTTTTAGAGCAATCCAGGAGAGTTTGGAGCTTTACCAAGAGACTGCGGAATCTCTTGGCGAAAACGGGAGGACAAGTTCTAGGTCAAATATTATAGACGGACATGAGATTGGGAATAATGAACTCATTGAGGATCCAACTGCTGATCAATTGAAAATAGCGATGAGACTTTCAGAACAGCAGCAGTTAGAAGACGAACAGAGACGACTGCTCGAAGAAGAAACTTTTCGTCAGGTGCTTGAACTTTCGCTTACTGATAAATAATTTAAGTTTTTACTTAGGAATTTATAATACTGGATTTTTATTAATAAGGAGGCCAAATTATTATGGTATTGAGATCTTCCTTAAAGGAAAATAAATAAATCATTGATAATTAATATGTTTAAGTAAAAAAAATAATTTTTTGATTACGATGCTTTTAATAAGCGTCTGGATAAAATGGCTGCCGATAATTAAAATTTTATACTGCGATTAGCAAATATAAAAGTTGATAAATAATAAATAAATTAACATCTTATATAATAGATAATTTAAATAAAAGTATCAGAATGTAGCTTAGGTATGAACGAATTGAAGATTTTATTAATTTCTTAAACTAAATATTTTATATGGGAGTGATGCGAGTAGCTCACGGACTCATGGCAATGATAATAATTATTATTATTATTGATGATGAATAATTTAGAAGGTGAATATCGATAATAGTGTCGCGTGAATTCTAATTGATTGAAAGTAAATAAAAACTAATGTGTAAGTTACCGCTAATTGTCAATGTAATTGACGTAAATCACTCATTAAATAATTCTTTATTTGAAAATAAAATTCTATTTATTTTACCCTGATTCATTGTTAAGTTTTTTTTTAGCTTAGATAAGTGAGGGACAAGAAGTTGGAATGCGCGCGTAATTTTGAATTTTTAAGTAAGTAGTTATTTTGAAAACTAATTTTGTAGTTTTTATAAATATGAACAAAATCTTTTAATTTGAAATTTTTGGGCACATTCCGAAATGCGCTGCGAGTTGCTGAGTTGCTAATGTACACTTATTCATTTTTATTACTTGCGCGGTAAATTTAAATATTTAAATAATAAATTATAAAAATTATAATTAAAAATCGTATGACAAAATAAAATGGCGGCAGAATATAATAGAAAAATATTTAAAATATTGAAAAAAAAAACACTGGAGTGTTTGAACAAACCTTGGCGGAGAAATAATATGCAGAAGGGTGTCCTAATACACTTGGAGATTTGAATTAAATTGCTCCAAGTGTATTTCAGCTAAAAAACGTCACTTAACTGCTATTTCCCACCAGACGATGCCAGATGAGTTTGATCAGGAACTTGGAAGTTATCAGCATCAGCAATTCACAACACTTTACACTAGCACTCAACACTGAACACTTTACACTTCCACTAAACTTTCAACACTTAACTACACTGTAGACACTTTACACAATTTAAATTTTACAAACTGCACAATTTAATTAAACTATGAGCAAAAAACTTAACATATAATTACGCGATACCTCTGCAATACTGTGTTTCAATTCAAACATAAAGAAAGATCTGGACTACAACTGCCGTTCTAGATCATACTGACTGTCGTTATCGAACCGTCAGTTGATACCAAGCAATCGACTTTACAATCATTCGACCTCCCCCACTTTAGGAAACATTTGAACGTCGAATAAAGCGTTGCGCAGTGGCGCCATCTTGGCGCGAAATTAAAAAATTGAAATTTAATAATTTTATTAATTCGACTAAAAAATATGCTCGAAAGTTTCTATTTTTATCAATAATTCATTATTTTTATGACTTGCGCGGTAATTTTAAATATTTGAAAAATAAATTATTAAAAATTGGAGAAAAATTAAAAATCGTACGACAAAATAAAATGGCGGCAGAATATAATGGAAAAATATTTAAAATATTGAAAAAAAAAACACTTGAGTGTTTGAACAAACCTTGGTGGAGAAATAATATGCAGAAGGGTATCCTAATACACTTGGAGATTTGATTTAAATTGCTCCAAGTGTATTCCAGCTAAAAAACGTCACTTAACTGCTATTTCCCACCAGACGATGCCAGATGAATTGGCTCAGGAACTAGGAAGATCAGCATCAGCCATCAGCAACACTTTACACTAGCACTAAACACTCAACACTACACAAGCACTGAACACTTCACTACACCACAAATACTTTGCACAATTTAAATTAATAAATAAATTTTACAATCACCGCACAATTTTAAACAACGCCAGAATACTGTGTTCGATTTCAAACGTAAAGAATGATCTGGACTACTGCTGTCACTTTCGATGATACTGACTGACGCTATTGGACCGCCAGTTGATACAAAGCGATCGATTTTGCGTTTCATTCTCTCTCCCCCCACTTTAGCAAATTTTAACTAGTGACGCGCAGTAGCGCCATCTTGGCGCGAAATTTCAAAATTGAAATTTAATAATTTTATTGAAACGTAAATATATCAATAATTATATTAATTAGTCGAAAAGTTTATTTGAAATTTCTTATTTTTATTAATTATTCTCATGATTTCCGCGGTAAATTCAAATATTTGAAAAATAAATTATAAGATATTGGAGAAAAATTAAAAATCGTACGATAAAATAAAAGGGCGGCAGAATATAAAAAATTTTTTAAATATTAAAAAAAAAATACGCATGTGAATGAATGAAAAAAAAATTCCTGTTTGATAATTAATTAATTTACTTATAAAATTTATTTAAGTGTTACATTTATTTATTTGTAGTCAGAAAAATTTATTTATAAATCGTCAGTTATATTGAAGAATTTTCAAGTTTTCCTTTAATTACTCAAACTCTGACTGAGCCCTGAAAAAAAATATCAATAAAAAATTATTCAAAATATTGATTAACATAAAAAAGTAAATAATTAGTTCCCAGTAATTGATACTAATTAATTTACAGTAATAAATATTCAAAAATGTTAACTAATAAAATGAATACTGTACCTTTTAAAAATAGTTTCCAGTATATTAGCACTTTTTTGAAAACGTTTTTCATTTTTTTGTGCCTGTTGGTGCCATTTACGTCTGACCGAATTCCAATGCAACCGATGACTTTTCATTAAAGTTTCTTTAGACTTCAAAGTTTTTCCTTCCTGAATAAAAATGAATAAATAAGTAAATAATTAAATAAATACAAACTATTAATGATTTAATAAATAATTACATAATTAAGATCAAGTTTTTCTTTGGGCTGCGGAGTCGGCGACGGGATCCGATTCCTCGGGAAAGCTTCTTCAGCAGGTTTAGGTAATGGCAAATTAAAAACATCCCGTAATTCACCATTCGAATCCTCAAGATTATTATCTGTGTGAACCTCGTCGACTATTTCAGGACTAGGAGTCCTGACTTTTGGTACCAGGTTTGGATTTCGCGGTTGGTTTGCCAGCCAGGCACGACAGATTGGATACAGCGGAGTGTCTTCGCGAAATTGCGCCAAGTCTACGCTTCTGTCAAATAATTTCATGACATATGTGTGGTGGAATAACTGATCAGCAGGCAGCTGCTTGCGTCTTTTTATTTTTCGTGTTGGTGGAGGTTTCGATCTGTAAAATAAAAAATGTATGATCAAGCTATTGACAGTAGTATATAATTTAAAATAATAATTATACCAACTTTTTAACTGGTGTCGGCTTCATTTCTGGTAGTGGAACTTCGTCTGCGGACTCTGCTGATGATCCTTCGTCACTATTGCGTAGCAGTTCTCGTAAGGCTCCTTTTAGACGATCACGTGCAACCAATACTTCATTATCATCTAATTTATTTAATTTATTATTTAACAAAATTTCTTATATTTTACAATAATAATAATTAAACAATTAAATATAATTATATACTCACTTATCTCATCTTTAACTTCTATTTTAATACTTTTTGCTGATGCGTTTTGTATACTACGTTTTTTAGCCATTCTTTAATACACTTCACTATTTTTTTTTTTTTATTATAAATTTATTTATAGTTGCTTTAATTATTTTTGAAAATTACTGATGACTGCACAAACAATGGAAATGTAATTTGCAGGTTATGTTTTGAAACCCGGACGCCATTTGCGCGCGTCGATTTGAAAAGAGTGCCATCTCTATTTCAAATATTCCCGCGCTTTTATTCAAAATTAGTAAAATTATTTTTTGTATTGGTATTTATTTTTAGTGGCTTGTCACTAGTAGGCCTATTAAAAATTACTTCTCGTACAGAAAATTTTCAAATTTCGATATATAAATGGAAAAGTGTAGAGTTGAATATTTTCGCTATTTCGGATATTTTTTTCAATAATTAAATTAATAAAAATGAAAAACTAAAAATATGCACATGTAAAAAATTAAAAAAACTACAAGTGCATTTTTTTGAAATATTTTTTTCTTTTCAATTTATAGTTTTAAAAAAAATTCAAAATTTATTCAATGTTCACTAATTTTAATATCATGATTTTTTTAATTTTTACCGCGCAAAAGTTTGAAATATTTGAGGAGGCAATAGACTGCAAATTTTACTATTCAAATTTGGTTTCAAATCCATGCCTAAATTTTTTTTTTTCACCTCATTTTATTCTATAAAAAAAAATCAGTCATGAGTCGCCATATTTTCGCGCACTTATAATTTCCACGAATGACAGCGGTGGATTCAAATTCTGTTATCAGGGAGTGAATAGAGCATGAACCTTAACAGGATCTGGTTTGTTATCAAACGGAGGCGCGAGTGTTGTGTCAGCATATTAATGCGGTGAGATTCATCTCTGGACAGGCGGTCTCTCTTGGAAGTTTGTGCTCTGGTAATTTGTTTTTCCCATCTGCTCGGAGAGCCAACGGAGAAGGTATTATCTGTTATTAAACTCGACAAAGTGAGACAATATACATAACACATATTCCCTCACCCTCATCATCTGTTAGTACATAAAAAGAGAATAGTATGGTTGTATTGTAGGTAAACGGTAAATTGTGTGACACGGTGTGCGCTCCCGGTAGGATCGATCTACGGAAATTCCATGGATTCGCCGCAGTAAGAACGTGAGCTGTTCTCTGGCTTCTGAAGAGAAGACGTCTAAGATACGACCATTTAAGAAACTGGGTAACAATTTTCGATACTTATTTTCAAGTGATTTGTTATTAAATATTTTAAAATTCAAATCATTTTTTGTTTTTTTTTCGTTAGAACGTTTCGGAGCCAACGGGTTGGGGAAGACGTCATTGGAAGCTGGAGCTAGTGTCAGAGTAAGTCATAGCCGGAGCAGATTTAGAGTCGAGTTGGAAGTTGAGTGAGTGATTTGGTAATTGGAGCACTCGAGATTGGGAAAATAAATAGAAGGATGTCAGTTGAAAGGACGTAGAAGCAGAGTATCCATCAAGGGTGTTGTCTGGTCCTCGTGTGTCTCCTGACCGTTGGGGCGTCGGTCCATCCAATCCTTCTGTTTCAATAGCTCGTGTGGTGGCGTCTGTGTCGGGGTTGACTGTCGTCGGTGGTGCTGGCGTCGAACGGTCGCGCAGACGACGCGCGTCCGTCGACGGAGCCAGGTCGTAGTACTGGCTGGCTACTGGTGGTGCTGGTGCTGGTGGTGGTGGTGGTTGGGGTGTCGCATAGGAGGCCAAGTTTATATGGACCAAGGTGCGCCGTGTTCCGTGTTGTAGCGAGTGGAACACTTGGTATACTGTCAAGCTATAACGCTGAATCTTTTATCTTTTATTAAATAAATAAGTGAGGATCCAGAGGTATCGAGGTGTGACGGCACCCCATGCAGGACAAGTCATCGCAATATTTATTGGAGCCCGCTGATGATAGACAGGATGCTGAGTGAAGTTGGTCGTCTTCTTGGAAGTTTACGTCGTAGGTAATACGGCATTCTCTGGTGGGTCAACAGAAATCATACTGGCCAGTTAATTCTTCAAGAGCGTTGATGGTTTGTCGCTGTATAAACTCTAGCACTTGATCATCGATACCGATTGCTACCGATATTGCTGGGGTCAAGAGACAAGAGACGCACAATAATGCGACGTCGTGCCGCATTCACTTTTTAATAAGTGCCAAGTGGGACGGTCCCTTGACCTGCTGGGATATGACGTAATGGCAAGAGAGGTAAAAATGTGATTCAAAATTTACTATTATTGAATTTTTAAATTATTATTATCATTGTTTTATTTTATTTAGTTTGTCTTTGTCGGTAAAATGAATAAGGGCAGTTATGAAATTAGTGGTGTGTAATTTGAGGCATGGGTGTGTGAAAAGTGTGTGATTGACAGAAGAAACAAGTTAATGTGGGCCATAAAAGCTCCCTGTCCCAAATAGAATCTGACGTGACCTAGTTTCCCTCGCCTGGTAGATGACCCCGTGACACGGCGGCCGTTCGAGTTCCCTGATTGAACGTGCACCAAGGGAGTAAGAGGGAACGAGGGGACTGGTGGCAGTGGTGTGGGAGGCTGGCCTAGGATATTGGGGACGGCAACCTCCTCCTTCGGCCCGTGACCCTTTTTTTTATATATACACATATATATACATACATATATTTCTATCTTTTTCTCTTTCTTCGGTTCTTGTGCTCCGTATACTTGTACTCTCTCGCGCATCCGGCGTAATCCCGAGAAAGGAGGACCGCGGAGACACGGCGGAGACGCGAGAGGTGAGACGCGAGAGACGGGGGCGGTTGTGATGATGGTGGACCCCTCCTTCAGCGTTTTTCATTACTCTAAATCCAGGAAATGGGCGCAATGCCTTTTTACCTTTTGGCAGCGAGCATTAGCTTCCACTATCAGACGAAATCTAAAACTACTCTCCTCATAAATCGATACGTCCTTCACATTTCACGATTTACGACCTCGTGGAATGTTTATTCAAAGAATAAAACACACATATATACATATATGTACATATATATTATTTCGTTCATCTCTCTCTCTCTTTTTTTAATTTTCCCTCGAGATGGGCTTTGTTCGTTTTGTCAAGTGGAAAATTTTACTCATGATTTACGCTATCATCCCCTAAGTACTACCAAGACACTTGACTATGTATTATGCTAGTCTTTATTCTTCATCATCTTTTTCATTCTCTTTACTTTTCACTCATCCTCATCCTCATCCTACTTCTCCATCTTCATATCATATCATATCATATCCACATCCATATCCACATCCCCATATCTCTTATCCTCGAACTCTTATTTTCTCAATACGTTAATTTAACGAGTATAACGTTCCTTTAAAGAATGATTGAATCAGGTCAGTGTTGTCGACCATAAGTTGCGCTTGCGTCTGCGCCGAACCAGTCTAGCGCCACCCTGTTGAAAACGCGGAACGACCCAAACATAATTTCGTCCTAATCCTCCTTCATACAACCCCTCCAGCCTCTCAACCCTTCTTCAGCCTCCGTCGCATCGCCCGTATTTTTTTTTCTTATCCATCCGTCCAATGACCTATTGCGCTAATACTTTAACTCATAAGCTAATTTACCCTACAAATTAAATTCCGTCCAATCAAACTCCAGTCCGTTTCCTCCCTCAGGTCTTCGGAAACACTACTCCGAATTGAATTCGCTGTTTATTTTCCCTGGTGGCGTTTAACTGCCGATTCGCTGGTCAAATAGACGACGGGCTTAACTCGTGGCCAACATATCTAATGTGAAATATAAATTGAATAAGAGTACAATATAACCGTGGAAAACAGGTTGGGCGAGGGCTGACAGTCTGTACTCAGTAGAAGAGAGAGGATGTTCATAGCACGTAACCGCTTCTCTGCTCTGCTCTGCTCTCAACTACTCTCGTTCGATAACGCATTCCGCCCATCCGGGGACCTGCCACTTAGACGCCGCTTTTCTTTCCCACCCAACGACGCCTTGTTCACCTCAACTGCACCACACATCCACCCATTTATAAATTATTTATTTATTTATTTATTTATTTATTTATTCCGCCATCTTATGTTACGCGCGCACTTATTTCAAATATTAAATTTAATCTAAACCCACTCGAGATGACACAAGAGCTATCTATCATAACTCTTACATGGGAACTTGTCGACTCGATATAAATTACATTAGACATATTTGACCGAGCAATTTGTGCATGCCTCAGGTACACGACAATAATCTATAGAGTGTAGGCCAGTTGGTTATATGTATTTATAAACCCAGGGAATAAAGCGCGCGTCTCATCCAAGTCTCGTTTGCCATTCGGTCCGACTCGTGTGTGCATAATAAAAACTGGGGTAAAATTGCCACGACCCTCAGCATCAGTGCCAGCGCACCGGCATCCAGAGAAAGAGAATCCGATATAGTGAAGATAAAATTAAAGAGAGAAGGAGAGTTAATATGCAGGGTAAATTAGCTTTCCGTTGACCCGGTATGGACACTCTATTTAACAGCCATCCGATTATCTGATGGATGCTGCAGGAATACCCGAGTCGATTATTCCAAGAGCAAGCTTATTTTGTTATTATTGTTTATATTTTTTTTTGTTATTTTTACCGCACTTTATCTAGTGACGCTGTCACTGTGGTATAAATACTAAATGAAAGTGTATTTTTATGAGCAGGAGTTACGGAACAAGAGACCTTTCAAGATATGGGACAGCTGGCGCAACGTACGGAAGGGTCTAGTCGTAAGCAATTTTGAGGAGCTTTTACACCGAGGTAAATATTGATAAAAATTATGATTATGAATATTTTGTGGAGATAATTGGTGGTGGAGGTGGTGATAATGGTAGTAATTGAGTGCATTATCGACAGGTAAAGAAAAGTTGGGCGTGCCACCGAACGAAAATGTGTCCCTGGTGCTAGAGTCTGACGGAACACAGGTCGAGGACGGGGAATACTTCAAGACCCTAGCGAACAACACAATCCTGCTATTACTGCGGCATGGCGAGCGCTGGTGTCCAACAGGCGTCGACATCATCCGCGCAGGTACTGCTACTTCACTGGAACCCTGTTACCAAGATCACAAATCTGATGGTCTGATGTACGACAACAGGAATTGCAAAAAAAAATTAGCTAAAAAACAATATTTGTCTTTCACAGCAATATCAGCAATACCAAAAATAGTTTGTGAGACTATCCATGCCCTGGAGTTGCACGATGAAACGCCCTCGTGGAAAATCATGGACAACAAGGGACGTGTCACGGTGGTGCTACATTGGGACCAGCGCTCGTCAACATCCTCGTCTTCCGGAGCTGGACAATCACAACAGCCCCCGGTTCAGCAACCAAAATCATCAGATCCAACGAGTTCTAAATACTCACCAACTAAGAAGGCTGATTTAAGTGGACCCGGTCAACGTCCATCCCTCGTGATACAGACGAGTTTGGACAAACTTGGTTACGACAAAACGGGACATGTGGCAGAGCTATTGCCGCCTCGCTACAGTAGCCCCCAAATCACTGTGATAAATCATGACGATATGGTGCAAAAAAGTTTTACTAGTCCGAGTAATAGTACGTACGTTGGTGTCGGTACTGGGACTGGTGCTCCTGGTTCTGGGGCTGGTCCAGGTGGCGTAGGTGCTAACTCACACTCAGGTATGACTGGTCGTCTTGTTAAGCAGGGTACCAATTCATTTGAAAGCAGTTCAACCATTCATATCCACACGCCCGAGTGCTCAAATCGAATCCACCAGCCAGTGACACGTAACGGCAGTCCCGTAAACGGTACCGACGGCAACAATACCAGCGAGTGTGACTTTCACTGCTGTGCATTGCACGAGGAGGGTCGACGTATTGCTGTACACAAATCAGTTGCTACCTCACCTATTCAGGACCAACACTCGGTCCAGCGCGATCAGCACCAGCAGCAGACTCAGACTCAAACGCCCTCTCCGCAGCCGCCTTCCTCTCTCTCGGACGGAACTCGACGCCCGGGGATGGTGAAAGGCCACGTCAGGTTTCGTGACACGGAGGAAGAGTCATCGTCCCCTCGGAACTCGGGCTTTCACATGCATCATCATCATCTCAATAACCATCATCAGGAGCACGACAGCTCCGAGTCCGAGACCGAGAACACGATAATGGAGGACGAGATCGTCACTTCCGAAAAGTTTTTGCTGCTGATCGACCAGCTCACTGTCGACCAAAAGCACCATCTGAGCATTAAAGACATCGGGATTATTTTGGAGAGACTGAGTTCGAAAATTCTCGATGTCGAGAGACTCGACCGGGAAAGCGAGAGTGAAGAATGCTACAATTGGACCATTAAAGCTATTATACGTGGTGACGTCCTGAGGGAACTTGGGGTTATTTATAATGGCAATTATTATGCAATCAGCGAACATCCTGGTTACAAAGAAGAGTCTGAGGAAAATAATGAAGACAATGAAGAAGAAGAAGAAGATCGTCTTTAATAATGCTGTTTTTTTAGGTACAATATATATTATTTTTATCTTTCTTTTTGCATTTTCATACCTTTTTTATCGATTTATCATATTAATTATTAGTAATAATAATAATAATTATGATAATGATAATGATAATTGTCGTCGGTACGGAACACTTGCACTTTTTCTGGCTCCGACTGACTTTATTTAACTAAATCCAACTAATTTTATCAAAATTATGGTAATACTGATGATCATTATTATTACCCGCAACTAAAATTTTTAACTTGATCTTGGATCTACAATTGATCTATTGCAGCTCCATGAATGTTGTCTCTGATAGATCTCTAATGAGTTTTTCGAGAAACAATCTCATACTTTTGAAAAATTTTTCAAAAAGTCAACTTGCAATGAACTTTGAGACTAATTATTGATCTATGATCTATGCAACTGTTATTGAAATTTTATGATAATTTTTTTTACGATTGATCTATAGATCTTTCATCTAAAGTGTATTTAAGTATTTGTCTATTTTTGATCTAATAGATCCAGTTTTCTTAAACAATTGATCTAATAAGATCTCCTTAGATTATAGATCTATTCAGATCCATTCCTGTAGATCTACAGGAGTAGATCTGAATAGATCTCGGTTTTCCAAAAATTTTACTAATTGATTTATTTTTTTTTGTGATCTATGCAGATCTACATAGATCTATGACTAAAGAAAAAAGATCCATAGATCTCAATTTTTTCTCTAATAGCACACTAAGCTAGATCTATAGATCATTTATAAATTACCAATCATACAAAAAAACTATTTTGATCTATTAAAAATCCAAGGATCTATTATAGGTCATAGATCAATAACTGGATCATTGAATATTTGCAGCTTGATACTTTTTAAAGGATCTATCAAAAGTGATTATTTCTGGAAAAAAATATACCAGAGATCTAAAAAAATCATTAATGGATCAATAGATCAATTGTACGTAAGATAAATTTATAAATTTTTTATCGGGTACCAATATATTAAAATTTTTGAGTTATTTATCTAATGTTCTTACGGAAAAAAGGACTAAAAAATCCATCTAAAATAAATAACGATACTTATAAACCTTAGATCTAATGACGGTTGTTAAACATGTACTTATTATTATTATTAAATTAATTAATTAATTAATTATTATTATTATTGAATAGTATTATGTATACTTGTAGGAAACATTTTGGGATACGGATGCTCTCCGTAACCGTCCACGACACTGCCCTATCTTAAAAAAAAAATAAAAAAAAAAATACATATGAATATATTAAAGAGTTAAAAATCCTCAGAGTGAATAAATAAATAAATAAACAAAGATGATTCTGAATAATAAATAATAAAATATAAATAAAGAGAATGTGGGTATAAAACCACTCAATTATATTACGTAATTATAATTATTATATATATTCACACTCGCTCGTTTTCATATAAAATGATGTTGTTCAATATTTTTCAAAAAGCTTTTACTTGACACTGTTTTCTGGCTTGTTATCTTGTTGTTTATTAAAAAAAAAAAAAATAGTATCATTATCGAGATAAATATTAATATTGATATTGATTATTATTATATAAGATAATTATTAATGTGTTAATGAATATTTATGTATTAAAATAATTTTTTGGTTTTGAATTGTAGATTTTTTTGACTGGTAGCAAGTCATTTATTTTGTGTAATTTTGAAAAAAAATATGTATGGAAGATAATTTTTTGAATTTTGAAAATTAATTGATAATTTTTGTAGATTGGGAGGGGGTAGAAAATTTGAAATTAAATTTTTAATTAATTGGAGATTAATAAAATTTTCGAATGAAAAAATATCAGTTTAAAAAATCTACAGAAATAAATTTATTTGCAACAGTAATTTCAATAAAATTTGATTAGAAATGAAAAGAAAAGAAATCGGATTTCATTGAAATTTTTAAATTAAAAGTTAGCGAATTATTGACAAAATTATAATTTACTGCTCTTCGGGGTAACGAGGGTGGATAAAAATGAGTGTTCAAACGATGTTAATTATTAAAAAAAAAATAAAAAACCAAAAAAACGTAAAATAAATAAAGAAATGCGCGGGATTGTCGGTGGCGTGCTCGAAGAGCCTTCGCGGCCCATAAGAAATAAATAAAATAAAATTTAAAAAATAAAACTAAAAAAACACACAACGTATGAATTTGCAATTTTAATATATTTCTATTCTAAGTATATAACGCATATACCCAAGTAGCGATTCACTGTCGTAAGATGAGTTCGTTTAGACTTGAGAGATGTAATAATTAAATAAATAAAATAAATTAATTAAAAAAAAGATGGAGAAAAAATGCATAATTACATGCAAATTAAATTGTAATGAATGTTTGTTCGAGTGAGTAAATGAATGAGTGTGACTATTTTATTTAATAATTATTAAGTAGTGAAATATAATTTTTGGCGGTTAATTTAAAAAAATGTAATTATCGATAGTAATAATTTAAATTTATTTTGAAAATTGTTAAAAAATTTTTTATTATAATTAAAGTGTACTTTTTTTTCTTTTGAATTTATTATTAAAATATAAATAAAATGAATTTTAATTATAATAAAATATTTTCAGTATTATTTTGTGCCAAAGTTTGTTAATAAATTTTTTTAATTTAAAATATCTATAAGTAAATGAGGAAAGAATTTAAACAACTCGCAATCAATTATTATTATTATTAAAAAAAAAAAGGTTTAAATAAAAATGTAAGTTTAAATGGACTTAAATTCTCTCATTTAAAATGAATGGACGTTGGAATCTTTTCATAAAATGTTTTTCTTTGTAAAGAAAATATAAAAGAATATAATAGAGGAATTAAATTTAATTCCTTACTGTGAGATCTGCCGTAAGCAATTTGGAAAAAAATATACATACATATATATAAATATATTCTAAAAAAAAAGGATCTCTTGGTGTAAGAAAAATTTTGCATTATGAAATAAAAATAAAAATTTTCTTGAGTTAGAAAAAATTTATGATCCGGCTTAACAGGCAATTAATAATTTTTGTTTTTTTTTTCAATAATCAATTAAAAAAAAAAAAGTAAAAATATGCACTTGTAGTAAATAAAAAAAACTACAAGTGCAATTTTTTCAAATATTTTTTTTTTATAATTTAATGTTTTGAAAAAAAATTCAAAAATTTTTAAACGTCAGTTAACTTCAGTGTCATGAAAATTTATTGACGCCAAGAAAATTTTTATTTTTAATAAAAATGCGAATGAGTAAAAATTTTTTTGCGTCGAGAAATTCTTTTTTTTTTATATATAATATATATAAATATAAAATTTAAAACTAAATAAAGTAAAATGAAGAACAATTGTAAGACGTAAGAAATCTGTAGCCACCTCCCTGCTAAATTACAAGACTTTGAATTTATCAAACCAAAAACAAAAAAAAATTAAATTAAATAACAAATTGATAAGAATTAAATAATTTTAACAAACGCGTCTTTCATTTTTACCTGCGTAAGAACAAATCATGTGCAATTCTGCCTGTACATCAATTAAAAAAAAACTTATTAATTAATTATAAAAAAAAATAAAAAAAAAAAAAAAAAAAAAAAAACAGAAACATAAATTGTAACATTGAGAGTGGTTTTTAAAAAAACAAAATTGTGATTTGAGTCAATCGTTACCATGACTCGTAACTCGTATCTCGTAAATTATTTAAAAATGCCTTTATATAAAAAAAAAAAATAAAAAAAATAATAATAATAAATAAATAAACTGGCGAAAAAAAATAATTTTTTTAAAGTCTTGTTCCTTAAGATCGCGCGAGAACACGCACATTTTGCGCACTTTGTTGGTAGGTATAAATTTAAAACAATAACGTAAAAAAATGAATAAAAAAAATGTAAAGCGCATTTATATCGAAAGCGGATGACCGGAAAGCAATTCATTTGTCAACGGACGGTTTTTTCAATCATTTAGCCGACTAAGAAATTTATAAACTAGATAAATAAATAATAAATATAAAAAAAATGTTAGTTAATTGATATTAAAATATATGTATACACATATTTATATTAGCAAATATAAATATGTGAATATATATGAGTAATCGATAATAGATAAGTTAACACTAGGGACAAGATGTTTTACAAAGGCTGCCAGTGATGGATTTAAAGAAACAAATAAATGAAAGGTTTAATAAAATAAATAATTATTAAATTTATAAATTTATTTATTATTTAAATTTAAAATAAATAATAAACTAGACTGTAAGTTTTTCGAACGTTGCTCACACGTCACTCGATATCTATTTATACGCTAATCATATTCGGTAAAGTCTCATCCTCAAATACAAATAAAACTAAATATTAATATTAATATTAATAATTAATAATTAATAATTGTGAGAATGAAGGAGAGAGTGAGACTGCATGACTTATGTACGAGTGATTAAGAATAAGTTTATGTAATTTTTAAATTAGCTAATTTAAATAAAATTAAACTTTCAAAATTACATAAACTTACTCTGGTTAAATGTTAATTTAATGAGAATATTAATAGTTGATAATTAATTAATTAATTGATAGATTGATTGATTGAAAATGAATATATTAATTAATAAAGATTATTTGAAAAAATATTGAGATTAAGTAATTGTCGATTTTAATGTGCGGTAGATTGTTAGGTTGTCGAGTGAATATATGTACCTATACGTAATATATATATATATATATACATATATATTATTAATAATAAATATTAAACGCAGGAACGTCCGCGGCTCTGATTTCTTATTTATTTTTTTTTTAAATCATTTTTTTTAAGGTAAGTATTTTTTTTATTTTTGAAATTTAAGTAATTTTTTGTAGTTAATTTTGGAAATAGAAAATTTTGAATTCAAATAATAAAATCATGAGGTAGAGGTAACGTTTTTGGCCACTTTAGGGTCAGTTTTGACACTGGAAAAATTTGAATAAAATAATTTGGGAAAGACGCGATGACGTCATTTAGTTTTCAGTGACTTTTATAACAGGGTTGCGGTAGAAATTTTATTTTTTACTTTTTTATCAATCACAAAAAAATATTAAATGTTCAAAAATGGAACAATGGCCAAAAATGACATTTCTACCCTAGGTATAAAATTATTCAATCATACAATAGAAATTTTTATTACAAATTTTTAAAATTTAATTTTTAAGTGAAGAAGGGGCATGATGGACAGCTAGAAAATTTAGTTGAAGAAAAAATTAATGATGGAGGTAAAATGGTCCGTTAGAAAATTAAAAAAAAATTTTTTTGTCTAGAGTGTTCATTTGTTACTAAAATTTTAAAAGTCTTTTTGAAGATTTATTGAATATGAAGCAAATGAAATTATGGGAATAGATAATTTTTTGAAAGTACTCTGATGTAAAAACAAAATTTTAGATAGAGGGATAAATTGAAAAGAACTGTGTCGAGTAAAATTAAATTTTGGTATATAAATCCCTTTGTGCTCGTTCTCGATACATATATTTTTTATTGTTGTTCTACTGATTAAACTACTTTTTAATTATTTCTGCAAGCTGATTGATTGAAAATCGTTAAATAAAATTTTATTTGTATTTTTAACTTCAGTACCAGCAATTAAGTTAATTAGTAAAAAATTGTTCCAAATGGTAATTGATAAAAATTTCAATACCTCTTACTTCAATGTCTACAAATAAAAATTCAGGCTTAACTTCAATATCAGCAATTAAATTAATTAAAAAAATTGTAAGCTTAATTGACTCTTGAAATTAAAAAATACATTTTTTTATAACAAAATTTATTTTTATCTCGAGTCTTGTGATTGAATGAGACAATATTGACCTTGGCATGAAAAGTCTTGAATTAAATTTAAATGTACACATCTTCAATTGATCTCGCAATTAAAAAAAAAATTTAAAAAACCTCAATAGCCGCTTGATAAAAATAAGAGCAAAAGAAGTTGAATTAAATAATAATTTTCCCTCTCAGCACTAATGCCCTCTATTGAGAAAACCTCAGGCCCGATTTTCATCCCAGCATCCGAGCAGCAGCATCCAGAGAAACTCCGCGATCTCTGAGTCCGCCCACATCATCGGAGAAAGACAGCCAACAGCTTACCCCGTCTCTGAAAATGTTTGTGGAGCGACAGAGGCCGATTTTATTGATTCGACGGCTAAGAGAGAGCCCTTGAGTGTAAGTGAGTAAGCTATATAATATGTAGAATGGCGCAGGAATCGATAAGGGTGAGTTGCCAGTGGGAGAGAGACAAAGCCAGTCAGATGATGCTGATGAGGGAGGACCAAGAGAGTCTGGCCGGTTTAGTTTCGCGCTTGCGGCAACGTTGCTTCAGATCCGCGCCGCCACCGTTTTCATCAATCCACTTCCACTTCTACTTCCACTTCCACTTGCCCGTTCCATTTGTACTTGTACCTCCATAACCACCACCACCGTCACCACCACTACCATAAGCATCAGCGTCCATTGTCAATAGTAGGGATGAAAACCTACCCCGTTAAACGGTGCATCCATAGACCAGAGTACCAACTAGGAGATGGTTGCATCCACTGGCGGGGGATCACTCCCATACACTACACGAGGTTTTATCCTCCGTCTGTACATGCCGAGAACTCTCCCACTAAATTTTACAATTGCATCCCTCTCCATCTATCCCTTATACCCCTGGTGACGAGCGTTGGATCTCGTCTAGGAGTAGGGATATAAGCTCGCAAATATTTTCATACTCCAGACTTCCACCGGAGGAAGAAGATGGCAGCCGTTGCGTGATTTTCTTCTTGCAAGTGCTCGCTTCTCATAATCGTGATCGTGGTTGTGATCGTGACTTACTTAACATCCTCGTCGTCACTCACCATTGACGTACGTATGCTATTATTCGATAAATTATCATCGTGCCGGTGATATTTAATAACCGCGGTCTCTTCTTCGTACGTTAAATGACGGCGAAGCTGAGCTTATTATTTTGTAAACTAATAATGATCCTTACGTGATAATCGCCTTAATTATTATTATTATTTGTATAAATAATTTATATTTTAACTCGTGTTGTTACTCATTATTTAGTCAAGCAAACGTGCGGCTGTTTTAAAACCGTAGTTATAAATATAAATAAAATTTATAAAAAATGAATAAATTTTTTTCAATGGACTGACGGAATTATGCGCGAAACGGGATTCATAAGGTGTCTTAAGGGTGGGTCTTTATATCCTCAATTAAATATTTATCAGTCTTCGTCATCGACATCGACATCATCATTTTTAATAAATAAATATTTAACGTATGTCCTTAAAAATAAGGACATTAATGAAGACGTTGTGGTCAAGAGCAACCCAGTGATTAGCGGACATTGTTGTTATTATTATGTAAAATGGAATTGAACAATGTTGTTAAGACATAAACATGTTTTGGGTACACTGTGGACTCTTTGTTCTCGTGATTGCCGTACCTGGATTTATTAGCAGTGCTGACAGCACGTCCAAGCGAGGTAAGTTCATTTATAATCACTAGTATGCCGACATATGTGGGCTCGGAATAATTTGAATTTCTGTACGAGTCTTGGCTGGCAGGTGCAGCCACAGTGCCCAGTAAATTTTGTTTTGTCAGGGTGGGATAATTTTTGCTAGCGGAATTAAAGGAGCTCGATGGGATTAGGGATTTCCCCGTGCACGTTGGGCGGCAGTTACCCAGCCCCGCAAAAGGACGAGGATGCTGCTACAGAGCTGATGCGGTGTAGTGACGCGGGGGCTCTTCGATAATCGCGCAGCTCGAGATACCCGGGAGAGCAAGAGAGATTCAGCAGCTCGCTAGAGCGAGTGAGACGATTCGTGCATGCGAGTAGACTCAGGATGGTTAGAGAGTGAGAAAGAACGAGGGCGGTTACGCGGGGGTGAACAAAAAAAGATACGGAAAATTCCATTTGGTGAAATGACAAGGATATCTTTCTTTTCCTTCCTTCCTTCATCTTTTTCTTCATCTTCATCTTGTTCGTTTTATTACTATTTTTTTTTACTTTACTTTAGTTCATTTAGTTCTTACAGTACTTTTATTATTTCCTTCTCATGTTTTTCTTCATCATATAACCCAAGTAATCCCCGTCGTAAAAACGCATTCACGGACCCTTATACCCTGGGTGAAATAGCAGTCTGCAGTTTTTCTCTACTCGGCAGGTACTTTGGGAAAGAGCTTGGGAGCTTTCAAAAGGTATTTGAGGGCTACATATATGGGTTACTTGGAAAACCACCGAGAGCTTTCACCAGCTCAATCCGCATATGTACGTGTGTTTTATACGTTTACAGAGGATTACCGTGAATATGTGGTTTAATTTTTTTTAAAAACTAAAATCTGACCAATAACAAAAAATTTAAACACACACTCGAATATTTTATTTTGCTCGTAAAAAAAACAAATTTTTTTGTCGATTAAAAATTTTCGAGCTCGAGGCATTTTTTTTTATCAGGATTAAATTTAAAAAAACCAAAGAAGAGATTTTTTTTATTGCCGAATATATATTTATTAAAGTCTCGAGGCGATGACGATTGAGGTTAGTGAAGAGTTTGTGAGGGTAGATAAGGGTTTTGTTGAGGGTGGATTGCTGGTAGTAGGTAAGGGTTGAGTAGGAGACTGTGATGATGTCAGACGGAGAATGGAATAGGTGGCGGCGGCTACATTGGGATATGAAGCGATTCCAAAGCCTGGGCAATGCTCCAGGCTACTGCATATCTCTATAACCAAGAGGAGAGTCGAGTTGAGTATAGCATAGAGTGGATGCTGGTAGTTGTATCTTGTGCTCTGTCTTGGTCTTACTCGAGTAGATACACGGGTAAGCTGCTGTGAGATGCATCCTCCTTTCGACACCGCGTTTCCACGCTTCAAGAGGCAATTAGGTGCGCTACCCCCGATTGCCGGACGTGAACGTCAACGCGGACGGTTGCGTAACGATATTCGATGTTTTAGAGGAGGGAATGGGTGGTTGTAGATATGTATGTAAAAGTAATTGAGAGATCGAACATGCCATCGGAAACTTTACACGGAAATAATTTGTCTTAATGAATTGCCGATGGTCAGTATGTCATTTTTGAATAATTGTCATCTTTTATTACACAGATCTGAGTTTTGAACTTCATGTTTAAATATCTCGTTAACTATTGGGCTGACGCAAAATTTTGCAGAGATCTTTTTTGTAGGAAATTTAATTCTCTACAACTTTGTATTCATACATTTTTATGGATTTTTTGATAATTTAGTGGTAATTTTAAATTTTAGTAGGGAGTTATGGATTTGAAAATAATTAAATATGGAAATTATTTTTGGATTTTAATTTAAAAAGCTGTTGGAGATACGATAAAATTATGTGGAGTAATTTTATGGGAAATGTAATCTTCTGCAACTTGTATTCATACATTTTCATCGTATTTTCGATAATTGATATAGAAATTTTTATCCCAGATATTTAATACAGATTGGAAAAAAATTAGCAATCATAATATTCTCATGTTTAAATTAAAATTCTGGCTGAACAATAAAAAATACGATGAAATTATCCTAGTACAATTTTGTAGACAATTTAATTTTCTATAATTTTGTCCCTTTGCATTTTATTCGTATCTTTGAAACTTTACCAGAAATTTACATTTTAAGTACTAATTTATAAATTGAAAAAATTGACCCAAAAAATCTTTCAATTTATAAATCAATATTCTGGCGAAACTATAAGAGTTACGACAAAAATGCTCATGATCACTTTTAGTCAAAATTAAATTTCCTACAAAAAATGTCTTATTAACTTTTCCCCTAAATTCAATAGTTTTAGAGAAATTTCAATTTTTAATAAATTTTCTAAAATCCATTTTTTTTTTATAGTAATTAATTTTATTTTAAAAAATGAATATTGTCAATTAAGCTAATTAATCAGTTAGTACGTAATTTGTAAATAATTATAGTTAAAAAAAATTAAATTATTCAAATGTTATATATTTACTAACAAGTCAACGAGACGTTGACTAGTTGGCAAATATATGTAAATCAATCGGCTGTTGACTAAAACCCGTTGGTATTAAATATACACACATTTATATATGTATGTATATATATATATATATATATATATATATATATATATAGAGTAGATACAATTAAAAGTATTCGCCAACTTGTTTAGCGAGCGGCGAATTGTTCCGGAACTAACTGAAAATGTAATTATTTTGTCCCTTGGGCAAGTAGCAGCAGTATGGAAGTAGTAGTAGTAGTAGGAGTAGTAAAATAGTGTAGCAGTGTCATAGCATAGTGTAGTATAATATGTACGTATATATAGTGAGAGATAAACATCAGACAAGCCTGATGAATTTTCAGTAACCGATAAATTAATTATGCCTCGAAAAAACATTATCTCGTATCGACATCAAAGGGTTTACTATGATGCAATGAGTTATTGGCGCATCGCAGTGGCGGTAGTGGTTTTCCAGGATAAAGAGACACAGAAAATACGATCGACTAAAATGCTAAAATAAAATTAAAAGAGTTGATGAAAGCCACGTCCAACGATATATAAGCTCAGGCCTGTCTCTCTCAGGATCCACGAGATTGAAATGGCAAAGTGCCAGTCCTAATTTATTGCTCGTCTTTTTTTACACAGACCCCGTTACCAGATTTCAGCTGCCACCGTATCACCTTTAACTCCACCGAACTTCTTTAAACTCTAAAAAAGTACTATGTTGACTAATTTTTTTTACAACAAACAGTTGACCGGTTTCGTATAAATTTTGGCAGCCGAACCAGGCTCAAAAAATCCGTCCACGTACAGATAAAAGTTAAAAAAAATTTATCTATATGAAATAATAATTTTAGTTTATTTTTTTTTATCTGTTACATCGGTCACGTAATATTTTTCAATTTCTCCAGAAGTCTCTGGGGCGTGAAGAGGATCGAAAAATTCAATTGCATTCCTCTAGCACTTGGGTACGCGCGACGAACCGACCAACCGACGAACCGGCCAACCGACCAACCGACGAACTGACCGACCATTTATCGAAATAATCGTTTGGGAAAATTTATGGGAATGTCCGGCTGTAGCAACAGAGACTAGAACGGTTTAGCTTGGAATAGAAAATAAAATAGAGAAGTAGAAAAAAAAAGAGTAAAATTGTATAAAAAAAGTGTATGAGTAGAGAAAACAAATAAAAAAGATAAAAAGTAAAGATAGGTATCGAGGATGACGACAACGACAATGACAACAATAACAGCACGTCGAAAGGGTAAAATCGTCGTCGTAAAATTACTTGAATACGTGGAGCTAAATCCCCGGGAATGCCAGCGATGCGTTGGCATGACCCCGAGCGTCATGGAAGCGGTAAACAAAACAAGCTCTATCTATCTACAACGACATCCATCATTGGTGACTCGGGCAATGGCGTTACTCAGCTCCTGGTATAGATAAATAGATAGATAGATTCTATATATATGTAGATATAGATGTGCGAGAGTGTGGGCGTATGTGCGGATGAATGCATGTTTGAATGTATGAGAGTATATGTAAAGTTAGATGTAGATGTAGATGTTATATTGTATGGAAGAGGTTTAGAGCTGGATAGATATGATGCAAGGCAAATGGAACCCTCGTGCATGAACAATCCAATGGCATTTGCTTATAACCCGCGTGTCCAACGGCTCGATATGGGATTCACTGAAACATTAAGGGGATCATTATAATCGACACGCAAACTCGTTACTGCATTTACGTTGCTCCAAGTGGAGGTTCGAGCTGGATTGCATTAACTAAATTACCCTACTGTACATTTCTGTTTAGTTTAATTTTATTTTTATGTCTTTATAATAGTTTTAGTTTTATTTTATTATTATTAGTATTATTATTGCGGGTAATTGTTTAATGATTATTTTATTACTTGATAGATACACTGTAAAAATTTGCAGAGTGAATGTGGATTAACAGAGTGGATGACAATTTATTTTAATTCTCTCGGAGTGAAATTTACTCCTGAAGTTTATTTTAAAGCTCCGAATCGGAGTAAATGTGGATTTAAATAAAATCTGTAATCACTCCCAATTTCGAAAAAGTTTTTGATTTTTTTAAAAACAATAAATTATAAATAAAAAAAAAAAATTTTTAATTGCACCTGTAGTTTTTTAAATTTTCTACATGTGCATATTTTTATATTTTTTGTAATTTATTGGTTGAAAAAAAATTCAAAAATTTTAAACTGTCTGCTATCTTCAGGATCATATTTCTGACAGTTTGAGAAGTAAATGGGAAATAAAATAACAAATTTTTAAAAATCTATAATTTGTCGATTTCAAAAAAAAAATTCTGACATTTAATTTTAAAATTTGAATATTTTTCTTTATGGTTTTATTGCCAAAGTTTTAAGTTCAAATTTCCAGAATTCAAATTTCCAAGTTCAAAATGTAAAAGTTAAAATTTTCGTTCATTAGGTATGCAACCATCAATTAAATTTTGAAAAAAATTTATTTTATTGATTTTTGACAGTCCATCTTACCCCGTCTTTATACTTGAAATTTTTAGTTTAATTAAAGTAAATAAAAAAAGTTTGTAACTAAAATAATAAAGGCTTTGAAAAAAAAAAAAAATTCAGTGAAATGGCGATCGGTAAAATAAACTGATAAATAAATAAAATAAATTGCAACCCAATTACATGAGAAATTTAAAACAAAAAACTTTTATTTTAAAATAATCAAATTTATTTTCTTTTTGCTGTACGTTGACTGACGCTCATTCCAGACAAACTTTTTCTAAGCGAACTCGTGGCCACAGTAGAGACTACAGAGTAACCCATGCCATCATACCCCAGATTGTTGAGAGTCGAGTAGAGTTACTCGTGAAACTTTGACTGGCAACTTCTGTCGAACCGTATAGAAGCTGAATAGATATAGATACTAAAAAAAAAAGTACCAGCGCGTCAGTTTCCGGGTTACAGTAAATTTCGTAACGAGCTAGAATGACGGGGTTAAGAAGTCGCGACTTAACGTCTGGCCTTGTCTTTACTTGGGTTTATCTTTATCTCGATAATTTTTCTTCCAACAGTAGAGTCACCGGGTTCGTCAGCGCTGACGTCGACCTCCGACAAAGACGCCCGGTGTCACGTCAAAGTTTAAAACCCCTTTGGGATATTTAATTATTTTTTTTTTATCTTCACTTCCGCGCTTTTTTTTATTTCAAAATTATTAACTTGACCTCAAGTTTATATTTTATTTAAAATTCAAAATTCAAAAACTAGATAACTCGATACTAAGCCCTAAATATGTTAAACATTTTATATAAACGCTTGGAAAATATAAACATCGTAAAAGTGATATAATAAAATATAAATATGTTTCAAAGTTTTTCGAGTTTAAATTGGCTTTACAATTTGTCAGCAAATACACTTACTAGTTATGAAAATAAACAAAAATAAGTTAAGGGAACTGGAAAAAAATAAAAAAGTTTAAAAGCCTGAGGAATATTTGGAGATCCAAAAAAAAAGCTCACGAGTAAAACGAGCGTGCGGGTTTATATTTTTTTTACTCGTAATTTAACCCAGTGGAGTGAGTAAAGTGAGGACAGATGGGATGGGAATACTAGTCCTCATATATTTTATATTTTTATTTCTATTTTTTTTTACTGAGTCGCGGTGATAGTTGATGGCGATGGAGGCGTGGGGGTGAGGCAGTTGATGGTGATGGTGATGAAAGGTGCGAAAACCGAATTACGTGGATGACAGCTCATTTCTCCGTTCGCGTGTCCTCCTACCAAATCGTTCTGGTCGCGTGAAAAATTACCCTTTGCCCCTGTACTGCATTCACTTGCCACTCTCATTTCGTCTTCTCTACAGAACTACATCCCCACTATACCCGACTTAATACCATTTAACCCTCTGCTATTTTTTAACATCCCAATGCTATAGATTTTTTTATAAAATATATTGAATTTGATATTTGTAATGCTTCTATTAAAGGAAAAATTTTTATAATTTTTGGGGAGCAGACAATGGGATGCTCAGGAAAAGATAATTTATTTTTTTTTTTTAAATTTAGTACCTTTCATTGATGAAAAAAAAAATTACAATAAATTTTTCATTGTCATTTAAAATAAAAATGTAAAATATTTTATTTTTATATTTTTAATAAAATTTATTAAATGAAATATTTGAATATTGAAATTGAAAATGTGATTTATGATAGGGAGGAAAGCCAGGGAAAATACATTTTTTTTATCAAATAATTTTATGTTCAAAAAATCTCATAAAGTAAAAATTTCTTTTTTTTGCAAAAGTGGAATATTTCAGAGAATTTTTTTTTTACAAATTTTATTAAAAATATAAGAAAAAAAATTTTCATTATTTTGGGATTCCCAAATTTAACTAGAATTTTTTTTTTCATGATGGAAAATTCAATTTTTGTTAAATAAGGAAAAATTTATTAAAGTGAAAATGAAAAAGTTTAAAAAAAATTTCATAATTTTTTTAGTGTCCCCATTTCTCTTTTCTCTACAAAAAAAAAATCTGAAAATTTTCAGGCAAACTAAATGCTGGAAAGAAAATTTAAAAATAAAACTTCAGTAAAACTCCAGCTCTCCGTCTATCAAAGAAACGCCCAATAAAATAATAATTTATAAACTAAATATTTGTAAAAGAAATTCAAGTTTAAAGATCAAGAAAGAAGATGTTTTATGAAAATATAAATGTTAAAACGTTGTATTTGTTTTAGAATTCCTACGCTTTACCGAATTATCAAGATGGCAAAGCGTTTGAAATCTGAACCAAATGCGCGTGACTAATCATCGTGGGATTTCCTTATAATCAATACAGCCTTGATTTATTATTATCAAATCAAGTGGAAAAAATTTCATACATCTCTCCATATATTTATATAATATATAAGTAAATAATAAATGAATAAAATGTAAAGACAAATTTAAAAATCAAACAAGTCCATCACGAGGCCGCTTCACACAGCTTCTAAAGTTGACATTAAATAATATTTATTTATTTAACAATTCTCTCAATGTATTTACCAAAGTAAAATATATATATAATATATATAAATAATGTTAAACATCTCATCTACTTGAATAATAAACACTGGAGTAATAAAGTAAATAAAAAATAATAATTGAAACGATTTGGGTTTGACGTAGACAATAACAATGAGAAAAAAGTGAAGGCTTGACGAGAAAAAAAGAGGTAAAGAGTGAAAAAAATAACGGGCCACGAGTTTTGTGGAACGTCGTGAGTTTGATGCGGTTCCGTGATTAAAAAAAAGGGGCCAGGGGTTCGCGGGATGCCTGCTGAGAGAAGAGGGCGGCTAGAAGAGGAGGGTAAGGTGGATGTGGATGCTAAGGGTGACGAGGGAGATGAGGGAGATGAGGGAGATGGAAGGAACAATGAGTATGTACGACGGGACAAAGAAATATCGACCTATAAGGTCCTCCCGAGCGCCGGACTCAATTAGAGATGTACATAAGAGAGGAGCACATAGGCTGCTGTGGTTCTGGCGCTTTAAACTAAATCCCTTGCTCCCGCTCGCTCTTTGCCTAACCACAAATATCTCTGTGTATTGTAAAGAGATGAGATGAGTAAAAAGAATTGAGTAAAGCTAAAAGAGAAGAGTGAAAGCATAAAAAGAGAGAGAGAAAGAGAGAGAGCTAAAAGAGTTGGATATGAATTGAGAGGGTGAGAATATTGGGTTCCGTTTTTACATTTATTTTTTTCTTTTTTTTTTTTATGCTACTCAGTAGTAATCACACTTTGAATTTGTGATATAAGCCAATGTGTGCTATACACTCGTATAATCAACCTCACTTGGAGTTATATAATTTCGAGCGAGACAAAATAAAAGGTGAGAGTTCGATAATTGCACACACGTCTTTTTTTAAAAGTCATTATTATTTTTAATATTTTTTATTTTTAAGTCGAGTAAGAGGAAAAGGACTGAAAGTATATAATGAATATGTACTTACGGATTTATTTTAAAAATTCTCTTTTATAAATTTACTTTTTTTTTTTTCTAGAAACTTGGTAACAAAAGCAAACATTTTCACTTTACTAAATGTTCATTGTCTGATTTATGCTATTTTTAGGTAATTTTATTTTAGAGTTAATTATTATACTTAAATTTTTTTCTGACGTTTATAAATTTTTTTTTATCATCGCGGTATGGTAATTAGTTGTTACGTACGAGAAGATTTTCATAAAATGTTTTTAGTTATGAAATAAATTTAATTATTCTTTTTTTAAACTTATGTTTTATGGTTAATAATTAAAGTATATTTTATATGCATTTAACGATTTTATAATTGACTACAAAATGCGCAGGTGATTGGGTAATTAGTAAATTCAAATTGGATATATTAAATTATCATTTATTTTATATTAATTAAAATATTTTAATTACGAATTAATTTATTTATTTCAATTATCGTTTAAAAAATAAACGGATTTTATTAATAATTATTATTATTATTTTTTAATTTTATTATAGGATTCAAATTGGGCGGGAATTAATTTAAAATAAGTTATTTTATTGATCATTATTATTTATAGCAATTAACTCAATTAATTATAAATTTTTTCATTAAATTTATTTTAAATTTGCGTGAAATTTTAAACTTTTTTTTACATGACCCATTTTGCCTCCGTTAAAAAAATTCATTTCAAAATTTTAACATTTCCTCCCTTTTAAATAAAATAGAGTCATATTTTTTATATAGACTCCATTAAATCCCATAAATATTAAAGACAGTAAATTTTTTTATTTATTCAAAAATATAAAAACTTAACGGCACATAAAAAATATATATATTTGAATATAGACATAAAAAATATATATAAACAAATAAAATATATCAATAAAAATAGTGACGTTATAAATTATAATAATTTAGCATCTACTTAACCATATTACTTTACTTATAAATGATATATATACATATATATAGACACATATGTTCTAGAAGCGACATGTGACGTTTGATTTACGTAGAAAAAGCATTAGAAAGGTATCGGATCAAAGGCTTTGACACAAGTACTTTTAGTGTAGAGCATAAAATGTAAGTTACAAGCAATCGAATCGTAATCGCAATCGTACAACATATATATAGATATATATACCTTTATAAATTTTCTCCTTGATCGCTATACAATATCGCGTGTGCGACAGTAAATAAACTCAAAGAAAAGAAATATTCGATTTGTATAGTAATTGCTTCTATGGATTTTTTTTTTTTTTTTTTTTATTACAAATGGATAAAAAAATTTCCCTTTTTCTCTATACTATTATTATTATTTTCTGAAGCAATTTACTGGTCAATCATTTGCAAGCTTTCTTGCTGTTGTTGAAGAACTCTTGGTCGTAAGTAGAAAGTATAAGGAGGTAAAAAAAATTCGTTAGAGAAGAAAAATAAAAAATGAGAAGCAGGAGAGGGGGGGGGGGAATTACATTGTAATAATTACTATTGGTAGAGTGTTTAAGTAATTTAAAAATTGCACGGCGGGTGAATTGAATTCGAAATGAGACGGGCTTAAGATGAATTGGAGGGCAGTTGTGAGTAGAGGGTTCCAAGTGCTGGGGTCACGAACAAGGAGTAAGAGTCAGAGTATAAAAGTCCCGTACTGTTGGGTTGGACTAACTTGAGTCAAATGGAAGAATTTACGAACATGGTTACAATGAATAGTTTGGTGGTTTGGGGCTAGAGCTACTGGCGCTGCTGTTGCTGTCGGCGCTGATGATTCTGTTTCTACTGGTTCTGGTTTCCCTGCTCGTATGCCTGTACTACTTGATACTGTGGCTCGTGAGCCAAATCCGTTTAGCTTTAACCGTGGTATAAAATATCTGAGTCTAGTCTCATGCCCATGCCGCCTCTGACTTTACTGTGGGTTATATCAAAATACTAAAGATCATAAACTCGTATTAGTTTACTCTATTAGATACCTCGCTCCATTCACTCCTTTATCATTTTCTTTGCAAGCTTATTCTACTGTGACCACTAAATTTTTTTTTACAGACAATTTATTCGATAAATTTAACCGAGGAAAAATGGATAAACAAAATCTTTATTTACGAAAAAAAACCTCTTTTGTTAGAAAAAAAATTGGTAGTTATTTTTGGTCGTAAGATGGATGTAAAAAAAATTTATAGCCACTTTTTTTTTCAATACTATTATTTGTCTCTATAAAAAAATTTATTTATTTTATTGACCTGCATTTTGAATTTATTTTCTACAATTATTTTTCATTCCATCTTACGGCAACTGAAATTTTGAATGACAAATTACTCAAAACTCTTCTAAAAAAAAATTGTAATTTTACCCTCACACTGACCTAAATTTTTCAATCCATCTAACGGCAACATTTTTTAGAAATTTCGATTTAATTAAAATATCCAATGTGTCTTTAAAAAAAAAAAAGTATTTTCTTAATAAAAAATAATTTTAATTTTTTTTTCTGTACATTAAATAAATTACTAAAAAAAAAGGGGGAAATATTTTAAACTTTTCACTCGACTGTTTCTCTGAGTACATTTTAATTTAATTACTAAAGAAATGCGCCCAAGTATTTGCTGATATATTTAATTAATGAAGTTAATTAATTGATTGTCTAAATATATATATATATATATATTTATTTGCCTTAGAGACATTCACAGGCGACTAAAGTACGTGGGACAGACAACCGGAATACATCTCGCGTATACAGCATTCAGTAGAACATATACTATATACCAATAGAGAGCACTGGAGGAAAGGGAGACAGTGATTTATCGTGGCAACGGGACCCGATACTTCGAACTATGTCACATCGATCATAATTAACCAAACTAATTGGCTAGAATTCGATTTACACCCTACTCACCATTCCAATCAAGTGCTTTAGCTATTTTTAAGTGTCCTCTCTAAAAAAGCTCACAAACATCTAAGACGCGGAAAAAAACCTCGAAAAAAATATACAATTAATTTAAACAAATTAAAACTAACAATTAAAAAAAATATTTAATTAAATACGATTTTCCCGTGACTGGCATTTAAACTTTACTCCTCTCCTTCTTAAATTTATTTTTTCTCGGAAATTTAAATTATTCATCTGTACAAACTCGCGATTGTACCGTTTCGCATTCGTTTATTTTTATTAATTACAATCGCCAACAAAATAATCTTAACAACGAATTTTAATAAATTTAAATTTCCATAAAATAAATTACTTCTACATTAAAAAAAAAACTTGGATAAAAAAGCTAATAATAAAAAAAAGAAATTTGAAAAATGTTATTACATCCAGGAACTAATGGCTGAGATTGAAGCAATAATCTGAGCTTTATAAGGGTATACCTACTTTAACTTCCAGCCTCTTACCCCCCCCCCCTCATTTTCACCCTTACACTCTCTTTTACTTATTCGTTTTCGTCGAGACATTTTCATGTCCTCCATTACGGATTTTAATAAATCCTTTCCGGCAAGCAACGTCATCATAAATATTTAAATATTTAAATTCAATGAAATAGAGTCCGGGTGAATGTAACAAAATTAACAATATTAATTTTTAACAACCGAAAATACGTGACAACACACGTTGTACATTTTAAAAAGAGCTTTTATTTTTAAGCATGTGTTTTAAAAGTTATTTTGTTAAATGCATTACTTGAACTTCTATTGGATGTTTTAGCTTGGCGTGTACTTACACACCCATATATATATATGTATATATATTATACAGGTATTTATACGAGTCCATATGTATACAACACTCTATACCGCGAGTATACTGCTTTGATTCGCGGGGTAAGCGCGAAATGTGTGTTGGAAATTAATTATTGCTGTGGCGCCGCGTGTGTACATGGTTGCCACACGTCTGAAACACGCGTTAACGGCTTTTCCCTGAGTACACACATATATATATGTATCACATATATGCATACAGGGAATGGAAAGTCTCGTCATCTCGTTTTATACTCTGTTGTAACGTTTTACTATTCCCTTACGCCACTACCGTCGCTCTTGTCGTGACGTGACGTCAAACAGACCCTTTTCCAGTTCAAACATATATATAGCACACTATGTATATATGTGTATAACATACAATACACTTTGCATATGCGCCCGTAGAATTTTCCGCGCTTCGGACGCGAAAATTCAAACCAGTTGTCAAACTGGGCAAAATTAATCAAAACTTGTCTTTCAAAATATTAACAATCGACTCCTGTTTTATTTAGATTAATTTTTAAATTATTTCGTTGGTAGTTTGATATTTAAACTGTGTCGCTTCAAGACAAAGAGAAACCGCAACTGAGTACACGAAAATTTGTTCCCAAATATATATATGTATAATTCAATTTGTAAATTAATTATAATATGGGTTATGTCTACAACCGGCTGTGCATGTATGGACAATATACATATATATATTTGAGATATTGTTTAATGTTTCAGTAACCGAATGACTTATGAGATCGCTGAGTAATTTTGACGTATGAAATACCCATTACCTCTTTTTATTATTTTATTTTTCAGCACACCTCTAAAACCAATAAACTATACAATATATATATATATATAAATATACACCACAGCTACCGTGTGTGTGTGCATGTGTGTGAGTATAAGTATCTGTGGATGTGATCCATACAGTAGCCTTTAAAACGAAATATCACGGTTGTTGATTTGCCGACTTGCCCAGCGGATATTGTTGATCAATATTCCAAATTCACTCGTAACGTTTTTTGTTCCCCACAACATGTTGTTTGTAATAAATATTGATGAGTCTAAAAAGGTATAATCTCCGTCGACAGATTTTTAATATTGATCTCTGTGTAGAAATTAATCGAGCTAACCATTTTCTACAAAAAACAAAAAAGAAGAACGCCAGGAAAAGTAATAGTGAATTATTAATACTGGATTTATCAATAAAGATTCTAATGCTAGAAGTTTCTCGATAAATAAAATAATCCGACACTCGAAAAATCTCGAGAAACACGAAACCGAGTGATTAATCAACGAAAATCCAAGTAATTTATTATCGCTAATCATGTTTAGTTAATCTTTAAGATTCTTGGACTTGGACCCGAGGGAGAACGACCGCGACCGAATAGGAGCGATATCATGATCGATCGATTTGGCTACTTTACCAATCCCTTTCCCTGATAGATATTTCGTGGCGAGGTTGATTCCATTGACTAGCTTGACCTAGCCTTCATCTTTATCACTCTCTTTTGTGCTCTACTCAGCCCTACTCCAACTCCAGTCTACTCAGTATCCTAAATGTACTCGGTGCACAGCGATGTGCATTACACTAGACCAGCCGGGAAAAAAACAGGACGAGATAAGGGCTCACGTGACCGATAAACTCGATAGACGTTAAGTCCCCGGAGATCCATCTTCCATTTGCATCACGTCTTTTTATTGTCCAATTCTCTCCGTATATTGTTTTTTACTGCTGTCCAACTATCCGGTGCCGTTAAACTCTTATTAAAATGAAAAAAAAGTCATAGAGAACTTTGCGGCACTAAAATGGAGAATTATTTCTTGTCCCCAAGGGGATTGTATTTAAGCTCCTGTTCATCGGAGTCCACTCATTTGGAAACCACACGTGTTGTTTTTGCCGTGTTCTACATCGTACTATATAGAGAAATAATAGCAATACTATATATATATACATATATATGTTTACTATAGTGCGCAATGGGCAGTACCAACAAGAAGAGAGAACAGAACAAACGTCTTAGAAGTCCCGGTACACTCGTATATAGCTTTCAAGAGACAACTTAAGGCTATTCCTGCGAAATCCTAAATGCTATCGTGAAAGCACTAGAGCCCCATTTGCTATCAACTTCCGTTTTCGTGTGTCTTGCTAGCAGAGTGTGCCGCCGGTGAATTAGTAGTTTGGAAACCCGTTTTTGCAGTCGCTTCTTACTGGTAAATGGGTAATTTTCGCTGTTCTCTACTTCACATAATATGTGCTCGCTTATCTCTAAAGAACATCGAGACCTTTTAACCCAAGACCCAAAGCATCAGTTTAAACAAAACATTAAACTATTCTAAAATGGCCATTCATACTTACTGATGCTGATTTAAAATTCCCGCGGCATTTCAAAGAATTAAACTTTATTGCGCTATGAAATTTTTTATGGCGCCCATTGAACAAAAGTGCGTCAGCATGCCTTGATTTTATTTATGAGTTTATTACTTAAGTTATAATTCTTACAGCTGAGGAAAAGAATGATCGAAAATGGGTTTAGGTCGTATATAAAATTTATTTGATTAGCATTTGTTTGGGCGAAATCTTGACAGATTTCCAGCCGACGTAGGGTAGAGCGTAATGACGTTAGAATGTAGAATAGACAAATTCAGTTGATCCCTTGGATATCCTTGGGTGTATGGACCGACAACTCTTAGCCAGTGTTATATGTATGTAACAGGGAGAGAAGATTGAGGGGAGAGCAATCAATCTTTGAGAGGCAGATGAGTGCGGACCTAAAATATAGGGCAACACAAATTTAGTCTGGCCGCGTCCGTCCACGTGTCGACGTGAATGCGCAACCGCCCGGGTTGTAATCGATATTGCCGACAAGGTACCACGCCCTGCACCTGCGAGATGTGCGGGATGCAACGGTACTAATACGAACCCAAGCAAAGCTGTGGTAGTGGGAACCGTGGCCAGAGGAGATGGAAGTACGTGTACCGGTGGTTCGGCTGCTGATGCTTTTGCTTTAGCTTCTGTTTTATCCCAAGAAACAACTGTTTCTGATGCCGGCGAAGCCTCGCTCTGCCACTAACTTCAACTGTTGAGGCTTCCCACACCCACAACCCCGGCTATCAAATGTCTAATTTATATTAATGAACCGGAATAAGTTGAGTAATTTGATGAGGATTCTGTTCTGAGGAATGATAGGTTAGAAATGACTTTTAAAATGCAGTATGTAGCACGTCCTATTTGCGTTTTCCCACTACTTTGCTCTTCTTCATCTCTCTCTCTCTCTCTCTCTCTCTCTCTCTCTCTGCTGCTCCTGGTTGCCATGGTGCTCGAGTGGGAAACGAGATCCACGTAAATCGTCGTTGGGGCAAACGTACGTCAACCTCCTGGCGTCAGTTCAGTGAGACAGAGACAGAGACTGAGGCTGAGAGAGAGAGCGACTCCCGGGGGTTGGTTACGCAAGGTCGATTCATTGATTAATCCGGGAACGAGTTCGAGCGGGGATTCCCGGACGTCGCTCGGCCGTTGCCCGAGTTACTGGCTTTTCTTCCTGCCATTTTCCTGATGACTTTCCTTCTGCCCTTTCCTCGGGATCTGCACAGATCTTTGTCTCCGTAATAACAATGACGATAATCATCATCATCATCTTCACCGTCTCATCGCTGGTGTAGTTGTTGTTGATGCTGCTGTTAGTCCCTTAAAGCTGAACAAACATTTACACTGAGGGCACTGGAATCAGATGATAATCTCGTCGATTAGCCAAAGTGTCTCTTGTTGACTTTAAGTAGGCCTACTTCTATACTTATAAACTTATATTATACATCTCCATTCTCGGTTCTTCATTTTTTTTTTCATCAGACAAAAGCCACTTGGAGTTTAAAATATTTTAAAGCTCATGACAACTAAAAATAAATACTTGGGAGTTCGCTTTATTATTTTTACCACAGGCCTAATGGGATTTATTTCCTCGGGTGTTAGTCTGGCTGTGAAATGGTAGATTTTTTATTTTGTTGGTCGCTTTGTCTCTAAACGTAAGCTGTGCAAAGACCTCAGACGTTTCCCAGTGGTATTTCTCACGTGGCTGGATTTTCTCTCCTCATATATATATAAGTACATAAAATGTGTCTTTGAGGAGTACAAGGAGTACAAGCAATATATATTGTTCATGATTACGCTTATCCTCTTTCTAAATTGGTTCGAGTTGATTCCTTGTTGCATAACTCATCGCGTGTGCTCGGAGTACCGGGCCGGGGGATAAACAAAACGCACGATTGTGGAATAATAAAGAATAGGGGATGTGAGTTTGTAGAGTATAGAATAAAGTAGAGTTGTATCAAGTGTATGAGAGAGTAGTAAAGGATGAGATTTAGCTGGTTTATCAAGGTGTGGCGTGTCGAGAGTCTCGTTGCCATGGAGCAACCCCGGGGCTTCTCTACTCTACGTCGAGCAACGAATAAGCAAAGGAAGAACGAATATACACTGAGAAAATTAAATGATTGTGTTTATTATCCTAAATTTTTAGCCCCAATCATCTAGGATGATAAGAACGATTTTAAATGCAAAGATAGTTAGAGTTATAATTTTTGTTAATAGGATTAACAATCATTGGATGATAACAGTTACCATCAGAATGATTACAGTTACCATCAGGATGATTACAGTTACTATCAGGGATGGTAATTATTATTATGAAAAAATTGATCGAAATTTCAATAAATTTAAAGTAGGGGAAGGGAGGGCAAAATGGGCCCCCTGAAATTTTGGATGACTCGAAATATTTGGGGGCAAAATGGGCCGCCCAAAATTTATAACGTGAAAAGTGTTTGAGACGGAGGGTTGGGGCAAAATGGGCCACTCAAAAAAAATTGTAACGAAAAAATTAACTAGGCGGAAAATAAAAAAAAAATAATTTTTTCGTTACAATTTTGTTTTTCGGAAGGTTCATTTCGCCCCACATATCACATATTGACCTTAAATATAATAGAAACATTATAGAGGTCAGAATTTGACGGAAAACGAAAAAAAAACTTTTTTACTTAATTTTTGAAAGGGTCTTTCGTGCCCCAGGCTCCCCTATTAACATTTCCTATTTTTTTACCCTTGTAAAATGATGGTTTCATTATAATCGAATTAATTGTTATTCTAATTATCTTTGATGGTAACTATTATAATTTCTGATGGTACCAGTTACCATCAGAAATTATAAATATAACTATTTAGGATAATAATCCTAATTAACTCGAGTTAACATCCATGATCGTAATACTTATCATCCAGATGGTAACCATTACAATCTAGATGATTTACACAATCATCTAGATGATATTCATTACTATCAGATTGATAGTAAAAATTTTACCATCACTTGATGATAACTCCAATCATTTAATTTTCTCAGTGTACACAAAGGAGAGACAGATAAAGTCTATACATATATATGTGTTTATATATATTTATGTAGGAGTGTGTATGCATGTATGTATGAGAGAATGAAAGAAAGATATGAAGTGGAAAGTATAAGACCTTGATTCTTTATCTTTCGATCTGGAGAACGAAACGTGACCTGATAAGGTCTATGAGTAAAAGGTAAAGAAGAGACGGGGCTATTATTTCTAAACGAAATGAACAAAGGGCGTTGAAGCGAGCAATTAATCACCCCTACGTTTTATTCTCTCTTTTACTCTTTACTCTTTTCCAGCTGGTAGTGGTACTAGTGTACGATAAATCTCGGATTATCTACTGGTTTCTGTCGATCAATCTGTGCGACGTACAGACAAGATGACAATGCCGTAAAGAACGGAGAACAATGAAAAAAAATGTTAAAAGTAGAAGAAAAAAAAATGAAATATTGTTAATTGGATGACAGCGTCCGTCACGCAATCGCGGTATCAGTTTCTCGGGCTCCCGCTCTTACCCTGTATGAGTTGCATCCTCATCATCATCTACCCCGTGGACCCCGGGCCGGCCGACTCTATGTGTGCTATCCGCATCTGGCGGCACTTGTCCACCAACGTAATTAATCCGCTATCGATCCACTCAGTGTCTTTCATCGGCAACTCTACTCTACATTCTACTCTAAAAATTTTGCGTCAATATGAGGAGCTTTTGCTTGGGAAAATTAAATTGGTTTATAATTTTGACAGGGCTCTGATAGAGGATCCAGCTTTTTCGATAAATAGATCGCGTGTGATAAATCTGCGTGTGGAATAAAATAGTTAGGAAGATGGTTGTAGAAGTTGAAGTAGATCTAGCGAACCTGGGTGGGAGTAGGAGCGAAAGCGAGAGAAGAAAAGGTGTTAAAGGGTGAAATCTCGAGAGAGATGAAAAAGTTTCGTTTCTCAAGCGGATGAGAGAAGTGGTGAAAGATGTGGAAAGTAGAAAGGGAATATGAGTGAGTCGATTTCGCTCGGCTCTAATGAAACTCCCCAAGTTTTCTTCTTCTTCTTTTTATTTTTATTCTTCAGTTTATTTTTATTTTTGCCTTTCTTCTCTTATTTTTATTTTTCTCACACTATTTTATCCCGCTCTACCACCCAACACTCTTTTATTCAACTCATACTCGGTTGCTTTAGCCCTCCGCCGACACACATCACATAAAACACAAAACTCTCTTGTATATTATATACAAGTACTTTTCTGAGTTGCCCGCGGTGTCATCTTGTCGGGCTGTGAGCAGGCCGCTATCGATCGTTTTTTTCTTTTTTTTCCCTTTCGCATATGTACTCGTTCCTCAACTCTCACTCATCCTCAACTCTGCTTTGGTTATTTTACTCTAGTTTCAGAGTACTGTGAGCGAGAGGATAAAAATTCACGTCACGCGCCCTCACATTTGTGAAGCGAAGACGAGAAAAACCAAGGGATGATTATTCAGGAGGGACTTTCAAACCCACCAACCCTTGTTCCACCTTTTTCCCTTTTCCTTTTTCTTTTTTTTCTGGCCTCTGTCTCTGGTTTATTTTTTTGTCCCGCTGCTGTCTGTCCTCTCTTTTATCTCCTCGCCACAACCCCCAGCACCGGATAAAAATGTTTGTGTATCTCCAAATATTTAATTAACCTCTTGACCCACTACCCGGCTAAGTCACTAAGCCAAAACGAGTAAGACCCGTTCCCACTGTGCTGTATATACACAGCTAAAAGTTTAGCAATAAAAAAAATTAATTATCTGTCATAATCGCAAACTTTATACTTACGGCTTAACTTATTATCATTATTGCGATCCCAGAATCTTTATTGCAATAAATTAACCCTGGTAATAAAAAGCACTCATGAATTTTAAATGCCATACTCGATAAAAAAACATAATTGAGTTATTTATTTTCTTTGTTGCAGAGGCCGACTATACCTTGGACGATTCCTTTTGGAATGAAGAAACTCCCGCCGGTGAGTAAAAGAAGACGTTAAGATGTATAAGGAAAAATATATAAAAAAATATATAGAGCTAGGATACAAATAAAAGTATAAATGTGGAGGAAGAGAAAGTATAAGGTTCGCTACTCGTAACTAGTCTTCGTCTGCTTTACATGCGCATATCCCGACCCCATTGCCTTCTGGCTACATTCCCGGCATCCCCTCAATTCACCCCGCACTTTTCCAACCCCCGTTGCGCCTTTGCCGTTAGTCAGACTCGTATTCGTATTCGATGTCGTAGTCGTTGTCGTTGTCGTTGTCGTTGTCGTCTTCTTCCCATCTCTGCAACACATTATGTACAGTAAACATATGCGAGCGAGCTATTTGAAGATGTGGGTCGTTTCCCACTTGCAAGATTGTGTGCGACTCCTTTCTTACACCCCGGCCTCAACCGACGCCAGGCATTTCGTCCTTATCGTCTTTATTGTTCTCAAAAATTTAAACTTCAAGCTCTTTCTCTTTCTCTTTCTCGTTCTCTTTCTCTTGAGATCACAAGTACTGTAAGCGTTTTCTCGCCCCGTGAATTATCTTAAACAGCCCGAATAGAGGAAGACACAAATCAATTGTACAAATGAATAAAAAAAGTACAAAACACTTTTTATCTTACGTAAGATAAAACTTGTCGCAGAAATATAATTTTTGGTCAATAAATTTTTCCGCAGTACTTACAAGATATATATCACACATATATATGTGTACAGATATAGATGTCTAGGAAAAATTCTTGAACGATAAATCTACGGCACTACACTCAGTAGCTTTCGAGAACTTGACGCGCCTCATAACAACATCCGGTCCAGTATTTTATCATCTAACAGTTGTCATCCGTAGCACGTGGGTTTCATGAGTTCTCTAGCTTGTTATTATATATATTTTTTCTCTTTTCCTTCTCGGAACACACCCGCGATTATCGTTTTATCTAAGATCGATCACCCCAACTCGCATCCCCTTGAACTTCCATATAAAAGACGATATATATTATTATAGGGACGGACGTTAAACTAAAAAGGTCCCGAAGGGAGCAAATGTTTACACAATCAGGGACTAGGGGCACGCTATATATATCAACATTGACCACTTGGATTTTATTATTTTTGTAGGATCCTAAAAACAGTCAGAGGGAATGATTAATGTCCTCTTGACCCAACTTCCTCCCTCTTGGGCTTTTTCGTTTTATATTTAGGCAACTTAGCCTTAATCCATTTAAGTATTACTGACGCAGCGCAACGTCTTCGACAACTTGTATTATATTTTAATGCCGATGGCTTAAGGAAATAGCAGCCATTAGATATCGCGGCTCGGGATCTCGTGTTCCCGTGGATGTCAGCCAGGACTCTTACTTTCCACTTGTATTTTATTTAACTCGACTTAATGTTATCATTACAATAAAGCGGGTTAATGTTGCGAACTATTATATCGAACAGCAAAGACGGGAGCTTAAGTAGCCCAAGTTTGCGGTTTATCGTAAAGTTTGAAAACGTATTTAAACTAAGAGCGGTGTAGAAATAATAGAGGCTCAGTTGGTAGTCGATTTAAAGTTGGGTAGTTGTCATTGATGTCAATGTCGAGGTTGGAGGTTGGGTCCGGGTTCGGATTCGAGGTTCGAGGTGGTTGTCGTTACCCCATCGATGATGATCTTCCCTTACGATTCAACGACTTGATAACGAGGCGTGGAGCGTGAAATTCCTTTGGCTCCCTCAGGCTAAATCAAGTCCCTCTTATCGCCGTAGTTTCTCTTATATTTTCCAATGTAAAAGCTCGACTAGTAGACCGGAGCGAAGCTGAGTTGAGTTGAGTTGAGCTGAACTGAACTGAGTGTAGTAAAGTTAAGTATAGCAAAGTAGAGAGGGCTATGTCACTGGAGCTCTACCAAAAGCCCTAATGAACGCTTCAGCTGATGTAAGTCTTTTACAATCATACTACTACTCAGCTCTATAGGGGCGTTTACTTATTGAGCCATTTAACAACCGGTGGGTTGTTTTACATCGGCTACGACGTTATGATTTTAAGTTATTCATTCAAATTTTAACTAATTTACTTGGATTTTTGAATTATCTTTATTAAAACGTCAAATATTTTTGGCAGTTGCCGTAAATTATCCACACCTAATTTATATTTAGTGTAGCTAAAATTTCATTTAAAATTTTTTATTTTATTTATACTTTTTTTCAAAAATTTATATAATTTCGAAAAAAGGTGTTAAAATGGTCTCACACCGGTTTTATTTCACAGGTTTAAAAATGGTGTTCACGCTATTAATTGAAAATTCGTACACTGTAAAAAATTTTCGGAGCGGATGACTGCTTATTCATTTAATCTCCTCGGAGTAAAATTTACACCGAAGGGGAGTTTATTTCAGTAATGAAACTCTGAATGGGAGTAAATGTGAATTTAAATAGAATCCCGATCACTCCAAAATCACTCTGCTGAAAAAAAAACTCCTTATTTATTCCGTATGCGGATTTTTTTTAAAAACTTCGAGTGACAGAGTGAATTTTGATTTAAATAAAATCCGTAATCGTTTCGAATTCGATCCCGATTTTTTACAATGTACAGGGCCGGATTTAAACTTGATGCCGCTCCTATAGGTACCGGAAAAAAATCCACCCCAATACTGGAATTTTACTTAAATTTTTAGTCTATATATTTTGTTTTTCAAAATTTTGCCGCCCCAAAAAATTTTCTGCCCTAGACACTTGCCCCGACTTCCCCTAGTGTAAATCTGTCGCTGACAGTGTACCTAATTTCCAATTCAAAATTCTAAAAATGAATTTAACCCAAAAATCGTTAGTTTCATAATAAAAATTTCAAACCTTCATAAATATGAAATTTCAATTTATTATTATAAGTTCTATTAATAGATTTTTACCCAAAGGTTTTTTATATATGCTGATATTGCCAAAGGGTTTTTACATAATTAATATAAGAAATTATTTATAATTACCACGTACCCGAAGTCGATATTAATGAACCATTACGACCTAATTAATTGATATTTGTAAATTCTAAAAATAAACTGACTAAAAATTGGTATTTGTTATTAATAACCATAAATTTTAAGGAAACGGTTATTAAATATTTAAACACTAAACTTACACTTGAAGTTTAAAACTTATATTAATAGGAAATTCTCACTTAATTTATATCTGAGTACTCAAACAATTAACTTCTCTAAAGTTGTTATTAGTAGTAAGAGGTCTGTATTCAATTTATTGATATTTCGAGCTTCTAACAATGAACTTTCATAAACAGTTGTAATTAATAATAATTAATACCAGGGGGTTTGTACCTAATTTATATTCATATATTCTGTTGTTAAATTAGTACCGAATTTTTATAAATTATTGTTATTATAAGTGATGAAGAATTTTAACCAATTTAACATTAAGAGCTCGTAAACAAACTAAAAGTTTTTTGAGGAGGGATTTACACCCAATTTATATTTAAAGATTCTGAGGATGAAGTTATACCCAAGTTTTTTTCTTAACTATTATAATAAGGGTTTTGTTCCCAATTTTTGTTTAAAGAACTTTTGAATAAACTTTTCGCGCAAACTTTTTATTAATTTATATTAACAGCCGGTTTTCACTTAATTAATACTTAGCACCTCGATTAATATTATATATTAATAAACTTATTATTAATTATGATTTTGAATAATTAATTTATACTCTACTCATTTTTAAAAATTGAATATAAAAAAGTTAGTTTTTAAAAAATGGATTTACCGAAAATTTATATTTAAAGCCTCTAAGTAAAAGTTGTAGCCAAAGTTTTTATAAGCTCCTATAATAAGGGATTTGTACCCAATTTATATTTAAAGACCCTCATAATAAACTTTCACGAAAACTTTTTCACAATTGTTATTAATAAGTAAAAGATAAGTATTTCATGATTATATAAAACATTATAATCATAAACTTGTAGCTCAAATTTTATTAATCCTCATTAATGTTAAAAGATTAAAAATAAATTTATGACAAGACTAAAAAAAAAAGGTATAAGCCCACACTATCCCGGTGTTAAATTTAACCTCAGAAATGGTGTAAAATAAGACCGGAAGGGGTGTAAAGAGGTGTTCAAAAAGCATACTATAATTTTATTTTTCAAATATCGGAAATCGGATTGTATTTCAAATTCAAAAATTTTTTTATTGTTTCAAAAATTAATGATACGATAGATTTACAAATTTTTTGAAAAATCCATCGAATATTTTCCCATAATTATATATTAATGTTATTGTATAAAATATAGGAAACAGATTTTTAAGATTCAAGTCTCTGCAAACTAAATCAGCGGGAAAATTTGAATTTAAATATCAATTAATTTGATAAGTGATCGAAAGTTTTAGCAGTTTGGTCAGTTTAATAAAAGTGACATTTCATTTTATACATGGTAAAAAATGGGGACAAAAAATGTACGAACTTTTATTATACTGTAGTCCAAATTTGAAACAAGTTGAATCATCAAAAATTATTATGCTGCACTATAATTATTATTGTGTGCGTCTAAAAATTTTTTATTTTCAAAGAAATAATATTCATTATTTTGTAGTGTAACATAATAATTTTTGGGAACTCGACTTCCTGTTTTAAGTTTAACAAACATCATTTTTTTTCTGTTCCACTGATTTCAAAACCCTTAGACTTACACCCCCGTACTCCATTCAGAATTAATTTACACCTTATGTACACCATTTTAACACCGGTCGGATAACACCGCTAAGTAACACTACTACACCAGTTCATTTTGCAACGTAGCCAAATTATTAATCTTCACTCCTAAAGGATTAAAACTAAGTTCCCTCCCTATTCTATTATTCATAATTTCAAAGTTTTTATTAATTGATATTAATCTCAACGGATTACTGAATTTATTTTGCAAATTCTATCCACTACTTCTCAGACTTCTTATTAATGATTAATAATTAATCATCACTAATAACAGAGGATTGAGCTAAAATTAGCTTTAGCAAATTCTCTCACAAACTTTTACCTAAAATATAAGATTATTGATCCTAACATTAAAGGATTACCTGATTAAAGTTCAGAAATCCAATTAATAAACTAACCCTATTAATTAATCCAAAGTTATTTGTAATTAATATCAGAGCGTTGTGTCTAATAAATACTCATTGAATGAGTGTAAAAATAAACTTTTATATCAAGTTGTTAATAATTATCAATAATAAAGGATTAAAATAGTAGTATTTAATTTGCGGTTACTGTGGTTACAGGCGAGGTCGAACGACTGCTACGTGAATATCGACAGAATCAAGAGCTAGTACGCGATATTGGTGCCCATAACTATCAGATAATCTATCCGGTACAGTTGAGGCATCACGAGAAAATGGGGATATCCACCCGAGAAGCCGGATCGCCAAAGGTACAATATATATTTATATATTTATATATTTATATACCCATACATTTAATGTTGTTAATATAAAATCGTTAAATATTTTTATCTCTCATAAGTCTTTATTCCGTGAGAAATATCATCTCTTATATACTTATTTTAAATTCTAACTATTTTTTTTAATCCTCGAGTTTTTATAAAACTTTTTTTTATGACAGTATCCTCAGAGAGGCGGATATGGAGACGGGTATCAATCCGCTCGCGGGAGATCAAGAGTAAGTATATTAAAATAAATATATCCATGCATTGCATCGGAAATCAGACTAAATGCTTCAGTGTTATTACTTTTTTTTTCAATATTTTTTCATTGTTATTATTATTATTTTTTTTTACAGGCGGGAAAACATTTTCATCGAACTTCGCTCTTGATAAAGGCCTTCAATCATAAATTTCGTCTAGATTTAGAATTAAATACGTGAGTATCTATTTTTTTTCTAACAAATATTGGAAAAGCTTTTTATTAAAATATCGTGTTTCGGCTTTAATTAATTTTCGTGATAAGAAAATGGATAAATAATGGAGTTTCGATTGAGTAGAGCTATTTAATTATTTGCTGATGGGTCATAGTAAGACGCATGAAGTAGTAGACTCATTTAATCAATAAATCATTGTTGAAAAAGGATGAAAGGGCCAAAGAAATAAATTATCTCGTCATTGGTCTCCACACAATACTATTTTCTATCTTACTCATGCTTTAAATATATACTTCTATTGTATATATATGTATATATGTATAAATATATATATAGAAGAGACTGTCGTAGCTGACTACCGCACATCGATCACACGTTTTTACCCTCGGGGTAACTAAAAGCCGGAATGTATTCACGCTGCCGGAACACGTTTAATTTTCCACGATGAGCTTAATCGAAATCCGTTGAAACTCGGCCTAATTAACGGCAGAACACCCTAATTAGGAATGAAGAATACGCCGTTGAAAGGAAGGTTACAGAAGAATTAAAAAAAAAAATTAACTAAAAATTTAACTTCCTAACTTGGAGTCGTTATTATCTGCAGTAATGCCGCGATCCCACGAAAGTTTGAATTTATTTAAGCCTCGAGTATGAAAAAAGATAAATTTATTTTAATTATTCTGTTATACCTCTAAAGTGTACGTTGCTTTAATTTTTGATAATAACACTATCTTTTACTGATAATTTATTCTAATAACCTTTCAGTAACATCTCGCGGCTGTTATTTTAATGATTTAAACCCTCATGATCTATGTATTTTGATGGTTAATTTATGTAATATATAATAATATTCAATTTTGTTATTGTAATTCATTATGGATTCATTGCTTGATATTTCAGTGCGAGTACTTTTGATTAAAAAAGAGCGGGATTTTTTGAAAATTTGAATATAGAAAATTTTGAGTCATGAAGAAATTTATTTTACGTAAAAAATTCCTGGGAAATAGATTTAATTTTTGAAAATTTAAAATTATAAATTTTGGCGCGTAATTTAAATTTCAAAATTTTAACTAGTGACTGAGCTTAAAATATTTGGAAATTTTTTTAGTTTTTACTGACACACTTGAAAACAAAAAAATTAATAAATAAATTTTTTTGAAAATTAATTTAAAGTATCCAGAAATTAATTTTTCCCCTGAAGGACGAAATTTATGCGCTGTTAATAAATGATTCATTAGTAGCAAATTAAAAAAAATTTCTTCACACAGTTGTTAATAGGTAATGAACCCGATATCTGAATAATAAATTTCCAATCGATGTAACAATAGGGATCAAAATAAATTTTTAAAATAATTGATTAGCGCGCAGTAATGGAATGACTGATGCAACTCTAAATAATAAACAATAAAATTTTCCAGGCAACTTTTAGCACCGAATTTGATGCAAAAGGATTTTCTGAGCAACGGCGCCGAACAAATGACAAAGCAGGTAATAGCTTGATTTTGCTAATTCCATTACTAGAACTCGTACCAATAGTTATAGTTGTTAAACAAAATTGTTGTTTTAGTCGGAATCGTAATCACAGTTCCGTCGCGTGTTATATATTATAGATTATTAGGTAATCTGATAAAGTTGGTACGTTCAAATTGAATTCGAAAACCCTTTGGTTAATTTAATTCTAGGAAATCGAGCATTGTTACTACCACGGTACAGTAAAAGATTATCCAGGTGCCAGTGCTGCTTTTCATACGTGCAATGGTGTCAGCGGTGTCATTCACCTGGGTAATGAGACCTTCGTTATTCAGCCATTCTACGGTGGTGATTTGTCGGTTAGTCAAATTGTTCAAAAAGGATTTTAATAAAATTATTATTTTTTTAAATCTAAACTTATCAGCCGTCGATTGAAACTTTACCCATTTTTATTAAAAAATCTACATGCTACATGTACAATGAAAAAAAAAGTAAATTGACTTCATTTTCATAAATAATAACTGATTTAAAGATGATAAATTAATTATTGATAATTAAATTTAAATTTTCCCGCTGACTTAGTTTGCAGAAACTTAAGTCCTAAAGATCTGATTCCGCGAAAAATTTCAGTACCGCTACTGGTATTATTTTGACAGCTTGTTCGAAGATTTCAAAAGTCATAACTTTGATATTTAGGATATAACTCGATAAATTTTGTTGAATTTATTTTCCAACGAGATGTAATTTTTCTTCATTTTTTTCTCTTTAATATACAAGAGATTCGATCTCTTTGATAAGAGGGTGGTGTTGGTGAGGTTGTAAATGTATACAAGAGCATGAAGATGAACATGAAAACAGGGTAAAGTTTCAAAAGCACGTGGTTGAAGTGACTGAAAGAGGTTATCGAAGAAAATCAACTATATGCATACCTCTCTTTTAGCAGAGACATCCTCACGTTATATTTGAGGCTCGAACAAAGGCTAACAAAGGCTGCGGGAATGCCGGGAGTCTTGAGCGACGTGGTGGTAAGAATCGACGCCAAAAGCATGTCCTCGGCCTATCCAAGACTGTCACAGATCGATACAAGCGAGATGTACGCGAGGCCACCAAGTACATCGAAACTGCCATGATTATTGACAAAGCCATGGTACATTTTATTTTGTCCATTACCATCAGCAGTAGTCGAAAAATTATGATAGAATCAGTGTCGGGACATTTAATAAAAATATTAAATGCTGTAAAAATAAATGTTTTTTCAGTTTGACAAGAGAAACGGAAGCACTCGATCGGAAGTAGTTCATGACGCCATCCAAGTTGCCAATATCGCTGATTTGGTGAGTGTACTACCGATAAAAAAAGGTTATTTATACAGAGATAAACAATAGTCATTTGTCAGAGGGTAAATGGTTGGTTTATTTTTTATTTAGTACTTCCGTACTCTCAATACAAGAGTGTCGGTTGTTTATATCGAGACCTGGCTGGGCGGGAATCGAGCAGCGATAGACTCGAACATGGAAATCGGCCGCGCGCTCCAGAACTTCAATGACTATCTTGTAAGAAGTATGTACCACGTGACGCCAGACACAACGCAGTTGCTTACGTAAGTTTAATAAAAAAGAAAAAAAGAAGTTTATTGTTATTGCCGCCATTTAGTTTTTTTTTTTCATTCGATCTGGTCCATTGACTGCCGAAGAAATGTCGAGCAATATTTACTTTTGACAAAAGTAAACGGCATTCTTGAGCTGGTTGTGTGTGGGTGGGTGTGTAAACGCCGTCCAAAAGCATACAACTCGAGTGAAAGAAAATAAAAAGAAGGTTTGGTATATAAGTGAGGAATTTCGATAAACACCTTCTTGGTATTTTTGTTTCGGGCCCCTTGAGTTTTCTTCGATTGTACAATACGAGAAAAGTTATCTTAGTTATTGGAAAAAAATAAAAAAGCACGAGAAATAAACCAGAAAGTACTTATTTTCACAGAGGCGAGAGTTTTCTTGGTGGCGAATCGGGTATTGCTGTACCGGAAACTGTTTGCAGCACAAAATCTTCTGGCATAAGCGTCGATTTGAATACATATGAGCCACATCTCTTGGCCGGAACAATGGCACACATGATAGGCCACAATATCGGCATGAGTCACGACGACGGAAGTCAGTATTACCATTAATATACCCATACATACATATATACATTAATATTCTTTATGAATAAACTACAAAAATAGTCTACAGTTTATCTTGCATGTGTTAAACGTGTGTCCACATGTTATCCCTGTTTGTAAACTTAAATCTCCATGTTGTCTATGTTTGTATATATGTACAATTCGTAAACAAGCTGTTGTACTTTGCAGGAGAGAATTGCTTTTGTCGTGACTGGCACGGGTGTATTATGGCCCAGTCGATCGTCGGGGCTGAAAACGTCCAGCCCTACAAATTCTCCGAGTGTAGTAAATCCGATTACGAGGAGGCTTTGAAAGCCGGACGTGGTATCTGTCTTTTCAACAAACCGAACGAGGTGAGAATAACCTTTTTAATTTTTTATTTCACCTCAGGATCCTTAAATTCCCAAGCAATTCTGGCTGTTTCCTTATGCATTCAGGCCTTAAGCCGACATAAATTTGTACAACTCACACACACACAGACACAGATGCTCACTGGCTGACAAAACCTGCTAAATATTTCAGTTGGAAAGCAGATCATGCGGAAACAGGGTAATAGACGATGGTGAGCAATGTGATTGCGGAACCATTGACGAGTGTCCTAAGTATGATCCATGCTGTGATCCAATCACATGCAAACTGACTTCCGGAGCTCAATGCGCACGTGGTCCTTGTTGTACTAATGACTGCAAGGTAAATCTTTAATTCAAATGTCCCTATCAGTAGACACGAACGTTGATCCTTTACCCCATCAGACACTGATCAAATTATCATCAACAGCTGCGTCATCACGGGTACGTTTGCCGAGAATCGACAAACGAGTGCGACCTGCCCGAAGTATGCACCGGGGAAACAGGTCACTGTCCTCAGGATGTTTATAAAAAGAATGGAAAATCCTGCGCAAACAATCGCAGCTTCTGTTTTGCGGGTTTCTGTCCCGACTTGGACGTTCAATGTGAAGCCGTTTGGGGTGATGACGGCAGCGCTGCAGACATGCAGTGCTTCGAACAGTTTAACTCAAAGGGCTCTATTAACGGGCACTGCGGCACTGATGCAGATGGACATTTTATCAAGTGTGAAGCTGAGTAAGTTTAACAACTTCTTTTAAAGACTTGTTTTATTCTTCAACAAACTAGTAAAACTTTTCCCGTTTTAATTTTCGCGCAAACAACATTTGTCCATGACCCGTGATCCATGAGTTGCGATCTCTGATCCGTGACCAAATATTTACTGAACCTATTTGCTAAACAAACGTTGCAAGCAACTTTGAATTTAAAAAGATCCCGGGTGCTTATGATGAATGATGAATGACGTTAATTTGTTTAATTTGTAAATATTGCAGAAACGTACGCTGTGGTTCCCTTCAGTGTCAAAGAGGAAGTAAACAACCGGTGATCGATGGTATGCATGGCTCATGGACGCGTACCATTATATCTACCAAAGGCAAAGAATATGAATGCAAGTGAGTATAAATCAGCAATTTAAAGCTGTATATTTTCTACCCCCAGTAGGCAGCTAACATTCTGTAAGATAAATATAAATATATCTTGTAAACGCTTAACTTAAAGAGTTGTTGTTGTTGTTATTTTGTTAAGAGCCACCAGCAAAGTTGAGGGGATCGACGTACCGGGAATGGGTCTCGTACGTGATGGTACATCGTGCGGTGAACACTCGGTAAAACTACTTTGTTTGTCTTGATCAATTACTCTACTCTACTCGGCTACACTCTATTCCATACAGTCGAACGTTTTACCAAATATATATGTGTGTAACATATATGTATTTCTTAAAACACATTTGGCCTTTGTTTTATTTACACATGTGCAATACATTAACTAATAACTCTCTGTCTCGATTACTATTAACTACAAAGTTCAAGCAATTTGTTGTTTATCTGTTGTCAGATTTGCGTCAATCAATCTTGCACAAGCTCATTTTCATACATCGATTTGGGCAAGTGTCCAAGTAATCATAACAATATGGAATGTTCGGGCAATGGTGTAAGTTATTTATTTATTTATTTATTTATTCGAATCAATTGTCTCTAAATAGACATCCAATAAAATCTGACACATGTCATGTGTCTCAAGAAACACAAACAAGCTTGAGATTAACCCTCAATGGTCACACTTCCGGCATTAATCATAACCGCCACAAGAGGCCATAAGATCCTGGTCTTTTGATTGGCTGGAGAAATAAAACTATGAAATATTTTTAGAGATATTTCTTGGATATTTTTATAGAAGTTTCGATCCATTTGTATCATAAATTTTTTTTTTTACAAATGGGAAAAATTTTTGTAACAAAAAAATGGAAAAATTGACTTTTTTTTTAAAATGAGGGTAACTTTGTTATTTTTTTATTATTTTTAACTAAATTTTGTGGAAAATTATACGGAGATAAATGTACTTTGATACAAAATCCATAAAAAAATTTTGATAAATAAAATAGAAAACTTTATAAAAAATTTCAAAACTATCGAAAAAAAATGTATGATTGGCTTTTCGCCTATATCTCCGTAAATATTGAGTTTTTAAAAAAACTATAAGAAACCTTTTTTGTAGCGCTTAAAATTTCCTACAAAAAATGTAACTTACACTTTTTCCAAAAACTGAATATTTACTGAGATATTTGGAGTTTAAAATTCCCTGGGTCTTAGGATCCTATGTAGCTGTCAAGGGTTAAGAGTAAACAGGCGATAAATTAGCATGCACGTGTGTTACAGGTGTGTACCAACGTAAACAAATGTTACTGTAACATCGGTTGGAGTGGCCCCGATTGTTCAATACAAATGGACATACCGACATTAGAACCACTGACAACAACAACTGGGTCGCCTGGTAAATCATCAGCTGAAGTCGCGGGAACCAAACTTCAGAAAAAAGAGACCCCCTACGGTAAGTTCCATTTTCATTTAATTATTATGTATATATAAATAATTAACTATCATATATTAATATATTATCACATTGATTAATTATTTGAACAAGAATTTATCGAACATTTTTTATAGTTAGGTCATCAATTTAATCTAATGAGCTGACATGTTCAACACATGTGCGGATAAAAAAATATTATTGATAACCATTTGTCAAGTGTATTTGTATTTAATCTTTAATATTACGTGACAACCCTTGAATCAATGTTTTTTTATGTTTATTTGTATCTACATGTTCTGTAGTAATGATGGAAAAAAAAATAAAAAAAGAAAATGGGTGAGCAGAGAGATAAAAAGGGAGAGGATTAGAGACATGTGCGAGGTTACCCATCAGACAAACCCCATGAGAGATTGAGCGTGAGAGCTTGTACATTTATATATATAAATGTTTGTAAAAATATTTTTAAGGTACATATATATATTTATATATATATAGGAATTGGATAGATGGATTTTTCGATCCTACTGTAAACCCCACTATCATTTAAAATGAGAGACAGACAACGCAAAATGTTTCGCGTATCTCGAGCGCGAAATTGATTCGTATTTATCGAAAAATATACAATCCCAATATACTGTGAAATATATATAGAAGTATAAATCCCATAGCCGTAAAATATAGATATTATATAATACTAATAGTGATAGTAAAGTGAGTAAATTATAGACATAAATATATAAGACATGATTTTATACTCAAGTCCATTTTAAAAGTTGTATATTTATATATTTTTTTATTTGAAATATATTTTACAAAGTGTAAATATATGTGGATTGTATATTTTATTTGAGTTGTCTGTCGTAAAATGAAATGAATATTTTTTTATGAAAATTGTGGTGGTGAAAAAATAGATAATAATATCAGATCAATTTTCGATTTTCATATACTTTACATATTTAGTTCCCTCGGTGATGATAAAAAATATCAAGGGTGGCTTATCGACATTGTGTTTGAAAATCAATTTGGAAAATTTGTAATATTAATATTTTATATTTTATCTGAAAATTATTTTACTGTCGCGACTTAAAATATTGAATTGGATTTAAATTTACGCGCTTTTTTATTTATCTACAAGATAAATGTATATGGCTCTTAAATTTAATTGCCAGCAGTAAAATGGAGATGAAAATTTTTAGTGCCATTTCTGATTTAGTTTTTTTTACTGAGGATATATATAAAATATAAATAATATTAATTATATAATTTAACTTTTAAAAGAATTTTATAGGGCTTAAAAAGTATTACAACTGCGGTAACGACATATGAGCAGTAAATTCAACTTATTTATCGTCTCGTATATCGATGTACGAAGAAGTCAGCAATAAAGTTTAAGATTTAACGATCATGAGGGGGCGTTCGAACACGCGACTTTATACTTCACTATACTTTGAGCTATTATATAGTCCGTAGCCCGCAGTCCGAAGTACGAAGTAAGAAGTACGAAGTACAAAGTTTATACTCTATACTTGTTTTTAAAACATACTACAGTAAACTAAAATAAAATGGGCCATCAATAAATTTTTATAGATTTTCTCTCGGAATAACTTGAGTCCATTCATAAATACGGCAAAAAATAAAGCGGAATATTAATCCTAAGCAGTAATTGGAGCATCGAAAAACGTATTGCCAGAAACTTCTCTGAAAACTTTTCACTTAAAAAACAAATCGCCCGGTTCTGATCAATCAAAACTTGTTTTCTTAGTAATTAGTTTCTAAAACTTTTACTACAAATTTACTATTTTTTCTCCAAAAAAATAAATCTAAATGACTAATTTTTGTGAAAAAAATTTTACTACAGACGTTTTCAGAAAACATCAAGAGAACGTTACAGTAAAAAATTGTAAAGAGCTTATTCAGTGCTTCATTATCTCATTCGCCAGAAGAACTTCAATGAGCTTATGTTCAAATGGCAATTAAACTTCCGCAAACTCAAAAGCATCATTTTTGTAACTAAAAAATTTTCGAACTGCAACTGAATTATTTTTTCTATTCTAAGAAGCTCATTTACTCAGACCTATTTACAAGTAATACATGTCTTCAACAGACATTCATATAATTTAGTGATTCCTGTTGTCAGGATATCCGTGATTCCATTGGTCGATCAGTGACCAATATCTCGAGCTAACATTGTACCGGACATCACGTAAAATTGATTTCGCGGCACACGTACCACATATTCTCATGCTATACATACATACATCCATTTATATACATACCAAATACCAACGTCTATATATATGTACATATGTATGTACGAACAATGAAGAAAATCGTAGAAATTTATATATATGCCCCAGAAAAATAGTATGTGATTTTATTTAACGCACGCCCCTTTTCGATTCGACCATCTAGACATATATAGATACATATATGATCTGAATGGTTATATCTTTTAGCTCGATACTATAGCTCTTAATACGAGTAAGCAATAGGAGCTATTTCATCAAAGCAATCTATCCCGAAAGCTTCTCGAAGATCAACTATCAGACAAACCTATCAAACGTTTTTGTTCCTTTCTGCTCGTAAAAAGAAAACTTGCTCTCAATTGTCTCTACATCTCTCCCTTTGTCTCTGTCTCGTCCCTTTAGGTCCTAGTTCATAGGTCCTAGATCCCAGGTCATAGATCTCAGGTCTGTCTGCGTCTAGTCTAGTCAAACTCGACTGGTCTTTATTCGCGTCACGATGCGAGAGATAAGAGACAATGATAAGTGAGTCATTTCTTATGACACTTATGATACATTTAACGTCGAGTTAGGGGTCATACCATCAGCTGTGCACATCCTGCGATAAATATTAACTCTAGTTTTGTACAACAGTACAGTATTCCGTTGATACAGACGATCCGTTTAAAAAAAAACTAAGTAAATAAATAAATAATAATAAATATATTGTTAGATTTATTACACGACGAGGCTGGTAATTAAATGTAAGTGTAAATTCGAGCTACAAGTGGAGTTAAGCCTAAGGATCAACATAAATATATAAAAGGGACTTGGATTCGTTGGGTAGACAATAGATTTATGTGTGATATTTGCAGGGGAAGGTAACACGAATCTTAGCACCTTGATGATGGTATTTATCCTGCTGAGTGTGGTGAAAGGGGTCTTCATTTGTTTTGCACTAATGGCACGTTGCTACAGGTACAGTAGCAAATATTGAATTAACAACAAATGAAAAAAAAAAATAAGAGTATTATTTCCCAATGTCCCACTGAGTCGCTGGTTATATGTATTTATATATTCTACTCATATTTATTTGTTATTATTATTACTACTACTATTATTATTATCATGTGTATAAATATATATTTATGTGTGTATATATATATATTTATATATGTCAGCTAGTATTAAGTACTAAGTGGGTCGTTGTGGCGATAATATCAACGTCTGTGGTGTCATCGTCTTATATACTGATATATCGTGCCTAGATGGATGATCAAGGAGGCATCGCACGCGGCCACTACGTACATATTGCTCTATTTCGATTATTTTATTATTTTTTTTATTTTATTAATTTGTATGCTCAGAAGGTTCTATCGTTGTTATTTTATTATATTTTATTTAAGGATTTCAGGACATAATTTAATAGTCGGTATAAAAATATATTTTATTACCTCAGGATTATTTTTTTAAAAATTATTTTTATTAAGGGTTGCGATAAAAATAACTGGACAAAAAAATCCTCTGGTCAATTGGCTATTAACTTGTATTATTATTTTTTTTATTTATTGAATTTTTTTGGTCTTGAAATATGGAGTATAAATTTTTTTTTTTGATAATAAAAAAGGATTTGTAAAAAATTTTATGAAGATGAAATTATTATTTTTAACAAACTGGTGGTAAGAATTTATTTATAATAAAAACAAAATTTACCGCCAAAAATCAGAGGAGAAAAATGGGAGCAGTAAAAAAAAATTTACTTTTTTATGAACACGCGAGCTTTTATTTTTTTTTTTTAAATAAAAAATTTCAAAAGCCTAAAAAAAAATATTTTCATAAATAAAAATTTATAAATAATTAATTAAAATACCCATGGAATTTAATTACCAAGAAATTGGGTAATTAAAAAAAAAAATGACACGATAGAATCTTCTATAAAAAATTTAAATGTTTATTTTTATCACACATAAATTTAAGTAAAAATAAATAGTATTGTGTATATATACGTGTATACACCGCAAATATTTAATCATTGTCTCTACTGTCTCTATCTCTTCTCTACTTGCCGTCTCATAAATACAAAACTACTAACTGTTATAACTACTAACTACTAACTACAAATTACTAAATGATAATGATAATAACGATACTAATGAATACAAGATAAAATGAGGAGTCTTCAAGTCCTCGATTCCCGATTGGAGGCCCGACGCATGAATAAACTTGTATTTTATCATACAAATGCTAATGTAATGCTGATATGATGCCAGTGATGTATACGATATACCTATATTTATCTATCTTTATATCTCAATATATATGTATATACATATAGACATATTATATATATATATTTTGAGATTGAGAGGACCAGGTGTATGTACACGTGTATGTACACACATAAAATGTACGATGAGATGGATGTATTTTGTACGCGTACTGTCCATGTACTGCAGGAATAGAGCCATCGACTTGACATCCACAGAATAAATATTTGAGAGCAAAATATTTAAATAATATATTATTATAACAATAATTATATATATTTATTATATATATATATACTTGTACATACATATATTTTTATATCTGTATGTATTTGTGTATATGCCTTGGAATCACGTTCGCGCTTGATCGATCGATCTAATTTATTTCTTTTTTTTTTTTTGGATTTTTACTCAAACTCTTACTCTTAACTCACTTATTTTTTTAAATACAGGGGAGACCGGGGCACTATGGAATACTTGAGCACGTAATTTTTTCACGCTTTTAAGCAAATGCAATTTGTTTGAATACATTTTTTAAAATTCGTTATTATTTTATAAATAATTTTTTTTTGAAAATTTTTTAACTTTTTTTTGGTTCAATTATTTTGTATACTATTTTATTTAAATTATACAAATAAAAATACTTTAACTAAATTTATAAAACGGCCCATTTTACCCCAATACTCGATTTCGCGGGAAAACCGTAAAAATTTGAATTTAAAAAATAAAAAACAAAATGAAGTGTCCCGTTGTGCCCCGGATACTCGGTATCGCTCTAAAATTAAATAATTTTTTTTTTAATTAAATTTCTGGACCTCGATTAAAAGTTTTTGTAGCAAAGATCCATCGATCCATCGCGCTCAGTTCCAATGCTTGTGATAGACAAAAAATATAAAAAATAATAATAGTAATAATAATAACAAAAAAAAAGTAAAGTGAATAAATAAAATATAAACGCGATGCCTCATGTACTTGTAGAATGGAACGTTTATTTTATTTATTTATTTATTTGATATTTATTTATTTACTTTTTATTTGGACTCTTTTTTATTTATTGATGTGTAAAAACATATGGTGGTCACGCGAATGTGCCAGCTGCTTGTATGCCCTTACTCGTAACGAGATTTAAACTATTTTTAAATTAATTATTATTAATTATATATATTTATATTGAAAGTAATTTATTTAAATTTACTTATACTCATTATAGTTTAACGTTATTACCTTTTTTTTTCATGGAAAACACCTGCAATTAACGCAGTTTTAGATTATTACTCTTGATTGTAACATTCACGGAAGGGAACAATCGAGATTACGGACTATCGCGTGTTAAAAAATCGCGTTGGCGTTTATTTCAAAATATTGATTTTTATTATTTATAAAAACTAAAAGAAAAAAATATATATATAAATTTTATTTTTTACTGAATGTATACAAGTCTAGTTCTATTTAATTAAAAGCTTACAATTGAATAAAATTTTATCAACAAAAGAATTTTGATTAATTAATTTTAATTGAGCATTCAAATAAAAATTCCTGTTTTTTTTATTTAGAAAAAAAAACGCTAACGATACTGTTGAGAAAAAAAATAACTATCAATATAAATTGAATAAAAACATGTGTTATAAGTTAAATTACGTTTCATCCTTTTGAAAAATAATTTCAGTAGCAAAGAATACTCCAGATGCCGAAGGCTATTATATATGTATAGATATATTTATGTATAAATGTATAGTCGACCCCCAATAGATATAAGAGTTCAATTTACTCACCCGCTTCGATAATACTTGAAATGAAAACTGACATAAATAAAAAGTTTGTATCGTGAATCGAAGCGGGGAAATAAAAAACGAGGTCCACCGATCGTCCGCATTGCATATTTATTAACTGGTCTATATATTTATGTTCTATTCCATACATTTATATAAAATAACTTTAGTAAACGAATTTTAAAAATAGAATAGTTTGATTTTAAAAGTTTTAAATATAATAAAGTAGAATAGTTTGACAGATTATAAAAATTATTTAAAAATCTCGATTAACGTTTATAAATGTGCTGATATTGGCTTCTGTTTCTTTGTATGTTTCTGTCTGTCACTGGCATCTCTGTGTCTGCATGCTGTGGGACGCTCGGATAAAACCAAAAAAAAATAATCACCCCGCATACCGATGATGCGCGTGTATTATGGTAAAATTAACCCTACGCGGGCAACAAATAAAACAAATTATTTTATTTTATAATTATTAATTATTATTAATTAACATACATCATTAATCACATTTATAATTTTAATTAAAACAACTATTTTACATCAAACCATTCATTTTCATTAATTATTCATCATTTTTTCATTAATCTATATTAATATTTATCTCAATTAATTTTTTAATTTTAATAATTTAAAAAAATTTTTTTTTCGTTAATTAAAAAATTTAATTAACTTGTATTATTTCAAAATTCTAATTCAAAATACACAACAATTTGAATGAGTATAATTTTCCATTTTAATTTGAATTTCGACGTAAACTTTTTTTTTAATTAACAAAAAAAAAATTTTTTTAATCCACATTCTACTGAAACTATAATTTATTTAAATTAATTAATTTGATTGATTCAGAGAACTACCACGGCTCTAACACTGTATTTTTAGTTGGTATGCTCATGTCGGTGGTAGGGGGTGTTTTCGTAGTATTTGCTCTGATGGCTCTCTGCTACAGGTCAGTCGTAGTACATAAAAACTTCTCCCTCTGTCTCAGGTTAGTGTGCAGATATATACACGTAGAACGTTCTTTGTATGTCCTTTACTTTTTTATCATTATAAATGTATAATTCATGAAGAAAAAAAAAGAAAAAAAAAATTATATATATCCAAAATAAACCTGAATATTGTAAAATGGAACAATCAAAAGAAAAAATCAACAACTAAAAAAACAAAGGATTTCATTAATTCCTTCATATAAATATGTATATTAATATATACATTCATACATAAATAACACATGTATGTTGTATATATTTTTATATATATCGTCATCTTCCTCTGAATTTGTTTTTCCCGTGTTTAGAATTTTTTGCTCTTTGAGTAACGTTACACCCTCATTTGCCAGCGCATCAACCTCTTTTTTTTTATTATTTCTTCTTTTAATTTTTTCAACCCTTCCTTTTTATTTTATTTAAGCCCGTCTTTTCATTTTTCTCACCTACAAGATCCTTAACATGCCAACGAAACGAATGAATTTTACAAGAAAAAAATATAGTAAAAAAAAAACACCTGTACTGCGGTATCTTTCTAATGACTTTATTTATTTTTAAAATTTTTTTTAAAAACTCAAATTAAATGCTTCAAGTACATTTATTTTAACAAGTTATTTAATCTCTTTTTTTTTATTTGGAGAATATTTAATTTAATTTATAGTGTACTTTGATTAATTAATATTTGTTTGCAAACAAATAAATCAATACGCAGTACAGGAAAATAAAAAATGAAAATAAATAACGTTTTGCGCTTCTAGTTGCTCCTCATTCGCTTGGTGCTTAATTTTTTAATTTTATTATTTATTATTTTTAAAAAATAACTAAATACATTTTAATTTATTTAAAAGTAGCTTCACTTGCACATACTTGAGTCAGCACCTTGGCACATTGCATAGTTTTCATATAAACTGGGTAAATCGTGACTCAATAGTGTGTCGAAAAAAAGCCTTTTTTTTTTTAAAATAAATTTATAATTTTGTAAATTTAAATTTACTCCCTAAGGGTTTTTAAATTATCGTCGATCCAATCCTGGTTATATTCAATTAATCACCACAATAATTACCATAGCCACAGGCGATGTTAATTAATAATTAATTATCCTGATATATTTTATCCGCGACTCGGAATCGCGTAACTATTTTGCGGCTGTGAAATTTGACTTTTTTTTTTAATATTTATTCTCTAATTTTTTTTTTGTCACCAGAGAATGCAGTAACATTAAATTTAATGCCTTTAATATATTACTGAAGATAAGAATAAAAAAAAAATCCGAGGACGTTCATGTTTTATTACTGCACTTTTTCGCCATTGTAATTTTATTGCAGTTGTACATTATTATTCATTTTTTTTTTTTATTTAGTTTTTAATATGTGACTAAAGAATCTGGAAAACCGGGTGGAAAACTCGTTGATACATATATATGTATAATGTAATATATAACGCGCAAGCGTATTTTGAGCCACGTAGAAGCCGCAAAAATAAGAGCAACGAAAAACTTGTAAAATCAATGTAGCCGTGACGAAATTTAGTTTAAATCCTGATTTTATATCCTTACAAATATCATATATATATTTCTTTATAATTGGGTAAGATGGGCGTTGCATTTAATTACTTTTGGAAAATTTTCAAACTGGAGAATAATTATTTTAAATTTTGATGAGTGAAATTTTTCAAAAACTGCAAGATGGACTCCTTATATTTTATATTTTTTACAAATAATCAAAAATGTGAAATTTTTTGAAAAATTTTGATAAAATTTATTATTAATAATATGTATGTCATATATTTTGATATTTTTAAGGTAAAAAATTATTAATGACGTAAGTATAAAATTTACGATCAAAATATACTCAAATTTCATTTTTGAACTTAACAAATTTTGAGAATTTTAATAACATAATAAATTATTTACTCTAGGTCAAATTTATTTCGGACACAACAAAAAATTTTTTAAATATTCAAAAATTTTTCAGGTTGCCCATTTTACCCCGTGTTATGTAAATATAAGCAAAATAACTTTTATGAAACCCAAAAAAAAGTAAATATCAAGTGACAAAAAAAGTGATTTAATTAATAGAAATATAAATAAATTAATTCATATGACGTCAACGTCAATTGTCACCGGGCGCAAAAAAAACTAATTATTCAAAACTTACGTCACGTTTTGTTCAACATGCGCGCGAGTAACTTTTTTTCGACGTCATATTATTTACTTTCCTTTTTCCATTCCTTCAACGACTTATTTTTTTTTTAATTTTTTTTCTACCCTTTACTGCTGCTGCGAGAGAAAAGTAGTACCACCCTCGTGTTATACGGGTGTACGACGTTCGCGAAAAGTTGGCCGACGAGCTTGAACAAGCAGCTTCCGACTTAAAAAATTATCCCATCAATCTACACGCCAACTTAACGACTTTCATCCGCTCATACACATATACATATACATATCTATATATTCTTTACTCTCAACGTCTACTAGGGCGCGATCCAAAACTTTTAGTCACTTTTTTAAAATTATTTTTTATTCCATTCTCTACAATTCAACGTCTACTATCATAATTCCTTCATAAACTCATACCAGCAATGTAGATCTCGTCACGGCTAACAATATCAAACTAAAGTCACAAATGAGAAGAGCAAACAGTAATTGAGTTTACTCCAATGCTCCAGAAATTATTCATCAAAGTTTTTTTTGAATTATCATTCAATCTAAATCCTCTTTATATATTCATCAAAAAAATTATAGAATTTTTTATTATTCTATTTTAGGTACGATAGTTTTATTTAAAACCAGGTATAAAAACTCATTTTATATTTTTTAAATTTTACTTTTTTATAAAAGAATATAAAAACAATTTTTTTTTTAATCAACCATCGGTATCCAAAATTTATTTAAGGGCTTCCAGAAAAATAATTAACTGATTAAGTAAAAAAACATTTCTATGGAATTTAATTTCAGCTTTTTTTTTTTTAAACTTATCTTAATTTATTTTCGTTTAATTAAATGATAAAGTTAAAAATCACGTCGCTGCAGTAAAATTATTTTAACAGAAAAAAAAAGTATCATGGAGCTTAGTACCTCTTATCCAAAAGTTTTATCTTCAAATGGAATCAGATGTAAGCTAAAAAATTTTGTCCAGAGTTATCGTAGAAAATAATAAATTTTTCAAATTCATTTTTTATCACTGACTCATAAGTTTTATAAAAAATTATAATCGTCTGAAATAACTTTAAGTAGACTCGATTTTATTTTTATTCCTCGACAATTCCAGCATTAAAAATTTGAATAATTATTCAAAAGACTGATGCTCTAATTTTTTTGATGAGTCTCCATAAATTTTCCATCCTCTTTTATTAAAAAATCTAAACCCCGTCGAAATCTGAAATATTTTTTATTATTTGATTTATTCCTTTGGCAATTGGTTGATGGGTATAAAAGGGCATCGCGGATAAAAACGCGAACTCGGAGGCCAGAGAATAAAAATAAATAGATAAAAAAAAAATAAATTACGTGGGAGTAAAGTAAAACTATATAACCTAGAATCGGCAAAGCTGCGGGTGTACCATTTGACTGGTTGACTGTTTATGTTACAAACGCATGCGAGATCTATGATTAGATGGTAAACTCGATAGCGGAAGCCTATTGAATGCAATCGTGCATAATAAAACATATATTTATTTTTATTTTCATATTTAATATTTCATCGGTTTTTATACAACTGATCGTGCCCGATAGCCAATACGTTAAATTTAATTCAATTAACAATCAGTTAATAGACAAATAAATAAATAAATAAATAATTGAAAAATAATAATAATAAAATAATGGAGGAAGATACGTTAGCTTGCATGTGCTTTTGGTCCTGTGTGTTTTGTTTTTTTTGTCTATTTGTTTATTGATTTTTTTTTCAAAATTTATAAATAGCGAGTGGTTAATTTTAATGAGCACATGATGATCCGCAGACGCAAGAGTACTATACAGAAGTACGACCCTCCCTATTCGAAGAAACCGGCACCGAAAGCTCACAGTGGACCTTCCAGTAATCATCATCCAGAAATTGTTGCCCTTGATAATGTTAATAAAATCCTTACATTTGGAACCATGCCTACTTATAGGTAAATATATATTTATATATATTACGAAATTCTTCAAATTTTTATGTTTAAAATCGTGTCTATAAAAAATTACTATAAATTTCTATTTTTGTAGAAAGAAAAAAGAAATTTAATTTTTTAAATTAAAAGTAGAACCCGAGGATATTTTTGAAAAATTTCATGGTATAAGTTTCAAAATTCCGCATTTTAAAAAAATCAGCAGTGAATTTGAATAAAAAAAAAAATTCTTTGAATGATCGTTAATTTTTTTTACTGAAAAGAAATTCGGCGGCAAAAAATTAAAAATTTGAAATTTGGCGCGAAATGTCTCAAATATAATTAACTAAAATAAGATAAGAGATTCAATTTTTCGGTATAATTGAAACCGAAAAATTTCGTATCATATTTACTGATACCCAGATGATAAATTTAATCTCTTATCTTAATTAATTGATAGATAATAATAAAAAAAAAAAATTTGCAGCTGTGATCAACAACGCGTGTTATTCCAACCACAGACAAACGTGACCGCGGATGGATCACGACTCAAGTAAGTCTAAAAAAAAAATAATAGTCTTTGTCTTTTTTTCTCGGTTTCCATTGAATCCTCTTAAAAAATACAAAAGAGTGAAGAATAAAAAAAAATTAAAAATTAAAATAGACTTAAAGTTTTAAGAATCTTTTCATCTCTTGGGTTCTTTTTTGTTCTTCTTTACTCTGGTCTACGCGCAATGTTACTCTTCTTCGTTTCCTTATCCTGGCTGATAGTCATATATATATCTATAAATTTATATATATACTAAAGAAACAAACACACGCGGAAACGATGGAACCACAAGGGCGGAAAAGAGTGGGCCACCGCGCTTTATTATTCATCGCTCAAACGGCCTCGGGAAAAATCAACAAGACCTCTCTGTACACTTTCTTTAAAGTTTGAAAGTTATAATAAAAAATAGAAAGAACGAAAGAAAGAAAGAAAGACTATGAACGAACGAACGAACGTACGTACGGAGGACTAAAGAAAAGCAGAAAAGTAAGAGAGAAGAAAAAAATAAGTGAAAATAGAAAAGTCAAAAGGAAGTATAGCAAAAAAAAGAGACGACAGTAGAATTGAAATGTTTTTTTACTTGACAATAAAGTCTTATATTTAAAAAAGTTATTTTTTATATTTTTTATTTATTTCTCGTCAACATCAAACGTCATTTAACGATTCTCAAAGCAGCGCTCGCGTATTTTTATATTTACTGTAACAGAACATTTATTTTTAAAAATGAAATAGTGTCTAATAAAAATGCTAATAATTTTATTTTATTTTTATAGGGAACACAAGACGCCGATGAAGAGAATGGGTGGAATGTACGATGAGGATGGAGGTACGGGTGCCGAAGACGTTGTCTCTGTCATTGATCTACCTAACAGTTTGACAAAGTTACCTGAGAAGGGAATTTTAAAGAAACACGGTGGTTACGGTATTGTAATACCTAAATAGTTTAAAGTTTATTTAACTTCATTATTAATTTACTATATTTAAATTTTAAATTTTTTTAAAATTCAATACCTATAAATTCGTTAAATGTTTCTCTTTACACGGAGAAAATTACATTTCAAATTTACCTAAACAATTTAGACGATAGACGAAAATTTTATGGTACGTTAATTTTATTAATTAAAATATAAATAATTATAATTTTAATAGTACACAGAAAAATACTAGGGGCTGCAACAGGGCATCCAGAATTGGAATTTATTTTTTAAATTTGAATTTTTTTCCGATCTTTTAATTTTGATTCAAATTTTTAAATTTTTCTATACGGACAAAAAAAAATTGAAACATGAAATTTATTCTGCTAACATAAGCATGAAATTATCAAAAGTTTTGATAGTAAAAATTTAACGATAATCATAAAATTTACTGTAGTAAAATAAAACTAGATAGAATAGCTTGTAGCTTTTACTTTTTTCATGAAAAACCTGAATACGAGTACAGAAAATTTAAAATTGCATGATAAGTAGGATTTGTAGGTGGGAAGTAATTTAAATTTTACGTGTGGATGTAAAATTTATAATTTAAAGAGGAAAAATATCAGAGTTAAAGTTATATTTTTAGCGCGAGATTTTTTTTGTTTTAAATTTACATCGCATGGAAAATTTGTTTTAAAGTAAATCAACTCGTCATAAGACATTAGATTGAAAAAAATTTTTTTAAAACAAATAGAATTTTTGTGTTGAGAAATTTTGCACGAAAAAATCCCACACACTAAAAAATTTTCTCCGTGTACTTGTCTTTAAAATTCTAAAACACGACAAAAAAAAATATGTATATATATATATAAGGAAAAAAAAAAAGTATACAGAAAGTAATGTGAATTTTTAAGGTCTAGCAGACAGTGCAATGGTGGAGCGAACATTAAGTAGTTTAAATGGATACCATGGTGAATTGATGGAGGCCCTGAGGAATGCGACGACTCACCGAGGGATGTCTGGGACTCCCTCGGGCTCCGGTAACCTCATGGACGACGAAATGATCCGGAAGTCATTGGCTGAGTGCGGTTACCCCGATGGATATCGCAAGGCGACCGCGGATACGGGCCAAGACAACATCGACAATCAAGACGATGACGACGAGGAAGACGTACCGCCTACATGCGGACCCATTCGCATCCGCACCCTCGAGGACATTATTCGTCAATTGGAGGTCCATTCAGCCCGACACATGAGTCCGAATGGCTCCGAAGATATGCGGATATCCGAGGGCGAGGGCGATCGGCACTACCGGATGGACTCTTCCGTCTGTAGCGAGTCGTCCCAAGGGTAAGTCATATCCTCCTGCTTCCTAACCCTCTAAGGAAGTAATCCGTAATGGTAATAATTATTAATAACTTTTTACATTATTATTACTATTACTATGATAATTTTTTTTAATTAGCCGCCTGGCTTTTTTAATTATTAATTATTTTTTCTGTTCTATGACAATAAATTTTATTAATTATTTATTTTGTACGCTTCTTAGTCCGCGAGGATTATTATTTATATTTAAAAAGACTTTGTTCCATCATCTCTATCTATTTAATATCTTAATCATCAACCTCTCTCTCAATCTCATTATCTCAATCTATGGCTTTAATACGTCCCTCCCTTTTCGGTCTAGCATTACATGGTAATTTTTAATTTTCATTGTCGTATAAAATTATATTTTTTATTTTACTAATCAACAGCTAAAAAATTTTTTTAAATTTAATTTTATTTCATTTACTTATTACATTATTACGGTAATGAAAATTAATTAATTACGATGTAGATATCTAAAAAAAAAAAAAACGAAAATGATGTAAAAAAAATGTTAGACTGACATGTGTCCTCCTGCGTAGAAGCAGAAGGTGCAGCCGCGGTCGCGAGGATGAACGATTCGTCTACGGTCGATTCCGTCAGCCGTCGCGAAGCCCGTACGGCACTCACCAGCATTCGCACCAGCATTCCCACCAAATGCACGAGGAGGAGGGAATCTATGAAACTGCCGATCCTGACAGAGGCTCAAACACTAGGGGCGAAACGCCCGATAGCGAAAGGTATCCGCGTTAATTACCAATCTCCAATGCGCACAAAAAAAATCACCCGTAGACCAACAAACCAAGTCCAATCATCATTAACAGAAAAATTACACGAGCTTTTGCGGCCTTACGGTCACAAACGCTCGTCAATAAATTAAACAATAATAATAAACTAAATATTGAATTTAGCAACTCGTGGACAAACGTCCGTGGTGATCGTCGTCAGCTTCTCCGCCGCCGTCCTGATAAAAAAAAAGAAAAAAAAAACTCTGTCCAAAGTCTCTTGCATGCCTGCACTAGTATCCGTACCATAGATCCACCGGCCTCGCATAGTCTTGTTATTTTCTAGTGATGCATTTATTCAAGCTCAACAACAATTAGCCCGGTGGACGAGTGAGGACGGGGTCCAACATCGGCCACCTCAGCAGCCGCCACCATCTCCACCATCGGCTCAGCTGTCATCATCCTCAACGGCGACAACAATTGGTCCAGTTGCTGTCCATCATCATCACCAACAACATCAACATCATCAACATCATCAACAGCAACAACAATCGCCGATGGAACAACTGCCAATCCAACGCGGCTACTATCCTTCTCCACCTCACAATGACAGCGGCCAGCAAAATAATTGTCAGTCACAGCAACAGCAGCAGCAAGAACAGCAACAGCAACAACTCAATGGCGAGGCCATAAATGCTCAATCCCAACAACAAATAATAATAAATAATAAATTATTAATAAAAAGTCCCGATGTATGTGGAATCGATGTGAATCAATTGCCTAATATTAATAAAAAAAAAAAAAAATGCCCACTAGACGATAATGATGATGTTAGTCTAGATTGTAACATAATAATAAATAACGATGATAATACCCCTAATGAATTAATTACCAACAACACTAGTGATAACGAAAATACTGCCCTATTACCCCCTACGCATTTTCCTGAGTACAAGCATTGATATAAATAAATTTAAAATATAATTATTTAATCGATGACAGATAGTGTCCAAGACGAGAATCGAATGACTAAATGAATAAATAAATTAATTTAATTAATAATGATAATTGATAATTGATAATGATTAATGATAATGATAATGATAATATTTAACAACAAATTATTTAATAAAATTATTATTAAATAAATGAAAAAAAAAATGGATAAAAAAATTTAAAAAAGTAAAAAAAAAAAATAACATACAACCATAGTGGTGTGATTTAATCTCGAACTCGCATTTTATACTGAATAGTGTAAATAACGATTTAACAAAAAAATACGATTGCGACAACAGGTATTTAAATTATAATAAATTAAAATAATCTATATGAAATGTTTATTAATAAACATTAGTAAAACGATTGACTCTTAATTCTTTGATTTTTTTTTTTAAATTAATCCTTGACCTCCTTAATTTTTTTTTTTCTAAGGTAAGTGTGGATTTTAATTCAAAATAATTAAGAGAGGGCTGGGTAAAAATGGGCAGCTAAAAATTTTTGTAATTAGTTATTTTTTGGAAATTTCTATCGTTAATAATTCATACATTTGATTAATTCATATTAATTATATCAGTAAATATCGCAAGTCATTTAAATTGCAATAAGAAGATAAAAATAATAAGAAACAATAATCTTGTTTTATGAAAAAATGAAAAATTTATCATGGAAATAAATAAAAAAAATGTGAGCGGTAGTATAAATAATATGTTATCATATATATATCAGCACAAGGCGATAGTGTTATGAGCTAATTTGTAAAAGTGGGATAACTGCATCGTGCGTTCAATTAATCGTGCAATTACGAGTTAATTCTGATGGCAAAGTAGTGGGAACGTTGATACGAGATAGTTCGTCTGGTTTGCACGCATCGGTATGGCTATGAAAAGCGGTGAAGAGGTAAATTTTTAGAAAATATTTAAAACATTCATACGCTTACAAATATTATAATAGAAAATTGTTTGAATTGTAAAAGATTCCGAATCCTGTTTATGAAAATGGAGTTTGGAAAGGAAAGAAAATTAATTTGCCAGAAGGATACTTTAAAATCGGAGAGAGAGTTCGTAGTCAGTTTGAAAAATATCCAGATTTCGTAGGACAGGTATTTGGTTTACATAATATGAGATAAATGTAAATTATAATTAGATTTTATGAATATTTAAATAGTTTTGATGACTTAGATTGACGGTGCGACGGGAAAAAAAGACACGTTCAAATGTATGGGCGCAAGAACTACAAAGTGCGCACTATGGCTTAAAAAACAAGGCGTTAGTCGTGGAGATGTCGTTGGTCTGTGTTCAAAAAATCATTTGGACAGTTGCATACCGCTTTTAGCTTCTTTCTATTTAGGAGCTATTTTTAACCCTTGGTGGGACAGTTGTTTAGATGAAGGTATTTATCATAAAATAACTTCGGTGAAGACAACTATCGAGAGTTTTAATTTATGTTATTTTGATTAAATAGAACTGGTGACGTATTTTATAAACACAACAAAGCCAAAAGTGTTATTTGTTGACGAGGACAATGCGGAAGTAATCATCAAGGCAATGACTAAAATGGATTATTCATTGCCTGTAGTAATTTTCGGTGAAAAAACTGGTCTGATATCTTTCAAAGACATTCTGCAAACTCAAAACGGTGATGAAGTTAGTAAATTTAAATGTACGGAAGTAGAAGCTGAAGACCCTGCGATAATAATGTACACTTCAGGAACAACAAGCTCTCCGAAGGGAGCTCTACATTCTTACCGATCTTGTGTTCATATGAAGCGCCATTACCCAATTGAAACCACAACGCAAACTATTCTATGGTTTTCCAGCCTCTGCTGGATATCTGGAGTTTTGACAACCATAAGATCAATTATATACAAAGCTACGATGATTGTTTCTCATAATTTAAGCGAGGAAGAGGCTTGCAAATACATAGAAAAATATAAGGTCAGTAATTTTATGATATCAATATGAATTTAAATAAAAATTCTAATCAAAAGAAATCTATTGCTGTAGATTACTCGACTAATCTTGGGAACTAGTGTAGCAAACCGATTTAGTAAAACAGAGCAGGTATGGAAGTATGATGTGTCATCACTCACTGGTGTGCTTTGTGGCGGAGGAATTCTTAAAAATGAGGTCATAGAATTTTTATGTACTCTATTTAGGAATGCAGCTATTTACCCCAGTTATGGTATTAATTAAAAGTTACTTTTCGGTTTTTATTATGATAGATTACTAATTAAAATCAAACAAAATAGGTAGCACTGAGTGTGGAATACTAGTGGTTGGAAAAGTTAAGCCTGATAAACCAATTTCGTGTGGTAAAACACTTCCTAACACAGAAAGCAAAGTTGTAGACTCTGAGACCAATAAAATTCTTGGGCCGAATGAAACTGGAGAGTTGTGGCTCCGAAGCCAAACGTTAATGACTCGCTACTGGAATAATCCAGCAGCAACTGAAGAAGCTATCGACTCAGAAGGTAACTTCGATCGAGTTATTATTTCTTATATGATTCAACCATTTCGCTGCTTACTTTAGGATGGTACCACACTGGAGACCTGGGGTATTATGACAACGATGGTGACATTTTCATTGTTGAAAGAATAAAAGAATTGATAAAATACCGCCTTCATCATGTACCGCCAGCAGCCATCGAAAGTGTAATTCAAGACCTTCCGGGAGTTGCGGAAGTAGCAGTTGTCGCTAAACCAAGTCTTGAAGATCTAGAACTTCCAATGGCTTTTGTTACCAAAGTACCCGGAATGCAAGTCAGTTTCATCCGACATTTTTTTCGAGCAATGGCAAACGTCTACTTTTGAATTTACTGATGATTTTAATTCGTTTCAGATTACCGAGGCTGAAATTAATGACGCCGTAGAAAAAAAACTGCACGACAGAATGAAACTTCGAGGCGGGATTTGTTTTTTGGAAAAAATGCCCTATACAAATTCGAAAAAAATATCTAAGAAAGAACTCCGTGCCATGGCAAGAGCTTTAGTAGAAAGTGAAAAATAATTTCTCATAGAAAAGATTTTTTAATTTTGTATTAACAAAAAAAATTCAAGTAATCTTGACGATATATTTTTGTAACAATACGATAAATTCTAAATTAGTATGAAACAAAAAAAATAACATTTACAGTAATAAAAATTATGAATATTTTTTTAGAAACTTTTCAACGATTCAAAATTTCAAAAACCAATTGAGTAAGAACCTCAAAACATCCCAGCATTTTCAAGCTTACAGAGGTTAAATACGTTATTATCTGTGAATTTTTGAGCTCTTTAAGACAGCTCTTCAAGTTATTTCCGACAAAAAAAAGATACGGGCAACTCGACGTAGAGAGGCAAGCCATGGATAGTGTCATCCTCATTTATCTCCACCCATCCTAATTTATCCTAATGTGGGTCTCAACTCGAACAATAAATGATTCCAAAGACTCTTTATGGCTATTCCTACTAGAGGGCATCATAATGAACAAAAAACGTTATTGTTGTGACGGGATATTCCCAACAGGAGCAAAGTTTGAGACTACTCTTCATAGAGAATCATCCTCACCCGTCTTCACCCATCCTCACCAACCCATCATATGGGTCTAAACTCAAAAAAATAAATTATTCCAAGGACTTTTTATGGATTTTGCTACTAGAGGGCATCATAATGGACAAAAAACGTTAATGTTGAGATGGGTTATTCCCAATAGGAGCAAAATTGCGGGCTACTCTACATAGAAAATGATCTACACCCATGTCCACCCATCTCCATCCATCCTAATTTATCCTAATATGGGTCTCAACTCGAAAAATAAATTATTCCAAGGACTTTTCATGGCTTTCCCGACTAGAGGGCATCATGATGAACAAAAAACGTAAGTATTCTGATGGGATATTCCCAACAGAAGCAAAGTTAGGGGCTACTCTTCATAGAAAATCATCTACACCCATGTCCACCCATCTCCACCTATCCTGATCTATCCTAATATGGGTCTCAACTCAAAAAATGAATTATTCCCAGGACTTTTTATGGATTTTGCTACTAGAGGGCATCATAATGGACAAAAAACGTTAATGTTGAGATGGGTTATTCCCAATAGGAGCAAAATTGCGGGCTACTCTACATAGAAAATGATCTACACCCATGTCCACCCATCTCCATCCATCCTAATTTATCCTAATATGGGTCTCAACTCAAAAAATGAATTATTCCCAGGACTTTTCATGGCTTTCCCGACTAGAGGGCATCATAATGAACAAAAAACGTAAGTATTCTGATGGGATATTCCCAACAGAAGCAAAGTTAGGGGCTACTCTTCATAGAAAATCATCTACACCCATGTCCACCCATCTCCACCTATCCTGATCTATCCTAATATGGGTCTCAACTCAAAAAATGAATTATTCCCAGGACTTTTTATGGCTTTTCATACTAGAGGGCATCATAATGGACAAAAAACGTTAATGTTGTGATGGGTTATTCCCAACAGGAGCAAAGTTAGGTGCTACTCTTTATAGAAAATCATCTACACCCGTCCTTACCCATCCTCACCAACCCATCATATGGGTCTCAACTCAAAAAATGAATTATTCCCAGGACTTTTTATGGCTTTTCATACTAGAGGGCATCATAATGGACAAAAAACGTTACTGTTGTGATGGGTTATTCCCAACAGGGGCAAAGTTAGGTGCTACTCTTTATAGAAAATCATCTACACCCATGTCCACCCATTTCCATCTATCCTGATCTATCCTAATATGGCTCTCAACTCAAAAAATAAATTATTTCCAGGACTTTTCATAGCTTTTCCTACTAGAGGGCATCATAATGGACAAAAAACGTTAATGTTGTGATGGGTTATTCCCAACAGGAGCAAAGTTAGGGGCTACTCTTTATAGAAAATCATCTACACCCATGTCCACCCATTTCCACCTATCCTGATCTATCCTAATATGGCTCTCAACTCAAAAAATAAATTATTTCCAGCACTTTTCATAGCTTTTCCGACTAGAGGGCATCATAATGGACAAAAATCGTTAATGTTGTGATGGGTTATTCCCAACAGGAGCAAAGTTAGGGGCTACTCTTCATAGAAAATCATCTACACCCATGTCCACCCATTTCCACCCATCCTAATTTATCCTAATATGGGCGTAAAGAGGACGAACCTATCCGAAATTTGAGTGTCGTCCGCCAACAAAATAATTTCTTCTTTATTCAACACTTTTTTCGAGACTTTTTTAATGTAAAATACTATTAAAAACTGTAGAAATACAATTTTTTTTTTCTTCAAAATACCGTTGTGTTAATACTGCGAGTGATATAATAAACGTAGAAATGCAGACCTATTTTTGCATTTTCACTTAATTATATTTTTCTTCAAATAGGTTTCAACTCAGCAATTAAAATTATCAGTATCATCATAGCCATGAAAAGTGCAAGTCATTTAAGTATTATACAAATAATATCAAGTAAATAATGCAATCAGGTATGTTGAGAAATTAATATTTTATCAATCTACAGTAATTAATGATAAGAGAAAATTCTGATAAATGAAAAATAATGCGCTGTTATCATTGAAATAAATGAACAACAAAGAATAAATTAAATTTAACACGATAATGGAAGAACTTGTCAGAAATGAGATAACTGTACTTTGCCCTGGATCTATCGTGCGATGGATAGTTACTTCAGACGATGGAGAGGGAACGCATCATTTAATTGAAACTGTTGTTGCAGTTCTAGTGCAACAGATATGGCTACGAAACCAAGTCTACGAGAGGTAAGTTTCTAAAAACATCTCTGTATTATTTCAACAAACTGAAGTATAAACAAAAAATTGTTTGAATTTTAAAAGATTCCGAAACCTGTTTGTGAAAATGGAATTTGGAGAGGAATGAAAATTAATTTGCCAGAAGGATACTTTAAAATCGGAGAGAGACTTCGTAGCCAGTTTGAAAAATATCCAGATTTCGTAGGACAGGTATTTGGTTTACATAATATGAGATAAGTGTAAATTATAATTAGATTTTATGAATATTTAATCAGTTTTGATGATTTAGATTGACGGTGCGACGGGAAAAAAAGACACGTTCAATTGTATGGGCGCAAGAACTACAAAGTGCGCACTATGGCTTAAAAAACAAGGCGTTAGTCGTGGAGATGTCGTTGGTCTGTGTTCAAAAAATCATTTGGACAGTTGCATACCGCTTTTAGCTTCTTTCTATTTAGGAGCTATTTTTAACCCTTGGTGGGACAGTTGTTTAGATGAAGGTATTTATCATAAAATAACTTCGGTGAAGACAACTATCGAGAGTTTTAATTTATGTTATTTTGATTAAATAGAACTGGTGACGTATTTTATAAACACAACAAAACCGAAAGTGTTATTTGTTGACGAGGACAATGCGGAAATAATCATCAAGGCAATGACTAAAATAGATTATTCATTGCCTGTAGTAATTTTCGGTGAAAAAACTGGTCTGATATCTTTCAAAGACATTCTGCAAACTCATAACGGTGATGAAGTTAGCAAATTTAAATGTACGAAAATAGAAGCTGAAGACCCAGCGTTAATATTGTATACATCAGGAACAACAAGCGTTCCAAAGGGAGCTCTACATTCTTATCAATCATTCATTAGTATGATAAGTTATTACCCACCGGACTCTACACCCCATACTGTTCTATGGTTTTCTGGACTCTGCTGGATGTCTGGACTACTAACAATCTTACGGTCAATTACTTGCAAAGTTACGATGATTGTTTATCATAATTTAGGCGAAGAAGAAGCTTGCAGGCTCGTAGAAAAATACAAGGTTGTTATTTTACTGACGAAAAAACCTCCTATGAACGAAAATAAACTTAAAGAGAAATTATGTTGGGCAGGTTACTCGAATATCAATGGGAACTAGCACAGCTAATAGATTCAGTAAGACGAAAGGAGTATGGAAGTATGATGTATCATCAGTCGTCTCAGTAGGTTATGGCGGCGGGATCGCTATTAAAGAAGTCATCGAATCATTACGTAATTTATTTAAGAACGCAGTTATTCACGTCGCTTATGGTATTTTCTCACTATTTTCTTTTTCAGTACCAACAATCTTTATATTTTCATATGAAATATATTCAATATTGAATGATAAATAGGTAGCACTGAATGTGGAGCAGTAGCAGGAGGAAAAGTAGAGTCCAATAAATTAACTTCTTGCGGAAAAGTATTTTTCAATACAGTTTTGAAGATAGTTGACCCTGAAACTAAGAGAATTCTCGGACCGAATGAAAATGGAGAATTGTGGTGCCAATGCCGAACTTTAATGACTCGCTACTGGAATAATCCAGCAGCAACTGAAGAAGCTATCGACTCAGAAGGTATCTTCGATCGAGTTATTATTTCTTATATGATTCAATCAATTCGCTGTTTACTTTAGGATGGTACCACACTGGAGACCTGGGGTATTATGACAACGATGGTGACATTTTCATTGTTGAAAGAATAAAAGAATTGATAAAATACCGTCTTCATCATGTACCGCCAGCAGCCATCGAAAGTGTAATTCAAGACCTTCCGGGAGTTGCGGAAGTAGCAGTTGTCGCTAAACCAAGTCTTGAAGATCTAGAACTTCCAATGGCTTTTGTTACCAAAGTTCCCGGAATGCAAGTCAGTTTCATCCGACATTTTTTTCGAGCAATAGCAAACGTCTACTTTTGAATTTACTGATGATTTTAATTCGTTTCAGATTACCGAGGCTGAAATTCATGACGCCGTAGAAAAAAAACTGCACGACAGAATGAAACTTCGAGGCGGGATTTGTTTTTTGGAAAAAATGCCCTATACAACTTCGAAAAAAATATCTAAGAAAGAGCTTCGTGCCATGGCAAGAGCTTTAGCAGAAAATAAAAAATAATTTATCCTACAATAGTATTTCTGTCTAATAAAGTTACTAATTAAATTAATTTTTCGAGATTACATACAGAATATCGTCCAATTATTAATTCCCAATAACTCAACATCACTCTTTCCATTTCTACCTATCAATTGCTTACTGACTCCCCTATATCTTCAATAAATAAAACAAATGATATTGATATTAACATATTCATATTCATCTAAAATATTTGATACCGAAGTCAATAATTATTGAGCCCATAAATAAATTCAATTATTTTAAAAATTAATGAATTAATATTTTGAATTCAAATAAATTCTTGGTTCGCGCCAAAATAAATAAGGCGCGTTGCCATAGAATTAAGCGGCTGCTGTTATTTTTTTTCCTTTCCAATTTCCAACCTCCATTAATAAACGTTCAATTCAACAATAAAAGTCCCAGAGACACGTGTAATAAATAGTAAATATTATAATGTTATTACTGAGATAACTAATTGTCTAAAAGTTAAATTATAAAATATATATTAAATAAATACCGGCGGATAAATAAACAAATATCCAAGATGAGTACGATATTGGAGAAAATAGCGGCCATCGAGGCTGAGGTAACCTAATTTATTCCAGCATTTAATTATTTATATGACAATATGATCAATATGTATTTATTTATTTAATCAATGACAGATGAGCCGAACCCAAAAGAATAAAGCAACCTCAGGTCACTTGGCAACTCTTAAAGCTAAGCTAGCTAAATTAAGACGTGAACTGATAACTCCAAAAGGTGGTGGCGGTGGTGCCGGAGAACAAGGTTTCGAGGTTGCTAAAACTGGAGATGCTAGGATTGGTTTCGTAGGTTTTCCTTCAGTAGGAAAATCAACTTTGCTCAGTACCCTAGCCGGTGTTTATTCAGAAGTCGCGGCTTATGAATTTACAACATTGACAACTGTTCCTGGTTGTATTAAATACAAGGGTGCGAAAATTCAGGTATTCAAATCTCTGTGACGCTAAAGGTAGCAGACGTCCGACTTTTAGTATTTTTTAATTTCCCGCCATAAAAATTAAAAAATAAAAAGATATTGGTTTTAGTCCAATTTTCAAAAATCGTTTTTATCAGATCTCAACTATTCTGTTTAATTCGGGATGGATGCCCATTTTAAATCCAAGACAAATCGATTTTAAATAAATTATTAAATGTCAAAAATTAAATTTCAGCTATTGGATTTACCCGGTATTATTGAAGGTGCTAAAGATGGTAAAGGTCGTGGTAGACAGGTAATCGCTGTAGCGCGAACATGCAGTCTTATATTTATTGTCCTGGATGTACTGAAACCTCTAGGACACAAGAGACTCATTGAACACGAGTTAGAAGGTTTCGGGTTGAGATTAAACAAACAACCGCCTAATATTACATTCAGAAAAAAAGAAAAGGGTGGAGTCAATCTACAAACTATGGTACATATTTAATTAAATCTCAATTAAATCATTAATTAATTAATTACTCAAACAATCAAATTATTTTAGTGCACGCAAACAGAACTCGATTTAGATACCGTCAAATCAATTTTATCCGAGTACAGAATTCATAACGCCGATATTACTCTGAGATACGACGCAAGTGCTGATGATCTTATTGATGTAATTGAAGGAAATCGCGTTTACGTACCGTGCATTTACTTACTAAATAAAATAGGTGATTTAATTATCTACTAATCTCAATTTTATTTAATAAAACTTTTATCAAAACAGCTAATCAATTTTTTTTGTCATTTAGATCAAATAAGTATCGAAGAACTGGATGTTATCTACAAGATTCCTCACTGCGTACCGATTTCCGCTCATCATAAATGGAACTTTGATGACTTGCTTGAGAAAATGTGGGACTATCTCCAACTCGTTAGAATGTATGTAATTTTTTTCCGAGTAAATTGCAATTTCTATAATTTATTATTTTTTTAGTTACACTAAACCTAAGGGTCAGCTTCCTGATTATAATTCGCCCGTGGTATTGAATAAGGAGAGACGAACTGTTGAAGATTTTTGTAATAAACTTCATCGATCTATTGCTAAAGAATTTAAATAGTAAGTTTTATATTTCTGACCGGGTATTAGTTCCCTGATCGAGTACTGGGTCTCACGTTATTGATTTTTTTTAAATTAAAAATTAAAAATTTTTTTCAGTGCATTGGTCTGGGGATCGTCGGTTAAACATCAGCCACAAAAAGTAGGAAAGGATCACGTACTAAGTGATGAAGATGTTGTACAAATTGTGAAGAAAGTCTGAATGACAATGATAATAATAATAATAAATAATGAAATGATAAGTCTTGATACGATTGCACATCAAGCGCCAAATGTTTATATAAATTTTTTTTCAACAATCAGCACACTTTTAATTGTAAAAAATACTCAGCGGCAAAAAAGTATAATTATTGATAAGAAAAGATAGTTAACTTAAATTATTTACAGTAATTATAAACATTACAGAGCTTTGAGGACGTACTCTTTGCGCTGTTGGTCAATGAGTTTTTCCAAGTGGTCGCACTTACTTTTTGCTTCATCGCATTCGCGTCTCATACTTTTTATCGTAATGTCTTTTTGTGTTATTATTAATTTTATTCTACTGTACAATTGCGCCAAATTAGAATCCCTGTTGGCATTTATCTGTTCAATTTCTTTGTAAAGCGACCCAACTTTGTCTTCAAGCTGACGTTTCTCGATCTCGATCTCCTGTCTCGCGAGTTTCTTCGCATGGTCCCGCTCTCGCGTAAGCTTCTCTTCAACACGACTCGCTTCCTGCAGCTCAGCCAAACACTTACTGAGCTTACATTCCGTCTTACGAAATTCAATTTCCAACGCATCAAGTTTCGTCGCAGTAACTTCAAGTTTTTCTCTCAGCGTCCGTTCGTTTTCTCGAGAAATTTCCAATTCTCCTTCGTACTTCTCCCTCAGACACTGCAATTTACTGTCTGAACTCTTAACCAAATTCTGTTTCATGTCTCGCGTTTCCTTCTCAAGCCGCGAAATCGCCAGTTCAATTTGCCTGTCTCTCTCCCGATTGCATTCGTCCCTGATCCTGGCCTCGGCCATTTCAAACTTACACGTCTGCTGTTTCTTATAATTATCAACCCAGGCCTCTCTCTCAACATCAAGGTTCTCCTTCAGAGTTTTTCTATCCACCTCAAACTGCTTGACAAGCTTATCAATCTTTTCCTGACACTGATTCGTTATCTGCTGGACAGTAGCATCCCTTTCAGCGTCTCTCCTCGCTAGTTCAGCAGCAAATCTCTTCTTTTCCTGCTGCGACTCCTCAAAGAATCGTCTCTGTTGGTTCTGTATCAGCGTTTCTTGCTCATCGAACTTCTCCTGGTACCTCACTCTCATGGCTTCCTTTTCACTGGCCAATACTTTGTCATGACTCGCAGTAAGTTCCAGTCTCAGTTCCTCTAACTGTTGATTAGCGCGTCTGATAGCCCGCAATTCAACCTCTTGGAGTTCTTTCATATGCGCACTACGAATGTCTTGTATTTCCTGTTGATGCTGGTCAATCATATTCCTCAACTCAGGCTCCATTCCTTTTACCGTTATCTCTTTTATCTTACTCGTCTTGGCTTCTAGCCACCGTTCCCGTCTAATTTTCTCACCCGCCAAGCACATTTCCCTCGTGCGCTGGATCTCAATCCCGTGTTTCTCCATCGCGATTTTCATTTCCCGTTGATGTTTGACTTCCATGTCTTTGATTGTCGTCGCCAGTGTATTGCACTTATCACTCAGCTGCTTCTTCTCCTCAATCAACTGCTCGACAAACTTCTGATGCCGGCGTATGATGTTCTGGTACTTGTTCTTCTGTGCCTGCAACTCAGATGCGTGTTCTTTCTTACGCGTCTCCAGTTTATCGCACGCAGCCTTGCGTTCATTCTTCAGCTCTTCCTTCAAAAGTTTCAAAGTCGCTTCACGGTCTTCAAGCTGCAGTAACGCCGTAGCCAAGTCATCTTTAGTCGTGTCAGTCACCACAACTTTGTTTGGATTTTTTATCAATGACTTCAATTCATTTATTTCTTTCGGTTCTTCGGGATTACTTCTAGGTCTTGGAGTATTTCCTGCATTACTTATAGATCTCAAAGAATTTTCCAGCTCTACAAGTGGACAATCTTGCTCCAGTGTACCCAGAAAAGACATGATGTCATCGTAAGTTGAAGAAGAAGCTCCACAAGATCCAGAATCTTCTTTTTCCAGCATCTAAAATACGATTTAATTATAAGCCAGACTTTTTCTACTGACAAAAAATAAAAACTTACGTGATCTAGATCAATAAAAGTAACGGGATTCTCTGTGGGATAAATACAAGTGTCCACAGCAACTACCTGATGATCGAGACTCTGCTCCAGATCACTTATCATGCTGCACAACTGGTCCAGAGAACAAGAATCACTTTCAATAATATTCTGGTTGCAATCACTGGGTCCGGTTTTTTTAACAAAACCATCCTGCCCACGACTCTCTTGATCCGAGCACTCAGTACACTCGTTTACTTTTTCTTCTTCTTCATCTTTAGCACTTTTACCACCACGTGTTTCTCGCGAGCCGACGTTATGCGCCGGTGTTTTTTTAAATATTTTTTTATTTATCGGCGGCTTGCTAGTTACTTTTTGATGGACGATATTTATCATCTTACTGATAATATCTACGTGTCCAGGCCAATAAATGAGTTAGTTAGTTAGCGAGGTAGCCAGTGAAAGTGAACGGTATAATTGTTTTTATTTTTTGCAGCTTAGAAAATAGATTCAAGACTGATGGGGTTCGACGTTGCTAAGGTTACCGTGCCAAATAATTTTTTTAATTTCCTCATGATGTGTCATCGATGTTATTTTAAATCAAACACTTGTTTTATTCTATTATTTTTCATTAATTTTATTTTTTTATACCACGTATTTTTATTTCAATATCAATAAAATAAAATTAATTATTTAGTTTTTAAATTTTAAATTTATTTAGTTGTCATAATTTAAATTTAAAAATTTTTCACGCGCGTTATTTAAATTTTTAATTTAAATTATAATTTTAAATAAATATTTGATTTGAATTTAAATAATTTTCAATTTTTATAATCAGTATTAATTTTAATTTTAATAATTTTATTTATTAAAATTTCAAATTCAAGAAATGGCTGACAGCGTCAACAAAATGGCGGCCAAAAATCGGCGCCAAAAAATTACTAGTAATAAAGTAATTAATTTATCAATTATTCTTATTACTTGCGCGGTAAATTTAAATATTTAAATGATAAATTATAAAAAATTGGAGAAAAATTAAAAATCGTACGACAAAATAAAATGGCGGCAGAATATGATAGAAAAATATTTAAAAAATTAAAAAAAAAAACACGTAAGTGTTTTAACAAACCTTGGTGGAGAAATAATATGCAGAAGGGTATCCTAATACACTTGGAGATTTGATTTAAATTGCTCCAAGTGTATTTCAGCTAAATAAACGTCACTTAACTGCTATTTCCCACCAGACGATGCCAGATGAAGTGGCTCAGGAACTGGGAAGTCATCAGCATCAGCCATCAGCAACACTACACTAGCACTGAACACTCAACACTTTACACTAGCACTTAACACTTAATACTTAGCTACACTACAGACATTTTACACAATTTAAATTTTACAACCACCGCACAATTTAATTAAACAATAACTATGCGCAAAAATTTTATAAATAACTACGTGACGCCACTGCAATACTGTGTTTTAATTCAAACATAAAGAATGATCTGGACTACTACTGCCGTTCTCGATGATACTGACTGCCGCTATCGAACCGTCAGTTGATACCAAGTAATCGATTTTGCGATTCATTCTTCCTCCCCCCACTTTAGTAAAAATTTTGTAAAGTAGGGGAGGGAGAATGCCGTGACGTGCAGTAGCGCCAACTTGGCGCGAGATTTAAAAATTTTAATTTAATAATTTTATTAAAATTTATTTCTATCGACAATTATATTAATTTGACTAAAAAATATTGTCGAAATTTGGTTTCACTGATAATTTTTAAATTATTCTTATTACATACGCGGTAAATTTAAATACTTAAGAAATAAATTATTAGAAATTGAGAAAAATTAAAAATCGTACGTCGAATTAAATAACGGCAGAATATAGCAAAAAAATATTTAAGATATTTAAAAGAAAAAAAACACGCGTGTTGAAACAAACCTTGGCGGTAAAATATGTAGAAGCACTAAACACTCAACTCTTAACTACGTCACAGACACTGCACAATTTAAATTAACTAAACATATATTTTACAATCACCGCACAATTTAATTAAACAATAAGTTTCAACAACAAATTTTATAAATAATTACACGACGCCACTGCGTTTTAATTCAAACGTATAAAGAATGATCCGACTACTGCCTTGTCGTTTATACTGACTGCCGCTATCGAACCGTCAGTTAATACAAAGCAATCGATTTGCGTTTCATTCTTCCTCCCCCCACTTTAGAAAAATTTGAGCGTTGAGACAGTGACGCGCAGGAGCGCCAACTTGGCGCGAAATTTCAAAATTAAAATTTAATAATTGTATTAAAATTCATTTGTATGAATAATTATATTAATTAGACTAAAAAATATGGTTGACATTTTATATTTTCATCAATGTAAAGGATAAAGGGTCTGACATAATAAGAAAAACTCCAAAAACGCAGAATAAAAATTTAAAAAATTCAAATTTACCCGCCAATTTCTAGAATCTGCTGTCGGAAACGAAAGCGATAAAAATTTTCTATTAATAAATTACTAAATAAAAAAAAAGATTTAAATTACTAATTTACTTAATAATTGTTAATTAAACTTAATTACAGTATATATTTATTTGTGTCACAATATAAAAATTTAATATGTAGTTTAAAAATTTAAAATGGCTGCGGCGTTACGACATGACGCCAGCACTCGCGCCAACAATTCAATTTTAACATTTCTCGTACGTAAATAATTTAAAAAAACTCGATTTAAATAAACAATAAAATATTTATAAATATTTTTGTTTGCTCCAGGTGGTGGGTAGTGCGCAATTGTGCGAAAAAGTAACTCAGTCACTCCATCAATCAGCGCGGGAACAAAACACTCGCATAACCGTCCACCAAAGTGAGTCAATAACCCAAATTTTGCAGCACAAAATATCATTAGCCACCGATTTTATTATTTTTATAATTAACGGCGAAGCCAGTCACACTGTACTCGAGGTAATTACCATATTTTTTCATCTCAATTGTCATCAGTTGAGCAAATTAAATTCATAACCTCAACAGCCATCAGTCAGGCAGTAAACAATAAATTCATTAATTTATTTTACAGGTAGAAGCGAATTTAAATATCATTGACAAACATTTTATAATAACTGGTACAGTTTTAATTGTTTATTGTAATGGTCCAACCCTATATTCAAATGTGATTCATCATAGATCATGTCGACTTGCTAACAAATATTGTCTGCGTAGAATTTTATGTGTCAACATCAACGTAAGTTCATTTAACCCATCATCAAGTGGTAAAATAATTTTTAAAATAATTAATCATTCATTTATTTACTCAGAATCCAGCGGATTGTCTGCGTTTGGGTCACCGCGTCTTAAATCTATCAAAGGGAATCTTAAATCTGAGCTCCGGACACCCGAATATCGATTTCTCACTGAAAATTGCCGACTAAGTGAGTAAATTTTTGGATAAAATGAAAAAATCACGAGCACCGGCGTACGCATCAAGTCATGAGGAAAGCGAAAATGACAGTGACCAGACAGAGTGCAGCATTGGAAGCAACTCGACCGCTGGAACTCATCGCAGCGATACTCCGAACGGAGCTAAGCCGCGGCGCAAAGGTCGCCGTCGCAGTAAAACCACGAAGAACAAGCCGATAAATGATAAGCCGCTTTACAAATACTGCTGCAGTGTGAAAGAAGACCATGGGCAGCCTTTGTTTGGAGTCCAGTTCAACCACCATCTGAAGGAAGGCGAGCCGATGATCTTCGCGTCAGTTGGCAGCAACCGGGTGAGTATTTACGAGTGTCCTGAAGGCGCAAACATGAGACTGCTCCAGTGCTACGCGGATCCAGATAGTGAAGAGAATTTTTATACATGCGCGTGGACGTATGATGATGCGGGGAAGCCTTTGCTCGCGGTAGCGGGATCACGGGGAGTAGTCAGAGTTATTAGTCCGGTAACAATGACCTGCGTTAAACACTACATAGGCCACGGGCACGCGATCAATGAGCTGAAGATCCACCCTCGGGATCCGAATGTTCTTTTGTCGGCATCAAAAGACCATGCGCTGAGACTCTGGAACATAAAGACCGACGTCTGTATCGCGATCTTCGGTGGAGTTGAGGGCCACCGGGACGAAGTTCTCAGTGCGGACTTTGACATGAAAGGCACGAGAATTATTTCCTGTGGAATGGACCACGCGCTGAAACTCTGGTCGCTCGAGAAACCGGACATGAAGGAGGCAATAAAACAGTCTTACTTCTGCAACCCCGCTCGCAATAGTCGGCCCTTTGATTCCATACTTCAGCATTTTCCCGATTTCACAACTCGGGACGTCCACCGGAACTACGTCGACTGCGTCAAGTGGTACGGGGACTTTATACTCAGCAAGAGCTGCGAGAACTGCATCGTCTGCTGGAAACCCGGTCGACTCGAAGACTCCCAGCTGCGTAATAATGAAACCAGTGCTACGGTAATGCATCGTTTTGAATTTAAAGAGTGCGACATCTGGTTCATTCGCTTCTCAATGGATTTCTGGCAGCGCACGATAGCTCTAGGCAACCAGGTGGGAAGGACCTACGTCTGGGACTTGGATGTCGATGAACCTGGACAAGCTAGGTGCTGTTCTCTCCAGCATCCGAGATGCACTGCGCCTATCAGACAGACTAGTTTGAGTCGTGATGGCTCTGTTTTGCTCTGCGTCTGTGACGATGCTACTGTCTGGCGATGGAATCGTGATCATTAGTTATAAATATTATTATTATTGAACTGTTTATTTATATTATTGGTTTTGATGAATTATTGGTCAGTCCAAATGTACATTAATGCTTGTAAATTAATTTACGATTTAAAGTTAAGAGTTTAAGTGAGAGCTGCAAGAGCTGCGCCGAATGCTGCATCTCCAGAATTTCCTAATTCTAAGGGTAATTTATACCAATTTATAACTTCTTTTTGTAACACTGGATTACGTACTAATCCAGATCCATTTCCTACGATACGTTTTATACCTTTTTCTTTCAACAAGTCCTGTGACATCATACTGAAAATAAATATTCTTTATATTTTAATTGCCACTAGAAATTATTAACATCCACGTACAATTATCTTACTATTACTTCAAATTCCCGCTTAAATATTAGAGTTACGATAAAAATGTATCAGACCAATATTGTAGGAAATTTGATTCTCTGTAAAAAAGGTCCTCATAAATTTTTACATAAATCGAATAGTTTACGAGCTAGAGATTTTTTAAATCAACATTTAAATTTTGCTACAAGTATTTTTGTTTCCTGTCATTTATAAATTAAAATTACATCAGAACGATTCAAAATATGGCTAAAATGACAAGGACCTTTTTTGTAGGAAATTTAATTCTCTATAAAAAAGGTATCTATAAATTTTTATGTAACTCTGATATTTAAGGCGCTATATACTTTTTAAATTTTGAATAGTTAATAAAATCAACTGTCAGTAGTAATTAAATAAATTTATAAATATTTACTTACTTATGAAGATTGTGAATGATACCAGAGCAAAGTGAACGGAAGACACTTCCTAGATTAAGAGTATCCAATGTTATTCCAGTAACACTTGCTGTTTTATCTGGAGCGTAACGTTCACCTAGAAGAAGTGGTTCTATTTCCATTGAACTTATGGCCGAATCTTCTTGACCCAACGCTATCAATTTATCCCAAACCTTTGCTGTAATTTTTTAATAGTCAATCTACTAATTACTGGGCTCTCTGACTAACTAAATAATTAAATGAGGAACAAACTTACATTGAGGGACAGAAAATCCTAGATCCATTGCCCAATGCTGTAAAGTTTTTACAAAAGTTGCGAGAGTATTCCCGCCGTTCAATGAAGCAGCGACTGCTAAATATTTGTCATTGAAATATGGAAAGTATTCGATACTACCTGGAATTAATTAACTAATTAATCAGTTACTTAATTAGGGATGATAATAAAGGATCGAGAAGAATTTTTACCTGATTCAGTAAAATCTTTCGGATTAAATGAAGGGTGGACGTATGTAAGTTGGGCAGATGTTGATATATTTAATACTGCTTCGTCAGTTTGCTTTAGCAGTGCAAGGACTGAGCATTGAAGATCGCCGAGAGCTACACCTACAATTTTATTTATTAATTATAAGTAATTAATTTTAGAAAATTTGAACCCCAGATATTTTTTTCAAACTTTGAATGAAAATTCTGGCCAAAGTACTGGAGATACAACAAAAATGATGAGAACATTTTTTGTAGGAAATTTAATTTTCTATAAAAAAGGTCCTCATCAATTTTCTGATAAGTCAACTAATTTAAGAGCTAGAGGCTTTTAAAACAAACATTGAAATTTTATCAAATTTATCCCGCCTTTTTTTACTGAACTTTGACTTAAAATTCTGTCCAAACTATCAACAGTATGACAAAAACATAAGAGTAAAATTTTTTAGGAAATTTAATTCTCTACAAAAAAGGTCTATATCACTTTTAATGTAGCTCCAATAGTTGAGTAGATAAGCGACAATTACCAATAGGAACACCAGCGGGAATTCCAAACCAAGGGTAGATTAATTTCCCAGCAACTTGCCCAGGTTTTAAAATTCTCTTGGGTAGTAATCTTACTGGAAAATTATCACTGGCCATCAGCTCTGTCTCCCACTGGGCTTCTTCAGTCAAAAAGTATCCCCAGCTAGCGGCATTCTGTGTACTCATAACAATCTCATCGCTGCCAGTCAATAAATTTACCAGCAAATCTTGCACGGTGCCGCACCTGTCGTATTTCTGCAACTTTTCTGGTCTAAAATAAAACAAACTTCGCCATAATTTAATTCAAATCAATAAAATTATACGTCGGAATGAGAAAGTTGCGCAAGGAAAAGGTAAAAAGTTTAAAATAATAAAAGTAAAATTTTTTATTTACTTGTTACGAGCAAACCAGAATAAAGTAGCACATCCGAAGCCCGTATGTACTGGCAAATGACTTTTAGATTGCGGTAATGTGTTTAAAAAATTTTTATCACATCGTCCGTCTTGCCATGTATACAAATGCGACACACTCTGACGATCTATCTCTAGTTTGAAAGTTCCATCCTCTTTTTCAGGTGATCCTGTGGTTTTCCATAATGCAACTCCATGCATTTGCCCACATATTCCAATACTTTTTACCTACACATCAAAATATATAGACTTATATATTAGTACTCCAAAAAATTTTTTATTTTTTGTCTTATGGTCTTAAAAAAATTAACGCGCCTTTAACAATTTTTACTTACGAAACCAAAGGAGTTACGAAAAAATTCATCAAGACTTTTTTTTAGAAAATTTAATTTCCTACAAAATCATTCCTATACATTTTCATCGTATCTCCAGTAGTTCGCTTCCAATTTCAATTTTTAAAAATTTTGACACTTGATATTATTTTCAAAAATTCATTGTGATCTTTAAAAATTCCTAGCTCCCTAACCAAAGGATTTACGTAAAAATCAAAAGAGACCTTTTTTACACAGAATTAAATTTCCTACAAATTTATCTCAGTACATTTTTCCCGTATCTCCCATATTTAAGCCATAATTTGAATTACAAGCAAAAAAACAAATCTTATAAAATTTACCAAAAAAATTCATTTTATTTCTTTTTAATCCCAGCCACAAAAAAAATGATTTCCAGCAGCTGAATATACTCAGCCACAGTAAACAAGTAAAAAAAATATCGATACCTGTCTCAACAAATCTTTGGGCAATCTGGACACACAATTATGTACAGCGGACAATATTTTTGGCACATCCTGCTTATTACCTTCGATTCCCAGATCACTTGGCACATTAGCCTGGGTTTCTTTCGACTGATTAGCAACTATTTGCTTTGTTTCCGGAGATAATATTATAACTTTAACAGAAGTAGTTCCCAAGTCTATTCCCAGTACCAATTTACCCGACCGCGGCATCGCGAGTAATTATCCCGTGTCGGCTCGTCTTTAATTGCCAATCAATCGACGAGTCAGTACGCGACAGAAGTAAAACTTTTTACAACTACAACCCAACAAAATAAATTGAATGGACAAAGTGCAATACTAAGTGCAGCTCAGCACAAACCACGTTAACGTCTAGTCCACTCGTCTCGTTATCGTTGCCGTTGAATCGCTAATGCTAATGAGTCTTATTATTCTATTGACTGTAATGTAGAGAATTACCAATGAGTAATGTTTAAATATACAGCAAATACTCAATAAAGTAATTTAGTAGTGGGAATTTAAAATTTTTGGTCATTGTAACACATTTTCAAAACAGCTTTACAAATTTAAATTTAAATTTAAATTTAATTTATCTATCAATTGAATCATTTAAATTGGCAACTGAATTACGAAAAGATAAATTAGTTTAATTTGAAAACTAAATATATAAGAAGGTATGTATGTATGAAATGTATGTATATATTTATGTTCTAGATCTTTAAAATTAAGTAAAACTAAACCGCGGAATGATGAAGACTCTGCAACTCAGAATAGACTACTGGTACAACACGGGGCTTATTGAAGAAAGGAATTGAACGGAGTAGTGGGTACATAATATTTTAGATACTCTTTTATTTAGAATATGGCTTTTATCGGATGCGATATAGAGATAAAATTCACTCAAGTACCCTTCTCATGTTGTATATATATATTATGTGTGTACACGTAATATCAAACTATTCTTCGTAACTGTCTCGCTCCATTTATCGAAGCACAATGAGAATATAAAAGACTGTTTACTATATGTGTCATCAAATATGTTATATAACATGTGCTCTATAGATATTACACGAATATACTCATTTTTATAAAACAAAATATTTATATTGTTGGGAGTTTATTTAGCAAAAATTTCAGATAGTAATAATCTCTTGATGATTCTTTTATTTTGCCCGCTTAATCTATACTATGTTTTTTTATTTTAAATGATAACGCTAAAAATGTCAGCTGGCATTTTTTTAATTTTTAAAATTGAGAAATTTTTTTTTTAAGATTTTTTTTATTCTTCGTTTTGTTGACAAAGCGATGATGGAAGAGGAGTAGGTGGAGATGAAGAGAAGTGACTGACATTTGAATCTGGGGTACAGTTGTACCGGAACTGATATTTTATGGTTCTGAAGTTAACAGACAATTGATCATTTTTAAATTTTTTTTGCAACAGACCGATTACAAAAAAAAATGTAAAAATATGCACATGTAGAAAATTTAAAATACTGTAAGTGCAATTTTTTAAATATTTTTTTTTTTTGCAATTTATCGTTTTGAATAAATTTCAAAAATTATTAGATGCCGGTTTTCTTTAGTATCATATTTTACGCAAAAGTGAGCAACAGTTTCTTTTCAAAAACTTGCTGTTGTTTTCGATCAAGTTGACGTCAAGTTATGCAGATTCAAATTTTTACTGTCATGAGTAAAATATGACCTACAAGTTGACGTAAGTTTACAGCTGTAATAGAAATGGAAATTAAATGAGTTACTTTGAAATTTCTCCAGTTGATTTCAGTTTTAAAATTAAAGACAGAAAGTTGTAAAAAAAAACATGAATGAGCAAAATTTTATTTTTAAATTGACTACAAATTACGTCAGCTCACACCTTTATCTTTTTGCAGTCAAATTGACATCTTATTTCAGTTTTACATTTCTGTAAACTCGCAATCAAAATACCTGTCAGAAAAATGGAGAAATGCACAAATTACGACCGGACACGAATTTTTAAAAATACAAAATTTTTAGCGCTCGCAATTCAGAAAATTTTGAAATTCGCGCGGTTTTTTTTTAAATTTAAATTTAAAAGTCCTCCCAGCTGCTGTCAAAAAATTTGAAATTGACATCAATTTGTCGCCAACTTTTCCTAAATCTTCTATAAAATAAAACCCGACCCACAAGATGGGATTCCCATTTTACCAAGCGTAGAAACTGTCATATTTTCATATTTATTTATCTACCGTCGACAATTCTCTCCCTTTCTTAATTCATGACGCAAAATACATAATATATAACATATTTATCTAAAATATCTTTCGAGTTAAATCCTGCAGTATCCAGACTCAGACGTAGTACCACAAAATATATAAAATAATAATAATAAACCCAAATATATCCACCTATAGCAGTTAAGTAAAAATAAAAATACTCGATAAAGTAATGTGACGAAAGTTTATTCAATAATTACTATAATAACAAGACAATGAATACGCATTAGATAAATATAAATACATACATACAGTCAACGGACTTTCGCCACGTAATCCCAAACTACTCCTCAAGTCATCAACGTACTTACATTTAATTTATATCTATATATTTGTATCCGTGTATCTGAAAAGGCCTCGCATTTTCGACAAGTATCGCATACGTGTTGTTTCTATCAGAGATCACTATCAGTTTTATTCTTCACTTAATTTATATATATACACACATACATATATATAAATATATACTTGTCGTACTCCATACTCCAAACAAGTGGCTGTGACGAAACTAAACATTAACAAAAAAAAAAAAAAATGTTGCCCAGTGTTGCGTAATTTAAAAATTAATACCGTTAATAATTTTCACAAGACTGGTGATTGTAATTTGTAATTCATATTATTATTATTGTTATTATCATTATAATTTTAAACTGTAACTATTTAGTGTAAACCAGTGAGTCCAAATAGTCAAATGTCAACACACGTCAGATTATATATTTATTTATAAAATAAATGATTAAAAATACAAATAATAATAATATTTATAATTATTATTGCTCATAAGAGGAAATAAAGACGTAAACAAAGAATTTTATAATAATAATAACGGCAATAATAATAATAAATTATTATACGTCAGTACTTTTGCATCTCATCGACCATTTGACCTCGACTTTAATACACGTAAGTTTTTTTCAGTCTTCTTAATAAAATTTGAATTTTAGTAATCAAATTGGCAACTTGAATTTTTATTTTTAATGACGCCGAGTGGTTTTAAATTTGAACTAAATATTTTTACCAAATAAAGGAGACGTTGTTTTTTTAATTTATTTTATTTAAAATTATGCTTCAGCTACGTCAATTAAAATGGGTACTGTAGAAGAACGTCCAGGACCATCACAGCCGTCAGACTCTGCCACCAAAGACAAGGAAAAAGATGACAGAATGTTTGAATGCAATATTTGTTTAGATACTGCCAAAGACGCTGTCGTCAGTATGTGCGGACATTTATTTTGGTAGGTTATTTTTAAAGTCATGATAATAAAATACATTGAGGAAATTATTCAAAAAAATTAAACTGAAAATTCAAATGTTTTCTAACCAAAGTTAATTTTAAATAACATTTTTTCCCCCTCATTTTATCTCAGAAGCGATGAAATGAGGGAGAGACAAATTTTCTTTTCTGACATCTCGGATAAAAAATTTAATCGATCAGTTTTTAAATTCAAGACATCTCTCGTGTATATAAATATAAAATATATATAGTTTGAATCTCTAAATTTTGAATTTAAATTCTGGTATAGACTTGGACGTTTAGATTTATTGGCAATGAATTTTAAAAATTATTATGCATTTATTTATTAATAAAAGTCTCAGTACATTAAAGTTTTTGAATGCTGGAGTATTTGAATATGTGAATCCTTTTGAATTATATTTTATAAATATTAGAGTCTAGATACTGGAGCAGTTTTATTTTTAAAAAATAATCCTAAGTAATAATTATTAAACAGTTGGCCTTGTCTTCACCAATGGCTGGAAACGAGACCTACGAGACAAGTTTGTCCAGTATGCAAGGCTGCCATTAGCAAAGAAAAAGTTATTCCACTGTACGGGCGAGGTGCCTCGAAACAAGAGGATCCAAGGTAAACTACTAGCTTAATTTTCACTTTTACATCATGCCTAAAATATTTTTTGGTTTATTTAAATCTGGTTATTTTTAGTATAATAATAATTATTATTTTTTAAATTTAAGGAATAATGTCCCGCCAAGACCAGTGGGCCAAAGATCTGAACCGGAAGGAAGCGCGTTCTCAGGAATCGGGTTCGCTGACGGGGGTTTCCATATGTCCTTCGGTATAGGCGGATACCCGTTTGGTTTCTTCATGTCGACGTTTAACTTCGGTGACAACAGACCCAATGCTGGTAAATTGTTATCTTTTATCTGCTTTATCTCGACGTATCGTAGATTAAATGAACTTGGAGGATTTACTGATAGTGATTTTTTAAATCGTTTTAAAACAAATAAAAGTTGTAATGTCTTTTTAATATCTAAGATATGGTAATTGCACTGTAATTAACTTTGATATATTCTAATGATGTCTTTAATTATGTGGAGCTTATGAAGGTTTTTTAATCAGAGCGTGAAATGTTTTTTTATAGAATTGATTTAATAATAGTTGTTTTTATCGCTGTCAGTTCAGTGAAATTTGAATTTTGAAATATTAAGTTTAAAAGATATGACGGCCTTGGAAGGAATTTAGACCCGCGGCACAGTTGTAACAATATGGAGTAAAAAATAAACAGTTTTGTAGTCGGTAAAGACACTGGTGGACATGGACCGGAATCAATAAAATTCACCAATAAAAAACGCCGGCAATTAACTAAAAAACGTGATCTGGTATTTTTTATCCGAGCGACTGAAAAAGAAATGAAAGTTACCAGTAAATTTAAATGTCTGGTTCATGTGATTGAGAGTTTAGTTCTGAAAAAAAAAAAAGAGCGAATTTAATTTGCTCGAGTTGTTAAATAATCGCGTGTACCAGTTTTAAAAATATAGTATTGAGAAACACGCGATTAAAATTATTACCAGACTACATATTAAATGTCTGCTCGGCTTCAAACGTCTATAACTTTTTTAATTTTCCCAATAATTAAATTTTTTTCGCGTACTTATTTTAAAAAGATAACGCCGCTTAAAAAAAAAACAAATAAATGAATTGGTTCCGTTGAATGAGAGTACCCCGAAAAATAATGAACAATCACCTAGACATATTTATTCAAATAAAAAAATAAAACAAATTTCAATCGGAAAATTATGACACCTTACTGGGGTTCAACATGCAAACATATCGTAGTTCAAAAAATTTATGGAAAGCGTGTGTTGAACACCACACATTCTTTAGACTTCACAGTCCGAAAATGCGATCACGTCGTTTCCCACTGACCCTCAGCAGCCGTTTTACTTACTCAGGCCGCACTGAGTTCCAAACAGTCGAAGATGGAAAACACCGAGCCAGCGTTGAAAAAACATTTATTCAGTCTTCATTATATTATTAAAACAAATAAATATTTTATTTTTCAGCACCTCGAGGAACTCCACAGCACGACGAAGATGTCTTCATATCAAAATTATTTTTATGGCTGGCATTGATCTTCATAACATGGCTACTGATAGCCTAACCGCCAGTGATAACAACGATAATTTAAAACTCAATGCAGAAACAATTAATGCGCTAGACCAAATCCTCTAGTGTGACCTCCCGTATCAAAATCAAATGAATATTTTTTTACTCTTTCGTTTTAAATTGACCATCAGCTGGGACAGTTGATTAAAAAAAACTAAAATCCATTACATGTAGAACTATTTAAATCTTGCGTTGAGCTTCGTTAAATACATTGTGTATATATTTAATATATTTACTGTGGACATATTCATATACATATACGTATTGCATATATATCATAGCTGTTAAGTTTAATTGCTAATTTATACTTTTAAATATAATAATTATATTAATGATAATATATTAAATATAATTTAAAATTACGAGAAAAAAGCTAAAGGGTAACCAGGCATTTGTCTATCCATTGTAAACTTTCTTTTTCACTTGTGGGTAAAGAGTTTATAGATTTTATTTAATTATCATTAAGCACATTATAATAAAAAGGCATTTAGAATCGTGCATTTATTTTTAACCCTTACATTTTATCTTTTATTGAATCAATACAAGTAAAATAATTTTTTGATTAATTGTCAAATTTTTAAATTTCATCTCTTGCATTCACGTTGCGCTTGAAACCTTTTGTAACGAGTAGATCATTACATTCGTCTCTGGTTAATTTTGATAACTCGAGTCGTTCTATTTCCTGTAATTAATATTCACATTACGTATATATGGATATTAATTTAAATTTATTACGTAATATAAGTAATCTAAAAAACCGCTGGTGTACTTTTGTACAGATAAATTTTTTTTATTTAATACGGCCGTGAAAAAAATTCAAATTTTTTCGGGTCAACTTCCAAAGTTCATGTCTGCATTTAAAAAAAAATTTAATGATCCTGAAGTTAGTAGACACTTACCAGAGTTCGGTTTTTTTTTAATAAATCAATTTAAAAAAAAAAAGTAAAAATACACATGTAGAAAACTAAAAAAACTGTATGTGCAATTTTTAAAAATATTTTTAAAAATTTATCGTTTATAAAAAAATCCAAAAATTATTAAACGTCGGCTAATTTGAGTATATCAATTTTTGGATTTTTTTTCATCAAATGAATTTCAAAAAAAAGAAAAACTAAAAATATGCACATGTAGAAAATTAAAAAATCTATAGGTGCAATTTTTTAAAATATTTTTTTTTTTATAATTTATCGTTTATAAAAAAATTCAAAAAATTATTAGACGTCGGCTAACTTCAGTTCCATAATATTTATCTGTAATTATTTATGACTATGAATGTAACTAACACGGACTTTTTTAAATTTTTGAGTAAATAAATAAAATGTAAATAGATTAAAAATTTGAAATGCGTATTTAGATCAATAAAAAATGAGTACGCGCATTTTTTTAAATTTTATTATTTTAATTAATTAATTTATTTATTTTGAATTTTGAATTGTCGGACGTCTGATAAATTCACACTCATATTTATTTAAAATTATACTTCTATAAAATTTATATTTTCTGTCTAAAAGCGCGGCATTTATCCCAAGTAATTTAAATTTTAAATATTCAAAAATTAAACATATACGCACTAGATCATTGTCATAGAGAACCAACTCTGGTTTGGCCCCGGCGATATGTTTGAACTCGACATTGTTGCTGATAATTAAATTAAGTAAAAATATACACATCTATATATCATAAAATTCATTCAATTTTAACATCAAAAGGATACTAGTCCGGAAGGTCCTGAAAAATAAATTTCTTCACGTCAGGCAGACGGTTCAATGAGCAGCCCGAGCAACTCTGTAATAAATATAAAGTATACATATACATTGTTACTGTAATTGTTATATATATAAATAATTATTAAAATAAATAATTCACCTCTACGACAGCTCGTGTGTAAGTAGCAGCATAGTTCGTATTAAACGTCAAGCAAACAAATAAAATTAAAATAAACGATATCTTTTTACACATCATGATTTATTTGCTGATCAGTTTATAATTAAAAACTTACTAATTATTTAGTAAAGAGCAAGAGAAAATTGGAGGTTGGAATTTTATTGCTATAGTGTCTGTTCCGCTGACCTTCGGATCAATAATTTATATAGCAGAGATTGTTTGTAGTTTTGATAAAACCAGCAGTGACCCTGTCAAACTGCTCTCGTTACTTTTCAAACTTCCGGAATAAAAAAATTATTATTCACATTTTTTAAATTTTTTACATTTATTAATTATGATAAAAACCTACGCTAGTATTTACAAAATTTTAAATGAATTTAAAGTCCAAATCTTCCAGTTTTACGACAGGACGATGGAGTACCAGGTTCGACCATTCCAGGAGTAGAAATTTCCTGTCTGCGTATGGAAGCTTGCTCGCGCTGCTGCTGTTCCTGAGCACGTGCTTTCATTTCTTCCTCAGCCTGCTTCATTTGCTCTTCCATCGCATTCAGATGCTGGATGTTCTGCTTACGTTTTGCGCGTCCGCTGGCAGCTGTTTCCTTTACACTGAAGAACATGGGACCTAGTTCTGCGAGCCAGTGCCCGTCGACGGCAGTGACGCACTGCATGTACTCGCGAGCAGTCATCACCAGCTCGTGGTAGACAACGTAATCTGGAGTGAATCCCATGCCGAAGAGTGCGGATGTTGGGTGGAGGTGACACGGCATCCCGGTACGCAGGTTTATATATTCCCCGATACCTTTGAGCCGGGCTGCTTGGTGGAAGTAAGCTGAGCAGATGCATTTGCGCACGATATCCCAGTCGGTTCCGCAGCTCACTAGCTCCAGTTTCTGCTGCTTTAAAATTTCTTCGAGCTGCAGACGAACCTCACGGACTTTTCTCATGGCCTTTGCGTGGATAAAGTGCTCAGTGCACCAGCTACTGGAGTACCCGTTGGACTTCCACTGGTTGTAGACGTTGAGGAAGGTCAGATGGTCAGACTCAGGCACTTGGAACTTTTCGCGAGCCGAGTCTGAGTCTTCCTCGCGGCCTTTCGGACGGTAGAAGATCGAGGGTACGGAGAGCATGGACACGATTATCAGAATCTCGGAGGTGCAGCCCAGTTGGGAGGCGACAATCAACATTTGACATTGAGGAGGGTCGAGTGGGAACTCGGCCATCTGTCTTCCTAGAGGAGTGAGACGCCCAGTGTTGTCCAGAGCGCCGAGAATCCAAAGCTGGTACAGGGAGTTCAGGATATTGTCCTGCGGAGGTGGGTCCATGAAGTGAAACGCCAGCAGATCTTGGACTCCAAGTGACTTTAGCAGCAAGACCGTGTTGGCTAAATTGGTTCGCTGGATCTCCGGGACTCCAGTTAGCAGCAGCTCGTCGAGATACTGCTTCCTCGTGTACAATCTGTAGCATATTCCTGGACCAGTACGACCGGCTCTTCCCGCTCTCTGGTCCGCGTTCGCTCTAGACACTGGATATACCTGTAGCGCGTCCATACCTATCCTCGGATTGTAAACTTTGAGCTTGCAGTAGCCCGAGTCTACAACGAAAACAATACCATCAACAGTAAGAGATGTCTCGGCAATGTTGGTCGCGACAACGCACTTGCGAAGCCCGTCCTCGGACTTCTGGAATATTTTAGCCTGCAAATCTGAAGGCAGTTGGGAATAAATCGGTAGAATAAGCAGCTCTGGCGCAGACTCTATTTCATCTAATCTTTCTTTCAGAACCTGACAGGTCACCTCGATGTCCTCTTGACCCGGCATGAACACTAGAATGTCTCCACTCTTCGGCTGCAAGTGGATCTGCAGCACTTGTTTTACCGCAGCGTCCACGTAGTCCTCCACCGCATTCTTCGCGTACATGTGCTCGACAGGAAAAGTTCTCCCGGGAATCATGAACGTCGCCGCGTTTCCAAAGAACGCAGAGAACTTGCTCGAGTCCATGGTAGCCGAGGTGACGATCAGCTTCAAGTCGCACCGCTGAGCGATGATGTCTCTCAGCAGTCCAAAGAGCACGTCAGTCGACAGCGATCGCTCGTGAGCTTCGTCCATGATAACAGCACTGTACTTATCAAGATCTCCGTCTCTCAAACTTTCTCTGAGCAGTATACCGTCAGTCATATACTTGATGACGGTGTCCTTGGACGTACAGTCTTCAAACCGAATGGCATATCCAACTTTGTCTCCCAAGTTGGAGGACATTTCATCGGAAACTCTCTTGGCAACGGACATGGCAGCGACTCGCCGAGGCTGCGTGCATCCGATCATTCCATTCTTGCAGTAGCCTTCTTCGTACAGGTACTGAGTCAACTGGGTCGTCTTACCGCTACCAGTCTCTCCGACGATAATCACCACACTATTTTCTCTTATTACATTGAGCAACTCCTGTCTGACAGCAAACACTGGAAGACTTCTCCGTTGGTTCATTATTTCATTGCGTCTTTTAGTTCCCGAAACGTCGCTGCCCAAATGCTTGGCGTACTTTTGCCCCGCTTTGTAGTCAACCTCCTGCCCGGGCTTCTCCCGGTCCTCAATCCGATGATCTTTAACTCCCATGATGTTACCCAGGCGAGTACCCCCAAGTTCCACGTGTCGCTTCTGGTTCTTGCGCCTGTCGTTCTGCTCTCGGTAGTGGTGGACAGTCGCTGAGCCTTTTCTGGCAGTCAGAGCCATGTCGCTGTTGGGATCTCGCACAGGAATCACCGGCTCTGGCTGCTTAGTGAACACGATTCTGCCATCAAGAAAAGGCGGGACGACGTGATGCACCAGCACGTGGACTCGCGCCTCTCCTTCTTCGTCGAGATCCTCCTGAGTCAGTACGGTAGCAACTCCAGCCGTGACCATACGATTAACTGCCCACTTGTTGTCATCTTTGTTGGTCTGTTTCTGCTGAGCTGACATCCGCTTCTGCGGCTTTGCCTGGAGCTCCATTTCTTTTTTCTTTACGTACTCCTCAGGTATATTTGAGAACTGACGACTTTCGTAGTCATCCGAGCCGTACCACTCGCGATCCAGCCGCTGCTGTTCTTCCTCCCAGTACTCAGAGTCCTCGACTCCCGGTTTCGGTGTCGCTCCCGATGGTTTCCTGTCTTTATTCCAAGAGTTATATTTATATGAAGGTGTAAATTCACTTCTCACGCTGTGTTCCCGCTGAGACCCGTAGAGTTTCGGTGTCGGATGATCCCAACTTGACTTCTTCAGAACCTCATCATCGTCCTCGTCCCAGGAACTCTTGGAAGTCGGGTCCTAGTAAATAAAATCCATCAGTACTTTCTATTTAAAAAAATATTCAAACTAAACTACTTGGCGCCAAAACTTACCTTAGTTTTAAACTGCGGAGTTCTGGGTTCGTCTCGGAATCTAATAGACTCCTGTCGATGACTATCACGTCTGTCACTTCTCCGATCATAGTCTCGATCCCGGTCCCGGTTTCTCCGTCGATCTCTGTCATCCCTGTCGTCATCTCGTCTCCTAGAATTGTAACCGTCGTGTCTCTGTCTCTTCAAGCGTCTCTCCAGTCTTTCTTTGGCTTCCCTGTCAACTCCTCCCGTGTGAGTCGGAGTTTCGTCTTGTGGCGCGCGGTATTTCCGCTTGTCATGTTCCTTTTTCGAACTGCGCTTAGAGGAACTTGACCTCTCTGGCTCTTCTTCATTACGTTTCTTATCAGCTAATTTATCCAGGCCAAGGATCGAAGGCAGCAATGGTTTTTTGAACGTATGATCAGAAGGTTTTTTTTTCATTATTATCAACCCGCCGACTTGATCATTCCCATCTGTTCCTTTTAATTCATAAATTCCTGGGTCTTCCATTATTACTTCTAACAATAACAATAATTATTATTATTTTAAATTATATTCAAAACGTTTTACAACGTCGACATGACAGGTTATGTACACATATTTTTTTTTAATTAAATAAATTTAATTTACACTAATTTTATTTTTTTAATTAATTTAATTGATAATTTAAATATTTTGTCACTTAATAAATAAATTTTCGAGTAAAAAACTATTTTTTATATATTTATTACACTTTATATTATTACAACCCGTATTTATTGTTTTAGATCTCGGCCACCTGGTGGCAGTTTTAAAAACGAAGGCAGCGATGGCGCCAGTGGCGGGAAATTTCAAAATTTCTCTGGAAATTGATTGCAAATAAATTATTAAATTTGAAATGAGTGTAAGTGTAGCAGACGAGACAGTTTATAGATTTTAAATAAATATATAAGTATATTTAAAAAAAAGCGCGTACTAATTTTTCAATTATTTAAATATTTATTTTTTAATTTTTATTCTACTTACATTTTATGTATGATACTAGTTAGTTGACGTCTAATAATTTTTGAATTTTTCCAAATAATATTTTGAAATTTCAAAACACTAAGTTATAAAAAATAAATTTCAAAAAATTGCACTTATAGTTTTTTAAATTTTGCACATGTGCATATTTTTAGTTTTTTTGTTTCTGTGATTCATTTTTTGAAACAAAAAATCCGAAAATTCTTAATTGTCTGTTCACTTCAGAATTATTTTTATTTACATTTATTTCGAAATTTTTAAAATTGCCATTTGTCAATTACATTTACACATAAATTTGAATCAAGTAAACACTATAATTTTTAATAAGTGTAAATTTGTCTTTTCAAAAAAATACTCTGGCTTACAAGAGTGTGAATGTAACAAATGAATTTCAAATTATTAATAGAGTAAATAATTAATTTGAAAAATTTTAAAAAATGCGCATTTAAAAAATTTAAAAATTAATGCACATTTTTAAAAAATATCATTTCTTTGTTTATTTATTTATAATTTTAGATTTGTCTCTGCTAAATTCACACTCTGGCTTACGCGCCCTCCGCTACCAAGATGGCGCCACTTTCAAACTTAAAAATCTTCCTTACCAACCCGCGATGGCTACCGCGGTTTCAAGCGTTCACAGATTTTGTATGATGTGATCGCTGTATATTTCGTATACATGATTTTTGTTTTTTAATTTTACATACTCCAACTCGCGTTCTCTATAAATATAAAACCATTTAAACAAATCCACAAACTTTAAAATAAAATTACCCAGACTTAAAAACCAGTGTTTAAATTTTAAATAATTCAAAAAATCTAAACTTTAAAATCCACAAATAATTTAATAAGTGAGGATGTGAGAATGAATAACTGACAGCATTTAATTAGCATAGTGGTTGGCGTTTATTCTCATTACATTGCATTACATAAAAAAAAACCAATCATTTAATTTTTTTACTCTCATTGTCTCCACATGGCTTACAAGTGAAAGTTTCTACTGTCAGTCTTCATAAACTCCATATTCCATATACTTATTTATATTTTATTTAAATATATCATTAATTAAATTTATTTAATTTTAAATAATCAGTATAAAAATGTCTTATTTTACAATAATTCATTAAAAAATATATATAAATAATTTATTTTTAAATGCCGGGTTAAATATTTAATGAGAGCTAATTAAATAAATTAAGGAACGAGTTCACTCATCAAAGCTTTCCATGAAAGTGAAATTTATTTTTACCCTCACTCTACAATTTCGTTACTAATAAATTCATTTAATTATTTATATACATATATATAATTATAATTATATCAAAGTTATAAATTTAATGATGGTAAGTTTATTTAAATTTTTTTTAAAATTAAATATTTTTTTTTGAAAGTATACATTTATTCAAATAAATATATGAATTTACAAATAACTATTTTAAGAATCATGTTCTATATTAATCTAGCTCAAATGCCAAAAATTCACTATTAGATTATATAATTGTCAGTATTAAACTCGTTCTCACGAGAGATTAATAATAATTTAAAGCTGAACAATAAATTATCAATGGAATGTAATTAGTAATTAATAATAAATAATTATAATGCAAATAATGCTCTAACAAAATATAAAAATAAAAGAAAAAGCTTAGCTGAGTTTTTTGAAAGAAAAAAAAATGAGCTTGGTTATTTGAATGTTTGATGGCTTGACGATAAGGCTGGGAGAGATAACGCTTGGAGTGGATAAAAAAATGTAGATAATTGATAAATAATGATGTGTGTGTGTGTTGATATAAAAGGTTATCGACGGAGACTTGGCATCTTGTCTGGAAGGTGGCTGACTCACCTAGTCCAGGTTGTTGATATGATCGAGAGTGTGTCGAGACGAGCGCTGAGTGGCTCCAGTGGGAGCTACCACGTTCGAGGAGCCGAGCTGGCGCGCGATCGGAGATTGAAGTCACTGGCGGCTACTGTAGTTTTTCTTGATGATACCCAGCACACCTTTCAACTTGATGTAAGTATTTGGGATCATTATGTTAATTTTTTTTTCATCATACCTCCGCTGGAAGTTTAAACTTCTGCCCTGTTGGAAGAAAGTCTCTTGCGAGAAAACAAATGATAAAAATTAGCGTATGCTCGATTTTTACCACAAACGGGGGCGGGAATTTAAATCTTCAAGTGCAGATCTGGTGAAAAATCGTAAACACACAGGGTTGAAATGTCCTACTTTCTACTCTTGGTGTGTAATAGATTATTTTATGATACTAGCATCAAAATTTGAAGTTCCAGTGTCTCTACTGTCAGTCGAAAGAAGCAAATTTTAGTCCACCGCGAATTAATATAAAAAAACGCGCAAGTTTTGAAAAATTTGTTTCGTTCCTTGGGACCAAATAAAGTTTCTGCCCGCGGACTGAAGCTTTTGGAATTTAAACTCTGATACTTGACATTTTTTTAATAGTAATTTCGACTGACACTGAAACTTTAAGTTACAATGCAGAGAATAATTGAAGATTGCGGGTGATAGTCAGTTTTATCCTGGTCTGAAATCGTATTGTTTTATTCTTTGTCACACAGTGTACTATATTAGTTAAAATGCTTAATGTTTTATTTTAATTATTTTAGAAACGTGCGAAAGGTCAAATATTACTGGACCTAGTGTTCCAGCACTTGGAACTCATTGAAAAAGACTACTTTGGCTTGCAGTATACGGAAAATGGTGCCGCTGTGTGTCCGAATTCAGATGCTATGGTAATTTATATATTTCTTTTTAATATTTACTAGATAATTATGAAATTTTTCCGGAGACTGAGTTTTCTGGTGGGCAGAAAATTGATATAAATTATTATTTTAAAATGAATTATTGCCGTAAGATGAAAGCTGAAGTCTTGAAGCTCGAATCAAAGTACTGACTAAATATTTAATACTTATAGAGATGGCTAGACCCTTCGAAGCCGGTTAAAAAGCAGATAAGAAGTAAGGGTAAAGATCCTTCTTTTAAATTACCTAAATAAACTTTATTTTTGTATATTTAAATGCTCATATTTATTACAGGCGGGCAATTTTTCTTCAAAGTTAAATTCTATGTTTCTGATCCGAGTAAACTGCAAGAAGAGTACACGAGGTATCAGTTTTATCTGCAGATCAGAAGAGATATTCTTCAAGGGAAGCTTCAACTTCCTACTAGTACTGCTTGTTTAATTGCAAGTTACACTGCGCAGTGTAAGTGTTAAACTTTTGGTAATTAATTCAATAATTAATAAATAAACGAATCAGTAATCAATTAATTGTTTTCATTTGACAGCTGAATTGGGTGACTATCATCCGGAAGAACATGGACCTGGTTACTTATCACGGCTGCAACTTATCCCCGGACAGACTGAAGAAATGGAGAAAAAAATTTGCGAGCTTCATAAACTTCATAAGTAAGAATTTTTTTTTTGAATTGAAGACTAATGGGATGTTTTTAATTGAAATTTTGTATTGATTGAATTGAATAGAGGACAATTACCAGCGGACGCAGAATTCAATTTTCTGGACCATGTGAAGCGGCTGGACATGTACGGAGTTGAATTGCATAAGGCAAGGGTATGCACGTTTATTGTACTTGACAATTATATAAAATTAGTCTTATGTCAGTACAGTACCAAACTTTTTAAATAATTAATATTTAATTGTTAATTATATTTTACAGGACTCGACGAACAAAGAGATACAATTAGGAGTAACGTCGATAGGTCTAGTTGTCTTCCAGAATAATATTAAAATCAACGTATTTTCCTGGTCGAAAATCGTCAAGATTTCATTCAAACGGAAACAGTTTTTTATTCAGTTAAGAAGAGAACAGGTTAATTGTTTGTTTTTATTACAGGGTATTCTCATTTGGGGCGTAATGTTTTTTATCGCTGTCAGTTCAGTGAAATTTGAATTTTGAAATATTAAGTTTAGAAGATATGACGGCCTTGGAAGGAATTTAGACCCGCGGCACAGTTGTAACAATATGGAGTAAAAAATAAACAGTTTTGTAGTCGGTAAAGTGTCTTCACTGGTGGACATGGACCGGAATCAATAAAATTCACCAATAAAAAACGCCGGCAATTAACTAAAAAACGTGATCTGGTATTTTTTATCTGAGCGACTGAAAAAAAAATGAAAGTTACCAGTAAATTTAAATGTCTGGTTCATGTGATTGAGAGTTTAGTTCTGAAAAAAAAATGAGCGAATTTAATTTGCTCGAGTTGTTAAATAATCGCGTGTAACAGTTTTAAAAATATAGTATTGAGAAATACGCGATTAAAATTATTACCAGACTACATATTAAATGTCTGCTCGGCTTCAAACGTCTATAACTTTTTAAATTTTCCCAATAATTAAATTTTTTTCGCGTACTTATTTTAAAAAGATAACGCCGCTTAAAAAAAAAAACAAATAAATGAATTGGTTCCGTTGAATGAGAGTACCCCGAAAAAATAATGAAAAATCACCTAGACATATTTATTTAAATAAAAAAATAAAACAAATTTCAGTCGGAAAATTATGACACCTTACTGGGGTTCAACATGCAAACATATCGTAGTTCAAAAAATTTATGGAAAGCGTGTGTTGAACACCACACATTCTTTAGACTTCACAGTCCGAAAATGCGACCACGTCGTTTCCCACTGACCCTCAGCAGCCGTTTTACTTACTCAGGCCGCACTGAGTTCCAAACAGTCGAAGATGGAAAACACCGAGCCCGCGTTGAAAGAACATTCATACGGTATTCATATCATTATTAATACAAACAACTAACAAATAAATAAATTATTATCAAACCTTAATCTAATCTACAAAAATAGATCTCCTAGCAAACGTCTAGTTCACGGAGTAAACCAAGTGCCAATTGTCGAAGAGAAAGGCAAAGTAGTGAGTGCACCAGCACGACCTCCAAGACCATACGACAACAAAGTCCAGTCTTTAGGATCCCGAGAACCGCGACAAGCCTGGGTCGAGGGGAATCCCAGTGACGAGTATGTCAATAACAAAAAAAATAAATAACAATAATAACATAATTAGCTTATTAAATCAAATGAAATATAATTACATAGCGTTATAGTTTTATTACACTGTACTCTGTGTTGCATGTTGTGTCTGGTATGAATCCATGTCCGCGTACACAGTGAGGGTGGTTTTTTGTCCCTCAGAGAGGAGATAAACACGAGCACCCACACCCAAGGCGGAGCATTTTCTCCAGTTCTGGGCTCAAGAATTCTCAGTTACGTTGACGACGACACCACTGGCGAGAGAAATATCTACGATCTGCCGGACTACAGCGAGCCGACTAGTTCTCCAGCGCCACAGGTGAGCAATTAAACTATTTAATCAACTACGACTTACTTTATCATTATTATTATTCAATCATTTAATTATTCAACACCAACTGCGCGATTTGTCGCTCGCTGATAGTTCAGCTCGCGGAGTGTCGGTGTCCAGTCGATTTAAATAATAAATCGTCAATTTAAAATTTAAATAATTTATCGTTTATTTGATTAAATTGTTTGTCTAGATACTGGAAGATGGCTTGGTGACAATAAGACTGACACCAGATGAGCAAGGCCGTTTTGGTTTCAATGTGAAAGGAGGTCTGGACCTTGATATGCCCATCTTGGTGTCTCGTGTTGCGCCAAACACACCTGCTGATCGGTGTTACCCAAAGTTGAATGAAGGCGATCAGGCAAGTCATTATTTATTATTCATCAGATTAGTAATTGTCCGTCAGCGAGCAAGTATTTATTTATTTGAACTGTCATTGTCATTTAGGTTTTGTATATAAACGGTATTGACGTCAACGGGATGCTACATGAACACGTGGTTAATTTAATAAGACAGTCTCGAGACACGGGTAATGGAGAATTGACCTTGACTGTCCGTCCAAATGCACTCTATAATGCACTTGCTGGGACTGATGAGACTTCTGAAGAAGAACCTCCTTACAGGTAATTTTGTTTTTACCAAATTTGGTTGTCATTTATATTTAAATTCAAATCCCGCGCGGACTTTCGTTACTTTAGACATGTTAAAGTGATCCTGAAAGCAGACAAAAATTTAATCTTTTATTATTTAGATATGTACCTGACGCACCGCACGCAGCAGTTGGATCTGATGCTCTGGCCCAATCAATGCTTCTCCTAGCAGACGGACTCGCAAGCGGAGCATTAATTGCCCAGTACGAGCAACTCTACCGCAAAAATCCAGAGCTGACGTCCCTTGAGTCTAAAAAAGCCGAGAACCAGAACAAGAACCGGTACCGGGACATCTCGCCCTATGACGTGACGCGAGTAATTTTGATGGGCTGCGTCAACGGCGATTACATAAACGCAAACTACGTCAACATGGAAATCCCCGGCTCGGGAATAATAAACCGGTACATCGCGACTCAAGGTCCCCTGTCTTCCACAGTAGCAGACTTCTGGCAAATGGTCCTCGAAGCCGGCAGCACTCTCGTCGTCATGCTGACGACCCTCGTCGAACGCGGCCGGACCAAATGTCACCAGTACTGGCCTGCTCTCAATGAAACTCTGACCCTGAGAAACCTCATGCTCATTTCAACCTCCGAAAAAATCGAAGACACTTTCGTCTTCCGCGAGTTCATTCTTCGCGACATCAACGTGAGTAATTAAAAATTTATCTACTGGCCAGTGGTTATAATTGAGTTTATTTACAGACTGGAGAAGAAAGAGACATAACACACATGCAGTATTGCGGATGGCCCGACCATGGAGTACCCAGTGACTGGCGCCAGTTCACTAAATTTACCGAGCGAGTCCGCGCCGCGAGAACGGGAATGGTTGAACCAGCAGTCGTCCATTGCTCAGCAGGTATCGGTCGCACTGGAGTCCTGGTGCTTATGGAAACAGCTTTGTGTCTTATTGAAGCCAACCAACCTGTCTACCCACTAGATATCGTTAGATCCATGAGAGATCAACGGGCGATGATGATTCAAAATGCTGTAAGTATTTCATTCCTTCCTGCTGCTGTAGAAGTAATTCTATAGACCCTTATGACATCCAGGAACTATAAGAGCAAAGCTCTCAGCTCAGCTCTTGTTGCTGTATAGAAAATTCTGCGATAAAAATGGTTACCTAGATCTCGTAGATCTCATTATCATCTAGACCAGCACTTAGTCCTGTTTTGACATGAACTTGCGTGCAAATTGATGCTAATCACCTGCCGTTATCTGGATGTAATTTGACAACAACTTGCCGTCAATTTGAAGTGAAACTTTCAATCAACATTATTATCTGACAGCAACAATTTGAAGTCAAATTGAATTCAAGTTAACCGCAACTTTTTGCTGTTGTTGACTTCAAATTCCAGCCGTAGCTTGGTTAACTTGCGGTTACAGTGGCTATCAAGGCTGTTACTAAATTCATGTGTCCCAGTAGAACACTTAGATTTTTGACATCTATAAGATAACAATTTTGAGGCTGTTTTTTAACCTGTATAAAGGACCAATATGAAAACGTGTCTTAAGAAAATTTGACATCCTTTTACAAGACATCTTTATAACATCTTAAAGTTGTCTCTGTGCTACTTGAGTGTCTTTACTATTCTTGACACTAGACACATGGGAATTTAGTAACAGCTCATGTCAGAACAGGACTAAGTACTGTTCTGGATGTCAATAAGATCTCCGAGATCTAGTAACCATTTCTTTACAACAAGTGCTGAGAGTTTGTAAATTTTTCTAATAATCAACATGTGCATACTGTCCATTGGTTACTGTTTAAAAAGTAATAGTACGTTAAGCAATGACTCACTTTTCTTCTAATATGAATCAGTCATATTCAAATGGATTTTCCTTACATTCGTCGATTACTGCGCAGAACAGTAACCATTAATGTGTAATTTTTTCTGTGCATAGCAGCCATAACACGAAATCATAAATAAATAAACTAATGAATTTATTTACAGAGTCAGTACAAGTTCGTCTGTGAAGCTGTCCATAAAGCCTACACCGAGGGTATTGCGAAACCTCTTATTGAATTTAGTAGATAAGTCTAAATTTAAAAACCGTCAAAGCAACAAATGTCCAAGGCCCTTCCGAAGGCTAAAACTTTTTTTTTTTTTATAACAACAAATAGACAATAATTTATAGTAATAACTAACAATTATTACAAATATATATATAAATATTTATTATAAAAGATAGAGATAGTATCCCAGTGTGCGGACGTGTGATGATAGTCCGTTATACGCAACCCACCAGATGTCAAAACCAGTTTTTAAATAATTTATAAATTAGGAAAGATTTGAATATTAACTCTTCCGTTACATTGATATTAATATTTAAATAAAAGTTAGGATAGAAACTATTTTATCTTTAACGTTAACTTTAAGCTCAATTAATGATGAGTAATTAACAGAGGTAATTGGTTATTAATTATAATAATTAATAATCTGTGTAAAATTGGTTGAAAGTATCCACTTTTTCATGTATCTATTTTTTTACCATTAACTGTTAAGCTAAAAATTTATTTATGTCCGGATATGTAAATAAATATATAATTATTGATATTAATTAACTGATTGACTAATTGACTAATTATTACTATTAAATTGTGCCAGAAAAAAATAAAACGGTAGCTATATATATTAAGTATAAACGAGCGCCAATATAAACAAATGATATATTATATAAATATATGAATTAATATAACGATTAATAAAATTGTTTATTTTAGCGGTAGTGATTTTAATTAATTAATACTGTCAATTAAATAATTGTATGGGCGCGTGATTGGTATGAGAGTTGGTAGCTGTCTAGTCTCATTGATTTGTACTTTTTGATGATCAAATAAAGTAATCATTTTATATATTTATGTATATTATTATTTTATATTTATATTTATCACTTGTCATACATTCTTACTTTTTTACTGATATAGAATTTTTTAAAAATTACTTACCATTGATATTAATTGGGAGTCAAACGAAATTTGGAGAATAAATTTCAGTAGAATTTTGATGTCAATTTTATAATTAGAATTTTTTAATTTTTTAGACAAATCTATTCTGCAAATTTATTTTGACTTCCGATTGATGTCAACTGTAAGTAATTTTTAAATTGTTCTATATCTCAGCGAAATTGTCCTCTTTTAAACTGAAGTTTTAAATTTTGATACGGGGATGACAACTGTCATTGGAAATTTTTAAAAAATCGGGAGCACTGAGTATGACTTCAATTAAACAAAGGACAATTTCGCCGAGATATAGAATTCAAAAAAAATTACAGGATATCAATCGGAACCCAGGTAGCACACTTGCCTTTATGACATCTATAAGATATCAGTTTGTAGGCTACTTTTTGACTGTCTATTCAAAAGACAACACAAGAGACGACAAAAAGTAAATTACAAATAGTGGTAAAATGTCCTTTTAAAAGACATCATAAGTTGACTCTGTGCTACTTGGGAAGTTAAACAAAACTTGTAGAATAGAATCAAGTCTACAAAATTTGAAAATTCTAATTATAAAGTTGACATCAAAATTCTGCTGAAATTTATTTTTAAAATTTCATTTAACTCCCAGTTAAGACTACTGTCGGTTTCAGAATTACCGTTCAAAATTTAATGAAGTTTGACGTATTGGTAACTGATGACAAGAAAAAGATCTAATTGAGTTTTAAAAGAGCTACAGAGGAATCCGATAGAAATATTCAATGAAGCTTGTGATTTCTCATGTAGTTCAATGTTAAATGTATGAAAATCAAAATTTGACTTCTCGGCAGCTCTTAAAAAATTTAATTGAATTTTTTTCTTATCATTATCTACCAATATTTCGAATTTCATTGAATTCTGGATGGTAATTTTAAAAATGACTATCTTAATATTAACTGCAAGTAATTTTTTTTTAAATCTATACCTCGGGGAAATTACTAATCAATTGATAAAATTTTGATACGATTATGGCAATTGAGTCATTAAGAGTTTTTAAGAGTGGGGGCACTCTGAGAATGGCCTTGATTATAAAAAAAGTGATTCGGTATCCGAAATGGAAGCAGTCTATCAGCGCAATTTGAATTTAGAAATTTAGTTCCCAGAAAAAGTTATCCGAAAATTCGTGATTGCTCTTCCAAGACTATCAGCTGTGACAAAGAGTTTTTGTAATAAATTGAGCACAAGTTTTAGTTGGGTATTGAGGTCAAATGGTTTAAATGTACCAGGTCCCTTCTCTTGACTCGGGAGCTCGCAGCTCGGGAGTAAGAGGATGATTGGACTGGACTAGACTACATATCGATGTGTTCATCCGTACCACCTTCCATACCATCTACACTACCTTCTGTACTGCCATACTTGAGAAACTGAACCGCGTATAAAAGCTGATGTCTACCTACGATTTCACTTAGTCTTATTTTTACTTTCTGTTGTAACCGTTACTTTGTTTTGTCGTTTTTTTTCAATCGTAAGTATTTTTTTTTATTATTATTATTGACATTAATTTACTACCTTACTAATGATTTTAATTGCTGCGTAGTATTTTTAATTCAATCGTCATCTATAATTTATGTAATTTTATTTTATTACGCAGCTTAAAATTTTTATTTGAAATTTAAATTTTGATATATAATTAATTAATAATTATTAATTTAAGATGAAGGGACTAGTACTAGCAGTACTTGCCGTAGTAATCTACACAGTATCTGGATTTCCTCAAAAAGACGGTCAAGCATTCAGCAACGAAGCAATAAACCAGGCGAGAAACACCTTACTGATCCCAAAGGACGCTCAGATCCAGCATGTCCAAGAAGGCATTGAACTGGTGGCCCGTGAATCGATCCCCGGGGACGAGAAGATAGATCTCTTTGCCATTCTCAGGGACGTAGTTCCTCGAGAAGTCGTCGACAACCTCCAGCCCCAGATCGACGGAATCGGCCAGCACCACTAACTTTCTGACTAATTTAATCCTACTGTACTTAATTAAAATTTTATATTTTTTCATATAAAAAGTTTCGACAAAAAACGCAGTCTTCTTATTTCATTCGACCCAATCACCAATACCCTGAATTTCCCTGCCCTATAGAAGCCATGGTCTGAGTGAAACCAGAAGTAACAAGTGTCAAATGATGCGCCAGAGAAAGTTGTCCGACCGCTCGGCAGTACTTTCACTTCCTTTAATAAACCGCAGATCACTTGCCGTTGAATTTATTATACCCTACTTATTATTCTGCTTACAAAATATTTAATAACAATAATTTTACTTTTAACTACAGACTTATTTCTTCCTCATTCACTCAATTTAACGCCAAGTGTCAATGTACCAGACATCAGACTTGTAATTACAAATTATTTCAATAAATAATTTGAAAAATAATATTTACAAAAAATGCACTTATTAATTTGAAAATTTACTAAATGTGCATTTTTTTTAAATTTTATTTTTTTAATTATTTACTCTCTTAACTTGTAATTTTAAATTCGTCTGCTGTATTCTCACTTATAATGCAGCAGACCAAATTTAAAATTACAAATTAATAGAGTAAATAATTTAAAAAATAATATTTAAAAAAAATGCACTTATTAATTTCAAAATTTACTAAATGTGCATTTTTTCAAAATTTTATTTTAGTAATTATTTACTCTATTTATTAATAATTTTAAATTTGTCTGATGTCTGCTACGTTCTCACTCATTCTACGCCATGATAGTAAAGTTAGCAGACATTTGAAATACTTCAAAAAATTTTTCAAAAAAATGCACATGTCGAAAATTTGATAAACGATACGTGCAATTTTTAAAAATAATTTTTTAATTTATATTTTTTTGTTAAAAAAAAATTCACTATAACTCCTGTCATTTATTTATTAAAATCTTTTATTTGAGTTTTTAAAAAAAAGTTTGTTAATAATAATTATAATTATAGTTAATAATTAAGAAAAAAAAAATGATCATAAACAAATTACGCAGATGCTCGCAATGTTTATCAATATTACGTAATACAAAAATGACAGCGAACATTTGTACATGGCTGATAATTGATAAATAACTTACTCCTTACTCGATAGTTAACTCTTTAATATTAATGCGAGGATATAAAAACAAAATAATAATAATATTAATATTAATATTTGTTGTTATAAGTAATGGATGATGTGGGACAAAAGTATTTAGATAATTGATAACTTGTGTTGAAAACTCATAAGTTATCTTGCAATGAATGTGTACAGCCTATCAACTTCTTAGTTAACAGAAACTTTTACCTGGTTTATTTCCTGTAAATAAATAAATAAATAAATAATTGTAATTGACTTTGAAATTACGTAGAATAAATTATAATAAATAAATAAATAAATAATTTGAAAGGTACCTTGATTTTTTGGACTTTCTTCTTTCTGAGCTGTCATCGCGAGGCCGCTTTTTGCTGGAAGATGAGGACGAGTGATGGGACTTGTGCTTGTCGTGCCGGTCGTGTCTGTCGCTCTTCTTCGGGCTACATTGGAATTATCATTAATATTTTTGTCAGGTTGATTAGAATGGGAAATTAAATGTCGGGAGCCAGCTTAAATGAGAGGACTTTAATCAGAAGATGCGATTTTCTGTAGGAAACCCAAGGAAAAGTAAAATCTTCCACCTGATTGGGTGTTGTGAACACTAGAGTTAGCCAACGTTCAATAACCCGGATTTTTTTCAAAATTAAAAAAAAAATTGCAGCAGTTTTTTTTCTACATGTGCATATTTTCTTTTTTTACTAATTTTTAAATAATTAACGAGTGACAACAGAAAGAAAATTTAAATTTGTGTAATTATTTGAGGGAAGAGTAACGAGTATGTAAATTGACTTCATTTAGTTGTCTGCAAGAGAAAAGTGCAGCTTTACTGAAAAATAGGATGAGAATTGAAATATTACGTACGGCTGGAATTTTACTACTCATGCGCAATGAATATTAACTTTACTCATAGACTCGATCAAGTTGATGCCAACTTCAGCCTTGGTAACTGTTGACTACAAGTTGTTACCATTTCTCTAGGAAAATTGGGCAATTTTATGTCAACTAATGGATGCTAACTTTTGCCACTGTTTCAGCAAGATGTCAACTTATGGATGATAATTTTTTACTTGGCGTTAACATGGCTATCAAGGTACGGCTCAAATTTGACATCGAGTAAAGTAAACTTTTCCTCATCTTTCTTAGCGCAATTTTCAAACAACTTTCTATAAACTTTACTTCCAAAAGATTCAAAAGTTGATGTCAATTTGACGTAAAATTGATCAGAACATTTAACAGCTATTTCAAAGAAAAAAATCCGCTCTCATGAACAATTGACAGCCTGTTGCACAGTGTACTATTCTAACTTTAATCGCATTTATTGTAATTTTTGGCCGTCAATTGTCTCATTTAAACTGGCTCAAGACCTTTAAGCTAAGCAACATTAAATGCAAGTAATTATTAAAAATATAGTGTAGTAGAGTAAAAATACGGTTTCAAATTTGGAGCGATGGTAGCCCTCGCAGCCAAAATTACCCTCTTCTGAAACCGTTTCGTTTCACTCCTTGTTACACAATATACTATCAATAAAATACCGTATTAATTTTGAATGATTAGACATAATCACCTATGTTTGGACGATTTTGAAGGAGACACTTTCTTGTGTGATCTCCCGCTTCGTGATCGGTCCGTTCTTAAATAATCAAATCGTCCGTTTTAAACAGACAAGTGATTTACGGTAAATAAATAAATCTAACAACTAATTAAAAAAAATAATTACCTGTGTTTGTCAGAGGATCTGCGGTCCCGGTCTCTGGAGCTGGATTTGTTTTTGGAGCTAGAAGAGCTCTTGTGCTTGGAGTTGTGCCGGTTTTTCGAGGGTGACGGGGTGTCATGCTTTGACTTTTTCTTGTTTTTAGAGTAGGTGTCCACGGGATAGCCGCTGCGTTCGTTGTCTTCTTCAGCAGCTTCGCGCTCTAGATCAGACCAGTCTTTGCCGGACTCTTCTGAGCTTCCGAGTTCTTCTTCTTCGCTCTCCGAGTCCTCGGAGGCCTCAGAATAATCCGAGTCTTCATCGGACTCTTCCTCGCTCTCAATGTCCGTCGGTTCGTACGCGTCATCGTCTTCCTCCTCTTCATCATCGACCTCCTCGTTCTCCTCGTCGCTCTCAGGGTCCAAGAAGGTCCAGCCGCCGCTTTCGAAGAATCCCTCGGGATCATCAGTGATCGTCTTCATAATCTTCGCCCAGTTGAGTGACTGGACACCTTCAGAGTACCGGATGTCGCACGAGTTAAGCCATTCCTTGACATGGTCCAGCATATTCATAGGAATCGCGTTAACCATCGCTATTTTTTTGTGGTAATCTTTGAATACGAAGATCATATCAAAGTTCTTCAGGTGGAACTGCACACGTTCGAAGTGCACCAGCTCAACATCTTCGAGGGTGGTAACAAATGGCGGCCACTCTGTTAAATGAACAAGACATCCGCTGGTAGGCTGGAGCAAGACAGTACTTCTGAAAGGTACACCAGGGAATCCTAAATCTCTAAACGGAGTATCAAATTCGATTTCCTGTCTTGTAAGAGATTCAACCTTCTCACAGAAACTCTTGAAGGCAGTCTTCAATTTGTGCCTCAGCTCGCGCTCCGACTGCTCTGCTGCAAGATCATCCCGGTCGTGCATGTGCTGGTGCTTTCCTAGATCAGTAGTTATCTCACCGACCTCAGTGTAAAATTGCACGTCCACGTGCTTCTTCTTTCCGAACATTATCGCATGCTTGAGATGGAAGTGCAGAAGGATGATCATCTCTCCGTCACCTGGTTGGAAGAACGCGTTCTTGATGTTATTGTAGAGGATATCAACTTTGTCACCACGGACTGAAGTGTAGCGGAATCCGTTCGAATGAGCTTCCAGGGTACCGGTCATCCTCTTGGTGACGATGTTCGGCCGGATGTAAAGATCCTTCAGCTTAGGATTTCCTTTGTTTTGTGAGAGGACGAGAGTGTCTTGTTTTACCAGGTCTTCTTTCTCCCGCTCCTCGGCTTCGCGGTTCTTGAACTTCTTCTGGACTTCTTTGATCAATCTGAAGGCTGTATTGAGATTTGAGGAAGGCGCGGAAATTTCTCCAGGTTCTTTGGTATTGGTACTGCGGTACGTGACTTCTTTGACGAAGGTCGCGTCCGGCTGGGGATAGGACCCGCCTTCGTTCCGTCCCATCGTCGCTCCAGGATGGAAGAAGTTGATCCTAAGGTACGTGTAGTCGCCCTCCACACTCTGTGATATATTTTTGATCGTCGATATATGAAACGGAACAGGAATTCCAAAAATCGGTAGTATGACCGTCTCGTATTTTTTATCAACGTACAGCTTGAGTTCTTTGACTTCCGGCTCTCTGGGCATGTGGTTCAGACTCTTGTAAGAAACAGTCGACTTGCGGACCTTCTCCTGCTCTTTACCACCAGACTGCTGAGCCAATCGCGCCTTGGCAATCTCATTCAGCTGCCGCGCGAGTTCCTTCTGGTGCTGCTTCCGCTTCTCTTCCGAGCTGTGCTCAGTTCTCAGCTTCGACTCAATCACAGCAGTCCTCTTTCCGCGGCCGAGTATCTCAGGTTTTGGTTCATTCTCTTTCCCACTTCCTTCCTCTTCGTCTTCCTCCTCGTCCTTCAAATAGATTCCGATATTTTTGACCTTCTTCTTGGAGTTTGTGAGCACAGTCGCGGGAGCTCCCGATTCTCCAACGACGACAGTGTCTCCAATGAACAGAGCGTAAGTCTTCCCTTCCTTGTCGCTCGCCTCAGGATTGCTCAGGTTAGAAAGACCGACATGGAGATTAAAGACCATGCCCTTCTTCAGCAGAGCGTGAGTCTTGGCTCCGATCATCAGCGAACTCTCGCGGAACTCAATTCCCATCGCGAACCCAAAGTTTTTAGTCAAATGTTCCAGCATGTTTGGCTTCTCCTGCTTCACAAACGCGATTCCCGCTTCATAGACTGCGCTGATCTTCGTATTGGGCGCCATCTTCTTCATGATTTCTTCCTGGAGCTGCAGTAAAAAGTTATAGTTCTCCTCGATGGCACTCGTGGGATTAACCAGCAGCGTGCGCACGATATTGGAGCAGTAGGATTTATATCTGGCTCCAAGAGAGCAAATTATCACACCAAAGTGCAGCACGTTCTTGTCACTGACGACACTGAATTTCAGTGTGTAATTACCCCCGCTCTGTATTATCGCCGGGTAGCACATGTCCACCTGAGAAACATCAACTCCAGTGACATATTTCTTGTTAGTGACAGCTGCGTCAACACCCTCTGCTAACTTTGAATGCTTTACTTTCTTGTCCGAGTCAATGATCTCCATTATCTGGTCCTTCAAGTATTTGGTAAAGACATCAACTGATACCACACATGCTTTTTTAATCGTCAAAATTTCAACATCTTCTTTTGGACACATGACGTAAGCAGCTGCAGCGCTCACGTCGATCTAAATAACCAATGCCGCGATTTAATTAGTTAATCAATTATATAAATATTTACTTAACAATATTTAAAAAATTATACATACGGTATCAAATGAATGAGGTTTTATGGCAGCTCTCCACGCATCCATGAACGCGCCAGGGTAGTTTTCTTTTGAAAAAACCCCCAGCGTTTTACCTTTCTTACTTCCTTTGATAACGTCGATCAGTTTACCGAAGTTTGCTTTGTCTTCATCGCTCTGTAATAATTTTTGAAAATTATAGTAAATATTATTGATGATAATTATAATTATTGATTTTAATATTTAACACAAGTTCATACTTTGTCTCTGACAAATAATTTGACAGGTGGGACGCCAGTTTCTTCGGTCTTTCCGCTTTCGACTTGACGTAGGAACTCAATTTTTTTCTTGCTCGACAAAAAACAGATGCAGTCTTCAGCGAGAATCATAATTGTGTCAGTGAGCTCGTAGCTGAGCAGCCAAGTCTATAAATTTTAGTAAAATAAATGAATGATAAGATTTTTATGGTGAATTTTTATGAAATTTTGGAGTACCTGGAGGGCCATTGACTTGCTGTAGATGATGTCCTCGTCAGTTCCGACTGCTGAAACGAGGCAGTCCATTTTACTGAAGCTGTCATCAGTGCCAACTTCGCCATCCTGAGCAACAAGTGATCGATTAATTAAAATATGACGCAAATATCATTTGTTTATTGATTTATTTGAATTTTTTGTACAGTTACCTTCCAGCCATTGTACAGGCGTTTCATACGCCGGAAAAAGGTCTCTTTGTCGAGAGAAACGTTCGCCATCGCCGACGCTTTTTAGGTTAAGCTTAAACCAACCAAGCAGACTTATTGTGCAATACTCACAAATAACAGTTATTATCTAACTGATAGTATCGGGTTTAAAAATAAATAATCTGTTGCTGTGATGAATTCGTTTTTACATTTTCACAAATAAATAGTACAAGTATTATAAACTACGCAAAAAGAAATTAATGTGACCGCTGTGATGGCGGGATTTGCCTGAAAATATAACAATCAGACGCGGATACTCTGAGACAGAGACAAACTAATTGCCGCGTATATTTATATGCTTTAGATATTTATTTTGTAATTTTTTGAATTAATAGATGGCGGCACGGTTGATAAATTTAATTCGATCAACGGAAAGTTAGTTTCCTGTTTTTTAATGGCGAAATGACACTTTTGCTAAAAGTAAATTTTTGAAATTGCCGCGTAAATTTAAATATTTTATTTAATTACTGTAAATTTAATTATATTTATGGTAATATATACTTATTAATGAGGAAGTTTAATCGAATTAACTTTTAACTTATATTTGAATTTCAAATTTTCGCGCCAAGTAAAAAAATTTTATTTGGTAATCATTAATATATTGAGAGCTAATTAATTATTAATATTATTGATTAGTTATAAAGTTATTAATGATAAGAATAATAGTGATAGATAATTCCAAATTTTGCCGCGTAAATTTAAATATTTAATTTAAGTTACTGATTACGGTAAATTTAATTATGTAATGTGTAATTATTAATTAGAAAATTTAATCGAGTTAATGTTCAATTTATATTTGAATTTTAAATTTTCGCGCCAAGTTAAAAAATTTTATTTTTATTAATTATTAGAGCTAATTAATCATTTATATTATTAATTAATTATAAAATTCATAATAATAACAATAGTAATAAAATTCTATAGAAATTTTTTTTTATAACTATTTAATTTTTAAAGTTGGCACTGCCGTAAGCCACGTGTTTTTTTAGTTGTACTTTTAAAGTACTTTCAATTTACAATTACAGTGGACATGTACTCTGGTTAACATCAGAGCAACCTGTCAACACTCAGTACTTACTTTAATTACATATCAACAATTACTTACCGATAAAATAAATAATTTAAAATTTATTTTTATTTTTCTTATAATTATTTACTTAATTAGTGTTTCAAGTGTTATTAATTAATAATTATCATTTGTAAATTATAAATTATCAATTGTTAATTAAAGGTAAAAAAATGGTTCATAAAATAAAAATGTGGATCCCGGTTATTTTAGCAATTGGATGGACACTTTATTTAAATGATTGGACGAGAGCGATAAGTTACAAATTAATGAACGGTGATTATGTGGGTGCATATCAAATGTATTTAAATGACAAAGATAAATTATTTAGTAAAAGTGAACTAGAGAAACATAATAATATAGAAAACGGTTTGTATTTGTCTATTTTGGGACAAGTTTTTGACGTTACCAAAGGCGAACAATATTATGGTAAAGGAAACACTTATCACGCATTCGTAGGTAATTATTTTTAACTATTTATCATAATTACTCTTTTAAACTTCATTCAAATTCAAACGATAACAAAGTAAGTCAACATTGTTGAGTGTTTAATATTCCTTCCACAAAAACTATTTTCAAATTTATTTATTTTCGTACTCCGCCTAATTCAAAAATTCAAATTCTTGATAATTTCAAATTTTATTATTTAAGTGATCAAGTCATTTGTTTATCTATTAGAAATTGTGTAGAGAAAATATCTGACAGTAAAAGCTTAGAGATTTTCTTGTGACCTAAATAATAATAATTCCGTTATATATTTTTTAAAAATATAAATTCTTAGTAAGTAATAAAATGAAGCGTTAATTTTTTTTTTTTTATTAAAAATTGCTGATGAAAAAATTTACCGCTTGCTATTCAGGTTATTGTAAAGTTACTTTGTCATTAAAATAATGTTACGTTATTTGAAATAAAAGGTGACTTAAACATTTCAAAATTTTTTTTTTAAAGTCATCAATTAATTACTTAAAATTAATTAACAATAAATTTTTACTACCATTCATTTTTTCATAAATTATTTAATTAATCATTAAATTTTTTTTTAAATTATTAAATTATTTATTTAATTAGTCATTAAAATTTTCTTAAAATTAATCAATTAATTAATTACTAATTAATTTTCACTACAACGCATTTTTATAAAAATTATCAAAGTCTTCATTTAATTAATTAATGAAAAAATTTTTTTTTTAAGGACGCGACGCATCACAAGCATTTATAACCGGAGACTTTACAGAAAAAGGTCTAACTGATGATCTATCAAGTTTAACAAACTCACAAGCTAAATCATTAGACAACTGGTTAAAATCTTATCACGAAAAATATCAATACAAAGGTATAAATTAATTATCAGTAATTCCCGACTATGATTAAAAAATAAATTATTAATCATCATAACTTATAAATAATATAATTAAATAGGTAAACTAGTTGGTAAATTTTACGACCAATACGGAGTCGAGACACTCGAGTTTCATAATTTTAAGACCAAGGTCTCAAAAGCTGAAGCTGAGCAGTCTGATAAAGACAAAATCAACAAAAAATTTCCACCTTGTAACGTGGAATGGAATCCAGAAGGAGGAACCAGATTCTGGTGTACCAATCAAAGGTGAAAAATATATATTACGACAGTTTTTATTAACATAAATTTAAATATTTATTTGTAAACTTTTCCGGTTTACTTTCGTCATGAATATTTATTTAAATGTCACAATAAATGATGATGATAATGATATGTGATGTTTTAGTGGAGGAATACCAAGAGAATGGATCGGAGTACCGAGACAGTATTACGAAAATCCATCGTCTCCACAAAATAGATGTGCGTGTGTCGATCTAAAAAGCCATGACTATTTAAATAGTAAAGGAAACTTCAGAGAATACAAAGACTGTGCTAAAGATGCTACTGAATGCTTCGTTAAAAATTAATTTATTATAAGTAACAATATGGAGTTAATCAAGTGATATTTTGTTGGACGTAATAGTAATTATTCTATGAACAATTGAATCGATTTCCGGTGATGGTTTTACTAAACGATGTTACTGATATTTATAATTTTTTACGAGAATAAATAATTTAATATTTAATTATTTATATATTTTTTAGTCTATTATCTGATACCGATATTTTCTGATCATCGTCTAATTAGTGAGAGTCCGTTCGGAAATTTGGTCGGCGGAGTAAGTAAAACTTGGCTGTTAATAAGAAAAATCCCAAGCTCTGCTGGCAGCACAGAACTCTTCTTTCCCGGGCACAAGTAATTCAAATTCCTGTAGATTTCATTGCGGCTTATCTAGAAATTTATACAAAAAAACCAGCGTTTAAGATTGAGAGCTAATTTATAAAAATTGGCTTTTTAATTTTTTGTAAAAAGAAAAACTGAATTTTTTAAAATTTTAAATTTATCGCGACAAACTTTTGATGTAAAAAATTTTTTATTTACGTATTAAATAAAAAGTTTAAAAGGGTAAAGTAAAAAGAATTTATAAAAAAAATAATTTAATAAAAAATGGAGTCTGTTTAAAATAGGAGTTAAAATCTAACGACTCAATAGAGACAAAACTTTTATCTTTTTATTTAACTTGTTTTTATATCCTTAGATTTTTTATTCTATTCTTTATAATTTTTTATTTTTTCATTTATTCTTTTCGTTATTCTCTAACTCTTTTACTCCTACAACTCATTGTAAATTCTCTTTCTCGCTTTTTCGTCATCTCAAACAAGATATTCCGACAATGCTGAAACCACAGTGATGCAAATTGCGTCCTCACCCACTGCTACTACTACTACATCTACTACTACTACTACTTGTTCTCTTACTGATGATGCCACTGCCACTGCTACTGCTACTACTACTGCTGGTGTACCCACCGTCAACGTCTTGTCCTTGGTTCGTTGAATAAAGTTAGCCACGTCGGATTGCATTTCATTTGCTGTCCAAAAAGTTTAGCGTATCCCGTCAACATTTGCGACAGCCAGTGTTTTCCTTTAAAGCCTCTTTACATTTATTTCATTTTATTTTTTATATTCTGTCAAAATTCAAATCCATTCAATTTTTATAATATTTTTAAATAAAACTCAGTCCACTTCCGTTGGATATTTAAATTCTTCCATAAATATAAACTCTGCTATTTTTATAAATCTTTGAGCTCTTACTCAATTTTAGTCTCATTCATTACGCGAATTACAAATCATTTCATACTTGGAAAGTGTCCCTACTTTTTTAAAATATTTAATGACTCAATTGTCATTAATTACTTAAACAAAAAGTAAAGGATTACGAGAATAAAAAGCAACACAGATTTGAAAAAAAATTACTCACACTTGTCATCAATTAGGAGGTATATATTTTGCTCAAATTTACGTACCAAATTTTGTTCAACTCCTAATTAATGTCAACTGTAAATAATTTTTTTAAAAATCTATCTCGGAGAAATTGTAACTACGGTGCTCTTTTCTTTTTAATTAATGCTTTATTATTCTTAAATTAATTGATAAAGTTGTAATACGGTTATGACAGTTCAAGGTCATTGATTTTTTTTAAATAGGAGTCATTGTCTAAGAATGTCCTGAATAAACTTTATAAATTTTTATGATCTTGGTTTCGTTTTTTTTTTTAATAAATCAATTACAAAAAAAAAGAAACTAAAAATATGCACATGTAGGAAATTAAAAAAGCTATAAGTGCAATTTTTTAAAATATTTTTTTTTTGTAATTTATCATTTTTAAAAAAATTCAAAAATTATTAGACGGTGAATTTTAGTATAACAATTTTTGGATTTTTTTTTAACAAGTCAATTACAAAAAAAAAAAAAACTAAAAAAATGCACATGTAGGAAATTAAAAAAGCTATAAGTGCAATTTTTTAAAATATTTTTTTTCGTAGTTTGTTTTCAAAAAATTAAAAAATTATTAGATGTCGGCTAACTTCTGCATCATAGAAAAAAAATTTTTATACTTGGGGTAATTGTGACCCCGTGTGTGTGCAAACAGTTAATAATATTAACGTTTTATACATTCCAATATATATATATATATATACGTATATATTGGTACGTGTCTATATTAGATATAAAATATATAGGACCGGATGTATCCAGTTCGATGAAACGAGGTGCCGCGTAATAGACGGTATTCGACTACTGCAACGTCGAGCAATATGTGCTCGAGCGTAAAGCACGTCCAGTCTGTGGAATTACGAAGAGTTTTAGAGTGTGAGGTGTTGAAAGAAAAGCATCGAGTTGTGAGCGTAGTGTACAAGGAGCAATGCGAGTAAACGAGATGAAAAAAGGGTAACAGGAAAAAACTAAACTAAAAAATAAAATTAAAAATATTTTTCAATTTACTTTAATATTGAATGACGGATTAATGATAAAGTACTTTAATTCTTACATTTATATATTTCTATATATAGGTTCTTAGAGATTAAAGTATAAGTGGGAGAATAGTAGGATATTTTCCTCTCTATTTCTCGCGTAATCCGAACGGTAGACCAAAAAACTGAATTATTTATCAAATACTTAATTTGCATATATATTAGCAAGTCGACGGAGGATACGCCGGTTGTTCTCTGATGCTCGTTGAGTCTGGCTCAAGAACGTCAACTAGACGTTTTAGATATGCACCGACGACCACAATCAGGTTTTGCTCAAGAAGAAATAGATACCTAAGTATTTTTTTAATTTTCCTCATGTAAATCTCTCTAAGTGTAATCTTTTTATTTGCACACTTTTTTTACTTTTACCTAGTGTTATTTACAGCCAAGTAAATCCAGGCTTTTGATAAAAAAACATCTATTTACCGAAATACTTTACACTAAAAAATTACCCTGGAGTCAAATTTACTCCCAAAGGAGTTTATTTAAATAAGACTCCGAATCAGAGTGAATGCAGATTTAAATAAAATAATTGACTCCAAATTTTTGGCGGTAAATTTGAATATTTATTTATTTAAAAAAAAAATATTTAAACAGGCAATAAATAAAGATAAATAAAGTTATGGGAATGCTTTATAAAAGTACTTAAGTGGCAAAGGTATTTTCTAGTCAGCTTGAGGTATTTTTTTTTTGGTTGTGTATAAAATGTAGATAACGGCGTAATAATAGGAGACGTCTCTTTGCAGGATATTAAACTTGCGTTGCCATCTAACCGCGAGAAACTCGAATCCAGACGCTCTAGGGGAAACGCCCGATCCCCGAGTTCCGAGTTTCGAGTCACGAGTCCCGAGGTTTTACCCGCTTTCTCTCAGTTCTGTCGTGGGGGTGCTACTGCTCGGCAGCTGAAGAGAGAAGAGCCATAGTGAGGGTAAGTAAAGAGTAAGAGTAAGAGTGAGGTAAAAGCCGGGTGCCGGGTCTTATTCAGTGTATGCGCGAGAAGCAACTCGAGTTACCCCTGTATGCTGGTAGGTAGTGCAATAGCTAACAGGGGGCCAACAAGATCAACTGGGCTATAGAATATGCGACTGTGAATTTGTTGGCTAAGAATTAAATGCTTTTTGCTATTATATATACACGTTGTAATGTATAATACCTGACAACAAGTTTCTGATGTATACTTAATTACCGTAGAGCAAGGAAATGCCAACAAACACCATCAAGAGCATCAGCAACACCATCAACACCCTAATTTAAGTGCTGGTGTAACTTTAATTATGATCGCGGTACCGAGTTAATGGCCCGAATCACGGAGGCTGTTGTTGATACTCCTGATATGCTCAGCTTTCGTTGTTTTATAATGCCGTGCTATGCGTGCTGCACGGAAAGAAATTTTCTTTAAAAATTACCGTTAAATTCACTGTAATTGTGGGACATAATGCAGTGCTTTTATTTATTATCATTTTCGAAATAAAAATTAGGAAAAAATTCATTTATTTTGTGGTAAACTTCATAAAATTTACCGAAAACCGAATAAAATTTACAGTAGACTACGGTAAAATTTGTTGAAAAAAGGTTAAAAATTATCTGACTTACCGACAAATGATTAGGTCATGCCATTCGTCCCACGATTACAGTGAATTTAACGGTAATTTTTAGAGAAAATTTCTTTCCGTGTGTATATAATTTAGCAAACTTACAACTTGCTCCTTATGCTAATGCATATGTCTTGTACAAAGTAAATTTACCTTTTCTTTTTTTTTTTTCATTTATTTTACTGGCAAATTTATATTCATTTTTCGTCATCTTGTACTTCTAACTCCTGGCTTTTAGTTCTGCATCTCATTTATCAGGTATATTATTATTTCGTTGCTCGTTGGTTATTGTTTCGGATGTTAATAGTGATGCGAAATGGCCGTGAGAAATTTTTTCATCAGTCCGTCATTTTGAACCGTCAAAAAATTTTTTGTCACAAATTTGGTCAGTAACATCTAGATGATTGGACGCCATTTATTTTTAAATGTTTGAAAAATTTATTTTTCCCTCCGTATTCTCTGGAATATTTTTAAAAAAATGGCGGTTTTTAAATTTGAATTTGATTTTATGAACGGTCTGCTGACGGTTTTGTTATCATGACGTAACGGTCAGACGTACAAAGTAAATTTACTTTTTTTTTTTTTTCATTTATTTTACTGGCAAATTTATATTCATTTTTCGTGATCTTGTATTTCAAACTCCCAACTCCTCCTGGCTTTTAGCTCCGCGATTACCTCATCTATTATATTTCACTCGTTATCATTTTGAATATTAATTATTCCTCAAGTCTTTTATGACGTAAAGCTGAGTGGTTTTATTAATTTTAAAAATTCTATTACTACATCACGTATATTTATTTTATTAATTACAACTAAATAAATTAGTAAAAAGAAAAAATTAAATCAATTTGCCTAATTTTGAGTATTGGTTTCTGTAATGAAATCTAGGCGGTTTTTTTAAAATTCAATAAAACGTTAATTTTAAAAATCACGATGCTGAATTTATTCAAATAAGCGCATTAGTTTGAGACATAAAATATTTTAATTCGCACATACACTCGATTCGTACCCAGAAATAGCATTAAATTTAATAGCGGAACTTAAAAAATTTACTTTAATACTTTATTAGGTTGCGCATTAAAATAAAATGTTGTCATAACTTGAATTTTTATCACTAAATTCACTCGATTTAATCATATATATGTGTCCTCATTGTAGATTCATACTAAAAATAATCTAAAATCCAGATCTACAATTATTTTTTATGAGAGAACTCTATGAGCTCACTAGTAATTTAAATTTATAAGAAAATAATTCAAATTTTTTTAATTAGTCACAGAAGAGGTACAATCTTGACAACGAAACAATGAGTAATATATGTTAATGTAACATGAAGATGAAGTAAATCAGGATAACACATTAAATGAGTGACAAACAAGTCAGCAACAATGTCATTGTCGCAATTCATCTTGACTCGTCATCTTCCCCATGTGTTTGCACGTTCATTCTTCATCATGTAAAGTACTATCTACATGTATGTACATATATATATATATAAGTATGTAGTAGGTCGACATGTGATAATAGACGAATTCCTGTAGAATTGCCGCCGATGACTATGCTAAAGATCTATCCGCGAGACGGCATTAATTTTCACGTACTAACGAGTTGCCTATCATATATCTATATATATGTGTGTATATAGATCACATGTCTGAAGGCAAAAGGATGAAACGTTAAAGCAAAAGGATGAGGTTAGTAGAACGGGCTTACACACGTCTATTCGCGGTGGGACAGATGGAAGATAGAGGAGAGATAGGAGATAGCAGATAGAAGTACTATAGCTGATGCCTAGATAGGAACCCGCCATTAATTACTCCGACGCATCACTCCATCTACGCGAAAATGCATCTACTGAGCCTTGTACTCACCCTTGTTGTCGTTATACTCTCTTGTAGAACTACCATCAACTCACCTATTTCTACACCTAGCTTCTGGATTCTCTTCTACATCAAACATCATATCACCAACACCTACGCTTTATGTTCTATGTATATGTATATGCTTGTCTATGTCTAGGTCTATGTCTGTACAGGTATAGATTTACCTCTAGCTAAAGCTGAGCAGAATCAGCACCAAAAGCTACCTCCGGCAACGGAAAATCGTGCACTATGTCAAGCCACATTGGAAACTGGATAGACCGTGTCACCACAGTGCTTTGTTGTCCTGAAAGAACCTTCTATTCTGTACTTACCCTGGGTTATATATGTATATATATATTTATAGCTTCGTACATTCAGCTTTTTATATCTCAGATTCTATTATGGATTAGGGCTGATAAAAAATCCCTCCATGTTGCGAATTATTATTTTTTAATTTTGTTGTAAAAAAATCAAAAGTTCCGAGTTCTCGGTCCAGTTAATTTCGAGTTATGAAAAAATTGTAGTAGGATTCGTCTTTTGTAAGAAAAAGTTCATGTCGGAAGTTATACTTTTTGCAAAACTTTTGAATTTAGACTGAAAGTTGGTGAAGAAAAAAATTTTTAAATTAATTTATAATCCTACGGGTTCTTGGTAAATAGTTTAATTGACCAGCTGAAAAATAACCTATACCTTTATTCTGGGAATTAGATTTAGTTGGGCGTGTGCGTGCTCGAGAATAAATACGTGCGTGAAGAGAACTGACCAGTTTTAATCATCATAATTATCTGAGTTTTTAGAATTTCTGTATTAGTCATTTAAATTTTGATATTAAATTTAAACTTTGCATCACGTAGGCAAATTACTGGTTGGTAAAATTTAAAGTTTGCATTTTGTTGCAAAATTTTGAGGTTACGTCACTAAAATTACTTTCTCTCTAATTAATACAATTAACTCTAGATTTATTTTCATGTATAAAGTTCGCAAAAAAATGAAATTTTCTTCCACTACTTGGCTGTGATAGTCCATGATTTTTCGCGCATACGCAGTAATGATTTAATTATAGAAAAATGGTGGAAAAAACCCATTTTTTTGCGGACAGGAACTATAGATGTCGGACATTTTGAAAATCATTGCCGCCATTTTGTTTCTACTCCGTGCTGGAAGAAGTTCTAATAAATTTTGAAATTTCTCTTATAATGAAGCTCAAGAACTGGAAAAAAAATTGGTAAGTGAATTTATAATAAAAATAAAAATAACACAATATATTTTTGACATATTTTTATATAGATTTATTGATTATTTATCGATAGTTATTTATGTACAAAATAATGCTGAGAATTCTATAATTATTACATTATTTAATAATATACTTATAAATATAACCTAATTTTAAATTTTATAAATTTATAAATAAATAAATGAATTATTTAAATAACTAATAAGTAACCAAATAAACGAACAACCAGAATTTATTTACACAATTTCTGTGTTCACTTAAATTCAAAAAAAATCACTAGCATTTCTCAAATAATAAAACTATTAATAAATTTAAATTCAAAAGTTTGAAATTTAAAAAGGACTTTTTCGTAATGATAATTCTTTTAATATTTATATTTATATTTTTATATGTATTTATATATATTTATATATATAGTACGTTAACTATTTACATTTTCCACGTCGTCTTAAAAACAATAGTCGGTGTGCTTACAAATTAACGGACTTTATTTAATAATTATAAGTATTATTAAATAGGGTTATGTGTGGCATCACAGCCAATGCCAAAGTTTGAATAATATGCATTTTTTTTAAGTTTTACAGCGTAGAGTGTGCATTTTAAAGTTTAAATACAGTAAGATAAATTGAGTTACAACATGATAATTTTAAATGACATTTTTTTTTAATTATTTTTTCAAATATTTAAAACTTATATCCTGGTTTTTTTTTTTTAATATTTACTCTGTCCTCTAGGGACGAGTACGACAAATATTTACAAGAGAATCCCTCGAGGCATTTTATTATAATAATAAATAAAATAATATATTTATTAAAAAATGCTTTAATAACACATTAAAATATTCAGGAATTTACGGACTTTTTAACTTTAAAAATCTAGTCAATTGTATTTTTAGCGGGGTTGTAATTTTTAAATTAATTTAAATAATTATGAAATGAAAAAAGAGTATTTTTGTTTGTTGGTAAAAAGTATGACTGCCAAGGGAAATAATTTTCGGGATTTACAGTCTAAATTATTGCTGCATTAAAGGCGACAGATCCTTGGCAATCTACCAGGCACTGATTTTTACGAAAATTATAGCTATCGATGATAATGAAAGTGGATTATTCTATACAAGTATTTGCAAATAAATTTTTATTTTTAATTAAGGTCAATTTTTATTTTTCGTATTGAGGTTATTCAAATTTTCCTGTAATTAAAATTTTCATTTTTAATGCAAGGATTAATTTATCACGTAATGTAGGTCCTAATTATTAATTATTAATTCACTGATTAAAAACTAAGAGTAAATTAGTTTTTATTAAAATTCAATTGAAATTATATTTTTCATGAGATTCACGTTTTTAATGAGGAGGAAAATTGAATTTTTTATGAGATTTTACAGAATAAAATTATCTGACAATATATATGTCAATTATATAAATTAATCACTTGATTAACCTCAATAGATATTTTTTTAAATATGAAAAATTTAAGGTTATGTTAACTCTTCAATTGGAGCTGCCAACTTTGAAAATTAAAATTATGAGATTATTATAAATTTTAACTATTACTCAAAATTATTTTCATGTTTTTGAAATTTTTTCAGTGACATTCAGTAATAAGAATTTTTTATGCAATTTATAATCATGGAAAAGTATTTTTTCAATGCAAAGTTGTTGGTTTTGTTAATAAATATTTTAGCGCGAAATTCAAATTCTCTTTTTAAAGTCAATTATTATTTTTTATCCGATTTGAATCAAAGATTCAATGAACTGTAGTTTCTAACCTCGGATTAAAAAATTATTCAGTTATTTCCCTACGGCATTTTGTTTTGATTTTGCCCGCCATTTTGAATTCCAGCGGACGCGGGCTTTTTGAAATTTTAACATAAAATTTTTCTTAGCTTTCGTAGCATTTTTTTAGCAGTTTTAATAATTAACTGAAAAAATTCATGTCGATTTCGACTTAAAATTTTGAAAATGTAAATAATTTCATATAAATAGCAGATTAAATGCAAGTAATAAAAAAAAGCCTCGAGGAAATCACAACGCAATAACTCATTTGTACATTCCGAATATAATTTCTAATTTAAAATTATTTTAAAAATTGCTTACGATTTGATAAATTTTAAAAATTTATGAGTAATAACTCTTCGTTTCTTTTAAAAGTTTATTTATATTGCTTTCTCATTAAGGCTTCTAACAAATCTCTCTTCCAATTTCCAAACAATTGATACATAATCGGCAAATAAAAAAATAAAAAAAATACGAGTGATTAAAAAATGGCAGGTTAGGTAGGTTAAAATGGTTTTTCGATAATAGGAAATACATTTAGATGGCTAATACATTTGTCTTTAGAAATTTTAAGTATAATTTTGGCGTACATTTATTTATATAAGAATATAAGTTTAAGAATATATATTTAAGTTACGCAAAAATTTAATTAATTAAATGTTTAGGGTTAGGTACGTGGAAGATAATACGATGTGCAGGACAAAAGATTATGTATAATGTAGTTTTTTAGGATTATTTTAATTCTTATAATTTATTTTTTATTGAATTTATAATTTCGGTGTACACTAGGACTGAAATTAAATACGACGAGGGTCGTTAATAACTTTTCCTTTAATATTTATCCTTTTGTACAATTTTATTTTTTAACCTTCACCGATATTTTTTTTTCTTTTTTCTTTTTTTATTAAAACTTTTGAATTTGCTCTCTGGCGAGTCGATTTTGACTAGCATTTTTAAATCCATTATTAATATTTTATTCAATGGATTCATCATATTTATTTTTAATAATAGATCGATAAGTTACGATATTTAGTTTTAAATTTACATTAATTTTAATCTCTTTGAAAATATCAATGACTGCGCTCATTTTGAAATTCAAATATTTTTTAAATTTTATAATAATGGCGGGAAATTTAAAAGTGCCGATTTACCGGACTCGAAAGTAATTTTTCCAATGAAATTTTTTACTGCCCACTTGAAATCTCATTTCCGATACTTTCTTATAAAGTAAATAATCAAGAACACTCAAATAATTTAATAAAAAAAATAAATAATAAACAAAAAATAATGCGATTGAGGAATAGTAAAAAAATAGGGTATGAAAATACAGAGGAAATGGACAATAGAATAAATAAATGGATTATTCTGGTTGAAGGAGCTGGAAATAGCGAGCGTAAGTCGCATTCCATTGGATGGGAAATCGAGCAACTCGATTGCCGGATCGCGGTCTGCGGAGTCCGCGACTGAAGACAAGTACCAGGCAAGTGGGAGCTAGTGAACAAAGAGCTGCAACATCGGCAGAACCAGGAGTAAGAAGGAGAGACTTGAATGTAAGTGGAGTTAATAGTAAGAGAGAGAGAGAGAGAGAAAGAAGAGAGAGAAACAAGATCTAACTTAGCTCTCAACATCCAGTGGTTCAAGGTGCAGTCACCTCTTTCTACTCAAAACCAGCCAAGATGGCCGTGGAATTCCAACGAGTACACTCACCAACCGAAGCTGTATTCCTCCGGGCAGTGACGGGACAGTAGCTCATGGTATTCCATTTTGTACTGTACATACTTTTATATATATATGTATAAATATATACATAGAAAATATACATAGTGTACACTGTGATGATACCACATTTGCTTGTTACCTCTTCTCTCCTCATTTAATTCAATTCGCTAAAAAACTTTCCTTCTTATACCTCCTTCTTTTATTCAGCTCTCTCTCATTTTTATTATTTTATTTAACTCTCGGTTATATTCTGCTGAATAACACGAAAAAAGCATTAATTAGCTTGTCCGAATACCGCCGTAAATTAAGTTTAAAAAAAGAAGCAAACACTTGGATGTAATTTATATAAAAACAGGAAAGTTAATGGAAATTATAAATTTATAAACTCGAAAATAATTTAAATTAGGTGATAGCAACATCTAAAATTCGCGCGGTCACTGATATTAACAAGAGCATTAATTATTTTCCTTACGCGTGAACACGTTTCTGGTACATATTTAAATATATATATTCATAATACTATTATTAAGTATTATTTTTCACGTGTGTTCTCTACAATCTACACTCCTTTCTAACGTTTGATGTCAAATGTTTTTATTTTTTAATTAATTATGTACTTATTAATTTTATTAATTAATAATACGCATCTTTAACTGTTGAGAAAATAATCATAATATACATGTACATATATTTATAATATATATATATATATTTTTATGAATCTGCTTTTTATTAACACAGATATCTTCTCTTATGTGTTTTATTATTATAATACAAGACCCAGAGGTACTTCAAATAAGTGGTTTTAAAAATTAAATTCGCTCTTTAGACCATTTCCTTAAATCATTAGTTTTTTTTTGTTTTTTATTTTTTTTTTTACTATCTATCCCGCTATCGAACCTAAGAATTCTTATAATATCTTCCCATCCTTATCATAAACACTTGCAACATTCTCTCCCATCTGATCTCATCCGCAAATAATTACACAAACATACGTACACATATATGTATATATATGTATATACTTATACATATATACATATATATAATATAACTACAGTGACTCACAACATTCCTGTGACATTTAAAATAAATAACCGAGGAATGTTTGTCTTATTAGACATATTTCAGTCTTCACTTGATACCCGGATCCTGTGATGAGCTGCCTCGGGAAGAATTCACGAGTTCGTGGTACAAAAACGCTTCGCTAAATACCAGGTCCATTAACTCGCTTAGCTATTTAACGCACACTGAACCCGGTTTAAAAAAACCGCTTCTTAGTCCGAAGGCTTCCTAACCCTCGGTAGTGGAAGCAGGGAGGGAGCTGGTGCTGGATAACCATCAATATCAGTCTTGATTTTATTTTCGGCAGTTAAATTAAAACCCTAGACTATGGATATTTGTCTGATTTATTCTCTGTACCCCGCGTTGCCGGGCAACTGATCGTGGATCTCGAGTTCCATGGGCTCGTTCCTGTGAGGAACTGGAGGGAGCTCACGGTCACGTATACTGGTGCGTTCTCTGGTTGCTGTTCCGATACTGGAACTGGTACCGGTGCTGTCACGCTCGCGGTAGTAGTACGAAGAGACGTGTCCGTTTATCGGTAAAGTAGGATACGATGACTGAGGACACGGGGGCGAATGTTTTTGAGATGAATGATGATCATCATTGACAATGCGACATGAATCTGCACGTGCCGGCAATGCCGGCGGGTTGCGTCGCAACGAATGACTCATATGTCGTGTTGATCCATTGCTTGTTATGACGTTGTTATCAATCGGGCCGGATGTTGGTGAAAATATGTTATTCGTTGATACTGCCGAGGGATTGTGATTGTGACTGTGGTTGTTATTGTTGTTTGAAATAGTATTTGAGTTGTTGGTGCGTTGGTTTATTGCCGAATGCACGGGCAGCGTGCCTGGACGACGCATTTGTCGGGCGGTTTCCCCGTCAATGTAAGTGAAACCCTCGGCAGGAGTCGTACCACCGTGTGGTAAAAACCAGACTCCGCCATTGCCGGGGCTCGCTGCCCTAAGCTCTAGCTACAGTTCTGTCACGGGAATCGGCTTTATGCCAGGGGTGATTTGATGAGGATGCTGCAGTTGCTGCTGGGCATGTTGGAATTGTTGATGTTGGAACTGCTGCTGGTGGGGGTGCTGACGATGATGATGAGCGCCGTGGGTGCGGACAATGTATTCCTCGTCGGAAAAGGTCTTCTGGTACTCGTGCTCCTTGCGAGATATGGCGCGGTTCTTCCATTTGTAATCTTTCAGCGCATCGCGAACGCGTTTGCGACAGCGGTAGTAAAGGAAGAAAGCCATTCCGGCAAATAAAGCCAAACCAGCGGCACACACAGTAGCTATAAGTGCTTGCTTTCGTGGATCTGAGAAGGCACATCCCAATTCGTCAGGTTCCATACCCTTGAGTGGTTTACCACGGGATTCATTCGGTTCTGCGCAAATCACAGGACTTGAATTTCTTGCCACTAAAACTTCAGCCAACCATAGAAGATTACAGTCACAAACGACGGGATTTTCACTCAAATCCAGTCGACGTAATTCACCCCACGCTACTAAAGATTCGGGGAAACTCGTAAAAGCGTTATCCCGTAGCATTAAGTGACGTAGATTCGGTAAACCGGCCAGTGCACCGTCTTCCATAGTCGTTAGTCTGCGATTACTTTTCAGGATTAACGTTTCGAGATTTCCATTATCGGCAAACGCACCGCGTTCAACTGTTGTCAGTAATTTAGCCCCAGAAATATCCAGTTTTTTAAGATTTGACAGGCTTGCAAATGCGCCCGAGCGTAGCATCGTAAAGGAATTTTGCCCGAGGATCAATTCCTCAAGGCGATTTAGTATAGACAGCTGTTTTGTCGGCACTTCACGTAATTTGTTGCCACCGAGTTTAAGGGTACGCAAAGAAAGAAGTCCACGAAATGCACCCTCGCTTATATTATCCAGTCCCGCGTCCATGACATCCAATACGGCAAGACGTTCCAGGCCTTTGAACGCGTCGTCTGGAAGTGTTGAGAACCCATTTAACCCAATGTGCAGCTCAGCGAGGGCATTGAGTGGAGCCAATGCCGGTGAAGGAATTGACTTCAATTGGTTGTCATCTAGATACAATACTCTAAGAGCCCCTAACTTTTGAAATGCACCCGGTTCAACTTTTGAAATTCTATTCTGCCCCAGATCGAGCTCCTCGAGTTTCGTCAGCGACGTAAACAATCCGTTGGTCAGTGTCTCCAAATAATTATCACGTAAATTAAGTACCGTGAGTGATACCAGACCTTGGAAGGTTTTCTCCGTCAGCGCAGATATTTTGTTGTGCTTCAAATGCAATTCAACGAGATTTTTTTGAGCCGCGAAACTACCGTTCGGAATAGTGAACAAATGGTTGCTAGACAGATCGACATTTTTTAGATCACCGTAAAATTGAAATGCAGCTGCGTCAACCATACGTATACGACTTTCTTTCAATACTAGCCTCTGTGTTGACGGATTAAGTGCGATGGGGATAACGTCGAGACTAACACCTACACATGAGACAACCAGTGCCTCGTCATCGCAGGTACATCCACTGGGACAGAATGCTGAGTTTGCTGTTGCTAAAAGACTCACGTTGATCAACAGTATCAGCTTCCAGCTACTGCTACTCCAGCTGCTCCACCTACAGCTCTTTGACGTCTGGAACAAAAAAAAAACAATAATCCATTAGCCAACGGCTTAAAAAAATAAAATGATAATAATACTGGTGATAAATAAATGAGAGCGATAGCAGACAAGGTGTAATTTAATTATCAAATGTTGATTTCAAAGCGATAAGACGTCTCCTGGGTAATTAAATCGCGGATCATTAGTGTCACGTGTAAACCCTGACAGGAAGGAGCATAAAAAATGAAATAATAATAAAGCATTAGGTTATTAAGAAAAGATAATGCGGGTGTGGCACATACACTATCCGAGCAGAGTGTAGGTGGTAATATTGAACTTGCGCGTGGGGAAATCTCCGTCGCAACTCTATACTATATATCTTTCCCTCTTATTCTCTCCTCCTTGAAAGAAGTCTATTCGTTTTCGCTGGTTCTGCTGGTGGCTCTTGTAGCTATCTTACTCTCTTCAGTTTTCCATCGAGGAACACCACCACTGAACTTTTTATTCTCTCTTTCTCATTTCTCTTTATCCCTCGTGTCTCTTGGAAAGTCTAGCCCCATTACTCATTTCACATTACAGCTGCATTACGTTGAGTTACGGACGTTCGTCCTGATTCAGCGACGATTTAATGAGTCCCGGTCGTGGCACACCGCGACATTATTTATTGAAAACTCAAGTAGCAACTCTCTGGGGAAAAGAGTCTGCGAATTCAGAAACTTTCACTTAAGCATTCCTGCTGCGTATTCTTTCATCCATACTCAGCTCATACATCAGTCGTTTTGAAAAACCCCCGACTTGAGACGGAAAACAACAAGTTTATTAGGACAAAGTAGGATGCGTTCGTGTGTTATTATTAAAGCGTTATCTCTGTTTAAGAGTATGCAGTGCCAGCAGACAGATACGTCTGTCAAGTGTTGAGAATAACGTCTAGAGTGCACTGACCGTGACAAAGACCTTTTGTCTGGTGACGAGAGAACGCGAGTAGCACGTGCTCATCTCGGTTACTCTCACTCACTCATTTGCTCAGCCCCTAACCTGGGCGCCAGTATATAACTCACCCTCTTGATATTCCGAGCTAGCTAGCTTGGTATATTGCTTGAAACCCAGAGCGAGCTAACTCCCTTGTAATGGGGGTAAGGGAGTCACGGGCTGAAGGGATGTAAGTGGCATTATACGTGTGGTGCAAGCAGTAGATAACGGCATACGCGAAATATACACCATCACCAGACATCCTGATGCAGATGATGCAGATGACGATGACGAGGTTCCCACCATGCGTCTCTAGTATCGCGAGGCTACTAATCATGCATACGAGGATAATGTCAAGTATATACGTGACAGATTGTCAGCATGCTTGTTGTCTGTGTGCCTCTGGTGTACTTTCGACGAGCTCCTTACATTGCGACAGCTAATTAGCAATTTACTAATTTAAGTCTACGTGTCTTGTGGTATTTTTGATTAGCCGTCAGAGAATTTTTGAAATTAATTTGATAGGTGTATTTTAAGTGACGTTTATAAAACACTTGAGTTAAAATTTGGTATTTATCGCCGTTAGATTGGCGCCAGAGAGTCACGATAATTGAACCCATTGTCCCTCTTCATCACTCTGGTTGATGGGCAGCAGCTGATGAAAAGTCCGTTTGTTCAGGATATATGCTACACTCAAACTCACTAGTCGAGCGAAAATGCCATCAGGATGAAGAGAGAGAAGGAAAATGAGTGGAAAGGTTAAAGTGTGAGTTGTATTGGGCGAAAATTCGATAAATCGTCCCTTGTACGGGGTTTAGTTCTTCAGCATCTTCCTGTTTCTGAAGAAAAGAGGCTTCTTGGGGTCGCTCAATTTTTCTTTTTATGCCCTCGTCTTTTTTTCTTTTCTCTATTTTCGTCTATTCTTTTTTCCTCCCCGTGCTGTGCTGGGGTTGTTGTTTTGCTCCTTTTTGTCTACTGGGTTAAACGTAGATACAACCTCCGGTGTCCCGGGAGCGCAAAGAAGTTAACCAAAGAGGAAGATTACCAGCGAGGGAGTGTCGAGGGGATTGGAAAATCGGATTACCGATGCCGAGGCTCCACAGCGAGCTCTTTGGCAACAGGGGGTAATAGTAGTAAAGAAAATGGGGTTTGGTGGCTCGAGAGGCTAAAGAGGAAACCAAGACCAGTCTTAGGTGATGAAACGATTAAGGAAAAGTCTAATTGTAAGACTACTTTTTACTTATTTTTTTTCGCGTTTGTTTGGTTCATTGAAATGACCTAAAACATTTGGTCTATAAAATCGATAAATCATTACAATCGAATGAGCATTAATTGGCGACTGGTTGTCGCTGCCGGCGGGAGGCTGAGGGCTCTATGGATGAATAAACTCGGGCAGCGTTTCTCGTCCGCGAGAAAGAAATAAAGAAAAAATGATTGTGATTATATTATAAAAGAGTTCTATTGGTCGCGGTTATAATTGCCGGTCGTGACGTTATTATCGGTCTGCCTAATCGTCCATAATTATCGCGCAATTTTACGGTAATCGCGTGACGGTAAAAGGGGCGAGGCAAAGGCTTCTGCTACAGAATGAGGATACCAAAGACAAAGAGAGAAAATAGTAATAATGTGGTCGCCCGTCGTTGTGTCGGTATGCCAGAAAGAGTCTGCCCGCGAAATTATGGATCCGGAGGAAGTGCCGAGGGAGATTGCATTGTGTTTTTTTTATTTTTACGGCCATAAATTAAATTTTTTGACCGCAGATTCACTCGTTTGTTCAAGTCGTCCGAGTCTGCTCAACGGTTTTTAATATTTTCTCGCGGTAAATATTTTTATAATCCAAATGAATTGTGAATAGTTAATGATTTTCGAGGACACTCGTATATCGTTAAACTTTTTACTCGGAACGAGAATATTATTCTATTCTATTATATTATATATATATACATACATATATACATATATACATATATATCATGGAGGTATATAGAAGTCGGCAGTGTGAGAACTTAGTGAGCAGTTTCTCTGGAGCTCTCAACGTTTACGTTATTACGGCACACCCGCGCGTACGACGTAAATCCGTCGGGAAATTCGCTTTAATTTATGCAAGCCGTAGAATGTTTTATGCGCCGGCACGTACTGCCACAGTCGACGTAATCACTAGGTCTATACTGGTGAATGATGCCTGTGAATGTCGGCCAAGTGTATACACAAAAAGTTTAAAAAATATAAAAATAAAATGAGCGTACAATTGAGATGTAAAAACATTATGTCAATCTCTATTCATTGCTATTTTTATTGTAATTTTAACAAGTTAATTTTTCTTTTTTGTTCCTTTTTTCGCTAATCTCGTGGCGGGAAATTGTCGGAAAAGCTTTTTAAATATTAAATATATTAAGGTTATATTTTTAGTGGATGGTGTTTTTCGTTCCATGACATTAAATATGTGTGTAATCGGTAAAAAATTTCCTCTTATATTTTTAGTGAGTGTTCTTTTATCACGGGAATAGTTTGTCATTTTTTTGCTGGTACATTCTGTTGTGTTGCGTCCCTTCATCTTACCCAGTCGGGCATATTGAAGTGAAGAGTAACCGGGAATATATGATGGTTTTAGGAGACCGGAATGACAACAAAACATGAGTCTGAGAGACAAGGATAATGTAAGCGGACAATTTATTGAGCTATTTTCTTATATGTCTGCTCGTAATACGGAAATCACAGACAATATATGTGCAGACTGTATTGAGTCGGTGGAACACACATTTGGAGACCTTTTATGAGCCAGATTCATCGAACGTTTAGTAACTTGTTGTTTTGTAAAAAGGAAACAAGAGGAAGGCAATAAAAAACAATAGATAAAAAATATGCCCCGGTATTTCCAATAATCACAGTATAAACATTTGAAATATTAAAAGAGAAAAAAATAGATTCTCATAAATTTAAAGGGAAAAAGAGGAAAAAGGTAAATCTGAATGGATTTTTTTTAATAAAAGTGATGAATTCGTTGGCAAGTTTCTCGTTAAATAAGAAACTTATTAATTTTATTTTATTTTTATTTTTCTTCTCGTTTGTTTTTATACTTTATCGCGATCACTTATTGCGGGAGTGAAGAAAGAATGGAGGGAGAGAAGTTGAAATACGAGGATGGCTATCGATCACAACGGAAAAAAAATGTTGCCGAGGGAGTGTTGAGTTTCCCAAAGACGCCACTGAAGTAGAAGACTCTAGGATTTTTTTAGCAACAGCCTCTTTTTTCTTGCCATCCTGTTTATTTCTTTTGAGATGAAACTGCTAAGAATCTCATACCATCATACGCAACAAACATCTCTGTGTATTCCTCGTTAAATCTTTAGCGAAATTATTTTCCTCAGAGTAGTCACTTCAGCTTCTGCTTCTGCTTTTTCTTATTTACGTCTAGTTAGCAGAAGGCTGATTTAAAAAAACATAAAAACCGCCATTCCTTTAACTCTTTTTTCGGCTCCACACATTTCTGTAAACTTTTTTATCTGCCGTATTTAACTTTTAACTAAGAATGTTTTTTGTACCCATACATAGTTCCCTTGATGTTACAGGAAGCTCTTAGATTAGAAAAGCTTCGACATACCAGGCGGGGCATGAAATCACCGGTGCCTAAAATCCTCTATTGCGAAAATACGACGCAGTTTGGCTACCCAAGTTCGCTTTACACACATATATGTATATAAATTGTATGTATGAGTCTGGTTCTCTGTCTCGGGAGAAGAAAATGTAAGGAGTTGAGGGCAAAGCACCAAGGAATATAAAGAGAAGAGGTTACGGTGAGGGATGAAGTGTAGAGTATAAACCCATTTGTGAAGATGTGGGAGTGTATCTGTGAGTTGGTGGTTTTGGTATGCACGTATATCTAGTATTAGGTATCGAGGAGCTTTGGTGGCCGTTATTCGAGAGTGTAGAAACCCAAATTCACGAGGTTCTATATTTATCAGGGTTTAACCAAGAAAAGGAATACTAAGGGAATACTGTTGGCTAGCAGGAATAGCATCTACTGCGTCAGTTTAAAGTTCAGTGGAGGATAGGTTATAGCTGCATCCACATAAAATTCAATGGAATGCTGCACAGGTCGCGAAGAAAACGCGTACGCTTTTAAAGCTTCAATATACGACGGGGAAGTGGGAGTTGGGCTGGAGGCGGATCGGTATCGAGACCAGAGACATTGTCGGAGGAATACTGAGGGCAAAGTGAGTAAGAGATACCAGAGGATTTTAAGAGCAAGATTCAAGCTCACTAGTGTGTAGTGCCGAGAATTCGTTGAGAGGCGAAGAGAGACGGTGATGGGATCCCCAAAGTCCTCCACTCGTGATCGTCGGGAACCGACGACAATAAAGAAGATTGGGATCGATTTAAGATTCCAATTTCCGGACTACGCTGAGAAAGAACCACTTGGGGGTCACGAGTTCCGCTGGAGAAAACGTCGTCTGAGAACCGATAGGAGAGAGACACCCGATCCAAATTGCTCTCAACCCTCGACATTTTTTACCCTTCTTTTTTTTATTTAAGCTTAAATTTTATTGTTACTTTTTGCAGTTCGATCTGTCTCTCGGTTTATTTTTCATCTGAGCGTTTAACGCTTTTAAAGATTCAACAGATTTTTATTTTATAATATGTACTCAAGGTATTAGGGGCGTACCATGACAGGAAAATTCAGACGCGATTGCCACTCTATAATAATATGCCTTGTTCTTACTTAACTTTTGGTAAACTTGAGTTGACTGCAATGAAACGAATAAGATATATGCGGGAATTAAATATTCATTTGAGCTCGACCTTATGCTGCCATCAAACTTATACCCCTTTCTCTCTCGAGCTTTTTATCATTTATCTCCAGCTCTGTCTCCTTAACTTTCTCTTCCCTATCCTCGGTTCTTGTTGAAAGTAATGCGCTTTGGCGTACGGCCAGTTTCTTATGCCAAGCCTCCTTCTTCTTCTTCGTCGTCGTCTTCTTCTTCTTCAACTGCTGCCGGTCCCATTCTACTTCCCCACACCATCAACAAAGGAAAAAAGACCACCGAGAAAAAGAATCACAAGTTCTTTCGTACTCTTATAAGTATTATTACACCTAAGCGAAAAACCCTTTTCCTAATGTCAGGAGAATTTGACTTTTTACTTGTTTGTAATTGACTAAAAACTTTGGGCATCTACAGACTTGCCAGACTCGCGGGTAAAATTACATTTCACATTTATACTTTTAGGGTAGCCGGGTTATTACATAAAATAATTCTCCATTTTCTTACGTACTTTATACCCGTACCTGTTGAACTTGTTAGTAAATAATTAATAATTTAATTATTTAGATGTAATTTATAATTTGAATTATGGAATCTTATTATTTGAGTTTAAACTTGTTCTTCTTCTTATTCCACTTGTACTTAGACCTCCAGTTGAACAGAGTTCCCTATTTTTCTTGGGCATTTTTTACGTCTTATTTTATTTTTGTTCCTCATCGCTAAGAGAATTTCTCTACAAAGCCAATGCGGGTACGCCTCGTTGAGGCTGCAATTTATTCGTGTGTTTGACTTTCCAAGTTGGTGGAACGTCGCTTTCACGATACACGATAATCCGCAGACCCTATATTTACCCTTCAGAGAAGACTTGAACGACGTATAGAGTTATACGGAGGAGGGTTCAAAAGAGAGTAAGAATGAGAGTTGGAGACCAACCTGATACTATATATATATATATATATATACACATATATATAGGCTATAGACTATACTACACCCTGAAGCGTCAGCCAAACATTCAGGCTTTACCCGGTTTTCCTCAATTTCATTGGTGTACACCATTCTCTTCGGAAATCACAAATTTACCTCTCTTTATTTTAAATTACTATTGTGTTTTATTACTCTATTGTGCAATAAAACTTTTTCTCTATAAATAATTAAAATAAATTTTTATTGTTTTATTTTTTTAAAATTAAAAGTAAATAACTATAAAATTTATAACCAACTTTTTCGATTACAATAGAAGGTAAAATTTATATTAGTGTATAGAGCAGCGGCGGTTTGTCTTGGAATGAAAAAGTCCTCGGAATCTCACGTAGATCGTGGCAGTAAATTAAAGCGCGCCAATAATTCATATTGCATAATATAATTAAGGATCTCATAGCAAGCATCTAGATAATGGGTTATAAGTTAAAAATGCTCGAGTAGCATTAGTAGCTCTTACTCAGTTCCTCTTTATATCTCGACTCAGGAGGTATATTCAGCCACGTATCCCGTTGAGAAAATCTCGTTAAGGTGTTAGAGTATGGGGTCGGTTAATTCTCAGACTAAAGTTTAAAACATAAAGAGCTAAGGCACAGCATCAGCTACCCGTGGTATAACCGACAAGTCTGACTGTTGTATCAGCGAATCTCGTATAATGCCCAGTCCCAGGTTTCAAATCCCCTTTCAGGCAACGTTGATATGTACGTACGTTGGAAGATATAAAAGAGCCAGCGAACGAACCGGGAAGGAACGAAATGAAATGAAATGAAATGAAGATAGGGGTTGGGGTATGTATAACACGTTATGCGCGAACAAGATATAAGCTAAAATGAGACACGGAGTAAGATGATAAAGTGAGACGTAAAGATAGATAAAAGTGCAAGTTTGAGAGAGATATGTAATGAGAAGTGCAAGCAGCGTGCATGGAAGCATAATGGGCGTATAGTGGTTGGCTGACTGGTGCATTATTAAGTAGTTGAGTGCACGTTAGTCCCGCCAAGTGCTGTCGGCTTCTATCAGTATGCCAAGATAAGAGGGAGAAGGACCAGGAGATGAACAAGGAGAAGGAGGGGGTAAGAGCCAGGGTGAGGATGAGGATGAGGACGAGAATATGGAGGAGAGAGCGGATAGAGGAAATGGAGATTGGGTTGTAACCCAGGGGTGAGCCTCCCGGCAACAATGAAAATTTCCAACCCAGCGGTAGATAATTACGCCTGGTAATTGATCGCGCATGCGGGGATCCCTACTACCTTACTACTGGGCTTCCTATGAGTTATCCCCTAATTTCTTGGCCCCCTGCAATATCTCCTTAGATGCTGCTCTTACTTGAATACCCCCTTAATCTCATCCTCGGTCCTCATCCTCTACGTTCTCTACCACTTCTCGGTCTTCTCATCCTATCCTTGTGTAGGTTTGGTTATTCCTCGTCATCCTCTTCCTCTTCCTCGTCTGTGGGATCTCTGTCTTGTACAGATTCTCTGACGGAATGGCAAAGCCTTCTGTAGCGTGTATGTGGATGCAGCAGACTTGAGACCGAATGTATTAAGTGACACGAGAGCTGCACCCCTGGCAATCCTGTCGCTTCCCATCGCTCCTGTCAGTAACTCGGGCTTGGTAGTCGTCGTCGGCGGCATCCTCGTCGCCACCGTTGACTACCACGTGGCTTGGAAATTATCACGTCGTGGTAACGCGTTACGATAAACGTTCCGGAAGCCCAACACCGCAACCACGTCAAGATATTTTGGATAGACTACTGTTTAGGATACTCCAAACCCCGGTATTTTGTCATTCAGGAAATTGTTTCCTAATGTAATTTAAACACTGTTTGATCAGTTTATAAGTGTTTAGATTTAATTACGCCCATTAAATCAATTTCAGATAAACTTTTCTTGGAAATTTGTAATAAACGGCAATTGTTTGGCATCCTGAGGTTCGCGGATCGAACCCAGTTGACAGTTAATTGAATATTTCTTTTTCATCCAATTTCTCGGTGGATAAATTCAATGTATCCTTTGTAAAAAATACTTTTTCAATAGAATACAGGGAAAAATTCCAAGTTTTCCTTTTACTTTTTTTAATAAACTTCAAGTTATAATAAAATTCTCGTGTGAATTTAAATTTAGCCTAGGGCGTTTAAAAGTTGTGCGAATTCACAAAAGGATTTTTTTTTCTATAAATAAAAATATAATTAGATGAAATGAAAAAATTGCCATCAAGTTTAATAAAGTTTCTATCTGTACGGGTCATTGAATTTAGTTTTGTTTGGAAAAACTGAACCGAGAAGTTAATCGTGTTTGATTAAAGACGAGTATTATGATATACGTTATTAAAAATGACTTTTTGTTAATAAATAATGCAGCCGAAGTGCATGTAGACACTGAAAGCGTGAGGGAGAGAGAGAGATGCTTATTATATTCGTTGACAAAATGAAACACACCGTAAAACTTTTAACTTTTACGCGATTATCAAGTTTTTTAATGACTCAAATTGTGTGTCTAGAGTGTGTGCAGTAAAAGAGATGAGTAAAAGAGGAGATAGATGAGTAGGAGAGTGTTAGTTAATGTTAGAAGCGAGCTGAACTCAGGGACTCAATTGAATTTGCCAATTAATTCTCGAATGCATTTGCTGAATCCCTCGTTAGCCTCAATTTTACTCCTCGAGATATTCTCTAATATAATATTCGACGTACACACAACAGACCCACACCCTAGTGCACTCGTTGGGAGGGAAGGAAATGAGAGAAAGAGAGGGAGAGACATGAGATTTATTATTATCTTTTTCTTCATCTCTGGTATGAGTTTTATCTGACCACTCTAGTGTATAAAATTTTATAGTTCGTGAGCCCTCTTTAGCGACATCAACAGCGAAGCTACGAAGCGACGATAAAACAGAGAGACACAAACCCTCTTTACTCGTATCGGTGTGTTTCTGTAGCCAGGCTGCGGACGTTGGCAAATGCCCCGTAAACGAGATCGTCTTAGTAGTCTTTTAATTATCTTCCTACTTGACTCTCAAGTCAATTGCTAATTTTTTTTTCTTCCTCTGGATTAAATTACACTTTCTATTACCCTTCGAGGACTTTTATTTTTTTCATTACCTTATTTTTTATTATTTATTCAATCGCTTAATTACTTTTTTAAGCTATTTATTTTTTATTTCTCATTTCAGATCGAGACCGTAAACGAGAATTTCGCTTCGCTTCTTAAGATTTTCTTATAAAGAATTTTATACGAAGAATGATTGAAATTTAGATACCAGCGTTGTTAAAACAATAACTACTTACGCGAGCTAATTATATATTTATATTTTATGGAAATTTGTGTTGGAATACTGAAATTAGTTATTAAGGTCTCCGCTAGATGGCTGATAATTGAAATCATTCCACGTGTGCAAACGATCGGACAAGTAAACTAGTTGGAAAATAATTAAATAATCAATTTCTGTGATTGTTATGAGAAATTAAAGAAGCAAAAGACATTAATTAATTATTTGCTTTATAAATTTAATAATAAAAAAATTTAAAAATGCGAGTTGACAGAATCCAAGTGTGTGTTGATAGATTTATTTATTTTAAAACTGTTTATAAATAAACTTTGTTTAACTTTTCGTTACTAATTATAATTACGTTATAAATATTTATCATAAAATAGATCGACGAATGTTTTATTCTGTCGGATTAAATTTATATTTTTAATTCAGCGGTCAGCTTATGTAATTAATAAAACATTAATAATTTATTTAATGAAAACTAAAATAATAAAAATAATAAATTGTTAAAAATATAGACAATAATATTATGAATTATATTTTTTCTGCCTGTAGTTACGGGCTATACTTTTAACCGTCAATCAGTTTTTCTGACCAGATAAATCAATAACAAATGCAATAGAAAAAATATCACCTCAATCTTTCATAAGCTTTCGATTTCACCCGACCTATTTTATTCACAAAAAAAAAAAAAAAACAATTTTTCACTTTATTCCCTCAGTGGAAAAATTTTCCGTAGCAAAATTTCTCAAGCTAAATATCAGATATTAAAGTTTTATTGTCGGAAACACAGTCGCATAAGTCCATTAAGGACTCGCAGAGTAAATAAGTTAATCAAGATAAATTTTTCTATTAAAACTCGAGATAAAAATCGACCCTGAAGAACACATTTAATTAAGTGACTCAAATAAAAACATCTAAAGCAATATTTATGGCATATCTATCTCATCCAGCGATCACATAAGCCTCGGAATCCAGTGCAGCATAATATAATAATATAATATAAGAGGACACGAATACCACCAGAGCATCTACAGGACCAAGAAAAGAAGCCGAGTAATCCGGCTGGCATAATTTCCCACAAGGCCATCATCGGACACCTCAAAACATTTTTCTCGAGATGAAAAAACCATTTATTTTTATTTCTATTTCGCGTTTTATCTCTTCACAATTTTGACTTCTCCGGCTGTCAAATCCCGACATTTAGTCTCTACTCTCCGATGTACTTTTTTCCACGTCGTAATTTAATATAAATGCAGAAATGATTATTTAAATAATTACATACTCCCATCTAAGAGGAAACGCAAGGACGTCATAAAAAAAAAAAAAAAAAAAAAAAAAAAAACAATTATTTGAAACTTTTTATGAATAAGAGTTACGTAATTTTCCGGTCTCTTTACTTGTTCCTTTGTCTTGCAACATATATTTATCTTCATTACAATATATTTATATATATGTAATTTTATTGTGTTGGTTCTCACAAGATTTGAAGCTGAGTATATTTTATACCCAAGTACAAAGCGATTTTACTGCAGAGTTGGTCTTAAAAAGTTAAAGAGTGTCTGTGATTGCCGTTAAATTCCGAAAGCTACTGAAGCTGATGCTGGAGTTTGAGCATAAGCTAAGACCGGAGGTAAAGCCGAAGCTAGAGCTAAAGAATAAAAAGTAGTAACAGAAGAGTCTGATATTTGAATCCCGTTTGATTAAATTTAATCCCAAATTCGTACGATTCGAAGATAAACGAAATAAAAAAAAGAAATAGTAAATAAAAAGATAGAACGTGGAAATAAATGAACGGAGAGTAAAAAAGAATAAGATATATATATGTAGAGGAGAATTGAGAAAAGGGGAATGAAATAAAAAGTAAAGTTAAAATCGATCTTAAGCTTTATATATAAAAGCACCCTCTCATTGGTTCTCGCGCCAAGAATTCGGTCTTTGATCTTCACAACGGGTTTTCTCGATTACAAGATTAATTTTCCTCCCTGTTGATCTCTAGTTTCTCGATCGTAACATATTCCTACAAGCTGTTTTATTAAAGCCTTTAGCCTTTATCCAATCGATTATCCACAATTTACATCATTTTGTTACAATGTTAACTTTTGTATTATTAAATTTAATTATGGGTCTCTTAGCGCTAACGAATTAAAAGACGTTAATGCGGCTGTGCGACCTCAAGTTTAACTGGAATTAATTTCTTCTTTTTGAAGATATCCGAGGGGAGCGAGAGGGGAAATGGAGGCCATAAGTTTTCTTCTCGAGGCCATTAGTGGTATACCGAGGGAAGAACATGTGCTGGGCATGAATGAGATAAATATCACATATCATGCATTTTACATATGCACTCAGCCACATTTATGTTACGTAATTTTTATGTACTTGTTTTTTTACTTTTTATTTATTGCCTTGTTTTTTTTAAATTACGCTGCTTTAAATTATGTGACTGCTGACCCTGAGCCAATTATTAACTTTAACATTTATAATTAATTATAGTCACTCAAAATTTTCTTTGGTTATACTGTAATAAATCGGGAGTGAATTCAGGTTTTATTTAAATTTGAATTCGCTGCCGGAGATTCGAAGTTTTTCTAAAAAATCACGACAAATACGGAGTAAATTTTGAGTTTGTCTTTTCAGTGGAGTAATTTTGATTTTATTCAAATTCACATTTACTCCGGCTCGGAGTTTTAATATTAAAATAAACTCCTCGGAGTAAATTTAACTCCGAAGATATTAAATAAATAGTCATCTGCTCCGCATTTACTCCGGATTTAATCGAAGTTCACTCAGCAAATTTTTTACAATGTCCACAGAAAAAAGGGTTTTTTTGACGCAAAAAATTTTTACTCGCGTTAAAAAAATTTTTAAATTAGAAATTGAAAAAAAAAAAATTCTTGAGGCGCCAAAAAATTTTTTCTAGTTCTATAGGATTTTCTTATAAGGAAATTTCTATCGGCATCTCATAGTGCAAAATATTTCTTGCACCAGGAAATCCTTTTTTTCTCTATAGTAATTTTCTGAAATTTTTTTTGATAATAATTCAATTGATAAAAAAATCGTCAGTCAAGTTACAAATTTCGGTAATTGTTCATAATGTCATAAGGTTTATTACGGAGGGTTAGATATCTCATCAAGTTTTTAAAAATTTTCATCTCAAGATTTTTTTTTTAAAATTAATTTGTGGAATAAGTAGGTCGGAATAATTATTTGACAATCTGATAATGAGTAGAATTTAAAAAAAAAATAATAATAGCATTTTGCAATGCCATTAAAATTATTAATTTAAATCAGAAATTTTTGGTAATGTTTTTCTATATTAAAAATTATAATGTTCCATTTTATTAAAAAAATTATTTTCATAATATATTGATATTCTCATCATTTCGATATTCACTTGAGCGAACATTTAAATCGTATTATATTATGCAAGCGTAGCTTTGAAACATATATATAATAATAATAATAAATATACATAATAGTGAATAAATATGAGTATAAAAGAGAAAAAACACGTCGGCGGTCAACGAGACAGTAAACGCTATGAAAAGAGAGATAACGAAATTAAAAAAAAAACTGATTTTTTTCAAAGGCAAAATTTTTTAAAATTTTTTTGACCTTCCGGCTGACCGGTTCCATTTGTTTTACTTTTCGTCTTTTCTGTGGTATATATAAATATAGGAAGTCCTGCTGTTTTTCCTCACGACTTTCGTTTCATTCCTGACTGGACAAAACGAATCGGAGGATCAATGGCTGATTTGGTCAACCGTACCGGCCAATTTCTTCTTCTTTTTTTATTTCATTTTTTTTCTTTATTCTGTAACAACCCCTATGACTTACCCTTACAATCTCGTTTGCTCTCTTTACTCTCTCTTTATATATAGGTATATACGAGACAGTATTACATAGCGGCTTTTTTTTACATCTGTCTAGACTTTTAACGATGACGTAGTAGATTAAAACGAAAAAAAAACTATAACAAACTCGACGATAATGTTCATTGATTTATATTTATAATTTATCATATTTTTTTACACGTTAAGATAAAGTACTCGAGTCATTATGATAATGAATTGATGATAGAAAATATGCTCCAAATTTCGGTAAACGTCAAATTAAATTTTTTTTTTTTTTATTTAATTTTTTAAACAAATTTTTTATGATACTGGTTAGCAGATGACTAATAACTTTTGGATTACTTTTAAAATGACAAATTATAAAAAAACATCATTTTTTAAAAATTGCACTTATAGTTTTTTAAATTTTCTTCATGTGCATATTTTTCGTTTTTTTTTTTTCTTCAGATTTGATTATTGAAAATAATCCGAAAATTTTCAATTGTCTCACTTCAGGGTCATAATTTTTTTGGAGCATAATTTCATACTCAAAATTTTTTAATTTGTTTGAAAAATCAAAATTTACTGCCGAAAATTTCTTATACGGTCTGCATAATAAGGGATTGCTCAGTGCTGCCAAGTTAAATTAACGCGCGAAATTTAAAAATCGTATTCAAATTTTTTTTGAATTAAAACCTGAAATTTTTTTCTACTGTCCCCATAAAAAATTAAAATCATAATATTCCATCTCTTCTATATTTTTCAATAAATTTCGTAGCTTACAATAATAAAAATGAGAGTATTTTAAAATGCAAAGGGAAACGAAAAAAAAAGCGAATCTAAATTTACATGCATTAAATTTTTTACCCGTCGCCATCCCGATTGTCAAAAAAATATGATTTTAATTCATTGTCCTTGTATTTCTTTGTATATTAAAAGTTTATAACACAACAAACACAGGATAAAAAAAGTATAAAAAATGATTATATTAAAGTTAACTGCATTAAGTTGGCTAGCGCAAAGCTTATAAGCTTTATATTTCTTGTTGTGTATAGAAGTAAGCTCGGCGTGGCGGCGGTTGTGTATCCATTTTGTGTTCGAGATACTTGCATTGCGCAGCGTCATCTAATAACTTTGGGAATTTGTTCCGGCACATGCATGCAAGCTAAAAGTGGCAACGCCGGCTTTGGCCTGATTCTCCTGGTAAATTCCCGGAATTCACTCGCACATCCTCTACACAACTCTGCCAGTGCTTTACCTCTTTACCTCTCTACTCTCTCCTCTCATCTACTCATCTAGTTTCTTCTCTCTCCCCCGCAATCCTCTCCCACCCCCTCCCCCAACCCCCACCCCCTTGTCAGCCGTACTCTCAACGTATCTACAATTATACACGTTTGCGTGCATTCGCGTGAATTTTGATGAAATCTCCGTCAGACTAGAATGTATAGACCCCGATGATGATATGTACCTGCAGTATTTCAGGGTAACGTTTGTACTTGCAATGAAAACTGGGTTAAAATCCCACCCGCTGTTTCTGATTTTAATTTATACGTAATATATTAATATCATTATAAAGATACCCTGTCTGTGATTATTCTATCGTATATATATATTTATTAGATATGTCACACACGTAGTTATTAAATTTAATATGAATATTTAATTGCATAATTACGATTATATTTAAAAAATAATTTAATTACGGTTTTAATTTTAATTAAACTAATAAAGTTTTATTAATTACTATTGTAAGAGAGAAATGAGGACGATAAAAATCCAATGTATGTAGAGAGTTAAGTAGGTGAAATTATTTTGTTTAAATGAAAATTTTAACAAGAAAATAGTTTACATTCTGGGGAAATAAATTTATGGTCTAACTTTGCAATTATTGTTGGGGTTTCACTTCAAGTTTGTTGTAACTTAAAAATTTTATGACCTTTATAAATAATTTAGGGTACGGAATAAGATGTCATCAGATCTAGTAGATTACAATAAAATTTTTTTTATTAGAATTACTGTAGATTTTTTTTATTTTGAATTTTCGAATTTCCCGCGCGAATTTAAAATTCTAAGGAAGTAAAATTTTTATCGATAATTAGACAGTGACAATTAGCACTAGAATTTCTCAAAAAATAATTCAAATTTTTTTAAATGAAAAAAATTTTAATAATAAAAAAATTTAATATTTTATTTTCATTCTTTTGTAAAAATTTTTCATATTCATACTCTTTACTTATTTCATATGTAACTGGAGTTACATCTTGAAATTCCAAATATTTATATTCAAGACTTTTATCTTTGAAGTTTATAAATTTTATTCCACGATTCAATTTTTATTCACTTAAGAAAATATTAAATTGAGTCACATATTACAGCAAAGACACTGACAGACTGAACAAATACCAGAAATGTAATTTTTTATAAATTTTCTATAATGTCACTGTGATTTTTCTTACTCGATATCTTTTTACAAAATAATAATAAAAATATTCATATGCATATGCACAAACTTTATCCCCGCATTTTATTGTCAAATATATTTTACCATAAATTTATCAGCCAAACTGATTTCCATTCAAATTAAATAATTTCCCGCTCTCGAACTAAACTAAAAAAAATAGTGATAAAAAATTAAAGCTCAAGAATAACAAAAAGAATGAAATTTTAATACATGGAGATTTATTAAAATAAATGAGCTTGAAAAAATATATCCCAGACAAAAACCGAAAGTAAAAAAAAAATAAAAATAAAAAGGAGAGGCTCATTCTCAGGGGAGTCGTCTGCGAACGGCGATATATACGAACAAAGATAAATGATAAAAGATTGAGGGACCAGCATAACATCAGAAAGGGAAAGTGAGGAAAAAAAACCCACTCATCTTATACAAAAGTCCGCAAGTAAAGGTTCTTATTCGCATTTGTCGTAGGGCCTTCTCACGAATGTTTGCAGGGGGTGCAGATGAAAAAGAAAGGGATAAAAAAAACGCGAGACGAAAAGTGGAAGAATGTTGTTGCTGCTGTGGTGGGCTGATAGAAAGACTTGACTATCAGAGCCCTTGCGAAGACGAGAATGGAGATGGGATGAGAATGAGGAGAACAAGGATGAGGACCAGGACTAGGGCACACGAGGGGCAAAGATAAAGAATCTCTTGGTGTTTCTTTTGGTGGCATCATTATCCATTCCACTGAATACCCAAGAGTGAGGTATAGTAGAGTTGAAGCTTTTTTCCACTCCCCATCACATCTTTTCCCTCTTCTTTTTACTATATTTTTTTCTTTTTTGCATTTCTTTTACCCCGTGTACACACACTCAAGCACACGAGATTCTACATAATTTAACGTACATGCTTGTTTACTTGTCCCTTATTTTCTTATTTTTCCTCCACTCATAACCCTGATACAAAATTTACACTGAGAATTAATTAAACTCAGTATTGTGGTGGTGGAAAAGATAAATAAATGGAATAGAATTAATAAAAAAAGATGGGTAGCGAAGAAGGATAAAAAAACAAGTATGTTATATAAAAGAATAAAATGAAATAAAATTCAAAGTATGTGAGGAGGAATAAAGATAGCGTAAAGAGAAACATCAGATAAAGCCTTGGAAACAGAATGTAGATTTTATTTCAATGGAACGAGCCGGAATAACACATCAAAGGATCTCGGGGTCTCGCTTGCACATTAAAGGAACAGAGCCTGGCTCGCAATCGCGTTGTCTAGGGGGTTGGAAAGAGGATAGAGGATAGAGGATGTTCTGATGCCTGTAGCAGAGCGATGGTGTGCTGGATTCTCATTCATGGTGTGCGTTAACCAATGAGATGAAAATGTTAAGAAACACCGGAGTATCGTATTACCCCAGAGAATGAGATACGAATAATATACAAAAGAAGTTGCTGCAATCATACTACATAAACATTTACAAATTAATTCACTTTTACAATTGTCTTAAACTCTGACGGTTTGTTGCTATTCAAAACATTTATTTCCGTATTTATGGTTATTTTTTTGTGATTTTTACCTTTTGTAGTGCTCAGGTAATTTTAATATTAAATTTATCCTTTGTTTTAGTAAAATCAGTAGATTAGTCGTGAGATTATTTATTCTGTACTTTAATTTAATTAGAAAAAACGTTTTTTTATGGAAATTCGTGATTCGGTGATTTCGTTTATTTTTATTGTACTGTGATACTGATAAGAAGATATTGTCATGGTTGAAAAAAAGAGACACTTTTAACAAAAAAAATCTTCCTGAAAATCGCGCAACAGAAAAAAAAATTGGAAAGTAAAATCTAATGGATGACTCGATTTCTGAAATGTTTTGCTTATAGATGCTGGTATGTCAGCCGAAAATCTTAGACTACCAACCTACAGAACTGCCCCTTGTTGCCCTTATTGATTAACTTTTTTTTTATTTTCCTTGTTGACAAACGTTCCGATCTTCAGATACATCGAAAACATTTTTAAAATTCAGGTAGTGGAATTTTTTTAATTTTTAAGTTACAGTATGGAACGGAAATGCCAGCTAAAGGAAACTAAACAGGTATACGATAATCGAAGTTTTGTTTTGAATGCCAGAAAATTTGATTTTTCAAAATTTTTTCAAGGGTTCGTCATGCCCGGGAATTCTGTATTACTTTCAAACAATAAATATATCAAACATAAAAATATTGCGATTACAAGAATTCTTTATATAGCAGTTTTAAGGGGGTCCGTAGTACCCCAGTTTTCTCTATGTCGTGTAATTTTTATGCTGATCAAAACTATAACAGAATTTCCGGCAATTTCATACGGAATTTTCAGTAGAATAAGGCCCTGTTCCATAGATCATCTTTGTTAGGCTTCAAGGGTCTGCGTAATTTGAAAAAAAGGCTCGAAAAAATTTGAATCGTAGACTAGTGCGTAAAAAATTTTAAATTTGGCTGAAACGAACTCGAGTGTGCCATTTTATACAGAATTTTCTGTTAAAGACTTCAGGAAATTCTAACAAGAAAAAATTGGAACGATAACTTTTTCAAAACACGTATAGAAAATTATGTAATTTATTTTTATCAAATATGACCTATTAATTATCTTTAATGAATTGAAAAGAACGAAGTAGTTCTACCAGAGCTTTTTTTTTAAAAAGATTTATTATTATTTTTCGGTGTAGAATTAATCCGGGTTGCGTGTAAATGACAGAGGGTTGCGTACATGAATTATCGAAGGTGCGTGATCAAAGAATCGTGGTTTATGAACTTGAGTTCAGGGTGTGGACGAGGGTCAGTAAAAAAAAATGAGGGAGAAAAATCAAGGCGATAACACAACACAGGGGTGTGGCCTTCAATCAACTGGATAAAATGATAGTGTCATGGTGTTAGTATCGCAATTTCCTTTGAAAAAATCACCGATGAAAAAAGAAATAAAACGTAACCACGTAGTGAATGACAAAAGAATAAAAAATAAAAATAAAAATATTATTAAAGTCTTTTTGTTGAACGTCAACTATTTCCGGTGAGATTAATAAAAGACATTAGGGATGAAAAAGTTTAAAACCCTCGATCAATCCATTCATGACACGATACTGTCGAAACGCCTATTACTTTTATTAAAATTACCTTCGTCAATGTTACCACACAGCACTTTAACGCTTTATTTATTGTAATTTAACCCCCGGTTCGCTGCTCCCTTCCCTTCTCTTCACTTTCTAACCCAACAAGTTACGTTCCCGCCATTTATTTTCCGTAGGTTTGCATACATAAATATATGTGCGATTGTACGTATATTTTAACATTCGTAAGTAAAGGACTTGATAAATAAGCGAGAGATAGTAAACGTATGGAGATATGGATAACTCAAGACGAATTTTATCGGGGAGGAAAAAGTCCCGCTTTGAATAATGACATACTTATTTGTTTGAATTTATATGTATGTGATATATAATAAAAGTCAAATGTATCTACGCTTCACTTACCCTCTTTGAAGACTCTCTGCATGTATTTGTGTCGGGTGAGAATATCGTTTTATTCTGAAACAGAAATTCAAATTTTTTTGTTTAGTTAAGTTTTGATTTTGAATATTTATCGACATTAGAGTGAAGCGTAAATATTTTAAATTTTTAGAGGGTTTGTAATGGATTTGTAAGAGGATTGCTTGTGGTGATCTAAATTTGATAACTGGTAATTAGCGTGAGAAATTCGGGTGAGAATTTTCCGCAGGAGGAATAGTGGAAAATAGTTTTTTTTTGGGAATAAAATAGGTCGGGTGAAATCGAAAGCTTATGAAAGATTGAGGTGATATTTTTTCTATTGCATTTGTTATTGATTTATCTGGTCAGAAAAACTGATTGACGGTTAAAAGTATCGCCTGTAACTACAGGCTGAAAAAATATTATTCATAATATTATTGTCTATATTTTTAACAATTTATTATTTTTATTATTTTAGTTTTCATTAAATAAATTATTAATGTTTTATTAATTACACAAGCTGACAGCTGAATTAAAAATATAAATTTAAGCCGACAGAATAAAACATTCGTCGATCTATTTTATGATAAATATTTATAACGTAATTATAATTAGTAACGAAAAGTTAAACAAAGTTTATTTATAAACAGTTTTAAATAAATAAATCTATCAACACACACTTGGATTCTGTCAACTCGGATTTTTAAATTTTTTTATTATTAGATTTATAAAGCAAATAATTAATTAATGTCTTTTGCTTCTTTAATTTCTCATAACAATCACAGAAATTGATTATTTAATTATTTTCCAACTAGTTTACTTGTCCGATCGTCTGCACACGTGGAGTGATTTCAATTATCAGCCATCTAGCGGAGACCTTAATAACTAATTTCAGTATTCCAATAAAAATTTCCATAAAATATAAATATATAATTAGCTCGCGTAAGTAGTTATTGTTTTAACAACGCTGGTATCTAAATTTTAATCATTCTTCGTATAAAATTCTTTAAAAGAAAATCTTAAGAAGCGAAGCGAAATTCTCGTTTACGGTCTCGATCTAAAATGAGAAATAAAAAATAAATAGCTTAAAAAAGTAATTTAGCGATTGAATAAATGATAAAAAATAAGGTAACGAAAAATGATTTTAATCATCAGCCATCTAGCGGAGACCTCAATAACGAATTTTAGTATAAAACCGAAAATCGTTCGATAAAATTGTTATCTATGATAAATACAAATGAAAATAAATATTTATTGTGTTACCCATTAGTGTCTGATGTTATTAAGTCGGTGCCGAAAATAATACCAAACATTTTACAAAATAATTGAATGAAACATCGCTGGCTCTTTAAATTAATTATTTATACTACTGGAACATTAAATCATTCGTTTTAATTATTCATATTATTGTTTCTGTAGATTAACTGATAAATTTTAAATTAATTGAATGTCCCATTGACTTGTATACAGATAAAAAATTTTACTCAGCAAAATTAATTTAAACTCAGATAATAAAATTTTTGTTTACACAGTAAAATATTAAATATTATCTATAAATATTTATCGAACTCATATAACCGCATTTTGTGTGTAATACAAACACACTCCCCATCAATATTATCCAGTAAATAGCCGGCGGATACGTTTGCTTCGATTCAGCACTACCACCGAATTTGACAAAAAAATTTTTACGCACATGATGACGTTGCAAAGATGGGGGAGTAAATAAACATCGGTTCGGTAGCGAGGAAAAAAATTATTGTTTTATTGCTGAGTAAAAACTCACAAGTAAAATAAATAAAAGTCCCGAGGAAAAAATTTCTCGCCAAGTTAGATTAATTAAACTTTCAGTAAAATTCCACAAAGTAATGTATATATATATGTATACTTATATATGAGTGTTTAGTAGTTGTAGAAAATATATGAGAAAAATAATGAAATGAGAAATTTTTTTTTCCGTATGAATTTAATTATGAATTTTCATTTTCTAAACTTAGAAAAATATTTTTATGAGGAATTGTATTTTTTCTTGCTGTGTAAACATTTTTTAGAGGACAATTGCACTTAAAAAAAAAAATAATAATTATGAAAAATTAATTTGGTCTTTTAAAAATTTTGTTGAGACATGAAAGCAAAAAAATTCGCATAACGTTTACTTTTTTTGTTTTTTTTTTGACGAACTCCTTGGAGAACAAGTAGAACGAAAGCATTGTCACGTTCTCATGATTTATGTAGTTCAGTGGGTGGAACAGGTGCTAGGGTGAGGCGAAAAAAGAAAAGGTGGGTGATAAAAAATGTAAAAAAATGAGTGTGACAATCAGAAAAAGATACTGAAAAGAATATCCAAGTTTGACAGATGTTTTTATACATATATATTTAACTTGACTTGTCCAATTGGAATATAAAACTTGTATTACGATTAATTTAAGTTTTCGCTTTGACAAAATCACAGAGGGAAAATAATTTAAATTACTGACTATGGTTCAAGAGAAAACTTTGCTTCATTTATTTCTGATTAATTAATTTTGAATTTATTAACCAGGAAAAATTTTCAGTGGATTAATTTTTTAAAAAAATTCAAGTGAGATTTTTCAATTGACTGGAAAATTTTTCAGGAATTAATTTTCTTTACCGAATGGAAAAGATAATTTATTTGACGAAGTGATCATCTGAGTTTGCTCTAAATATTTTCGTAAGCTTGGTAATTTAAATTTTCTCGTTTGTTTTTATTTTGCTCGGAAAATATTTATTATTAGCACATCGTAAACTGAATTCGTATTTAAGTTGATATATTTACTGAGTTGTGTATATAATGTATATATATATATATAGATATTAATAAAACTACTGATAAAATAAATATTTCAACCGCTGAAAACCTAACCAAGTATTTGAAATATTTATATTGACATTCGCTTGGAAACTTGGAAATTCGCCGAGATCTGATAACTGAAATATTTTCAAATTAATATAGACTGTAATTGATAGAAAAATATTTAAAACTAATTGCAATTTTTGTTTCAGAAATTATAGATTTTTTCCATGGAAATTTATGATACCGAAATTAGCCGTCTAATAATTTTTGAATTTTATTTAAAACCATAAATTCAAAAAAAAAAATATTTCAAAAAATTGCACTTATAGTTTTTTTAATTTTCTACATGTGCATTTTTTTAGATTTTTTTTTTTGTAATTAATTTGTTGAAAAAAAGTAATCTGAAAATTATTAATTGTCAGCTAACGTGAAAATCATTAAAATTTCATTAAAATTAATTTCAAATCAAAAATTAGGAATGATATTTAATATGAAAAAAAAAAAATAAAAATATGCACATGTAGAAAATTTAAAAAACTATAAGTGCAATTTTTTGAAATATTTTTTTTTTTTGAATTTATGGTTTTAAATAAAATTCAAAATTTATTAGACGGCTAATTTCAGTATTTTAAATTTTCATGACAAACTTTTCAAATTTTTATGAGCGAGTCGAATAATTATTTGAAGAGGAAAACTGTTTTTATCCATTTTTACTAAAAGATAAAAAAAATAAAATTTTTTTCATGTAATAATAATTTCTAATAGAAAAAAACTGTCAATTGCTTATTTTCGACAAAACAAAAAAAAATTTCGCAGGTATCGCAGTGCGTAAATTAGACGATGGTTACTTTTTGTAAACATGAAAACTCCATTTGACTGATGGTCAGTTTTTTTTTGTTTGTTTATTTTAGATAGATGTATTGTGCAATCAATGCAAACAGTTGAGAGCCGTTGAAAAATATGATATGAGAGGTTTAGAAAAAACATAAAAAAAATATATAATAAAAAAAAAATGTTATCTATGTATGAAAGTTGTGGGAGGAGGTAAATAAAAATATGTTGAGCTAAAATATGAGAAGTGCTTGTTCAAGTTTCCGTTTTAAAATATACGTATACATAAAATCGGCTGGATTTTTTTGGGCCATATATGAAAATACGTTATTATCATGGGTGTACGCGAGTTTTAAATGTGCAAGGAAAATCAATAGGTCTGTGGGCTTCGAATGCCGCGCGATTCGTCAACGTGGTGCGGTACTCGTCAGTGTTACGTTCGAGCATCCGACACACAATTCACCTCTTTTTTTTTATATATATTTTTATTTTATTTTTATTTTTTATTACGTATACGTCTCTCGTTTTTCCGTGTTTTCCTGGATTTATCGCGAGTTCCCGTGTACCGTATGATAACCACTAGCGTTTGGATATCACTGAATTCTTGATCACCTATTTTTTTTTTTCGCGTTATTTGTTTCGAGAAAATCTGGGGCAAGATGAAATGCGTTGTGGAATTTATTGCAGTTTATTAACGAATTTTATAATCAACTTATTATAAAACATTTTAATTAGAAAAGTTTTTGAAAAAAAACTCAAGTTTTTTGTAAAAAAATTTTCAACGACTAAAATTAAAAAAAAAGTTTTGTTTTGTTGAATGCTCAAAGCGCGAAAATTTGAAATTTTGAATTTTGTTTTACTTGAAAAGGAAAAAATGGAATGCAGATGAAAATGGACTAAGGATTTGTATTGTTGGAAGTTTAAGCTCTGAAATAAGCGTTTTATGAACAAAATACAACTTTTTTTTTTTCGTAAATTATGATAATTTTAAGCAAATGTCATTTTTTTTAGTATTCAATAAAACGGGAGTCTTGTAGGAAAGCTTAAGAAAAAAAAATGAAATTGAAGCTTAAAGGAAGAACTTTCAAGGACATTTATTGAAACAAATCCCGGAAAATTTTTTCCATGCATGAGTCTAAATTTATTCTGAATTTAATTTCAACGATTTCTTAAAATGGAATCGAAAAAATTTTCCGACCCTCAATCATACCAAGATTGAAAATATGCATTTTGAGCTTTTAAAATACAGTTTTTTATGTTCTTAAAGATCGGAACGTTTTTTACGCAACGAAATGAAAAAATTTGTGATTTGGCTGCTGTAAGGTGACTTAAAGAATAATTGGGAATGGCTACAATTTTCAGCTGACGTGCGAAACAATTTAGATCTAGATCTAGATCGTTTTTGCAAAAACATGCAATGCAGAAAAAACATTGCAATAATCTTCAGATACATAGTTTTTTCATTTCTTTACGATAATTTTCTACGCAAATCAAAATTTCGACACTGGTAGAAAATTTTCGGGTACGATAGGAATTTTCTGCCTAAAAAAAATTATATTCAACAATTGTACGACTAAATAATAGACAGAACAATATATAAGATGATAAATTAAGTTACTTGGCTGTTTTTCAAGCCCACGTAATTTATAAAGTTCGAATATTGTTATATTTATCAACAAATAAATAATGTAACAATATAAATAATTTATTACAGCAGTTTATCTTAGCCCCATGACTTTTATAAAATTCCAAATGAAAGATCAAATAGCTGAAGCTTGAAATAGAAACGAGAGTGAAAATGAGAAAGACGATTTGAAAATGATCGATTGAAATAACTTGTTTTCGTATCCTATCCGATGTCGTAGCAGGAGCCAAGTTGAGTTTATGCCACGACCTCCGTTCCCTCATATACTACTGCGTCCCTTTCCTCACAATTTTCCCTTACATCCACACACTATCCTCTTTATTATTATTATTACCTTTTTTTTTCCATTTTCATTTTTTTCCACCTATTTCTCTCATTTTATTTTTATATTTTTTTCAGTACTCTCATGATGGTTGAACGAACCCAACGCGAGTACTTTTTGACGACAGGATTTTCAGTCGGATAGACTTGAAATACCTATTCCACATACACCTACATCACAGTCTATATCATCCGGAAAACTTCAACTTCTCTATTATACCCCAGGAAATATTAGAAAATTTATCAAAGAAAAAAAAAAGTATTAAGCTCTTGATTATAAATAAACTTGTCGCTTTACTAATAATTGTTTTTCATCCAACTTATCGACTGCCTGGAAAATAGACTGCCATTAAACGTCCGTGTCATTAAAACCGTGGAAAAGTGTCATATGTTTAGCATTTATCAACGCGTATATATATAAAATACGAGTATGTGAGAGCTGTCCACTAACTTATTCCTTTTTATTTCATTTCACCTTTCAACTGCTCTCTATCCATTGGACATAAAAAATCTATATAAATAGAAGTGCTTTACGGGTTAAACACCTTTTCTCGTTAGCCGATTCGTGCTGCATTAAATGTCGTCAATTGATATATATGCTATAGATTTCCATCGAATATATGAATATGATGAATCAATTTATTATCAATTTTAATTTGCTGTCCAGACGAGACTGGAAATTTTTCAGCCTTTAATGTATTTAATCGTCAAGTATCAGAAAACTCAATTTAATTATTTACTCCCCCTAAACGCCGGTCGCAAACGTTAAAAAAAAATGTTTTTTTTTATTGAGTTTAATAAAAAAATCGAGATGGTCAATAAAACTCGAGCGGTCAAAAGTCACGCCCTAGAATAAATATAATACTGTAAATTTATAGTGATCTGGATATTTATGCGTCTCGAGATATGGAAGAGATGGTAAAAAATTACATGGACTTTTTTCATCCCTACATTATTTGAGAATCGTTTCATTTTGTCGCCTGCGTGGATTGCTCTAACGATTTTTTATAACCGAGTTTATGTCCGTGGGGTCTAGTCTTGTATATCTCTGAGTAAGTATGATGTATGTATATGTATATATATGTATGTATGTATGTATGTATGTATATGTATGTGTCTGAAGATTGGTAGGGTACAGAGGAAGAGCGCACGGGTCACTTGGAAAGGAGAGAGATATAGATCGTCGGTACAGCACGTAGCAGTCCGAATCGCCGTTACTCTGGAACGTGTTAATATCGGAGCAGTATCGAGAGATACGTCGTGTACACGCGTATAAGGAATCTGAAGCACGTAATACTAGCAAACGGACACACACGACCGAGGGGATACGACGAATGAGGGCAATAGTGAGCAAGGATATGGGGGATGCGAATTATTGAAGATCGAAATTATTGTTAACAATTGGTTTTATTATGAGAATTGATCGAGTTATATTCTGTGTATTATTTATAATTTATATTAGGGGATGACGTGAAAAATTTGATGAATAATACATTTTGGTAAAAGTTAGAGGTTTGATACTGAAATTAGTTATTAAGGTCTGTGGTAGATGGCTGATACTTGAAATCATTTTTCATTATCTTAATTGTTATTATTTATTCAATCGCTAAATTACTTTTTTAAGCTATTTATTTTTTATTTCTCATTTTAGATCGAGACCGTAAACGAGAATTTCGCTTCGCTTCTTAAGATTTTCTTATAAAGAATTTTATACGAAGAATGATTAAAATTTAGATACCAGCGTTGTTAAAACAATAACTACTTACGCGAGCTAATTATATATTTATATTTTATGGAAATTTTTGTTGGAATACTGAAATTAGTTATTAAGGTCTCCGCTAGATGGCTGATAATTGAAATCACTCCACGTGTGCGGACGACCGGACAAGTAAACTAGTTGGAAAATAATTAAATAATCAATTTCTGTGATTGTTATGAGAAATTAAAGAAGCAAAAGACATTAATTAATTATTTGCTTTATAAATTTAATAATAAAAAAATTAAAAAATGCGAGTTGATAGAATCCAAGTGTGTGTTGATAGATTTATTTATTTTAAAACTGTTTATAAATAAACTTTGTTTAACTTTTCGTTACTAATTATAATTACGTTATAAATATTTATCATAAAATAGATCGACGAATGTTTTATTCTGTTGGATTAAATTTATATTTTTAATTCAGCGGTCAGCTTGTGTAATTAATAAAACATTAATAATTTATTTAATGAAAACTAAAATAATAAAAATAATAAATTGTTAAAAATATAGACAATAATACTATGAATTATATTTTTTCAGCCTGTAGTTACAGGCGATACTTTTAACCGTCAATCAGTTTTTCTGACCGGATAAATCAATAACAAATGCAATAGAAAAAATATCACCTCAATCTTTCATAAGCTTTCGATTTCACCCGACCTATTTTATTCCCAAAAAAAAACTATTTTCCACACTATTCCTAATACCAGATATTATCCTTTTCCCACAAAAGAACCGTCTTATGTCCACTCCGCATTATTCAGCTCGAAACTAATCAATTTTTTATACTCTCCCATAAATCAAATCTCAATTTGCGTCCCTCCTACAAAACCAATAAATACCCAACGAAATTACTCTCCCTCAATCCTTCCACTCTCAATATTTCAAAATTACTATCGATTATTCCTCATTATAAGAATTCCTCCCCCATAAAAAAAAACTTAAACTCCAGACTATAAAGAACTCGGTAACAACAAAGGGAACTACGGATTATTTTCCTTAAATTTAAAACAAAGCAATTGAGCTTATTTAAATCCATACACCAGCATTATTTTTTAAACCACCCCCATTTTGTATAAGCGTTCCCTACTTATCTGCATAAGTATATATAGATATATATCTATATATACCCAGTGTAAAGTGGGGAAAAAAGCATTGTTATAATACATTTAAACAATAAAGTTTTACGAGTATTTTATGTGGAAGCGACGGAAGAAAATCCATTTAGAGTGCGGAGACTGCGATAGGATTAGCGGTGGTAGAGAATTGTGTAATTCTATCGATTAGTCACGGCTGATTATCTGGTTGAACGCTAGCTACGTATTCTTATATATATATATATATATATATATATATATATATATATATATATATATATATATATATATATATATATATATATATATATATATATATATATAAATAAGGGTAAAGAATCGATAAAGGAGCACGGCACGTACAAAAGTGGAACGTAAATGCAGGCGATAAAATGGAGAAAGCCGATTAATTAACGTCAAGTACTTTATTCATATACGAATTCAAAATCTGATAATTTAAATATCGATATAATTATAAATATATATGTATACTAATGTATGTAGTTGTTGTTTTACAATAATTGTGTCGATGAGGGAAACACTCGAAGAATAATAGAGTTAATAAAGTTAAATACTTATGTCGGGCAAATGGGATAAAAGGTATTGAGTGACCGATCGGATTGAAGCGGGAGTCGGTGAGCTGTAAGCTGTGATTTTCTGTGTTGTGGTGTAGAAACGTCGGTGTGTTTTGTTCTACATTTCCGTCGATTAGTCATACCGGATTAATTCAGTCCGATCTCCGCCTCGAGTGCTTCCTCTAACAGATTTACCTCACTCGCTTCCACCCACGTTCATTTCTCTGCTGTGTTATGTCCTCTTGTGCGTATCAGACCCTCAATATTCAACAGATAAACTCGTTCAATATTGGATTGTTTAATCTGAGTGGTTTACTGCCGTAAGATTGTAATCGAGATTTTACGCGCGGTAAATCCTACTTTTTTTGGTTTTATTTTAATTTCAGGCACAAGGAGTCGGTTTAGGATGATTGTTATTCAGGACTTTTTTGTGGGAAATTTAACGCTCTACAAATTTGTATTCAGTCATTTTTGCTGTATCTGCGCAAGTTTGCCCAGAATTTTTAATTAAAGGTACGAAATATATTGGAGCATTAATTTAGTTATTAATTTAGTCTTTAAATTCAAATTTTTGATCAAACGGTTGAAGATATGACAAAAATGATAAGAGAAATTTTTGTAGGAAATTTAATTCTCTAGAAAAAAGTATCTTACATATTTTACCGTAAACTCAAAGGTTTATAAATTATTCAAATTTTAAATAACTTCCTTTGACTGAGAGAAAAATATTTTATTTTATTGCAACAAAAAAAAATATTTCAGTAAAAAACTAAAACCTGACAATCGGTTGACAAAAAAAGCAGTAAATAAATAAATAAAATATTGTGATGCAAAAAATTTAGTGACGACGAACAATTGAAGCATGGAATGAAAAAAAATAATTTCAGCTGCGGTAAAAAAAAAATAGTATCTGGACGATAAAGATTGACAGTTAGTAAAATAAAATGAAACAATGATTGAAAAAACGTTGCCGAACAATTGGATGTATCTCACGTGAAAGATTGAATGAGGGTAATTAATTTCGCGAGGACGCGCAGCAAGAGAAATTCAAACAACTAGTCGGGCGTTGTTGGTTTGTTTGGTCTGGTGCTGTTCAGTATTGAAGGGTAGAGTAGAGTAGGTGGAAGCAGGTGGAAATAGAGGTAGAGATAGAGGTAGAAGTAGAAGTAGAGGTGCCGTTGTCTCTATAGATAAATTAATTGTAGGCGAATGCGCTTGAGCCAAAAGTGCACGATGCACGATTTCGAATAGAACTACATTGAACATAACATACTGAGTAGTAGAGTTGAACAGAACAGAGCAGAATAGAACTAGTCCACGTTAAAGAGATACAGAGAATAGTAGTGGTACCATAGAATCTCATTATGCGGGGTCTATTGACACTATGGGGAATAAACAAAAGTTGAACGAACCTCACGGCTCCCACTTGGTCTATCCGCGGTTCATCTACTTCGTACTCAACTACATACTTTATATATATCTATATATCTATATATATGTGTGTGCATACACACCCATGCAATTAATGTACACGTAGCTGTGTATAGTTATAGTAAACAAAAGTGTACACACCATCACTGGCGATGCACGTGCCAAGCGAATTTCATGCTTTTGCGTGTTTGGGAAAGCCGCAATGTAATTTGGGAGTTTCATCGACCGGGCAATACACACACTGATAAAAATACCCCCAATACCTACCACTGTTTTCTGTGAAACAACACACACTTTCACTATTTCTCTCTCGCCTGGTTATTTTTCCAACTTGTCTCGCGCCTCGCGCTTACCCGGTGACCCCTACCCCTCTGACCCCTCCAGCCAACCGATATCTGTCTCTTTCCGAAATATATAACAACAAATACTCTCTCTGTACCACTCGTCCCCTGCGGGTACCAATCAATTATGCGGACGAACGTTTGTTAGTTTCGTCGAATCCAATTTTGGGAATAAAATGAAAAAAAATAAAAATAAAATAATTTACGCTTGACGTTTAAAAAAAAAAACCAAAAAAAAAAAAAAGGAAAGAAAGCAATGCGTGAAACTGACATATGCGAATAGTGATTTGTTAATTTTTTTTTATTGGCAACAATGCACTTTTTGAGGTGGTAAAATTTTAATTTTAGGTTGCAAGAAATTAAATAACTCGGGAACAAGCGAGTTTATGGAAAAAGTCAAAGAGAGCTTTTTTGTAGGGAATTTTATCTGCTACAAAAAAGTACTGAGATGTTTTTACCGTATTTTCAATAATTTACTCGGAATTTAAAATCAAAGAATTTAAAATTTTTTAAAAATTTAATTCTAAAATTATTTTTATCTTAAATTCAAAATTTGAGGCTAAAATACTGAAGGTATCGAAAAATGGCCCTATACAATTTTGTAGGAAATTAAATTGTCTAAAAAAGTTTTCTAGTTAATTTTTAACGTAAATTCGATCGTTGCCAAGCAATCTGACTTTAAAGCATGAAAACTATTTTTAAAAAATCAATAAATCGCTTGCAGAAATAAAGTATGAAAAAAAATAATAACAAAGATAAAGAAATATACGGTAGAAAGAGGTTAAAATAAGAGCGTGTACTTAGCGAAGCATATAATTTTAAAAATTGTTACCCTTGCAAACGTGATTTGTTTGTATTGGTTTACAACGTAACTAGTTCACAAGCTGTGCAGCAGTGACCGTATGGAATAAAAACGAATACATGAGATTGTAGAGTGAAAATATATATACAATAATAATAACAATAATCTAAGGTGGAAATATAAGAAACGCAATGTAGGAACAGGTGGTGAAAACACAATAGAGGGGGATGAAAGGAGAAAGAGGGAAAGAGGGAAAGAGAGAAAACGGGTATGATGAGAGATCGTAAAGAATAAGAAATAATAAAAAGCGTATAGGAGGGTTTAGTTGAGTTGTACGGTGAGCGGTATCCGCGGAAAAAAGAAAGGATAAGATATAATACAGGAAAAGTGACGGAGAGATACACAGAGTAAATGGAAGTGGGTAAAAACGTCGATAAAATTGACAGACGTAGTAAAGCTCTTGCTCACTCTCTGTACGGTTTCCAATTGCTGACTCTCAGCACGTAAAGTCAGAAGTCAGACTCTTCTTCTTTTTCCTCATCTTCTTCTCAGCTCCTTCTCTCTTTCGGTCTTCCTTATATCCAGTATCCACTAACCTCCCGTTTTCTTACTACGTCTGCTCAACGCTTTTTTAACTTTTTCTCTTATATATTTTCTAGCTTTTCTACTTCGAAGGTGGTTTTATATAAAGAGGATTCGAGATCTAGGCGAATTAAACGCAAGAGTTTATCCTAGAGTTAAGACGTAATATGATACTACAACTGAAGATGCAAATAAAATTATAACCTAGCTTGTCATACAAGATGACTCATCTCAATAATCTTTATGGTCAAGAGTTCAAGAACGTACTCCAACTTGTTTAATATCTCTCATTAATATTAATCCTAGATATATTCTGTTTACTTTATAAATTCCCATCTAAATATTTTCATACCTTTGACCTCAAACATAATATTTAAATTAATTTTACATTGAATTATTCATTTTAAGACCTTCCTGCAGTTTATTACAACAACAAAATATACAAGGCAGATTCAGTTAACCTCGGAAAATCAAAAGCCTACATTTTTATGAGCGAATCTATGAAAATTATGAAATTCTGAATATCAAACCAATTGACCTCTTTTTTTTTTTTTTTTAATTATCCAGATTATTTCATAATGTAACTATTTATAAATTATTTTTCATATCTTTGACATTTAATCAATAAAGTGACAAGCCGTGTAATATGTCACGTGTTCTTGTAACTTTTAATAGAAAAAAAAAAAGATTACTCAATTATTTATCTAAAGATTTCCTAGAGTTTGTTGCAATAAATAGAAAATTTCCGTGGATATTTATCTCAGAAAATAAAATCCGTATATAAAAAAACTCCAGAACTACAAAAAAAAATTTTTGGCGCGAAAAATATTTTTAATTTAAAAAAATCAAAAATTTCTAAAAGACTAAAAAAAAATTCTTTTTTAATTGATGCTAAATTTTCTGAGGCGAGTTAAGATTTTTTGCGCAGAATTTTTTTTTCTGTGTACGCAACCGGTTGCAAAATTTTTTTTTTGAAATCTGAATAATTTTGAATGCAGCCTTGATCTGATGCAGATAAATTTTTATTAAAAATTACCCATAAAGTAATACTGTAAAGACATGTAGTAAAATTTTCCCATGTGTAAAATATAGTCATGTTGGGCAGGGTGCGCACTTTTACCCACTAAGCATGTAAATAAAGAGCAATTTCTACTAACTAAAAATTCAGTTTGAAATTTTATGGGTAATTTTTAGCCAAAAATTTTCTGCCTGTAGTAAATAATTATAAAAATCGTTGTAACAAAATTAGCAAGGAAACAAGTGGGTATTTTTAAAATAAAAATGTATAATGTTAAAAAAATTAATTTAAAGAAGTGAAATGTCATAATAAAACACGGGCATCTATAACAGAAGCAAGATGGTTTATGGTAATAAATATTTTTACAACAACTTTACTTAAATCAACGACGAGCTCATATATAGCCAGTCAGCCAACCAGCAAGCATTGTCTACGTAGACAAATAGACAGACATACAACTAACTCCTCTCCAGAGAGATGTTACATAAAAGTAAGAAATTCATCTTATTTTTTTTTTTATTCTTTATTTTCCTCGTGCTTTTCCCGTGGGTTACAAAACTACCACACCCACTTCTTTCCCGTATATATATGTATATTTTTTTTTTTTTTGTTATCTGTATACAGTATAAACACAACTACGAACGCATTCACAAAAGAGTTGGGTATAAAATTCAGCAAGACATTATCCGGAAAGACCCCTCGGCAACTAGACATTTGTGCAGAGCAACATCGTCGGGTTTTTAGTTTCTTGCCGCCGCGGGATTCGTTCTCTGCACAGTTGTGAGCACACATAACAATCATATGCACTTTATTACGGTGTATATATATGTATATATATATATATTAAACATACGAGTAAAGAGAACAGAAGAGAAGAGAAGAGAAAAAGGTTTGGTGGCGATGCTGCCAGTGGCAGTTTCAGCTGCAGTGAAAGCAGAAGTAGAAGCAGAAGTAGAAGTAGAAGTAGAAGTGGCGGTACCAGAACCTCTAGATGTACCAGTTGCAACAAACTAGAGAAGTAAAGAATAATAAAACAAAGGACAAGACGAAGTGTCCGGACGTGCGGTAGGAAATTCAACAATACGAGCTGTAGAAACGCGAGTAGACGTCGCTGGACGCTCCAGAAACTCAACAATTGTCTTGGTGCTTTACTGAGTTTAAGACTATCCGGTGCTCAAGCGACAACAACAATAATAATAGTAATAGTGATGATGATAATGATGATTATGATGATAATAATAACCGAAGCAATAAGAAGTGAAGAAGAGAAAATCACAGAAGCGTATAAATGTGAAATGGTTTGGAAGGGACGGACATTTTTTCCTGGTTATACTTTGTCGAAATAACTTAAATTCAGACCTTTTGCTTAAACTTTATCGCGCGTAATTTCCCTTAATACTTAATACAAACCCTCTACTCCCTGCATTTACGTTTCATTACATCTCTCATTATTATATTTTAGGTATAAAAAAAAAAAAAAAGTTGAGTAGTAATCGATGAACGCTTGACCCACTTTTGAATTGTGGAAAATAACTCAAAAATTTAAAATTCAATTGAAACAATGGATCACTTTTAAATGTTGGAATGACTTTTTAATGCGTTAATTGTTAAAGTTTTTGAAAATTTAAAAAAAAGTAAATAAACTAACGGGGATTTAATTAAGTCGCGCGCGTAATTTTTAATAAAAAAAAATGGCCGGTGATTTTCTTTTATAATAAGTTTTGGACTAAAAGCGAGCTGAGAGTAGTTGCCACGGTTATTGGCAATATATATTTCTATCATGAAAACTTGTGTACTAAACTGTAAATTGTAGGTGTAGATGTTGGCTGTGTGCGGTGTTTGTGTGAAATGCTGAGGTGAAGAGAGAAAGCGTTTAAACAGCAAGCAACTTTACGACACCCTCGCTAATACCGTGTATTGGTCTCCCCGACCTCTGTCATAGATATATATAAGTGTGTATGTATTTATGTGCACACGAGGTGAGTATGTGTATATGGCTTTACACAACCCGATAATCCGCGAGGTTAAATCGTGCCAGAGATCCTAGATTTACATTCGACTCGCATCCACGCAACTTTATAATCTCCTTCTCTTTCTAACTCCCGCGCTTCAAACTCTTGATCGCTTTGAATTAACATGATCCTGTTTGTTATTATTATTGTTAATTATTTGTAATTACACCCGAGATAATATCTATGCTAATTTATTTATCTTGTCTTTTTTCTAAATTAATTTATTTTTTTTATAACAAATTTTGTCTTGTTTATTTTTAAAAATCCCGCGAATTTATTTCCGGGCAAAATTTTAAATTTTTGAGATTTTGAAAATTCAAAATTTATAACGTCAATTATATAAAAATAAAAAATAATTATTTTATGATACTGAAGTTAGCTGACGTCTAATAATTTTTGGATTTTTTTTTACTGATAAATTATAAAAAAAAAATATTTGAAAAAATTGCACCTGTAGTTTTTAAAATTTTCTAAATGTGCATTTTTTTACTTTTTTTTTTTTGTAATTTATTTGTTAAAAAAACAAATCCAAAAATTACTAATTGTCTGCCTTACTAATTTTTAGAAAATAATTTAATTTTTTAAATTTTGTTTAAAAAAAAAAAATATCGACAACTGGGTTCCGCATCCTCATGAAATTTGAAGTCATTAATTTCGAAAAAAAGACTGAAAAATTTGATAAAGTTTTTAGCGCAAGCGATTTAAATATAAATTAAAGTGAAATTTAAAAAAATTAAAAATACTTGGATAACTTGAAGGATCATTTTACGTCAATATGACAAAAAAGTAACGCTCTGATACCCACATGTTATCATGAAGAAAAAATAGGTCACTGATATCGCACGGTATGAATAAAAATATAAGACTGCAGGCAAAATATAAGATAAATTTACTCGTTTGCGTTTTTACCAAATAAAAATAAAAATACATACTTTGAATGAATAAAATAACAATAAATATATGAATAATGTAGTGAAAACGCTGTTCACAATAATAACAATGAAAATAATAATGATAATAATGATAATAAGTTGACCCAAAAAATATCGTTATGATCTTGTACAATAATTGATCTTCAGCACGATACAGTTATTAAACTCAACGGGCGAGGGCTTCATTACATGCCCACACCTGTTGATCATTCACCTCACTTATTTTATCTATATCTATATATCTATATATATATATATACATCAATATACATTTTTTTTTACATTTTATTAGCAGTATTTTTTTTATTTTTAATTTACACTGAGAGATACTTCTGCAATTTACTCGATTACTTCACTTTTAGTTTTTCATATATATATATACATATATATATATTTTTTTTTATATATATTCAATGCCACACAACAAAGAGATGCTTTGAGTACGTGCCGAAACCACTGACGTGTGAAAAATCATATGTTATATATATATATATACGTAAATTTTGTATATATATATATACATATGTGTGTGTAGGTGGAGTATATGAGTACTAGGACGACGATGAGGTTCAGTACACTTCGTCGACGTTGAAAAACGGAACCCGAGGTAAATTCAAAAGTTTGCACAATAATATATATATGTATGCATGTATGTATGTATGTATGAATGTATGTATATATAGACTAAACTCTATTGACAAACGATAAGAGTCATCGATGACATCACTGTCAGCATCATAAAGTGCTACGTAAATAATTTACATTTTATATTCAAATATATTGATATACTATTGAATAAAATGTTTGATTCAAATGTTTGTTGATAAGATATACTCACGAGTCCTCAATGAGACATGGAAAATATTTTATATATTTATTTTGTTTACACGCTAATATGTAAATTTACCAAAAAATTTTTACGAATTTAAAAAGTGGTTTTGTGGATTTTTAAATTACCAAGACGTGGGATTTATTTCTCTGAGAATCCTAAACAAATCCTAGAGAAAAACTAGAGAAATTTGTTTCTCTGAGAATCCTAGAGAAAACTTAGACGAAACCTAACCCTCCGGAGTGGGTATGAAAATTTTAAAGGCTGTAACTTTTGATTGAATTGTCGGAGAGATGAAAAAAAATTTATTTAGAAGCTTGAAGGACCTAATTTAGGTGCTTGCAGTGATTTTTATTTTAAATTTATTTAACGAACAGTGAATTTGAAAAGAAATTTCTCTAGCTTTGGTATATTTGATAATTGAGTTAAAAAAAAATTTCATGTATTAGTATTAAACATAAATTGAATTTATTTTTAAAAAATAATTTTTTTCATGAATATAAAACCATAAAATATTAATTTTATTCAGAATAAATTAAAAAATCATACTTTCAAATAAGATTTTTAAAAAACCGTAATTAAAAGTTGTAGTAAAAAAAATTATCCGATTAGAAATAAAATATTCTCAAAGCAATCATCTGTACAAAAAAAAATGTTTATAAATCACCGTGATATATACTTATAGCCTCGTTTGGAATCGATCTTGTCATCACAGTAATTTATCCACGTTAAACAAAACTTAATATTTATTATCATTATCATTATTATTTTTTTTTCCCACATAAACTAACATTATTTATAAACGATCATGACACTATAGACGACAACGTGGCTCAACAGTTACTTGGAAAGTTTTAAGTATAAGCAAAAACGTGTCACGTTGACGTGTATTGATAACGAGTCGCGTTTCCTGTCGCCCGATAGTCACACCATGTCATTTTTAATTTTGTTCATCATCTCACTTATACTTTTTTTTCTAACTATTTTTTTTCTATATCCTTTTCAACGTTTCCTCGTCTTTCACTTTTAATGATCATAATTTACAGATTCGAAGAAAGCTGCTTCCCATATTTATTTTTTCTTTTTTTAAATAGGTCATTAAACTCTATTACATCTGCAGTCATCATTTAACTGGGTAAAAAAAAATCTTTAAATAAATAACTAACTCATAATGATAATAATAAGGATAAATTACTCTCTCAAAGATCGTTTATAAATTTGTTATGACTTCATACATGGCTTTTGTTACCAGAGAACCTTTGAGACTTTAAAGTCAAGTCTTTTACTTTAGTTGTGTACTCGAGTACTCGTTTTATTTGTTGTTTGTTATGAGTATGACTAACGTACATAACGTATGTATATGTATATGTATATGTATATGTATATGTATATGGATGACTTTATATACTATATCTATATCTACATCTATATCTATATCTAGTGTACCGGTATAAAATATATGTGTATATATAATAGTAGACTTGAATGTCGGACGCGATGTCAAAACGTGACGCGGCGCATACGTGTACCTTATTAAAAATTAAAACGACTGGAATAACAAAGGCTCGCTATCAGCGGGTGTTCATGCGCTACTGCAAATCGGTTGTAAAAAAAAATTTATTGTATCATCAAAAGACTTGTGAGTTCATATTTTTTTTACTCGTTTTTTTAAACGCCAATTTTTATGATTAAGAATAATAAAAAATTTTATTTTTATTTACGGCGGGATTAAATTTGAATGTGAGGTAAAATGAGTCGTAATATTTTTTTTGAATACCATGACCCATATGCCGATTTTTTAGAAAAAAAATTTGAGGTAATTTTGAATTTTAAAATTTTTGAATGAAAATTTTGAACGGACTATTTTACCCCCCTTTTTTATAATAATGAATTTTATTTTTTTTACGGATCGATAAAATTTGAATCTGAGGTAAAATGGGTCGTAATATTTTTTTTAGTACTATGACCCATATGCCGATTTTTTAGAAAAAAAATTTGAGGTAATTTTGAATTTTAAAATTTTTGAATGAAAATTTTGAACGGACTATTTTACCCCCCTTTTTTATAATAATGAATTTTATTTTTTTTTACGGATCGATAAAATTTGAATCTGAGGTAAAATGGGTCGTAATATTTTTTTTAGTACAATGACCCATATGACGATTTTTTTTTAGGAAAAAAAATTTGAGGTAATTTTGAATTTTAAAATTTTTGAATGAAAATTTTGAACGGACTATTTTACCCCCCTTTTTTATAATAATGAATTTTATTTTTTTTACGGATCGATAAAATTTGAATCTGAGGTAAAATGGGTCGTAATATTTTTTTTAGTACTATGACCCATATGCCGATTTTTTAGAAAAAAAAATTTGAGGGAATTTTGAATTTGAAAATTTTTTAATGAAAATTTTAAGTTGACCATTTTACCCCTACCCGCTTTTTTTATATGGCGAATTTTGTAACAATAAATTTTTTTTTAAAGCAAAAAAATTATAAGAGAATAAAAAAAAATTAATGAATCATAAAAATGTAAGAAAATTTTTCATAAACTTTGTAAGAAAGTTTTCAAACGACTTTCGAGTAGTATATAAAGAAATTTTTTTTTCATTTTTACGAGATTTAAAATGTGAACTAATGTTGACCATTAATTATTTCAGTACATTAGAGTTAAGTGCAGTTGATAATTTTTTTTTTATTAACTGTATTGTTAATGTTGTAATATTTATATGATTATACAATTTATCTTAGTAAAGTATAATTTTAAAAATTCATTTTTCACGGTCTGGTAGTTTGGCAAGAAAGCATCGGAGCGCGCCCAAGTTTGGGTGACAGATGGCCGACAAAGTAGGAATTTAAACGCGGAATGTCAGCTGTTGCTAGCGAGCTCGTAAGTTAAACGGAGATGGAAGTTGAAATGTTTAAAAAAAGAGAGCGAGAGAGAAGAGAAGAGAAGAAGAAGAAGAAAAAGAAGAACAAAATTGACCAGCTGCTCTCTTTAACTTGGCTCGCGATGCCCTTCATCGCGCGAGCCCCCAATCAAATTCAGAAGCGACAGTGCAACTTTAAACTCATCCGAAAAATTTTTAATTTACTTTACCCGCCTTTTTCACGTTTTTACAATTCATTTATTTTTTTACGCCTCTTTTTCGGGCTTTCAGTTTTAAATTCAATAATTGTTGTAATTTACTACTCACCCGCATGGTTTTGTTGCTTTTGCTGTCATCTTCAGTTCGACATACTCCATGAATCTGCAAAAAAAATAATTTATTACATTTAAAAAATTCTATTCACTCCGGCTTGTCGAGTAAATTTAATCATGACTTTAAAAAATTAATTTCTCTTCAAATAAAGTATTCAACTCATTACTTTGATGATAAAAAAAATATCTTTATTTTTAGTAAACTCAAAGAAATTTAAAGTTTCCCAATTAAATTAAATCAGTTCAAGTGTCTTTGCCGCCATTTTGAACCACCGTTGCCATTTTAATTATAAATTTAATGGTTAAGTCACCCGAGCGTACATTTTTTGGCAACACTGTTCCCAACGCGCTCTCGCGGTTTCTCACTGAATTCATCTTAAATTCAAATATCGTCTTAATTTTTTTTTTTTCAATTTATCGTATAATCTTACGTATAAATTCGTAATTAAAATATGATCCTGAAATTGACAGACGATCAACAACTTTCGAATTTTTTTTTCAACACATATATAAAAAAAAAATGCACATGTAGAAAATTAAAAAAACTACAAGTGCATTTTTTTCAAATATTTCTTTTTTTAATAATTTGTTCTAAAAAAAAATCAAAAAAATATCAAACGTCGGCTAACTTCAATATCATATAAAAATATAGTAATTAAAGTATATTAAAATTTTTTGTTCACTCATAAAATAAAAAAATGAGTCGGAAAATATAAAAATTGTCAGTAAGCGATAAAAAGAAGGTTTCAAAAACGAACACACCTTTGATAGTTACAACATATTAATATGTAAATAAAAAACCGATAACGTTTATTAGTAGTTGATATAAAAAAATATAAATGAAGTTTTTTCAGGAGATAAAATTTAGTTTAAAGCGTTTTCACAAGTACACTCTTGTTAGGTTCTCTCATCAGCATCCGCGACCTCCTCATAGAGCAACTGCCGGGCGTCGATGCCTCTGCCGCAGACACTCTTGTAAATACTGACAAAGCACCGTTACGTGTATTACTATATACACATATATAGATATATAGATATATATAAAAGCACGAGTGGTTGCTTTTGCGCAGTATTCCCTTGTCTATACTAAAATGTGTGATCACGGTACCCAGTACTCACAACTGTACGTACTCTCCATATATATAATGATACTAGTGGGTGCATATATATAGTAAAATCTACCCCTATCTATTTGCTTGCCACAACGAGCAAGCAAACCCGTGTGTAAGGCAACACACTACCGTTCACTGGTTCACTATTCACTGTTCGCTGTTCATCGTTGCTCGTTGGTCCTTCGTAGGTCAACACTCGCTCAACGTGAAACACGACAATTAGTTTCTCAAAAGGATGCGGGCACAAGTCAGACATATTGGGGATAACGAGGTATTCAAGAGCCATCTAAAAACATCCAATTGACTTTTTATTTACTTTTTAACCTTAACCTTTATTTTATTTCGACCTTTTATCTATCGCCATTGCTACAATTTTTAAAAACTTTACTTATACAATTGTACCCTTACCCTCGCCCTCGCCCTCACCCTTACTTTTACTCTTGTTCAGATTAAACTTTTGGTACTAAGTACTAAGCGGGTTTGACGATGTAATTTCCGAGGAATTACTTTCTTAAGAAAATCGAGGATTTAAGTCCTTGGATTTTTTTTTACACTGAAAAAATCGGGAGTGGTTATGGATTTTATTTAAATCCATATTTATTCCCTCGATCAGTTTCGGAGTTTGAAACTCCCGCACACGGAATGAAATTGCCTTTTCAGCGAAGTGATTTCGGAGTAGTCCGGATTTAATCTGCGTTCACTCCAAAAATTTTTTACAGTAAAAATATTTTTTTTGCAAATAAAGTTGAAAATTTCTCAAAAAAATTTAAAGTTTAAAAAGTGTGATTGGTTTTTCTCATATATCTCTGTAAATATTGAGTTATCAGAAAAATCATAAGAAACCTTTTTTGTAGAGCTTTAAATTCTCTATAAAAAATGTAACCTACACTTTTTTCAAAAACTGATTATTTACTGAGATATTTGGAGTTTAAAATTCCCCAGGTCTTCGGATGTCATGTGACTGTCAAGGGTTAAAAGTAAGACAATAAATTAGTACGTACGTCATCCACTACGCAAATTTTTACAGTGTACATCAGCCTTTGGTAGACTTTAATAAATTTTTTTTCTATATAAATTCAAAGTAACGAAGCAAATAAATTTTAATTGAAATAATATTTATTGTGGATAAAAAGTCAGTCTTAAACTTTCAGTAGAAGCTTTAATATGAATGGTTATTTTATGTAAACTTTAATCAATAATCGGAAATGTTTTCCAATAAGCATAAAAAAAAAAAGGAAAATAAAAAAAAAACGTGAATAAATACAGAGTTTAATAGAAACTAACCCACACAAGTATTTACTAGTAGATGTGAGTAGATAAGAGTCGCTGAGATTCCATAGCCAATAAATTACAGGGACTTGGGTTGCACGCAATTAGGGACGCGAGCTTGGAAATAATTGGTCTTCTGCGTTATCGCAAGAGATGATTTATTGGTGTGTATGTATACATGCAAAGGATAATTATTACTTTCCTCCAACTCTGCCTTCTCTGTACTCTGTTTTATACACACGCATAATTTACCTTTCCCTCCTCATCGCTCGGTTTAAATATTAAATAAACAAAAATAACTCTATTCACATTTTACTTTCAATATATATACATTCATTTTAGTTATCTTCCCCCATTACATATTCATAAAATGCACGACTATTAAAAAAAACTAAAACTGAACTCGTAAAAAAAAACTTACAGGCAAAATTACATGAATTTTTTATCGAAAAAAATTTACTAATCTTTTTTCTACATGCAATCTAAAGATCTTGAAAAGGGTACGTAGTTTAAAAACACGTCAAAGATCACGGATACTGGATAAATTCAGCGGAATTTATTTTTTTACTCATATAAGAATTTTTCGAGATAAAAAATAAAATATTTGAACATCGATAATCAAGATAATATTTTCTGAAAGGTATCGTATAAAATGTATGTTAATTTGTGGTGAGATGAGAGATTTTAAGCAGTCACCTGCCAGTTTAAACATATAATTACGTTATTCAAAAGGCATTTATAAGGTATGTCGGCAAAAGCGGCTTTGCCACGCGAGCTGCAGACGTTTGAATTCAATGGGATATTTTGGCGTCAGGTTGTGTATGCTAAAGCTTTAACTTGCAGTATATATATATATATATATATATATATATAGATATATATGTAGTATGTGTGCTCTATTACTAGCAGATAGTCTGCAATGTCGTTTGAACTGTCTGTCGATTTGTAAAAATAAATTTATTGAAATACGGCTAGACTGTCGATTTGAAATTCATGTTCTCCCTTCTGTTCCATCGGAAAAAAATTCATATCATGGCATTAATATTAAAATTATTAAAAAATATTAAGTGAATGTATATTGAATGAAACCAAGTGTAAAAAGTAGCCCACAATCCTTGAAGGTGAAAAATATAAATAAAAATAAAATAGAGGACTAGGTAAGAAAAGAGTAAATCTGAGGAAGCAGAGAGATTTAAGATCCCTCGGAGCGTGCAAGAGATATCCTTGTCGTCTCGCTAGAAGCCTGGTATAGACTTTTCAAAAGGGCTACGGCTGCATCCAGCAGAGGAAGGTTGAGGTTGAGGTAGAAATAGAGCAGAGGGTGAGGCAGAGGCTGAGGTAGAGAATAAGATGATGATAGAGGAATGGAATGAAATACAAGGGAAGATGGTAGGAAAGATTTTTAAGTACGGCCACTGAAGAAGGTGAACGTTATCGGCTTTGACGAAAGCCAGGAAGGCATTACAAGCTCCGTCCGGTTTTCCCCTCTCCCTTGCCCTCAACTGGATGCCACGCGGTCTTAATGCCGCTTTATCCTTCATTCTCAATCCCAAGTGTAAATATACTCCCGTCTCTCTTCGATGGCCTTTACTCTGCACAGGCTCTATATATTATTATTATATTCCATAGTATAACAACCTCTGTTACATCAAGTTCTCTGTTAAACCGTTAGCATCATACCCTCAGTGAAACTCTGACCCTGACGCTGATGTTCAACACCCTGGTATCTATATCTATATCTAAGCTTTCTGTTGTACGCAAGATTCCATCCCTATGCCCATCTCTGTGCCCATACCCATATCCATACCCATGCTCTTGTCCATACTCTTGCTGATGGCTCGGCAAGAGCATTCTCCTCGACGGTATGGTACTCACACTCTACCCAGCTGCATCATTGATCAGACGGAATTAGAAATTAGCTGGAATAGTGTAGGGAGTACCACCAAACAATCGACCCAACCTTGCTAGCGATCCTACACCCTGCGCCCTATCTGCACCCTACATCCTCTATGCCCTACCCAGTCTACGGTCTACAGTCTACAGTCTACAGTCTGCACTCGAGCAACTCTGTACACAGTAACTGATTCTGAGTGGGAGACTACTCATAAATATGTAGTAGCTTACAGAAAATATTCATCGGTTATCATTTTTTTATGCGGGATAAAAGTTACTTGATAACTGCTAATTATCTGCTGATTGTTTTCTGCGCTTATCATATATCAGATGAGACAAGACATATGTCCGATATGTCTCTTAAGATTTATCGGTCGGTTGTTTGCTTAATAGCTGATTTGAATAAATATACATGGGCGTGGAAATTTTAATAATAAAGTTATAACTCACGATTTTTTAATATCATTTTTTTCTGAAGCTAATTTTAAAATACTTTTGTTTACAGTTCAACAAACATTTATTATTAAACTTTCGACTGTTTAGTTCTGCTGGAAAAATTTTGAGACTTTTTTTTAGGGAAATATATTAATTTATTTTTACTATAGTAAAAATCGAAAAAACAGAATATTTAAAATTAATAAATAATAGTAAAAAGGGTAATCTGTTATCAATAATTAGTACTATTATGTGCTTAATGCAAAGTAGTTTACTAATTTTTGCAGATTCTTAAAAACTATCAATTATTTCAAAAAGTAAAATATTATTACTTTTAGGTATAATACGTGACTTATTAGTGAAAGTTAATTAATTTATGGCATAATCTATTAAAAAGTAATGATTGGTAAAATTAAGAATTGGTATCTTAGATACTGATTTTTCCAGCCGAAAATTCCAAAAACTACAAACTTTTATTTTATAAATTCGATCACTGATCAATTATTAGCTTGAAATATCATTTATTCATCATTATAAATTAATTTGCAATATACATAAATCGAATAAGTGATAAATAATAAAATGAAAAATTAGTACACTAGATACTGATTTCGTTGCTCATAAAAATACCGAAAATTTTGAACTCATTTTATAAAATCTATCCCATTGACTAATAATTAATATAAAATGTTATTTATTCATTATTATAAATTAATTTATTATATACATATATCGAATAAGTGGTAAATAATAAAATAAAAAATTAGTATACTAGATCTTTATATATTATTATGTACGTCTACTAATTTTTCGGTTCCTCATTTTTAAAATTTTTCTGTTTATTTGAATAGTGATATCTGTAGATAGCAATTTATCGATTCTTTTTCATATTAATTTTAATATACGAAATTACTAATTTTGCTCTTCTGTGTATCAAATTTTAATATAAATATTAGCCATTTTGTAATATATATAATGTTCCTGGTTTGATATTAATATCGGATATACTACTATCTGGTCATAAAGTATTGACCCTAAATCTAAAACATGAATAACTTGTGTTTAAAAAAATCGCATTAGAACGTGAGACATATAGATCGGTAGATTAAAGTATCCTCTACTCCTATCTGGAATTTCATAAACCTAAAAAATTTTTTACCTGATATATAAACAATTGAAGGTTGAAAAACGTGGTTTTTGAGGGGTATAAATTCAAGCACCAACTTTGGTTGTTTATAACTTGACAAATAATCGTTCTGCTGCTACACAGAGAAAAATGTTGGCTCAAAATCTACCAATTTTTATTATGCTGCCGACCAAACTTGAAACAGGAAGGGAAGCACCCAAAAAATTACTATGCTCATACGAAAATTATTATGCCGCATCACAATTATTATAATGTATAAAAGTAATTGTTATTAAATCTTATCGATAAGTTTCTCGCTCGTAGTAAGTATTGTGATACAGCATAATAATTTTTCGTATGAGCATAATAATTTTTTGGATGCTTCCCTTCCTGTTTCAAGTTTGGTCGGCAGCATAATAAAAATTGGTAGGTTTCGAGCCAACATTTTTCTCCGTGTACGCTGATTTTTTTGGTGTATAGTGGATCCTTTCTGAATAGAATTCGAGGAAAAAAAATTTTTTTTTTTATAAATTATTGCTATAATTTATAATGTATAGTTATGGACTATCTTAGGATCTAATTAAGATACGAATTTGATTCAAATTTTAGTAATTTTAAGTCGAAAATAAATATTACAGACTATTTAAATTTTGAGCATCATTTTTTTCCATGTAGAAAATGGGAAATTGTTTTTACATATTAAATTTTGTTATTAGAGAAGATGGAAATTATCATTTAAATTAATGAGAAAAATATCTAAATTATTAAAAATTAATTTTTATTAAAACGGAAAATTTTTTTTTATAAAAATGAATTTTTATTTAAATAAATAGAATAAAATTTATTAGCAAAAATTAATGACCGTATTGTTGAAGTTTTCCGTTGGAATAAAATTAATAATAAAAAAAAATAATAATTTATATTTATTGAAATTAATGAGCGATAGTTGTGCGTCCTTTGTTTGGTATATATTTACATACATATATGTATGTATGTTGGTACAAATGGATAATGTCACAACGCTTATTTACGCTTTTTGAATATTATATTTTCAGGCAGGTCAGTTATAATGGATTGCCAAAACAAGAGTTACGCTTATTAATATGGACTTCACGATATAAATTATATATAAATAAATAAATCTATATAAATATCAATATACATAATATATGTAATATATGTCGACTGATTCGGAATTATTAAATGCATTACGTGATAATTATGTTGATGTTTATGTTTACAAATTACATATTATCAGCTTAATAAAACATTTTAAATTATTTCCTGACAAGACAAACTTTGTTACTTTTAAAATACTGTAATCACCTAATAAAAAATCTCGTTAACTTATATATATATACTATATACTAACAAGACTATAAATGACCGTAATTATTTAACTTTACGACGAAAATATAATTATTACTGTCATTACTTTGTAAGACAATTGTAATGAGAATATCAACATAAACATAAAAAAGTATATATATATATAAATATATGTAGTAATCAATTAACTGGTTTGACGTAGATATTATTTATTGTCAGCAATAATTCATAAATTTTTTAGATTCTTTTAATTTTATTTTTCTTTGTCAACAGAGATGACTAACTGTCAAGACGATGTTATATGTAACCAAGATTTGATTATTTTTCATTTTAAAATATATATATATATATATATATTTATTATCTCGATCGGTATTAAATCTATGTCACGAGCACGATTCTGGTTACGCATCGTTTACAAACTGTCAGATTCCTTGGCTATATCAAAATTTATATATATGTATGTATGTATGTGTACTTATATATATATGTGTGGGTGATGTATAGGTTATAATGTAGGTGTATGTGTATAATATAAACACATGAGTGTATGTACAAGAAATGCCTGGCGTTGACTCTGTGATGCGGTGTGTCGTTTTCATGGCATCATCAACATAAAGGATCCCTCCTATTCAATGTTCAGCCTTCAAATTGATCATGTAAACATACATACCGATCATCGTTTATTATATTATCGATCAGAGCGATTAATTGGATAACTAGACGACTGGCTAAAGAATTTGTAGACGTTTAATTATTTTAACGCGTGACGTTATCTTTGTGGATGATTAAATATTTTGCATACTTGTGTTCAAATTTATGATTAATATTTTATGGAAATTTACTTTTTCATTTTATTTGAAATATATTTTTTTAATTCATTAAATATTTTGTTGCTGTCAAATAGAGTAAAAAAAAAATCTAATAATTTGGGATTTAAAAAAAAAGATAAATTATAAAAAAAAAAATATTTGAAAAAAATGCACTTGTAGTATTTTGAATTTTCTACATGTGCATATTTTTAGTTTTTTTTTTTTCTTCAAATTTAGTAGTTCAAAAAATAATCAAAAAGTTTTTATATGTCTGCTAACTTCAGTATCATAAATTGGCAGACAATTAACAACTTTTGAATTTTGTTTTTCAGCAAATCAATTGCAAAAAAAAAAATTAAAAAATTGCACATGTAGGAAATTTAAAAAGCTACAAGTGCAATTTTTTGAATATTTTTTTTCTTTACAATTTATCATGTTTTTTTTAAATTAAAAAATAAGATGTCGACTAACCAGTATTATTATTTACCCGTCAAGTAATTTTTCTTGAAAACTCTGAAATTTTGGCGGCAAAATAATCCGGGATTTAAATAAAATTTGAAATCACTCCTTCACTCCTGATTTTTTAGTATAGAGGAAGGAAAGAATACAAATTTGTTATTTTTTGCAGAAAAAAATTCAAAAATCAGTAAATTAATTCTTTGTACAATTTACTGCCGTAAGATGGAAGAAGAAATAAAATTTTCTATAAAAGCCTGACTAATAAAAAAATGAATTGATTAAATTCAATAAAAGTTATTGAATTGAATAAAAATCAATAAAAGTTATACAAAAAAATATGACAATAAATTCTCCCTATTATCTATACGTCAAAAATGTATACGTACATTAAATATAGAATATAATGAAATAAAAAAAAACAAAATAAGAGACGCAAAAAAAGATAAAATCATAACTGATGTTATTTTTCAGCCAACTGATTACGTACAGCAATAAATAACCTTTTAAAATTCAATTTATAAATTCAAACAGTAAATTATTATTATTATACCCTCGATAAATAAAATGTAAATAACACCGCAAAATAGTATAAAGAAAAATAAACCTTTGAAATACATATTATTATAAATGGCTATTTATTTAATTGAAGTCGAGTCGCATGCGCCGTAGAATTATGTGTAAGTAAAAAATTCTCTATAGAATTATCGCAACACATAAAATACGTCACTACCTATACACCCACATATATATTATATATATATATATATATGAGGATATATGAACTCACACTGTGTTGACTTCGACCCTGGTGGTAACAAGGGCTGCTGTAGGGCGCGTCCCATCGCAACTGCCTCCACCAGCTGTCGCTGGGCGTCGTTGGGATACTTAACGTCTCCCCTTATATTTTCATCTACATATAAATATATACATATATACATACATATACATACATATATAAAAATAAAAAATAAACCCCTCAAATCTATTCCTCGCGTGCCGAACGTCGCTGAAAAATTATCGACCGGATACACGACATCGCGTACTCGAAACGCACTTGAATAAAACTAATGTAAGCGAACAAGTGGCTTTACTATCTTACTACCTATATATATACATATATTCATATACATGTATATAGATGTATATTTAAGAATAAGAAGAATGAGGTGACGGGAATTGGCCGATGGTAAGGCCGGAAGGCAACTGCACAAAAAAGGCAGATGCAAAAAATTCAACGCCGTACAAATGTCGCGATAAAACAACAGGTTGAAAATTGTCAAGATCCAACAATACCTTCTCTTATTTACTTTGTTTTATTATATAAATATATATACTGATACTTAAATATTTGGTTAGATATAAATATAAAAAAAAAAAAAAATATAATAATAATTTTTTATGCGGTGAATAAATTTGAAGACGAAATCCAATTTATTTGAGTCGGAACCTTTTCAGACACGCTTCATGTCTATTAACCTTCTGAATTTTTTTTTTTTTTTACCTAGTCATTATCCTTTTCATCTTTATTTTTATTTTTTTTTTTTTAACTATTTTTCATCTACAATCTACAACAACGTGTCGTGCCTTTGGTCTCGTCTACAAACTTTACAACCATAACAATCGAATTATAAGACTGGCCCTTGAAGCCCACGAGATAATTTAAAGGTTTAATTTTTTTTTTTTTTTAAATAAAACTCAATTTTGTTTCCTTTGTACGCAGCCGGGCAATTAAGTTAATTAGTTTGGTAATTATTATTATTATTATTATTATAATTAATATGAGTATGATAAATAAAATTAACAAGTTTGTAAATGAAATTTTTGTTAAATAATCGATTTAAAATATAATTACGTGCGATAGTAGGCTATTATAGCGGAATATAATAACAAAGAGGGTGTAAAGTGTACTATCGTGTATACGGATAATCAGTCTCTTTTACCCCAACAAATCGTTATATATATATAGATATGTCTACTATTGATAATATATAGGCATATAGTTGGGTATATTGTTCTAGCGTTAAATGGAAATGCAGTAAAGGTAAACAATAAATTTGACACTCACGATCACCTGACGGGTTACACGTATTAGCGAATATGTGCGGGGTTTGATGGGACATTGTGACGCTCCCATAGGGAGTTGTACTCTCCCTGGTACTCCCCAGAACACTATAATCACATATATGTGGGTCCGTGTGGTTCTAGATGTTCTGTAATCACCCTCTCAATACGCGCGTTGTCGTACACATCACTGCCGAGGGACTTCCACCCTCGATTCCAAATGACATGTTAGATTATTTATTTTTTTTTATTCATTTTTAAATGATAAATGGCCTTGAAACAACATGAAATAGCAGAAAAATATTTCCTAAGTGCTTGAGATTTTTTCGGAAGATCGATTTATAAATCTCAAAGTGTGTTGAAGTTTATGATGACGAGCGCCAATGCGTTGCTGTAAAATGGTTCTTTTAAACCTTGAAAAATGGGTAAATATACCTGAGACAAAGTGAGACGTCAGTTTGGAGAACAAAAAAATTTATTTCAAGGTCTCAGTGAATGTGGGGTAACTTGACCACTCCAAAATTTTGACAGAATTTTTTTTTATGATTCATTTTAGTTCTATTACTTGAATTTCTAATTTTAAACAATAATTTGTACAGAAAACATTTCAAAAATTTTTTTTTCCATGAAAAATTTTGGTCGAATTGATCGAAGTGGTCAACTTGCCCCATTTTAACCGAAATAATGGAAAAAATAAATAAAAAACCGAATTTTCTGGTTAAAAATTTGAAGTAAAACTGAATTTGATTTTTCATTGATTTAAAAGAGGGTCAAAGGATCCGAAAAAATACGTCTCAGCAAATGTGGGGCAAATTGACCACTCCAAAATTTTGACAGAATTTTTTTTTAAGATTCATTTTAGTTAAATTACTTCAAGTCTAATTTTTTAACGGAAAATTTTGGTCGAGATGATCAACTTGCCCCATATTATTTGAAGCAATGGAAAAAATAAATTCTAAAAGGCAGAATTTGATTTTTTATTGATTTAAAAGAGAGTCAAATGGTCCGAGAAAACCCAAAATAATTATTGATTTGTAAAGACCGGAATATGTAATAAAAAGGGAATTTTAACATCCGGTATATGGTTCTCAATTCATTTTGTTAAGGATCTATATATATACTTATGGTGTGTAATGTATTATATTATAAGTTTTATATGTGGATTGAGGGATGGATGGATTTTAGTGGCAGTGAAAAGAGCAGCGGACCGGAAACCAAAATTTCCGTGTCTCTTTGTGCTCGCGTTTCCTTGTACCGATCCTGAGATTTCTTTGTATTGATGAAAGGAGATGCCAGTGGGCAAGGAGATAGGCGAAGGAGAGACGGCCTTTGCAAAAAAAAAAACGTAAATAATGCCTCAGGTGCATTTGTCACGAATACGAAACTCAGTTGTGGTTTAAGAATCTGACTTTACCTCGGGTCAGGAAATAAAAATATAAATCGTTTTATTGTTGGATGTTCTCGTGTTTCTCTAAGGAATATCAAATCCCCTTGATTTTTTTGACAATTTAAATAAAAAAAATTTCAATATCCAGATTAAAAAGTTCGAATCCATGTTCCCGCTCAAATCATCGAAAAAATCCATTTTCTAGCTTTCAGATTATACTTTTAAATGTATATTTAATTTTTCTTGTACAGCTACGGCCAGAAAAGAGAAAAATCTATAATTTTTTTTTTTTTTGCTTTAAAAAAAAAACGCCAGCTTAACTCAATTAGAAGCATTTGAAAGCTCGAAGTTTAAGCTTTCTAATGAACTATTTATGAGCTTCGTAAAATTTTTTTTTATTGAGTTATGGGAAATTAAAACTCAGCTTCAGGTTATCATTCAATAAAACGGAAATGAATCAAGGTAAAAAAATTTTAAAAAATAAAAATTAAATCTCAAGACAAGCTTTTCACTAATTTGTCATGACTTTTTTCTAATAGCCGGAAGTTAAATAAAAAATGACGAATTAATTTATAATGAAAAGATAATTAAAATAAATAAATGATAATTTGAAATGTGATGATAAGAGATTGTGATAGAATTCCGAGAATTTGACTTTCTGAAATGAGTAAAACCCGTTTACCTGCCCGGTTGCACAATGTAATGAAAGGATTCACGTTGTACTGGTAGAGAACGGCTGGAAGCATACAACAACTCTTCGGGGTGTCTCCGCTCGATAAACTACCCCTTTTCCTTGGCATTTCTACTGACAATAACAATTACCCCGTCGAAATAATTGAAATGTTTCTGTAGGTTGATTAAAAGGCATTTTCCATCAGCGCATTTCATCACAAGATTTATCTACGGAACTCTATCAGATTAATCACTGCCACTAAAAAATACTCAGTAGAGTAAAAAAGTAACTTTTTTGTTTAACGATAAAAAAAGCGAGTAAATTTCCTATTGCTTTGTAGCCGAAAATGCATAAATTACAATCCTCGAATTCTTTTCCTTTAGACACCCTCTCTTTCTCGGCCTTCTCATCTCCTGGAAGCTATCCCGCTCAGTCATCATCCCGAATGAAGGCAAACGGGGCGTGGCGCAGTCAAGCGACGTGATAAATTACCTAAGAAAATTGCCTGACGACGACTACTACGTCTACAACTACGACGAGTTGAGTATAAGCACAGAAAGACTAGAGTAAGAGTAGTCTAGAGCACCGACAGTCTAGGAGCCTCCAGAACTAGACGAGCCGCAGAAAGATGTGACTAAAATGTTGAGAAAAGAAGTAATGGCTTAACGTAGTCATTGACAAATGTCCCAAGAGATTTAATTATATATATATCTCATATCTATATATATATATTTTATTTATAAGACATGTATTTTAAATATTTATTAAATTTCACGAGGAAAAATTGCACTGACGCGCTATGAATGCTGATGGAAAAAAGTTTATGATGCACTTGAGTCGGTAATTGATGAAAAAATTTGAAAAATTACTCCACAGATCCACGAGGAATGGACTAAAGACTATATTTCATTAATTTTTATACCAATTAACTCAATATTTCAGCCGGAAAATCGAATCCGTACATTCGTACATTCGAATGTTCGAATGTACGGAAACGCGATATCTCGTAAAGTAAGCCATGGATCGACTTTGTTCTTTTTTGTATAGTTTCAGGTGAGTTTTGTACAGAGACCGGGTGATGAATAATTATTTGAATCCGTGTTTTTATTGTATTTATAATTGAAAAATAAATAAAACGATTTTTTTATTAATGGCAAGCGGTAAAAAATATAAAGTTTTTGTTTAGATGATTGAATACAATAGAGAGAAATAAAACGATTTGAGGTTTTTGAGATTACAAAGAAAGACAAAATGGTTGAAGGGAATAAAAAGACAAAGGACGGAGAAATAAAACAAAGAGTTGTGGATCTTTGATGAAGGTTAGGTGGTTAGTATTATGTCAGTAGTAGTGCTTTATACTCTTACTCTATACACACATATATAGTTTTTTGCACATATATGTGTGTAAATATAAGGATGTTGGCGTGCACGATTACCAACAAACTCTTACGAAGGCTGCTTATCGGGCAGCTTTCCTGGCACGGTGGCGGCAACTTCACTTGGAATCCACAGTAAAGACGAGTATAAGAACGAAAGAAAGAACCAAAGGAAAAAAAATATATAAAAGGAGTTAACCCAAAGAAAAAGAAAGAAAGGAAGGTAAAAAATCTAAAAAAAAAGTTTTTATCTCGGCCGCACGACGCGACCGCCATTGGCACGTCTGTGGCCTCTGGGAGGTTTTGCAGGAAAATAGATTGCCGATAGGCAGCAGCAGCTACTCTCTTCTCTACTCTTCTAGTTGTATATATGTATATATATTACTTTGAACACTTCTATCCGTTGGCGTACTTGGAGTAGCAGTTTTAGTTATATACTGGTTGGTATAGCACAGTATCGAATAGAACACCACACGTTGCTGGTGGTGAATCCAACCTGAAGCCACAGATCGTTAATTACACACTGCTACGGTGTGTGTATACGATTGAAGAGATTGTGAAAATCACTTTTGAAGTATATATTGTTTTGTTCTCTATACACTGAACTATAAACTTTCTATGTCGATATATATAGACATGAAATAAAAACGGTGCAAGTCCACGCTATCCCGGTGTTAAGGTTATCGACGTCAAATTTAACCCCGAAAACGGTGAAAAATAATACCGATACTAAGGTTAAAATTTTTTTCGGTGCTAAAAAAATGGAGTTTAATTTTTCAAGTATCAAAAGTCATTTTCTAGATCTTGGAACACTTACATTGACCTTCTCATACTCTAATTGGTTAATTTACTTCTGTAAACCGTTTTAGCACCGCAATGGTGTTAAATTAAGTCTATTTTAACACCGCTTATTTTATTCCTCTATTTTTCATGTGAAATCTCTTTGAAACATCAAAAACACGCTTAACTTCAAAATTTTAATTCTCTGAAATTTGTTCAAGCTTCTTGGTTTAAAATTTCATTTATAAATAAATGAATACACTGGTCCCAAAAATTAAGGGATAGAAAAAAAATTCGAAATTTTTGAGTGATTTTCAACATGCTGTTACTCGGTGGAAAATGGTCGTAAAAAAACTAAAAGGAAATTGTAGCTTCAAGTTTCTAGTTTTCAGACCTGAAGAAAACTGATGAGAAAAAATGTATATAGAATATTTATTTAAAAATTTCTATATTTATCAGTTTTCATTTTTTTATAAAAATTCAAAATAGCAGACTATGGAAAATTTTCAAAAATTTAATATTGCCTATATGAAATTAGTTATTATATAGTTTTAATCTTTTAATATGATAACACTGGAAAATGATACGAAACAAAAATAAAATATCTAAGCTTATTAAAGACTAATTACTTGCCAGGGTAATGAGTCATTCTAGAATATGCCATCAAACACTAGTCAGGTCTCTGAATAACAAACTAATCTGTTATGTGACCTAAATTTAAATAATGCCAAACACATCGTGTTCATTGCGCAAGAAAACCACTAAATATATGAATATTTTATAAAATTATTATGCGAAGAAAGTTTGTTGCAACGGATATTAATTTTCAAAATTTACTATCAGAAGTTAAATAGATTATGTCGTTAATGAAACAAAGAAAATATTAAAAAAAAAAAAATTAAAGGGAGAGAGCTGACACTTATCGCTTATTAAAATTTAAATAAGAAAATAAAATTAGCATATTTATTAAACAATTATATTTTTTATTAAAAATTTAATTTTTCTGAACGAAAATTACGATTGCAATCTAAAATAAATAAAAATTGAACTTTTAATTTTGAAATTTTATTGAATTTTAAAAAATGTTTGATGGAAATAAAATATTCCTCCTATTAAAAATTCATTGTAGAAAAAAAAAAATTCTTTATTTTTTAAAAATTAAAATTTCAATTCTAATTGGATTTTTTTTTATGAATTTTAAAACCGTAATGTAAATATATGTAAATATTAAATTTATAATTTTTAATTAAAAAAGAAAAAGTCTGTAAAAAAAGAGAGATAACATTTTTTTTGTAAAAAGGTTGTAATAATTGTTGTCATGAATACGAGTGTATATAAAAATGAATAAAAATGAAAATAAAATGAAAACTGGGTGTACAGGGAATATAACAAACAAAGGACAAGTAGAGGATGAATTTTGATATTTAACTGTCTCTCCCCTTTCGGACGTTATTTTATCCCCGAGAGTTTATACTGTCCTCGTCTCTCCCTCGGAAAAAGGTCCCTTATACCGCGGCTACCGCCGCCACCAGTCTATCCTCTTTTTCATTCCCTCGTGGACCATAGTTGACCAGCATGTATAAGCCGATTACCTTCGGCTTTTCCAATTTCTACGTGCAACGTGATTCCCTACTCTGTTCCGAATTAACGCGTTGAAACGCGCCACTTTATATAGTAGAGAGCATGGGCTTGAAATCTAAACTCTCTCAACTCTCAACCTATATATCTACACTATAACATAAATCCATATATACATACATATATAACTACTATTCACATTGACAATTCCCGTGTATTTAATACCCTCCTCGTGATGTATATTCTAATAAAGTGATTAAAACATATATACGCTATCGATTTCATTTTATTATTTTTTACTATACATGTTTGCTTTTAATTTATACCCTCTATAATTTATTCATTATATTTTAAATATATATATTTCATATATAAATTATTAATTTATACATATTTCAGAGATTTATACAATAATTTGCTAATTGCTCTATTAATCGAACATGATCCAGCTTTCGAGCAGCTGAAATACGCCTCGTGCATTCATTTTCAAATTATTATCCTTTTAAATAATTATTTTTTTGTCCAATAACTATTTCCTCTCATAAAACATCCAAATATTAACACTCGGAATCGAATTTCTCTCTAATACAAAAAAAAAACAAAATTTCGAGCCGATTTGCGATAATTAATAAATTATGACCAAAATTGATCACTTTGATGATTAATTATTAATCGGGCTATAGGCGACAGTAATCTCGAGGTACTAAAAAAAGAATAAAGTCAATCGATGGCGTACTTCCGGAGTTATAGAGTTCCCGTACATTCGAACATAAAAGTGTACGGATGTACGGATTAGATTTTTCTGGGTTACTATAAAGTGAATTGATCTAAAAAGCAAGTGAATATGTTCAATAGACTACTCTCTAGAGATTAATATATTTTTCATCGAAATCAATGTGCATTAACCGGGTCTAAAAGCGCATCGTTTAAAAATTAACAAACCGATTGGTCTTTAAAGTGTGTGCGGAACACGTTATTTATTGTATTAGTCTATCGATATTTGATTGGGCAATGTAATAAAAACAAGCTAAAAAAATGTTCAGTCAACTGATGAATGCAAAGGTAGATCATCGATAGAAGTGCAATTCAGCAGGAACCGCATTTCAATTCAAGGACTTCCGAAATATCCAACGTTTGCACTTTATCCTACTGTTTGACTGGTTACACGTGATTCGTTAAACCCGACTTCAAGTTCTATACTCAACTATTATATGTCTACCTATGTGTATGTATATGTATATATATATATATATATAAGCCCATATTCTTTCGTCCTTTTTATTTCCAGTTTGCGTGCTTCTACATACTTTTACGTTGATATATGATTCCATGTTAAAATGCTCGAAAAAAAAAAGAAAAAAAAGAATTTTTAATCTTGATGGTTTTATAAAAATGAAAAATTTCTTTCGTGATAAATATATATACATGACATCCTATATATGTGTAAAATTAATTGTAGGGCTTTTTGTTATTAAATGAATGTACATTATTTAGTACACAGGATACGGAAGAAATGTTTCAGAAAGACGTTTGTATTAATTTGTGAGTCGTTTCATATTTTTTTTCATTTTTGGTGAGTTTAGTGTACTAGTATTTTGAGGAAAATAAATAAAAGGAAATGCAGTTAAGATAGAGCTGGTTAAAAAAGAGAGAAGGAGAGATAGTTAAAGGGTAAGTACATTTGCTCTTTCTGAGCCCTTTGCCGATTGGCCAACCGTGGTTCGTTAACTCAAGGCGCGATCTAAAGGGTAGAAAACCGTCCTTCGTTTACCGTCCACCCTCTTTGCAAGCACTAGTTGTACCAACGGGTCTTTGATTTCTCGCGGCATTCGGCTCACGCAGTGTGCATAAAAAACTAAATCTCTGTTAAGATCTTAAAAAGGGAAAACGTATAAGGATAAGAGTTTTAGTTTACAGTAGAAACTGTCATTTACTTTTATCTGGATTTTTTAAGTTGATTGTACCGTTAAATTTTTAAGCTAAACATTCTTTCATCTGACCCTTATTTACAGAGCTAAGATTTTTTAGATTTAAGACTTAAATCTTTAATTTTTTTTAATGAATTTTTTCCGTGCAAATATTTGTCCATTGAGGGGGAATGTTACTTTTTGAAATACGGAGTGATTGCGGGCAGTTGAAGCTGACGGTTTTATAAAATTTAAAGAAAAATGCAGCAGTCAAATTTCGAGACAATAAAGTTGGTGAAAATTTATATTTTTCAATAAAAGAACGGTAAAAATTTATATTTCAACATTAATCTGCATAACTTTTATTAAAAAGTAAAGAAAAAATGTCACGATCTGCATTGTAACTTTTACGGTAAAGGTTGTAACACGGAAACGTGTTTGGAACACGTACAAGACTAGCTCGGAAGTTGCATGGAGCACTTACATTTAAATTCTGTGGATATCTTGAGCCAAATGCTTACGTAAATGGTTGAGCGACGCTGACGGACATCTATACCTCATCTCAAAAAGTACAATAAGATTTATACATATATTTTATTTATATCAAGTAAAAATATTTTAAAAATAAATATATATATGTCCAGAAAAGAAAGATTTCTTGGTGCAAATGATTTTCACTCGACCCAAGAAAATTTTCACTTGTCCCAAAAAAACATTTTGTTATATGTAAATATAAATATTTATATGACCTCTCATAACGACGGAAATTAACTCAATTGAATAATAAAATTTAAAAAATTGAATACAACCAATAAATAATATTATCAGACAAATATTATTTATTATGAGTGTATGATTATTTAATCAGTAATATTTTATAGCATTTCCCACACGCAAAATTTATAAGCAAATAAATTTAAACTAATAGATATATATGCGCAGTGTTTGTCGTAGTAGAGTACAGCGTTTGCATAAATTTACTCTCTTAAACGCTGCTCTCACGTACAAGCATGTACTTTCTCTCATACGCGCTTTATGTTAATAAATATACGTATATATTTATAATACAAATATATGTATATTCACGTATATTTTATGCATGCATTAATACTATAAATTATAATTATTATAAATTGTCAATCGTGTTCATAAATTTATAATTCTGTTTTTATCTACGCCCTGAAAGCTTTCGTTGAAAAGAATTTTTTATGCCAATAGCGGGTAATAAATTCCGGACAAAAAATGATAGATTTTACGCAGGGTAGTCTACTGAACAAGGATAATTTTTTTCCCGATCGTTTTGCTTGATAATTAGGCCAGAAAATCAATTCCGTACATCCGTACATTTTTCTGTTCGAAAATACGGAAACTCTATAACTCGGAAACTACTCAATCAATTGACTTGGTTTTTTTTTTTAATGACTTAAGATCACTATTCCCTGTAGCCCCATAGGTAAATAATCAATTAAATCCTTGATCTTTATTTTTAATTAATAAATCAGTGAGTCAATGAAATAAATTATTAAAAAATTTATATATTTATAGGAAATATGATGTAAAAAAATAGACTAAAATCATAGACGGAGATATGTGCAGATATGACGTATGGATCGATAGCGAGCACACATGAAAATTTTTAAGGTTTCTTTCTACAGACGTACTTAAAACTTGGCTTGGGGCTATGACCTCGTTCAATCGCCTGCAATAATTCATCTTTCGTATGCATATCGATAGTAAATAGTATCCCATGTATTAATACATATACCCACATATATATATATATGTACACACATATATTTGTAGTTCATGTAATATACGTAAGAGTATGTAGTAATATATATTGGGAGTAAGGTAAAGGAGTAAAGGAGTATAAAAGAGGAAAGAGCGAATTTCTAAAGCGATGAGCCACCGCAATTTACATCAGGGAATAGCTTCACAGATTTCACATTGTATCATCATTTTTTTCTCTCTATATATTTTTATTTCAAGGCAGTTCAAGTATGCAATAAATGATGGAGAATATTCTAAACTTACTCAGCGGATTTTTATAATAGAAAATTTTGAAAAAAATATATAAATATCTAGCAAGTCATAAAATATATCTAGTGAAATAAAATAAAATAGAATATGTAAGTATGAATTAATGTAAATATAAATATTCAATGACATTAAATGTGATTTTAAAATTCAAATCGAATTTTATTTTTTTTTTTTTAAATTGAATTATTGAAGAAATTTAAAAGAAACCAGACGGAGAAATATTGTAATATTTCGATCAATTCAGTACAATATTTATTAATGAAAATTTAAAGTTATGAATATGGATTTAAATACTATAGACGATACGACCTCAATCTCTAAAATGTATATAATATATATAAGCCCACGAGAATATGTATTAATAAAAGGAAAAGGACAAGAACGAGTTTAAATATAAAATATAAATCAAGTATTAAAATTTTAAATTATAATTTATCCGATAATCTGGGTTGTGTTGACACACAAGATGAGATTAATACGAACACAAGATTAATATTGATAAAGAAAGAAAAGATTGCCACTTTCGATAATTAATTTGAGTGGTAGGGCAGACATTTTATCGAGCGTCTTTTTATCTCCTGAAGTTATGCTGGAAACAAAAAGACGCCACTCCTTACGATTCTTTATCTAAACAAAAAGGTGTAGGTTTGATTGTAAGCTGAAAAAGGTTCGAAAAGCCAACTTTTCGTGTTTGTAATTCATTGGTTTTTTTTTCAAGTCAAGCTGAGCTTTACCCTCTCTTAACTCCTTATATTACATAAAGAGTTTTGAAAAAAGATACCGAGGAAGTGAGTAAAGTTTGACTCTGGGGATCGGTCTTGCGGTTTAAACTCTAGTTATAGATACTTTTAAAGCCTAAACTGGTACAACATTTTTTGTTTAAAAACTTTTTCCTTTTTTTCCGTCAGCTGATACGTAGTCCAGACCACACGAGATCATATATATTTAAGTATGGTCTTACATTCTTATTCTCAACTATCCTTGCTGAATTTTTATACTATATTACACCTTTTCCTATACCCAGTTCACCTTTACTTTACCTCTTTTCATTTTCTTTTAACATTTAATGCCAATTCTCAGTATTGCATCGATTTTAAGATACACCGACTAGACGTTTAAGTACGTGCTTAGATAAAATTTACTTTAAATTTACTGATATGTACTGTGTTGCACGTAAACCTTTTCTAGGAAAGCCAACCCTCTACATTACCTATGACCCTTGGACTGAAAAATTTTAAAAGTTTTCCATTACGTGTCGAGTCAAAAACATTTTAAATTATTTCTACTCAAAAAATAAAAATTTTGACCTGCCCTTATAATTTTTTTGCATTAGAAATAAAAAACAAAAATTGTCTTACGGTAAAAAAAAATTTTTTGATGTCAATAAATTTTTTCTAGTCTAAAGATTTTTTTTTTTGTGTAAAAGTTCATATTTTTGTATTTCAATATATCAAGATTGAAGAAAATTTTTTGAACAATGGCGCAATAAAAAATTAGTGAAAAAAAAAATATGAAAAATAGCCTCGCGAAATACAAAACACGAGGCGAAAAAATAATTCATTTTTACCGAGTCTACTCAGTACTGGCATGACATTTTTGTTATGCCAACAGTACACCAGCCACTCGTTTAATTTTTTAGATTGCGATGCTTGCGCTGAAAAGTTGACGAGTACCATAGGATAAAAGAATACTCGAGTAGAAAAAATATAGAGACCTAATTTGAGCCTTTTTATTTTTTACTATCATCCGTATACTTTTTTTTTTACAGGACATTTCAAGAGACGTATTGTTAAAGTTGAAAAAAAATAATGGGCTGTTGTTTTAGATAAAAAAAAATGAATAGGCAATGACTGGAGTAAAATTTTTTTGAAACAAAGAAAAAACAAAAATAAATAAATAAAAAAGAGGTCACTGCCAGGTTGTTAAGCCTCTTGAGCATGTGAATAATACCGAGTAATCCAACACGCGTGATTAGATAACATAAAAGATGTATGTCTGCATATATGTATGTCGATGTAAATGTACATGGAGTGGATGTACATGTGAATGAATAAATGTGGTTCATCATAATAATTTACCTTTCTCACTTGATGTAACAAATGACACGCACTCCATTATCGCTCGTTATGATTTTTCTCCTTTAGTAAATTTTAGTTGAGAACATCAGAAGCGGAAACCGAAATGAAATTGCCGGAGGTCATTTAAAGAGGGTGGAATATAATAGTGTGTAGGTTAATACACACTAGAGATAGATGGAGGTAAAGAATCAAGAGTAAAGAGTCAGTGTGAGTATTATGTATATGAGATAGTTGGATGATAGAGAATATGACCATCTCACATTGAGAGAGATAGAAAAACAGTTGGTCATGTATATTCAGGTGAGTTAGTATGGTTACGCCTAAACTCACCCAGCTCCCGCTTGCCCGGCACCCACAGATAATTTATCAAAAGATTAGAGTGCCGCAAGGTTCACTCTGTAATTACTGCCTCGGTACCTCCACTCAGTTTGCCTTCAACTTCTCATCCTTTCCTCTCCTCACTCTTCTCCTCTCTTTTCCCTGGCTACCTTCTCCTCACGGATGCGTAACGATGTATTCAAATTTATTACGAGTCTTCCTTTGCCACGCGATCTCGCGTTTTAACGTTAAGTTACATCTCTACCTACATATATAAATATATATATCTACATATACCTGTACACTTTTTTGGACTACCTGACTTACAACTACGTACTTTAGTCGTCAACTACTTTCCATACATGTTTCATCATACTCGTAATAACGTATATTTAAATATGTTTCTTCAAGTGTATTTCAGGCTACATTAATCATCGCTGTTTATTTTAAATTATTTATTATCATTTAAACTTGCTAATTATTCCCCACATAGATTTCTGTTTAAACAACTGGATTTCTCTTATTTTTTGGCGAAAAAACAAAATAGTTTTTAGTTAAACTATTTTGCTGAGGCCCATTTTGCCCCTCAGCGCTCTAAATAATTGAGAAAAACGAATTATATACCAGCAAGGCTACATTCAATCACAATCTCAAGCCAACAAAAAAAAAATAAAGTCAATAGCTCGCATAGTTCCGCAGTTATGGAGTTTCTGTCGATCCGAACATAAAAATGTACGGATGTACGGATTCGATTTTTCGGCTAAACTACGAGCAAAATTAGTAAATAAATTTATGAAACTCGTTAATTCGAATGTTCTCTATGGACCCAAGTACTTTTTATCCTAATCTCTGTTATTTTAATTAAGGAAACACAATTTTAATGGACGTTAAATTTCCGTGTATGAACACGCCCATTTTAAGGCGGGTAATTAAATTAGAAGATATAATATTAAATTAAATGAAAGAAAAAAAAGATAGTAGTAGAGAGTAAAGTGTATCAGGTGAATCAGCTTATCCAATTGGTAAAGTAGTTTACGTAAAAGAACTCAACGAGTTTGTGAGTGCCCGAGAATTGTAAAACAATTTATTGTTCTCAGTGAGTATGAGCACATGGTCGAGGAGTCACCGATGCCAGAGAGAGCAACGAAGCAGTGGCAGAGTGCGGTGGTACCCTTAAACTCAGTCAATGTGCAATTCAACCCTCGATGCACACACTGACACGTAAATTGCTTACATACATATACATATACACATATAAATGTATATATGGACACATATATAGAATCATGACTACACACCCACCCCCAAGAGACATTTCACCAGGAACACAATAAGGTCCGAGGCACTCCAGCTCGTTAATAATGGGACGGGCCAATGTGCAGAGTACTGTGGCATACAGTAGTACAGTAGAGGACGTTGGGCATTGATCGGGAGCACATGGGGAGGAAACAATGAACAGGAATGCATTACACACTCGCGAGCTCGACCCCGGACAAACATAAATCGGCATTGCGATATACTCGCCTACATACTCTTCTTCCAATTCTCACTCTTTTGTTCTGGGATATACTATCGTCGCTTGTGTTTCTAAACCCTCTTTCCCTCTTTCATCTCCTCTACCTCTACCTCTACCTCTCCCTCTCCCTCTAGCTCTAGCTCTACCACTGACTCTACCTCAACCACCTCCACCAGGACCCTCATCATCACCCTCCGACTGCCTCTAGCTCTTCCAACTTCTGTTATTCTATATATAGACCAGTATTATACCGCAGCTATACTTTTTTTCTTTATGCAAAAAACCATAACCTAAATTTTAATATCAACATATTTTATTATGAGACTTTTATTTCAGCTGCGTTAATCCAGTCATGCTTTTTTTTCAGCTATCAAAAGTTGTGAAGATAAAGTACCCCGGTATTGAAAGGGTAAGGCTGTTGGATAAAAAGGGTTTAAGTGCTATATTTTTTTCCACCCCGTCTTATGATGGCTATTTTTTATACTTAATACCTTTAATGTATCCAGGCCATTAATATTTGTTATTAAAATCATTTTATAATGTTAATTATTGAGCGGGCTTTTAAAATTAATTATTTATATTAATTTTGAATACATGCTGCTGTTAATGCATTAGTGTTACGCCAGTAAAATACTAATGAATAAGTCATTGAATATATTATCGATTGATAATCGATTAAAAATAATTTTGACTTATTTCAAATACGCTCGGGGATAATTCAAATAAACTTTGATATAAATCCCCATTTAACGTGGAATTAATTTATTTAGGTACTTCAAATATACTGTTTCTATAATAAATAAATAATTGATCAATATGTTTGTATAATTAAATTTTAACAATAATTTTAATTGATAACTCGCAGGAGTTGATAAAAAATTTAATGAATGTGATTTTGATTTTTAATTGCTTGGAATTCAAATAACTTGGAAACTATTAGATTTATGAAAAAAGTCGCTCAGGTCTTTTATATAGACGATTTAATTTCGTACAAAATTTATAGAGATCATTTTTATCGTATCTATGATAGTTTAGTCAGAATTTAAATCCTAAGTTTGAATAGAAAAAATTTATTTGAAAAAAATCAAGGCTAGAAGTATTTTACTTTTAATTAAAATATCAATTAAACTAATGGAATTATGAAAAAAGTTGATTAAATATTTTTTATTCAGAATTTAATTTACTACAAAACTCATAGAGATCATTTTTGTCGTATCTATGATAGTTAAGTCAGAATTTAAATCCAAAGTTTGAATAGAAGAAAATTTATTTGAAAAAAATCACAGCTTGGAGTATTTTACTTTTAATTGAAATATTAATTGAACTAATGGATTTATGAAAAAAGTTGATGAAATATTTTTTATTCAGAATTTAATTTCCTACAAAATTCATAAAGATCATTTTTACCATATCTATGATAGTTTAGCCAGAATTCAAATTCAAAGTAAACAAAAACGAGAATTTCCGTCCATGCGGCGAAAATTCTCGAATATACGGTTCAATTTTTCGGGTGAATTATCACATAGCAGACTGTAAATTCATAAATTTGTTCATTAGACCACTCTCAGAGTAATTAAGTACTTTCAATACGAATTTGTCATATAATATATTAATTGTAAGCTACTTAATCCAAATTTGTAAAGCTTTGAAGTGAAGCGCTCGATGTTTGAAGTTTGATTAACTACTTAAACTATTCGAATTACACAGCAACAAATTAAATTATCTATATGCTTCCTATAAGTTTATGAAAACAAATATAGTACAGGAGCAGATTAATGACGGATATTATGTTAAAAAATTAAGTCTGCAAGCAGATTTAGTATGTGGAGAAAAAAACATATTAATAAAATTTCATTTTTCTGACAGTGAAATTGAAATTTATGGAGTCTTTCCTATCAAATAGAAGCTTAAATCCCGTGGGATCCTGAATTACGGTCTATGCACAGTAACACAGTGTTCGGTACTTCGAGCCCATATCTGACTATATACATATATACATTACATATATACATCTATTATCTCACTCTCGCTATTCGTTTTGCTAAATCTCTTATGTAAAGTTATATTTCGTCAGCTTAACTATATATTTCCTCGAGTAATTACATTTACCTGTAATAACACCCGAGTATTTGTATTTATATCACAATATATTAATATTACAAACGAGACAATCGCTTGAATTATATTTTATTGACATTTGATAATAAATCAAACAAAATTGTTTGCTTAGTATATTTAATTTAATATTTATGGTGTCATATATATATGTATATGTATATGTATATGTATTGTATATTTAACTAAAATTTAACTGGTGAACAAAATTCAAAATAATCGGGTACCTTAGTACATTTTTTATCGCGCAAACCCAGGGATTAACGATGCTTACATCCGGGCACCGACTCGCCATGAACAAAGAAGAGAATTAATGACCCGAGACTCAGAAACCTAGGAGGGCGTCGTCGCGAAGTAGATGAAGAGATAAAAGAGGATGAGAAACGGTGGTACGACTACTATACGACGACGACGACAACGACGACGTACCACTGTGGAGATCGGTACAGTAACGTATTCTATATATTTTTTAAGGGTCCACTTTTGTATATACATGTATACATATATATAAATGTTTACATTGCTATGTAATCATTACAACGAGAGTTCATCAGTAGTTTCTGGCGAAAATTAACTCAAGGGTTATTAGTGCATACAAAGAAGAATTTTTTTTTAAATTAAAAATAATTTTTGATGTTTATATTTTATCATATAAATTAAAAAATAGGAATTTTTATTTTTAGAAAAAATTTTTTAAAAAATTGATGAGTTACTACTGAGTTTGTTTTAATTAAAAATAATGACAGTAATTTATATTTTATTATTAATGAATTTTTTTTTTTTTTTTTTTGGTGAGGAAAATAAGAAAGAGTTTTTATATTTTTAATAAAATTTGATATTTGCATGGGTGAATTTTTTTTTTTAATTTGTATGCACTAATAACTCGTTTTTTTTTTTTTTTTTTGTAAATAATGTTTGCAGTTTATATTTTATTATATAGGGCAATAGTACCAAATATTGACCGAGCTCCAATTAATAATTGGGTACTTAAATGCTTAATAATTTTTGAATTGTGGATTTTAATTCATGAAAAATATGAAACTACAATATTTTGTTAATTAAATTCCACAATTGGAAGGTTTAAAGTTTTTGAGTACGATCATTAATTGGAGCTCGTTAAATATTTGGTACTTTTACCCTACATTAAAAAATATGAGTGAATGTAGCAGATATCAAATTTAAAATTATAAATAAATAGAGTAAATAATTTAAAAAATGATATTTTTAAAAAATGCACTTTTTTATTTTAAAATTTTTTAAATGCGCATTTTTCGAAAATTTAACTTCATTAATTATTAACTCTATTTATTACTAATTTTAAATTGGTCTAATGCTACATTCATATTCATGTCAAAATTATAAATTTTTGTTTTTAGAAAAAAAAAAATTGATGTATTAATACCATTTTTTTTAATTAAAAATAATGACAGTAATTGATATTTTGTAATTAAAAAATTTTTTCATATTTTTGTATGCACTAGTAACTCTTTTTTTTTTTTACTAAAAAATGATATCACAATTTTATAATTTATCATTCGAAAAAAAAAAAATTCAATGAAACTTAAATAAAATGTAAATTATATTTAAATAAAATATTTATGAATATTGAATTTATAATTTAATTAATTTATAAAAAAAAAATTAATTAATTTTTTTAATGGGTTTTAAATTCAAATTAAATCTAACTGTAATTTCGAAAATTTACTTTAAAAAACGAATTCGGTAACGATAAATTATGCATAAAAAAATTTAATAGATTTCATATGATTAAAAATATATGGATATTTTATTCAGATATATGATAAAAATAATAATAATGAAATTTAACTTTTTTACATAAAATCATATATTTAAAATTTATCGATACGTTTGAATACACAATCACCGTTGAATTATACAAATGACCTACGGCTGAAAAAAATTTATATTTCAATGAATTTTTTTTCTGATGAATGTACAACTTTTTTTTTATTTTCTATTTAGTCAATTTGAGTTAAACAACAAATGAAAATTTTAAAAATACACCGAGCTCGTTGTTATCAATAACAATGCAAACATAAATATACAGACAGAGAATTAAAAATAAAAATCGGTGATTTTTATTTATTGAACATGCCAACAAAGTGTGTATATCAGTTTTTAAAATCATCAATATACATATAGATATGTAAATGTATGGGGAGCAAAAGAGATAGACTGTGAAAGAAACAAGGAACGAGATATTTATTTATATAAAAGTTTAATGAAAACATTTCACTCGCGAATAAAACAAAAAAATTAAAAAAAAAAAATTTATTCCACGTATTCCTAGCACTCATCACACTCTGTAATCTCATTAATCATCGAACAATGACACGTTCTCGTCGGAGTGTGATAAGCCGACAACAAATCGTTAGGAAATAGAATTACTCATTCATATTTTCATACATTTGTAGTATATATATATATACATATATGTTTGAATAAACGTTTAGTTGATTTTTATTTCAAATTATAAATTAAATAATCCGATTATTTAAATTTAAATCACGCATTATCAGACTTTTGACAAAAAAAATTATTTTTGCAGGCAATTTATATAAAATTTAATTCTCTAAAAAAATTACTCATATATTTTTATCATAGAATTAGTAGTTTGAATGGAATTTTAATTTTACATTAAAAAAAAAAAAAATTTACTAAAAATCGCTTGCCTAAAATTATTACTTTAAATTCAAATACTGATTGAACTATTGGATTTATGAAAAAAATTATTGATATCTTTTTTGTAGAGAATTTAATTTCCTACAAAATTGTACTAAGTCATTTTTGCGGTATCTGTGATGGTTGACTAAGAATTTAAATTTAAAGTACAGAAAAAAAAATTTCAATTTAAAAATCCCGACTTTTACCGCCTTACGTTTAATTTAAATATCTTTTAAACTATTAGGTTTGAGATAAAAGTCATCAGGACCTTTTTTGTAGAGAATTAAATTTCCTAAAAAATTTCATAACAACTTTTTTTCATAACTCTAATAGTTTGGTCACAATTACCGTTTTACCTTAAAAACTCACTATTTAAAAAATTAATCCCATCTCTTATCTTTAATCCTCAGTAATTAGTAATTTTTTATCAAGTACAGCAATACTGCGTTACGAAAAGCCATCAGCGATTTATTAACAAATATAGTAATGAGATTTGTACACCAGTAAATGAAATAAAAAATAAAGTTAATCCAATTGACGCAATTTAAATAAATGTTAATCTAGAAGTGGAGTTTAAATTTTTTATAATAAACCGGCAAAATAAATAAAAAACAAAAATAAAAAATAACAAAAGCACAAGTGGTAATACCGGTTTTCGCGATGTAGTCATTGCGTGTTGAATTCGCTCGAAGGGACCAACGAGGACGCATTGTAAGTAAAGGCTCCAAAAAATAAAAATAACGAGAACGAGAACCAGAACCAGACGAAGAAGATGGCAAAGTTTAGTTTGAGAGACGAGACAGTTAACTTTATTCTCTTTTATACTTTTTGTATCCTCTCTTTACTTTTATACCTCTATACATCTATACTAGTTTTATATTCTCCTCTTCCGGTCGTTCAAGGTGCAATTGAGGGCACTCTATCTATCTACGTATCGATGATCATATTTTAAACTGAATAGGGATATAGAGCTTATATATTTTACCACAAAAATCTAAAAAAATTCTTTACAAAGAAATATTTCAATTTCGTCTATTAAATTTCTAAAATATCCAATACTTCATCTCAAAAAAAATATGATAATAATAATAATAAAGAAAATTAAAAGGAAAAACAGATATAAAATATTCTCGTTGATGGATTTTTCATTATCCAGCAACAATAATTTCTTTCCTATTTTCTTGGAGTCCAGAGGACAATAAATTTTTCACGATTCGTATATTTTAAAACTTTTTTCCACCATCATACCGAGCAACTAAAACTTTAAGATTTTATCGCAATAGCAGATAAAACAAGTCTCGTTTCTATAAGAAAAACACGGAGAAAAATACATACATACATACATATATATATATATATATATAAAAAAAAACTTTAAAAACGTTGCAATAATTAGTCGTGAAAATTTTGAGCCTTTCACATGCTGATAAAAAAGATCGTGGGAAAAAAGGCGAGAAATGGCGAAAGAGAGAGAAACGGAGTAAGAGCAAGAAGATGAGAATAGAGAAAAATATCAGAGAAAAGAAAGTTTTTAGAAAAGAAACAAGAGGACGAATAAGTAAGCAGTACAGAGTATGTACAGCAAAGTAGAGGGTGGAAGCTTGTAAGAAGTAGGTCAAGCGAACAAGTAGAACGACGACGACGACGACTATCATCAAGTGATCTGTATCACTCTCATGCTACCTAATTCCACCTACTTCACCTCCACCTTCTTCACTTCTTTTTAACTTGCGCCCTTATTTCTTGTAACTTGCGCACATATTTTCTTGGAGATTACTCTATAGTTTTTAGTCTTCATGCTCATACATATACTTATTCATATACATATATATGAAACAAATGTATGAGCAAGAGACGTAATAAATGACAAGAGAAGAAACAAAGTCAGTCACGTAACACGTAATGCCAAGCGGGCGTTGTCGTTACGTTCATTGGGATGCCGCGGGAATCACGTACAGACTCCCCGGCCGTTCCCGCTGCCTCTGCTGTGCATTAATCACACGTGGCTAATTAACACGAACTGCTGCGCTATAGAGAAATGAAGATAAACAGAAATATTTGAAAAAGAAATAAAAAATCCCACCCAGTAGCTGATGGGAGATAAATTTACTAACGAATATTTTATCTGCGATTTTAAATTATTGGGCAAGAATTCCTTTTTTATCTGATTATCATTTTATAATGGCCTTTTTTAAAACGAACTGATTTATTGAGTTGTAGAAAAAAAACGGTCGAGATACGAATTTACGCAGAGATGGAAATATTGGGCATGGAGACGCCACGAAAATCATACAGGTAATTTTAATATCCTGTAATGTGAAATTGTAAATAAAATAAAATTGAAGCTTACGGTTGAGCTTCGGTATTAATTTGTAAGTTAATCGGAATCGAATCAATAAAAGTATAATTTTTAAATTTAAATTCCCGCTAATTCCAAATGACCTGACAGATTTACTTTATTATTGAACTATCGAGATATTGATTTAATTAATTCATGGATTCATTTTATTTAAATATGCCAGTAATTATTTAAGTTACAGCAATTATATGCCAGCGATTACACGAAATTAATTGTTTATCATAATTTATATAGAACATTTTGACATACATTTTACTAGATTAATAAACTTGTCATTAAATCGACGGCTGACTCTTTTTGTTTAAATTTTTACTTGCAAATTATCTCCGCGTTTTAATAAAATAATTATTGCAATTAATAAAAATTATAATGCACAATAATAAGTTTATTAATTATTCAAATTAATGTTTCTATAAGAATATTTAAAAATTATTTTCTCTTAAAATAATAATCACAGTTTAAATGAACATATTTATGATTAAATTTCCTGTATTTTATTTAAATTACTAATTAATTTTTTTTTTTATTTAAATATTGAAAAGCCGGAGCAAAAATTTATTTCGCGGGATAAGAGTTCGCGAGGAAGTTAAATATATATATAAAAACGAAATATAAAATATTATCTGTGTATAGTATAAATCTTAATAAACGCTTATCTTGACTGTTATTTATCAAGTTACAATAACATAAATTTAAAAATGAAAAAACACTCTGTAAAATTAACATTAAGCTGATTGCTACAATATTTACAACTGTTTATTTTATCAAGTCGTATCCCACTACTTGGAACATGTAATTATTAAACATGAAATGCTCGTACGAGTGATTTGTTTAAATATATTAGTGAATATGTGAGCATGAGGAGGCATAGCAGCAGAAGCAGGAGATAGAGCACAGAGAATAACGAGAATAGAGGGAATACATTTAGCGACCACTCACTAATGGCGATAAATGAAGGACCGGTAGGACCGTTGGTTTATACCTATTCTATAATACTAGATTCCGAATAGATATATGGTCTAGGTATAAACTAGTGGCGAGCAGACGAGGATCTCGATCGTACTCGCGTTCATGTACGTTTTGATTTGTCTACATTGCGATTGACGAACCGCACATGTGCGGGCAATGTGGCGAACACGAAAACACCCAAACCCATTTTCGTCCTTTCTCATCCTTCTATTACTCTATCCATCTATACTCACTTCAAATTACTACATATATATCTACATTCATATATATGTGCATATATGTATGCATATATAGGGAATCTAACAACACAGTTGACGTCAACTGTCAAGTCATGTCCGCGACCGAAACCGCGAACCGAATTTACCGAAATTATTTTTCATATATTTCATATATTAATATATATATCAAATAAATATCAATCAACTTAATTTTTTTTATTTTTAACGAGTTTATAAGTTTTACAATTTGTCAGCAAGTTTGCAATAAAATTTTTTTTAAATTAGTCATATATTTGATATATTAATATATCAAATGTATCAATATAATTGATGAAAAAAAATTGATATGATTGAAAGTTAAGTTGATTAAAAATCTGCAATATTTACACAAATTGTCACTGATATATTTAATATATATATTTAAATATATAAATATATGTCATTAGATATTAATCATTTTAATTTAATTGTAAAATAAATTTATGAATATTTAATTTTACTAATTAAAAAATGAACAGTAGAATTAAATAAAAAATATTATTACTCATATATATTTAGTATATATTTACTCTAACAAACCCACAATACGCTTACTCATATATTTGATATACATATATATGTGATGATTATCAATAAATAATTTGAAAATTTCAAACAAGTGATAGAATTAAAAATTTACTTTCATCAGTAAAATAAATGTGAATTTATCTGACATTTAGCAATTTTTAAATAAATAAATAAAATGCCAGCAGAATAAAAATTCAAAAAACCTGTATTTAAACAAATGAAACCTCAGTATGCGCATCTCCTTTTGTTTAATTATTTCAAACAATTGATTTATTTATTTAAAATTTATTAATTGCCTCATATCTGCATTCACGCTGATGCAATAAAATATTTTAAAATTCGAACCCTGGATAGTTGACGATTAACAATTTTTGAATTTTTTTTTTAGCAAATAAATGACGAGAAAAAAAAACTAAAAAAAATGCACATGTAGAAAATAAAAAAAACTACAAGTGCAATTTTTTAAAATATTTTTTTCGCGCAATTTATCACCTTGAATAAATTACAAAAATAATCCGTCTGCTAACTTCAGTATCATAAAAAATTATTTAAAAAAAATAAAAAACTTACATCTTGAGAAGTATCCATTGTAAGCCGAATCTCAGTATCTTCCATAACAAAATCACTTGTAAATATAAATATAAATAAACACTTGATATAAAAATATCAATATCGGTTTAATAAAACAAAAAATATGAATTTATAATTCAAACTAAAAATTTAAAAATTATAATTAAAACACAACACAGCACTGAAAATATAAGCTTGTAGATCTTGTTATTGGATCATGACTTCAAATTGATGTGTTGCGTTGAGCAACTATTGGTGTTTAAATAATGACAAATCATTGCCCAATTAATAGACATTACGAATCTTCATCGATAGTTTGTCTGGAACACACGAGTTATTTGTTTTAATCACTGGGCGGAGCGACTGTTTGAGTGATTTTTAAAAATTCAAATTTTTAAATTTTAAAGATGGAACACAGACACGATTAAATATTTAATTATTAATAAAGATAAATAAATTCGAGACTGTGTAAGACGGCATCATTTCGTTTACTGACGCTTAAACTCGCGGACGATGAGTATGTAAATCCGTTGGCGGTTTAGAGCGCACTGGCGTATCTGTTTAATGGCAGCAGCGAGGCCCGACTGTGTCCGGGCGGAGAGTCACGACCGCGCGCGAGGTAAAACGAAGGCGCACGAGAAAAACCGAACGCCTGGTAGGCGCGAGTTATTACTTTGAATAATTGTTTCTGCTGTAATTAATTTTAGGGAATATTTTTTTAACTTCCCGCTAAGAAAATCGACGATTTTCGAAAATTTCGGGAAGTTATTGTTTTCACCCCGATTTGCGAAAATCGAAATTTCATCAGATGTCGACGTTTTGAGGTCTTAGGAAGCTATTCTGACTATTTTTAGAATGATGTCCGAGTGTCTGTATGTATGTCTGTGTGTGTGTGTGTGTGTGTGTATGTGACCGGGCTGTAACTTTTTAACTAATGAATCGATTTGGATGGTTGAGGCGGCAATCGAAAAGGCTTGATGGCCATCAACTTTTCTGAAAATTTTAGATCATTTCATTACGTAGACTCGAAAATATTGACGAATTACGAAAAAAAAATTTTTTTTTTTTTTAGTTTTTTATTGATTTCTCAGGAACGAGTCTAACGATTGACTTCAAAATCTAATCAGCTCTCGGGCTTAATAAGACGCGTCGATTTCGTCCTTAGCCATCTCAATCGGATAACTCGTTCTAGAGTTATCGTGGGAAATAGAAATGGTGAAAAATGGTTTTTTGCGAATATATTTGAAACAACTGAACTAAACAATTTCGAAATTTGATCAGCTTTAGAGTTTATTAAAACGCGTCGATTGCCACCTCAACCATCGAAATCGGATCATTTGTCTTAGAGTTATCGTGGGAGAAAGAAACGATAAAAAACAGTTTTTTCCGAATATCTTTGAAACACTTGAAGGAAACGATTCTAAAATCTGATCAGCTTCAGAATTTAGTAAAAGGCGTCGATTGCTAGCTCAACCATCAAAATCGGGTTATTTTTCTAAGTATCGTGGAAAAAAGAAACGGTGAAAAACGGTTTTTTGCAAATATCTTTAAAATAACTAAACCAAACGATTTCAAAATCTGATCAGTTTTAAACTTTATCGAAACGGGTCGATTGCTGCTTCAAACATGAAAATCAAATCATTTGTCAATGAAATCTTGTGAGAGAAAGAAACGGTAAAAAACATTTTTTTCAAAAACAACGACATGCAAAAGTATTTTCGAGCTCTTTGAGCTCGAAGCTGTATTTCTGACAATATTTTCGAGCTCAAGAAGCTCGAAATGGGCGGGAAGTTTTGGGGCTGGCCCGCAGGGTCAACCGACAGACCGATTTTTTTAAAGGAAAGTCAATGTAGAAACCGTTGAAATGACATTGCAAAGGATCTTTTGAGTTGGGATCAAACCCAAGCCCTCTCAGTCAGCCCATCCAGCGCAGACCCTAAAATACCTAACCGGGTACTATAAGACTTAGAGTAGCCCTCTTTGCCTATCGTCCACCTTCCGGCATAGAATGAATACATTTTTTCGAATGAAATTCAATGTAGAAACTGTTGAAATGACATGGCAAAGGATCTTTTAAGTTGGGATCAAACCCAAGCCCTCTCAGTCAGCCCATCCAGCGCAGACCCTAAAATACCTAACCGGGTACTATAAGACTTAGAGTAGCCCTCTTTGTCTATCGTCCACCTTCCGGCATAGAATGAATACATTTTTTTGAAGGAAATTCTATGTTGAAACCGTTGAAATGACATGGCAAAGGATCTTTTGAGTTGGGATCAAACCCAAGCCCTCTCAGTCAGCCCATCTAGCGCAGACCCTAAAATACCCAACCGGGTACTATAAGACTTAGAGTAGCCCTCTTTGTCTATCGTCCACCTTCCGGCATAGAATGAATACATTTTTTTTAAGGAAATTCAATGTAGAAACCGTTGAAATGACATGGCAAAGGATCTTTTAAGTTGGGATCAAACCCAAGCCCTCTCAGTCAGCCCATCCAGCGCAGACCCTAAAATACCTAACCGGGTACTATAGGACTTAGAGTAGCCCTCTTTGTCTATCGTCCACCTTCCGGCATAGAATGAATACATTTTTTTGAAGGAAATTCTATGTTGAAACCGTTTAAATGACATGGCAAAGGATCTTTTGAGTTGGGATCAAACCCAAGCCCTCTCAGTCAGCCCATTCAGCGCAGACCCTAAAATACCTAACCGGGTACTATAAGACTTAGAGTAGCTGTCATTGTCTATCGTCCACCTTCCGGCATAGAATGAATACATTTTTTTGAAGGAAATTATATGTTGAAACCGTTTAAATGACATGGCAAAGGATCTTTCGAGTTGGGATCAAACCCAAGCCCTCTCAGTCAGCCCATTCAGCGCAGACCCTAAAATACCTAACTGGGTACTATAAGACTTAGAGTAGCCCTCTTTGTCTATCGTCCACCTTCCGGCATAGAATGAATACATTTATATGAAGGAAATTCAATGTAGAAACCGTTGATATGACATGGCAAAGGATCTTTTGAGTTGAGATCAAACCCAAGCCCTCTCAGTCAGCCCATCCAGCACAGACCATAAAATACCCAACCGGGTACTATAAGACTTAGAGTAGCCCTCTTTGTCTATCGTCCACCTTCCGGCATAGAATGAATACATTTTTCTGTAGGAAATTCAATGTAGAAACCGTTCAAATGACATTGCAAAGGATCTTTTGAGTTGGGATTAAACCCAAGCCCTCTCAGTCAGCCCATCCAGCACAGACCATAAAATACCCAACCGGGTACTATAAGACTTAGAGTAGCCCTCTTTGTCTATCGTCCACCTTCCGGCATAGAATGAATACATTTTTCTGAAGGAAATTCAATGTAGAAACCGTTCAAATGACATTGCAAAGGATCTTTTGAGTTGGGATTAAACCCAAGCCCTCTCAGTCAGCCCATCCAGCGCAGACCCTGAAATACCTAACCGGGTACTATAAGACTTAGAGTAGCTGTCATTGTCTATCGTCCACCTTCCGGCATAGAATGAATACATTTTTATGAAGGAAATTCAATGTAGAAACCGTTGATATGACATGGCAAAGGATCTTTTGAGTTGGGATCAAACCCAAGCCCTCTCAGTCAGCCCATCCAGCGCCGACCCTAAAATACCTAACCGGGTACTATAAGACTTAGAGTAGCCCTCTTTGTCTATCGTCCACCTTCCGGCATAGAATGAATACATTTTTCTGAAGGAAATTCAATGTAGAAACCGTTTAAATGACATGGCAACGGATCTTTTGAGTTGGGATCAAACCCAAGCTTTCTCAGTCAGCCCATCCAGCGCCGACCCTAAAATACCTAACCGGGTACTATAAGACTTAGAGTAGCTGTCTTTGTCTATCGTCCAACTTCCGGCATAGAATGAATACATTTTTTTGAAGGAAATTCTATGTAGAAACCGTTCAAATGACATTGCAAAGGATCTTTTGAGTTGGGATTAAACCCAAGCCCTCTCAGTCAGCCCATCCAGCACAGACCATAAAATACCCAACCGGGTACTATAAGACTTAGAGTAGCCCTCTTTGTCTATCGTCCACCTTCCGGCATAGAATGAATACATTTTTCTGAAGGAAATTCAATGTAGAAACCGTTCAAATGACATTGCAAAGGATCTTTTGAGTTGGGATCAATCCCATGCTCTCTCATTCGGCCCATCCAGCACAGACCATAAAATACCCAACCGAGTACACCAAGACTTAGAGTAGCCCTCTTTGTCTATCGTCCACCTTCCGGCATAGAATGAATACATTTTTCTGAAGGAAATTCAATGTAGAAACCGTTTAAATGACATGGCAACGGATCTTTTGAGTTGGGATCAAACCCAAGCTTTCTCAGTCAGCCCATCCAGCGCCGACCCTAAAATACCTAACCGGGTACTATAAGACTTAGAGTAGCTGTCTTTGTCTATCGTCCAACTTCCGGCATAGAATGAATACATTTTTTTGAAGGAAATTCTATGTAGAAACCGTTCAAATGACATTGCAAAGGATCTTTTGAGTTGGGATTAAACCCAAGCTTTCTCAGTCAGCCCATCCAGCGCCGACCCTAAAATACCTAACCGGGTACTATAAGACTTAGAGTAGCTGTCTTTGTCTATCGTCCACCTTCCGGCATAGAATGAATACATTTTTCTGAAGGAAATTCAATGTAGAAACCGTTTAAATGACATGGCAACGGATCTTTTGAGTTGGGATCAATCCCATGCTCTCTCATTCGGCCCATCCAGCACAGACCATAAAATACCCAACCGAGTACACCAAGACTTAGAGTAGCCCTCTTTGTCTATCGTCCACCTTCCGGCATAGAATGAATACATTTTTCTGAAGGAAATTCAATGTAGAAACCGTTTAAATGACATGGCAACGGATCTTTTGAGTTGGGATCAAACCCAAGCTTTCTCAGTCAGCCCATCCAGCGCCGACCCTAAAATACCTAACCGGGTACTATAAGACTTAGAGTAGCTGTCTTTGTCTATCGTCCAACTTCCGGCATAGAATGAATACATTTTTTTGAAGGAAATTCTATGTAGAAACCGTTCAAATGACATTGCAAAGGATCTTTTGAGTTGGGATTAAACCCAAGCCCTCTCAGTCAGCCCATCCAGCACAGACCATAAAATACCCAACCGGGTACTATAAGACTTAGAGTAGCCCTCTTTGTCTATCGTCCACCTTCCGGCATAGAATGAATACATTTTTCTGAAGGAAATTCAATGTAGAAACCGTTCAAATGACATTGCAAAGGATCTTTTGAGTTGGGATTAAACCCAAGCCCTCTCAGTCAGCCCATCCAGCGCAGACCCTGAAATACCTAACCGGGTACTATAAGACTTAGAGTAGCTGTCATTGTCTATCGTCCACCTTCCGGCATAGAATGAATACATTTTTATGAAGGAAATTCAATGTAGAAACCGTCGATATGACATGGCAAAGGATCTTTTGAGTTGGGATCAAACCCAAGCCCTCTCAGTCAGCCCATCCAGCGCCGACCCTAAAATACCTAACCGGGTACTATAAGACTTAGAGTAGCCCTCTTTGTCTATCGTCCACCTTCCGGCATAGAATGAATACATTTTTCTGAAGGAAATTCAATGTAGAAACCGTTTAAATGACATGGCAACGGATCTTTTGAGTTGGGATCAATCCCATGCTCTCTCATTCGGCCCATCCAGCACAGACCATAAAATACCCAACCGAGTACACCAAGACTTAGAGTAGCCCTCTTTGTCTATCGTCCACCTTCCGGCATAGAATGAATACATTTTTCTGAAGGAAATTCAATGTAGAAACCGTTTAAATGACATGGCAACGGATCTTTTGAGTTGGGATCAAACCCAAGCTTTCTCAGTCAGCCCATCCAGCGCCGACCCTAAAATACCTAACCGGGTACTATAAGACTTAGAGTAGCTGTCTTTGTCTATCGTCCACCTTCCGGCATAGAATGAATACATTTTTTTTAAGGGAATTCTATGTAGAAACCGTTCAAATGACATTGCAAAGGATCTTTTGAGTTGGGATTAAACCCAAGCCCTCTCAGTCAGCCCATCCAGCACAGACCATAAAATACCCAACCGGGTACTATAAGACTTAGAGTAGCCCTCTTTGTCTATCGTCCACCTTCCGGCATAGAATGAATACATTTTTATGAAGGAAATTCAATGTAGAAACCGTTTCAATGACATGGCAAAGGATCTTTTGAGTTGGGATTAAACCCAAGCCCTCTCAGTCAGCCCATCCAGCGCCGACCCTAAAATACCTAACCGGGTACTATAAGAATTAGAGTAGACCTCTTTGTCTATCGTCCACCTTCCGGCATAGAATGAATACATTTTTTTGAAGGAAATTCAATGTAGAAACGGTTGAAATGACATGGCAAAGGATCTTTTGAGTTGGGATAAAACCCAAGCCCTCTCAGTCAGCCCATCCAGCGCCGACCCTAAAATACCTAACCGGGTACTATAAGACTTAGAGTAGCTGTCTTTGTTTATCGTCCACCTTCTGGCATAGAATTAATACTTTTTTTTGTATTAAATTCAATGTAGAAACCGTTCAAATGACATGGCAAAAGATCTTTTGAGTTGGGATCAATCCCAAGCCCTTTCAGTCAGCCCATCCAGCACAGACCATAAAATACCCAACCGGGTACTATAAGACTTAGAGTAGCTGTCTTTGTCTATCGTCCAACTTCCGGCATAGAATGAATACATTTTTTTGAAGGAAATTCAATGTAGAAACCGTTCAAATGACATGGCAAAGGATCTTTTGAGTTGGGATCAAACCCAAGCCCTCTCAGTCAGCCCATTCAGCGCAGACCCTAAAATACCTAACCGGGTACTATAAGACTTAGAGTAGCCCTCTTTGTCTATCGTCCACCTTCCGGCATAGAATGAATACATTTTTTTGAAGGAAATTCAATGTAGAAACCGTTCAAATGACATGGCAAAGGATCTTTTGAGTTGGGATCAAACCCAAGCCCTCTCAGTCAGCCCATCCAGCACAGACCATAAAATACCTAACCGGGTACTATAAGACTTAGAGTAGCTGTCTTTGTCTATCGTCCAACTTCCGGCATAGAATGAATACATTTTTCTGAAGGAAATTCAATGTAGAAACCGTTGATATGACATGGAAAAAGAAGGATCTTTTGAGTTGGGATAAAACCCAAGCCCTCTCAGTCAGCCCATCCAGCACAGACCATAAAAAACCCAACCGGGTACTATAAGACTTAGAGTAGCTGTCTTTGTCTATCGTCCAACTTCCGGCATAGAATGAATACATTTTTTTGAAGGAAATTCAATGTAGAAACCGTTCAAATGACATGGCAAAGGATCTTTTGAGTTGGGATCAAACCCAAGCCCTCTCAGTCAGCCCATCCAGCACAGACCATAAAATACCCAACCGGGTACTATAAGACGTAGAGTAGCTGTCTTTGTCTATCGTCCAACTTCCGGCATAGAATGAATACATTTTTTTGAAGGAAATTTAATGTAGAAACCGTTCAAATGACATGGCAAAGGATCTTTTGAGTTGGGATTAAACCCAAGCCCTCTCAGTCAGCCCATCCAGCACAGACCATAAAATACCCAACCGGGTACTATAAGACTTAGAGTAGCTGTCTTTGTCTATCGTCCACCTTCCGGCATAGAATGAATACATTTTTATGAAGGAAATTCAATGTAGAAACCGTTGATATGACATGGCAAAGGATCTTTTGAGTTGGGATCAAACCCAAGCCCTCTCAGTCAGCCCATCCAGCGCCGACCCTAAAATACCTAACCGGGTACTATAAGACTTAGAGTAGCCCTCTTTGTCTATCGTCCACCTTCCGGCATAGAATGAATACATTTTTCTGAAGGAAATTCAATGTAGAAACCGTTTAAATGACATGGCAAAGGATCTTTTGAGTTGGGATCAATCCCATGCTCTCTCATTCGGCCCATCCAGCACAGACCATGAAATACCCAACCAAGTACACCAAGACTTAGAGTAGCTGTCTTTGTCTATCGTCCACCTTCCGGCATAGAATGAATACATTTTTCTGAAGGAAATTCAATGTAGAAACCGTTTAAATGACATGGCAACGGATCTTTTGAGTTGGGATCAAACCCAAGCTTTCTCAGTCAGCCCATCCAGCGCCGACCCTAAAATACCTAACCGGGTACTATAAGACTTAGAGTAGCTGTCTTTGTCTATCGTCCAACTTCCGGCATAGAATGAATACATTTTTTTGAAGGAAATTCAATGTAGAAACCGTTCAAATGACATGGCAAAGGATCTTTTGAGTTGGGATCAAACCCAAGCCCTCTCAGTCAGCCCATCCAGCGCCGACCCTAAAATACCTAACCGGGTACTATAAGACTTAGAGTAGCCCTCTTTGTCTATCGTCCACCTTCCGGCATAGAATGAATACATTTTTTTTAAGGAAATTCTATGTAGAAACCGTTTAAATTACATGGCAAAGGATCTTTTGAGTTGGGATCAAACCCAAGCCCTCTCAGTCAGCCCATCCAGCGCCGACCCTAAAATACCTAACCGGGTACTATAAGACTTAGAGTAGCCCTCTTTGTCTATCGTCCACCTTCCGGCATAGAATGAATACATTTTTTTTAAGGGAATTCTATGTAGAAACCGTTTAAATTACATGGCAAAGGATCTTTTGAGTTGGGATCAAACCCAAGCCCTCTCAGTCAGCCCATCCAGCGCCGACCCTAAAATACCTAACCGGGTACTATAAGACTTAGAGTAGCCCTCTTTGTCTATCGTCCACCTTCCGGCATAGAATGAATACATTTTTTTTAAGGAAATTCTATGTAGAAACCGTTTAAATTACATGGCAAAGGATCTTTTGAGTTGGGATCAAACCCAAGCCCTCTCAGTCAGCCCATCCAGCGCCGACCCTAAAATACCTAACCGGGTACTATAAGACTTAGAGTAGCCCTCTTTGTCTATCGTCCACCTTCCGGCATAGAATGAATACATTTTTTTTAAGGGAATTCTATGTAGAAACCGTTTAAATTACATGGCAAAGGATCTTTTGAGTTGGGATCAAACCCAAGCCCTCTCAGTCAGCCCATCCAGCGCCGACCCTAAAATACCTAACCGGGTACTATAAGACTTAGAGTAGCCCTCTTTGTCTATCGTCCACCTTCCGGCATAGAATGAATACATTTTTTTTAAGGGAATTCAATGTAGAAACCGTTTAAATTACATGGCAAAGGATCTTTTGAGTTGGGATCAAACCCAAGCCCTCTCAGTCAGCCCATCCAGCACAGACCATAAAATACCCAACCGGGTACTATAAGAATTAGAGTAGACCTCTTTGTCTATCGTCCACCTTCCGGCATAGAATGAATACATTTTTTTGAAGGAAATTCAATGTAGAAACCGTTCAAATGACATGGCAAAGGATCTTTTGAGTTGGGATCAAACCCAAGCCCTCTCAGTCAGCCCATTCAGCGCGGACCATAAAATACCCAACCGGGTACTATAAGACTTAGAGTAGCTGTCTTTGTCTATCGTCCAACTTCCGGCATAGAATGAATACATTTTTTTGAAGGAAATTCAATGTAGAAACCGTTCAAATGACATGGCAAAGGATCTTTTGAGTTGGGATCAAACCCAAGCCCTCTCAGTCAGCCCATTCAGCGCGGACCCTAAAATACCTAACCGGGTACTATAAGACTTAGAGTAGCCCTCTTTGTCTATCGTCCACCTTCCGGCATAGAATGAATACATTTTTTTGAAGGAAATTCAATGTAGAAACCGTTGATATGACATGGCAAAGGATCTTTTGAGTTGGGATCAATCCCATGCTCTCTCATTCGGCCCATCCAGCACAGACCATAAAATACCCAACCGGGTACTATAAGACTTAGAGTAGCCCTCTTTGTCTATCGTCCACCTTCCGGCATAGAATGAATACATTTTTTTTAAGGGAATTCTATGTAGAAACCGTTTAAATTACATGGCAAAGGATCTTTTGAGTTGGGATCAAACCCAAGCCCTCTCAGTCAGCCCATCCAGCGCCGACCCTAAAATACCTAACCGGGTACTATAAGACTTAGAGTAGCCCTCTTTGTCTATCGTCCACCTTCCGGCATAGAATGAATACATTTTTTTTAAGGGAATTCTATGTAGAAACCGTTTAAATTACATGGCAAAGGATCTTTTGAGTTGGGATCAAACCCAAGCCCTCTCAGTCAGCCCATCCAGCGCCGACCCTAAAATACCTAACCGGGTACTATAAGACTTAGAGTAGCCCTCTTTGTCTATCGTCCACCTTCCGGCATAGAATGAATACATTTTTATGAAGGAAATTCAATGTAGAAACCGTTCAAATGACATTGCAAAGGATCTTTTGAGTTGGGATTAAACCCAAGCCCTCTCAGTCAGCCCATCCAGCACAGACCATAAAATACCCAACCGGGTACTATAAGACTTAGAGTAGCCCTCTTTGTCTATCGTCCGCCTTCCGGCATAGAATGAATACATTTTTCTGAAGGAAATTCAATGTAGAAACCGTTTCAATGACATGGCAAAGGATCTTTTGAGTTGGGATTAAACCCAAGCCCTCTCAGTCAGCCCATCCAGCGCCGACCCTAAAATACCTAACCGGGTACTATAAGAATTAGAGTAGACCTCTTTGTCTATCGTCCACCTTCCGGCATAGAATGAATACATTTTTTTGAAGGAAATTCAATGAAGAAACGGTTGAAATGACATGGCAAAGGATCTTTTGAGTTGGGATAAAACCCAAGCCCTCTCAGTCAGCCCATCCAGCGCCGACCCTAAAATACCTAACCGGGTACTATAAGACTTAGAGTAGCTGTCTTTGTTTATCGTCCACCTTCTGGCATAGAATTAATACTTTTTTTTGTATTAAATTCAATGTAGAAACCGTTCAAATGACATGGCAAAAGATCTTTTGAGTTGGGATCAATCCCAAGCCCTTTCAGTCAGCCCATCCAGCACAGACCATAAAATACCCAACCGGGTACTATAAGACTTAGAGTAGCTGTCTTTGTCTATCGTCCAACTTCCGGCATAGAATGAATACATTTTTTTGAAGGAAATTCAATGTAGAAACCGTTCAAATGACATGGCAAAGGATCTTTTGAGTTGGGATCAAACCCAAGCCCTCTCAGTCAGCCCATCCAGCACAGACCATAAAAAACCCAACCGGGTACTATAAGACTTAGAGTAGCTGTCTTTGTCTATCGTCCAACTTCCGGCATAGAATGAATACATTTTTTTGAAGGAAATTCAATGTAGAAACCGTTCAAATGACATGGCAAAGGATCTTTTGAGTTGGGATCAAACCCAAGCCCTCTCAGTCAGCCCATCCAGCACAGACCATAAAATACCCAACCGGGTACTATAAGACTTAGAGTAGCTGTCTTTGTCTATCGTCCAACTTCTGGCATAGAATTGATACTTTTTTTTGTATTAAATTCAATGTAGAAACCGTTCAAATGACATGGCAAAAGATCTTTTGAGTTGGGATCAATCCCAAGCCCTCTCAGTCAGCCCATCCAGCACAGACCATAAAATACCCAACCGGGTACTATAAGACTTAGAGTAGCTGTCTTTGTCTATCGTCCAACTTCCGGCATAGAATGAATACATTTTTTTGAAGGAAATTCAATGTAGAAACCGTTCAAATGACATGGCAAAGGATCTTTTGAGTTGGGATCAAACCCAAGCCCTCTCAGTCAGCCCATCCAGCGCCGACCCTAAAATACCTAACCGGGTACTATAAGACTTAGAGTAGCTGTCTTTGTTTATCGTCCACCTTCTGGCATAGAATTGATACTTTTTTTTGTATTAAATTCAATGTAGAAACCGTTCAAATGACATGGCAAAAGATCTTTTGAGTTGGGATCAATCCCAAGCCCTCTCAGTCAGCCCATCCAGCACAGACCATAAAATACCCAACCGGGTACTATAAGACTTAGAGTAGCTGTCTTTGTCTATCGTCCAACTTCCGGCATAGAATGAATACATTTTTTTGAAGGAAATTCAATGTAGAAACCGTTCAAATGACATGGCAAAGGATCTTTTGAGTTGGGATCAAACCCAAGCCCTCTCAGTCAGCCCATCCAGCACAGACCATAAAATACCCAACCGGGTACTATAAGACTTAGAGTAGCTGTCTTTGTCTATCGTCCAACTTCCGGCATAGAATGAATACATTTTTTTGAAGGAAATTCAATGTAGAAACCGTTGATATGACATGGAAAAAGAAGGATCTTTTGAGTTGGGATAAAACCCAAGCCCTCTCAGTCAGCCCATCCAGCGCCGACCCTAAAATACCTAACCGGGTACTATAAGAATTAGAGTAGACCTCTTTGTCTATCGTCCACCTTCCGGCATAGAATGAATACATTTTTTTGAAGGAAATTCAATGTAGAAACGGTTGAAATGACATGGCAAAGGATCTTTTGAGTTGGGATAAAACCCAAGCCCTCTCAGTCAGCCCATCCAGCGCCGACCCTAAAATACCTAACCGGGTACTATAAGACTTAGAGTAGCTGTCTTTGTTTATCGTCCACCTTCTGGCATAGAATTGATACTTTTTTTTGTATTAAATTCAATGTAGAAACCGTTCAAATGACATGGCAAAAGATCTTTTGAGTTGGGATCAATCCCAAGCCCTCTCAGTCAGCCCATCCAGCACAGACCATAAAATACCCAACCGGGTACTATAAGACTTAGAGTAGCTGTCTTTGTCTATCGTCCAACTTCCGGCATAGAATGAATACATTTTTTTGAAGGAAATTCAATGTAGAAACCGTTCAAATGACATGGCAAAGGATCTTTTGAGTTGGGATCAAACCCAAGCCCTCTCAGTCAGCCCATTCAGCGCGGACCCTAAAATACCTAACCGGGTACTATAAGACTTAGAGTAGCCCTCTTTGTCTATCGTCTACCTTTCGGCATAGAATGAATACATTTTTATGAAGGAAATTCAATGTAGAAACCGTTGATATGACATGGCAAAGGATCTTTTGAGTTGGGATCAATCCCATGCTCTCTCATTCGGCCCATCCAGCACAGACCATAAAATACCCAACCGGGTACTATAAGACTTAGAGTAGCCCTCTTTGTCTATCGTCCACCTTCCGGCATAGAATGAATACATTTTTTTTAAGGGAATTCTATGTAGAAACCGTTTAAATTACATGGCAAAGGATCTTTTGAGTTGGGATCAAACCCAAGCCCTCTCAGTCAGCCCATCTAGCGCAGACCCTAAAATACCTAACCGGGTACTATAAGACTTAGAGTAGCCCTCTTTGTCTATCGTCCACCTTCCGGCATAGAATGAATACATTTTTTTTAAGGAAATTCTATGTAGAAACCGTTTAAATTACATGGCAAAGGATCTTTTGAGTTGGGATCAAACCCAAGCCCTCTCAGTCAGCCCATCCAGCGCCGACCCTAAAATACCTAACCGGGTACTATAAGACTTAGAGTAGCCCTCTTTGTCTATCGTCCACCTTCCGGCATAGAATGAATACATTTTTTTTAAGGGAATTCTATGTAGAAACCGTTTAAATTACATGGCAAAGGATCTTTTGAGTTGGGATCAAACCCAAGCCCTCTCAGTCAGCCCATCCAGCGCCGACCCTAAAATACCTAACCGGGTACTATAAGACTTAGAGTAGCCCTCTTTGTCTATCGTCCACCTTCCGGCATAGAATGAATACATTTTTCTGAAGGAAATTCAATGTAGAAACCGTTTAAATGACATGGCAACGGATCTTTTGAGTTGGGATTAAACCCAAGCCCTCTCAGTCAGCCCATCCAGCACAGACCATAAAATACCCAACCGGGTACTATAAGACTTAGAGTAGCCCTCTTTGTCTATCGTCCGCCTTCCGGCATAGAATGAATACATTTTTCTGAAGGAAATTCAATGTAGAAACCGTTTCAATGACATGGCAAAGGATCTTTTGAGTTGGGATTAAACCCAAGCCCTCTCAGTCAGCCCATCCAGCGCCGACCCTAAAATACCTAACCGGGTACTATAAGAATTAGAGTAGACCTCTTTGTCTATCGTCCACCTTCCGGCATAGAATGAATACATTTTTTTGAAGGAAATTCAATGTAGAAACGGTTGAAATGACATGGCAAAGGATCTTTTGAGTTGGGATAAAACCCAAGCCCTCTCAGTCAGCCCATCCAGCGCCGACCCTAAAATACCTAACCGGGTACTATAAGACTTAGAGTAGCTGTCTTTGTTTATCGTCCACCTTCTGGCATAGAATTAATACTTTTTTTTGTATTAAATTCAATGTAGAAACCGTTCAAATGACATGGCAAAAGATCTTTTGAGTTGGGATTAATCCCAAGCCCTCTCAGTCAGCCCATCCAGCACAGACCATAAAATACCCAACCGGGTACTATAAGACTTAGAGTAGCTGTCTTTGTCTATCGTCCAACTTCCGGCATAGAATGAATACATTTTCTTGAAGGAAATTCAATGTAGAAACCGTTTAAATGACATGGCAAAGGATCTTTTGATTTGGGATTAAACCCAAGCCCTCTCAGTCAGCCCATCCAGCACAGACCATAAAATACCCAACCGGGTACTATAAGACTTAGAGTAGCTGTCTTTGTCTATCGTCCAACTTCCGGCATAGAATGAATACATTTTTTTGAAGGAAATTCAATGTAGAAACCGTTCAAATGACATGGCAAAGGATCTTTTGAGTTGGGATTAAACCCAAGCCCTCTCAGTCAGCCCATCCAGCACAGACCATAAAATACCCAACCGGGTACTATAAGACTTAGAGTAGCCCTCTTTGTCTATCGTCTACCTTTCGGCATAGAATGAATACATTTTTATGAAGGAAATTCAATGTAGAAACCGTTGATATGACATGGCAAAGGATCTTTTTAGTTGGGATCAATCCCATGCTCTCTCATTCGGCCCATCCAGCACAGACCATGAAATACCCAACCAAGTACACCAAGACTTAGAGTAGCTGTCTTTGTCTATCGTCCACCTTCCGGCATAGAATAAATACATTTTTTTTAAGGAAATTCAATGTAGAAACCGTCTAAATGACATGGCAAAAGATCTTTTGAGTTGGGATCAAACCCAAGCCCTCTCAGTCAGCCCATTCAGCGCAGACCCTAAAATACCTAACTGGGTACTATAGGACTTAGAGTAGCCCTCTTTGTCTATAGTCCAACTTCCGGCATAGAATGAATACATTTTTTTGAAGGAAATTCTATGTTGAAACCGTTTAAATGACATGGCAAAGGATCTTTTGAGTTGGGATCAAACCCAAGCCCTCTCAGTCAGCCCATTCAGCGCAGACCCTAAAATACCTAACTGGGTACTATAGGACTTAGAGTAGCCCTCTTTGTCTATCGTCCACCTTCCGGCATAGAATGAATACATTTTTTCGAATGAAATTCAATGTAGAAACCGTCTAAATGACATGGCAAAGGATCTTTTGAGTTGGGATCAAACCCAAGCCCTCTCAGTCAGCCCATTCAGCGCAGACCCTAAAATACCTAACTGGGTACTATAGGACTTAGAGTAGCCCTCTTTGTCTATAGTCCAACTTCCGGCATAGAATGAATACATTTTTTTGAAGGAAATTCTATGTTGAAACCGTTTAAATGACATGGCAAAGGATCTTTTGAGTTGGGATCAAACCCAAGCCCTCTCAGTCAGCCCATTCAGCGCGGACCCTAAAATACCTAACCGGGTACTATAAGACTTAGAGTAGCTGTCTTTGTCTATCGTCCAACTTCCGGCATAGAATGAATACATTTTTTTGAAGGAAATTCAATGTAGAAACCGTTTAAATGACATGGCAAAGGATCTTTTGATTTGGGATTAAACCCAAGCCCTCTCAGTCAGCCCATCCAGCACAGACCATAAAATACCCAACCGGGTACTATAAGACTTAGAGTAGCTGTCTTTGTCTATCGTCCAACTTCCGGCATAGAATGAATACATTTTTTTGAAGGAAATTCAATGTAGAAACCGTTCAAATGACATGGCAAAGGATCTTTTGAGTTGGGATTAAACCCAAGCCCTCTCAGTCAGCCCATCCAGCACAGACCATAAAATACCCAACCGGGTACTATAAGACTTAGAGTAGCCCTCTTTGTCTATCGTCCACCTTCCGGCATAGAATGAATACATTTTTTTGAAGGAAATTCAATGTAGAAACCGTTGATATGACATGGCAAAGGATCTTTTGAGTTGGGATCAATCCCATGCTCTCTCATTCGGCCCATCCAGCACAGACCATAAAATACCCAACCGAGGACACCAAGACTTAGAGTAGCCCTCTTTGTCTATCGTCCACCTTCCGGCATAGAATAAATACATTTTTTTTAAGGAAATTCAATGTAGAAACCGTCTAAATGACATGGCAAAAGATCTTTTGAGTTGGGATCAAACCCAAGCCCTCTCAGTCAGCCCATTCAGCGCAGACCCTAAAATACCTAACTGGGTACTATAGGACTTAGAGTAGCCCTCTTTGTCTATAGTCCAACTTCCGGCATAGAATGAATACATTTTTTTGAAGGAAATTCTATGTTGAAACCGTTTAAATGACATGGCAAAGGATCTTTTGAGTTGGGATCAAACCCAAGCCCTCTCAGTCAGCCCATTCAGCGCAGACCCTAAAATACCTAACCGGGTACTATAAGACTTAGAGTAGACCTCTTTGTCCATCGTCCACCTTCCGGCATAGAATGAATACATTTTTTTGAAGGAAATTCAATGTAGAAACCGTCTAAATGACATGGCAAAGGATCTTTTGAGTTGGGATCAAACCCAAGCCCTCTCAGTCAGCCCATCCAGCGCCGACCCTAAAATACCTAACCGGGTACTATAAGACTTAGAGTAGACCTCTTTGTCTATCGTCCACCTTCCGGCATAGAATGAATACATTTTTTTGAAGGAAATTCAATGTAGAAACGGTTGAAATGACATGGCAAAGGATCTTTTGAGTTGGGATCAATCCCATGCTCTCTCATTCGGCCCATCCAGCACAGACCATAAAATACCCAACCGAGGACACCAAGACTTAGAGTAGCCCTCTTTGTCTATCGTCCACCTTCCGGCATAGAATAAATACATTTTTTTTAAGGAAATTCAATGTAGAAACCGTCTAAATGACATGGCAAAACATCTTTTGAGTTGGGATCAAACCCAAGCCCTCTCAGTCAGCCCATTCAGCGCAGACCCTAAAATACCTAACTGGGTACTATAGGACTTAGAGTAGCCCTCTTTGTCTATAGTCCAACTTCCGGCATAGAATGAATACATTTTTTTGAAGGAAATTCTATGTTGAAACCGTTTAAATGACATGGCAAAGGATCTTTTGAGTTGGGATCAAACCCAAGCCCTCTCAGTCAGCCCATTCAGCGCAGACCCTAAAATACCTAACTGGGTACTATAGGACTTAGAGTAGCCCTCTTTGTCTATCGTCCACCTTCCGGCATAGAATGAATACATTTTTTCGAATGAAATTCAATGTAGAAACCGTCTAAATGACATGGCAAAGGATCTTTTGAGTTGGGATCAAACCCAAGCCCTCTCAGTCAGCCCATCCAGCGCCGACCCTAAAATACCTAACCGGGTACTATAAGACTTAGAGTAGCCCTCTTTGTCTATCGTCCACCTTCCGGCATAGAATGAATACATTTTTTTGAAGGAAATTCAATGTAGAAACGGTTGAAATGACATGGCAAAGGATCTTTTGAGTTGGGATCAATCCCATGCTCTCTCATTCGGCCCATCCAGCACAGACCATAAAATACCTAACCGGGTACTATAAGACTTAGAGTAGCCCTCTTTGTCTATCGTCCACCTTTCGGCATAGAATGAATACATTTTTCTGAAGGAAATTCAATGTAGAAACCGTTTAAATTACATGGCAAAGGATCTTTTGAGTTGGGATCAAACCCAAGCCCTCTCAGTCAGCCCATCCAGCGCCGACCCTAAAATACCTAACCGGGTACTATAAGACTTAGAGTAGCCCTCTTTGTCTATCGTCCACCTTTCGGCATAGAATGAATACATTTTTCTGAAGGAAATTCAATGTAGAAACCGTTTAAATGACATGGCAAAGGATCTTTTGAGTTGGGATCAAACCCAAGCCCTCTCAGTCAGCCCATCCAGCGCCGACCCTAAAATACCTAACCGGGTACTATAAGACTTAGAGTAGCTGTCTTTGTTTATCGTCCACCTTCTGGCATAGAATTAATACTTTTTTTTGTATTAAATTCAATGTAGAAACCGTTCAAATGACATGGCAAAGGATCTTTTGAGTTGGGATCAATCCCAAGCCCTCTCAGTCAGCCCATCCAGCACAGACCATAAAATACCCAACCGGGTACTATAAGACTTAGAGTAGCCCTCTTTGTCTATCGTCCACCTTCCGGCATAGAATGAATACATTTTTTTTAAGGAAATTCAATGTAGAAACCGTCTAAATGACATGGCAAAACATCTTTTGAGTTGGGATCAAACCCAAGCCCTCTCAGTCAGCCCATTCAGCGCAGACCCTAAAATACCTAACTGGGTACTATAGGACTTAGAGTAGCCCTCTTTGTCTATAGTCCAACTTCCGGCATAGAATGAATACATTTTTTTGAAGGAAATTCTATGTTGAAACCGTTTAAATGACATGGCAAAGGATCTTTTGAGTTGGGATCAAACCCAAGCCCTCTCAGTCAGCCCATTCAGCGCAGACCCTAAAATACCTAACCGGGTACTATAAGACTTAGAGTAGCTGTCTTTGTCTATCGTCCATCTTCCGGCATAGAATAAATACATTTTTTTTAAGGAAATTCAATGTAGAAACCGTTTAAATGACATGGCAACGGATCTTTTGAGTTGGGATCAAACCCAAGCCCTCTCAGTCAGCCCATCCAGCGCCGACCCTAAAATACCTAACCGGGTACTATAAGACTTAGAGTAGCCCTCTTTGTCTATCGTCCACCTTTCGGCATAGAATGAATACATTTTTCTGAAGGAAATTCAATGTAGAAACCGTTTAAATTACATGGCAAAGGATCTTTTGAGTTGGGATCAAACCCAAGCCCTCTCAGTCAGCCCATCCAGCGCCGACCCTAAAATACCTAACCGGGTACTATAAGACTTAGAGTAGCCCTCTTTGTCTATCGTCCACCTTCCGGCATAGAATGAATACATTTTTTCGAATGAAATTCAATGTAGAAACCGTTTAAATGACATGGCAAAGGATCTTTTGAGTTGGGATCAAACCCAAGCCCTCTCAGTCAGCCCATCCAGCGCCGACCCTAAAATACCTAACCGGGTACTATAAGACTTAGAGTAGCCCTCTTTGTCTATCGTCCACCTTTCGGCATAGAATGAATACATTTTTCTGAAGGAAATTCAATGTAGAAACCGTTTAAATTACATGGCAAAGGATCTTTTGAGTTGGGATCAAACCCAAGCCCTCTCAGTCAGCCCATCCAGCGCCGACCCTAAAATACCTAACCGGGTACTATAAGACTTAGAGTAGCCCTCTTTGTCTATCGTCCACCTTCCGGCATAGAATGAATACATTTTTCTGAAGGAAATTCAATGTAGAAACCGTTTAAATGACATGGCAACGGATCTTTTGAGTTGGGATCAAACCCAAGCCCTCTCAGTCAGCCCATCCAGCGCCGACCCTAAAATACCTAACCGGGTACTATAAGACTTAGAGTAGCCCTCTTTGTCTATCGTCCACCTTTCGGCATAGAATGAATACATTTTTCTGAAGGAAATTCAATGTAGAAACCGTTTAAATGACATGGCAAAGGATCTTTTGAGTTGGGATCAAACCCAAGCCCTCTCAGTCAGCCCATCCAGCGCCGACCCTAAAATACCTAACCGGGTACTATAAGACTTAGAGTAGCTGTCTTTGTTTATCGTCCACCTTCTGGCATAGAATTAATACTTTTTTTTGTATTAAATTCAATGTAGAAACCGTTCAAATGACATGGCAAAAGATCTTTTGAGTTGGGATCAATCCCAAGCCCTCTCAGTCAGCCCATCCAGCACAGACCATAAAATACCCAACCGGGTACTATAAGACTTAGAGTAGCCCTCTTTGTCTATCGTCCACCTTCCGGCATAGAATGAATACATTTTTTTTAAGGAAATTCTATGTAGAAACCGTTTAAATGACATGGCAACGGATCTTTTGAGTTGGGATCAAACCCAAGCCCTCTCAGTCAGCCCATCTAGCGCAGACCCTAAAATACCTAACCGGGTACTATAAGACTTAGAGTAGCCCTCTTTGTCTATCGTCTACCTTTCGGCATAGAATGAATACATTTTTCTGAAGGAAATTCAATGTAGAAACCGTTTAAATGACATGGCAACGGATCTTTTGAGTTGGGATCAAACCCAAGCCCTCTCAGTCAGCCCATCCAGCGCCGACCCTAAAATACCTAACCGGGTACTATAAGACTTAGAGTAGCCCTCTTTGTCTATCGTCCACCTTTCGGCATAGAATGAATACATTTTTCTGAAGGAAATTCAATGTAGAAACCGTTTAAATGACATGGCAAAGGATCTTTTGAGTTGGGATCAAACCCAAGCCCTCTCAGTCAGCCCATCCAGCGCCGACCCTAAAATACCTAACCGGGTACTATAAGACTTAGAGTAGCTGTCTTTGTTTATCGTCCACCTTCTGGCATAGAATTAATACTTTTTTTGTATTAAATTCAATGTAGAAACCGTTCAAATGACATGGCAAAAGATCTTTTGAGTTGGGATCAATCCCAAGCCCTCTCAGTCAGCCCATCCAGCACAGACCATAAAATACCCAACCGGGTACTATAAGACTTAGAGTAGCCCTCTTTGTCTATCGTCCACCTTCCGGCATAGAATGAATACATTTTTTTTAAGGAAATTCAATGTAGAAACCGTCTAAATGACATGGCAAAACATCTTTTGAGTTGGGATCAAACCCAAGCCCTCTCAGTCAGCCCATTCAGCGCAGACCCTAAAATACCTAACTGGGTACTATAGGACTTAGAGTAGCCCTCTTTGTCTATAGTCCAACTTCCGGCATAGAATGAATACATTTTTTTGAAGGAAATTCTATGTTGAAACCGTTTAAATGACATGGCAAAGGATCTTTTGAGTTGGGATCAAACCCAAGCCCTCTCAGTCAGCCCATTCAGCGCAGACCCTAAAATACCTAACCGGGTACTATAAGACTTAGAATAGCCCTCTTTGTCTATCGTCCACCTTCCGGCATAGAATGAATACATTTTTTTGAAGGAAATTCAATGTAGAAACCGTTTAAATGACATGGCAAAGGATCTTTTGAGTTGGGATCAAACCCAAGCCCTCTCAGTCAGCCCATCCAGCGCCGACCCTAAAATACCTAACCGGGTACTATAAGACTTAGAGTAGCCCTCTTTGTCTATCGTCCACCTTTCGGCATAGAATGAATACATTTTTCTGAAGGAAATTCAATGTAGAAACCGTTTAAATGACATGGCAAAGGATCTTTTGAGTTGGGATCAAACCCAAGCCCTCTCAGTCAGCCCATCCAGCGCCGACCCTAAAATACCTAACCGGGTACTATAAGACTTAGAGTAGCCCTCTTTGTCTATCGTCCACCTTCCGGCATAGAATGAATACATTTTTTCTGAAGGAAATTCAATGTAGAAACCGTTTAAATGACATGGCAAAGGATCTTTTGAGTTGGGATCAAACCCAAGCCCTCTCAGTCAGCCCATCCAGCGCCGACCCTAAAATACCTAACCGGGTACTATAAGACTTAGAGTAGCCCTCTTTGTCTATCGTCCACCTTTCGGCATAGAATGAATACATTTTTCTGAAGGAAATTCAATGTAGAAACCGTTTAAATGACATGGCAAAGGATCTTTTGAGTTGGGATCAAACCCAAGCCCTCTCAGTCAGCCCATCCAGCGCCGACCCTAAAATACCTAACCGGGTACTATAAGACTTAGAGTAGCCCTCTTTGTCTATCGTCCACCTTCCGGCATAGAATGAATACATTTTTCTGAAGGAAATTCAATGTAGAAACCGTTTAAATGACATGGCAACGGATCTTTTGAGTTGGGATCAAACCCAAGCCCTCTCAGTCAGCCCATCCAGCGCCGACCCTAAAATACCTAACCGGGTACTATAAGACTTAGAGTAGCCCTCTTTGTCTATCGTCCACCTTTCGGCATAGAATGAATACATTTTTCTGAAGGAAATTCAATGTAGAAACCGTTTAAATGACATGGCAAAGGATCTTTTGAGTTGGGATCAAACCCAAGCCCTCTCAGTCAGCCCATCCAGCGCCGACCCTAAAATACCTAACCGGGTACTATAAGACTTAGAGTAGCTGTCTTTGTTTATCGTCCACCTTCTGGCATAGAATTAATACTTTTTTTTGTATTAAATTCAATGTAGAAACCGTTCAAATGACATGGCAAAAGATCTTTTGAGTTGGGATCAATCCCAAGCCCTCTCAGTCAGCCCATCCAGCACAGACCATAAAATACCCAACCGGGTACTATAAGACTTAGAGTAGCCCTCTTTGTCTATCGTCCACCTTCCGGCATAGAATGAATACATTTTTTTTAAGGAAATTCTATGTAGAAACCGTTTAAATGACATGGCAAAGGATCTTTTGAGTTGGGATCAAACCCAAGCCCTCTCAGTCAGCTCATCCAGCGCAGACCCTAAAATACCTAACCGGGTACTATAAGACTTAGAGTAGCACTCTTCGTTTATCGTCCACCTTCCGGCATTAAATTAGTACATTTTTAACTTCCCGCTAAGAAAATTGCAAATTTTCAAAATTTCGGGAAGTTATTGGTTTCAGTCCGATTTGTGAAAGTCGAAATTCCAACAGATGTCGACGTTTTGAGGTCCTAGAAAGCTATTCTGACTAATTTCACGATGATGTCCGAGTGTATGTATGTATGTATGTATGTACGTACGTACGTATGTAGATATCTATAACTTTTGAACGGATCAACCGATTTTGATCGTCAAGGTGTCATTCGACGCAGTTTTTCAATATTTTGAAGCTAAAAAAAATTGAGCTTGATCGGTAGGGCTTGTTCGGCGATATTCCAAAAATAAACTTTTTTCAAAAATGTTTTTTTTGGATAACTTTTTACGGGCTCGATGGATTAATTTCAAAATGGACTGGGCTTTGGAGATTCATAAGCCGCGTCGAATGCCACCTCAAACATCAAAATCGGTTAATTCTTTCAAGAGAAACCGTTGTCGAAAGTATTAAAAAAAAAAATTTTTTTTAGTATTTTGAAAATTTCTCAAAAACGACTCGATGAATCAATTTCAAAATTTGATCAGTTACAGAACTCAATGAAACGCGTCGATTGCCACCTTAAACGTCTCAATCGGTTTATTTGTTCGAGAGATATCGTTGTAGAAAAAATTGTAAAAAACGTTATTTTTTGAAAACAAAAGCATACAAAAGTATTTTCGAGCTCAAAGAGCTTGAAAATGTATTCATAACAATGTTTTCGTGCTCAAAGAGCTTGAAAACAGCGGGAAGTTTTGGGGCTGGCCCGCAGGGTCAACCGACAGACCGATTTTTTTTTTTAGAGGGAAAATTTGAATGGGAGCTCACGTTTATTTTAACTGGAGTTTATTTGAATTCTGTTTTGGAATTCGAGTTAAGATAACTTGCTAGCTATTGAGTTTATGTAAAAAGTTATCGAGACCTTTTTTGTAGGAAATTTAATTTTGAATTAAATTGTGTCAGTACTTTTTTATTGTATCTCTGATAGTTTTGTTGGAATTTTTAATTTAAAGTTTAAAAAAATAAAACTTTAAAATTTAGTCTATTAAATTTTTTTCAAACTCAAAATTTTGACTCAACTATTGGACTTAAAAAAAAATTTATGAAATAAATTTTGTGGAAAATTTGATTTCCTACAAAATTTATTTCGAATATTTTTTTGTAGCTCGAATAACTTCGCGGGAATTTTAAATTAAAGTAAAAGAGTAAAAAAAAATGAAACTGTCAAAAATTTGTGACTTTAAATTAGAATTCTGATTGAACTATCAGAGACACAAAAAAATGTTGCATAAAAACTTTGCAGGAAACCAAATTATCTATAAAATTGTTTTAATACTTTTTATCGTATCTCTAATAGTTTACTCAGAATTTCAATTTAAAGTACTCAGTATTAAAAAAAATAAAAAAACTTAATCCCATTAAAAAGTTCTCAGTCTTTACATTAAAATTTCGGGTTAACTATAATACACAAGATACGAGAAAAATGTCATAAAACAATTTAGTAGTAAATTAAATTTTATAAAAATCTAACTACTAAATGACTTTTAACCTAAATCCCGTAATTCGCCGTAAATTTAAACCAAGAGATAAAAAAAGAAATTGATTACTTAATATAAATTTAAGGAAAGCTGTTTTAAAATAAAAATTGATTTTCTATCGTCATCAGTTTTCATTTAACGATAACACTCGACTCTTTATAGGGTTAAAATAAAAAAATAGAGTGATAATAGCCCTAAAGTGATTTTTAAAAGGACGTCTAAGTAATAAAAAATAAAGATATGTAGAGTGATATGACGCGAAAGAATATTATAAGCCGGAGTTTGCGCAGGATCAGGATTACTCCTTCTACGAATAATGTGTGTATGAGTGTTGGCTAAAGGAGGGCATCTTGCTATGCTACGAATAAGGATAATAGTAAGTTAGAGAATAAGAATACAAGGAGAATAAGTAGAAGAAGAAGAAGAAGAGGAAGAAATACTGAAGAATAGAATGAAAAATAGTAGGAGCGACTTTGGGAGCTCGATGGGATCAAAAGAGTTTGGTTATCGACTTTGGTTCTTTATAGTTCAATACATCGCGCTTGCACTCAACATTATCGTTGATTGGTTCGGTATCGCTAAAACTGGCAAGACGATTTGTGGTTATCCGGACACACCCGTACTCTTATTCTTAGTACGCTGTCGTGGTATCGTCGATACTACAAATTGAAATGGACCACATATATTCACTGGATAGAGATAAAAAATAACCCAAAGTAGAGTAAAGTAAAGAAGCCACGAAGAAACTTTTTAAGGACAGTGACAATAATAAAAAATAAAAATATATATGAATTTGTAAGAGTGCGAAAGTGATAAAGTATTTAGATTGTTGAAGCGACTGTTATCGGCTCTTGTCTGCCGGATTTGGCGCAAAATCGGATACAGCATCCGGCAGTTAGAGAAAGCACTCAGCGAGCAACATATTGCTGGCTTTGAAGTCCACTCTGTCGATCGGCTCGTCTCTTTTCTTGTTTTTTTACTTTTTTTCACTCGCTCTTTCAATGTTTCTTCTCTCTTGTCATGTATATAAATACATATATATGTGTGTGTATATATGTATATAGCATAGTGTAGCATATAAGGCTGAAACGATCGATCAGTCCTTTTATTGTTACAGTTAAAGCACCGTTTTTCCACGAATACGCTTTCCAACAGTGCACACACCCAGTGAATCGAGTCCTTTTCCGTGTGCACCTAAGTACACAGCAATATACCCCCTAGGCGAATAAAATGTCTCAGGAAGCAGCCAAGAAAACCCGGAATCACAAGACCAATCTCAAATAAAACAATGAAATTATTTATTTATTTATTTTTTACTCTCAGTTTTATCAAAAGTTTACTGTAAAAACTCTTTTTTATAGGATCTACGAGATTAAGACAAATAAAATTTTTTTATAGATTTAAAAAATAAGGGTTGAAGTTTTTATAAAAATTTCTAGACATTCTCAGACAACAAAAACATTTTTTATAATTTTTATATAAAAGCGCGGCGGGATATTTATTTTGAAATTTTATTTCATGAAAAAATGTCTGCTACCCCGGATGACCTGATGCGGGTTCAATTTTTAAAATAGAAACTGATATTTTAAGGCTCGAAAAATATGTCGGTTGAAGATTATCTGGTAAATCGTGTAATAAATATATAAAAACTAAATTATAATTTTTTTTAGTAACACTTAAATTTTGAAGAGTTAATGACATGGGAAATAAAGTTTAGTAATGAAAGTAAATAACGAATTAATTTTATAGCAGATGGTATGACTCACAAAACAAAGTCATTAATGTGATAATCTGTGCGATAACAATGAACGCGTTGAGTTATAATAAAAGGAATAACATCAATAAAGGGATCATTACCAGAAAACTAGATGTCGTTTGTAATAGAGGATAATAATCATTATCTATCTCCATACTTTACTACTATATGACTGTGTTAATTCTCTATTAAAAAAACACATTAAATTTTTTAAACGCTTTTTAAACCGCCACAATATTAAATTTTATTAAAGCCCGCGAAAATTTGAAATTTGAATAATTGAGCGCCAAATTTTTAAAAAAATTTTCGACAGTAATTATTTGAAATTCAAATTATAATTTACAGGCCAACAATTTTTCCACTTCTCATAAAGAAATAAATTATTGAATCAAAAAAGTATAAACCCAAACCTCATACATAATGTAATAGTAGTAAATATCTGGAAATAGTTATAATTATAATTAATATAAAAAAATAAAATAATTTTAAAAATCCCGGTTATGATCATTAAATACCATGAGAAGGGTATTTTAAAATGATCTCGATAAAAAAAAAGTCTCTAAATTAAAGGTCTTGTAGGCTTTCTCATCCGTACTGTATAATTACATACATGTTCTTATAGCATATTAAAATATAATTATCTAACCGATGGAAAAAAATAAAAATCAAGTAACGAGTATGCATGTATATATATATGTATATATAACTAAATATATAGATGTATCAGAAATGGAAGCAAAGAAACTGAACGGGATGTAGGTTTTCTATCCTCTTTGGTAGATGATAGAAATAAAGTTGAATCGGGTGGCGGATGTAGACGGAGGAAAAACTCCCGGTTGGTTGACCAGCCGAAAGCTATTCTATCATCCATACTAGAGTGTAGAATCGCCGTGCTTCGAGCATTTACTCTGTAGAAGATGAAGAAAGAGAGAAACTGGCAGGTGTCCACGAGGTTACTGGTCCGATGCTCGCTCACTAGACTGAGAATTGCTACAGACTTCTTGCTTCTTTTTCTTACCCTCTATTTCTCAACACGTTACATTCCAATAGATCACTGCAGTATCATATTAAACCGAAATACTTAACTCGGGTTCCCTTGTTTTGGGATTAATCAAAATTTATTGAGGATCAAGCCTGGGAGCGGGATAAAAAAAATTAAATAGCGAAATAAGGGATAAAAAAATAAAAAATAAACTCGGAAAAAATTCAGTTGGTGGTGACGAGAGAGGAGAAGAAGAGAATGAGAAGAGTTGCACTGAGCGAAATATATAAAAAAGGAGTAGAAGAAAAACACAAAGTTTCTTTTCTCTTTGCTCTCAACAGGACAAAGGACAGTAAATCCGGGTCGTACTTTTCCATCTGGAATTCCGGAGTAAGAGGGTTGCAGGGTAACGGAGGCAAGCTAGACGCGGGCACATAGAATGTACACTTGGAAAACCATTACAGGAAAAGTGTTTCGCACTGCTCAATCTCAACGTTTTCTCTTCCATTCCCATTCTGTTTTACTTTTCTCTTTCAACTCTTTTATATATACCCATACCCATTGCCAGCACTTACAAATACATTTGAAATATTTGCAAACGCTAAACAATAAAATTTACTAATAAAAATATACCATTATTATTATTCTTGTGGTTATTACTGTATTATGTTTTTATCGCTTACTAAACCAGCTCAGGGTTCATGTGGTTTTTATTTACGCGATTAGAATGAATATCTTTGACATCAATACAGGGTGAAAGGTGTGAAACCCAACACTTACTCTTTACCCGCAAAGTATCAGATTTCATACCTTTCATCCTGTACACGCACGTCATAAAGAATTTTTTACCCTTTTGAACACGATAATACTCGGGTTTTTAAATTTCCCGCGATCAAAATCGACTATTTCAAAAAATTCAAATTTTTTATTTCCACCCGATTTTCGAAACTTTCAATCAGATGTCGAGCTTCGAACCCCTAATGAGCTATTCTGACTATTGTCAAATGTCCATGTACGTAAATATATATTTGTATGCGCAAAAGTGTGCTATAATTTAAACACGAGGCAATTAATAAATATACGAAAAATATTCATATGAACGAGCAACTAAAACAGAGAAAATGAAGCGTGTAATGTAAAATTGAGTATATTTATTCAAATCTCACGTTTCAACACGAAAATATTGATGTATTATTCGGTTAAAAAAATTTCAATAGATACAATGCCGTGTTGTACCACAAATTTCCGATTCTCCATCACCCATCATTCCCCAAAAAATAACTACACTCAGACACTTCCATACATCCATACGTGGATACGTCTATTATATCTTGCTTCAATTCTTTATTTACTCATATATTATATACATATACATATACATATATATATCCCGGACGCATGCCCGACTTTTTGTTCTCGCGTACTTACGCCCGAGATTTCAATGCATCTGAAAAGTGTGTACTGAATAGCTACACACGATTTTCTACATACCCACACATATATAGATATATAAATATATTTTTGTACATATATGTCCATAAAGACCATTATGCAGAGAGTATACGGCGCCATAGAAACCTGAATAAAATTGCCGCACGATCGACCACGGGTCTTCTTATTTACTCCTCCGTACAATTCTTTTTCTTTCTATTCCTTTCCTTCTATTCCTTCACACACACACACACACACATATATGTATGTATAGTTGTATGTATATATATATATATTTCTTTGCCTAACGCTAGTGGGAATACCGTGACACCTGGTATCACTCGGGGAAACAGCTTGCATGGGCGTACAAAAAAAGTAAAATAAAATATAAAAAAAAAAAAAAAAAGAAATCTCAAGTCAAACTTTAAAAACTTGGGAAGCTGCGCTATGAGAGTTTCTCGCTAGGGAGGAATACAAAGTCTTATATTGCCGTATATGTTATACAAAAGAAATGTAATTCACGATCACGATATTGATTGAAAAATACCCTTTCAATTCCATTGCACATATATATGTATTTATATTTATATGTATGAATGTTGCCGGACAGAAAATAAAATAAACCGCGTGGTAAATTTGATAAAAAGAAGGCTGTCAAAAATTTTCGGGTCTTTTTATTTTAAAAATCTAAAGGTGGAGTTAACTTTTTATGTTGTTTTCCAGATGAAAAACGACTTGACCCTCGGCGGCAGCGACGGCGGCGGCGTTACACTGTAGGCGAGTTGTTTATTGATGAAAGAAAGTTACGGGGATATATTATGGGTGGAGATGGAGAAGAAGGAGAGAAAGAATTAGAAGAGTGTGGAGTGAATAGAGTATAAAAGCAAAGTAAAAGCAAAGGTGGACGAGGAAAGCGAGGCTAGGGGGAGGATCGCGAAGTGTGGACTTGCTATAGTGGAAGCTTGAAACACGCAAGGCGTGATGCTTGGTTCTATACAAGCGCCAGGTGCGTTTTAGCTTCGCTAAATACACCAACGTACCTGCTTCTACCGGTTTCCTAACTATTTAATACATATATATGTCTATTATACACATATATGTATATGTTTATGAATACCAGACGTTTTATTCCTCATTGAAACGACAAGCCGAACTTCCTTTGCTTTTATTTACAGACTCAGTGTCATCGGTTGAGAAATTTCTCACTAAAATCGACTTAAAAAATTATTCTCACTATTTGAGATGAAATATGGAGGTAAAAATTCATTAGATTCCTCAGGGAAACAAAAAAAATTTTTTTTTTTTAATGACGGTGGACGGGTTTCGATCGAGGAACCTTAGGGTTGAGGCTACCGCTGAGCGATTCAATCTAAATTGGGCTGTAGGCTATAATTCACGTAAAAATGAAATAAAAAAAATGTAAATAACTCTGTCAGGTATTTAACGGTAGTTTAAATAGAAGAGAGAGCTGTGAAAATAAATTTTAAAAAATAAATGAAGTAAACACGCGTGTAAGTATCCTCATAAGTCACGGATGAGCTAAAGACTGACCTTACATTACATGGCAAATATACACCCACGTACTAATTTAAAACCGTACTCACTAAATCCTCTAATTGCTCTTGGGCGCAATAGTTATAGTCAGTAAGAGAGATGGCGGGAGAGAGCGAGCAAAGCTATTCGTACATTTCATTTGCCGGTGAGAATGTTCTCTGTTTTTTACTTTTGTTTTTTGGGCATTTCGGTTAAGTACCGAAACATTTGCTGGCTGACTTTTTAAAGTTGGCGAGTAATTTGACCGCCGGAAACGAGGTTTCTTAAGATGTTTACACTGCACAGTCTTGCTTGAATTATTTCCGATTTGCTATTTATTCTATTTTTCGTATATTGACTCGAAAAACAAATTCAGAGAGTATTACTATCGTGAGTAGAATATATAAATAATATATCTTTAAATAACTTTAGTATATAACATGCCTACATATTATATAAAAAACGGTGTAAGTCCACGTTAGCCTAGTGATTTATTTATCCCCGAAAATGGTGTTAAAATTTTTCCGGTGTTAGGTGGTGTTAGTCTTATTTTTTAAGTATCAAAAGTTGACTTATATTTACAATACCAAAAAAATTTCTTATTATTTAAAAAATTAATGACACGGCAGATTTATCAATTTATGGATGAATCAAAAGAATATTTTACATGTTAATTTTTTTTTTAAAATATGGGAAATAGATTTTTATGATTCAAGTCTCGAAATCAGTGAGAAATTAATATATAATCATCAATGACTAATTCATCATCTTTACATCAGTTATTACTTCGAAAAAGATCAGAAATAAAGTGAGACTCAGTACTTCATCAGGGAACAAGTACCGATCACTCATATATTTGTATATTTATATTTACTAAATATACATATACAAATACACGGAGTGATCGAGTACTAGTTCCCTGATTCGGCGCTAGGTTTTTTACCTTAAAATTAAAATAAATACTGTTCTTCAATATTTGATTTGATAATTAATCAAAAATTTTAACAGTTCATTAAAAGTCGATTGAACAAAAGTCAATAATTCCGTAAATTTGACCAAATATTAATTTTTTTCTGTTTTTTATTTTTTTATCTTTGGTCTCAAAACACTAATAGACATGCCCTTATTCCACGATCGAAGTTAATTTACTCCTTATGTACACCGTTTTAATACTGCCAAGTGTAGCACCACTACACCGGTGCGAGTTAATTTAAACACCGCTTTTTTCAGTATACGCTATAGAAAATGATAAAGTTTCAATAGTTTATTATTTTTTTGTACAATTGTAAATTCAACAATAGCCTTGATTTTTTAAAAATAGATTTTAGTTTGTGTAAAATTTAATAGGCACAGTAGAAAATACTATTCAATGATGTCTCTTATTTTTTTTTTTTTTTATACTATTTTTAAAAATTGGCTTTTATTATATGTATTGTTATTATATTACATTGTAAAGATGAGACAACTTGCCAACCACTAAAATTTTAAATCATTTTATTTCCAATGACCTTTTGGTGAGTTCCAAGAAAAAATATAATTCTTGTTTGCCCGAAAAGAAACGAAAATAGTTATAATAATAATAAAAAGTCACAAGTCACTGGTGTATAGGTAAAAATGTTGTGTATCGAAGGGATCAGATGCCTTATGTGCCTCTGAATGACAAAATGTCTGTTGGGTTTTCTTACGATGGCATGCGACAACAGTGCACATAATACTCAGACAATTTGTTTGGCATTGAAAATATTTGATATATTATTGTAGAGGGGCTTGTTACTTAAGCTAAATCGAATGGAACGGACATGCATCGGTTTCAAATATTTAATTTTACTGATGATTCTTTAATTTTTATATTGATCTATTTGCCGAAATATATATATCCTCATTTTATAATTTATTACGCTTTTAAGAATATAAAAAAATTTTTAACAAATAAATCTGATCTATAAAACTTGACATCCATTAAAAAATATATTTATTACTGTCAAAAAATAGATCAATCAAATTTTGATACATAAAAAAAATATTTTTGAACTTATTAGTCAAAATTATCGATCTTTCAATTTATTTATTAATTTGAAATTCGATTTATCGATTAATTAATTAATTTATTGATCCATGACCCAAATTATCAATTAAAAATTAAAATAATCGATTAATATCGCGATTTATTGATTTGTGATTCAAAATATCGATTTATGATCCAAATTATTATTTGAATATTTATTTATCGATTCGCGGTCCAAGATATCGATCTATGATTTAAAATATCGATTTATGATCCAAATTATTATTTGAAAATTGTATTTATCGCTTCACGACCCAAGATATCGATCTATGATTTAAAATATCGATTTATTACTTAAATTCTTAATTCAAAATTCAATTTATCGATTCATCGCTCAAAATATCGATTTGTGATTCAAAATATCGATTTATGATCCAAATTATTATTTGAAAATTGTATTTATCGATTCACGGTCCAAGATATCGATCTATGATTTCAAATATCGATTTATTGCTTAAATTCTTAATTCAAAATTCAATTTACCGATTCATAGTTCGAAATATCGGTTGACAATTCGATTTATCTATCAGTAAATTTCTATAATAAAAAATTACAACTAATCAAATAAATTTTCAATAAAAATTCAAATTAGAATCGATAAATCGTTTTAATATGGATCAGAAATCGATTTAATTATCATCGAGAATATCTTCTCAACTTAAATTCCCTTAATTAACGAAGTCGATTCCATTTTGATTTACGAGCTTCGATAATTCGATTGAAACTTCACTATCTATAATATATTTACAGCAGCTTTGATTCGCTACATCCAAATACGGAATTTATCAATCACAAGAAAATTACATTTCATACACACAAAAGAAACCTCTTTTTTATCCTCTTTAAATTTATTATCACAAATCAAAAGTAAAAATCGTTAATACGATTAATATTAAAACGTCATAATAAGATTATAAAAAAGTAATGTAATAAGTATATAATCAACTGATAGCTTTTGAAAGAGATTGAAATCAGTAAGGCGCATCGTATAGAGCGTTTATTACACTTCTCAGGTATATATTACAGAAGTAGATGCATTTGCACTTTTGCGCCTTTTTATACTCAACCCGAGGTATAACAAAGCAAATGGGAGTTCCTTTGTGCAGTTCTAAGTACTGTACATATATACCTGTACCTATAAGTCTGCTATAAGCTCACTTATCTAACATGGTTCCTTGCACGTAATTCCAATTATCCACTCTGCATCTTATCTCGTAAATAAGGTATGTACATATATATATTTACCCAAATAATAAAGGATAATAAAATAAAAAAATTCCATCTGGCAGTCACGTCGTGAAAAAAGTCGTGTTAAAATAGACTTATTTTCACACCAGTGAAATGTCAAAATTAAGTCACACTTATGCTATTTAGTGATGTTATCTAACCGGTGTTAAAATGGTGTATATAAGGAGTAAATCAACTCCGTTCGGAGTATAAGCGCATGACTAAGTGTTTTAAGATCAACAAAACAGAAAAATAAATTAATATTTTAAGAAAATTTCGAAATTATCGTAATTGAAATTTTTCATCGGTTATCAAATTAAATATTCAGGAACAATATTGTTATTATTTTTAATATAACTTTTATTTTTTTCATAAGGTAATACCCGATTTAGTTTTGCAAAGAGGCTTGAATCATAAAAATCCGTTTTTCATATTTTATACAATAACGTTAAGATGTCATTGTTAATTGGCAAATCTGTCGAATCATTATTTTTGAAACAATAGACATTTTTTTGGTATTTGATATACAATTCGACTGATATTTGAGAACTAAAACTACTTTTTTATGGTAGACACACCGGTTTGTTTTTAAAGTACAGAGCAAATTTGAAATTTTTCATTTTCATGACATCCCGGGTCACAATATTTAGCCTCATCGAACCCAAGTAAGCCTCAATTCAGCCCCACTGAGTAAAAATAGCATTTTGAGCCTCAAATGATATTCAAAAAGCCTCAATGAGCCTCAAATGATGCTCAAAGATCCTCAATAAGCCTCGATGAGCCTCATATAAACCTAGTCTTGACTATGTAATTTAAAATGTAATCTAAATTCGGCTAGTATTATTTGAGGCTCTGTGAGCATTATTTGAGGCTCACTGAGGCTTTTTGAATATCATTTGAGGCTCAAAATGCTTTTTTTTCTCAGTGAGGCTGGATTGAGGCTTACTTGGGTTCGATGAGGCTTGATTGAAGCTAGATATTTTGACCCGAGATCGGTTTGAATTTTTGAGGCATAAAAATTTCAAGTCTCTATCAAAAAGCTGTAAAGAAAAAATTTTTGATAATCGAACTTTCAGTTAATTTTGAAACTTAAATTAGCCGCCATTTTTATAAACTGCGACCGACTTCGCTCATTAAACTTGATCATTATGGCAAAATTTCGTGAAAGTTGTGCCGTGAGCACAAATAGTTAAATTTGTACGAAATGAGAAAAAATATCAATGATAATAATAATAGATTAAACAAGTTTATATTCCGGAAGACAACGTATGAAGCAGTAAAGTATACGTAATGATGAACGAAAATCCATTGGATTGTAACATAATATTATAAAAGGAGGATATCGGTTTTGGAGAGCAGTACTACAGTATAGAGTTGAATCTATACTTTATAGTAAACTTCAGCATCCTCCTGGCTATAACTCAGAGACAAAACTTTGATAGACACGAAATTGTGGGGTAAAGTTCTCCAGCTCGATCTCAATGGGAATCTCGAACGAACCCGAATAACACGAGGATGGGATGGGATAGAATAGTAGGAGTAAGAGTGGAATAGACTAGAGTAGAGAGGATAATCGAAGCAAGTTTGATTTATCCCTGCAGCATTAGTCATCCAGTTTATACGGCTTATCCGATCTCAACTTCTTGGAAATTAGACAACAACCGACGCTTAAATTCTAAGAGAAAATACTCATCGTATTTTAATTGGGATTTTATAATTAAAACGTCTTATCAAACTTATTTTTGTCCTTTTATTCAAATTAATGTAATTTACATTCTGTGCAACACCAATAAAAAATATCTATATTTATTTATAAATAAATCTTATATAAAATTCATCTACTAAATTGTTCCAACGAGCGGATTATTCGGACGGATTAACAATCCGTTCCATTTTACTTTTTACCTCATTTTCATTTTATTCTTCTTTAAATTCATTATGCGATGAAAAGAATTCGAGTTACATCTTTCACTTGGTCTTCGCTATTCATTTCTTCTCCAACTTGCTCCTGATTTTTCATATAAATCTCTATACATATAGATAAAGATTTTCCGATCCCCTCGTACTCTTCAACTTATTTCAATGTGGGTTGAAGCAATCTCTCAACTAGTGCAATTATCACGTTTACTGTATACATAGAACCGGGAAAAAAGTAATTTCCGAAGCATAATTACTTACCAATACACACCGCGAAAAAAAGAGTATATTAAAAATAATAAAATTCCATTAAATGTCAAATAATTTGAACGTTCTTAGATTGTTAATTAAAAAATTATAAATTCAATCAGTAAAACAATGAGGTCGCAAGGGATCACACCTTTTTATGTACACCCGGCTAAGGTGTGATTGGATTTTTTTATTAACAAAACCCTTTTTCAACTCAACCAGAACTGATTTATTAAATATTTATGAGGTTATAATTATCTTAGCTGATGTATAGATTGTAGAGAAATAAAAGCCGGTGTGTGTGTGGTGTGCATGTGTGTATATGTATATAAAGGTAAACGAGGGTGTGGCTGATGTGTTGAAGGGTTAGATGACCGTGGCAGACAGCTCTTGTTGGCTCTTGTTAGCTCTTGTGGTCTGCCGCACAACGTAAAACTGCCACTCACCATGTCATTCAAAATCTTATGGCCCAATATTCTCATTATTCTGATACGTCGATAAAATACAAATTTGTATTATTAATTATATGTTGATTTTTGAAATAATATTTTCAGCAGATGATTAATTAAATGGTTAATTTAATGTTAAATATTGTGATGGGTTTATTCGAGTATTTATAGCCGGTGAGTGAAGTGTATTAGGCCAGAGTAATTCATTTAGTTATTGCGCGAGATGCGCAACTGAAGCTTTCCTCACGTCATACATATTCAAAATAATCGATGCCTGTATATGCTAAAAGCTGAGTTTATTCAAACGTGAATCTCAACGATACTGACAGTAAAGTTGATTTCCAGAGCCAATCGTTTGGTTATCTATCGATAACAAATATTTTAAAAAATAACATTTTCCGATATAAACGACTCGAACTATTATTATTATTATTGTCATTATAATTATTATTATTGATGTTACTGCTGTTATTATTTACGACAACAGAGTAATTATTGCAAAACGCTGCTATATCAGTAACGAATACGAGTAAAAAAAGTATGCAATAGTTAAATAAACTAGGTTAAATTAAAAATAATAAAAGTAACATAGAAATCGAACATCCAATATGTGATAATAACATAAAAGAAAGTCAAATGAGAATTTTTATATATAATATTTAATGGGTTGATATAAAAATTTGAAATTTCATATATTTTATCACGACAAATGTTGCTGTATTTTAAAAACTTTATGATTTAATTTATTATTATTATTATATTTATAAACAAAGAATTGTTTTTATTCTCAAATTTATAAATGAATGAATTTAGGGGAGGGGGGAAATGGGGTATCCCCAAAATTTTAAATTTCAATCGTTTTTAAATATTCTAAAATCACTTTTGTAAATAAAATTGAACATTATTTTGAATTTTTTTGTTAAACTTTTTAAAAAATCAATTGTTAATTAAAAAATATTAATGACTTGTGTTTTATGATGTAAAATATAAGTTTTCTTCGTGTAAATTACTTACAAAGAAGTTTTACTTAATCACGACAAGAGGAAATTTTTTCTGTTTACTTCAAACATCATTAGAAAAAAAAGATTTAGTGTATTTGAGTACTCAAAAACTTGATATTTCCTTAAGTACCCCGTTTTGCCCCTTCCCTATATAATATGAAAGGTAAAGAGTGATTTTTTTTTGTAAAAGAATGTATAAGTGACTGATGGATTTTAAGAACTAAGTACGTGGTTCGAATCCCGGTCGCGGTATTTTTAAAATGAAATTAAATTTTTTTTGAATAAATTAATTTAATGGAATCTTAAGAAATTTTAATTTGCGAATAATTATTAAGAACTTTGTGATAAAATAAACTAAAGGCACCGATCAATTTTTTAATGAAGGAAATTTTTACTTCTTTTTTCTGATTACTGAAATAAATAAATTTTTAAACATAAAACTTTTATATTTTTTTCCTCAATTTCCTGTGTATTAAAAAAACGTTTTCTCATTTAGGTTTTTTTTTCAGTCTAAAAACTGTATCAAAGGGCAGTGTATTTAAGTAAAGATTTTTTTTAAAAAACAATTCTTTCAAGCAATATTTTCCATCGCGATAAAATTTAACGTAGGTAATTTCAATTTTTCGTATAAATTTTTATTGGTTATCGCCGGTATCAATAACAGCCGCATAAATTACTTATATAATTTCTGTATTGGTTATCATGGAGTTTGAAGTAAAGTGGACATATATTTTGGGTCCCGATCATCATGACAAGCTTTGGGTCGTTGATATCACGATGATCCGCGTGCACATTCACAAACCGACATATAAATATTCATCTTGCGTTTAGTAGAGAAACGTGAGCCACGTAATACTAACGATGGAAACTTGCACTGGGACAATATAATGACAAGCAACATAATAAACATGGAGTATAGTCTGGGAATTTGGCAAACTTCCAAAAGCGTCGTCGTCCTCCTCATCCTCATTCTCATCCTCATCCTCGTTCTCCAGCTTGGGCTCTGCTCTGCTACTTCAACTTCCACTTCCACTACTTCAACTATTGCCGCTAGAAATGCTATTCTGGCTCCTATTCTATATATGTTTAGTGTCATTTGTACGTAGCATACGTCTCACAACTGTCACCTACAATAACGTATTATGTGCACAGCGATTATAAACTTTCTGATAACTCATTCATCTCTTCAATGTTGTTTTAATCTTTATAATACATATATAAATATAATTATCATTACAAATTTGTATACATAAGTTTATTAGCTTTCAATACGTACTCTTCACGTAAAAAATTTAAACTGATATGTCACATATTGAGAAATAATGTATTGCGATGAAAAAACGTGCGGTGAGTTCGATATAATATTTCAAAGCTAGAATTATTATGTTACCTTTTTTTATTTTATTTTATAAGACGAGTGGAGGAAAATCATTTTTTTTATTCTTTCTACGAGTATCCCCATTCGTGTCAGTAACCCCTTTTTCCCTACGTGATCAATCCTATGAACGACTAGACCCCCGGAGGGTCATACGACCGAAATATTATACTCGGTAGTCGAACGTCAGCGAAATGGCAAACTTGGTCGAGTGTACGAATTGTCGGTGAACTTTGAACCGTCTATAACGCGCTTAAATCTACACTTTTATACTACTGTTATATTCTGTCGATTATACATATAGATATATAATAAGCACGCTACTTTATATGACAAATAACTTTCGCAAATTGTTACGAATGTTAAAATACTGAGGTAATTTTAATTCAAGTGAATATTCTTTAAATTCAAGATTTTAAAGTTTGAAATAGTAATAGTAGTTTATATATTGAGTGCGAACGTCGCATATAGAGTTGTACTTAGATTAGTTTTTGTCCACAGGAAAAATATATCGATTTTCTATAGAATTTCTTAGACGACGATCTTAACCAAAGTTGATATCTGTTGGATGTTGAAGGCCTCGAGGATACTGACAAGTTTTTTGAATTTTTGCGGCGAGAATGTCAGAAAACAAAGAATGTTCGTATTATTGACACTTATTCCTAAAACAAACATAGTTACGAGCTACCTCGAGAAATTTTTTTTTGGATTTTTGAAAATAGAAAAATGTAGTGACTTTTTCTAGCCTGGTTTTATTTTTTTAAATTTTCTTAACAGAAAGTAAACGTTGAGCACTTTTTCAATGAAAAGTGTCAATAGAAATTTTTTTATTACTGAGTCAATATTTCCACATTGCGATAAAAAATCGCAAACAAAATTTAATTGATATAACTACTCGTAAGCCGAACAAAAATCACTACGTGCAGTAAAAAAATAAAAATTTTAATTTAAGTCCAATAAAAAAAAAAAGAAAATGTTCGCCGACTTTGGACAATAAAATAAAATATAAATATTTATTTAAATTCCAGCAGAAAAAAAACTAATATTAAATTGCAGACACAAATATTTAATTTAAATATTTATATAATTTGAGCGGAGGATCTCGGGTGTATAATTGCCAAACTTGTCTGCTGGCAGGTGCATATTGAGTATAAAAAAAGGTAAAAAAAAAAAGATGAAAACGTGAGGTGATAGTTTGGATTGGAATCGACTAGCAATTTTCTCAATACACGGGTAGTTATCAGTATGCAAGACCTAAAGTAAAAGCGATCCATCAGCCTCCGCTCGGTTTGCCAGAGAAGAGACATCGAATCTTTCTCAATCGTTTAACTTGCTCACTTTTAATTTTATTTTTATTATTTCACGTCTCTCAAACTTAACCACCAATTTCCGTATCCCAGATAATTGGACGTGTTCAATCACTTTTTAAAATTTTCGATCTAAAGAACTGAGGCAACCCTCGAAAAAAAACCACTCAACAAAATCAAGAGAATTTCCCGTTCAAAGTGAAAACAATTCTATAAAATATGGTGTTCGTAAAAAATATCGATAATAGAAAATAAGAGTCTGCAGCAGAGTGGAGCGTAGTAGGAGTAGCGAATAAAAAAAAAATTTAGTCGAGTTGAGTTGAGTTGAGGAAGGAAGGAAACTCTAGTAGAGAAGATCGAGTCTATTTCGCGGGACAATTTTCGTTTTATAGGCAACGTCGATTTGAAGTGAAAGAGATAAAAATATGTGAAAGAAAGAGAGAGAAAGTGGTGTCCGGGTCAATTTGAATCAATAGGCAAAAGGTCCGGTTGTGGCTCGGAAACTCCACTCTCTCGCTAGCCAGCTGTGCACGTTTTGGATAATGCATGCCGGCCGTGCGTTTTCCCGTAGTCGAGTCCAACGTCGGTGAATTGAATAAAAAGCCAACCAGAGCTATATACATATATATATATTTAGCGAAGCTAGTGTGTACTAGTGAGCTCCATCCACATTTACCCATCCTTTTTTTTTATTTCACCGTGGCCCGTTTAACCTCCCGAGAATCCCCGCGTGTAACCTAGCAAACGCCGTTTTGAACCCCTGCCTAAAAACCCCTTTAACCTCTACCCGTTCCCATTCACCCGACGTCAAACCCCCGTTCTATATACAGCTATCCGATCAACTAAAATTTCCAATTGCACCGTGAATGCACAAATCTAATGCTCAATCCCATTATTAATATCTCTCTCAAAATAGTAATTATTATTATTTCAAAGCTCATCATGCGTAAAGACAATTACTGTGAGTAAGTGGAACCGGAATCAATGGAAAATAAATACTATTGATTTATGTTTACTGTAAAAAAAAAATTTAATTGGTAAATAAAGACGGAGTGTTAATTGGTTGATAAGATTTAAATTTTGACTTAATTTTATTATCTCTCGTAAAGAGACGAGACGCTGAAGGAAAAGTTTTGAGTGATGTACTAAAAGGCTGTCGACTGAAGACTGGAGAAACATGTAAGTGTAATGGAACTATGAAAGTTTAAGTGTAAGGATGAATGCTGAGAAAGACTAGAGGGTGGAAAGATGGGGAGGAAAAGGGGAAGGAAAAATGAAAATAAAATGTGCCCATGTGATTGTTGAAGATGTTGGAGATGGTGTGATAGTATTGAGTCTGCAGTACAGAGTGTAAAGTGTAGGGTTACTGCAGTATATAATGGGGCGTGAGAGCTTCGACAGTAGAGGGAAATGTAGAGAGCAAATGCCGATCAATTGGCGGCGATTAGGGATGGGAAAATCGGTAGGACGATTTCCATGCTCCCTAGCGAGTGAGCTTCGGCCCAATAGGCGCATCGCGGCGTCATTATCGCCGGTATTTGCCACGGATTCCTAGTCGACTCATGAATATTCGATTTCGAATTCGTATACGCGGCACTGATTCGCGGTGGACAATATGACGAGAAAATTCACGAGGGAATAAGACGAGGCAGTGTGTGCTAAAGTCACTACTAGTTTGACAAACTGAATAAAATCATATATTCATTAATATTTAGTTTGGGTTGCAGACAAAGGGTTAATTTCAAAATTTCAAACTTTTCAATTTTAACACTGAAGCTAAAGGATAATTTTCGGATTTTTTTGCAACAAATCGATGACAAAAAAAACTAAAAATATGCGTAGAAAATTAAAAAAAAACTTTTGGTGCGAATTTTAAAAATATTTTTTAGACGATCTATTCAAATTGAATATTTAACATTAATTAATTAATGTTAATGAGTCTGGACTCGAACCTGGATTTTAATAATATAATCAAGGTAAAATGTTACTGGACAGAAAACATTTTTTCAGACTCAACTTGTTGAATTTAAATATTTATCGCATTTCTCATTAATCCATTCAATTATTAAATATTAATTAGCCGACTTATGGATTTTTTTTTAAATAAAAAATTTACCGCGGTCTGCATTCGGACCGTGACCTCTTTCCAAGAGACCCAAGTTAATTGCCGTCCATCTTAGCAATTATTAAATATATTTAAAAATTCAAAGCTGATATTTTTGAACAGGTCAATTTTGATAAATTGCTTCGACAGATTCGCGTCTTAGAAACCGCGTCATTAAACTCGAGGGAAGTCAGTGAGTCACTCGCTCAAACATTAAAGCTGACGTAATCCCAGCATAATATCATTTAAATAAAAAACTAATAATAATAATAATTATTATTACAGCCTTTGATTATTCTGCATACGAACAAAAGTATAAAACAATAAAACAAAACAAATAATCGTAATAAGTAAAATAACAAAAAAAATTAGCAATGAGCACAATGTTAAATGGTACGATTACCCAGAAAATGTGCGCATAAATTAAACAATGGAGCAAGACAAAACAATTCCATCAGACGTGTTGATTGTTTCTACCAGAGACAGACAAAGGAATACCATTTAATATTTTATTTTTAAATTTTATAAAAGACAAAAGTATTGCGCGGTAATGAACTACGTGGCAATGAATTTTGCTGTGCTCGTTGGAAGTGCTGACGTCTTTAAACATCTGGCGCCCACGCACTCTGTTCAAATTTTTGAAGTTTAAAACCGTAATCTACTGAAATTTTTGATTGTCTATTTTGCATTTAAATGAATTTCAAATTTTAAAAAAATAAAAATATGTAAAATAAATCGAATTAGCAGATGAAAAAAAATATTCGCGTGACTTTAGACGAGCTAGAGTCTCACGTGAAATTACACCGTTTTTTTGACACGATAGGCTTTCAGGCATTTGCGATCTCTTTATTTTTGTAGCCGTCTTATGAATGTATGAAACCCAGCCGTTCGTGCGTGAGTACACTGTCACCTATATATACATACATTTATGTGTGAAAAAGCCGGAGTTTCCTAAGGGACAACGCTTTGTATGTTGCCTGCACAAAAGTAAACTTTGGGGCTGAACAACTCGGTATATATTCCATCCACTCTTTTCCTTTCGTGCCTCGTCTTCTATTCCACCTATATTATATACTTTTCCAAGTAAAAGGGAAGAGAAAAGAGTAAAGGGAAACGAGACTTACAGCCCCCGGCGCTCTCTAAAGCTCGTGTGTGGCGGTTGATCGCCTCCTTTGGCTCTGTATCTGACTCTACCTCTGAGACATTGAGACAGAAAATACCCCTGCAGACACTAGACTACCCTCTCGTTCCTACAGCTACATCTTCAAGACAGACGATGTTTTCGATACGTGAGGTAACTACTAAAATAACCTAAAGATCAAGTGAAACGAATGTTACTTTGCACCAAGTAGTGTGACGCGACTTGGGAAAATCAAGTAAAAATCGTCTACGGAGGAAAATATTTATTGAGTTTTACTAAAATATAAAACTTTCAAATAACAAATTTATGTTCTTTAGTTTAAACATTTTAAATTCAATTATTGATACATACAGAATTTCATTTAGTCTACAGGGGTAAAACGGACCTCCTCAAAAATTTCATAAGAAAATTTTCTTTTCATTTTCATGAGTTTGATATATTTACCGAATTTCAAAACGACAAGAGCTACCCAGGGCATGATGGACCTCATAAAAATTAAGAAATTTTTTTTCCATACTCTACATTTATGAGTTTGATGTACTTTAGTTTTTTGAATTTCCTTTTTTAATAAAAATATTTTGTGGTAAAAATTAAAATTACAAAAATGATATTTTAGAAAAAATCCATCTGCTAGGGGATGAAAATTTATTTCCACATACAAATTGAGATAGAAAATCAATTATTTATTCAATACAGATAAAATTACAGATGCAGTATTTTAAAAAAAAATTTCCTCGCATTTTTTAAAAGGAGAGATTGATAAAAAAATTTGTACTCGGCGTTCAAAAGCTACCAAAAATAAATATCGACTTGGGGGGAGGTTGGGCCCAGGTCTCAATTATAGAAAAATTAAAAAAAATAAGTTATGAATTTATAAGTCAGCAAAACCATTAATTTATGATTAAAATATACTTTTAAAATTCTTTGAGTAAGAATATGAAATAAAATAATTGAATTGCTGTTTAAAAATGAATAGAACAAAGTGATTAAGAGGAAGTTGGTTATTAAAATAATAAAGTAAACTTTTAATAATTCAGCATTTATTAAATTAAAAGAAGCTACAGTGTAGATATACATTAATCAAGAACAAAAGTCAAGACCCGTGGCTATTTCACAAAACTTTCAAAGGTAAATTGATACTTTTGTTTTCTCTCCCAGTCTAGTTATCCCTCTTGCTCCCGATCTCACAAGCTTTTGCTCCCGTTCTTCTTCTTCTTCTACTTCTTCTTATTATTATACTTAAACTTGTTCTTGTTCGTTTGCGTTTCAACGAGTATAGTAAGACAATTTCCGATTCTATCCACGTGTACCCTAGTTGGTCTTTGGTCTCTTTGATGTTGAATTCGCAACAGTATCATCACTCATGAACAATTCCTGAATTCATTTAAAACTACCTTTCCTTCTCCTACTTGTATAAAAAATTAAACATAATATAAAACATATATCTGTATACATATATATGTATGCCAAATAAATTAGTTTTATATAGAGTTTGAAAGGTTGATTATTTTTGTTTTATTTAATTTTATTTCGGTCTCGTTTGCCTACGACTAGTGGTAGTAACTCTCGCCGGGCAAACCCAGTCCTATATTCCGTCAAGTAGAGTAAGAGAAGCTTTCCTTTCACAGACGTTAATTCACTGGTATATTTACTCTTGAAATATGCCGCTGATTTTCAAAGTTCGAGTGGGTAAATTTTCTAGCCAAGTGTATACCGTGGTTTCTCTTTTACTTTTAACCAAACCACTCACTCATTTCCTCACTAACTCAACTATTTGTACCATCAATTCGAAATTTTATTTATTCGTTTATTTTGTACCTGCCTCTGATGCTTATAGAAAACGAGCAGAACAAAAAGTAAAAATTACTCGGCAGTACATTTAACGAGACCTGATAAATTTACTGAAATAAAAAAGGAACTACTAAATAAACCGTACAAAGTAATAGCAAAAGACTAAATGAAAAAACTTTTTTTCGACATAATTATTCGATTATTATTATTTTCACATCGTAATTTACTGTCTTAATTACTATCCCGGTAATTATGTTACACCTTATCCACCAGTTACAAAGTTATTTTCTCAACATTAAACAAATAATTAAACTTTTTAACACTTTACATCGCCGGCAGTAAGCGGGAGCTTGGCACTTTTACTTCGCTGGAATGAGTAATATCAAATATATATACGTATACATTTAAAATAAAAATAATAATATAGAAGTTAGTAGAATATTATTATTTAGTATTCATGAGGTCGATTGGAGACTAACTTTTGCTCCGTTAAATGCTCAGCACAAATACTCGATGAAGACTGAGCTTGGGATTGTTAATTACCGATAAGAAAAAGGTCCGTCTACTTGTTTAGGTTCTTGTATCCGAGATAGAGCGTAGGGCAGAGGCCAGAGGAAAGATAGCTGACCCCAAACTTAGAACTGATAACTTCACTAATGGGTAATGTTGTTCGACATACGGTAGTTTGAAGATACTTGAGAAACACTGTCAATCATGTGGATCTTGGTTAAAGTCTTCTTATCTTGTCAAGCGGATCGGTGGCAACTGGGGAAACTACAAAGTCCTGGCCGGCAATCATCCTGGAGCTAGCAGCTCAGCAACATCGAGGGCGTGTTATACATCGTAGAGTTAAGTCCGTTTGGGGCGTTTTGGTGAAAGACCCTGCCGACATCAAACCTACGAGTTGGGTTATGATCTAGGATACCCAAGTTTCACCGGATATCACGTCATGCCAGTCCCCCGAGCAGCGGTATCCAGGAACCCGCGGTCTTGTGGTCAGGGTATAGCCGTCATTCTCACCCTCGACCCACTGGCTTGTTCTAACTAGCCGGATGCTGCTTTTCCAACTACAACTCCAATCCTCTCTGTCCATCTTTGTGCTAACACCTGGTTCTATCCTCGGTTCTGCTGGTGATCCTTGCCAGCACTTACACTAGGGCTCTATGGCTCTAGAGTGTTTAGAATCGGAACGAGGAAACACTATAGTAGTCACAGGATTTGATCTAGTTTACCGAAATCATTCTGCCTCACTTTCACTAATTCTCTTCTCTGTTCTTCTCTGCGCTTCTATTTCCCTTTTTGGGGTAAATTCAAACCCCATCAGTACATATTACATATATGTAGTAGTAGTAGTAGTAGTAGTAGTATGTGACGGGTGTATGTTCGATCGTTACTAACGTGACATACCTCCCCAACGTCACGAGAGAGTATTGAGGTAGTTGAGAGTTACAACGTACAATCGAATTCCGAACATCAGTTATCTCTCGTGAATTTCAGGCTACCGTTTTAACGTTCCATTTGTCCGTTCTCTACTTCTCTGATTCATTATACCGAAATTAGATTTCGCTCATTAATTAGCTTGTTATTTATAGTTATTGATGTTATTTAATGGATATTACCGGAAGTTTGTTCTAGTTGTTGCTGCATTATCATTGCTGTTGCCTTTTTCATTAGATATCTGTTCTGCCAAACTAAACTTAATCAAATATTTTAATGTGCAGTTTAATTTCATCGTGTTCGAAACATTTCAGATAAAGCAGCGCCGAATAGGAAATTAATCAAAGACGCTTTAGATAAATTTTTCTTAGCCGAGTTGCGGTAATTAGATTATCAGGTTCTCGTTCAGACGTGATACCATTCATCTCTAATCTTTGATTTTAGCTATTGGATCAGGGATCGCCAGGTTTTTTACTTTTTCGGGTCGGATTTTTTCGCATAGAGCTTAAAAATCAATCAGTCCTCCCGACGGATTTGAGATATATATGGCCCCGGCTGGTGCGGTCCGGTAAGCTTTTATCTCTCTCCATTTATCTAAACGGTTTTGTTTGCATCGCGTTACGGATAATTGCCGAACCGGAACTTTCTATAGGTATCTCCTTTCCGACATCGACGACGAGTTACGGTAATCTGGATTTTACAGTACGCGCACCCATCAAAAAGTCTATTTCAATTAATTTAAATGTTCTTAGAAATAACTAGATTGTTAGATAAATAGATTTATTCATTTCAATGTATTCACATCCACATACATACATACATACATATATATCTATATATGTGAGGATAGTATTCATTACCCTCATTTCAAAAAATAAATGATTTTTTTGAAACTCTTCCAATAACGAAATGTATATTTTCCAGGTGAAAATGATGAATTTAAAAAATGAAAATAATTGTCACTAGTATAAATATATATGCATATATATATTATTAAATTCAATATCAGCCACAAAAGGAAAGTAGAATAAAGGAAATTTAATAAAAATTTGATATGAGAAAAAAATAATAATAATAATGAAAAATAAAAATAAAAAATGACATAACAAACAGGATAAATTTATTTTGTCAGAGATATCTATTTGTCTTTCAGTTTCACAATGAATTTACAAGTGATGTTACAAAATGGAAAAACTTCAGCAAACTTTTTTTATTTTTTATTCCAGGCATAAAAGCTTTTTTCTGACAATAGTGATAAAATTGTAGAACAGATATACATTCTCATATATTTTCACGTGTACAAATATACATATATGTATACAGAAGATAGGTACATATAGATTTATCTATATATATGTGTACACATAAAGAGAAATGGTTAGTACTGGTTTGGTCTCTGTCGCTAAGTGTATTTTCAACGCAACGACAGGACGACGGGGACCTGAAATGGATACCGAAATGAACTTGTACCCAAAAGCTCTCTCTCTTGTTCATTCATTCATTCATTCTAACGAACCAAGGTACACATCCCATCGGGATTTCCGACCGAATATTACACGTGTGATTTCTCTGTCCCCGAGCTATTCGTTACAAAAGTGCGTAATCGAAAACCATCAGCCGGGTTAATTGAAATATTTTTCATGTTAAACAAATCCCTCTCATACTTTTACAGACTATTTATTTTTATAAAAAAATATATCAAATAATTTATAAGCTATGAATCATAAAATAATACTAAGCTCAATAATTTTAAAAATATAAACGCCAAAGAAAATTTTAAAAAACTTTTGAATTTATTCGTGCATCATTCACTTGGACAACAATAGCTTGCCACCCCGCAGCAATTTCTCTTTTACTTTCTTTACTTATTCGCGACCTACTTCCTACTATCAAAGAACCATTTTCAAACCAACCCCTTGAAAAAACTCCACTCATCAGCCTTGTAAGCCATCACACAGCTTCTCTATTTAACCAACTTACTAAATATAATAATAATAGTCGTAATAAAGAACATGCCAGCCTTTTATTCACTTTTCGGTCACTTATATTCACCCACTAAATTTATATAAATAAATTCCCGCTCTTTAAACTAAATTCCTCTCCAGGACTAACGATACCTTTATTTTTTCGGCTAGAACACAATCACCACAAATAAACTTGCCTGTAATAAAATTAGCCAAACTAGTTTACTAAGTTGTCCGAGGTTTATGGACACAGTTGATTAACCACGTGATCATGGAATACATTTTTTAAAATACAGACCAGAATTTAAATAGACCAGCAAATTAATTAACCTCCTTAATTTTATGAATAATTAAAAGGCTTATAAACTTTAGTCTACTTTACAAAGTCACTGCTCTGGTTGTTGCAAAACGGCTTTTCGAGTCTTGATAATGACCGACAGGCGGAGCCAGGAATACAAACACTAATTGTTGAAGGAAAAATAACCGGGCGGAAACTGACCAATAGAAGAAATGGATAAAAATTAAAGTCGAATTCTTGAGTCAGTAAGCTGTTAAGAAGCTTTGGAAAGTTGAAAGCCCAGTTTGGAGGCAACTAGCGCAGAAACATCAACTCGTGTATCATTAGATGCCAGCAAAATTTGAATTAAGCCCTTTCGGACTTAGTAACAAATAGTTTTTCATCAAAATATTTTCAGTAAAGTTTAAAATTTCTGGATAATGAACATTATTTAATCAATTATTGCTCTATTTCATGAAATTTCAGCATCACCAGCCGGTATTTCGGCTGGCAAATAATCAAACAACTCAAGCTCGCAAGATATTTTCCGCAACATCTCCCCCAATCATTGATTATAATTAAATTTTATAAATAATTAAATTCTTTGCGAAACTATTACGGGAAAATGAGATCAATGATGAAAGAAAAAAGAAATCCAATACACGAAAATAGACGTCTAGACCACGGATACTCTGTTCCAATCTGACTCCATTGCCTAACGCAATTGTCTGAAACGTCTTACAGAGCAATCTCAGCAGCGCAACCTATTTTATTATTTTCTAGCTCGAATCCCCGAAGTCGTCGACTTGCTCGTCTGATTCCTATTTTCTATTAATGTAACTGCACAATGTCTTTTTATAAAATTATTCCCACGACAACTCGAACGTCCAGCAACAATGGAACTTTTTATATCTTTATCTATTGTAACGACAAAATACGGTAACCCCATTTGTCGATAAAATTAACGAGCACGTCAATCCACCTATATATCTTTATCTTCAACTCTCTCTCTATTTATATTTCTATCTCTGCCTCTGCACCAATGGAATACCAGAAGCGTAATCATTATCTAGCTTTGTATCTGGACAAACATTAAACAAGGACACAGCGTAGTAAACTTGGCGCTGGTTTTGAATGCTAACAAATGCGCATAACTGCTAACGTGAATCCTCATGTTTATGCATACATATATACATATATACAACACATACTCGTATCGGAGTTTATATGCGTACGAATGAATGCATTCGACACCAATTAACAACATTATTCAATCTTTATATTTTTAGTTAGAAGGGAAAAAAAAAGAGGAAAAAAATCCAGACAGCGAGCGCGAAATTCAAATGTACATAGCAGTCAGAGCGAAATATTTTAAGTAAACTCTTGTTGAAAGCAATTTTAGCATGTGTTACATCTGTATCCAGCTGAAAAGCAACCAAGTAAACCGGGGAGAGACAAACTAAAATACGGTAGACGAGACACCAAGGTATTGTGTCTTCTGGTGTGCGTTAAAAATTCATCAAGCTAGAAAACGAACGAGGTGACGCAATCGGAAACTTTACTAGTCTCGACTCGAATTCAATGCATATCCATGAGATACCTTTTATATATAGCAAAATGGAAACACGGAAATGGCATTGTATATACGGAATACATCAAATAAATAATAATAATGATGAGAAAAAAGGAATAAAGTAAAAATGGCAAGCCTGCCATTGATATGGACGTAAAAAATATAAAAAATATGAGAAATTGTGGAATAGCTTCAAGTCTCAGAGGTAGCACATTTCTTAACAGGTCAAACAACTTTTTCCTGGCGATTGAACCAACTGGACTATCTATCCAAAAGTTTTATTTATAAATCAAAAAAACCCGACGTGATTCTGTTGGCGCCCGACTTTTTTTTTCGAATCAAATATATACAACTCAACAAAATAAAATTATGGGTGTTTTGTTTTCTGATTTTCTTTAAAATTTTCTTGAAATTTCACCGTCGTAAACACATTTCTTTTTTTTTTTTACTATACTTAATTATTAGTGAATAAAAAAATTCAAATTTTGAATTAAAAAAAACCGCGAAAAATAAAAAACGTTCTCAGAGCTCGCAGTCAAACAGAAGATAAATAGAGTTTATTAAAACCCACATATTCCCATTATTTTTAAACCGTCTGGGTTATTTCCCAACGATATACATATAAATTGAGCGCGAATGTTGCGATTTTAAAATATTTGCATAGTATTGTTTAAGATATATTTCATCCACGATAGTGTAAACACACATAATATTTCTTCGACAATTTATTATGGATAAGAAAATAAGTATAGTACAAATATTTAACCACAAGGGAATTTTGTCAGAGAAAATAGTAAGAATAGAGAAAAATATCCCCCTTATATCTCCGTGGCAGAGCTAGCTAGTACTTAGACGCACCAGAGATAACGTAATTTCCGTACAATTCCCCAGAGTCTATTTCAGTTCGTACAAGGGGCCACAATATATATACACCCATACATTCATCCATTAATACTTACACATATATACATATATACATATTCCTCCAAAGTCTGCACTTGACTCGCGCATTGTACATCTCACATAATACGCAAACGTTCATTTAAACGTAACACAAAAAATAATTAAATTAAAATCGCAAAATGCATAATAAGACGATTATGTAATTTGAAGAAAAACGCGGCCGCTAATTGAAACAAAATACCCAGTTAATTAACGTCTGTGTACGGAATAAAATTTAGCATATTCTGTGAATTAACATCAGGTTACATATTCACCTTTACTGTTGCATTAACCGGACACAAAATGTCGTGATACATGTACCGTGTACATATAAATGCATTGTCCAGCAGCTACACTAGGAGCGTTGATCTCTACTCGTTTCCACATGTCCCCGAGCTCATGCCCAGGATAATCGGATCTGTCGATGCGTTACTGGGCAAATGACTTTGGTACGTTCCCGAATCCACTTCACCAGCTAGCCACCCACTAGCGCACCCACTCACACATTCACATATCTACCCATCTATCACCGAACATATATGCCGACCCGGTGAATCATTATTCGACGCGTTATATACGCAGAAACTCGATTCGCGTGTCGGCTGTCGTCATTTCCAACCAGAAATCCAACTGAGTAAAACCCTTTTATCACACTATTCATCCATCTATCCCCTATACCCACCAATCCACCTCTCTGCCTTCCCAATCTACCCGCATATATATATTTAAATATATATATATATATATGTACATTTACATATTTACATAGATAAATACGTATACACATTAAATTACATTTAGCATATCAGTACAAATGCTAGACTAGTTGAATTTGTAATTAAGGAAACGGCTATAAATTGAAAACAACCACAAATTATGGGTTAAATATATTTAAAAGCTAATTTATAATCTTTATATGTCGGCATTATGAACACGCATTTTTTAAATTTCGTTTATTATTATTATTCGTATTAATTATGTGTCCATGGGGTAAAAACGAGAAAAATAATACGAGGGAGAGTTGTCACGCTACCTGTGTCTCTAATAAATAAAAATAATCATATATAATGCTATTTTCAGAACACACATATATGTATACTAATAACTATATGTTTCGAAAATAAATAATAAAAAATTCTTTCAGCTCTCCCTCATTTTAAATCCGCCATTGCAAATCCATTAATTTTTCCCATCTATAATTGAACTTATGGTGAAAAAAAGCTGCCAATTCATCTAAAGAGCTGTTTAAAATTGATAAAAAAAAAAAATAAATATAGTGACAGCTCTCCCTTTACCCTAGTGGAAAATTTATATTATAAATACAGAGAGATAGCGGTGGCGTATGGATTGTGTGTATTATCAACGGACTATAGATTGATATTCCTTGCAGGATGATTCACCAGCTAAATCCCATATATGAAAATCCCCCGTATCCATACGGTAATGGTGTTGGCGATAGTGGTGTGTGGTGTATTTCACTTCAAAGTCGCCACTATTGGATTTAAACTCATTGGCCTGACACTCGGATGAAAACACAAGCTGCGGACAGAGTCGAGGTTTGCGTTTGACGAACAGACCGTGGCACGTTGGCCTAGAATGGATTTGCGTTCATTTTCGACGACTGACTATGGTCTTTTTGATATATATACATACATATATACGTACAAACATATATATATGTAGTTATAGATGTAAATGTCCACATATGCACGTACATAGTCAAATATACGAGGGGACTACGCTCTATGTAGCACTCACCCAGACTACCTCCCTTTTCCCCGACATTATATTTCATCGTAGCTCATCCACTACACGCTCACCAGTCACCGAGATAGGAATGAGAGTACACGGTAGCACAGGGATCGATACTTTATCTTGTTACACCGGGTAACATCAAAGAGGACAGCATCAACTTTTATTAGCTGATAATTATTAAAATGAAACTGATGGAAAATTTATATATATATGTATATATATACCCCGTTATAAGGAGCGCCCTTAAAGTCTGTAGTATGACTTCCAATAGGATTATCTGTACGCGCGGCTTTCATCCTGGCTTTTATTCACCTACTTTATTTTACAAAGCTATACCTTTGGGCATTCTCCTTTTTCTTTTATCCAATTTTAAATTTTTTTCCTTTTATTACTATTATTACTTAACTTTATTTTTTTATAATAACCTCATCTCATTTTAAAACTAGAGCAACATTTTACTGAAGATAAAATATACTTTGAGATACAGCAGTTACCGAATCGCCGTCAGGACATTTTACACCTGGTGAAATTCCCAAGTTTACGAATAAGAGAGCATGAAAATTTTACGGTGTACAACGTCAGTTAGAATTATCACTTGCCTAACACGAGTTGTAGTTAAAAGAGAACCAGAGACACTGAGAAATTCAGATAAAGAGACAGAGACGGAGACGGCTGGAGTTGTCGTCTTTCTGCGCTAAACCAAATTATCTATTATTTATGCTACCCAGGATCCTATTAATTAATATTTTAATTACCGTATCCCTCTGCTGGAAATTGGCACCTAATTCTAAATTTCATTAATTATATAACGTCACTCTATTTTACTTTCGCGCGGAAATTTAAAAAATTACCACTGTAAAAAATTTGAATAAAACAAGTGGGTAACTTATTAATAAACTGAATTAATTATCCCTTCAAATTGAATTTAATGACGATAATCGATTAACTTGTCAATAAGTTATGTCTGCAGGTATAACCGGTGATTTACATTTTAATTAAAATCCATAAAAAATTTTACCGCTTTTAAATTCTCAAGTGATGCTGCATTTTGAGGTTCATTCTCGATTGTTTCCTCTCTTATTACTCCGACTATTTATAAAACTTTTTCATGAATCATATCCATTATACAGATGCTCAAAAATAATTGGATAATGTTAACCAATTAAATTCCATTTATTAAAACCCAATAAAACAATTAAGTACTTCGCTCAAATAGAGATACTTATTTTTAGATTTCATCTCATATATATATATATCATGTACTATCATGATAGGCATTGAAAAACCTTCCAACAAAGAGAAAAAAAATTTTTTTATCTTCCATTGTTCTCTTGGACCAAATGTTCTCACAATTCATAAAATTTTACTAAGCATTCAATTGAATTTGTCTTGACAAGCACATAAAATATTAGCTAATCAATAAAATCCGTGAAGCGTAAAAAAAATGTTTTTTTGTCAATTGTCAATTGTCAAGCAATCATCAAAGTGGAACTTCCCTCGACTCGATTCCTGCTCCCCTTTCTGACTAAATATCATCGCCGGCTGAGTTAATAATTTTATTAAATATAAAGTCATGTCAAGTTTGGTAATCCGACAGAAAAGTACGTAAATACATTAAGTATCAGAGTAATCTATGATAAAAAAAATTCTTGCAGAAAAAGGGTTTTAATTTTACGAGAATAATCCAGCGGTATCAGAAAAGCAGACGTCGAAAAGCTGTACGGGACGATAATCGCAGCAGGAACCTTTGCAGCGGCAGCAGCCACCGTTAGATAGGAAAGGGATTAGGAGGGTCTACTCTGGTGCTGAGAAAACCGGGTCGGTCAAGCCGGCATGAAATACGAAGCTTCGGAAGAGATCATTGGTGTGATAGAGTAGAGTTGCCGAGGCACATAATTACCAATTGCTTCTGATTGGCATGATCATCTTGCTTGTAATCCACCTACACGTCTACCGCTAAATACATATATATCACGTCCACATCCATGCCCACATCTACATCCACACCCAAATGAAACTAAGAAACTAAAATTGGATAAGTCCTCGTGTATCAGCAGATCCAAGTCCAAGTCAGATGCAATTATTTGTGAGCTCTGTAATAAGTAACAAAGCAAACCCAATCCTATATTTAGGACCGGACTACAATAACTGAAATGATATAGAACAAGCATTGATTGGAAACAATAATATAGGCAGTGACCTGACGTGAGAAATAACAGATGTGTTGGGTAATTGAATAAATAGCAATAGTATATGTATATTCCATATATATCGATGTAATATGTATATAGCGGTATAAGGGAAACTGGTAAACTTGAAAGCTATGTGTAGACATTAATTTAGGTCCAAAGGTGTTGCTACCAGCAACAGTTCAAGCGAGAGGTACAACCTGATATTATTGGGTGACAGCAATCGTGGTAATTACTGTCGTCCTCGATCGATCAAGACCTCTTTACCCTATTCCCGGTTTCACTTCTCTCGTCTCTCCCTCTCGGTACTTGTCCCTCGCTCTACATAAACTACTAGCCCCATTCCCTTACTACCTTACAACCCTGCCTTCATCACTACCACTATAATCTATATACAACTATATAACTATATAACTACATAACTATTCATCATCTCAAAAGGTACTAGTAACCAGCAAACACCCACTTCTCAACAAGTATTTCAATGTGCTTTGGACTTAAATTACAGTGCGCTTCATTTCATCGCTCGGAAACTTTTAGTTTGTTGGTTTGGTTACTACGTATACTCTGTGAATTAAAAGGAAATTCGATATATTTGTTGCAATACTATTTATACTGAACTAGGTAATGTATAACGCGATATTAATTATATGTACGGGGAAAAAGTGCCAGCGAAATTTGAAAAAAAATTATAATTCTACTCCCGTAATCAGGTGGAATTTTTATCCACGGAAAATTTTGGAAATTTATTTCAATGTAATTTTTGTTTACAGAAGCCATCAAAGTCATTTTCATTGAAAGTTATTGAAAAAAGAAGCATTTGAAGGAAAAATTCTGAATCCTGATAAAATCAGTAGAATTTATCAGAAAAGAAAAACTAAGAAATTAAACCAATCAAAAAAATGAGGGCAGAATTTTATGGAAATCGTCTTGGAAAAAAAAAATTGTTAAACTTCTAGGGATTAAAACGAAAAAAAATTTTAGAGTGAAAATGTAAATTTTTGATAACTTTTTTTCACTAGATAAATTTTCTAAACAAGACACTTTTCCCATTATGGAGGCATTAATTCCGTCAGTGGGTACTTTGGAGGTCGGAAAGCTTTTATTGTCCTAAGAGTACTCGCACGAGCTTGTCAAGGTGTTATTCCACCTTGTATGCATACACTATTTTGTCTAAATGGATGCCTGTTGACAAGAGGAAGCGCTGCTAAGTCTAGTGTCTTTGATGATGAAGTTAAGTTTAGAGTAAGAGATTTGTTTTTTTTTTAATATAAAAAAAACTTGAATATAAACTCGCTATTTTATATATTAAATAATATTCAAAAAATTATTTACCACTTTATTTTTCCGGCAACTCACCCTAATTCACAGCCGATAAATTAAAAAAAAAATATTTCAGAAAATTGCACCTATAGATTTTTTAATTTTCTACACGTGCATTTTTTAGTTTTCTTTTTTTTTGTAATTGATTCACGAAAAAAAGAATTTCAAAAATTTTAAAATGTCTGCGAGCTTATGATACTGAAGTTCGCCGAGGTCTAATAATTTTTGGATTTTTGTTAAGCAATAAATTACAAAAAAAAAAATATTTCAGAAAATTGCACCCATAGATTTTTTAATTTTCTACACGTGCATTTTTTAGTTTTCTTTTTTTATGTAATCGATTCATGAAAAAAAAAAATCCAAAAATTTAAAATTGTCTGCCAACTTCAGGATAATGAAATAATAGTATAATTGAAAAAATAAAAATTTATAAAACTAATAACAAAATAATAATAACAAAAATAAGTAAAAGAAGTAGAAAAACGTCTGCAAGTCATCCACGTTATTCAAGTGCTCTCATGTCTACCATTCTCGCGTCTAAAGTGCATGAAAAACTTTTTTTTCAGTTGAGGATATAAGTTCTCGCTTGAGATGTTGAAGCGGACTTTTCAAAAGGACAAAGATAAAAATACATTTATATATATATCCACATATATACATGAATGTATGAAGGTACAAGTAAAGCTTCTAAATAAAAAATAGAAGGGGAAAGTTCCCTATACTCTTTCTACCCTATCTTTTTCAAACTCTCCCCATTTAAACCCACCCCCAGCAGCAAATTCATGCAAAGTTGAACTTGATATAAGTTATGTAGTAGCACGAGTGACGACATCCGGAATTGGGTATATCGAGATGTCTAGACGTTGCCGTTAAAAAAAAATGTAAATATAAATACACTATTTTTACAACATTTTATAACTTATACATTTCTTACATCATCCTCATGAGATGACTTTCCAGACAACCTGGAAAACATTTTTGACAGATATAAACTTTCCTAACCAGATTCCCAGTCATTTAAAACAAAAATAAACGAAAAAACTTTAAATAAAACTCATACAAGATAATAATAAATAAAATAACTCAGGCATTTATTAAATTTACTCACCAAACAGTTGATCTAGTTCATCAATCCTCCGAGATTTAATCCAGTTCATGTTATTTCAACTTATTTACTTGTTTTTCGTATCCGACACTAAATAAAACTTTTATCACCACAAACTCACAACAACTTTTATAATTAACTATTACTTCACAAAATAATAACTAAAAACTACGACCTACTTGTTATATTTTTTAGTTCATCATCATAATTAATTATAAACAAACACATAAATAAATAAATAACCCACTCGGGGATTTTAATGTTAAATTACTGATATTTATACGCGACTATTTGATAACAGTAAAGCTCTAATTAGTGTGTTTATTTGACGTTGATGATACAAGTCAACAGTCGGTGGCTTTGAATTACAAAGCTAGATATCAATCATCAGTAACTTTAGACTCAATAACATTTACCCCATTTTTTTTCGCTATATTATTCAATTACTGACTGTTAATATTATTACGAGCAACCTGCGGTCATTATGTGACTGCCCGAGTACTACTTCCAAATTTATTAAATATTTGAATTTCATTGTTTGTTAAAATTTGGACTGGAAAATTTACTATGGAATTTTTTGTTTATATTTATTATCATTGACAAAAATGACTGTAAAAAATTAGCGGAGTGGATGACTGTTTATTTATTTGATCTCCTCGGAGTGAAATTTACTCCGAACGAATTAAAAAAAATAAAAAACTAAAAAAATGCACGTGTAGAAAATTCAAAAATCTAAAGGTGCAATTTTTTCAAATACTTTTTTTTTAATAATTTATCGTTAAAAAAAAAAAACAAAAATTATTAATCCGGCGAACTTATGATCCTGAAGTTAGCAGACAATTAGTAATTTTTGGATTTCTTTTTTAAAAAACAAATTACAAAAAACGAAAAAAATGCACATGTAGAAAATTAAAAAATCTATAAGTGCAATTTTTTCAAATATTTTTTTTTTTAATTTATCGGTTAGAAATAAAATCAAAAAATTATTAAACGTCAGCTAACCAGATTCATAATAAAATCTGCATTTGCTCCCAATTTTTACAGTGCATTGATTGATTTTGAATCACGAGATTTAAAAAAAAAAAAATTACACATGTAGAAAATCTAAAAAACTAGCGGTGCAATTTTTTCAAATATTTTTAAATGGGGGAGGGGACACTGCTAAGAATTCCCTTAATATATATAATAATACTACTGACCTGTTTAATTAATTAATTACATAATTATATTTGACTAGCCTATTTTGTTATCACTGACGTCAACCCACTTGTTGCAACAAACAGTAAACTTGAATTAATTGTTAATTAAATAATCAAACTTTAATTAAAAGTACACACTGACCAGAACATTACTAGAGTTTCATAGTAATTTATATTAAAGCTTCTAGCACTTTTTAAAATGAATTTAAAACACGAATAAATAAATAAATATAATTAGTTTTGTATTAATTAAGTAATTAAAACTTTATCACTCACTATTTTAAATTAATTCATTAATTAATATATTTTTAAACTCTTTCGCGTCAGTACTGCTAGCGTCCATTTACTCATTTGTTTTTTCATTTATCGATTTATCGAATGGCCGTTTTTTTAAAAATTTTTATCGATTGGATTTTTATTTAAATATTTAATATTATTTTATTTTATTAATTAATAATTTTATTTATCGATTAATTAATAGTTTTAATTATTAATTTTAATGACGTAATGAGTTATTTTAATTGTAATTATAATTATAAGAATATTTTAAAAAAGCTCCGGAGGTTTCAAGTTTGCGCGGCAGGTGGCGCGATCTGGCGGCTAAAATTTGAAATTCAAATCAGCTGACCCGGCGTTTATTGTTATTATTCTGTTAGTAAATAACCAATAACCAAAATAAATAAAAGATGAACACAATAATAAGAAAATATATGCAATATATATTTATTATCATATATTTAAACTTATTTAATCATATTTATTGTGATTCAATTGTCGCAGTTGATTTCACCGTCGAGGGAAATGGATTTCACAGGTTTTGTATTTACAATTTATAATTATTATATTTAATATCTAATATAATATAACATAATATAAGGTAAATAGTTGAGTTATTGATCTTCGGTTTCTATTGGATTATAGTACTTAATTTTATTATTATTGCTTTGTCTTCATTTAATTTATTAGCTCAGTAGTTTTGCTTGGAATCTCAAAGTTATAATTAATGGAGGATAATAAATAAAATAATTTGACATATTAGTAAATCTTCCATATAAATAATAATGATAAATTATATATATTTATAAATATCTCATATATTTAACCAATAAATTTTTAAAAATCATTTATTTATTTATCATCTTATTTTTTTATAAAACTTAGTCCGACTAAAAATTTTCATGCATTAATTTTAAATTTTTTAAAATAATTACCCGAGTAATTTATGATGCCGACAGTTGCCGACACCTGAAATTTTAATTGTTCTTACCGAATTAATTTTTATCAGTCAATTTTTAAAAAAATATCCACAGGAAAAATTAGGAAAATTCTTCACATGCATTTTTTAAAATTCCCGCCATTATTTACTTAATTTATTTTAAATAAATAAACTATTTAATGGCCGCCACTTCCAGCATAATTTAAATAAATTACAAAATGCTGATAAATTTATAAATTATTCAAAATTCAAATTAAATTAAATTATCAAAATAACTAAATAATTATTAATTATTTTCCAGGACAATAAATTATCAAGTATCAGCTGAAAAATACATAAATTATGACTGTCATGTCGCATTACATCTAGAACTACCACCAGTTTTATACGTCAATATTAATGAACTCGCTGATCTTCAGCGATTTACCAGCGTAATTATTTAAACATTTCTCTTTGTAATTAAATAATTATATGAACATTCAAATTTATATATAAATAAATATTTACAGGTGAGAGCATGTGCAGTCGGTGAAACAAACGTCGAGTTATTTGCCGAAGAAGCTCAACCACAAGCAGTAACAATATGCACTCCTTTAAATTTTGATAAGACGACGTTGAATCTGACAATTCACCAGCGTTATCAGCGTGCTAAGGAAAAAGAAGACTACGCAAATGTTATTTTACCCCAACCAAAACTTTTGCTCGGCTGTAAGAAACGTATTAAAGAATATCAAGTGTCTTTAATTGATTTATGCGACTCATGTGTTGGCTTCGCTACCAAATGGCGGGAAATTCCTTATCAGACTGTAAGTAATCAAGTAAATATTTAAAATAAATAATATACTCATCGGTTTATTTATTTTTTACAGGAAACCAAAGACTACATGTGGATCATGCCAATAGGAGAATTAACCCACCGTTCATACGTAACTTACATAACTTTATTTACAAGCGTCATCGGCACTCTAATTATATTCAAAGCACTCTGGTCATTAAATTCGACTGATCACTTAAAAGACGACTGAGGTAAATAATTTATTTGTTTAAAATTAATTACATGAACTAGTAAATATTTACAATAAAAAGATTGAAAAAAAAAGAAGAAAAATTGGTGACGATGCAGAAGGAAATGAATGGAAAAATTTATTTGAGATCATTGTGAGTATTTTCAGAGTACGGCGGCTTAGTAGTAATAATATCTTTGTCGTTGTCTTTCTTGATTGATTCATAAGGCATTGGTTCTTCTTGAATTTTATAACTTTCACGTGCTGTTGAATTTCCGAGCTTGGGTTTTATTCCATCGTTCCACGGCTGTACTGTCGCTTTGCCAAAAAATACAAACGCTAAATTACCAGCTATATAAATACCTGCCGATAGTATATATACTTTTCTCCATTGAGTTATGTCAGTCTTTAAAAGAAATATTTGATAATTAAATTTATATGAAATATGACTAAATATTAGGGTGTAAAAAAAAAAGATTTCTTGGAAACTTGAATTCAAATTTATATTAAATTTTAATCTTTTTACTTTTCTAGCGAAACTATCAGACTTATCACAAAATGTCATAAGACCTTTTTTGTAGATAATTTCATTTCCTACAAATTATCTCTGATAAAGTTTTTCAAAATTCCGCATTCTTTTCTAGTTATTTACATTTTAATATCAAGTTCTTTAAAAAACTGATATTCTGATCGATTTTTTAAAAGCTTATCATTAAAATGGAAATAACTAGAAAACAATGCAGAATTTTGAAAAACTTTATCAGAGATAATTTGTAGGAAATAAAATTATCTACAAAAAAGGTCTTATGACACTTTGTGATAAGTCTGATAGTTTCGTCAGAAAAGTAAAAAGTTCTCAAAATTTACCGCAAATTTGACTTGCAGCTCAAATAACTTTTGAACAAATGAATTTATCAAAAAATGATAAGAGACTTTTTTTATAGAGCATTTAATTCCCTACAAAATCATGTCTGCATATTTTTCCTACGATACATCGTTAGCTTGTAAAAATCATGAACCGCAAAAAAATTTTTCCATTCTTATGGAAATTTTTTTTTTGAACACCCTAATAAATATAAAATAAATACATACTGGATCAGAAACAATAACACCATAAATAAGTGGCGCCATAATACCGCAGATATTAGCAGCAGCATTAGTGATACCCATAAGAGTACCAGCAAAATTAGGGCTCAGATCCATATGATTCATCTGATGTCCGCTGAATACCGCGACATTAAAAGCCACCGACATAATAAGAACACCAACGGCAACATTCCGATGCTCGCTGGTAATAAAACTCAGTCCGATGAGCGCGAGTGCCGGTATACATTCTCCAATAGTATTTGCTATTTTTCTTATTGATTCTAATGACGTGTAGCCGCCTTTAACTAGCTTGTCAGCCGTAAAACTTATCGGAAATCCAAGCAACCAGGCCGCTAAATACGGCAGCGCTGATACTATTCCATTCTGTCAATAGAAGACATAAATAAATTATATTATTTAATTATCCAAACATATCACGTATATTTTTCCGGTTAATCTTGACCCTTATCTTTAAGACGTAAGGTCAATATTGTATTTTACCTAGAGAATATCAATTGTCATTTATTTAAAGCCTTACTGATCGATACTCGTCATGATGAACAAGACCTTGCGCGGACAATATACGATTAGGTTATTTCTAATCAAGTGTCATCGATTATTCATTATCATTACCTTGGTACCGATTTCATTGACGAATAGTCAATCCGCTACCGATAAATAAAAGTTGCGAATACCAATTTATTTATTTTACATTTAAATTAATTTTTTTACGGTAGTATAGAATTTTATAGTTATCGAGTATTGGAATTTTAATTTATATATATGTATACGAAAATTGACTAACATAAAAAAATTGAGTGCTAAGTTGGGCCTTTCAACTCAATTACAAAACCGCGCGCTCCTTAAATAATTTCTCATTTAAAAAACGCGGGAAAATTTTCTTTTTAACTGAAATTTTATAACTCCGCGAATCAATAAATTGAAATGGTCATAAATATATTTTGTTTTATAGAATAGATTTTGAATAGAACCTCTTGTATTTTGTAGCCCATTGCGCTGTTCATATAAGCCGGTGTCTTAGTTAAGAGCATCCAGAAGCCCCATGCCTGAGAGCACTGCGCAATTAAAAGTGCCCAAACAGGTATCGATGTAAAAATGGCAGTCCAAGGTGTCTTTAGTGGCTGTAACAAGACAATTTATATCACAACTTAACAATAACCACCGTAAATAAATAAATGACTTATTTATTTAGTTCGTCAGTTAGTTAATTAGTTCATTGATTACCTCAGTAGTCTCCGTAACTCCAAGACTGATTTCAATATACTCTTTTTCATCTAACGGTATGCCGCGATGATCCGCCGGCGACTCTTTGCCGAGGAAGTAATAAGTTATGGACCAGAGAGTCGCAATACCGCCCCAGATGTAAAAACTCCCGGGCCAGCCGATTGATGAACCAGAGATGACGCCACAACTTAGTAATGCGATCACGTTACCCAGCCATCCACCCGAATACGTGCAGCTTCCTTTAATTTATTTCATTATCAATCAATGTCATCGTCGTAGTCTTCACTCATCAGTTAATTATTTATTCATTACTACATTAATTCATATGTCGGAGCTCCATAAGAGTGGGAAAAAATACTGTAGGGAGAGTTGCGCTCGAGTATAAATTTATATATAATTATTTAAATATGTGTTGTATTTATTGTCAAATCACCCAAGGAATTTTAAAATTCTGCATTCAGGCAGGAGTTGATACTTGGGATTTACATTTCGCTGGGAGAGACGTCATTGATTCAAAAATCGGCCCCGACAGCCCGCGGTCCATAAAAAATTTTGAATTTTAAATTAAAGTGACAACTTTTTACTCACCAGCTCTTCCTCTTTCATCAACAGGCACCCATTTAGACAAAATAGTATGCATGCAAGGTGGAATTACTCCTTGACACGCGCCGGTTAGTACCCTGAGAACAATAACGGCCTCCCAGCCTCCATAAGTTGCCGCCAAAGGAATCAACGCCGTGACGATGCCGCATATACCCACGGCGAAGCACAAAAACTTGTGCGCTCCAAACCTCTGGGCCAGTTCTCCTCCAGGTATGTGCGTTATCACATACCCCCAGAAAAACGAGCTCAGTATCATGTTCTGCACACTATCGCTCCAATCAAACTCCTCGAAATTAGGATTCGCCGAGTCCGCTTTGACCATCGCTACCAAAGAAATAGACAACGCGACTCTCACAGCGTAACAGCAAAAAAATCCTAGGGTCAGAAGCAGCACCTGGATATGACGGCAGCCTATCGATGCTGCAAATAATTTATTTTGAATAAAATGAAATTTTAATTTATAAATCCGCGGAATTCAAGGACAGATTCCTCTATTGTTTATTTATTTATTTATTTATATGTTTACTTTATTTATTGATATAACTTAAAATATGTAAGAATGTAGACAGTTTACAATGTGCGCGTATCCGTCAATAATACGTGTCACGAATAATTATCTTGTGTAACGTCTGCATTCTTAACATATCAATGCTGTAATATTTTAAACAAATTTTTTAACATTTTATTTATCTAATAATTACATCAAATTTATGACACTTAGCAGTCGCTTATCACTTAATATATATGCTATATACATTCATAGATTAATGTTAAATCACTTCGATTACAAAATTATTTTTCTCAAGTGTTTTTTTTACACTTAAGCTATTATCAAATTAAACCCCGATTGCTTAAATAAATAAATAAAATCAATTACCTTTAGGTGGGTTGGGAGGAACTCTCATATTTTCCGCCCTTGAAATCCTCCGGGTCGACAGCCGGGAAGACATTTTAACTTTTTATTTGTTTACTCAATAAACAAAAAAAAAAATCACTGCAGCATCCAGTCTTTAAAAATATTATCTCGTCCTCTTTCTTCTTCCTTCTCTTCCTCGTTTTCTTTCTGTACGCCGTGATTTTCTTATACTTAAAATGTTAACGTTGAGATTAACGCATTTACTTTGAGCAAAAATGATCGCATCAACGAGGTTTTATGGCGTTCTATATGTACGAAAAGTTCCCCACTACTATCCGCGGATTGCGTGGTTATTTTCAAGGTGCACTAACGTCGGTTTATATATATGCATTCATACGTGGAACATATATATATTTTTAAACTCACAATCTCAACTATTCACATCAATCACCCGAGACATTCTGCTAAAGATTTCCTTACATCAAATCCTTATATATTATACTACTACTTTTTTATCACGTTACCTCTTTATTAATTTTTTATGATAAATTAACTACTTATCTTTTGGTACCGAGGACAATCACATGAGATAGCACGTGTTAACTTGTATTGACATTTTTTTAATTATCGATCAGTCGTATCTCAATTATTTTCCTTATATTTTAGTAGATAAACTCTTAATTATTTTAACAATATTTATATTTTATAAAATATCATTTTTTACAATAAATATACTATATGTATATATATAATAAATACATGCATTATTATTTTATATAATTTAATCTTAAGAATAATTCTTCTTAAAACTTAAAGAATTTTTATCTAAAATATAAAAAAAACTCTATTTTTAATTCAAATATTTTTCGAATAAAAAAATTTAAAAAAATCCTGATCTAGCTCAGTAGTGTCATTAATAAAATAAAAACAATAATTAGTAAATTAAACTATAAATAATAATTATTTTTATTAAAAATAAATAATCGCAGTCACTTGAACTGAAAATCGTTAAAATAACTGCATATATAATATATATCCACTTATATACTCAACGTTATTGGGAATAGATTTGTCCATTTTTATTTCCATGATTCGGATCATCCCATTCTTGTATTTCGCCTTTGCCAAAAAGCACAAATATCAAATTACCAATAAAATATATCGCCGCTGATATATAAAATACTGTGTGCCATTGAAGTACATCGTTCTTTAAAAAAAAATAAAGCAATCAAATTATCAGTTAAATAACAAAGTAAAAAACAAAAATCACTTACTTCATCGGTAACAATCAGACTGACGATAAGAGGGGCGAGAATCGCGACTACAGAAGCCAAGCAGTTGGTGATTGACATGAGAACTCCTGCGAAATTAGGACTTAGATCAATGTGATTTATTTGGAACCCACAGAGTGTTCCGACATTGAGGCCTACTGCAACAATAAGAATAGCCACTGATAGAGTTTTGTGACCTTCTGGAACAAATGCTAGTCCTAATAAAGCTAGTCCAGGACCCCAGTGCCCGACACTGTTGCTTATTTTTCTAGCCAGTCCTCGTGAAAGTCCTTTCTTCTGGCTCCAGTCGCTCAGCCAACTTACAGGAACCGTCAGAAGTAACATCGCAATATACGGCAGCGCTGATATCAAGCCGTTCTAAAAATTTATAAATTTTTTTGGTACCGTAGCCAACGAGGAAAAAAAATTGAGCATTGTCAAGCGAGAAATATTTTTTCATACCTCTTTGAAGTTAAACTTTAGTATGCTCGCCATATAAGTTGGCAATTCTGTCAGCAGCATCCAGAAACCCCAGTTTTGCCCGCAATGAGCAATTGCCAGTGCCCAAAATGGGACAGAAGTTAATATACTTATCCAAGGTGTCTTAATATTTGCCTGTAAAATAAAAGTAATTATAAGCGAGGTTAATCTGAAGGTGATCAATTTCTTAATTACTTAATTTGGACACTGAAATTAAGTTAATTATATTAATTATTTTTTTATCAATGCACCTTTTCAGAGACATCTTCTTGAGACTGTCCTAGACCGCCTTCAATAAATCTTTTTTCTGCGCTGGTTATTTTTAAACGACAGCACACTATACTGGGCGATTGTGTCAATAGGATCGGGGAATCGTAACCGAAGATGAAAAATACAGAAGACCAAATAATTGCCGCTGCACCGAAGAAGTAGAAGACACTTCGCCATCCGGCGTACTGGATCAAAACTCCGGATATCGGATAAGATATTGCAGTGCCAAATTGTGCGCCCGCGTATGTAATACTACCTGATTAAAATTGATAATTAGTTTGTGGGTATGAGGTGTCTAGTTTAAAATATTTTTTTTAAACCTTTGAGAAATTACGAGACATTAATAATTAATTAATTAGCAATAAGTGACCATTGAAGTCTTAACTGTGAAGTAAATTATAAAAAATAATGGTCATGTAGATAAATAAATTACCCAATCGGCTTCTTTCACTGGGTGGTACCCATTTAGATAAAAATGTATGTACACATGGAAGAAGGCAGGCTTGACTTAAACCCATAATAACTCTGCAAGCACAAGTAGCAGCCCATCCACCTTGATCATTCGCTAATGGTACCAGCAAACTTAATAATCCATTTATCAACAAACCCCATCCCAATACTTGCTTAGCACTCCATTCTCTCGCCAAATATCCTGATGGTATTTGCATTACTGTGTACCCCCAAAAAAATGAACTCAACACTACTCCGGCGTGCTCTGAATCCACTCTGTTGTTCTGGAAAAAAAAATCCAGTCATACCCGTAATGCAAAGGTAGTTCTTATTTAAATAAATTTTTCTGTTTTCTCTAGAATTTGTCTAGGATTCTCAAAGAAATAAAGACGGCAATATATATATTCTAAAAGAAATATACCTGAGAAATAATAATTTTCTAAAACGCAACTATAAAATGATTTTTTTCGCAATCAAGCATTTACACTTTGAAGAAAAGCTTAATATTAAAAATCTTAAATCATTTATCAGATTAATGTTATCATTAAAACTTTTTCTATTGATTATCAACTTTTTTCCTCTCGTTCCCCGTACTCATGCTTGTGTATGACGAAAGAATAAATGATACGATTAATTTAATAAGACAATGTAATTATAAATATAAATATAAATACTATTTATTAGAAATTATGATTAATGGAAAATTTACTCTCTTAATTTATTTTTAATTAAAATGATAAACATACATTCGTTGAATCTTCTTTCATAGCAACGATAGCTAATGACAGACACAATCGATTGGTGTAAGCGATTGTTATCCCCAAAAATAATAATAAACATTGCAAATGTCTCGCTCCAAATCCTCCTTGTTAACAAAAAAAATTAATTGATTAATTATAAATAAAAATTTGATTAATAACTTAATTATATTTTCATGAGTTATTACACAGATATTATAATCATATCGCAATGTAGTTAATGACATTGATTATCAACAATTGTTATTAAGTTTGACCTCAAGTAAGTGCAGTAATTACTGTGACAATAACTCGCTGCATAAATATTTATATTTACATATTTTTTTTAATTTTATTTTAACTAATAAACGTTCGGAAATAATTGACAGTGCAGGTATAAATTATAACAATTGTCAGAAGTAGAGCACTTGAGATTTATACCTTTTTTATCAATAAATATAAATTTTATAAAATGTACGAATTTTAATTTCATAAATCGAGTTATAGAAAAATAGATAATATTTTTTTTATTTTCTAGAAATAAAGAACTGAGAAGTTATTAAATAAATATATATTTATATGTATATAAAAATATTTATCATAAATAACATTTTTATACGCAATGATTGCGCAATTCATATAAATATCTATTAATAGGAATAATATATATTTATGTTATCGATTCATTTTTTAAATTTTCGAATGAAACTAATAATTTAAATTTGAACCAATGAAAATTATAAAAATATAAGAAAGTAAATAAAAATTATGTCGACTTTTGTATGAAATTCTGATGTAAATTTAAATTATAAAAAATTTACAAGGATTTTTAAAGCAAGCGAATTATATTAATTAATAAATTAAATTAATTATATATGTGAAATTTATAATACGTTGACTTTTACATTAAAATCTGCGCTTACGAATTCAAAAATTACTTTCTATTTTTAATTAAATAAGAAAATATTTTTGTTTTCATTTAAATTTTACTGCCGTGAAAAGTATTTAATAAACGTTTTTTTTTTTAAATCAATTGTCATTTATTTTAATTCTCTTTCGTTAATGTAAATATAAACAAAACTGTTAACAAATTTATTTTTAAACCAAAAGTTATCGCATTTTTCCCAATCTCAATTGCTTATTAATTTTTAAAAATAAATAATTATCAATGCAACCAATTTTTAATTAATTTATTGCGCAAGTCACATAAATATCTACTGATAAATAATCAATCTATTATCAATTATTATTTATTTTAAAATCATTAAAAAATAGCGGGAAAATTTTCAAAATAATTTACCTGGTTTTTTTATTTTTTCTTCAATTACCATATTCTTAACATTCGTCGTCATTATTAATAATTACTAATTACTCAATCAACAATTAGTTACAATAAAAAACCGGCTTTCCTCTAATTATATTAAAAAATTTAAATAATTAACAAATTAGTACTCAAATATTTTTACTTGCTAGCATATTGTTTGAAAAAAAATTAATTAAACAAACTCGCGAACCGGTTGTTTGTAATAACAATAACAGTAAGAAAATATCAAATTACATTATACATATGTACATATATATGATTAACAATAAAAAATATGTTAAGTCCATAAGAGTACTTTATTAACTGCGATTTGAAACACTCGCAAGATTTCAAATGACGTTAAATTCTCCCTCCTCTGTCTTCTTAATCTCGATTGTTCATTAATTTTTTTTTACGATTGACGCTGCAAAAAAATCGATCGCTTTTATTTAAATGCACGTTAACAATTAACTCGCTACCAAAATACTATAGAAGTAACGAAAAAAGTCAAGTTAATTATTTAAGTTCGTTAAATATTCAAGTAAATTTCACCGTCTTATCAACATTCCGCGCGTCTTTTTTAATTTATTTTTTATTTTTTCTATTCGCTGAATTTCCTACTCCTACCTGGAATCTTTATCATTATTGCATATTGTTATATTTATATATATTATGTATATATTTGTGTAGTAAGGCAATCACAGGTGTATGAGCTTGTATAAAAATAGATCACCGACTCGATATCTGACTCCGTGGCGCAACGGTAGCGCGTCTGACTCCAGATCAGAAGGTTGCGTGTTCAAATCACGTCGGGGTCAATAATTATCAAATTTTTTTTTTTTAATTACTTCCGGAAGAATTATCTATAATTATGATCAATATGAATCTTATATAACTATTCAATTTGAATAAAAATTATTCTTAGTTATATTTTTAAATATTCAAAAAATTAATTCAAATTTTTTAAATTCAATGGTTTGATTTAAGATATGTAAACATATATTTATTTATGATTTTAGCTTAGAGTATTATCAGATAATTATTTGAATAATTACAAATATTTAATGAGTGTGAATGTAGCAGACATGAGGCAAATTTTAAATTACAAGTAAACGAATTAATCGGCTATAAATATATGAAAAATAAAAACATGCACATAGTCATTTTCAAATTCTATAAATGCGCATTTTTCAAATTTTATTCGATTTACATTTATTTCAAAATTTTAAAATTGACAGCTACGTTCACATTCATAATATTTAAAATTATCAAAAAATAATATTCGTTTTTTTTTTAATAAAAATGTTATTTTGCATTTGAAATTTAAAAAATGTTTCGAAATCAATTGAAATTTCAAATAAATATTTTCTACCACAAAATTAAAAAAAATTATCTGTTTTATTTGTTTCCTCCTTAAAAACTAGTCCTCATTTTTGCAGCATTTGAATTTCGCGCGCTTTCGAAAAAATTTAAATTATTTAATTTCTCAAATATTTACTACAAAATATGAAAATATTTTTATTCCACTAAATTTTTAACACAAAAATAGTCTAGAATTTTCTTTTTTTATCAACAAATAGAAATTTCGTAAATTTACAAACTATAATCGCAACAAAATAATCTTCGGTTGTTTCCGGCTTAAAATTACCGAAACCGAAAGTAAACGAAAGAAGTGATTTATTGAACTTAGTATTTAAATTGTTTGCCGGTTTTATTTCCTTAGTTGTTGAGTTGTTTGTTTAAAAATATTTATTTATTTATTTTATTTAAATTTAAATAAAATGGCTAAAGAGAATGAAACCATTACTGTAAAAAAACGGAGAAAATCTATCAGTAGTAATAATAATGGTAATAATACTAGTACTAGTGTTGTTAAAGAAAATGATATGTACAAGGTTAGGTTCATTTATTTACATTCATTATTTATTATTATTTACTTATTATTATTCTATTGTTTATTTACTTAACAATTTCAGTAAAAAAAAAAAAATAAAAATTAACAATTAGTATTTTAATTAATAGGCAATAATAACTTACGAAGAAGAAGAAGCGGTTGCTCGATCTCCAGAGCAAGATTCAGAAAATTTTCTGTCAACATGTGGGGCAATAAGAGATGCGATGAGTAAAATCGCTAAATTAAAATCTAGTGATGACTCTAGCGTAAGTAATTATTCATTTATTTTAAATTACTAAAGCAATAAGTCAAATTTCCCGCCGTTTTTTATTATTATTAATTTTATATTTATTTAAATAAATGCAGGCAAAAGAGGATATACATGAGCTGCAAGTACAAACCGCGCTGTCGTTCATCGAATTAAAAAAATTGAATCGTATGGAAAAATTCCGGACTAAATTCGCGCGGGATTCATTAGCAGAAGCCAAAAGTGGAGTTGACAGCCGGCATTTGCAGCTGCAAAATTTATTATATGAAGTGATGCATCTGAAGAAGGAAGTTATCAAGTGCTTCCAGTTCAAGTAAGTTTTTAAATAAATAATTTTATCAATTGCCCATTAATTTAAAAAAATAATTACTAGGTCTAAGGACGAGCTGATAGAACTGGTCCCCGAAGAGGAATTTTACAAAGAAGCACCAGAGAGTGTTTCCCAACCGGAAATAACGAAGGAGGATCCACATAAACTACGTCTAGCTCGCCTGGAGTGGGAGTTGACTCAACGGAAGCAGTTGGCGTCGCTCTGCGACCAGTTGACGGAGAGCAAAAAGAGTGTCGCTGAAAGTATCGAGACCAAGCAGCAGCGACTGGACAACCTGGGCCCGCAACTAAGATCAATACTTGAAGCAAGTAAACCTCTGCAAGACAGTTTGGGTCTTCCGCTGGACAAGATCCACAAAGAGCACCAGCGAGCTGGACTTTTGGCGTCTCCGCTCTACGTTCTCTATGTGAAAGCGACAGCTTACCGCGATGCCTATGACTCGAGCTTATCTGTGAGCGTCGAAGGCGACGACGAGGACGCCAAGAGGATAAACAACAACGAGGGGACCCAAGAATCAGACTCTGATATCGAACAGCAGTCGGAGACGCCACCCGATGACATTCCAGTTCACAAAAAACGCCACCACCGTCTCTCCCGCGAGGCCCGTGAGGAAGAAAAGAAGTCGAAAATCCTCCACAAGCATCCGCTGAATGTCAAAATCATAATCACCATCAACGGAGATACCAAAATGACTCTAGACTTTTATTACTTGACATTCCTTAAAGTTATTACCGTCGAGTCACGTCTGGATACCGTCGACAGCGACAGTGCGACAGCCCGCGACATGTTGAACTCGGAGTCGATTCTTCGCGAGCTCTATCCCCAAGACACCGGAGCCGAGAGTCCGAACCCTGCGAATACTTACCAGTTAAAACGTTACCATCTCGCGCCTTTTGGTTCTCTCGGTCTCGGGATCCCCTACAAGTGGGCCCAGAGAATGGCCGGGATAAATTTGATCTCCGCTGACTCAAACTCCGACCAACATATAACTCGTCAGCAGCTGGCGCAGAACAACGTCGAGAGTATTTTAAAAGAAATAAAACGCCGGGTGAAAGCGCGTCTGGATCTTTGCACAGAAATCCGTTTGCTCGAAGCAGGGAACATTTCTCTGTCCGGTGACTCCACGGATTTGAATCCTCAGAAAATCGCGACTTGTTTGCACAAATTCGCGCCAATGTCCTGGAAGAATTACTCAGCTTGTCCAGATACTCTGAACATTTGTAAAAATAATCTAGTTTCTTCTTCTGATATTTATTACGAAGCCGTACTGCGTCGCGGTAACCGTAAGTATTCAAATATAATTACTTATTAGTCAAATACTCCAGCATTAATATCAATAATAATTATAATAATTGCAGATGAACTTACTGCGCACATCGCAATAAAACCGGACTACCCAAAAGTATCAGCAGTAATAAGTATAAACATGAATCCGTCATTGGTAACGTCAGCAGACGTGATCCGCGACATCGAACGGGAGATAAATGTCATGTGGGATCGCCCGCCAACGATTTCAAATCAACTGCAACGACTGAGAACCTGCTTTGACATTTATTTGGAGACAGAAAGCCTTGCGACGCGTGAAAAAATATTTTTCCATACCGTCAAAGGCAGAACACGTGCCCGTCCCTACAAATATTTGCACATTGGGGGTGGAATTTTCACCCAACGATAATTAAAACTTAAATTACTTTACTTATTTTATTTAAGTATCAAAATATATGTAAGATATTGAAGATTTTCATAATAAACGATCATTCAATCAAGCAATTTAGCGGTTCCTCGTGTGACAGCACCAAAGTACGACCGTAAGTAACGTTTTAATTTATTGTTTTCCGCTACTGCTTGGCTGTACTGCTTCTTGCGAATGAAGTTTTCGGCTTTTATGGTATTGAAAGCTCGCCAAAAGTTGTCCAGGAGCTGGTAGGGGCTGATCATCGAGTCGGTAATGATGCCAGAGTCTTCGGAGACGTCGTCGGGTTCGTCAGTCAACGGCCCGTACTTGCTGGCAAGAGGCTCCAAGCTGGAGCACATGTTGACCAGCGTCGCCACGGCGCTGCTTTTCTCCTCCAGGGTTTTTAATTCCTCGATCACTTTTCCACTGACGAGACTCAGTCGCTTCAGCTGGATCTTGTCCACGGTCTGATGGACTCCGATCTTTTCTCTGAGCTTCCAGACACGAGCGTTCAGCGTCTCCATCTTAGCCTCCAGATCTTTTATACTCTTGTTCCTGGTCTCGGTCAATAAATTCTCTTGGTATTTTAAATTATCGATTGTCGAGGTCAGGAAATTTTGAAGCTGCGGAAAACTGGCGGCTTCATTCTTGTGATTTTCGTCAAATTTTTTTAAATTTTCGTACTGCTTCCTACGATCTTCAGTCGCGTTTTGATAACTGGTGATTACTTTTTTAAATTTTGACCAGAGCTCGGTTATTTTGCTCCCGGTCGTACGTTTTATTTCTCCGACAGCTTCAGCTTTCTGTAATTAATTAATTATCAATTATTCATTTTTTATTTTAATTAATCGGTCATTAAATTTAATTGATTATAAATTTTTGGTGATAAAAAGTATTAATGTTTTTTAAATTCTTATCAATGAAATTCCAAATTGATAAGAAACTTTTTTGAATAAAAAATTCAAGAAAAAAAAAAATGGGTTTTTACTAGATGACTGATTGTGATAAAATTAAAACAAGTAGGTACTAATTTTTATCAATTGCCAAGTATGCTGATAAGATTTTAATTTTAAAAAAAAATTTCGGCAAAAATGGAAAATTTTAAAAACTATTTTTACCGAGAATTTATTTTTAAATGAAATTTTCAGTGAAACTGTAGGTCTAAGAAAAAAATGTTTCAAACAAAAGTTGTAGGAAATTGAATTCTCTACAAAAAATGTCTTGAGACTTATGATCGTATCTCTGATAATTAAGAAGTTATAAAGAAAATAAATAATAAATCAATTAAATTTAAGACAGTTCAAATTCCTTTTTTTTCTTCAACTCCCAATTACTCCTGAATAATTAGTCATATGTAAAAATGTCAAGAGACCTTTTTTGTAGAGAATTTAAATAGCTACCAAATGACCCCTATACATTTTAGTCGTATCTTCAATAGTTCAGCTAGAATTTCAGCTTTTCAAGATTAACTACTGAGAGGAAATTTTTTTTATTACCAAGAGCTAAAAAAAAAAAAAACTTACAGTAAATTCAACATTGTAAGTATTGACAGCATTTCTGGTTTTAGTTTCCATCAATCTCTCGTTGATAAAACAATTTTCAGCGTAAATAATAGTCTCAAGATGTTTGCAGCTATCAATCAACTCCCCTTTGGCATCAGCCATTTCGTTGAGCTCCCCGACCTTAATCAGCATTACAGATTTAATATAATTTGCATGTAAGCCCTCGAGTCTCTTCCTATTACTATTAATCAATTTATCAATCATTTGCATATGTACTTCTTGCAGTCTGCGGTGATAAACATCAGCGTTTTCTAACTCTTCGTAGAGTCTATTGATAATCGCGTTCTTGCTACGCAGCGTTTCATCAAAATTCTTCCACAGATACTCGACTTCGTCATACAACTCACGGCATTTGAACTGCCGTAACTTGAATCTCCATTGCTCGTTTATCTTTGCGGTGTTCAAACGAGAGAATGCTTCTTCACGCTTCAATTTGTTCTTCGTAAAACCAGCGATAAGCTGCTGCTTACGGCGCTTGGCTTCCAATTCAATTTCCGCGCGATGCTGCAGGTATCGGAGTCGTTCCTCTTCGCTCATCTTTGCCAGTTTTGATCCCTTGTTTTTTTTCTTTGGTGGCATTTTTAAGTTTTTATTATTTAATCTTATTTAATAATCAGTTGAGTAGTTTCACTATTTTAAGCTCTACGCAAAACTGTTGGACTAAATGTTTGATCAATAATCTCATTAAGTTTTTTTTTTTTTCACCCTAATACCAGATATTATGTATAATTTATTTTCATACAGAAAATTAAATAAAAGATTTCAAGTATTTAATAATAATAACGATAACGATAGTGGTAGTAATAATAATAATAATAATAATACTAGTAGTTGTAGAAGTAGTAGCAGCAGCAGTAATAGTAATAATAATAAGAATAATAATAATAATAATAATAATAATAATAATAATAATAGTGGTTGCAGCAGTAATAATAATAATAACAATAATGATAGTAGTAGTAGTAACAGTAATAATAATAATAATAATAATAATAATAATACTAGTAGTTGTAGAAGTAGTAGCAGCAGCAGTAATACTAATAATAATAATAATAATAATAATTATAATAATAATAATAATAATAATTATAATAATAATAATAATAAAAATATAAGGAAATGAGTTCTTTATTTAACATTTACTACATTATTAACAATTTTAAAGGCTATAATTCATCTTTAGTAATAATCAGTACTTATTTTACATTAATGTTATTCTTAATTTAACATTCAATAGATCTTTTAAAAGTTACAATTGTCTCTTCTCTTATTTTTATTGGTAAATCATTATACCACATGAACCCTCTATATAAAATAGACTTTTCAGCTGTTTTTGTTCATGTATGTTGAATTTTACTCATTTTATTGCTTGCATAGTAGCTATGTTTACTATTTAGAAGACCAATTTGATCAGATAGATATGATGATATTGTTATTAACCATTATATAAACCAGTAAGCAACGATTAAACATTAAACTTTGTTTTACAGCCTTAATAGTAATAATAATAATAATAATAATAGTTGTAGAAGTAGTAGCAGCAGCAGTAATAATGATAATAACAATAATGATAGTAGTAGTAGTAGTAACAGTAATAATAATAATAATAATGATAGTAGTAGTAGTAACAGAAATAATAATAATAATAATAATAATAATGTAACAAAATGAGTTCTTTATTTAACATTTACTACATTATTAACAATTTTAAAGGCTATAATTCATCTTTAGTAATAATCAGTACTTATTTTACATTAATGTTATTCTTAATATAACATTCAATAGATCTTTTAAAAGTTACAATTGTCTCTTCTCTTATTTTTATTGGTAAATCATTATACCACATGGAATCTCTATATATAATAGACTTTTCAGCTGTTTTTGTTCATGTATGTTGAATTTTACTCATTTTATTGCTTGCATAGTAGCTATGTTTACTATTTAGAAGACCAATTTGATCAGATAGATATGATGATATTGTTATTAACCATTATATAAACCAGTAAGCAACGATTAAACATTAAACTTTGTTTTACAGCCTTAATAGTAATAATAATAATAATAATAATAATAATAATAATAATAATAATAATAATAATAATAATTTGAGATGGACTCTTAATTATAAGGGATAAAAAAAAATATTTCAAAGAGAAAATAAAATCAACAAATTTTTATTGCAAAAATGAAAATTAATACAAATATTAACAATCGCTTTCTTAAAAAAACTCGAATTACATAATTACCATAAATAATACTTAATTAACATGATTGCCAAAACTGTCGGAATAAATAAAAACTTCAGGTACATACTAATTCCTACTAAAAATTATGTCCATTTATACAAATTTACTGATACCCAATATTTATTTCGCGCGTGTTTCGTTTTTCATGTATTCGTTTACTATATATCGTAATATCAATTGAATATTTCTATTCTCTAATTATCCGATTACAACTACAGCTTTATGTACATTTTACTACTTATCATTAAAAGAGGGAACAATCAATCGAATACCATAAAGTTGGCACTAAAATTCAGTTATTTATAAACATTCAGGTTCATAATTTAAAAAAACGTTAGTTATTAGCATTTACAAAAATTTAATTACACAATTAATGTTTGTATACAAAATTTACACGAAGCAAGTACCTGGTTTTAATTTGCGCAGGGTTATAGACAACGTACTCATTGTGCGCTAGTGTTAGCTGGTGAAAAGGATCTACTTTTACGGGTTTTCCGTAAGGCACCAGAACATTATCCGGAGTCTTATAAAAATCATGGGGATCCGGAACATTTCTGCCTCTTCCGAAGGTAGAGTGGAAGCCGTAAGGCAGTGCGGTGATGAAATCAGCCTGAGTTCTTTCATACATAAGGCCTAGAGCGACTTCGCAAAGCAGCAGAAGACCTGTTGTGTTGCTGTAAGTGGTGCTGCAGTAGTTAGCAGACTTGGATACCATGTCAGCGAAGTAAATTCCCTTGCCGAACATCCAGCCCGTAGATGGAGCTTCCGGTGGAGCGATACGGAGTCCATGAGCTAGGATACCAGCAAAATTGGTGATACGGGAGCCATGCCACAGGAGTTTTTTATTGGGCAGCCCGGAAAATTCTCTGTATCTCTCGTCTTCGCCTCTACGATTGATAACGAAGATGTTCTCGATTTTTAATTCGTAGGAACCGTGATATTCCGAGTGAGTGTTCATTGCGTAGCGTTGAATTATTCTGTATTCATAGGAGTTAGGATCTAGGACATCGATATGAGTATTGAGCTTGAAGTACCGGTCGTCTATCGGGTGCTGATTTACATCGATGTCATCATACAGTATCCGGTAAGAAATCGCCATCTCGATCAACGAGTGCAGCATCTCACATTTTTTCTTTACCGCTTCCTGGGAGTCGAGAACCGGGGGACTGTTCACTCCAAACGAGTGAGGAACCAGAGTGTAGAACTGGTTTGATGCGTCGATTAGTAACGTCGGATCAGCATTGCTTCCGATTATGTTCATTACGTCACCGAGAACGCGATAGGCTTGCTGGATTTGCTTAGTAGACAATGCACCCAGAGGCATTCTGTCGATGTCTAGTTCGTACTCCAGCATCACCTCCTTCATGTATTCAACATTAAAAATCAAAGCAACAAGATCTTTTACAGGTGTTTTCAATTGGCTTTGCATAGTCGACTGCATCCTGCTAATTTTAGTCTCATCAGTATCCTCGGTGTTTATCAAATAAAACATACCCGGGCGCTTGACAAATGAAGCAGGATCACTGCCCCATTCATTTCCCGTTTTTTTCAAATAAGTTTTTATAAACAAATCAATACAGGAGTCTAGGGACATAGATCTCATATTAGACCCTCCAATCGTCGTGCCAATTCTTCCCCAGCTAGTAAACAGCCAAAATTTACTACCGTTATCATGCTCGAGTATCTGCATTTTGTAGTAATCATTCTTGTTGTCTTCAATGTCCGTCAGGCCAAGTGTCACCGTGAACTTATTGGCACCCTGCTGATAAACATGGGCCACGTGGTCTAGCCCACTCTTAGGATCAACAGCTCCGCCGCCTTTTATTTTCAGCGTTACTTTCCCTTTGCCAGTTAGATTCGCCAAATAACCAGCGCATCTAACACTCGGATCACTTCCCCACGCGCTAATGGTTCTCGCGACGATCAATTTAAACGGAGCGTCAGTGCAATGTTTTGCTTCATCAACGAAACCTTCGCCAACGACATTAACTCTCAGCCGCTGGGCGTCTTTTATCATCTGATTAGGCTTCGCAAGAGTCCGGACAGAGGATACCACCGCAGCCACTTCTCTGGTGATTTTCGTAACGATTTTCCCGCCAAGTTTTGTTATATTTTTTTTCAAAATCTCCTTGTTGTTGAACGTCTTTCCAACGATCGCAAACAACAATCCTTTTAGCGGCTTGACTTCATGAGCCACTTCAGCGCTGTCTTCTGCGACGGGCTCCTCTACTTCTAGAGTAACTGGGTCCGATGGAGCTGATAAGCGAATCATACGATCCTGGACTCGAGACTCGTGGAAATGAAGGAATAGATACCGCTGTCTAATATCATTGCTGAGAATGAACTTTGTCCTCACGGGATAGACGCTTACGTTCTTGCACTTGGTCCACTCGGTAAGATTACCCATGCAGCGATATCCCACACCCGATTCGAAGATGTAATTGAACCCCAAGCATTTGAAACAAATCGGCAGAGCTCCAAAAACCAGTTGGTCGGCCACGGCTTCGACTATTTCTTGCCTTGATTGGGGAACGAGTTGACCATTCGATTTCAACATGCGGAGCAGGTCTTTTTTGCTGACATCCTGCAGCAAGTCGATAACTTCAAACAATTCTTCGTTCTGTTGCTTCATAGTTTTCTCAAGCTCATCAACCGAAGCGGTTTCTTCCGCAGTATATTCTATCCGCGGCAGACATTCTAACATCAGATCTCTATGATGGGACCAGACTTTGTCATCATAACCAGGCATATCATTCCCTGCGGCAAAGAATCCAAGCTCAATGCGCTGGTTACAGAAACATTCAAAGTGATAGTTATGGGTACCGACAAACAGAAGATTTTCGTTGTGAAAAACATGCTTTGTTATACACAAGTTGTCTTTTAAAATTTTTAATCTACAGAGATTACAAGTCACGCGATCCGATGGTGAATACTCTACTCTAAAATATTTTGGGTTGCAGGGTCGATGGTTTTGAATTTTGTTACTGGTACCCGCCGCTTCTTCCTCAGGTTCTGGTTTGTTTTGTTCTAAAAAAATTAATACTTAGGGAATATGTCCAAAATTTTTAATAAGAGTGGAGTGAAAGAATCAAGTTTTCTCTGAATCCTAGAGTCATCTTAGACTCACCCGAGAAAACTTCTGAAATAGCGCTAGCACGTAGAAGTGAAAGAAAATAGTTTTTTTCCCAACACCGAGCCCTGACTGGATTGTTTATGTGCCGGGTTCAAAAGTATATTGAAAGTTACATAAAAAGTAATAAAGAAACATCTTACCAATTTTCCTCTTTAGAAATTCTTGATCTCTCCACCTGATATTATCTAAATTACAAATATCTCCTAAAGTTTCTGGTTTCGTTTCAATAAAAAAACATTCTGGATGAAACCAACTCGAGGTTACTTTATCAATAAACGGCCGCTGTCAAAAAAATTTAAACAATCAATAACTATAAATACTTTGTTTGTATTTTTGAGAATCCACTGGCTCAAATTTAGTGATCAGTGACAACACGTGGTCATGATTACTCAAACAAACAATAACCTCAAAGTAAAACAAAAAACAAAAACAACAATTACCTCAATATTTTTGACGAGTCTCAATTCATTTTTTCCAATTTTCGATTGACACCATCTGCAAACGGCGTTTCCAGATTTCGCATACTCCGCTCTGTACGTTTCTTTCTCAGCCATTTTTAAAATTTGTCGATGATAAATTTGAATTTATCATTAAAAAATCAATATAATCATAAAGTATAAATTATTTTATACACAGTCCAATAAAAACACCAAATAATTTACACATAAAATAAATTCAACTAGACATTGAAAACTCGGGCCGCATTTTCCCAAAATTCAGTTGCAAAATAAAATAAAATAAAATAAATAAAACGTGAGCATGGAGCCCAAGTGTAATTACTAATGAGTTAGTACATTTTTGAAGAATATACCTGAGAAAATGAGTTGGAAATTTTCGACCAATCAAATTTAAGACTCCACAAGTTTTTCACTTTTCTTTAGTTCCGGATTTAGTCACCAGGATATTTTATTGGCAATTTAATTACTTATGTTTAATTCCCTGAATAATTAAGTTCAAAAATTAATTTAAATTAATTCTATACTTTTATCTTATTTTTTAAGAGTAATTTTTATTTTATAAATTAATATTAAATGTAAGTTGAAGTTCAGAGTACATTTCCGCTTGGAGAAAAAGTATCCAGATTTAACTGGATTTTTATGACCTCAGGTACTTGGGTTGGTCAGAGGACAATTTTGACATGGGGTCCAGGTGCTGTACAATTGTAAGGCAATTTGTTTTGCTTCAATATGAATGTATATATATATTCATATTTATTTTTAAGAAAAAGGAGGAGAGGTTGTCGACTTCACTGTAAAATAGTTTAGAAAATAAGTTATAGTCAAGGATATTATTGTTGAATAAAGAAAAGGGGTGTGCGATTCGAGTTTGAATCGATTTAAATATAATTATAATTCAAATTTTCTAATAAATTATAAAATTTTCATGATACTGGTTAGCCAACTTATTTTTAAAATTCATTCAAAATGATAAATCATAAAAAAAAAAATTTGAAAAATTTGCACTTGTAGTTTTTTAAATTTTCTACATGTGCATATTTTGAGATTTTCTATTTTTTGTAGTTTGGGTTGAAAAAGAAATCTAAGAATTTTGAATTGCCTGCTAACTTCAGGATTATAAATTTTTGGATAATTGGTAACTTTTTGAATCACTTCATAATTCTAGAAATATCGAAAAGTTTTTGAATTATTTGTAACTTTTCAAAGTATTCGATTCAAATAAAAAAAATTCTGATCAGCTTTCAAATATTTTATTTTTAATTATGAATAATTAATAATTATAAAAAAAATTTTTCTAGTTTGTAGTGTATTAATATGTTAAAAAACTCTTAGGGTGACTTTTTTTTTCTTTTTACTTATGTATTACAAACAAGCCAAAGCATCTGTATATATAACATGTAAATTGCAGAAATGCGTTAAATAAATAAATAAATAAATTAATTAATGAAGAGTTTAATTTTTAAAGTAATCAAAAATAATTTTTTTCGTAGATTCGTGTCTGAGTTCTACTTACCTCCGACAAAAATTCGAATCAATGAATTTGAAGTTCGATATATTTTATAAAATATTATAATTTATTGATCAAATATTTAAACAAGACAATACATTGACATTTTGATTATTGAATTAATACTCAAGTACACAATTATATACTCAGTAAAATGATAAATACTACAAATTTAATAAGATAAATGTATTTAAGTTACCAAACAGAGTCTAAAGATTAAGAGGTAGATAAATAATCAATAGAAAAATAATTTTCAAACACTGAGTTGGTGTAAATGTTGTAACGCGCATGATTCGTCTAATATTTGTACTTGAAGTTCATGCGAACGAGGTACCGAGCCTTGACTTGAGCAACATCGTAGACAATATACTCGTTGTACAGAAGCGAAGCAGCGCCAGGAACCTTCTGGTCAACCGGAGGACCGTAAGGAACTTCAACGCCGTCAGAAGTCTTGAAGACTTGGTTGGGATCAGGACCAGTCTGACCTTTACCGAAGGTCGAGTGCTTTCCCTTTGGCAGTTTCTCGATGTAGTCGGCTTTGAGTCTCTCGTACATGTTACCCAGCGCGACTTCGCAGAGCAATAGGAGACCAGTGGGGCTCTGGCTGTTGGTGCAACAGTAGTTCGCAGACTTGGACACCATGTCAGCAAAGTAAATACCTTTACCGAACATGTAACCGGTGACGGGAGCTTCCGGTGGCGCGATACGAAGTCCTTGGGACAGGATACCTGCGTAGTTTGTGGTACGAGACCCGTGCCAGAGTAATTTTTTGTTCGGCAATTTCGCAAATGGTTTGTATCTCTTGTCCTCGCCCTTGCGCTTGATAATGAAGACATCCTCGATCTGCAACTCGTAGGAGGAGTGAGTCGCTGCGTGGGTGTTCTTGGTGTAAGTCTCGATCATCTTGAACTCATCGCTGTCCTTCTCCAGGACGTCGACGTCGGTGTTGAGCTGGGCGTAGTGGGCATCCAGCGGGTTCTGATTCTCATCAGTTTTAACACTCAGCAAGTTGTAGGCGATCTCCATATCTATCAACGACTCCAGCATCTCGCACTTTGCTTTAATTATTTCCTCGGTATCCAGCAGCGGAGGATCGCCGACTCCAAATGAATGAGGAACCAGAGTGTAGAATCTATTTGACGCGTCAATTATCAGCATGCGCTCAGCATTTCCTTTGGTTATCAATTGCTGCAGTTCCGTGAGAACTTGGTAAGCTTTCTCCAGCTGCTTCTTGGACAGTTTACCCAGCGGCATCTTTTCAGTGTCGATTTCAAACTCCTTCATTACCTTCTTCATGATGTTGACGTCAAAAATAAGCCTTATCAGATCCTGGACAGGTTTCTTAAGCTTGCTCTCGATATTCGACTCCAGAATCCCAACTTTTGAGTCGTCGCTGTCCTCAGTATCGATGGGATACATCAATCTCGGATATTTAACAAACATGTCACGATTCTCCCACTGATTACCTGACTTTTCATGATACAGCTCTTTGAAAGTCGAGATGCAGTCTTCCAGAGCCATGGAGTCGGTCTTGTTGCCTCCGATGGTGGTGCCAATGCGACCCCAGCTTCTGAACAACCAGTACTTGTTTTGATGGTCGTGTTTAAGTATCTGCAGCTTATAGTAACTATTTTTCTTAGCCTGGATATCAGTGATACCCAAAGTTACAGTGAACTTTTCGTTCCCGCGTTGGAAGACGTGCGCCACATCCTCTAGCTCACTGTCAGGATCCACGGCACCGCCGCCTTTGATCTTCAATTTGACTTTACCGCTACCAGACTTCTCGTAAATGCTTTTAGCCCGCGCAGAGGAGCTCGATTTAGCAAGAGAAGCAACGACTCGAGCACTGGGGTCGCCACCCCATTTGCAAATATTTTTTTTAATAATCAATGGGATCGGGGTGTCCTTGTAGTCTTTTGCCTCGTCAACAAAGTCCTCAGAGACAACTTGAATGTCTAGTTTTTCAGCTTCTTCAATAACTTTACCACCTTTTTCAATGGCAGCCTCGTTGGCAATCACCGCAGCAGTAGTGTCACTTACTTTGGTACCAACTGTACCACCAAGTAACATTATTTCTTTTTTCAAAGCCTCTTTGCTCTTCTCAGTTCTACCAGCAATCACGAACTGCATTCCTCTGAGCGGCATGGGACCACGATTAACTTTGGGACCGTCAACTTGGTCTTCTTTCTTGACGGCTTCAACCGCAGCTGACGGTGCCGTTACCCGAACAATACGACGCTCAGGTTTACTTTTGTACTTCTGTAAAAAGTCATATTTCTCTTTCATGTCCTCGGGAATAATAAATTTAGTGCGCTTTGGATCCACGACAATATTCTCGCACTTAGTCCACTCTGTTATGTTGCCCATGCATCGGTACCCGATTCCAGACTTGAATCTGAACTGTCCCGAGCACTTGGTACAAGTCGGTAAAGCTCCGAAGACCAACTGATCGGCCAACGCATCACGGAGCCGAGACTCTCCGTCTGGAATAAATTGATTGTTGTTCTGGAGCATTTCAATCATATCTTTTTTCTTAAGAACTTTCAATTGGTCAATGGTGTCAAACAATTTTTTATTCTGTTTCTTCATGATTTTCTCCTCAGCGCTATCGACCGGCTCTTCCTTAACCTTCTTAACCGCAGGAGCACCAGTTTCCTTTATGGCAGGCAAAGTCTTCTTCACCAGGTCCTGGTCCTCCTTCTTCAGGGTCTTGAAACACGGCAAATTATTTCCAGCGGCAAAGAACTCCAGCTCATTGCGAATTTGCGCAAAGCATTCCAGGTGATACCACCGATCAATCGACCCAAATTTGATTGCTTTTTCGCTCTCATAATCCTTCTTAGACACACGAATATTGTCTTTTATTATCGGGGCTTCACATCCAACACAAACTGAACGGTTGGATTTTGCGTATTCTATTTTAAAATCTTCAAATGCTTTATTATTCCCGCGCTTGCGACTTTTGCCACTGGTACCAGCTGCTGGCTCAGATCCTCCTTCTAAATTAACAACAAATAAATATTCATTTTTAATTAAAACTTAATTGCAAATTAAAATTTGTTCATCAATAAATTGATTATCTTACCAACTCTTTTTCTGACCATTTCCTGATCTTCCCATCTGATATTATCAAAATTAGCAATGTCTCCAATTGTTTTAGGTTTTGTTTTAGCGAAAAAACAATCCGGGTGAAACCAACTTGTAATGACACCATCATGGAATGGACTCTGATAAATAAATTTAAATTTTACACACGTCAGAATCATAAAAGATCATGAGTGTGAAAATAGCAGGCATCAAACAAATTAAAAATTATCGAGTAAATAATTAATAAAATAAAATTTCAAAAAATTGAAAAACTAATAAGTGCATTTTTTTTAAATTTTATTTTTTAAATTATTTACTCTATTTATTTATAATTTTGAATCTGTCTGTCTGCTACAATCACACTCACTAAAAACCATCAATTTTTAAAAATTTAATTGCGTCTTTCAAAAATTATCAGAACCAGTAACCGGCTTCGGTGTTTGTAGCCGGCGTCAGGTTGATAACCGGCAACACGTGACTATTTGATTATAAATAAATTATTAAAAATAACCTAAAATAAAATACCTGAGTAATTTTGGCAAGTCGCAGATCATCTTTTCCAATATTTCCTTTGCAACTTTTACAACTGGCCCGTCCACTTTTAGCGTACTCGACTCTGAATGGCAATTGATCAGTCATTTTTCCAATAGGCAATTATTTATAAAAATATATATCAAACCACTCAATTTAAATATAAACAAAACCAAAATGTCAACAATATGTACCGGTCATTAATTGTTTAATTTAAATAAACACTTCTAGTAAAAAATTTACTACGCTGTTAAAATATTTTGGCGTCTTCTAATGTCGTTCTCTTTGTATTGGTATTATATTTTTTGTATTCACGAATTCCAAGACGTTATTTAACACAAAGGAATTCTCTCTCCCGAAATTACGCAGTTCATATTTTAGACCAATAAAATTCGAGTATTTCTATTATCAACTTTCTTTTATTTTTTCTTAACCTCAAATGACATTTGATAAAAAAAAACTTAATAATCAATTAATTATTTTAGTAATTAATCATTGTCAATTAATTATTTCAAAAATTTAAATTTAATTTATCTGTCAGTTAATTAAAAATAATTAAATAAATTATAAATAAGAAATTATTTAAATTCAAACCCGCGCCGCTTCCCGCCAATTTCAATAATCAGCTGACTCAGCGCTTATATTTTTTTTTCATGTTTATTTACATATGTGTTGATAAGTAAACAAGTATTTTATAAAAAATAATAATAATAATAAAGTAAAAATGTATAGAAATTGTTTTACAGATGAAATAAAAGAAGAATTGTTTGAAGATTTTAAAAGAATACGAAAAAACAATTTTGACGCTGAGGTAATTATTTAAAAATTATTAATTATTAATTATATATGAATCCGAAGTTAGCAGATAATTAACAAATATTTGAATTTTTTTTTCAATTCAATTTAAAAAAGAATACTAAAAATAACCACATGTAGAAAATTTAAAAAACGTGCATTTTTTTAAATTTATAATTTTTTAAAAAATTCAAAAATTATTAGACGGCTAATTTCAAATGAGTGTGAATGTAACTGACAAGTGGGAATTTTTCAAATTTCGGAATAAAAAAAATTGAATTTAATTAAGTAGAATAAAAATTAAAAAACGCGCTCATCTTTTCAAATTTTATTATAATTAATTAATTTATTTATTTGAATAATTAATTTATTTATTTGAATTTCATATGTCTGATGTCTGCTACATTGACACTCATAATTTCAGTATCAATGATTTGAAATATTTGAATTGTAGATTAAATTAAATGAATTAATAACTTGGTTACGAACGACACCAGAAGTAACGACGATAAGAATAAACACACTGACAAGTAGTCCAGAAAAAACAATAAAAAGTTTGATGAAAAAAAAAAAGTTATCTATTACTCAGTACCCAAAATTACCAGAATTACTATCAGTGACCAAAGACCTGGACCTGGTGCAAAATGAAATTATTAATGGCCTAAAAGAAGCCGTCGTCGACGCAAGTTGCGGCGCTGCTGTGCTACGAGGAGCCCACGTTTTTGCCCCAGGAGTAATGGGACTCGTTTACGCGAATCTAGACGAGCAGGTCAACGTCTTCGCAGACGTCACTGGTCACTGCAAAAAAGGTCTGTCAAAAATTTACGATTGTCCTTTAAAATTATTCGTAGGCTGCGGACTGCTGAAGCAGACTCGCGGTGAAATTTTTCGTGACAATAGCAGCGGGGTTGCTATTTATTTAAAAAGAACAACATCCGGGTTACCGCAGCTCAGTAACGATGATCTAGAAGACGGTTTGCTGCAGAATCTCCCTTCAATCATTTGTTCCAGGATTCTAGACCCGCGTCCCGGGGACCTGGTGCTCGATATGTGCGCGGCACCCGGTAATAAAACGACTCATATTTCTGCTCTGATGAATAACGTCGCGGGATTGGTTGCTATGGACAAAATCAAATCGAAGGTCGATAAATTACGAGCTAATTGTCGCGCTTCTGGATCCAGTGCAAAGATTTTTTGTTTCAATTCAATAAACGCCGTCGATTACGCTGCTGATAAGACGAGAGATTTTGATAAAATTGAGCCGCCGTTTGCTCGAGAAACTTTTGATAAAATTTTGCTGGACGGTCCTTGCAGTGCTCTAGGTCAACGACCTCAGCTATTCAATAAGATAACAGTCAAACAGTTGCGATCTTTCGTCGCTTTACAACGTAAATTATTTAGCACAGTTTGTATTTATTTTAAATTTAATTACTTTTAATGAAAATTATTCGCAGTAATAAAATACTGGGTCTTATTTCTTATATCAGGCTGTGGAGCTTTTGAAACCTGGTGGCACGTTGGTCTACTCCACATGCACGGTAACAATCGCCGAGAACGAAGGAGTAGTCGCTTGGGCGCTGAACAATTTTCCTTCTTTAAAATTATCTTCAGCGCGTAAAATTTACGAGTCATTTGACCTAGAAGGTTTTCCTGGATCCGCTGGCTATGATGTAGATAACTTATCAAGCGAAGAAGCCAGTTATCTATTGCGATTCGGACCCGAGAGCGATACCATTGGATTTTTTATCGCGCTGTTCATAAAAAATCAAGAGGTTTGATAAAAAAAACGTTAATGATTACAAAATATAATTACGGATGTTTTATCTTTATTCCTTTAAAAGATTGTCTACACGTAGTTTACTTATGAGTTATTATTTACGATTTATGATTACAAGAAAAGATTAAAATATTAATTATCTATAACATTCCATTGTTATAATTCAGATTTTGTAAGTATACATATTTAAATTTTTTTTTAAATTTGCTATCAAAGTCTGTCATTTAATTTCTTATTTACAATTTTTTAAAAATTTTTCTGTCAAGGGACCTAGTTCCTTAATCAGGTACCAAGTACTAGTTTCCTGATCAGATACTGAGTCTTTCACATTCACTAAATTTTACTAAATATAAACATACAAGTACTTGGAGTGATCGGGTACTAGTTCTCTGATTAGGTACTAGGTCTTTTAACTGATCAATACTTTTTTTAAATGCAAGATTAAAGATCTAGTACCTAATCAAGGAAGTACTTGATCACTCCATATATTCATATATCTATAAGATAAAGGACCTAGTACTTGATCAGGTACTAGGTCTTTTACCATAAAATTAAAATCCTAAAAATGACAGACTTAAAACCAAACCCAATGTGGATTAATACTTGGGAATTTAAATTTATCAGGCTGACCGAGGTGAGAGATACCAGGAAATGACTCAGACCATTGGAAAGGAATTTTGTCATCGTTGGACCAAGCTGGTCCCGATGTTGCTTGGAAATCAACAAACCCATTGCTATTAACCAGCGTTATTTTCGAATCAATAACACCAATAGCTGTGGGTATTGTTTCAAGATCTCCGCGAAATGTCATAGTATCGATCGACGTCGGTAAGTCTTTTTCGATAAATTTAAAATGTAAACTCGAATTAGACGATTGCAATAATGATTTCAAATATTCCTCGTGGCTGACCCGCGAATAATTTTTACTGTCTTCTGAATTTGAATTACTTTCAATATCAATTAATTTTAATTCTTTTTCCAGATCATTTTTAATTGTTTTCACTGTAGATTCCATGTTCATCATGTGAATTTCTTTATTAATTAACAGCGAATTACCGTCGCTAAATAGATAACCCTTTTCTTTAATTATTTTAGTGAAATCGATCGCATGAGTCATAAGTGGATGCTGCTCTACGACCCAGACAGATGAATCACCAGGACGTAAAATAACCCATTGCAATAACTGACGTGTGTTCTCTGATCCATCTCTCCGGGCGATCATTCGCGACCAAGATTGTACGTCCGTCGCTAACCAGTTTGCTGCCATTATTTTAGCTGCCGTCATAACGACGTTCTGAGAACAAGAAAAAAAAACAAATCAAGTACTGACTGATTAGTGATTACTAATTATCATTTTTCAATAATAAACTTACTGGTTTACTTGACTGAATATTATTTTCAGATTTGCTGTCCAAATTATCATGAGATTCTGTTTTAATCGTCAGCGGAGTACCGGCAAGAATCATTAAATCTTTAGTGTCTTCTTTCAAAAGCCCGTAGTATTCATCTTGGGACGACAAAGCACCCGGATAAGATGACGTAACTATAGAACGTGTTGGTACGCGTTTAGAATTTTTTTCGCCGTTAATATGATAACCGAAAGTATATTTTTTTAACAGCCGTAACATTTTTCTATACCTAGAAAAATTACTCCGTTAATAAATTATTCATTTATTTGCTGAATTTGTTTTTTAACTCGGGAACGGTACCAGGTATCCACTGGTAGCATTGTCAGGAAGAAAATAAATGAGTATTTAATTTAATAAAATTTAATTAAGTGACTAAATAAATTTTTTAAAACTTACGGTGCGGCGGTGTTGTGAACCAGCGCTAAAAGCGGTTCGACATCGGACTCCTGAGTTAGATTTTTGAAAAAAATTCCCCCTATGCCAGCGCGCTGCGAATCGTGAAGCCCGAAGTTTGATAAATCTGAAACCATAGCCAGCCAAATAAAATCTTCGTCAGGTATTTCGACTTCCTGTTGATTCCTAGTGAGTTCGTAGTTCCAGCCCTCTTTCAAACCGTCCAGCTGAGCGTAAAAAAGTCGTACCATGTGCCAGAATGGGTCGTCAGCTCCCAGAAGCTTTGCGTGAGTTCTCGCGACTTGGGAATTTTCCCGAAGTTGCTGCCGGATTACGTCGCAGGTTTCTTTGCGGTCTCCAACGCAGACCGTGGCTATCGTGTTGAACCAGTGGAGATGAATTAGCAGCCAGGTCAGACTGCCTTCGAGTAACCCCGCAGCGAAAGCTTGGATCTCGTCTGGATAATTCGGAGAGGTCTCGATTTCTAGGATCGACCAGCCGGTTTTGTGGGTCCGGTGTTTGAAATATGCCCGCGCTGTTCCCATGGGCAATGACATCAGATCGTTATTTTGACCCCAGAAATCCACGCGGTATCCACTTTTACGATTGTAGACAACTCTTGCTGAATATATTCCATCGTTCTCGACTCTGGACATACATTTTTATTAATTAATTATTTTTATCTTATATATATTATTCTATTGCTGGTGGGTTTTTTTACCAATTACCTTTTGCCAAATTCACTTAGAATTATCGCACCAACGCCAATTGTCGCAACGGTAGCGATAATGTAAGTGGAGATGCGAGTTTGTAGCCACGAGGCGCCGACAACTTTCAACATTTTCTCTGCTCATCTGTAAGCTACGTCGTTGATAATCTTCTTCCTTCTCTTCCACCTATCCCGATATTTTTTTTCATCCGTATAAATTTGAGATTATTAATTGATCCTATTGAGGGACAATAATTAGCTAAAAACGTTCTCAACCCATCGATTACAGATTTTGTTTAATTTGGGCGCGTCTGCTTTTTATTTTATTATGCGGGCCTTCTTGATTTCTGTCTTACGAAAATTACCACTCAGTGTCTGAAATTATTAAAAAAGAAAAATCGAAGATTTAAATCTCTATAAAAACAGTTTGTATTAAAGTGCGCATGACTTTCGTCTGTACCTTTGATTTAAAAAATTAGCATAATGTATTTTTAAAAATAATTAGATCTGCATAAAGAAAATTTAAAGTCAACAAGCTCAGGTCAATCATTCAAATAAAACTCCAGTTCATTATATATTAGATATACTTAAATACCCACGTCTATTAGCTTTGTAAATTATTTTAAATGAATTTCATTCCATAGAAAAAAAATATTGAGTCTAATTCCCGCGAAAATTATTTTTTAAAAGTTTAAATTTTAAAATTTATTTTACCCGCCCGGTGATTAAAACTTAAAACGTCTATATCTTTTTAAATATCGATCCCTCGATTATTTTACACGAGACCTTTTTTGTAGGGAATTTAATTCTCTACAAATTACTTTCTATACTTTTTTTTTGTAACTTCAATATTTAAGAAATTACAACCAGTACTTTGAAAAAAGCCATAAGAATTTTTCTTCTATGGTAAAAAAAAATTCGTAATTAATTTATGAGCGTATAAATTTATGAAATAAATCAAGAGCTCGTCTTTAAAATTATTTTCAAGTAAAATAAAAGTATATTTTATGCAACTAGACAACTATTATCGTTAATTTCCAATCTAGCCTTAAGCGAAAATAAAACCGCAATCTATCTTAATAAATTAATAGCAAGTTAGCAATCTCGTCTAGCAAGTAGTTGATGATAATCTAAATAATTATCACTTAATTAATCATATTCTCAGGTGGATCGAAGGCTCTTTACACATCGCATTAACGCGCCAATAATTTACGTAATAAAGTGTAACAATAATCTGATGATTTAAATTTTCCATTACATTTAAAAAATTATTTACCAGGAATCTAAAGATTCATTTGCATAAATAATATATATGAAATAAATAATACCGCGTAATAGGTATCAATTTCAAAAATATATTTACACAAATGAATCTATTGTTTGCACTCATCATCATGACGTATCATCAAGTTAATCTATAAATATCCATTTATTGTTGATTTTTTAAACTTTAATAATATTTATCAGCTTGAAAGTCAAATTTTTTTTTTTAAACTACCGCGTAAAATATTTTATAAATAAATTTTTTTATTTCTTTAAAAATAAACTCCGAAAACAAAAAAAAATTATTTACATTTTCATTGAAAAAAAATTTATCTATTTATAATTTTTATATATATATATATATATAATATTAATTAATATATCAATGGCGTGTGTGAATGTAAAGAGCCACGCTATCAAAATGTGTTCAAAATAATTTCATAAAAAATTACTCAATTATAATTTTTTTCAAATGGTAAATTAATTAAATTTTTTTTTTTAGAAATTACTGAGGGGTAAGAATGCAGAGGAAATGGAGCAATGAGTAACAATTAATAAATAATGAGTAATAAGTAATGAGTAATTGATAATGAGTACATATGTAAGTAAATATAAATAAATAAAATAAAAAATAATAAAAAAACTTACAATAAAACGATAATATATCTTGCATTTGACAGGTAACAACCAAGAGGATAGCATAGAGATTACATTACTTATTAAATTTATAAAATAGTGCAAGTGCTGTGGACCAGTTGCTCCGACACTGAAGTCCACGCGATGGTTAAACGTTTTGTTCTGTCTGATCTGGCTCGCTTGGGTGCCACGATAAACTAAACTCGCTCCGCTGCTAAAGCGATTCATCGTTGGTGGAAGTTTCTGGTGATGGAACAGTAACATTAAAACTACTTGTATAAGTATTTGTCGTGTATGTACAGTAAAGAGAGACAGACGAGTAAAATATATGAATAGATACGTACAGAAATATATATTTATATGTATATTTTATGTACATATGAGTGGGTATTAGGAGGGGATGTCAAATTTTCTAAGGAGAGGGAACCCGAGTTTTAAACGGCAGCTCAGGTATTTAATTTTACCTGGCTAATATCCGACTAAATACTCAAATTTTAAGTATTGAGTTTTAGTTTAATTACAGGGGTTTAGATGCCATTAAGTCCTAAGTCATAATTAGTTTTTTATCCCTTTAAATAATAGAGTAATTTGTTCTTTAATGTCATGTATATATTTAATATATTCTAATAACTTTACTGGCAATATTTTAAAAATTTTACGTTGAGAAATAAAATTTATTTTGTACTCTAGTATTTATTTACTTTCAATTTTTTTACTCAAGTGGAAATCCCCCGAGTGGGAAATGTTTTTCGCGAAAATTAATAGAGATAAACTTTTTTAATTACAGAGAAAAATGACTAATTATGTAAGCGTTTTTATTTTTTAAATAAATATCTGCACTGACAGATAAATAATTTTTTTGTCTGCACTTTTGTAAAGAAAATATTTAAATTTGAATTTAAATAAACTCTGTTTGAAATTTAAAAAAAATGGCGGCAATTTATAGATAATTATTTAAATAACTAGAATATAAAAGTTAAGAGCTTAAGGTCAAATTCTAAAACTAAAGATTAAATAATTTTATGTATGAAACATCCAGCTGTCTTAAAATTAATAAAACTCTTATCTCGTTATCAAAGTAATTAAAGACAATGATAAGAGTTATGTCGAAAAAATTTACCGCAGAGAAAGTTAGAGTTAATAAATTAAATAATAAAAGAAAAAAGAAAAAAAAACTGAATAAAGCGATCAAAGTACTAGGAGTCAATTGGAATTAATCGAGGCTGATTCACAGTTGGACAACAAATTTATTGAATTGCTCGAAATTACTCTACACTTACAATGTATGAGAAACAAATTATTTTTTTTATGAAGGATCAATTATTTAAATATATCCCAAGACGTAAAATAATTTTTTTGTATTAATCAATTTTTTTTATCATACAAATGACAGCATCCCCTTGATTATCTGGTGCGAGATCGACATTCTTCACGTCCCTCTTCTTTATACTAAATACCAAATGGAGTTGAGGAATTCAATATTATACGCCGTCATCTCGTGGTTCGCATACTTTTGTGTGCTCTACTTTCAGTCTATTGTCGAATGCTCACATTTTATTCTGTATAATAAATTTAATAAACAAATAAATTTATTAATAAAAAATAGTTTTAGTTTATCAGCAATTTTATATATTTATATGTATATTTTCTAACACTAATCATGTTCTAAGTTTATCAATAAATTTTTTACAAATTTATGCAGTGAATTTTATCACATGGCGCAACTTTTAAATGACGTGTTTTATTATGATAAGAGCGCTATTTTTATCGGATTTTAAATAAAATTTATCTGTAATTTTTGTCAACTATTTGTTACGTTTTGAAAAATTTGTTCAGTAGTTTACAAATGGCGGCAATTTAAAATTTTTAAATAATTACTAATTGTAGAGAATTAAATTGATGCGAAAAATTTAAATTAAATTTTATTTTTTTTTATAAAAATTTGATATCAGTTTTGAGAATCAAAAATTTTTTTGAAATTTTCTTGTAGTAATTTTCCAATAATTTTTTTCTTTTATGTAATTTTTAAATAAAAATTGTCAAATTTTATGACGTCTATTTATAGTCTAATAATTTTTTTTGCCGCTTTGGTTTTATTTAAACCCGGTTTAAATTTATAAATAGAAAGTAATTGCAAAAATTTTTAATTAACAGCTAAATTGACACCATGAAATGTAATGAAAGCGTAAGATTGCTGGTAAAAATAATAAGAAAGTTTTTAAAAACCAAAGGGAGAGTTTGCGCGTGCTCTCAAATATCCGAGTGTGCGCTTTTCGTTTTGCGGCAATTTTATATCTCTGGATCTAGAATCTCTCTGATGATTATGAAATAGTCCTGCCAAGTCTTTGCACCAGGATTAAGATCCTCAGTCAGTAATAAAAATAAAAAATGAAACTAGTAATTGTAACTTTAATAATTATCGGTCTGAATTCTGCTTGCGGAAATAAAGTCAATGAATTACCGATTCATTCAGTAGCTCTCGGGTCGCAAGCAACACTTTACTGGAGGTATTTAAACAATTATTTTACAGTATATAAACTCATGTACGTCTTAAGTAAGTGAAATTTATTTATTTGTTTTAAAAAAAAATTAGAGTCGAGCCAACAAAGGAGGTCATACAATTTGAAATTCATTTTACTGCTGAAGAACGCGCGTGGTTCGCGCTAGGATTTTCAGACCGTGGAGAAATAACGCCTGCTGATTATTGCATTTTATGGAGTGATTGGCATCTTAAAGTTCACTTTCAAGTAATAAAAGTTCAAATAAATAATAAATTACATTGTTATCATATCATTTGTGATATTTATAATAAACAATTTACAATAACAAAAATTTTCCTTAATTAAAAAAAAAAAAATCACTCGCAGTTACAAATAAATTCAAATCAATCTTTAATTATGACTTTTTTTTTTATAAATCTTGAAATTTTCAAGTGATAAATTCCATAAAAATTTACATTATAATATACTACTTTTATTTTTTAAATAACTGATTTCTTATTGGCCATAAGTCAATTAATTTTAAAGCTGATAATTAATTTGAAAATTCGAATTTTGTTTAAAAAAACTTTTTTCCCGCCTCAAAAATTTTCATTTTAAATCCAGTGCAAAAAATTTCCTTGTCAAGTAAAATCTTTTTTCATGTGTATATATAGTATTTATATTATTTTAGGATGCATGGTCAGACGAAAAAGGAACAATCGAAGTCGATGACCACCAAGACTGCAAAGATTTCGTTTGGAAGCGATCAAATGTCGGGAACATGACGAAATTTTCATTTACTCGTAAATTTGACACATGCGACGATAGCGATTATATTATCGAGGCACGTACTATATATTTATATATTTATATCAAATTACTGATTACTGATATATTTATAGATATAGATGTAATATGTATATTGTTTGTAAAATATTGAATGTAACACCAAGACGGTCTGTTACAGAGAGGAACCACCCACATTGTTTGGTCTAAAGGTACCGGACCGCTTTCATCTCTCAACGGATTGAATGTCGTCAACAACGCAATCTCCTCGGGAATGTCACGGACTGAATTACTTCGCATGGTAGCTTATCAGCGGCCCAAATTCCCCCCAGACACTTGGAAGTACCAGTTGCTAGCCGACCATGTGAATGTTCCTGATGTAGAAACTACTTATTGGTGTCGGGTTGAGAAACTTCCCAAAGCTCTCAGGCAAAAGTTAGCGGTCAATTTATTTTAAATAATTTTTTAAAAAAATAATAATCATAAATAAATTCACAGGCATCATGTCCTGCAATTCGGACCAGTGATACAGAGTGGCAATGAACACTTGGTCCATCATATGGAAGTATTTCATTGCGCTGGAGCACCAAATTCTATTATCCCTTTTTACAATGGCCCTTGTGATGCTAAAGATCGTCCTCAGGCAACTCAGGTATTATTTGAAATAGTATAGAGGACGCGGGAACGGACGGTAGAGTTTTTAATTGGATAAATTGTTATTTAGATCTGCAAAAAAGTGTTGGCGGCATGGGCAATGGGCGCGGATGCGTTCATTTATCCAAAGGAAGCTGGTCTGTCAGTTGGAGGGGAACTTTTCAATCAGTACATAATGCTGGAGGTTCATTACAATAACCCGGAACGCATCAAGGGGACCGTTGACTCCTCGGGAATTGAATTTTATCTCACTAAGACACTGAGGAAATATGACGCGGGTGTTATTGAACTTGGGCTTGAGTATACCGATAAAATGGCCATTCCCCCTCATCAAGTAATTCAATTATTTATTGAGCGCGTGGTTTTAAAATCGGATTTTTATTTTCTTCATGTCCGCTTTTGAAACTAAGCCTCGAAAATTCTTTAATTATCAATTGTCCTTAATAATTAATCAACTAGATCGTATTAATTAATAATTTAGGAATTATTTGAATTATCTGGACATTGTGTAACAGAATGTACTGGCATTGGACTACCACAAAACGGTATTTTTGTATTTGGATCACAACTACATACTCATTTAACTGGGACAGCAGTACGTACACGTCATATACGTGACGGTAATGAATTATCACCGCTTAATTATGACAATCATTACTCAACACATTTTCAAGAGATAAGATTACTTCCTGAACCAGTACACATCTTACCGGTATAGTATTACCTAGACATTAAAAAATTAAGTTTATTATCATACATCATATATCTTATATACATTTCATTACTCATATATATAAACATATATAAAATTATCCCAACAAGAGAATGTACTTCGGGTGTTTTCTATTTTTACTCCCACTGTGTCTTCTATGTATGAAATTTGCCCCCACTTTGTCTTGCGCATGCGCAGATTTGAAATAATCTGTGGTGGGGATGATCTGAAGTTCATTCTCTCTCCGGGAGAAGCTCAGTCAGCTACTAAGTAATATAAATGATAAAAAATTTATGATAATTCAGGGCGACTCGCTGATTACCACCTGCATTTACAATACCATGGAAAGAAGCAACGTAACTCTTGGTGGATTCGCTATTTCTGATGAAATGTGCGTTAATTACATCCATTATTATCCTAACGCGAGATTAGAAGTTTGCAAAAGTGCAATCAGTGACGACGCGCTGCGCACTTACTTCAGATATATGAGGGAATGGGAAAATCAGAAGACAGATTTTGATGCTGCTGTGTCTAGAAGCTACGAAAATATTGAATGGACAAAAGTACGCGTTGCAGCTCTGCATGATCTATATCAAGCCGCACCTCTGGGTAAATTAATTAATTGATTTATTGGTAATCATTTATTCATTACATGGAAATTAATTGATTAATTAATTGATGCAGGAATGCAATGCAATGGCTCAGATGGGTCACGTTTACCTGGACTTTGGAACAATGTTGCTGCTACTCAAGTTAAATTACCTCTTGCTCCGCCTGCTAGAGATTGTCAGCCTCTGGTTAATAATTACATTGATCTTGATGGTTTTATGTAATTTTTAATTATTGTCATTATTTTTAAAAATTGAGGCAGAGATTTTTAAAAGGACCCATAGCTTTTACTCAATAAATTTTTTTTCATTTATTACTTTCATGAAAATTGTTTAATTATATCAATTTGAAAGTAAGAGTTTAGACTTTTTTTTTTATTAGACTTCAGGCGCAGCCTTCCATCTTACAGCAATAAATAATTTAAATTATTATTTCTAAATTGAAAAATTATATGAATTTTTAAGTTTTCAGTTAGCCTTTTAATTAAAGGCAAGATACCGCCTTCCATCTTACGGCAATACATAAATTTCATTTAAAATGAATTATATACGCGAGTTTTAAAAAATCAAAAGTTAGTTTTTTAATTAAACCTTAAAAATCGACTTCCATCTTACGGCAATAGATAAATCAAATTATTAGTTTCAATGACAAATTTCATTAGAGGAATTCAGAAGCATTCAAAGTTAGTACTTTTATTAAGTTTTAGGCTGTCTTCCATCTTACGGCGGCAAATAACGAATTTAAAATTAATTATATTCATTACTTCGAAGACGTTTAAATCACGTGTTTTAGACCCTTAAGATTTCGTCCATCTTACGGCAATAAATTCTCTATCCTTCAACGGGTTATTAAATATTCAGATTAATTTGATAGGGTTCAAAATTAGTACTTCTATTAGACTTTCAATGACGACATCCATCTTACGGCGGCAAATAATTTGAATTTAAAATTAATTTCATTACTTTGAAGACATTTAAATCTTGTTTGACTTAGGCCCTTAAAATTTTGTCATCTTACGGCAATAAATTAATTCTCTGGCTATCTTTCAGTCTATTATTAATTATTTAGATTAATTTGATGGCATTCGAAATTAATCAGTTAGACCTTTCAGATGCCATCCATCTTACGGCAATAAAAAAAATCACTGTGTTTAACAAAAAATATTATTTATCAAAAGCTAGTGGTCCTCGTAAAGATTTGCAATATTAAAACCCATTACTTAAGAATAAAAAAAATCTAATTAATAATAATAGTACTTTTATTGTGATGTTACGGATACAATAATAAATGACCGTGTACGTAAAAAAAAGTCACGATAATTAAAATATAAATTGAACAAAAATCAGTATATTTGATTACAGTAAATTTACAAAAGAAATATTATCCTGGCAGCTGGACTGTCGTATTAATTGTTAATAATATTAATATTAATAAGTAAAAGTATTATTTAGTTTTTTTGTTCAGTATTCTCTTTATATTATTGTTCTTATCATCGCTGATGATTCATAATTATCATTTATCATATCTGAAATACTATGTATAGTATATAATACACATGTCCGTCGTGTGATGGACGGTTAACTTGCTCCACCAAAGCCTCTTATAATAATTTATAAATTTATAATTAACGTACATACATCCTGTTCATTAAATAAATAATTACCCAAAAAGATTATCCTAAAATTAAACGCTTTTGGCCAATATCTCACTAATTTATTATGCTAATTACTTTAGTCATATAAGTCACGATGTGAATTTCATTTTTAAATTTAAATTAAAAAATCTCAACATTTAATTTTAGGATAATCCCAACAAATTTCCACAAATGCAATTTTAAATGTTTGGCACTACGTCATTTTTTGTCAAAATAGTCATGAAACCCCGGTCTTTTAGTGTAAAAATATCGATTATATATATTTATATACATAAATATATATCATAAAAAATCCATACCATGGATTATTATTTTTGAAAAAGAAATCATTACAGTACTGGCTTATCAGTCTCTTATCATTAAATGAGTACGTTTATATTTATGCATTAAGCACTCGAGTAAACGCTGATATATTTTTTTATATATATTTATATTTATTTTTATAGACAATAAATAATAAATATATATAAAAAACAAGCCCATATTAAAGAAAAATATGAAGCATTCGCATGCTTGTCACTGGTCTCATATTTTTTTTTCTTTTCTTATTTTTTTCAAGTACACTTGACATTATTATTATTATTAGTTATATTATTATATTATTGTTATTATATTATATATTTATAAAAAAAAGATTATATTAAAATAGTGTATGAATGATTTAAAAATGATCGTGTTGATTTAAATATCGACTAGATTAAAGCGATTGATTGTTTTCCCGCGTAATGATATTATTTTGTTGTAGAAAATAATAGAGTATCCCAGCTTGTGCCATCACGTCAACGGTACCGGCAGCCAGTGGGTCCCGACTCTTGGGATCATTGCGAGAGTTATTGGTACCGGGACGCAGTAATGTCGGTCCGAATACTGTCGCTAAATTGTGCAATGACATTTTGTTCTGTGTCTCATTTTTGTTCACCCGCTTCAAGTGCGCGAGTAGGAAATCAATCACCGCCTTGTTGACGGACGGCAAGTTTTCATAGACACGGCGCAGTGCCGAGCCTCGGGCCAGGTCCCCGGTTTGAAAGGCCTCCAAGAATGACGGGTACAGTGCATCGGTAAATAAAGCTTCTGGCATTTCGCGTAGATAAAGCTTCAAGACTCCTGTTACTGAATGGACATCAACCTGGAGATATACAATATATATTATTATTTTATTGATAAATATATTTTTAAATTACTTGCCTCTTTTAAAAGTTGCTCAGCTTCATACGAATTACTTTCAAATGATTTCCGTAATTTAGTGACATCTGATGCTGAACCTGACACACGATAAAGTCCGACTTCATTCATACCGCGACGTTCAACTTCTCTGACACAAGCTGTTATTATAAATGGAACGTCACGTTTTTCTCGCCTGTAAAAATAATTAAATAATTAAAAAAAAATAATTTACTTGAAAAAAAAAGAAAACTTACTTGCAAACTTGTTGAATTTTAGCACCAAAAAGCCCTTGAGGTTTTGCGGAAGGAACTCGTCTCAAAGTAACTTCAGAAGGGACGAATTTCAACCCGACATCCAAACTAGTTGGTCCCAGATTAAGAGATCTTTCAATGGGATCTGATTGGAGCCAGGATCGACTCAAACGCTGCGTGCACTTGCCTCTGAGTACCGATCTGCCAGCGCACTCTTCGTAGAGCAGAATCCTGAGATTCTGACTGCCCTCGAGCTCAACAACGAAAGTCTCTCCCCAAGTGGGAGCCTGTCCACGCACGACCCGGCTCTTTGCGCGCTTGAAATAATGCCCGTAGCTGTCGACCTCAACGACGATGTACAAATCCCCAGGTCTGTCTAGTCCCGGAGGGGTGAGTCCTAGTAACGTCAGATGTAAGTCCCCTAGCAGGAGACTCTCATCGCGGCCGGAGCGCATCAAGTAACTTCCCATGTCGGTTTGCAGGTAAGTCCGACACGCGGTGACCCAGGCCTGGAGCTCGTACATAGACAGAGGTAAAGACCCCGGAGGTTGCCCTCCCTGTTGAAGCGCCTCCACTGCCTCGATCCACTGCGAGCGCTCGAATTCGCTGGACAAAAAGAAAGTGTAGCAGCTGCTTTGCGCGCGATGTTGATTTTTGTGCGAAACTCTCAGCAGCAGATTTGGTGACGCGAGGACTAATTGGGCTTCTAACTCAGCCAACTTTTTTCTATTCTTCTCTGAACATCTGCCGAGACGATTTTTCTTCTCATCATTACGCTCTTCCCACAGTATTTGATCTCTCACAGTACAAGCCTGCGATCTCAAGGCAACAACATTTGCAGGACTCGCTTCCCGCGGTTCCACACCATCTTCCATCACAATGGCCTCGGCTACAGGAACGTACCATTTTAATTCAAAGGTGAATTTATCTCTGCCCGAAGCCTTGTACTTTGCGCAAGCGATAACGTCATTGAATAAAAATAAGTGCCTTAATTTACGATGTCCGTCAGCTAACTCGACAATGAAGGAATTTTTAACCAGCCGTCTCTGCGCGCGATCATGACTCGGAAACATTGATTTTGTTTGAATAATATTAAATTCATCAAGAAAATGTCTCGTCATCGCCAGTGCTTCCGATAACGGAACATGATCCGCATGACTCGTGGGCGTATGCTTCAAGAGGTCATGCAGTACCAGCGCATTCTTTTGTACTCTAGCAACAGGTTTGTGCAGCAAATCTTCCAGCGACAATCCAGGACCTTTCGGGTTCCCGCGCAGTCTTATGTCACGCGTTATGTCGCCAAATTGTGCCGAATTCGTCGAGCATCTTCGTACCGTGTCAGTAGCGCGGGCATAATTATGCAAAAATGCTCCATACAAATTAATATTACTCGCCATTGCTTTGAACTGTTCACCAATAGACGTTTTGGTGTCCCATTTATCGAGCTTGCCTCGCAACTCGTCCAGAAAATTCTGATGCAGGGCATGAAGTTCTGGTATCTTATAGAACATGGTACCGAACTCTTCCTCCGAAATAACCGGCTGGGAAGTCGTAAGAGTTGCTCGTATCGCTTTCATGTACTGCAGCATGACAGTGAGACACTCAACGTAAACAGTCTCGCTCTCGACGACTGAGTTAACGATACATTTAACCATAGAAACTCTGTCATCCTCATGGTCTTTAGGTTGCCTCCGAGGAGTCGTGGGTGTAGGAGACTCGAGGCTGCCTTCACTGAGGCTCAGAGGTTCTGCGTCGCTGCTTCCCGTCTCGTTATCGGTACTCAGAGCCCGGAGAAGTATCGCCGGCGCGGAATTCGCGGCTTCTTCGTCCTCGCTGTCAATCGCGACCCGGTGCTGTATGAAGTAATCGATATTAACATAATTACTGCGATTACCCGGAGAGTCTGGCAATGAAGGAGGTCTTCTAGCATTGCGGTCGTTATTTATTATCGGAATCCGTGCGTCAATGTAAACATACTCTCCAGTTTGGTCCAGCGCCACCGAATCATAGTACGGCTCTTCTTCAGAAGCTTCTGCGTCACCGTCTTCAGCGTCGTCGCTGTTCTTGGTCTTGTCATTTTCTTTAAACTCGTCGGTGTTCTTGGTACTGCTGTCTTTCTTGCTGCTGCCAGTTACTTCAATCACAGTGACGTAATTACTCGGAATATCAGGATCGCTGTTTCTTCTTACAGCATCAGCTGTTTTTGTCGGACTCTTTGGGATTTCGCTCTTGGGTCTGCGTGACGAATTCAGCGAGCAGCTCAACTCGGACACGCACTTGTCCTGGAGTTTACTGATGTCCTTGCGAACCGGCAGCGAAGGCGGTGTCTTTGCAGGATTGTCATCAGCAGATTCACTTATTTTGTGAGACCGCTCATTTTTTGTACCCGTGGGTGAAACATTTACAGATCCCGAGTTCGAATTGGCAGCTAACTTCCGGTGGTGCTCAACATCAGCAAGCAGCCTCTCTAAATACTCGACATAAAATTCTTCCTTCTCAAGTTCTTCTCTCAACGTCGCGACCTAATTGATCAATCATGTATTATTAATTACAAAACCATTAATAAATCAATACTTGACCCAGTATTTATAAAAATAATAATCACAGTAACAAATATTTAAAAATATAAATACCTTTTGCTTGTGTTTTATTAAATTAGCACGAACGTCTTCTTCCCAGGCAGCGGGTAACGCACTGTCGGGAAATCTTTCGACCCAGACACGTTGAAAATCACCAAATACACTCATCTCTAATTAATAATCTTAATTATATTATTTAAAACAACAATCAGGTTGTGTACATCGCAACTTTCTACTTCTTTGTCTCTCAGTCCTCAATATCCTGGACCCAAACTTACAACTGATGATTATTTATATTAAAAAAAATATATTATTATTTTAAAAAAACATCTCTCACTTTACAGTCTGTAAACACCGTGCGTTATAAATATATATATTTTAAAAATATAGTTTTTGTAATTTGAATTATGAAAATTTATATTATCAATAAATATGTGCGTATAAAAATGATATATATTTTTTACAGCAAAGGGCGGTTACACACTTGATTAGTTGGCTCTGCGGTACTTTAATTAAATTATCTTTAAACTTGCAAATGTCTTATCTTGTGGATGTCTCACTGTGTCCTATGTCCTGTGTCTGTCTGTGTCTGTGTAATAAAATAGTACGAGCACATATACTGTATGTAGGATGCTATAAACTGTCTAACCGCATATATATGTATAGATATATGTTAATATATAAGTGGATATATCCAGGCGTTTAATGTAACACACAAAAGATAATATACAGGAAAAGAAAAGTTATTTTACTCTACTGACTTTACTCTACATGCTCTCTTTCTCTACATGAACACCAGCATTAACTGATCAGAGATACACGAACTCTGGCGCCGATGCGGCCATTGTTTGAATTAAATTTATTTTTATAAACATTAATTTTCATTTTTTATATCATAGTAAAATATGATCCTGAAGTTAGCAGACAATTAAGAAGTTTTCGATTTTTTTTAACAGTTTGAATAAAAAAAAAAAAAAAACAAACAAAAATATGCACATGTAGAAAATTTGAAAAACTAAAGGTGCAATTTTTTTAAATATTTTTTTTTTTATAATTTACTAGTTTATTAAGAATTCAAAATTTTTTTGACGTCTGCTAAATTCAGTGTCATAGTAAAATTGGGACATCTGACAATTTTAAAAACTTTTAAAATCTTGAATTTAAATGTTTACAAAATAAAAATAAAAAAATGCATGTTTAGACAATTCAAAATTCAGTATATGCATTTTTTTTAATTTTATTATATAGTTATTTGAATTTTTTATATGTAATTTAAAAATTGTATGTCTGCTATACTTACATTCATATTTTTTGAACTAATTAGTATTTTGTAAGGACATTTTGAAACAGTGTCCGCCATTTTTTAAAAATTTGAAAAAAAAGTTACTTTCTGTTGTTATTAATTAGAAGTTAAACGAAATTTAGCAAGTAAATTTTAGCCCGCAAAATTTGAAAATTCGAATTATAAAATTATGAAGACTTCCTTTTAAAAGTTGCTGTGGAAAAATTGAAATTTTGGGGAAACTGTTATAGATATGACAAAAATGGTTAGAATCAATTTGATAGCTAATTAAATTCTCTACAAAAAAGGTATAATTACATTTTTACGTATGACTAATTATTTCGGCGTAATTACAATTTAAAGTAATTAACTAAATTTCATTATATTTTTAAATTAAATGATTTTTTATTTATTTTTGCTATAACTTCTAAATTATTCGAGATACGGGTATAAGTCTAAGAACCTTTTTTGTAGGAAATTTAATTTCCTACAATTTTTGTTTCAAACATTTTTTTCTAAAACCCACAGTTTCGTTAAAAATTTTATTAGAAAATAAATTCACTTTGTACTGACTTTTAATTAATTAATTAAATTTAAATTATTTATCTATTAACATTAAAGTTAATTACTTTAAAATAAAAAAGTGTCAGCTTTATACTCTGCTTATATTATAATTACTCATTACTCATTAGAATCGCTTACAATTAAATATTTTAAATAATTCTGCTGACTTGCTTTTTGTTTTTAATTCTATTGTTAATTTATTGTATGACAAATATATACATATATATATTTTTCAGTCATTTTCTCTTTAAGCTGACATATGATAAACATAATTTATCATAATTATTATCACAAAGACTTTAAAAACAATAAAAATCGCCCGCATAATTTTGAAATTATTGGCGCGAATTTTGAACTGACATTTAAAAAATAAAACTGACACTTATTTAAATTAATTGCATAATTAACATTTAAATAATTAAATTTATCAATCTGTTATTTTAAAAATATATGAAAAATATTAAAATAAATATCGATAAATTAAAAAAAATAAAATCTACATTACCTACATAATATTTTTTGTTGCCGTAAAATGCATGATCGACTGATTTGATCAGCTGGTACTTGACTATAGTACATACAAATTTACAAGGACTAAAGGTATGTAAACTTATATATATTTATTAAACAACAAAATAACTTTTAAAAAATAAGATAACTTCTAATTTAGTAAGACCGTCAATAATAATAACGAATTTATTCATAGGGGCCCAAGTTTCAGTATTTAAAATACTTTAAATCAGTGGAAATAAAATAAAGGAGGGGGTAGACATTGCCGACCAAACTGTACACAATTTCGCAATTTAATATAATAATAATAATAGTAATTATATAGATAATAAGAAGAGCGTAAATACACAGCGATATGACATGACGAGGAATTTGAAATGGATTAATGGCAGATTGTCAAGTTATCTTTACACACGATGACAACCTGCTGATGATGCTGATGATCGGTCTCCTTTAATGTCTCACTGCAAAGATGTCAAGAAAAAGCAATAATAAATTAGCAATTGTCTCAGAATTGTCTGGACACATCGGCGCTGGTTCCAAGACTGGAATTCTCGCTTCACTCACAGCAATTAAAAATGACTCGAAAACATTCGAGTTATTTATTGCCGATGCTGGTCTAGATATCGTTATTAAATTACTGAAGTACCAAAGCTCAAAAGTACTTGACACCGCATTGAGTATTCTCGCAAATGCATTTCTTAAGGGCAGCGTTCGGGAACAGGTCAATATTTTATATTTTCTTTATTTTTATATTTATTTATACATTTATTTACTTATAAATATATACAGGTGCGAGAGTCAATGATTGCCAACAACGTAGTCTGGATAATAAAGAACTTGGGCCCTGGTTTGACTCTTCACTGCCGAGCATGCAGACTTATTGGCAATATGGCAGACTCTAAACGTCATACAAAAGCGCTTTGCAAAGCTGGAGTTATTCCAGCTCTCAATGGAATTATTTCTGACGCTAAAACAAATACTCCGACGTTGCTGATGGCCATACGAGCTATCAGGTAAGCAGGAGAGATCACCAGTACTAGTATTTGAACACCACATTTGTAAATAATTAACAAATTTACTGTTTTTTTCCAGAAATATTTGGAGTATTAACGAGCAAAGTCATTCGGAAATTGTAAATTTGAATATGATCAAGAGTATCACCGACATTTTGGTGACTTCAAAGTCAAAGCAGCAGGACACCAGTTCAAGTAAATACAAAGATCTTATAGAAACGTGTCTGAAAGCTCTGAGGTCTTTTGCTGATACGTCAAATCCAAGACCTGGTGAACAAATGCGAGGAAAAGATTTACGCGGCTACCAATGCATCGTCGAGTTGTGTAAAACTAATAGCAGAATATCATTTCAATTGCTGTATAAACTCTGTCGCGTTGCCAATCACCGACCCGGGTTGGGCTCAGTCGGGGTCGTCGAATGTCTGATTGATTTTTTGAAGATTAAGAGAACGAATTCAACGGCCTCGTCATTTTCACGGGAAGCTATTGCGAGCTTCTGTTTACTCTCCCGGGAAGCGGTCAACAGACTGAGGATCCGCGATGAAGGGGGACTGGAATTGATGCTCAATTTACTGGCGGACATTGATAACGAAGCCTATCACCCGGCGTTGCTGCACGCGCTCACGCAGTTCGTCTACGACGAGAACAGTATTTCTATAATGATTAAAAATGGGATCGTCCCGGTTCTGGTGGATCGATTGAGACGCATGGCGCTGGACGTGCGGCTGGAAAGCAGCAGCAGCAGCTCTGCAGACAACACCAGTGACAGCGGGTCAACATCTAGGAAACGCAGCGCGCGATCGCCTCCACGTAAAAATAATTCAAGTGAAGTCAAGTACAATCGCATCAGCAGCGGAAGATTTAGTTTAGATTTTCCCATTCAATGGAGTCCTAGTAGTTCAACATCATCGCCAACTAGCTCGCCACCTCTACCTGATTACGAACATGACAATCCGACTGATGAAGACAACTACAGTCCAGTCTGCAGCGACACTGAAGACTGGAACGACGAAGACAATCCAACTAATCTCGAAGAAGCTGATTCTCTAAAGAGTTTCGCTTCCGTTGGCGGCAAAGACGAGATGGCTGACGTTGACGAAGACCAAGAAAACGACCTGGTGATGGAGACTCCTGAAGTAAATCTGTCCCACATGTGGACGCTGATTCTTCTGACCGAATTGTCGCTGTGGAATGATCCCATTGAAGGACTTGCTGACTCTGCGACAATCCAAGCGCTCACTGCCTACATGGAGACGTCGAAAAACTTCCGCGCGCCCTCGATACTAAACAGAATTATCAAGAATCATGTCTACTTTCTTCCATTGCTCCTCCAGGGTTTCGTGTTTGAGGCCCAGCTGCTCGACAACTCCCAAGACTACTTGAAGATCCTCTGCAATATTGCCGAGTCCGGGGGAGCTTTTGGTGATCTCGCTGCTACTCTTCTCCGTGGTCGGGAAGCTGACAAGCATATCGTCGCAGTCTCGGTGCCGTTTCTTGTTAAATCCCGGGACAGACTTCGCCTACTTCTCGACAACTACGGAGGACTGGAGCTGATATTCAAATTATTAACTGATCGCAAGCATCTGCTGAATGACAACGCCGTGCTGTCGATCTGTCAGCTAGCAAATGCACTAGGTATCGAACCTGAGACTATTGAGAAACGTTCGTTTGCTGATAAAGACAACAGGGACAGCAGCGTACCCATGGATCAAGATGGAATCGTTGTTAAAAATAACGTTACCTTCGAATTAGATGACGGCGGGACCGTTGACGCTTGTAGGCATTTACTGTGCATTAAATCCCAAGTTTTCTCGGCGATGCTCGACGGTAATTTTTATGAGGGCGGCAAGAAGAGAGTTAGATTACAAAATGTATCAAAGGATGGCTTTATTATGTTATATTTAGCAGCAAGTGGTCACGTATTTAGCAATAATGATGATGAAGATGACAATAAATTTAAAATTGAAGCTCTACTGGATGCGGTCCTTCTCGCTGATCGTTTCCTGATGATAAATGAACTGGATAAATTGACGGAGACTTCATTGATGCGTATAAGTTACGGTAATTTAAATCGTGCTTGGAACTGGGCGCGTGATAATGACTGCGGGGAATTTAAAACCTACTGCGTAACTAATTTTTTAACTAAAAAATTATCACGGCAACACAGGCTCAGTGCATTTAGTGATTTTATTGGGGATAAAAACTTTAATGAGTTTTTGGAAGACGTCAAAAAAATCGTAACATCACAATTATTGGATAGACATTAATATTATTTTAATTGTAATTGTAATTTATATTGCGATAATTAATAAACATTTATTTAATAAAAATTGTAGAAAAAATAATAAATTTATATCATTTGTTGATTGTATATTAATTAACTGTAATTATTAATTATGATATTGAATTATGTTACTGAACTTTTTATATTGATCTAGTCTAGGTGTATACGGTATTAACTTTTTTTTTTCTATTTAACATGATAATTTCATTTTTATCAAATTGTATATTTTCTTGTATTATAAATAATTATAATATAAAATACATACGAATAAATAATTTAATTTTCATTTTAAATTAATTATTTAGTTTATTAATTAATTAATAAGTTTTTTTTTACAGTAATTACATATTGTATTATTTAAAAATTTATAGGCTTCGTAACTTTGTCTTGGTTCGAAAACTCCGGGCTCTATTTCCGGTGCGGATTTTTTTTAATCCAGTAAATATTTTGTACATAAATCTATTATTTATATATAGAAAAATGAAATTTAAAAAAAAAAAATATGCACATGTAGAAAATTTAAAAAACTAGATGTGCAATTTTTTTAAATATTTTTTTTCTTCAAATTTATCGTTTTTTAAAAAATTCAAAAATTAGACGGTTAATTTTCTTTAGTATCGTTAATTTCAAACTCTGATCCTCTGAGTTAATTGCAGTTTAACTGGTTCAGACGGCACCGATATCATGTGCAATTTTAGTTTTATATTTTCTTTATTTACACAATTTATTTTAAAATTTTTAACGAGCTAAAAATTATTAAAAATTTGAATTATTCTTTAAAAAAAATTCAATAAATAAATAAATAAATTTTTTTATTACCTCACTTAAAGTCATGATCATTTGAGTTTCCGAAATTTTTCTACCAATACAACTTCGTACTCCCAACGCAAACGGAATGGTAGCAAATGGATTCAATACATTGTCATAACTACCCTTCGTATTTCTGATCCACCTTTCTGGTAAAAATTCATTTGGTCTAGAAAAATTATTAGGATCCCTACCGCTCGAGTACAAGGACATAATTATTAATTCCTAAAATGCAAAAACAATTTATTTAAATAATTAATTGCTAATTAGTCTCAATAAATATTTACACCACGTGGGACCAGATGACCAGCAATCAAACAATCATCTGGTAAAATCCTCGTTAAAAATGGAGCAGTTGGATACAATCTCAGTGATTCTTTGATGATTCCTTTAATATAAGGACTTTTAATAGTTTCTTCTAATTCTAAATTACTAGAAACCTCAGCAAATTTATTTTGAACATCCTCATTACTCCCCAATAAAAATAATGCCCATTGAGTTGAAAATGCAGTCTGGAATTTAAAAAAATTAACAAACAAATTCCCCGATACTATTGATTTTAAAATGACAATTAAAAATTTACAGTATCACCAGCAGCTAAAATAAGATCAGCGACTATTCTGGTGACATCTTGTTCAGACATTCCTTCATTGATCATCAAGGAAAGCAGACCATCTCCCTGGAACTTTATCATCTTTGGCACCAGAGTGCTAACGAGTTCCAGTGCTTCGTCGACAACTTGGACAAATCTTCTCCAAACAGGTAAATTAAATTTAACCACATACTTTACTGGCAGTAACGATAGTCTTGCACTGAGTACAAATATCTTGTGAAGATTCTTGGCTAGTTTATCAGACTCGCCATCAGCGATAGTATCTCTGTATTTATTCCAAGCAGATCCCAGTAAACTTGCCATCATAACTACAAGTTTTATTTTTAAAAATTCAAATAGTTGCTGTTTGTTATTTTTAAAACCAGAATACAATCAATACAAAGAAAACTCACCCTCAATAGACCATTTATATAAACGAGTTTCTAACTCAGGTATAACGCATCCGTTTTTTAATTTTTTATACTCTTCGGTTAATGTTACAGCAGCATCTTGACAGGAATTCATCACTATTTCTTTAGCATCGAACGGTTGCAATAGTAATTTATTTATTATTCTTCGAAAATGCAGCCATTCTTCTCCATTCCTTAATAATTATATTAATAACTTTTATAAATTAATTAAAAATTTTAATATGATGATGAAAGTAGCCGACATTTGACAATCTTAGTGTTTTTAGACGAGAGAGTTTATAAATTTGAAATAAATAAATAAATTAATGAAAATAATGAAATTTAAAAAAAAGCGCGTACTAATTTTTCAAATTTCTAAATACGCATTTTTAAATTTTTACTCTACTGCCATTTGATTTTTTTATTCAAAAATTTAAAAAATTGACAACTGACAGCTCACATTCACACTCGTTGTTCACTTGTACTTCAATTTTACTAAAACTTTTTATTTTTTTAAATAAAACTAAGTGTAAAAGTAACAGACATGAGTTAATTTATAAATTAAAAACAATGAAATTTTAAAAAATGCGCGAAATAATTTCTCATTTATTTAAATACGAATTTTTTAAATTTTATCCTACTACTTTATTTATTCATTCAAAAATTAAAAAATTCCCAATTGTCACACTCATATATTTGTTTTAAAAAGAAATTTAAAAATCGTTGACTGTCAGTTTTAGGATCATGAAATAATTAGTAAGTACTTACATGAAAATTAAACCACGTGAACATTTTCTAACATTATTATAAATAAGCCAGGCTTCAGGAAGGAAGTGCATGGGCATCGGTCCTTCGTTTTTAAAAACTTTCCTGTAATCTTCTGGTGAATTTAAAAAAAATGCAGTTACCGGGCCAATATGATCTTTATAAATGGGACCTAGTTCTCGATGTTTTTCATCAACAATTTCATGTAATTTCATTGCTTTATCATAATTAACCAGTGACTTTATTGATTCAAATATTCCCGGTCTCGGACACTCGGGAATGGGTTTTGTATTTAAATACTTGTCACTTATGATATTGTTATTATTTGAATTTGAATTATTTTTTTTTTTAACAACCGCGTTATTAAATAGTTGCGTAAGTAGTTTGTTGTTATTATTTTTATTAAAAAACATTATTTGTTTAGTTTTAAATATTTTATTTAGTATATAATGTATCAGGAGAGAATGAGACGCAAGAAGATCAAGATTACGCTGTAAGGAGAACTCCGTTCTGTTGGAGTGAACGGTTTGAAGTTAACTTGTAGACTGACCGCGTTGATTCCCAGAGCTTTTAACAAAATCTACTCTCTTGATGGGTTTTAAAAAGATAAAAGAAAAAAATATAAAATGAGTGGTTGGAAAAAAATATATATAAAGTTACTTGTGAGATAAAGATGAAAGATATATCTTTTGTAGTTGAGAAGTGGTTTTAAATACTAAACTGGTCATGGCAATTTATACTTTTATATTCATTTAATTAAATATATATATATATATATATATATATATATACTTTTTTTTATTGGAAATAAATTTCTAGAAATATGAGCGCGAATGTAATATGAGTGTGAATGTAGCTGACTATTATGAATTTCAAAAATTTTAATTTAAGTGAATAAAATGAAATTCGAATAAAATTTGAAAAATGCGCATTTATAGAATTTGAAAATGAGTATGTGCATTTTTTTTATTTTTAATATTTTAATTGTTTAGTTTGTTTATTTGTAATTTTAAATTTGAATTATGTCTGCTACATTCACACTCATAAAGTAATAGATATGACAAATTTGAAATTATAAATAAATGGATGAAAAAAATTAAAATGATAAAAATAAAAAAATGCATGTACTGATTTTTAAATTTTATAAATGTGCATTTTTTTATTTTTTTCGAATTACGTTTTATTCGTTTATTTCGAAATAATAATTGACAAATGTCTGCTAGATTTTTAATCATTCTAGCAATTAATTTAAAAAACTAAGTTATTAATGTAATTGTTTTTAATTACGACTATAAAATTTTAAGTGTTTTTTATTGGTGGATTTTTTATTTTTAAAAAAAAACATGACGAAGAATTTTTGATAGATTTTATAAAGTAATTTGAAAATTATGATGATAATTTTTACCGCGATAAGAAAAAAATTTAAATTAATTTTTTAAAAATGTACTTTGCATTCTTGCTGTCAGATGGCAATTAATTTTTGTATTTTTGTAAGATTTTTAAGTGTATTTACTTTAAATTGAAATAAAATTATCGCTGATGAGATTAAAAAGTTTAAAAATAAAGGAATTGAATTGTTTATATTGCGGTAATTAAATAATTGGTAAAAATTTGTAATTCAAAAAAAATTTATTGAATAATAAAATGAGAGTGATTTAAATATATTGAAACAATTGTATTTTATTCAATTTAACACTGCGTTGAATAATTTAGCATACATGTAATTCAATAAACTGTCTCGACAATTCTCTTACTTGTAAGTACAAACTCAAAATAAATTTATCATGTACATTGTGATTGTAAATCTTTTACGAATTTTAAATTTCAATGACAGTTTTACCACCATTTGAATCATGTATCACAATTTTCTTAATAAAACTTATTATATATCGATAATTGAATCGATTCTATAACTAATTACACATATGAAATATCGATAATTGAAAAATAAATTTAAAATGAATGCGTAGAAACTCCTAGCCTATTAAAAAAAATTTAATAGTTCTTATCACTTATTTGATAAAAACTGATAAAAAACTAAAAAAAGAGTACTTATAAAATTACAAAAGTTTAAAATTTCGAAATGAAGAAAAAAGGTAAAGTAATTAATTTAAAAAATGGCGGGACATTTTTAAATTTTAAACTCGTTCAAAAATTGATATTTTTAAATATTTAAATTTATTATTAAATCTACTTATTAAAATATCCTATCAAAGACAAAAACAGTTTTCGAAAGCGACACATAAATTTTTCCCAGCCAAAATATCACCCGGCTTGCATATTTGCCAAAATATGATCTGGCATCGATTAATTTAAAAATAAAAATTAATCCATTCGAAATTACAATAATAAAAATTTTTATACTTTACTGCTTATTGTCCCTGTAGTTAATAGAGACATTATAGTATACAAAAAAAGTATTTCCAATTTATTATTGATAAAGAACAATGGATAAAATATTAAATGACTAGTACACGTGACATCGTTATGATTGACAAATATATATATATATATATATATATATATATATATATAACTGTATATAAATATATTACAACATACGAATACCTAAGTAACAAATATATACATTTATTTCTATATATATATACACATTTATATATGTATATACATATATATTTGCATACAAATTGTCGAATCATTCAAGTGTATAAAGATCTTTTTTTTATTTGATTTTTCAAAACATACATATATTATAAATCTGTATATCACATATATATGTATATTTAATTACATATATAAAAAAAATTTAATCAGTCATCGCAAAAAAATTAATTTCAAATTTTTTATCAGAAAAGAACTCAAGTAATCTAATAGTTTATGAAATACTGGAGTGAGTTAGTACTTTGTATGTATATATATGTGTATATGTATGCGCACATACATATACATACATATATATGTATAATACATGTGTACTGTGTATTTAGTTCCAGGTTTTCAATTTCGTTCATCAGTCCATCCGTTTTATCCTCTCCAGTTATTACAAGACAATATCCGCGATAAAATTCAAATAGAAAAATCAATTACCTGTCAATTAATTAATAAAACATCTCCGATGAACCTATTTATTGTTTTTTAATTAACAATTCATCATTATTCAACAACTGGTATGTAAAAATATATTTTTTGACAGTAAATAAATTTTTTCACAGAAACATAAGTGTTGAGGTTATAAAAAATTTATAAAAATATATATAAGAAATTTAAAAAATTTATCAGCCGGTCAAGTTCGCCGGCATTGAAAGATATTTTGATAACTTCGTATCATTATTATCACTAATATAATTATTATCACCTAATTATGAAATGTAGATAGTCGTTGATTTTTTTGGTTAAAATTCAAACGTGATCTGGATCCAAAGGTGGTCTTGAGTTAATATATTTTTTTCTAGAGACTTCGAGAATTAGCCAGTGGATTTATGTCATAAATGAACAGTTCAAATATTTTATTTATCAACAAGTTATTTTTTTAAATAAACTGAGGATTCAAAATGATGGACACTGACTTGGACTCCTGCTTAGACGATTGGAAAGATCTTACCAAAGATTATAAAGAACTAGAGGTAATTAATTATTATTAATTAGTAATTAGTTTTTAAATTACTCTCTCCCCATCCAATTAAATTTTCAAAGAGCGAGAGAACTAGAAAAATTTCAAATTTCATTAGAAATTAAAATTAATTATCAGTAATTTAAAATTGAGTACTGTGTTAATTAATTAATAAATTAAATATTAATTAATATTAATTGCAGGCATTAAATAGAGAATATCTCGCAAAACTACAAGAAATATCAGAACTTCAGACGAAATGTTTGAATGGAATTTCTCATCAGAGATATCGGATGGGTGTGATATCAAAATCTTTAAAACAATTGTAGGTATTCTGTTTTAATTTTAATTAATTTAAATTATTAATGAGGTCGATAAATTATTTAATTTTTTTAGTTTGAAAGGCAGCGAAATTAGACAACGCGTTAAAAAAGAGATGCAGAAGCGCGAAGAACAGTTACATGAAATGGAGCAAACATTACCAAAGTCCAATGGTACTTACTTATCAATAATTCTTGGTAGTGTTAACGTTTCTATTTTGAATAAAAATGATAAGTAAGTTCAAGCTTTAGTAGTTCATTTGAATTTTATTGATATTAATTATCGTTATTTTATATATTGTTCTATTTCAGATTCAAATACAAAGACGAGTATGAAAAATTCAAACTTGTGCTGTCAGTTATTGGTTTTATTCTATCAGTCATTAATTTATTTACTAACATCAGGTAAACTTTATTTTATTTACTACTTTTTTATCTAGTATAGTTTAATATTTTTTCTATAATCTTATCTGATAATTATTTGATTAAAAATAAAGATTAAGTTGACACGTAACTGCTATTTCAGTCAAAGTTAATCACAATTTTTTTACTCTAATTTATTTAAAAAAAAAATAATTTATGCTTTTTTTGATAGATTCGAAACAAAGGCAACAAAAAAAAATTTTTAATTTCAAAGTTCATTTTTTAAAATACAAATTATTCTTTTTTATCACAAAAAAAGTTGCACTACAATAGAATGATAATTTGAAGGTCTTCTTAAATGTAAATTGTACAGTAATTGCGATAATACTAATTATTTATTTAAATTTACAGAACATTGGAACTGAGTTTTATGTTCCTGCTGGTCTGGTATTACTGCACATTAACGATACGAGAGAGTATTTTAAAAGTAAACGGATCGCGTATAAAAGGCTGGTGGCGTTTCCATCATTTTTTATCAACTGTAGTGTCAGGCCTGTTGTTAGTTTGGCCAAACACCGGGCCCTGGTACGCATTCCGTGGACAATTTATGTGGTTCAATGTTTACATAAGTAAGTATTTACCCATAGCAACTCAGTAATTTATTACCCGGTTTCATTTCATTTCAATGCAATAAAAATAAAAATAAAAAATAACCATTTGTTATTTATTCACAGGCTTCGTTCAATATTTACAATTCAGATATCAACACGGTGTACTCTATCGATTAAAAGCACTTGGAGAACGTCACAACATGGACATCACGATCGAGGGCTTCCACTCGTGGATGTGGCGCGGATTATCTTTTCTTCTTCCATTTTTATTCATAGGATACTTCTTTCAATTGTACAACGCCTACACACTTTACAGTCTCACGTCGCATCCCGAAGCCACATGGCACGTCTCCGTGCTGAGTTTCATGTTCTTCATTCTCTTTCTTGGCAACGCCATCACGACAATTCTTGTGATACCACAGAAATGGCAGGATCGTTTGACAAGTCGGTTGCCAAGTGTCTTTGCATTTAAATCCGACAGAAGAAAAAGTCTCGGTACCAAATCACCAGCTGATGCAGTAACAGACAAAAGTCTCGGTACAAAATTATCAGCAGATACGGAAACAGACAAACTAGAAAAATCTGAGGAAACTCAGAATACTGATAAAAAAATTAATTAATTAATTATGATCTTGTTAGTAGACGATTAATTATTTTTGAATTTTTTTTTCAACAAATTAATTTTCAAAAAAAATGCACATGTAAAAAATTTTAAAAACTATAAGTGCAATTTTTTAAAAAAAACTTTTAAAAAATCCAAAAATTATTGAACGTCGACTAATGTCAGTTAAAGGAATCTAGTTTTTTTTTTTTTTTTTTTTTTTTTTAATTAGACATACTCATTAATTAAAATAACTTAATTTAAAAAAGTTATTTTTATTTGTGACAGCACAAATTTAAATTTAAATCGTGACCACAAAGGGATTAATTTTAATAGCTAATTAATTTAATAATTTTTTCATTGTTCATTAGTATAAATAATTATTTTTTAATACGTAAATAATTGCGTACACTTTATAATACTGTAATTGTGATGTAATAGTTAATAATTAATTAGTAAACGGTGAATTTATTTATATAATACGAAGGATTATAAATCTCCTGTGGAGGTAATTCCGGATGGTGTCAAAAGTCAATAATTTTAACTAATTATTTAACTCAATAATACAGTCGCACATTTTCATTTATTTATTAATGATAAAATATCTTTTTTTTTCTAATCGCACATTTGTGTAGTGTACGAATTTAAATAAATATAAATGAATTTAAATATTTACTTATTTATTTTTAAATAAAAAAAACGCGGGCTTTCATTTACTTGCAACAGTTCAATAAATTTATTTAACATTACATTAATTTTTTATAAATAAGTAGTCGTTTAAACAAATACTGAAATAATAATTTTATCTATCAATATTTACATTAAATTAATAAACAATAAATAATTAATAATTAAGTTAAAAAATAAATTTATTATACAAATTATCTAGTAATTGGCAGCTAGTTAATTACTTTCATTAAGATAAAGCTTTTTTCGAGGTACTTTTAGTGCTCGTACTTTCAGTGCTTTTATTATTCGTAGAATTTAAATTATTGGTACTAATTGGTGGTGTAGGAATAACTTCAGGTTCTTTCATTAATATTTTTCCATTATTTAACTGACTAGTTTCTAATGATTTAACGTACGATAACAAAGATGTCCATCCTAAACTGCAAAAACTTACGTACACGACACGATTACGTTCGGGAATGAAGACGTAATTTATTGTCTGTAGGATTGGCCATACAAATACTCCAATCTAAATAAATATGTAATTTATTAATTACTTATTACTTAATTTAAATTTTTGAATTTAAAAAAGCTGGACAGTACCCTGATTAAAAACAGATTGAGTTTTAATCAGGGATAATTAAAATAAAATTCAAATTCAAATAAAATTAGTTACCTTCCAAGTAGGAAAGAATTTATTTTTAACTTCTTCGACACATTCAGAAATGGGTTTGAATTCTAATAAATTAATACCAAAAAAAAAACAGCAAACTGCTGCCGGACCATACGTCACTTGTTCAACCAAGGCCTGTAAAATAAATAAATAAAATAAATATCATTAAATAATTAATTAATTAATGAAAGTGCAGCCTGCAGTCCCTACTATCCCGGTTTCAAAACTTGAGTAATTAAATATGAGTTAATTAAAATTATTCATTGAGTAATTTACCACGTTATTCGTAATTAATTCATTACTAAGTACATATTAATGAGTAATAATTAATAAATAAAATACCTTAGTAATTGCAGACCTCAAGTTTGGTCTTGGCCATAAATAACCGGCGATTTTAAGCCAAGCAAATAATGTAGGACCGACAAAAAATCCACCGTAAAGACTAAATCTCAGTGCATGTATGTAATCTAATTTTTCTTTACCCGATATTTTTTGTTGTAACAAACATGCCGTGGGCCAGATAACTGTATACGATGCCATACCTCGTACTATTGGATATCTTCGTGAAAATTCACCGAGTCGTACAAATATTATTCTCATTTTTATTTTTTTTCCTCTGCTAGACACAAAAAACCATTTAATTAAAAATAAATATATAAATTACTAATCATGATTTTCATAACTCGATAATTATTTTTTATAGACATTTAAATTATTTATCATTAATTAAACAAAAGATAATTTTTTATTTATTGATAATTTAATTTTCAACACAAATTTACAGATAAAATAAATATGATACTAAGTAACAGACATCAGACAAATATTTTTAAAAGTTTTTTTTCTATGAGTATTTTATTTGTTTATTTAAAAAAAAATCTAATGGCAGCTACTTTCAGTATCATAATTTAAAAATTTATATTTAGTTATATATATTTTTTTTTTTCTAAACAAAATCATTGATAGATAAATAGAAATATGACGTAATAAATTTGACATTTGACAATGAAAATTATACTTAGAAATTTCATGAGTGTGAATGTAACTGACAAGTGGTAATTTTTCAAATTTTTGAATAAATAAATAAAATTTTAAAAATCCGTATTGAGAAAAATAAAAATTTGTACGCGCGTTTTTTAAATTAATTAATTTATTTAAAATTTATAAAATGTCTCGTACTGCATTCACACGTAGAATTTAAAATTTACATACAAAATATTTAAAAAAAATATATATAAATGTTAATAATAATAAATATTCAAATAAATAACTTACAGCAATGTAATAATAAAATATTTAAGTACTAAATCTTGATCAGCTGATTGTCCCAGGTATTGTAAAGTACACGCGGTACATTAATTGTTACATCAAACTGTCTTACGTTAATGACAACTGAATGTTTGAGTGACAACATTAAATGATAATAATTATACCCGTATTTAATTATCCGAAATTCATTTTATGTAAATAATTTATATATTTTTTCACTCACAATTATTGTAATGACTTTGCACATTAGACATTTTGGCAACTTGGTTAATGCTTGACGTACTTTGAAGTACTCATTTCTTGATATATATGATTCACGAATAGAATTTAGTATACTGTCTATATATATAAGTATATATATCATATACTTTTACCATATTACGAAATTAAACTGCTCCACGGCCTTGAAAAATTAAATAAACTTTAAACTTCAATGATTTTTTCATCCTCATATATTTGGTTGACATATCTCTATATATATATTACGTAATTATCGCATGCGCATTTTAATAGATTTAAAAAAATAAAACAATTTTTCTAGTTGATAAAAAATTTTATTTTATTTGATATCCGCTTTTATTAAGACCCAATTATTGGCACGAAATTTAAATTTATTATTTATTGTAATTCATAACACTAATTAGTAAATTATTCATCAATTATTTTTACTATTAATAGATGTAATAATTAAAAATAAAAGAGTAAATAATTAATTTAAAGTGTCATTAATTATGTTCCTGGTTAACAGGCAATTAATTTTTGAATTTTTCAGCAAATCAATTACAAAAAAATAAAAAATAAAAAAATGCACATGTGGGAAATTTAAAAAACTATAAGTGCAATTTTTTCAAATATTTTTTTTTTTATAATTTATCATTTAAAAAAAAATTCAAAAATTATTAGACGGCTAACATTAGTATCGTTCAATAACTGGGTCATTAAATTGACTATTTAAAATTTTAACTGTTACATTTTTATATAAATATATATGTCTATGATTGACACAATTATTATCATCACAATTTTAATAATTACCAGTTAGTTTGATTAAAAAAATAATGATTTTTATAAATTTAAATATTAAATATTGTTTTATAAAATGGCTTTATTTAATTGTTACTAATATTAACGTATTTAAAAACATATACAGGTACATGTTTACAACAGAACAATCATTTACATTACAAAAAAATTTATATTCAACACTCTAATTAATAGAGCTAATTATAATTTTAATTTTAATTAAATTATTTTAAAATACAAAACGTTTATAATTTAGTACTCGCATCAAAAATAATTATCAAATCATCAAATTCTTAAAGAAATACCAAAAAAATTCAAACTTCCATCACTTTTCTTCGCAACAGTTTAAATTCAGTAACAATACAATAGATAACGAACATTAAATTTAAATAACCAGGCCATTTACTAAAACTGATTGTTAATTTAATTAATAGATAATTAACTTTGTTGCTATAATCAAAAATAATAATAATAATAATTAATAATAACTAATAATTAATAATAATATTAATATTTAATAATGTTTTGGTGCGACCAAATATATTTGGACGTGATTGAATATCAATCAGTGCACCCAAGTCGAGTTATTAATTATTACGATCTATAAATAATTAGTTTACAATTATTTAGCAGCGATATCAAATAGATCAAGTATCCCTTCGTTTTCACTTAAATTAAAATGGTAATCTTTTTCACTTGGTGGCGGGCTTAAACTTAATAATGGTCCACAAACTATAAAAAAAAAATAATTATCATTAAAATATTCAAGTAGATTTAGATAAATAATTAGTATTTTTATTTATTTTACTTACAGTCTGAATAAAAGTCATCAAGTAAACTCGAATCGGATGATTCTGATCGAAGCTCTATAAAAATCAAAATAAAATTTAATGAGAATTTTGAATATTTAAAAAAATACTGAAGTGAGCCGACGTCTAATAACTTTTGGATTTTTTTTTTAAACGAATTACAAAGAAAAAAAATATTTAAAAAAATTGCACTTGTAGACTTTTTAATTTTCTACATATGCATATTTTTAGTTTATTTTTTTGTAATTAATTTATAGAAAAAATAAGTTAATTGTCTGATAATTTCAGGATGGGATTTAAAAATTATTAATTTGTAGTAAAAAATTCGTATACTTATGCGTGTCAATGGATAATAAAATAAATACATACTCGTACTGAGATCACTGAGTAATATTTTAGCTTCCAGTAATTCAGATTCTTCGTTCTCTTCATCTTCATCAGACGTTGGTTCTTTATCTCTGCTCTTGCTCAATCTAAGCCCAAAAATTAATAACTTAATTACAGTCTAATAAGAATAATTGTTAATTTAAATGTATGGTAAAGACCAAACGAGTTGTCTGAATTTACGACAACCAGTCCCCAAAATAAAAACCATTCATTACTCTATGCTCATTTGCAGATTGTGAAAATATATTTCCAGTTCACAATGCGATAAGAGCAACAAAAAATAAATAAATAAAAAAAAAAGTACCTAGACAATCTTCTCTTTGGCTTGGGCTCATCCTGGTGATCACAATCATTTTTTTCTCTCTTAATACCCTTGGGATCTTGCAACCTCGCCTCCAGCATTTTGTTATCATAATTTTCCGCCAACATCGGCTGTATCATAAAAACTTTTATTTCACCAGCAGGACTTTTTAAAACCAACTCATAATTACTCTTATTACTATTTTTATCATCGTCTGGTATTTTTTCCAAGTTCGGTACTTTCAGTACAGTCTCAGCTGGGGCTTTTATTATCAGCACACAGTCATCTGGATACTGTTCCTTGATGTCTTCATACGTAACGTAAGCATACTGTCGGTTTTTGAAATCACTTTCAATATTTTTTATACTCTGCTGCATCCACTGCGTATGAGTGTCCAGCAAATCCTCATGCTCTTCCAGTCTCCGCAACTCATCTTTCAAATCCCCGAGTTTTTCTCCAGCTTCTTGAGTATTGCATCCAGGTCCTGCGCCCCTAGACCGCCCAAATAAATAATTTTAAAATTAATTACATGCTAATTAATCTACTTATCAATTATATTTAGCAATAATTAATCATGTTTGTTAACTTACTTCCACTGTATAGAATTTTTACTTTTTTTTTCTATGAGTCCGATACCTTCCAGGACATTTGTTATGTCATAGATCCTCCTTTTCTGTCGCACCTCCAGGATATCAGCGGCCTAAAAAATTTCATTATCAATTAGTGATCTCATTGTTATAAAAAATTAATTATCTTAATTATCGACTCGTGTAAATAATAAATAAACTGCGTATTAGAATTTAAATAATAAGATGATGACGAGGTTATGTAAAATATGAATAAAAATAACAAGAAAACGGGTAAAAAAAATAAATAAAATAATAAATTGTGATAATTATTGCTGGTTATGAAAGTGGGCGGGTGGAAGTAAAAAAGCAAAAACAAATGATGTTTATTTATTTTAAAATTCCCGCAAGGAAAAATAAATGGCGTGTAGAAGCCGCGGTGGGTTAACCTATCAAGCTTTGGTTTATAAACCAAGTGGTTACGGGTAACCTAGATCAATAAAAATAAAAAAAGGTAAACTTACAACTTTGAGGTCCAGGACACCGTCCTTGGCTTTTTGAAGTAGTGATACAAATCGTGTGGTTAATAAACCGAGAGATTTTTCAAATCTACTTTGCTGATTGTCTGCCATTATTTTATTATAATACACACGTATAACCGTTTGTCAAAATTTCAAAAGCACAATGATTATCTTCGAAATTGGCGCAACAGCTTGAACGCCATAGCGCGCCACATAAGCCACGTTTACAATTTTAATTGTTTAGTATTTTCAATGCTGGCGACTGTTTACTTCTAATTCCCGCCAATTTTTGAATTTTCTTAAAGCGCCATTTTATTTTTTTATTTTTAGGCGAAAAAAATTTTTAACACTTGTTAATGCTTTTGAATACTTTTGAATCGCCTTTCTTATAGATATTTATTGCTAATCGTTTCAAGTAGTTTCTTTTAATCAGGTTGCCCACTATTTTAATCACTAATAATTCAAGTAGTTAATAACACCATCATTTAATTGATGTAGGAAAAAAAATTCCATGAATAGAAATTAGAAAAAAAATATTCTTAACACCGGGAAATTTTTTTAACATCGGTAAAGAATATTTACACCTACACCACCGCCTGGACTTACCCCCTATACGCCGTTAGGAATCGAAAATTTCCGATGATTCCCGATCGCGACGCAATCTCTAATTCTGGGAAGACTTCATTTATAAGATCTTTTACATATGCGACAACACGGCTAAATTAACTACGCAGTTGAAGCTTGAAGCCAATAAGTAAACTACTTTACAACTACATATGAGACAACGAGATAACTAAAGACAGGCTTGTGCTGGACATAACAAAAGTAAGTAATTTTTTATAATATATTTATATTAAAGTAATACAATTAACATTAATAAATCCTTTTTACTACTGTCCTGATAGATTTTTGAAAATAGATCTATATACCGGGAACTTTCCATGAGTGAACTACCGGCTAACTTGAATGTTATCTCTATAATATTTATCAAATATTATTTTTGGTAACTGGATGACATTTTCAAGTATTAAACTGAAATAATTAAAACGCTGATTTTTTTTATTGCATCAGCCAACAACCAAATTCAATTCCCAGATCAAAACAGTATACAAAATCCATCAACGAAGTAAGTAATGTCTTCAACAGATAAAGATTTTTGTCTGGGATAAATGAATAAGATTTTTATTTCATGATTAATCCGTATACGATTTTCTGTACTTCTATCACTAATTTAAATTCTTTTATCTCGGGAATAAATATAAAAATTATCATTATAATCTGAGTCTCTCACCAACTTATTAATTATTTTTATTTTTTACAGAAGTGCGCTATTCAATATGAGTATAGTGTCATTTGTGGGTAAAAATTACATTAAATTTTTTTGGCGTGTTAAATGTTGTGCTCTTAATAAAGTACTTCATTCTGATCAATTTAAAATTGGTGATGTTGAAAATGTTGTTTTTAATATTGGGTTAATATTTAATGATAACCCACAACATTCGGTTCATCTGTGGGTAAAAAAATCCAATTCTGAAATAGCTCATGCTATTATTAATTTATCATTTGAGGAGGTCAAATCAACAGTCGAAATTCATGATTGGAAAGACTATTGCCGTTTTAAAAATATAGAACTTACTGAAGAGACAATTATACGAAAATTCTCTTCGCACCAGATCAGTACTGATGATATTCACGAATTCAAAATTATATGTGAAATATTCTGGAAAAGTAACATAAAAAATCCACCTCACAGTAATTTATTTAACGAAATGAAAAATTTTTACAATTCTCAAGATTTCAGTGATGTAACAGTGGTTGTTGGTGAAGTTAAGATTCCATCACACAAACTTATATTATCTGCTCATAGTCCAGTTTTTTCAAGAATGCTGCAGACTGAGATGCGAGAATCAAAAGAGAACATTATAAATCTCAAAGATTTTGACGCCGAAATTATATTAGAAATGTTACAATACTTTTATACAGGAGAAACTAAAGCGAGTCATGATAGTGAAAGAGCTATGAAATTCCTTAAAGTTGCCGACATTTACCAGATTACAAAATTAAAAGATCTTTGTGAGTACACTTTGTTTTCATATATGTCAGTTGATAATGCTTTAGACATTTTAGATGCTGCAGATGATTACAACGCTGTTGATTTACGATATAATGCAATGAACTTTATCGTTTGTAACAGCAAAAAAATTTTTGCAACAAGTAAATTTAAAAAATTGTTCTATGAACCTAAAAAGCCAGACTTATTGTTCGAACTCATATGTGTTTTTGGTGATAAAAAATGAGTAGTCTTATCATTTTATTTTCCATATTTTTAATAAACAAATTTCAATATAATTATCGTTGACATTCATTTTTAATTTCAAAAACTAATATATTATTAATCAAAATGAATCATTTGAATATTTCAATATAAATTACTAAACAAAGATTATAAGAAAATATTTATAACTATACTTATGTAATTTTTTAAATAATTAATATTTTGTATTTTTGTATGTTCCATAAAATAAACTAAACTATTTTAACTTAAAATTTACTAAGCTGCCGTTAAATTAATTATTTAATAAAAAATATTTATAAGACAATATTAAGATTGTCTTTGATACAAGATCAATTAGAAAAAAAACAACTAATTAAAATTGAAGCATCTATATCACGATAAATTTTTCACCATACCTGCATCTAAAGTTTAAATTCCTGCCCTGTTTAAAAGGGAGAAAGTCGTTCTTCCCTATTTTTTTTATTTTTAGGAGAAGCAAAAAAAAAGGAATTAAGTAATTTTTCTTTTAATTAAAAAACAATATATACCAATATTTATATGATGAAAATTGAAAACTTCAAAAAATAAATTTCTGTATTTTTCTGGATCAACTGAAACAAAAAAATTTCGCTTTTTAAAAATTCTGATTCGTTTTAATTCTATTTACTTAGGAAAAATAATTATCCAAACTATTAAAATTTAATTATTTATAATGAATATAATAAATAAATTATGCCTTACATACTGTAAGTGTCAATAATTTTACTTTATGCCATTAATTAATTTTTTATTTAAAAAATAAGAAAATATAACAAAGCTTTTGGATTAAAAAAAAATAAAGTAAAATTTGAATACGTCGATTCGTTATCGACAGATCCTTACCTCTTTTATTTTCAACGAACTTATTTTAAATCCATTGTGTTTATCGTTATGATTTTGTTTTATATTTTTTCCCACTCGCTATCGATGGTATCAGATTTCAGTGCGCACTTTTAAGTATATATTTGCGTAGTCGACACTGCTGGTGAGAATTTTAATTAAAACTTTAAATCGTTTATTCATATTTATAAAGTTAATTGTTATTTTTCTGTAAAGATTGATTTTAATACTCGAAGTATTAAATTAATTAATTAAAGTAATAATAGTATCATTTTAATCACCAAGCATTTTACTGATTCATCGAAGTAAAGCGTCATTATTTTGTTTGTTTGAAATTGTTCAGTTCATTCAACATCTTTTAAAACAGTAAGTTAGTTTTTTGAATATTTATCATAATTAAAACGATATATACAATTTTAGATGTATTTTACTTATTGATGATTTTTTGCGCTGATTTATGTTGGAAGTATCCATTTTGTTCATTCTTTTTTTTGTTTTTCCTAGAAATTTATACCATTAAGATGAGTCTTGTTCTCAAAAATCCAAATACTATTTGTTACGAATGGAAAACGACAATATGTCCTCAATATCTTCGAGCATATTCAGATCAATTTATGCATGATGATGTCAAAGATATTGTTTTTAACATTGGATTGAATGGCAATGTTCAGACGGGCAATGTGGAATTATGGATAAAAAAATCAAACCCAGAAAAAGCTAGTGCTATTATCAACATTTCTGCTGGTGACTTAAAAAAAAGGGTAGAAATTCGAAATTGGGAAAATAAATGTTTTATTAATAATTTTCTATCATCATATGCTAATTCACCTTTCATTCAAAGATATTGTAGTAATCATTATGTTTATGATATTACTATAAAGCTTGAAATAATTTGGGATGACATCAACGTTTCATATGAAAACAATTTGTATGATGAAATGCAACAGTTCTACAAATCTCAAGACTTCAGTGATCTCACTTTAGTGGTTGGAGAAGTTGCGATACCATCACACAAAGTAATATTATCTGCGCAAAGCGATGTGTTTTCTACAATGCTACAGTCCGAATTTAAAGAATCTAAAGAAAATGTTATCAATATCAAGGACATTGATGCAGAAGCAATTTTGGAAATGTTGCACTTCTTTTATAAAGGCACCACTAAAGCAAGTCATGATACGGAAATCGCATTACAGATGCTTGAAGTTTCTGATATTTATCAAATTAAAAAATTGAAAGATATTTGCGAATCTACATTATTGAAAAACATGTCTGTTGATAACGTTCTGAACATAATTGATGCAGCAGACGATCATCATGCTCCGGACTTAGTCAAGAGTGCTATCAATTTTATTGTTAGCAACAGCAAAAAAGTTTTCGCTTCAAGTAAATTTGAACAATTGTTTTATAAGAAGCCAGAGTTGATGTTTCAACTTACATGTGCTGTTGGTGATAAGTAACGGTCTTATCATTTCTTTCAAATTTTTTTTATTTAAAAATTTGTCATTACTATTCATGTTTGTGCAAATTTTCTTTTTGCTTCTCATTATATTCATTAAAAATCTAAAGATATCAGATGTTTTTTACTTAAAATATTACTTGTTATTAAAACTTTTGTAACTTTGTTTATTCAAAATAATTTTTCAGCATTAATAACTAATAACTAAGATTTATTTAATTATTAAAGTTAATTTCTTAAACAGTTAAACATTAAATACTAAAAAAAAAAAAATTAAAGCTTACAACTGAAACCTATAACATAAATAAATAAATATTTTGTGTTTTTAAATGAAGCGTAAAATCAAATACTTTTTTATTTTTATGTATGATGTAAGTGTTCGATAATTCTATAATAAATAAATTAAGACATATCTTTTATAACTAACTACTTAAAGTATACTTTTCTCCTAAAAAAGAAAGCCCTAATAAAAAATTTCCTTGAATTTTTGGTCAAATGTCCGTCAACGTCGGGCTTTTCCGTTTTTGATAACAATTTTTCTACAACTTTTGAAGTGAATTTACAATATAATTCAGGTAGTAAATTTACGTCAAATTTGTAGGAAGTTGTATTCAAATTGTCATCAAAAACGGAAATGGTTTTCATCACCATTTTTCTACAGTCAGCATTAATGCGCATGCACTTCACAGCCAAGTAATGGGAAAAAAAGATCATTCTTATGCAGACTAAACTATAAATTTGAACACAGCTATTGATTCTTAATCCTTTGCAATTCAAGTGCATGTTAAAATTCTACAGACTACAAAATCTCATCATCTTTTTATCGAAGTAAGTATTAAAAATTAAAATTTAAAACTTCATTATTGTTATAGTCTTCTTGAATAGCTTTTACTTATCAAAGTAACTTTATCCAGCATCAAAAATAATATTTTTTGTAACTTAGGTTAGCTAGATCACCCTCAGCTCATAACTTTCCTAAAGAAAAAAAAATTGAATTCAAATATTATTTTTTTTATAAATAATGTTACTGATAGGTCAAAGTCGGCTGTTTAATTATAGCTATTGATAGTATACTAATTTTAAAGATAAAAAAATGGACATCAAACCCGAAGAGTGGAATGTCAGCCATGAATGGAAAGCAGTTGTACCTTATGGAATCGATTGTCTGTATTCAAATCAATTTAAAATAAAACATATTGAAGACATTGTGTTTACTATTGCTATGAAATTTAATGAGAAAAAGACTCATCTTCAAACCTGGGTAATAAAATCTACTGCGAAGCCATTGAAAGCTACTGTTTGCTTATCAGTAAAAGACAAATGTGAAAAGAAGAGCCAGATGGATGAGTGGAAAGAAAACTGCTTGTTCGAAGACTTCTTAGCGTTTCCATCTCAACTTGTGTCTCGGCAAGTCTCTGATTCAAATCGCGGAGCTAATTTTTATGTCTACGACGTCACCATTTATTGCAAAATAATTTTGCACGACTATAAACCAGACTTTGTGCCTGATTTTTTTTATGAGAATCTTCTGCATTTTCGGAAGTCCCATGATCTCAGTGATGTGACTCTTATTGTTGGCGATGTCGAGATACCGGCTCACAAAGTCATTATCGCTGCTCACAGTCCAGTTTTCAAAGCAATGTTGTCATCTGATATGGAAGAAGCTAAAAAAGGAGTGATTGAAATAAAAGATCTAGAGGCGGATGTTATAACCGAGATGCTAAATTATTTCTACACGGGAGAGACTAAAGCGAGTTTTGATACGGAGCTTGCATTGGAGATGATTGAAGTGGCTGATATTTATCAAATCATGAAGCTCAAGAACATCTGCGAGATGACCTTATTGAAAAATATGTCTATTGATAATATCGTAGACATTATTGATGTGGCTGATGATCATAGTATCGAAAAATTACGTAGAGAAGCGATTAAGTTTATGGTAAATGACAGTGAAAAAATTTTCGCGCTCAGTAAATTTGAAAAATTATTTTATCACAAGCCTGAACTAATGTTTGAATTAATGAGTGCTGTTGGTAAAAAGAAATAATTATTTTGTTACTTTTAATAAATATTTACTTCATCTTTTGTCAATCAAAGTTATTATTGTATAAAAAACTGAACCTTTTCATTTTTAATTCAAATATCTAACAATTGTTAATTTGAATTAAACTCTGGTCTGATTGATTTAAAAAAAAAATACAACGAAACCTAAAACATAATTTCAAATAAATATATAATTTGATCTTAGATAAACTTTTTTGTTAAGGCACTTAGTGTCATATATACTTACAATAAAATATTAACGTTCAAGCAGATAGTTTTTTATAGCAATTTTGTGTCTTAAAATAGAATCAATTATAAAATTTGTAGTAACTATTGGAATAGTTGCGTTTTTAGGCGAGTTTACTTTTTTTTGTCGAGCTGCTCTCAAGTCATCATCACAACTTACAATAAATGTGTTTTTCTTCCAAACTTTCGGCGCATTTATTAATGATGATCCACCAGCTGCTTCGATCAATTCTTAAATAATAAACAAATTAATAAATTATCAATTAAAATACAATAAATTCTTAAGACTTTAATTCCTTACTTGTTAAATCAGAAAATTTCGGTTTAACGTTGCGTGTAATGATAAAAGTGTAATCATTAAATATGGGCTCGGCTGCAGCTTTTATTAAGCTTTCACATAAATTGAATTTATATTTTTCTTCAAAAGCTTGGTCTTTAATAATGAACGGCGATGGGTCATCAATTTTTTTTTTATTAATAATTGATTCTATCCACAGGATAGAGACGATTGGAATACCTCGTGCTATTGCACAGATGATATTTATCTTTATATAGATTTTATCCACAACTAAAATACTCGCAGTTGATGGGTCAGATACTATTTTTCCTCCTATTAAAATGAAAATTAAATTATAAACGTTTAAATTGATCTTAATTTAAAATATTTAAATTATCAGAAAAGCGCGCCTCCAAAAATTTGATGATTATAACAAAATTAATGAAAGTGTTGTTAATTAGTCATTTAGAGGGTCAGGTATTAGATTTTTCCTTTTAATTCGCGTTTATTTTTATAAATAAATTATTTATTAAGTATAAGTTTATAGTTTTGAAATTTTAATTTGAACCGCCAGGTCAGTTGTCAAAAAAACAAAATTGTCTATTATCTGTGTTATGAAATTAAGATACACGTCAGTAGTTTGTACGTTCGATCGACTTTCGATATGTTGCAGATATGCAACAGAGTAAATACAAGTTTTAAAAGAGAATTTTTTTAAACACAATAAAAAAATAACAATTACCGATGCTAGAAAGTGGTTTTTCATATTTTGCATAATTAATGTCTATAAACATTATATTGTAAATAGTATGACGTCTAGACCGAGAAGTACTGGCTGACGAAGACATTGGCCAATCATCTGAATGATTTGTATTTGAATCCGATACATCTGTCTTATCATCTTTTTTAAGTTTTTTTCTGTGATTGTAATTGGGATTAATGACACGAGTAGACTGATATTTTTGTTCAGTTTTTATATTTTCTCGCTTTACTTCTTTTAAAATATCATATTTTCTGTCATCATATTCCGACTCTTTGCATTTATTTTCTGATTTCACATTTATATTATCTTGTGAAAGTCTCGGTGAGTTAAACTCATCTTTGACATTTTCCAGTTTAATATCTGACTCTTCTTTTATATTTTCAGATTTTATAATTACTTTTTCTTTTAAACAATTATCTTTTGAATCATCACAATTTTCTGTTTTAACTTCTTTTTTGACGGTGTCAATTATAATTAATGGTTTTTCTTCTGAATTGTTAAAATTTTTATCCGAGCTTTTGAGCTCATCCTTTGATATCAAATCATTTCTGACTGTAATCACTGTTTTAAATACACCAGCTTGTGGAATCGGGCATGGTATTAATATAGAATTTCGTTTGTTACGTGATTTTGAGTGTGAAATTTCATTAATTGAGTTGTCATTGTCTGATGATGTGTTTATAATTTCTATTATAGAAAATGAAGAGCTTTTTTGATAAATTATATTAACATCTTCATTTGAACCAGGACTCTTAGAGTTATTTTCTATGAACAATTAATTATCATAATTAATCACAAATAATCAATGATACTAAAGTTAGCAGACGTCAAATGGTTTATTTTTTTCAACAGTAAATTATAAAAAAGTTGTACCTAAGGTAAACAAGCTAGCACCCGATCACTCCATGTATTAGTATAGATATATTTAATAAGTATAGATGTACAAATACATGAGTGATCGAGTACTAGGTCTCTTATATAATTTTTCTAATTTTCTAATTGTGTATATTTTGATTTTCTTTTTCTTTTCTAATTGATTTGTTGAAAAAAAAATTTGAAAATTGTCTACTAACCAGGATCATAATTTATCATGATACTGAAAGTAGTTGACATCTGAAACAATTTTCAAGTTAACTTGTCATTTAACAGTTTTTTAAAAATATACAATAAAATTTATCTAAAATAAAAATTTTCAAAAATCGTTTACTTTTAGTATCGTTTATCATTAACAATCAATACAGTACAACCTGGTTATAAGTTACTGTTAGGGGCTGTAGGATAAAAATTTCTTGGAAATGGCTTTCCCCTACTCTTATCATTTACTCGGTGATCGCTCAGTTTTCTGCATATGTATGCGTCGTGTTCGTGTTTATGTCCGCAGTCCTTTTATAAGTTAGTCGACGTTTGTCATTTATCTATACGCACATACTTTAGTAACTTATAAAAGGACTGCAGAAGCAAACTCTTCGACAACCGAAAAACTGCGTTAGTAGAACTGGAGTGGGGGTAGTGTTTCGAGACGAGCGAAAACAAATAGAGGGGAAGTAACTTATAACCGAGTAACTTATAACGAGATTGTACTGTATATCAAATTTTACCTTTTTCAATGATACTAATTTCTTCGTCATCACTCAGTGTAATTACAGCCTACAAAATTACAAAATTAAAGAATTTAAAGTTTCCTTAACATCATAAAAATAACTATAAGATTAAAATTGAACTTTCGTCTCAATTCATATTTAAAACAAAAAAACATTTAGTGTCTACTTACTACATTTGAATCAGACTTTTTCTTTCTCGATTTTTCTGACATTTTAATTATTTTTGTTAAAAAAAAGAAACTTATAAATTAACCACAAATATTTTATTTTTACATATAAATAAAATCTTCATATATTTTTATATTCTTTACTACATATTTCATTAATTAAAATCTTGGTAAAAAAAATGAATCACTTCAAAGCTGAAGGATTTGGATTCTCAGATATTTACTTTCTTGTTTCTTTTGTTTGTGAAAAATACCTCACGTAAAGTCATTGAAGAAAGTAAGTCACCCTCGGGAATTCTCGTAAATTTTCGGTTTGTGAAGTTAATATATGATAACGACGTGACATTAGACTTTTTTCAATAATGGCGGTAAAAAATCGGCGGCAACGGCCACAAGTCTAACTGCCAGCAGTGAGCCAACCCGGCTTCCGTACAGGAGGGGGTAAAAATATCGCACGTTCTGGCAGCACTGACGCGAGCTATCATCTTTCCACAGAGTACCTTAAGGATGTATAATCTCGCAAAAAAGATCGATTTTCAAAAATCGAATCGAAGTTTCAATAAAGAATCGATTCTAGAAAAAATCGATTCTTAAAAAATTGAATCGAAAAATTAACAAGGGCATATATTATTAAATTAAATTATTTTAATTCAAAAAAATCATTGTTCAATTTAAATAATTATGAGTTAAACAATCAAATAATTATAAGTTTATTACTTAAATAATTATAATTTAAACAGTTAAACAATAAAATAATTATAGATTAAATATTTTTTAATTAAGTTTCCATTCTTCAATATTAATTGACTTTAAAAACAGTAATTGTTGCAAACGAGCAGCACTAATTCGATTTCGAATAGCTGAAGCTATTTGACCAGCAGAAGAAAATAATCTTTCTGATGGAACAGAAGTTGCTGGTATAGACAAATATTTAATTGCTAGTCTTGCTAACCGAGGAGCTTCATTTTTCTTCTGATACCAGTAGTCAATTGGATCATTTTCAATATCAATAATAGCTTGATCTAAAAATTTTTTTAGATCAATGTCCCCTTCTTCAACAGTTGAGTGTTCGTGTGATTCTCGGTCTTGTCTCACTAACTCACGATGATACTTGAAAAGGTCATTGTCAATACCGCTTTTATTAACTGTAGTTTTAACTAAGTTCGTAGGTTTTGATTTCTCAGTTCCGGATAGAAGATCATTAATTTTTTTTTCGCATGATGCGATAGAGTACGACGTTCCCGGTGGAAAAAACTTTTTTTTCAGTCTTGGATCGAGGATTGCAGCAGGACCAACCAACGGATGACTTTCAATCGACTTGAAGCGACTACTTATAGACTAGTATTTTTTGTTTCACTTTTTGGGACATTTCAGTGGTTGCAGGTAAACTTGATAATGTTGTCAACAAATAATGTAAATGGTATATCCAGTGACATCAGGCGAATTTTCTTTAATTTACAAAAGTATCGACTGTATCGATTTCGAAATTGTAAATTAATTTTGATTTTCATTGTAAAAATGATTAATAAAAACTAAATATGTTAATCAAAAAATTTTTTATTTGAATATAAAAAAAATTTTATTTCCTGAATTAGAATAAAGTTTATATTTAAAAATTCTCGGTCACCCGCCATCTTGTTTTCAGTCGATCAATCTTCAATTGAAAGAATCGATCTCTCGAATTGTTTACATAAAAAGAATCGATTCTAGTGAAAATCGATCTTGAATTGCACATCCCTAATTCCCTCCACTTGAGTGCGGACCCCCTGATCTAACAGATGAGTCAACGAGATAACTTAAAACAGACACGTTTTGACATAAAAAAGGTAAGTAATTTTTTAAAAAATATATTTATGGCATTAGCTAACAACCAAATTCAGTTCCCAGATAAAGATCCATCGAAGAATTGAATAATTTCTTCAACAAATGAAAATTTTTATCTTGCATAAAAAAGTGAAATTTTCATGTCTCGATTAACCTATAAAGTAAAAGCCCCTATACCCACTCACTTTTCATTGGGGTGAGATTGAATCACTCAATATAAACTATTAAATAAAATGACAAACCATATTTTTTTTTATAGTTTTAAGTATTAAAATAAAATTTGAGTTTGAAGAATAATGTTAATAATTAATTAATATTAATTTGTTAAATAAGGTCCTTGAGTGTACCCATAGTCGCTCACTAAAAGTTGCGATGTACCTTAACTCGATCAACACATGGCCCTATAGTCGCCCGAAGACAATACCAATTAAAATATAATCAATTTATTAATTTGGAAAATAATTTCGAAATTCTATTACTTTATTCTTTCATAATAAAAATTTAATGAATTTTAAAAATGTATTTAATAAGACATAGTTTTAACAAATCTTAACAAATCTGACGTAACCTCAATTAAATCTAACGAATGAACGTTAAAGAAAAAAATGCCCATCTGAGCGCGATTTTGAAAACAGTCATTCAATTTAAATTTATAATCTATTATAAAATAATTTGATACATGATATTTTAATATATTTAGATTCACAAATAATTATTTATCAATAATAATAATTAAACAGTCAAAGTGAGCCACTAATGGTACTGAGCGGGTATAGGGGCTTTTTACCTTATACGATTTTCTGTATTTCCATAACTAATTTGAATCCTCTTTTATCTTGGGAATGACTAAAAAAATTATTGAAGTTCAAATATCTCATTAACTTATTGATTATATTTTTTTCAGAAGCTCGTCACGATGAGTGTTGATTTACTTAAACCTGAAAATTATGTTAAATTTACTTGGCCAGTTCAACTCATTCCTCATACAACCGAACTTTATTCTGATCAATTTAAAATTGATAATCTTGAAAATGTTGTTTTTAATATTGGTATGAAATTTAATGATACATCGGCCACCCCCAGTTGTCTATGGGTAAGAAAATCCAGTTCTGAAGTAGCTCGTGCTACTATTAATTTATCACTTGGAAAAGTCAAATCAACAGTCAAAGTTCGTGATTGGAAGGACTATTGCTATTTTAAAAGTATAAAAATTCCGGAAAAACCAAGTGTACAAAAATTCTGTCTGGACTGTCGTAGTATTTGTAACATTAACGAAATTATTTTGGAGTGTGAAATATTCTGGAAAGGTTACGTAAAAAAACCACCTTGCAATAATTTCTTTGATGAAGTGAAAAATTTTTACAATCCTCAAGATTTAAGTGATGTAACGTTAGTTGTTGGTGGAGTCGAGATTCCATCACACAAAAATATATTATCACAAAGTGATGTTATTTCTAAAATGCTGCAGTCCGAATTTAAAGATAAAGAAAATGTTATCAATATCACGGACCTTGATGCAGATGAAATTTTAGAAATGCTACATTTCTTTTATAAAGGAACAAGTAAAGCAAGTCATGATACGGAAATAGCATTACAGATGCTTGAAATTTCTGATATTTATCAAATTAAAAAATTAAAAGAACTTTGCGAATCTACATTATTAACAAACATGTCTGTTGATAACATTGTGGACATAATCAAAGCAGCAGACGATCATCATGCTTTGGGCTTAGTCAAGAGTGCTGTTAATTTCATTGCTAGCAACTACGATAAAATAACGAGCACAAGTAATTCGATAGAATTATTTGAAAAGAAGCCATTATTAATGTATCAAGTTATGGAGATTTTAATTGAAAAGAAACGGCCAGTCCTATAGTTTAATTCAAACTTTTTTGGAGTTTATTGGAGTTTACTCCTTAAGAATCGATTTTCATATAAGGACCCCGGTATGGAAAAAATATGAGGTGTAAAATCTACTCAACGAATGACCTCGTTACGTTTTAGGTGCACAACTTTCACTTTTGAGTGCATGGGGTATCTTACGGGGCAGCGTACGAATGTATTGTGTGTATACAATACATTCGTACCTATATATACATATACACCTATATATATATATATATATAATGAATATACTCTACGGCGTCTGCAAATGATAAATATATATATAATACACTAACGCAAAAAATTAAAGGAACAGTAAAATTTTATACATTTTTTAGTAATTTTTGGAAGGCTGTAACTTTGTGAAAAATAATCGTATCGAGATTTAAAAAAAAAAAATTTATAGCTTGAAATCTCTAGTTTCGATGCATTTTTATCAAAATTTTATAAAAAGTCTGGTTATTACGCTAAAATGAGAATTTATTTTTAACATCCTTTAGAAGTAAGTACAAAAAAATGACTTTTTTTGGTTTTTTAGTAAATCAACCGCTACTCTGCAAATATTGATAAAAAAATATTGTTGCCAGGGACTTTTTTAGCTTAATGTACCCCCAATAACCCTTTAAATTTTTAAATTGATCTATGGAGCCGTTTTTTGGGGGCGATCGTTCAAAGTTTTGCTAAACAACTAAAGGAACAAGTTTTGTTCCTTCAATTGTGTAATCATAATCAAAATGAAAAAATAATTTTTTTTTAATTTTCTTTCATTTTTGCATTAGTTACTCAGTGAATGTGAGGGGAAGAAAAAAAAAAACGAAAAATTTTCAAAAATCAAAACAATTGAACCTTGTTTTTTGGGGTCAAAAATTTTTTTTTTTAACTTTGTTGAAAATTTTTTGTTTTTTTTTTCTCTTCCCCTTACATTCACTGAGTTACTAATGCAAAAATGAAAGAAAAGTAAAAAAAAATTATTTTTTCATTTTGATTATGATTACACAATTGAAGGAACAAAACTTGTTCTTTTAATTGTTTAGCAAAACTTTGATCGATCATTTCCAAAAAAGGGTTCGATAGATAAATTTGAAAATTTAAGGGGTTATTAGGGATACATTAAGCTATAAAAGTCTCTGGCAACATTAGTCTTTTCATCGATATTTACAGTGTAGCGGTTGATTTACTAAAAAACCAAAAAAAGTCATTTTTTTGTACGTACTTCTAAAGGATGTTAAAAATTTAAAAAATTGTTTTTTCCAAAAAATGATGAACGGGTCTTGTAGAGAATTTATTCACGTTTTCAACGCCGGCCTCAAATTTACTGTGCAATCATTGGTACCTGAAATATCGATGATCAAAGCCAAAAGGATCATTTTTTGTTTGAAGGCTGATATCCCTGCGACAAATTGTCCTACGAAGTTAAAAAAAAAAACCAAATTGATGCTGAATAAATTTGCTAAATGACCTATGCATTGTGTTAGTTGACAAAATTTTTCCACGGTCCGTGGGCTCTTTGGAAAAAAAAAAAAAATTTAGAAATTTTTTGTCTCGCGGTATTTCTCATGTTAGCGTAATAACCAGACTTTTTAAAAAATTTGGATAAAAATGCACCGAAACTAGAGATTTTGAGCTATAAAATTTTTTTTTTTAAATCTCGATACGATTATTTTTTACAAAGTTACAGCCTTCCAATAACTACTAAAAAATTTATAAAATTTTTCTGTTTCTTTAATTTTTTGCGTTAGTGTAGTATTAATCTTTTTCTTAGATTAGTAAGCCTTTTTTGTGCCTATTTAGACAGTCGATCTAAGGGAGTAAACTCCAATCGTGCGTCGGAGCTGACACACACACTTTTTTTTTTTTAAATCTTTAATTGCTACTCATGTTTGCGCAAATTTTCTTTTTGTTTTCCAATATTTTGTGTTTATAAGATCACATTTTCATATAAATGAAGCGTAAAATAAAATACTTCTTTATTTTTAACTATGATGTAAGTGTTCGATAATTCTATAATAAATAAATGAAGACATATCTTTAATAATAATGTTATTTATATTTATTATTAATCATTTTATTTTCAATAGTAATATATGATTTATAATTAACTATAAAAAAAACTTGTTTTAAAATGTTTATAAACATATATGTACAAAATTTTCAAATTTTAAATCTACTTAAAGTATACTTCAGTTCTCTTCAAGGAGGTTCGAGACCGATTTTCAAAATAATACCAAAATTCTGAAATTTTTTTCACCGAAAGAGTTATAAAAAAAAAGATCACTGTTAAAATTTCAAATCGATTCACTACACCGTTTTCGAGAAATAAATTTTCAAAATTTGTCCTTATACACGGGCGTAAATGGGAATAATTTTTCAAAGTGCTATAGCTTTTGCTACAATAATACCATCGCTACAAATTATTCAGTATCAAATAATTGAACATTTCTGAACACATTAATATTTTTTTTAAGTTTAATCATGGGTTTATTATTAAATTATTAATAAAATAAGAGGCGAATTTTAGTTAATGACGTCACATGTGTCGTGAAGCTAAGAAACGACGGCAACAGCGTAAAATGACGACCGCGGGAAATTTGAATAACTAATAATCATTGGTGTCGGACCTGAGCTCTATCTAGTAATAAACCTTGTGACCAACAATAGTACACAAAAAAATTACTACAAACTAGCGCGCTGTTGCCGTACTTCCGTATTTATTTTTTAATCACTTATTTTATTGAAAAAAAATTATTTAATTAAAAAAAATTATTTTTTATGATTCAATGCAATAATAATAAAAATTTATTGTGTTAATTTTTAAAACTAAGTCAATGTATAATATATTCTATCAATGAAATTTTAGTGTGTAGGAGTTGTAATCTTGCAAAATTACAATAGAAAATCTACGAGATCCCCTAGAAAGATAATCGGTCTCGAATCTCCTTAATACGCGAGCTATAATTTATCGTTTAATTTTTGCTCAACTGAGAGATAAATTTTTTATTAGAAAAAAAAACCCTAATAAAATTTTCCTTGAATTTTCGTTCAAATGTCCGTCAACTTCGGGCTGTTCCGTTTTTGTTAACAATTTTTCTACAACTTTCAAAGTGAATTTACAGTATAGTTCAGGTAGTAAATTTACGTCAAGTTTGTAGGAAGTATTCAAATTGTCATCAAAAACGGAAATGGTTTTCATCACCATTTTTCTACAGTCAGCATTAATGCGCATGCACTTCACAGTTAAGTTATGGGAAAAAAGATCATTCTTTTGCAGACTAAACTATAAATTTGAACACAGCTATTTGCTGAGCTAATGATTCTTAATCCTTTGCAATTCAAGTGCATGTTAAAATTCTACAGACTACAAAATCTCATCGTCTTTTTATCGAAGTAAATATTAAAAATTAAAATTTAAAACTTCATTATTGTTATATAAGGCATATTAGAGTGGCAGTATCGATATATTTAAATTCTGCGAAAATATTAAGCATCGGGAAAAATTGTGATCCTGAAGTTAGCAAACAATTAGTAATTTTTGGATTTTTTTTTGTAAAAAATCATTTACAAAACTAAAACTATGCACATGTAGAGAATTTAAAAAACTACAAGTGCAATTTTTTCAAATATTTTTTTTTTTACAATTTATTGTTTAAAAAAAGTTCAAAAATTATTCGACGTCGGCTAACTTCAGGATCTTGAAAAGTTATCTATTAGTACCCTTCTACTCATATATTTGTATACTTATATTTATATATTAAATTTAAATTATCTATATTTTACTAAATATAAATATACAAATACATTTCTTACCTTACAATTGAAAAAAAAAATTTTAAAAGAGTATTATTGAAATAAAATATTAAGTTGATAATGATAAATTAAATTTAAAAAATAAAATATTTTTATTTAAATATTTATAAAATAATATAAAATTAAATATTATATAATTAAGTAATAATAATTTTAATGAAAATTTGTTAATTAAAATCGTAAAATAAAAAGTTAGTTAATTAAAACTAAACAATTTTAAATACCCGCCTCCATATTGTTTCTAATTTGTTTCCCGCCAATTTTTATGCCAACGGAAATGAGACGCAAATTTAAAACAAGAAAGAGAACGAGAGAAAGAAAGTAATAACGGAAACAAAAGAATGAACACAACTAGTCCCAGCAAGACCCAGTTCGGAGTAATCCTCTATTATTGAAAGTGTACATAATTCTGCGAAAATGTTAAATATTGTGAAAAATCATTTAGAAAGACGATCAAAGTTGATCAAAGCTTCGAGAGAAAACGGTAAAATAAAGAAAAGAACAACAGAGGTTATGGTAATTTATATTTTTTTCTTTATAACAAATAACGCAAAACAAATGAATTAATTTTTAGTAACAGAGTTTTTTTCTATAGGGTTCTGTAGCTTCAGTTCTTGGAATCTCTACTTTAGCTTCAAATACTAGCAACGCAGTTGAAAATAGTAATGGTGGTAATTGCGTACTAGGTATTTTTATTGTTAAAACTTTTATAAAATAAATTATATATAATTTATGTGATTTAGAGCCAGTTTTTCAAACTGGGTTTAAATTATTATTACTGGTAAGAGACCCAGTACCCGGTTAGGGAACTAGTACTCACTCACTTCATGTATTTGTATATCTGTATTCACTAAATATACCTATATAAATACATGGAGTGATCGGGTACTAGTTTCCTCGTCACCCTATTTAAAAATATTGATTGAAAAGAATTAAAAATGATGAAATTCGAATTCTTCTCAATAATTTCAATTCTTTTGTTTGTATATATAGATATACAGTTTGCACGGAGTGACCGCTTCTCAATTCTTTTCAATCAGTATTTTTAACCAGGGCAAGTACTAGTTCTCTGATCAGGTACTGGGTCTTTCACTTTATCCTCTAAATTTTACTAAATATAAATATACAAGTACTTGGAGTGATCGAGTACTAGGTCTTTTAACTTGTAAATACTTTTTTTTTTTAAATCTAAAGTAAGACCTAGTACCTGATCAGAGAACTAGTACTCGATCACTTCATGTATTTGTATGTCTTAAACCTTATACAGTTGGACCTCGTTATAAGACTATTTGCTGTCTTTTTTACAAACCAGGTATCGAGATAGTTTGAGAAAGAAACTAATAGTTTTAGAAGGAAGTCCTACTGTTTCTATATATTATCAATGTACTAGCAATATTCATTTAAACTCGGTTTGCAAAACTGGTTTTTATATTTATATTGACAGAAAATTTCTTTGATATTACAGAGTCAAGTACAAATATACCGGTGAAAAGTTTGAATAATGGAGAAAATGTTAACACTACTCAAGTTGAAGAAACGTCGATTAAAAGACAAAGCAAGTTGATCATATCAAAGGTAGAAAACAACAAAATTATTGTTGCTCGTAAAATAAATACAACGCAGAAGTCAGTTAAGTTCATTAAAAGTTACCCGAATAATGATGCCACTAATGCTGGTGGTAAAACACCTGAAGAATCCTCTGTTTCAAGTACAGTTCCACATGATACAGCAGTTGAAGAATCTACGGCTTTAAAAAAAATATCTAATGATGTTGCTGCAGTTAGTGACACTGTAGGCCTAAAAAATGCAGTCACAAAATATAGGAACGCAGAAAAAATAATTGATCTGGGCGACTCCAGTGACTCTGAATCAACGATAGTATTGTCCTGTGATTTGAATAAAAGCAAAAAAATGAAGAAAAGTAAGAATTGCTCGTCAAAAAATCCGAAGCGCGTGTTGATGAATTTTCCAAAAAATTTAAATGGGAGATCTGCGTTATCAGTTCATAAGAAGTTTAATAAATCTGAGACATTTATAAGTTCAAGTAAATTGGCTGATAAGAAAAATAATAAAAGTCAAGATATTTATGCTGATGATTCTGATTTAACTGTAATGTTCATGGCAGGTGAGCCCAATAAATCCCAAAGTAGTATTAAAAACGAAATTAATGATGCTTATGTTGGTGATTCTGATTCAACTCTAGTATTGACACCTGATGAGCAGAATAAATCCCAAAGTATTGATAAAAATGAAGTTAATACTTGTCTTGGGGATTCTGATTCCCTTCTAACGTTGACACCTAAGGAGCCCAGTAAATTACAAAATATCATCAAGAATAAAATTAATGATGTTTATGAAGGAGACTCGGACTCAACTTTGGTGTTGACGCCTGATGAGCCCAACTCCCAAAATATCATTAAGAATAAAGTTGATGATATGTATGAAGGTGATTCAGATATGACGGTTCTTTTAACACCAACTGAAGAACGTGACAATCGTAAAAAATTAACAAACAAAACTAAGGAGTCAACTGAACCACCTGAGAAAGAATCTGAAAATTTGGGAGTTTGGAACAATGTAATCCGTCAATCGACTGAGACTAAAGCTCCCTGTGCATTATCAAGTAAGGAGTTGAAAGAGAAAATTCCTAGAACATTTAGAGATGGATCAGTTAATTTATCTGGGCTTTCAGCTCATGAGCTAGAAGAGAAGCTCTCTGAAATAATTGGAGATGGAGGTTCTAGTCAATTAGAGCCTCAGTCTCATCTTATAACTCAAGAGAATGTTTTGAAATCTAGTCAAAATGATGATGATTCAGCTGACAAATCTGATAAGAACAATTCTTTAGGAGAAACATTGAAACTGAATGAAACTTTGGATATTCGAGAGCTTGATGATACATTGAAGTTGAGTCAAACTAATGAGTCAACTGATTCAAGCTTCATACATTTGAATTATCAATCGTATGATGAAAATTCTGATGGTGAACTGACGGATTCATCATTAGGAAAACTAGTAATTGATGAATCGCGTGATAAAACTATAGATTCTATGGATCCTCTAGATATTTCAAATGTTGATCAAAATAACGATTCACTTGACAACAAAGGGGACTCTGCAGATGTCAGTATGAAGTCATTTGGGTCAAATATTAAATTGAAAAGACTGGAAAAGAAGCGAGAGCTAGTTATCAGGATCGAGAGGCTAGATGTTGCTAAATTAATTAAAAAGCCATCTAATTTATGTATGCAAAAAGAGTTGAGAGTTAGATTGGAACGATTACCGATTGTTAATAAAAAAATTACTCCTATTAAAGCGAAGGCTAGAACTCGTAAAACTCCTGATCAAAAACTGCTGAAGAAAAATAAAAATAAAAACGGAGTTAGTGAATTAGAAACGTCTTTAAAAATTGCAAAGATTGTCTTGACTCCCATTAATTTGAGCGATTATCCAAATTTGAGAATCTTCCAAACTGACTCTCCAATTAATAATTCAAATTTTAAATCTTCGACAGTTGATAAGAAACTTACTAAAAATAACTCTGCTACTAGAGGTAGTAAGAGTAAAATTTTAGGACGTAAAAAACAATCTGATTCAACCTTAACGTCAATGCGAAAACGTTTAGTTTATACAAGTACTCCAGATAAGAGCAATTCCATTGAGAAGAGACGAAGACCGAATTTGAAAGCTGTCATAAAAAAAGTCAACTCAGTTGCTAACAATAATTTGAATGTAAATTCACAGTTGAAAAAAGAATTGAGAGTTAATTTAGTAAGACTTTGTATGGACGATTTGGTTTTATGGCCGTCAAATGTTCAAAGACAAAATCAAATATACAAAATCTTTTTTAAAGGCATCAAAAGTAAAATGCATGAAAAAATGATACGACAACTCGGTAAGTAGGATTTTTTATATTTTACAGGAAAGAAATTTTTGCACTTCCGTAAACTAAATGTCCGAGTTAGTGGATTTTTACTGAATAGTTTCTTTAAATATTTATGAATGATGTTCAGTTTAATTATAAAAAAATATTTAAATTGTAGGTGGAGTTATTACTGATAATCCTACAACTGCAACTGTGTTGATTGCTGGTAAAATCAGCAAAACTTATGAGTTCATAAGCGCTTTGGTTCGCGGGATTCCTATTGTTTCAATTGACTGGTTGCACATGAGTATTGAAAAAAATAAGTTTATTGAACCTACTGAATATTTATTAGAGGATGTTAAAGCTGAGAAAATATTAAATTTTAATTTTAAAAAAAGTTTGATGATATCAAGAGAAACTAGTCTTCTAAAAGATTATTTTTTTGTCATTATTTCTAATGTCAGTTTGCTGTCTACTGATAAATTGACAAGTAAGACAAATGATTTATAATTAAATTATTATTTTAATTATTACTTTTTTTTTTAACCCATCAGCACTTCCGTTATGAGCATTTTACTCACAGGACACTGTTCAGATTATATGATGTCGCTGTAGTGCATGTGAGACACTAAACAACACGGGAGCGCAGAAGGGTCAATTATTTGTAATGATTAATGAATAATTTATATTTTTTATAGGCTTGATTGAATCAGCTGGTGGAAAAGTTTTACCGCGAGTACCTGAACTGTTGATAAATGAAAAAATATTTATTGTTTGTTGTAAAAAAGATATTCGACGATTTGAAAAGTTGTATGTAGATAGAAGAGTTGAAATTGTAACTGCAGAGTTCATTATTGATAGTTTATTGAAACAAGAATTTAGATTTGAAGGACCTAGTCTGTAGATGTAGAATGATACTGAAGTTAGCCGACGTCTAATAATTGTTGGATTTTTTTTAAAAACGATAAATTATTAAAAAAATCCGGATTGTTGATCGTCTGCTTACTTCAGGGTCATGAAGAATGCAGTATTTTTATTTTTTACTGAAAAAGTTCAAATTTACAATCGCAATTGCTTTGTTATCTTTTTTTTATTTTTATTTTTGTGTATTAGAGTAGACATACCGGTTTTGGACAATACATTGTCTGTGGATATTTTAAACTTTATTTAGAGACGAAGAAATAAAAGTTTAAAATGTAGAAAACTGGTAGTTTTCTACTCTATTGAATGTAAATGTTTTTATGATACTAGCGCCGAAACTTAAAATTTCAGTGTCTCTACGCCAGTCGAAAAAAATTAATTTCAGTCCAATGCCGTCGACAAATTTAGCAAATGTGTAAACTGCGAATGTCTTTAGTAAGTGGACAGCAGCATGTGTCTCTGCTCGCTGACTGAAAGCTTTTGCAATTTAAACTGATCTTGTTATTGATTTAATAGTAATTTCAAATCAGTAATTTTTGTTACGTAAATGACAGTTCTGACTGTGATTGTTTTATAAAAATTAGTGTCAATAACAAATAGTATTTATACTTTCTGCTTAATTATAAATTGCAAATGACAATTATCTTGTTTCTGACTGGCTGCTGACACAAACTTTGAATTCCAATGCAGCTAATCATAAAAAAAATAGTGTGTGACAAAGGATGAAACAAAATTTCCGACTGGTCGATGTCCAACTTTACTCTGGTCTGAAACCGCTATGTTTCATCCCTTGCCAGTAGTATATTGTCATACAATACACTATTTTTTTTTCTTCAATATTTTGTAAGCTTAGACATTATTATAAATAATATAAATTTATAAATTAATATTCTTGTTAAAAATTTGGATATTTATACAGAAGTATGATAAATTCCTTCGACAAGTGAATGTAACGAATAATTGATAATTATTTTTGTACTGTGAAATAAAAATTGCATTTAAAATTGTTTTATTAATATTTATCTAAATAAATTTTAATTATTTTATTTCAGTTAATACTGTCAATGGAAATTTAAACCTGGTTTGAAAAACTGGTAAGGGTCGGTACCATTAACCGAATTTCCAAATTTGTAATTTGTAATTACGTTTTAAATGATGAAAATCTTCAGAGGAAGTTCGTCTTATGCATTTTTCCAGAAGCTATAAAAATTGCTGTAATAACAATTGATTAATAAATTGAAAGAAAAGTAAAATTCAAAAATTCATGTAACGGCGTGACAGTAGACAACTTTTTAAAGAGAAGAGGTAAAATCCGACACCAGTTTACTGATCGGACATACTTTAAATTACAAACTGACTTTAAGTAGATTATAATTTAAAGACTTTATATATAAACAATTTTAAAACAAGTTTTTTTTATAGTTAATTATAAATCATACATTACTATTGAAAATAAAATGATTAATAATAAATATAAATAACATTATTATTAAAGATATGTCTTAATTTATTTATAATAGAATTATCGAACACTTACATCATAGTTAAAAATAAAGAAGTATTTTATTTTACGCTTCATATAAAAAGACAATATATTTACTAATTAATGTTCGATTTTATCTGTAAATTTTAATTTTTTATTAGTATTTAATTATATCTATTTAAGAAATTACTTTTAATAATTAAATAAATCTAAATGATTAGTTATTAATGCTGATAAATTATTTTGAATAAACAAAATTACAAAAGTTTCAATAATAAGTAATGTTTTTAGTAAAAAACATCTGATATCTTGGAATGCTAGTTGAATATATTGAAAACAAAAAGAAAATTTACGCAAACATGAGTAGCAATTAAAGATTTAAAAAAAAAAAAATTTTAATTAAATTATAGGACTAGCGAGGCTTATTAAATGAAATATCCATAACTTGTTGCATTAATAATGGCTTCTTTTCACATAATCCTATCGATTTACTGGTTTTTCTTACTTCATTGTAGTTGCTAGCAATGAAATTAACAGCACTCTTGACTAAGCCCAAAGCATGATGATCATCTGCTGTATCAATTATGTTCAGAACGTTGTTTACTGACATGTTTTTTAATAGAGTCGCTTCACTTATTTTCCGTAATTCATTTATCTCATAAATATCCGAAACTCGAAGCATCTGTAATGCGATTTCCGTATCTTGACTTGCTTTAGTGGTGCCTTTATAAAGGAAGTGCAGCATTTCTAAAACTGCTTCTGCATCAAAGCCCTTGATATCAATAATATTTTCTTTTTTCTCTATTTCGGACTCCAACATTTTAGAAAAAACATAGCTTTGACCAGATAGAATTTCTTTATGTGCTGGTATTTCTATCTTACCAACCACTAACGTTACATCACTAAACTTTTGGAAATTATAGAAGGGTTTTATTCTATAAAATAGTTGATTGCGCTCTTGATTTTTTAAGTAACCGTTCCAGAAAATTTCGCAAACGACGTTAACTTGGAAGATTTTAGTGCCGGTGTCCTCAGATGATTCTAATAAAATTGCACGCTTGGGAAATTCTTTAACTGTAAATCCGGTTTGATACGACCAAGCATCGTTTTCGTATGAGAATTCTAATTCCCCAATTGATATATTAATAACAGCATGAGCCATGTCTGGATTGGATTTATATACATCGATATCAAACGGGGTTAATTTTTTGCCAGTTAAAGACAAAGCAATCGTAAAAACTTCTTCAAGGTCATCGATTTGAAATGGATTAGAAAATAGCGCCCGGTTAAAAGTACTAAATATAGCTTCCCAAGTATATTTAATGTACTTGCCAGGTTGAACGACATTATAATCCATCGTAAAGAGCTTCTGTAAAAAAAAAAAAAAAAAAATTAATAAGTTGATGAGATACTCAAACTTTAATCATTTTTTTAGTCATTGGAAAAACATAACTGAATTTGAATTTACTGAAACTAGCCGACGTTTAATAATTTTATGATTTTTTTTAAAACAATAAATTCAAACAAAAAATTATTTCAGAAAATTGCACCTGTAGTTTACAATATTTTCTACGTGCGCATATTTTTTAAAGCTATTTTTTTATAAATTAAATTTTTGAAAAAAAATTCTGAAATCGATAGTTTCCGGTAATTTGAAATCATAAAAATTTCTGTTTATAAAGATAAAATTTTAAATTTATATGAAAAAATTTAAAAAACTTACTGAGATTTAGCAAAAGACGCTTGATTGATAAATAACGTAGAACGTTGACAATACAAACACTCACTTCTGTGTTTTTTATCAATTAATATATAAAATATTTTTTTTATATTTATTTTTTTATACAAATGTTAGTATTTTTTATCGAAAAAAGTATTTTCTATCGAAAGCTGAATAAAATGGAAGTATAAGTAATTGAAAATAGCTTGAACTGACGCGTTGGTTATGAAGAGAAAGAACATAGTCCTCCCAAAGAGTAAATCGCCATCGGGAATTGTCGGAAATTTTCGGTTTGTAATGTTAATGTGTAGTAACGGCGTGAGAATAGACTTATTTTTCCATACTGGGGGTGAAAACCGACGGCGACTCACTCTCTGGGAGGACTTTATATGCTCTTTGAACAATGGAGGATTACTCCGAACCGGGAAAAAATTTAGTAACAATATGGAGGCGCGAATTTAAAACTGTTTAGTTTTAGTAACTAATTTTTTATTTTACGATTTTAATTAACAAATTTTCATTAAAGGTATTATTACATTAATTATTTAATATTTCATATTTTACAGTATATTATAAATATTTTATCTTTTAAATATATCACATTTTTAAAAATCTTAAATGTGTATTTGTTTTAAATTATTGACGTAATTAACAACATAATAATAAATAATTATAAAATAATATTATCAAAAATATCGTAATTTATTTTAATTCTTATCGTTTATTTTTCTTATGCAGTTCTATATCATAAAATTAATATTTTATTTTGAAAATACTCTTTTAAAATTTTTTTCTCAATTGGAAGGTAAGACTTCATATATTTGTATATTTATATTTAGTAAAATATATCAGTGTGGATGTAGCACACATCCGACAAGTTTAAAATTATTAATAAATAGAGTAAATAATTAATTTAAAAAATTGAAAGAAAATGCGCATTTAAAAAATTTAAAATTAACGAGTGCATTTTTAAAAAATTTTAAAAATTAATTATTTACTCTATTTATTTATAATTTTAAATTTGTCTGATGTCTGCTATATTCACACTTATTAAAATATCGATATTTTAAATTTAGAATTTAAATATAAATATACAAATATATGATTTATCGAGTACTAGTTCCCTGATTGGCTTCTGGGTCTGTTACCTTATCTCTGATTCAATAAATTTATTATTTCAAACTTTACAATTCTGTTTATTTGAACATAAACAAACTTTTTTGTTCAAATTATTATCAATTATATTTATTTTTTTAACTGAAAAAAAATATTAAATATATAAAAATCAACTAGAAATTTAGCGCCAGTTTTTCCAACTGAGTTAATTTTTATCCAGATTTGAAAAACTGACCCTTAATGTTTTCAATTTTTAGTCATTTGAAATATTTTTTATTTTATTAGACCACAGAATTCTAGATCCGATTAATAAATTCAAATATTTAAAAAAAACCCGAAGAAATATTTTTGGTAATCAAAAACTGACGTAGACACTGCAGTAGAACCAAAAAAAAATATGAATATAATCACACTTTTATTTGAATTCGGATTTTTTTTTGTTTTAGATATGAATTAAGCTTTTTTAAAAATAATAATTAATTAAAAATAAATATTACTAGTAATTTAAAACAACAATAAATAAATAAAATTTATAATTTCATTTCAACTTTAAGATTTTGAGTATTAATTTGCAATTCTTGCCTCAGTAAACTAGACAAAATAAAGTCTGTCGTTACGACAGGACACAAAATATTTTGCGGTTTTTTTTCCAGTATTTTTCGTACTTTCGAAGCATCTTCATCACAGCTTATTATCATAGATTTGGGTCCCCAATATTTTGGAGCTCTTACTAACCCACGGCCTCCAGCTAATTTAATAATACCTGGAATAAATAAATAATTAAAGACTATTGCAATCATAAATAATTAAATTAAAAACAGTAAGTATATAAATATTACTTTTCAATTCATTAACACTCGGACGATTAACGCTCGCTGTAATAATAATAGTGTAGTCACTTAAAAGCTGTTTCTTTCTTGCTTTCATAAGACTGTCTTTCAGTTGAAAGTCATAATTCTTTTCAGCTCCTTCGTCTTTCAGTATATACTCATGTGGGTTAACAAAACCATTTTTATCAATGCTATCATTGATCCACTGAGTCGCGACAATAGGAATGGATCTGCAGATTGCACAAATAAATTTAAATGTTCTTCGAAATTTGTCTGCTACCAAAACAGTGGCAACTAATGGATCATCTGTAATTTGTCCTCCTGTAAAATAAATAAATAATTACAATTACAATGAATAATTAATAAGTAAAAAATAAATTTATATCCCGGGGTAAAAGGATATTCATACTGAGGAAGAATCAGAGGAGACAGCAAGAATTGTGTACTTGAGGTCAGATGTGGGAGTAGAAAAGAATAGCAGGAAGCGGGAGGAAGAGAAAAGTGTGAATTGTGTGGAGAAGGAAAAGACGTTGCTGAACATTGGGTAGAAATTGTGGGCGGGAGAGACAGGCGGAAGAAAGGATAAATCTGTGGCTGATATCCTGAAGGGACGAAGGAACTCAGGAATGGGGGTAAAAGAAATAGATGAAAGGAAAAAAGAAAGAGAAGAAAAAAAGGGGAGAGACTGGCAGGAAAAGTAGAAGACCTTGTGGAGTCAAGCAGTAATTTAGAAGTGTGATTCCAAATGAAAGTATGAAGGACAGAGCAACCTTAGAGATCCGAATTCACTCTGTCACTCGGAGTTTTTACAAGAAATCATTCTGAGTAAACGTAAATAAATAAATAAATTTACCAAGTTTTTCTATTGCCGCCTGACGTTCGTCATCAATTTCACCAGTAAAACAAATTTTATCAGTTCTGTTGAGTAAACGAGTGCCGTATTGTAACCAACCAGAAGGAGATAATGTCCCAGCAAAATTAACTTCCGGTTTTACGGTTTTTTGTAAAGGTACCGCAGAGCTTGGAGTTGATTCATTTTTTTGAATCTTTACATTCGTATTCAAATTTTTTAAATTATTTGAATTTTCGCTTACATTCGAATTCAAATTGACGTTTACTCTTTCATTAGTCGATTGATTATTAATACAAGACGATTGATTGCTGTTTGAAGTTTCATTATCCGGCCTCTTGCTATTATTTAAACTTTCATTACTAGGGGTCGCGCTCGTATTCAAAGTTTCGTTCTGAAGCCTCTCACTATCATTAGTATTTTTATTATTATGATTTTCCCTAAGATTACCATTATTATTAACTGTTTCATTGTTCTTATTTGTCTTTTGGGTATTTGAATTCTCATTATTTGAATCTTTATTAATATTACTATTATTACTATTAGTGGTAGACGTTTCCTTATCATTTGAAGTCTCATTAACACAATCAATAACTTCCGGTGACGTATTAACCGTTGACTTTTGATTATTGTGGCAGAACCGTTTATTAACTATTCTTATTATTGATTGTGATGCCGATGGTGGTTGTAAAATAACAACAGAATTTATTTCATCAAAAAATTGACTTATAATTTGTCGCTGTTGCCCATTTTCCAATGATTCATTTGATATTTCAATTTTATTTGCTGACTTTCCGTCCAAGCGTATAATCACATCAGAACCTACACAATAATTCAAAAGTTTAATATACTTTTTCATGATACCAGCATTGAAATTTAAAGCTTCAGTGTTTCTACAACCAGTCGAAAGAAGCTAATTTCAGTCTAATGCCGCTAACAAATTTAGCAAATGCGTAACTTGCGAATGCCTCAAGTCAGTGGGTAGAAACAAACTTGTTTCTGACTGGCTGCTGATACTGAAACTTCAAGTTCCAATGCAGGGAATAATTTCAGATTGCGGGTGATAGCCAACTTCACCCTGGTCTAAAATCATTTTGTTTCATCCCTAGTCACACAATATACTATTACTCTTAGTCTTTTACTTGATTACCATCTTTTACCTTCAGTATTGATGGCAGCATCACCTTCCGAGTTCTTTGAAACAAAAGATTTGTGTTAATCATCACTTTGTTTAAAGGAAATGTTAAAATAAATAGTAAATTACCTCTTTTGATGACTGGGTCTTTTGTTTTTTAGCTGGAGGAGCTTCTTGACAATGAGAACAAGATGCAGTTGTTGAACTGTCATCAGTAATTTTACGTTTCAGATTTTTCGGTGCCGAATCTTGATCCGTCTGGACCTGAATATGAAAGGATTAACTGAAATTATGTTACATAGTTAATTAATTTAAATTTAGATTTACTTCTTTTGAAGATGTCGGTGTTGGGTTTGATTTTTCAGCCACAGGAGCAGCCTGAGAATTAGAAGGTACAGTACAAGTATCACCGCTAATAATTTCTTTATTCGATGGAACACTTGTCGGTTCTTTAGCTACAGGAATATTTGACTGAGAGTCAGCAGTCGCTGGAAGATTGGGAGTAACAGCTTTTGTATTATTTCCTGCTGATGATTCTTTTGGTTTCGCATTCGTAGTTCCGCTTTCAGAAGGAGTAGGAACAGATGGGGTGGTTGCAGCAGTCTCTGTAGTTTTATCATTAGAATTTTCGTCCGTTGGTTTTGATGATGGTTGGGTATTTAAAAATACTTTTTTAGCTGGCGGTAATTGTCTACTATCGAGTTTAAAACTACTGTGATTTAATTTCAATGGGACTTTGATTGATTTTTTATTTTGCGATGCAAGAACCGGCGTTGAAGAAACAACATGGACTGGATTTAATAAATAATTTTTTGAATTTGAATTATCTTCAGCATCCGAAGATACATTTTGATTTTTTTTTCTTCTGGGAGTAACGAACATCAAAACTTTATTGTTTTGAGAACTGTCACTTGAGGAAATTGGAGATTCATGTTGGACTGACTTAAGAACATGTGCTTTGTTGATGACATAATAATGACTTTGCTGAGTTGTTGCGATAGTCGTATTCGTTAATACTCGATGTTGAATAACACTCGTTTTTTCATTTTCAACAAGCACCAAACTCCTTTCCATTGAATTTTTATTGCTACCATCTTCTTTTTCATTTTCACTAATCATATTTGATACCACATTACTATTATTTATATTTTCTTTCTGACAATCTGTTTCTGCAGTCAATGATTCATTGCTTAATTCATTTTCCTGACAAACTAAGTTCTTATCAGGTAATGGCAGTATCAAATCTGAATTTGAAGAGTTTTGGTGCACTAGCTTCAAATTATCATCATTTACTTCACCATTAACTTCTTCATTAATCAAAGATACTATATTATTTTTTATTGCTGAATTATCATCCGAGTTTGATAGTTTATTGACTTCCGTAATTCCAACTTCAGAAATACTTTTTACTAGAATAAATAATTTAAAAATTAATTCAAAATAATCTAGATTTTAAATTTCATTACTCTACCTAAGTAGCACACTTGGCTTTGTGACATCTATTAGATCAAAGTTGTGGCTGTTTTTTTACTTATCAATAATTGACAAGACACTAAAATGGTGACAAAACGATCAGAAATTCGTCATCGAAAAAAAGACGACACAAACAGCGGGAAAAAATTAATTACAAATAATTATCAAGTGTCATTTGAATGACTTGACTAGATATGACTTTTTTAAAACGGGATAAAGAATACAAACTTTCTATGAACCTCAAGACCAACATCCGTATGTCGTATTTACATTAAAAAAAAAAAAATGTCTTGTCTTTGACATCTAAAAGTCTCTGTGCTACTTGGGTATTTAAAATCAAACATCAATTTGAATACCAGGGACATCATCTTGGATCTCGATAATTGATACCAAATCATTGGCATCATCTTCATCATCACTTATTAACTCAACCACATCAACAGCATTTAGTTTATTACTAGAATCAACATGATTTGATACATTATTGTCATCATGTATATTGATATCATCAATTCCTGAGTCCTGTAATATCATTCAAATTTTAAATATAAATATTAATCATTTACTATTTTTTTTAGTAACCATAACCTGCTTTTACCTGCGAATCATTTTTTTCAATTTTGACAACTGGTTCCCCGGATTTTTTATATATTAAATTTTTGAATATATTTATCATTTTTAAGGCTGCTATTTATCAACACATCTATTATTTTTTAAAAATAATTTTGTATTTAATTTCACTTGTTTGCATACAAATTACGCACACAATAATAATGAAGTATTTATTCGAAAACATTGACGTAAAATGGCGGGAAAGAAGAGAAAAATTGGCGCCATTTTCAAATCATTAATAATTTTTATACAAGTTTATAAATAGAAATATTAATTTATATTTTTTTGCTCAACAAAAAAAACTTTATTTAATTACAGAATAAACATAAGTACACTAAGTATTCAATTTTATATTCTCAGCAGTATGTAATTTTTCAAATTTATAAAGTACTTATTAACTAGTTAATTAACTTTCAGTTCTTCAAGAAATTATACTACACTTTTTAGTGTCTTAGAATGAAAAAAAAAATAAAAAAATTTAATGTCAGTGGCTTATTTTTTAAAACTAACATTTGTTAGTTTTTAAATTTCAACGAATACTTATTAGTGGGTATTTGCTGTTTAAGCAAACTCGCTATGATAAAGTCCACTATAACAACACGTTCATAATAACCAGGTTTTCTTTTAAGTCTTTTTACAGTTGACTTACGATCGCTACTGCAAGACACCAGAATTGTATGTGGCCTCACTATTTTTGATCCGTTTTTAAAAACTCTGCCACCGGCTACTTCAATTAGGTCTAAAAATAAACAAAGTTATTTATTTTATCATAAATAATAACGACAAAGTTGTTTTCAAGGCATTCTCAGTCAATACCCTCTACTTTTTAAAAATATTCAGTCGCTTTCAATCAGTATTAAAATTTTATTAATTAATTAAACAAAAATTGAATCCTTACAGTTCAAAATCATTGAATATTTGTAAAATAAATAAATAAAATAAAAAGTGGGGATGTCTGAGAATTTCCTTAAGATAAAAACAATTTTCCATACATTTCAATTGATTAAAACTCATTTTTGTAATACCCGAAGTAATAACAAAAGTATATCCTTCAAAGATTCTCTTTTCTTTCGCTCTCTCCAAGCTCGTTTCCAAGCGAAATCCAAATCTTTTTTCTGTCTCGGTATCTTTCAGCAAATAGTTCTTTGGATCAACAAATTTTCTATTATAAACACTATCCTCTATCCATTGGACAGAAACAATCGGAATGGATCGACAAATTGCACACAGGAATTCCACAGTTCTGCTAATTTTTTTGGCAACCAATACCGTTGCTACTTTCGGATCATCAACAATTTGCCCACCTAAATAAAAAATAAATTAAAATCAGTATCTCATGAATCCATCATTAAATAAATAAATAATTAAAATGTTTCCTCAATTATTCACCAATATTTTTGATAGATTGCTGATAACTTTCATTGACAATAATTTTTCCTACAAAAAGAATTCTATGACTGTATGAAGATTCAATTCTTATCGAACGCTTAATCGTGACTTTTTCTGATTGGTATACCCGATAACTTTCAATTTGAGGAACTAAATCATCGCTGAAAAAGGCTTCTCCATCATCATTAAAACCCAGCAACCCGAAATCGTAGACAAATTTCTTCACACACCGATACTCATAATTCTTATCATTAATTTTACGTTTTTTGCGATTATTTGAATTACTTTTTTTAGGTTCTCTTTCTACAGTTATTTGCGAGCCATTTAAATTATCATCATTAGAATTTGCATCTATAGGATTTTCATTATCAAAATTATCCGGCTGATCACGAGTTTCATTTGCATCCAGAACATCACGACTTTCATTTGAATTCAAAACATCAAGACCAGAACAGTCGATGCCAGCAAGTCCTTCATCTTCATCTGTCTTATCATCAATATTACTAAACAATTTAATCAAAGAATCCATTACAGCATCAGCTTCAGCATCTGAATCCTGATAAAATTCAATAGTATCATGAGTGTTTGAAACAAAACTGCTCTCAAAATATCCACTGTCTTGTGTCGCATCGAAACCATTCAAATTATCATCTCCAGATTTATTGTTTCTAGTATAATTAACAATCTCATTATCAGGCATCTTTTCCAAAGACACCTTCAGTTCTTTCTTCCTGCTCACGATATTTTTATTTTTACTGGCATTGACCCAAGCCGATATTTCTTCATCAGTCATCTTTTTTATAACAACTTTCAATTCTTTGTTCAAAAGTAACTTGTCATTGTTATTATTTTTATAGAAGTTAGGATTGACAGCTGCTATCTGGTCATCAATCCTCATCTCCATTGAAGAAACTCTCAACTCTCGTTGTAGGCATAAACTTTTACTAGAATAAAATTCCATGTCGCTGGAATTTGATGTTACATTTGAATTGCAGTGATAACTACTTGAAGTGTAAGTTTCTAATGAATAGTAATCCTGGTACTCAGTACTAATTAATTGATTATTAGTATTTATGTCATTAGTTATCTGATTGTTTACTTCTTGAATGCATGGAAATGAAATTTGTGACGATGATATAACGATTGGTGGACAATCCAGTTGAGAGCAGTCATTGTAATCATTAATATGCGGAGTACTTTCGTCATTTTGTTTACAAACGTCAGATGAAGTCGGACACTCGTTATCTGGAAGAAAAAAATCAGAGTTACCCAAATCCTCGCTTAAAATTTCGTTCAGGTCGTGAAGTAAATTTTCTTCTGAGTAATTATTCAAGTTGTCGTTGTCATCAATTGTTGAATAACTGGCTACGTCGAAACTGTTGTTTATGTCTGTGTGAAAATAAATACAGTCGTATTCTGCATTTGAATTATAATTATAATTTGGACCACTCCTGTTTAGTTGAATTTTATCAATTTTTATAAGTAACCGAGGCGCTTTCGGAGCCATTTTTATTTATTATTTTACTGGATTTATTGTTCAAGTAAATTTATTGGAAACTAACATTCCATTTGCGACTTAACAATAGAAGACATTTTGGATTTTTTTAAATTACTGATACGACGGAAATAATTAAATGGCGGGTAAAAAAATTAATTGTCGGTAATTCAGGAATTTATTTTATTTCTCTTTATCATAAAAATTTAAACTTTTGAATTTTTGAGTGAATACTGTAAAGAATATGAGTGTGAATGTAGCAGACATCAGACAACTTAAAACTTTAGCTATCGATATCTCTGCGAGAAATGTGAATACAAAAAATTTAAAAAGTGGCACTGGCGTGTGTTTCAAATATCTTTTCACGTATTTTTGACTTTTTTTATTCACTGTTTTTCTATCGCTATAATTTTGAAACTAAATTTTTAACAAGTTCTCTCATAAATATATATTAATATAAATTGATAAAATTTACTTATTTATATCATTGTTAGATGCTCTACTCGTGCATTTTTTTTTTTAATCAATAAAATTATCAGAACACATATTTAACCATATCAATTACCAAAATGAAAAAAATGAAAAAAAAAAAAATTACACGTATTTAGAGTAACAAAATCTACATGTGCATCTTCTTATTTTTTAAATTTTCAAATTGTATCAGTAGATATTAATTATTTTCTCATCAGACAAATTTTTATATTGGCATATACTAATAAAAAAATTTATATAAATAAAAACACGGCAGGCACATGTTTGTATTCGTAAATACTAAATGTGCATCTCTTTATTTTTTCATTTTTGAAATTACACCCATAAATATTACTAATTTAACTATCAGAAAAACTTTTATAAGGGCATATACTTATAAAAATAATTTATATCAATAAAAAAACGTCAGGCACATGTTTGTATTCCTCAATACTACATGTGCATTTTTTTATTTTTTCATTTTTCAAATTATATTCGTAAATATTAATTATTTTTCCATCAGAAAAACTTTTATATTGGCATACGCCCATGAAAATAATTTATATAAATAAAAAAATGAAAAGGCACGTGTATGTACTCTCAAATACGAGTATTTAAAGTTATAAGATGAACAGTGGAGGCATCAGGCCCATCAAGATTGCACCGTTTACGGTAAATGAATGTGCACTTTTGTAGGCTTGAGCATATAGGTTCGAGTCCAGGAGACAAAAAAATGATTTTCACGTGTCTTACTACTCCATTTGACGCAGTGAAGTATATTCTTTTCAAAAATATACAAAAATATTGATACTATCGTATTTGAGAGTACATACACGTGCCTTTTCATTTTTTTATTTATATAAATTATTTTCATGGGCGTATGCCAATATAAAAGTTTTTCTGATGGAAAAATAATTAATATTTACGAATATAATTTGAAAAATGAAAAAATAAAAAAATGCACATGTAGTATTGAGGAATACAAACATGTGCCTGACGTTTTTTTATTGATATAAATTATTTTTATAAGTATATGCCCTTATAAAAGTTTTTCTGATAGTTAAATTAGTAATATTTATGGGTGTAATTTCAAAAATGAAAAAATAAAGAGATGCACATTTAGTATTTACGAATACAAACATGTGCCTGCCGTGTTTTTATTTATATAAATTTTTTTTATTAGTATATGCCAATATAAAAATTTGTCTGATGAGAAAATAATTAATATCTACTGATACAATTTGAAAATTTAAAAAATAAGAAGATGCACATGTAGATTTTGTTACTCTAAATACGTGTAATTTTTTTTTTTTTCATTTTTTTCATTTTGGTAATTGATATGGTTAAATATGTGTTCTGATAATTTTATTGATTAAAAAAAAAATGCACGAGTAGAGCATCTAACAATGATATAAATAAGTAAATTTTATCAATTTATATTAATATATATTTATGAGAGAACTTGTTAAAAATTTAGTTTCAAAATTATAGCGATAGAAAAACAGTGAATAAAAAAAGTCAAAAATACGTGAAAAGATATTTGAAACACACGCCAGTGCCACTTTTTAAATTTTTTGTATTCACATTTCTCGCAGAGATATCGATAGCTAAAGTTTTAAGTTGTCTGATGTCTGCTACATTCACACTCATTAAAGAATTGGGAGTGATTACGGATTTTATTTGAATAATAATTCACTAGAGCTCTGGAGTTTTAAAAAAAATTACTTCGCATACGGAGTAAATTATAAAACTTTTAAAATACGCGTTTTTTTGAAATTTTATTTTATCATTTATTTACTCTATTTATTAGTAATTTTAAATTTGTCTCATGTTTGTTTTTCAGTGGAGAGATTTCGAAGTGATCTGGATTCAAAATTTTAATTAATGTCAAAATAAACTTCCTTTATAAGTTAATTTCACTCCGAACCGGAGTTTCAATATCAAAATGAACTTTTCTTCTTTCATTTTCTTCCTACTAACGTGTCCATTAAATCCCGCAGCATCTTGAATTGTAATATTAATTTTTCTATGACTTTTATAAAATCGCGGGAAATTTTTTTTTAAAACACTAGCGACACAGCGGCAATCAATTTAAATATAACTCTTGTTGTTTTGATTATTCACGTGCTAAATTAACTACCAATTAACAATTAAAAATACTAAAAAAAATGAATGTCAATTAATAAAAATAATAATTAAATAATTAAAATGTAATTTACTTAAAAATTTTTCAAGAATAAGTTCAAAAAAGTGATGTTTAAATTAAATCGTTTAAAATCGTCGCCATAACCTACTTTGACAACAAAAATAAATATTCCATTGTTAGTTAATTTAAAAAATTTATCATGTTATTTACACTAGAGAGGACAATTTTACGGATAAAACCACGTGTTTTTCGGTTTTATTCAGTGAATGCTAATAATGCCAGCAATGACATGTCAAATAATTCGTACGAGAATTATATTATAGATGAATCATGGGAACCTAAAGCGATTCGTAGTGATGATGCTAAAACTCTGCGAGTATCAATCCTGGGTCTACCTAATGTTGGAAAAAGTACACTAATTAATCAACTTGTTGGTCGACCAGTAAGTTTATTTAATTGGAACAATTAATTAATTTTGACATTTGGAAGAATTTTGACGTTTTAAATTTTTTTATAGATATGTGCGGCATCTTCAAAAATTCAAACGACGAGAAAAAATTCCGACGCAGTCTATATGGAAAATAATACACAACTCATATTTGTTGATACTCCGGGATTGGTAACGAATCGTGATATGAAGAAATATGACTTAGAAAAAACATTTAAAACAGATGTCGACAAAGCCGTAGCAAAGTCTGACATCGTCGGTGTCGTACAAGATGCCTCACATAAATTTAAAGCTGACGTTATTGATGAACGTATCATGGTGGTATTGAAAAATCTTCAAGTTGGAATCCCGACTCTATTGATACTCAATAAAGTTGACAAGGTCAAGAAAAAACGAAAATTATTAGAGTTAGTCGAAATACTGACCAGTGATCAGAACTGGCCGAATTTTTCTGACATTTTTATGGTATCAGCATTGAACTCTGATGGAGTAAATGATTTACGAGTAATTAAATAAATTTATTTCTATTAAACATTACATACATTTTTGATGAATGTATCAAATGCCTATAATATTTTTCGTACATTATAATTTACTGCGCAATTGGCAATTGATTCCTTCCTCATTATTTTGATATTGATTATTACTTTTTTTTACAGACTTATTTACTGGACTCAGCAAAACCCCGGGATTGGGATTATGAGTCGACCGCTATTTCAAATGATTCACCTGAAGTAATAATCGAACGTGCAGTTCGTGCGAAATTCATGGATGCACTGCCCAAAGAATTGCCATACGCTATATCAGTTCAACTGGAACACTATTGCGTTTTGGAAGACGACAGTATCAGCGCAGCTGTTGCTATAACATGTCCGTCAGATCGAATTTCAAAGTTAGTTATGGGTAAAAGAGGCGTTCGTGTACGTGACGTTGCTACTTCAGTTGAACAGGAATTATGTCAAGCTTTCAGGACAACTGTCAGATTAAAAATAGCCATTAAATTTTCCCAGAGTAAAGAGGAATCGAAGGTTGCTAATTATAAGAGGAAAAAATGGATTTTTTAATTTTTTAAAATATGACACTCAAGTTAGCCGACGTCTAATGAATTATGAATTTTTTTAGAAACGATAAATTATAAAAATTGCACTTGCAGTTTTTTAAATTTTCTACATGTGCATTTTTTTAGTTTATTGTTTTTGTAATTGATTTGTTGAAAAAAAAATTCGAAAAGTGTTAAATGTCTTCTAGCTTCAGGATCATTAAAAAAATTATTTGAAATGTATATAAAGTTTACATATTTACATATTAAATATATTATAATTATTGAATAATTTTTATTAATAAAATTACGAAGTATAATTATGTCTTAATTATTTGAGAAATGTCATTGTTATTAAAATAAGGAAAAGTAAGATCTGTATCTTGTAAATTTTTTTTTATCCACTCGTCTGCTTTAGCTTCAAGCTTCGGACTGAACGTGTTACTCCACACGCCACTTTGCCCATTTCTAACAAAACTTTCATCATCTATTATATGACAATCACGTAATTCTGAAGAATTTACCATCGGATTGTTACGGAAATTTTTTATATTAAGGTATTCTGATAATTTATACATTTCTTTATCGCTGTAAGACTTGCCGAGGAATTCCGCGACTCGATCCGCGGTTTTATAAAAGTCCTATAAATAAAAATAAGTATAACAATTCTACAAATTAAATATTTATCAGTAAATTTAAATATACCTGTTGCATTTCTTCGTAAAATATAAAGAATAAATTTGGGTGGTCTCGTTGAGCCCAGGCTTCTTTCAAATGTTCCCAGTAAGGACTCCAGGGTGCTGTCAGGGCAAAATAAATTTTTTGATAAATAAAAAGAGTTGTAAGATTACGTAGTGAAAGATTTGTAATTTACTTAGATTGTCTTGAAAATAATTCCAGAACTCTTCGAAATTTCCTTGATACCCTTGAGTTTTTATTGCTCGGTTCAAGTGGTACCAAGAGACTGCAACATCCTTAGGATTGCGGGCGACATAGATTATTTTACAACCGACGTCTAATATTCCGGGCAATAAACTCAGTGGAAAATGGGATTTTATAAATCGAGGCGATGGCAGTTCGCTCAAGACTTTATATCCAGGCAATGAAATTTTTTTACATAACTCTTGTTTTTCTAAATCACCCTCATTTAATTTTATAAATTCTTGCGTAACTTCCGGGTGATTAAACATACTAAATCTAAAAAAAATATTTAAAAATAACAAGTTTTTTTGTACAAATAAATTTTGTAATTAATTTATAAAAATTTACTCAAGAAATGGAAAACGCTCAGCCAATAATTTTTTCCGTGCGGTATCAAAGTCTAAATTATTACTCAATAACCAGACAAGTTCTTGAGTCCATGTGGTCCCTATTAAAACCAAACTAGTGTTAATGAATTGAAAAAAAAATCTATTTGATAAAAAATACCTGATCTGGGATAAGTAATCACCCAAGTGTCATCGGATCTAGCTTTGAAATTATAAAATCCTTCTCCTTGCTCAGTATAACGATGAGGGAAGAACCAATTTTTTTCACCAACTTGCACCCATCCAGTTCGTTCCCCTGTGAATTTTTCCAACATCTCCTTTGTTTTTTTTTCATTCAAAAATTTATACTTTGGTAAACTATTCATTGTAAGGAGTTTTATGCTGCTTGAGAATAACAGTAGAACTAAGTGATTTTTTAAAAAATGACAATCATTCCTTCAAAGAGAAAGTAAATGTTTGACCCACAAACTTTCTTCATTTACGAAGTATGCATATCATTGGTTCGGAATATTCTTGTCTTCTGACCAGTGGCAAACATCTTATTAATGCTAATCCATTCGAAATTTTAAATTACTATGAAAAAAATCTGAAAACCGGTTGAGTCTGCGGACCAGCTTTAAATTTCCCGCTGTTTTAGATCTCCTTGTGCTCCTTTTTAAACTTCAAAAAATTGCGTTCTATATTTGCTTTGAAAATTCGATAAATCGAAAATAATTAAACCTCTAATGTTTCATATTCGAATACAAAATTTATTAAGTATAGTAATTAAAACAAGACTTAATTGTTGTTTCCTGTAAACATTTTATTATTATTTTTATAAAATCGAGTCATTAGTATTTTTAAAATGTTTTATTTTTTTCCTTTGTTTGCTTTTATCTCTAAGCCACGACTGTCGTAAAATTGTAATGATAATGAATTGTTATGATAGTAAACTCATATATTTTTATTAATAGTTTAAAAGTAAAACGATTATGTTGTTATAAATCGAACTAGACGTCAGTTTTATAAAATTTATTAGACAGTTTTATAAAATATTTTTTAATTTCGACATGAAAATTTTTAATTCAAATTTGACAATCATAAAAATTTTTTTTTATGAAATATTTATTCTATGTGATATCGCGGGAACTTTATCAGGCTCAGAAAATTCAAATTCAAATCGTCTTCCTGATCATGTCATCCCAATTCACTACGCAATAAATCTAATTCCACATATGGAAGAAAATAATTTCACTTTTGATGGAGAATCTCATATAGAGATTGAAGTAAAAACTGAAAGTAGTTTATTAGTTTTGCATGCGTATGATCTTCAGATAAATGGGAAAATTACTTTGGAAAATGGGAGTAAAATATACGAACCTATCCATGAAATTGATAAGAAAAATGATTTTCTAAAAATTACTTTTGAAGAAAAATTATCAAGAGGTCATTATATTTTACATTTGAAATATCATGGTATAATTACTGATGAACCACAAGGTTTTTATCGCAGTTATTATATAGATTCTTTTGGTAAAAAACAGTAAGTTTTTGTTAGTTTCTTATTAAAGTTATCTAAAAATTATATAAAATTCTGTGATTTAAAGATACACTAAAAAATCGGAAGCAAATACGGATTTTATTTGAATTCGAATTCGCTTCGTAAAATTTTGAATGTAAATAAATAATTTCAGATGGTTGTTATCGACATATTTCGAAGCTATGTATGCCCGTCGTGCTTTTCCATGTTGGGATGAGCCAGAATTCAAAGCGACTTTTAAAATTTCTATTAAACATAATCGAAAATGTACCGCATTATCAAACACACAGTTTAATTCTATAACTAGCGCAAATGACAGTGGTAATCAAGTATGGACGAATTTTGAAAAAACCCCAGCAATGTCAACATATTTAGTTGCCTTCATCATCGGCGATTTAGATCATTTAGCTCATAATGATGATGAATCATTCAGAGTATGGACTAGGAAAAATTCTCCTAACCGTGGAAATCATTTGTTAACAAGTGGATTAAAGGCATTGAGATCATTGGAGGATTTTATTGGTATTCCTTATCAAGATCATGGGTTGAAAAAAATAGATTTGGTTCTGATTCCTCAGCAGAGTTCAATTGGAATGGAAAACTGGGGGATAATTTTTTTAAAGTGAGATATAAATTTATATTGTAAAATACTCATGCATGATTCCATGACAACTGATCTCACAGATTAGGTCCAACTGGTAACTGATTTTCTAATTCATCAATTTTATCAAGATTTCAATGAAAGTCATTATGATCATCATCATTTTCAATCAAATGTCCAAAAGATCAGATGTCAGTAGGATCAATTTGTAGAGATCACGTCCTGGTATAAAATTATTGGAATCAGTTGACAGCACACCCTCATATATTTGTATGTAAATATAATATTGAAGTTAAATACTTATTTTTTAGGGAAGGTGAGTTTATTTACAGCAATGATAATGTATTTGAAGGAACGAAAAGAAATGATTTTATGGACTTAACTCATGAACTAACTCATCAATGGTTTGGAAACTTCGTCACTCATAAATGGTGGGATTGTTTGTGGTTGACTGAAGGATTTGCTTCTTATTTATCATACTTAATTAATGATCGAGTAAAATAATTTCAAATTTTTTAGTATTGACAGTGGGCTGTACTAACCGAATTTTCGAATTTTACTTTTCTTCAGAAGCTATAAAAATTAATACGGCCCAACTGTAACAAAATATTTATAAATTTAAATTTAATCATGAGAAAAATTGCAGATTGAAAAGTCATGGCGGGTAATGGATAAATTTGTACTAGACCGACGTGAAGATTTATTTACTTCCGACTTTGATTACTCGCTTTCAGTTATTAATGCAGATAAAATTTTCACAAGCCTGTGGACTAATCGACAATTTAAGATTAATTATTATAAAAGTATGTAATATTTTGTAATGTAATGAGTAATTCTTTTAAAAATTTAGAGTTATACTTTATATTATAGGCGGAGTTATCATAAGGATGATAAATTATGTACTCGGAGAAGAAAATTTTCGGGCTGGACTGCGAAATTATTTGAAAAATAAGTAAATTTCAAAGTTACTGATTAATAAACTCGTGACTAATGACTTATTATTGTTAAATATGTAGCAAATTTGGTTCAGTTACTTCAGATAATTTATTTGAGGAATTTGGAAAAGTATCTGGTGATATGAAAGTTACTTTCGCGAAGGCTTTGAACAATTGGGCAAACGCACCAGGATATCCGATGGTTACGATTATTAGAAATTACACATCTAATCAAGCTACAATTACGCAGTCGCCTTTTTCGACTAACAAATTTTTTAATTCATCTACTAAATATTGGATCGCTTTAAATTTTGCGACTGAAGACAATGCGGACTTCAATAATACCTCAATAACACATTGGTTTGATCCAGATTCGGTTTCCTTAGAAATTTCAGCACCCGGACAGGACAAATGGCTCATAAGCAATAAGCAACAATTCGGTATCATTTATTTTATGAGATATTATTTGTTGACATGCCGGAAACTAATATAACATTGCTTTGGTGTAGGATACTATCGTGTTAATTACGATGAGAGAAATTGGAAACTGATAATAAATTTTTTGAAATCGGAAAATTATGATAAAATTCATTATTTAAATCGTGCTCAACTTATTGACGACGCATTTGTACTAGCAGAATTAAGATATGTATCTTATAGTATTGCTTTTGAATTAATGGAGTATCTTAGACAAGAAACGGATTACTTGCCATGGGCTACATTTCTTGAGAAGATACGTCTATTTCATGGTAGAACATCGCTATCAAATTCTCCGTACTATGAAACTTTTAAGGTATTACATAAAATTTTTATCAATTCGCATGTGAATTTCTACACTATAAAAAATCAGGAGTGAATTTGGAGTAATCATTGATTTTATTTGAAGCCGAATTTACTTGTTCCGAAATTTTTTAATCCACGTGAACTCTGAAAAATTTTGACAGTCTAGACATTCAGTCATAAATTGTATTGCTGATTAATTAAAAAGTATAAATTAAATAAAACAATAAATTTATTTATTCATATTGATAATTATTACAGAGAATTGTTTTAACATTATTTGAAAATATAGAAAAAGATATATTTTCTGATCGATTAATTGATGACGATTTTATAAAGATGCCTCAGAAAAAATCAATCATAAAATGGACTTGTACATATGGTTCAAATTTATGTAAAAATTACACACTATCGATGATTACAAAGTGGCTTGAAGATCCTGAAAAAAATGCGTACGTTGAATTATTTCAATTCGAAAAATGACTATTAATTATTACTGTTGTCTTCAATTAGGCTTGATGCCGATTTAAAGTCTGAAATACTTTGCGGAGGGATTCGTTACGCTGACAAAAATCTCTGGAATGAACTTCTATCAAAGTATTTGAATGATAAGGATAAAGATATTTTAAACGCACTTAGTTGTACGCTGGATGGTGAACTTTTGCACAAATTATTGTCCATGGCTATGAATAACTCATTGCATGAAATTGATACATGGAATTTGTACTTGGCCGTTACAGTGGAAAATAAAGGTCTGGAAGCAACTTTGAACTTTATCAATAATTCTTTAATTCAAACTGCAATGAGGTGAGTTAACAATCCAAATTTTATCAAGAACTTGATTAATAGTTTTTTAAATATATTTTTTAGCGACGACCGTTACAATTTTCTACATCACGGTGTCATATTTATGAGATATAACGTTAGAAATAACGACCATTTTTCTAAGGTGAGTAATTATTAACTTTAAATAATATAAATACATTACATTTTTTTTGTGGTAGTGGCGGGAAGTATTGATAAATGTTATCGGAGAAAAAAAAGCTAAGAAATATTTGGCAAGTGTTGGCAGAGATTTAGACAACTATAATATTGATTTAGAGTCTATGAAAAATTATTTTGAGATGAAAGGATTTCATAATACTCCAGCTTGATTTGATATTATAAAATATATATTGCATTTAATTATACAATCATACTTTATTCATTATCTTGTTAGAATACCGAAGTAAGAGACCCAGTAACTGATCAGGTAACGGACTATCATCCCATGTATTTAAACGAGTAAATTTTAATAAATGTATCTGTACAAATACAAAGAGTGATCGGGTACTAGTTCCCTGATCAGGTTTTGAGTCTTTTACCTTCTAGACTAAAATATATGTTAATTATTAGTTTCATAAATTATTTATAGTTTTCTTCTTGTAATTGTCATAAAAATAATAAAATATATAAGATCTTGTAAAAGAAAACATTTGTTTTATCACTATTTAAAAATAGTATGAGTATGTCAAAAATAAGTTTTAAAAATCCACGGGTTCTAGAAAATTTTATCCCGTGTCTGCAACCTGACTCGTAGATTGTCTTGCAGTCACGGGAAGTCCCCTGTCTCGTAGCTTCTCTTGCAGTCACGGGAATCTCCCTGTCTCGAAGCTTCTCTTGCAGTCACGGGAATCTCCCTGTCTCGAAGCTTCTCTTGCAGTCACGGGAATCTCCCTGTCTCGAAGCTTCTCTTGCAGTCACGGGAATCTCCCTGTCTCGAAGCTTCTCTTGCAGTCACGGGAATCTCCCTGTCTCGAAGCTTCTCTTGCAGTCACGGGAATCTCCCTGTCTCGAAGCTTCTCTTGCAGTCACGGGAATCTCCCTGTCTCGAAGCTTCTCTTGCAGTCACGGGAAGTCCCCTGTCTCGTAGATTGTCTCACAATCACGGGCCGTAGCGTGAATCGTGTAGATAGACACTGCCTAATATCAGGCTCTAAAGTATGATACTGAAAGTAGCAGACAAAAAAATGTATTTCTTCTAGATATAATACTAAAATACTTATCGAAAATACTTTAAAAAATCAAACTGTGTATTCGAAAAGTTTTATTGTAACTTTTTAATTACAAAAATTAAAAAATCGTCTATTTGCCACTTTCTTCTTTAGCTTCAAGTGGATCTTTAGCTTTAGCTGTAACTACAGAAATTCCCCATTAATTTCTTTTCCTAAATTACCTACTGTTGCTATTCACCAGCATATGAGGAAATCGTGTAAGTATGTTTTATATATATTGTACATAAAATATATATTCCGTTTTATACAAACGATGCAAATAAACAAGCACAATGTGACAGTTATGGAAACCGTGAAAATATAATTAAAGTTAATTAAATATTTAAATAAATAAATTTTAAAATCGTGAAAAATGACTTCAAAGTCAGAAGTAATACTGAGAATCCTGTCTAGTTTTGACACTAGTAAACTCAAAGCAGATAGGACGGTAATTATAAATTATTATTACGAATATACACTTTAATTATTACAATAACAATAATAATTTATGAAGAAAGAAAATTACCGGCTTAAATTTTTTTTCTGATACTTAGGAAAAAATTATTATAAATATTTGAATATCTTTTAAAATTTTGTAACTTGTAACAGAGGTTAGATAAAAAATAAAACAGTTTTAACTTTTTGATAAGTTTTTTTATGGATCAAAAGATTTTTTGATTGACATTCAAAGAAATTTAAAAAATCCATCTTGACATCCAAGAATTTTTGTATTTTCGTTAACGAATCTCTTGTTATTAGAATAAATTTTTGAAAATGAACACAAAAAAAATTATCAACAGTTTTTAAAATGTATTTTTCGTAGACATTCGTACAATACTTAGATTTTTTAAATATTCAATGATCTGAACTGTCATAACTGTATTAAAATTTTATTAATTATTTAAAAAATAAAATTACTAAAGTTGACATCAATGGGGAATCACGCAACTTTAGAAAATAAATTTTAGTAAAATCATGTCAATTTGATAATTTGAATTTAAAAATTTTGTTTGCTCAAATTTATTTATCAAATTTCGAATGAATCCTAATTGATGACAACTGTATATTTTATTTTAAATTTCCATCTTCATTGAATATTTTTAAAAACTGAGACACTATCTGAGAATAAAAAAAAAACAATTTTTTAAATGTCTGCCTTTAGTATCATTTTATCTACATATTAAATAATTTTATAGTCGAACATCGAAAGTTTATTGAGTATCATTGATCGTCGAGAGGCAAGAGATGAAATCACGCAGAATTCCATTTCAAAAGACCACGATAAAAATATTATCTTAACATGGCACAGCTTATTTATAAAATGTCATGAGTTAATTATATCGGTAAGTAAATTGCTAATTAACTTAGTAATTAACAATCAAACAAAATAAATAACAAACCTTTTTTTAAATCTTTCAGTTAACGAAAAGGCCACCCAGCATAAATGCTGATAAAGTACAAACGTCTTGTAGTCTCCTAATTTCTGATATTGTGCGCTATGCCAGTACACCATCAGCAGTTTACTTACACACTTTTGATTTCGTCGCTTGCATTGTTCAAGTACTGGAAAATGAAAACTGTAAACACTTCCATGATACGTATTTACAGCTGGCAGATCTGGTACTCACGAGCCGACTTTACAGAGTTTCGTTGTCTCTTGATGATTGGCGAAAGTTCTTTAAGATTTTTATTAAAATGTATGATTTACCACACATTACTAAGAGTAACATCTTGATAAGTTTGCAGCATACAGTACAATTTGGATGTTTACAGTCTAACTTAGCTCACTATATTAAAAAAAAAATATTCACGTTTTTTCGTAAGTGAATATTTAATATATATCATAATTGTAATTATCAAAAGCATGGCTAATAAATTAAATAAATATTTTTAATTTCAGTAAAAGTATTGAGTGACGTTGAAAAAAATCCAGCTTCTCTTCAAAAGTATGCTTACAAATTATTTAACACAGCATTTGAAGAAATAGGAACTGAAAGCCGTAAAGCATTATGTAAATTCAGCGAAGAAATAACCAACCGTATGCTCAATAATCAATTAAGTGAAGAAAACTGCAAAGTTATTTTATTATTCATCATATTCCATCATCCCAACGGCGCGATATCAAGTGACTCTGCTGCTTTCGCCTACAATTTACCCGAATGGAAAAGTATCATGATAAATATTTACAACTGCGTGATACAAAATATCAAGAACTGCATGATAATTTCCAGCTTCAGCGCACTGGCGAGCGAAATTTTTTATCAAGTGATGATGGATCATTCTTTTTATCAAGAGGAATCAAATCCCAGTGACAATGAATCTCTGAGACGTGTGAAGAGAAGACGTTTGTCAATCGTAAAAAAACCGATCGATCTATTCAATATTGAATCTATTAATAATGACATTGAAAACAAGTGGCACATTGTCGAAATAATTATTGCGATGGTCAGAAAGTATCCAGCCTCTATATCTAACGTCGACGACTTTATTTCGCTGATGGAAACAGTGAGCGAATTATTTTCAGAAGCATTAAAAAATGAAAAAATAATAAACAGTTTATGCGAGCTCTGTAAAATTTTATTGATGACAGAGAACTTGACATCCGATGACACGAAATTTATTGAAGCGACTAAAAAATACTGGGAAAAAATATGGCACACGTTGTTGAAAATACTGAGCTTGGGTCAAAACGAATCAGAAGGACACGAATTGTTGCAGCTTATTATGGTTTATGTCGGCGTCATTAACGTTAATGAATTTCTGTGCCTCTATATCACTAATGAGATCCGCTGGACCCCGTCTTCCGTCTGTACTTTGGATATTTTTTCACAGAATGCCAAAATACCAGAGTACATTGGCGAGTTGCTGTCGCGAAATGGAGACCCTGTTAAAATGCGCGTACTGCAATGGATACTAAAATTTTCATCGAGCAAAACAATGACAGCTGCTACAGTGACAGCTGTCAATAATGTCATCACTAATTTGATACTCAAAATGTGGTACAAACAAAATTCTAAAATTTTTTTGAGTAAAAAGCGGCTACTCAACGACATATTTTTGATTGACAGTCAGCCAAAATTTATAAATGACATTACGAAGTGTCATTTGTCAGCAGCATTCGAGATCGATTTATTTACTGAACAGTCTCCTGATTTAAATTTAAATTCTAGTAAGAAACTTATCAAGCCGCCGTTTTCCGAAGAAATTTTGAGTGTCGTTATCGAAAGATTGGGGGAGTTGATAGATTTTACTGATGAAACTTCAAAAAATGTCAACAATGTAATTTTAAATTTAGCTATTGTCGCTAAATTTACGTCGAATTTATTAGAACTGAATGAAAACAAGACAAATAAATTAATTGAAAGCTTATTAACTTCACTTAGACAATCTTTCAATGGAGTTTATAATTTTATACTCGCTGAAAATTTACTGGAACGTGAAAACCAAGATGTCATACATTTAATAAAAGCCCTAATGGCGCTCTACGAAACTCCGTACCACAAAATCGTGGGGAAACTGATTGTCGACGAATGTCTGTCGAATATTTTACTAAAATTATTGCACATCCTCGTGGAAAATACCAACGAGCCAGAAGGACTAGACAAACTTGGAATAAAATACTACGAAAATATTTTTGAATTACAAGACTACGTCATGAAGTCACAGAAAGACCGCAAAGCTTTCAATTTTAAAATTACCGTTGATATAAATGACACGACAACAATAGCAGCCCACAGAACTGCCACCTTATTTACCTGCATCGATTCAGACGAGAAAATTTCCGAAATTCAATCGAAGGTTTTGAAAAATCTACTGAAAGTTGAAATCTACGCGCCGACAGTCATCGGTAATTTGTGGCAAAGTCTTGTATTTTTGAAGCGACTCATAGAATGTAGAAAAGGTTTTTACTCTGATGAATCACTCAATGATTTGACGACATTCGTAAATAAATTATTTCATAAATGGCAGAATGACGGGAACGCCGTGAAAAATATTCTCGAATTATTGCCGTTTATTTACGAGCACGCACTGGGTGCTGATAAAAGCCAACAGAATATCACTGATGTGATTATTTTTACCCACAATGAGCTGACTCACATATTTGGGCCTTCAGTTTGCCTAAGTTTCCTTGATTGTTTGAGCAAAATAATCAAATTTATTCCTCAAGACAATTTACTGCTGGTCGACTCTCATCAGCAAACTTCATGTGCTGCTGAAATGGTTGACATTTATCTCAGAAGTTCTTTTTACGTTGTCCGGCTTGAAGCCATAAAAATAATTAATTTTATTTTTTCATCACCGGAAGTTGATATGTCATTAAAAAAAAAATTGTTTGCAAATGTCGCTGCTATTCAGCACGAAATATTTACGATAGATGCTGGTACTGTTGACGTAATGATTCAAGACGAATTTACCAATAGGACAACAACTGCATTGTATACATTTGGATGTATATTACATGGGAGTGCTTTGCATCAAAACCAGGCGTTGAATTCCATCTTACGGCTCTATGGTGACGTGAAGATACCAATCGATTCAATTAATAAAATTCTTAAGATAGTAATCAAGAACGATCATGACCGCATCAAATTAATTGAGATGAATCTCTATTATTTGGTGACAAAGTGGCTCAAGGAAAAACATTCACTCAAATTTCCTTGGATGTTAACGCAATCGACGTCAGAAATTGATTTCTACAAACGTTATATGAGAATATTTATTCTTATTAAATTAGAAGAGCAAAATCTGACAGATATCGAAACTTCATGTCAAGCAATCGATTACTCATTTTCTCATGCTATTGAAAATAATTTTCCGTCATTAATTATGTGGTTACTCGCGCGCTCGATTTCAGACGATGATAATTTTGAGTATGCTAGAGAAATATTCAAAAAGTTGACTGATAACGAAAATGAATTTGAAAATATTAGAAACTTTTCGGAATTGATTGAGGAAAAGTGTTTTGATATTTTGATAGATTTGATGGAGAGACTTCATGACGAGAGAGATTTCAGCAAAATGTTTGACGGCATTGCAGTACGTTTTCCAAAATATAATTTGCCAAATTTTGATCATGATATTTTGGAAAAATGTTTTCAGAAAATTGAAAAATCATTTCCTTTATTTAGCAACAGTTTGGTTTATTATTTGGCTTCGAAAAAATCAAATATACTGCAAAAAATTTTATTGCGCCTCTCGAATAATATATTTGAGTTTAATATGATCGAATATAAACTAAAAGCGTTTCATCAGTACGCGTATTTTTGTAACTATTTGGTAAAAAAAATTTCAAATGCATTTTTCGGTGACGTCGCTATTTTTTTTTTAAGAGACGTCTGCTGCACATTGATGAATTTAATCAAAGAAGAAATAAATCCGCTGTCTGAAATAAGCGGGAAATTTTTGTATATATTTTTGAATAAAATTCTTCCATTGAGATCCACAGAAATTAGCAAACTTTTGAATTTTATCGTCACTAATTTAACTTCCATTATTCAGCAGTCGGATAAGAAAAATGAAATGGGATTTAAAATATTGCGCTTTCTGACAATTGATTCAAATGAAATACTAAAGGAAGCAATTAATAAATTAGATGACTTTCCAAGTCATCCATCTTTCGATGAGTTACGACTTATCAATAATTCTCTCAACAATTCAACAGACAAAACCTTTAATCTGCGTAGTAAAATAGAAACATTTTTAGAATCAAAGTACGAAAAAACGGCAACTCAAAGCTCCAAAGGTTTACTGAATTTAAAAGAAGAACTCGCGCAAAATAAAACAGAGTTACTTGAAATGTACAAAGAATTAGAAAAACTACGAGGCTTCGCTGAAGACAGCAGCTCCAGTATAATTCACCGGCTTATTTATAAGCTTATAAAGTTAACAGAAAATAAAAACGTAAATATATCACTTGACGTTGCCAAGTGTCTCGGGGAATTAGGGCCGACTGATTTGACGACAATGATTTTGCATCCAGAAGATGACACAAAAAAGGAAAGCGGTGATCCTGCTGAGTTATTAACTTATCAAATAATTAACCGACTAGTGGAATTTATCGTCGACAGAAATATTAATTTACGTACGTCAAGTGCTGAGGCTCTGTATGCCGTCTGTTCATCTGTTTGGGGCCACAAAATACTGAAGAAAAATTATCTAAAAAATTTGAATAATTTATCAGAACCTCTGTTGCTGTCCTTCACTCAACCCTTTTTAGCAAACAGTAAAATCGACACTAGTCCAGTGAGATTAAATATTGAAAACTCCAAGAAGTATATCGATCCCCAAAACAACATATGGAAAAGCGACGAAATAAATTCCTATACAAAATGGCTCACTAATGTAACCTGCTGTATATTAAGTTGTTTCAAAAATTTTTACTCAACGATTTTGATACCCGTGTGCAAATTAAGCACTGAGTTTTGCGAAATTATCTTACCCCGGCTTATTTATCTCATCATCTACACGGACTATGACTTTGCCGATGACATCTACGAGTGCATAAATACTTTTTTCAAAGAATACTACGATTCTTATAACAATTTAGAGGAAACTACTGCGACTAATGACAATTACTCAGCTAAAAAAATAGATTCCTTCAGTCATCAGTCCGTCAGATGCATGTTGAATGTCGTCAACTTCATAAGGATTCAATCAGACAATAATTTTATTTTGAAACTGAATTACTTGCACATCGCAAAAGCTGCGCAGTACTGCTCTGCCTACTTTACATCAGTACTCTACGCAGAATTGTACTGCGAAACATTCAAGAGAGAAACTACTGAGTCAATTGACAATATTTCTACTATCGATTTCATCTGCGAGAAAAATAACACCGATGGTAAATCTTTGCAAAATATTCTAAGAAAGGCGTTCGTGGAAATCGGAGACCCAGACTCCATTCACGGCTGCGGGTTGTCTCATTTAAAAAATTCGTCATCTCGGACCCAGCATTACATACATCTGCAACAGTGGGACAAAGTCATGATAACACAAGACGCTGAGCTAAGTATCGGACATAAATTTTCCAGTGGTATGGCAAACGCACTCCGTCATTCAGGGTTCGATTACTTATTGAATCGATTTATCAGCGATAAAAACATTGATAATTTAACGGAGTTTCAGTACGAAACCGCTTGGCGATTAGCCGACTGGAATTTCTCATTACCTGAACAAAATTTTATAACCGATGATGATTTACTGAAATCATGTTCTAGTGACGATGACAATTACTACAGTTATCATTATCAGGCACTAAAATGTCTGCATGCAAACGACAGTGTGACTATGAAAAATTATATCGATGTCGCGCGCATGAGTATCGTAAAATCACTTCGGAACTCAAGTTTAGAGTGCAGCCAAACAGTTTATCCAAAGTTAGTACGGCTTCAGATGCTACTGGAACTGGAAAAGTTATCAATGACAACTCCGGAAAATTTTAGGGAATTAATAAATAATTGGAGTGCAGAATATTTGCCAAATTTGAATGAGTTTACTTACGTCGAGCCAATTTTAGCCCAGAGAATTGCGATGTGTAAAATAAAATATTTATCAAGTGGCAATGAAGTAATGAAAGATGCGCTGATAAACACGTCCTTGGAGTTATCAAAATTAGCGGAAATTCAAGGGCGCCCGCATATCGCAGCTCGGTTACTGATAACTTTATCCAATGAAACGAATTTGTCTGCCGAAATTAAAAATCAATTGCAGTATCGCGATGCGCTTCTAAGTTGGATTCAAAATGATCGAGATATCGCGCGATATATGATGCGCGATTTGTTAAATAAACATACATTGAACCCAAGTTTGAATGCCCAAGCACTGAGAGTTTATGGAAACTGGATGGCTGAAACTAAATCAGAAAATCCTCAGGCTGTAATCGATAATTATTACAAAGAATCGATTAAAGTAACGATGAGCATTAGAAACAAATCATCTGAGGACAATAATAATTTGAATAATTCGTATGCTGCGTTGGCGCAGTTTGCAGATGCGCAGTATCAGCAAATAAATTCATTTATGAAGACCCCGCAGTTTGAAAGTTTGAAAGAGTGCGCGAAATATTCGAAGCGAACAGATAATTTGAGACCAAATTCTAAAGACACGGATGTAAATCGCGCGATTTCGACTTTGAAAAAACAAACCACGATAGACGTCGCTGAGTATGTAAATATACAGAATGAAAGGCAAATGTATTTAAAATTAACTACGAAGTATTATTTGAAAACACTAGAGACCGGGGAAAATCATAATTTTTTTATATTCCGTCTTATTTCCTTATGGTTAAAAAATAAAGACAATGATGAATTGAATGAAATCCTTGATAACTATTTGGACACCATTCCATCATTTAAATTTATCCCACTTATACCGCAGCTCGCGCCTCATTTAAACAATAAAATAAAAAGTAAGTTCACTAAAAAAATTTATGATCTGCTAAAAAGATGCGCGAAAGAACATCCTCATCACACATTGCCGACACTGTTTGCATTAATGAACACCCGGAAAGATTACGATTACTATAAACCAGCGAGTAAAGTCATACCGGAGCCAAATGACCGTGAGCTTGGGGCCCAGATGCTGATAGCAGAGCTGAGTAATGATGAAAAGTTGTCCCAGATAATATTTGAGATGAAAAATTTAGCTCAGGCTTTAATAATGTTGGCTTATTTGCAATTCAGTGGACAGACGACTTCGAACCCGATACCGAGAGGTCAGAAAATTTTGAATGTCAAAAATTACAGGCACAGTATTGTGCCAACGATTGCGCTGGATGTGAGTCCAGGTGGGAATTACGATGACATTGTCAGTGTTTACAAGTATGAGGACAGTTTTAAAGGCGTTGGTGGAGTGAATGCTCCGAAACAAATTGATTGTATTGGCACTGATGGTGTGAAGAGAAAGCAATTAGTCAAAGGTAAAGATGATTTAAGACAGGATGCTGTGATGCAACAGGTTTTCACGGTGATGAATATGCTTTTGAAGACGAGCAAAGAAGCTAAGCGCCGTAAATTGAATGTGCGCACGTACAAAATAATTCCTTTGTCACAAAGATCTGGGGTTTTGGAATGGTGCGATAATACGCAGCCTATTATGGGCATTCTTAATGGCACACAGAATCCTAAGATTGTTGGAATGCATGAAAAGTATCATCCAAATGACTGGAAAATAATTGAATGCAGAAATAAAATGAAGTGTGCTGGTCCTAGTGGAAATAATGTCAAGTTACAAACTTATCTGGAATGTTGCAAACATCTTAAACCAGCTTTTCAATACTTTTTTATGGAAAAATTTCCGTCACCGGAAACATGGTTTGAGAGACGGCTGGCTTATGTGCGCAGTGTTGCTACAACTTCTATGGTTGGATATATTTTGGGTCTTGGAGACAGACATTTCAGTAATATTTTGATTGATACTAAGACTGCTGAAGTTGTACACATTGATTTTGGTAATTATTTTTGTTCATTACACTGAGAAAAAAAAACTTGTGTATTTTCACCATAAGAAATTGTGTTATTAAAAATTATCAGTCTAGTATTGGCGCGAAAATTAAAATTAAAATATCCTGATCTGCTCCTAAGAACAAAAGTTATTTTTTTTCTCAGTGTATACTCATATAATTATTAATTTATAATCATGCTAGTTATTGATATAAAAATCTATTTAATTTTAGGAATAGCATTCGAACAAGGTAAAGTTTTACCTGTACCAGAAACTGTACCCTTTAGATTGACACGTGATATGGAAGCAGCAATGGGAGTTTCAGGTGTCGAAGGAGTCATGCGTAAAAGTAGCGAGGAAACAATGTCAGTATTACGTAATCGAAAAGATATAATAATAACACTTTTGCAAGTTCTTCTTTACGATCCTCTGTTTTCCTGGGAAATAACACCTGCTAAAGCATGGGAGTTACAAAGCGATAGTCCTGGTCATATTAGCGAAGATCATCATTTTGGTAAATTATATTTACTTTTCTTACATATTTTTATTAATTATAATTATTATTTTATGTTTTTTGTCTAAAGGAGTTGGCAAGCTCAATAAAATGGCAGAAAGAGCGTTACTGAGAATAGAACAGAAACTTTTGGGAACTGAAGAAGGACTGGCTACTAGTATATCAGGCCAAGTTGAAAGACTTATTCAAGAAGCTCGTGATCCTGTTAATCTTTCCCGTCTCTTTTGTGGTTGGCAGGCATTTTTATAATTTTATTTTCCTTATGTTGAAACTTATCAATTCATATGTAATCAAAATGAAGCTTTACTCATTTAAATTCATCAATTAACTTCGCGTGCTATGTTTATTTATTTACTTATCAGTGAAAACTAATTAGTAATCTTATAAGTGATCTATATTACTGTGGTGAACAACTCTACGATTTTTCTGATGTTTTAGACATTTTTTTACTCTGCTAAGAAATAATGTCGAGCATTTATATCATTGTTTAATATGAAGATTACTCATTTGTTTACTTTGATATCTTTAAAATTAAGAAATATAAATATTTGTATTTTTTTTCTTTATGTAAGAGATTTATACGAGTCTTAAAACAAAGTGTAACGTCAAAAGAGTCGCAGAATTTTCTCATGTTGAAACTCTATAATTATATTTTTTGTAAGTTTGTAAACTGTAATTTTAATTGTTATAGATATTTTTAAATTTATTTTCTAAGCAAAAACAATCAAAATATAGATGTAATTAATTGTTATACTAAATAAAATTTGATAATTTTTTAGTAGATTAGTATTCATATTGAATTTTAAATTTAAGATTAAAAAATTTTTGAAAATTTATACTCAAAATATTTAAATTAAATGTTTTAATGCGTATAAAAATATCAGCTGATGTTAGTAAAGTAAATTTCTTTATTGATCTCAGATTGATCATTCGTGCCAAGACAATCTTTACATCCCAAGTAACAAACTTGCCTTTGTGACATCAATAAGATAAAAATTTCGAGGCTCTTTTTTGTCCTATCATTTTATTAACAGGACAAAAAAGAGTTTTATCTCCCTAATTTTGAAAAATCATCAGAAATTTCCGTCATAAAAAAATATCTGCTTAAGAAACTTGATCAAGTGACAAAAAATAAATTACAAATAATTGTCAACTATCATCTGAACGAGTTGTCATTTGAGATGATTTTTTAAAGACGGAATAAAGAAGACAACTTTCCTATGACTCTTAAAACCAACATCTTTACGTCTTATTTATTTAAGAACACTTGGCTCTAAGACAAAACAAAATTTGTCGTCGTTATAAAAGACATCTTTATGACATCTTAAAGTTGTCCTACCCAAGTAGCACACGTGGCTTTATGACATCTATAAAATATCAGTTTTGAGGCCGTTTTCTTCTATCAACAAGTACCAAAATTTGACAAATCATCAGAAATTTTTATCATCAAAATGTCTGCTAAAAAAACTTGTCCCAAATGATAACACAAAGTAAATTACAAATAATTGTCAAGTGTCTTCTGGGCGCCTTGTCACTTAAATGACTTTTTTAAGACGGAAGAACAGAATTTCCTATGACTTAGGACCAGCATCTGCATGTCTTATTTCACCAAATACTTGGCTTTGAGACAAAACAAAGTTTTGTCTTTTTAAGAGGCATCTTTATGACATCTTAAAGTTGTCTCTCCGCTACTTGGGACATCCAACTCTTGTTCAATTCAAAATTTAAATAAATTAGCATTGCTATGAATTATCAAGAATCATGAAAACAATATACTGTAAAAAACATACTGTAAAATCGAGTGTACAATCATAGAACGTGCAGATATGAAATATCAATCTGTAGTCAGTTGCCAGTATCCAACATTCAACACATACACACCCACACTGACCAGATCCACATTGAAAAACAAGTCGTGTCTTACTTTCCTTCTTTACATTTCTCTCCTCCATTCTTGTCTATCGTTTTATAGCCTCTACCTCTTCTCAACTTGAACTATGTAGCCTCTATTTCTATATAATCCTCAATTTTTACCACTTTGTAAATCAGTAGAGTCCGAGCTCCGAGCTCTGCTTGGCTCTCCGCAATTCTCCGCTCTGCTCTTTAACTTTTAATTTCACAATAAACTTAATCAGTCACACAACTCCGTCTTTGTTCTTTTCTGAAAATTTTTACAACAAAATTAATAAAACAATTTAAAAAAAAAAAAAGTTACCATTTAAAATCAGTGCGCGAAATTTTATTTAAAATTGACTTTTTAAAAACTGGTTTGTGTTCAAAAAAAATTTAGCAGATTTAAATTAAATTTAAATTAAATTATACTTTTTATTTTAATTATACAATACGAAAAAGGGGGTAATAAAGACGAGATAAAGATGGCGAGATATAGTTGGAGAAACAATGAAAATAATTATTATTAATTGAAGTGAGGGCAATCTGAGTGACCCAAGTGCTGTGTCCACTTAAACGAATTAATTAGTTTATGTCACGTTATTTTTTTAAAAATAATTATCATCGTACAAATATACTTACTCATATATACATATATATGTATATAGATAATAAATTTTTTATTTACTCATAATTTAAATTTTAAAATTCGTTTTCTGATATAAATAAAGTACACGTTTTACAAAGCATACAAGACATATATGTGGTAATTTTAAAATATATATACATATGTATATGTAAAGTATGATTATATATGTTATTATAGTGACTAGTTTGTGGTTAAATTACTAAGGTGTGTGTGTACATGATAAAAAAAAAGTTGACTAAAATAGTCGTAATTAAATTTATGACCTTCTGCTTAGCAGTATAATTAATTGATTAATTAATTAATTAATAATATGAGTATATATATAAATATTTATATAAATTTGATAGACAAATGGATTTTTAAATAATAATGCAAAGTACTGACATAATTAACAATGAAGGTAAATATTTTTAGTTTAATTTTAGTGTAAATTAAATAATTTTTTTTCAAATTTTAAATTTTAAAATTATTTTTAAACATCTACAAAATTTTATGGAAGTCTTATCGGTTACTTAGTGGTGCTAATAGACTTTCTGTGTTAAGTATTTTTATTTTATTTTATTTTGCTTATCCAATGACTCTGGGGAGTAAAATGAAGAAAAAAAGTTTTAGTCGTAACAGCTGAAACAGGCATCGAAAGAGATAAGGCTTATCATTAATGCTTTGGAAAACGACATTCCCTGGATTTATTTAGTTAATTTATATCTAACTCCATTTGACAAAAATACTCAGTCGAATCATTGTTTTTTTTAGTGTAAATGACAAGGAATTTTTTAAATTTTTGAATAAATAAATAAGATGTAAGTAAAAGTAAAAGTAAAAATTTAAAAATAAGTAGTTAGAAAATTCAAAAATCAGTACGCGCACTTTTTTAAATTTCATTGTTTTATTTTATTTATTTATTTATTAAAAATTTATTAATTGTTTCATATCCGCTACAGCCACACTTATAATTTTTGTTTTTTTAAAAACATTTAATTGTTTTAAAAAATTAATTAATGAAAAAATTGAAGCATTAGTTTCAAAAACGTCAACGTAATCGCAGTTTCACTAAGATATAGTTTAAAAAAAAAAAGTTGCTTGCATTTATTATCAATTAGGAGTCAAACAAAATTTATTTATTTCATTTTACCCTACAAAATTTGAAAATTTTACTGAAGTTTATTTAACTCCAATTGATAACAACTGAGTAATTTTTTTTTTAAATTTGTACCTCAGCAAAATTTCAACTAAATTGTCCATCTTTTAATTAATGCTTCAATTTTTTAGAATTAATTAATTAAATTTTATTATTGACAAAACAATTGAATATTTTTAAAAAGCGCGGGGTATTTAAATAAATTTTTTTTTAAATTATAAATTTTTAATATAAACAAGCAACTTACAATCACTAAATGACTACCTGAATATTACTTCCAAATATATTAAAATCTTGTCATTAATTCGCAAACTTATTGATTTCGAACTGTATAATCACAGGATTTTTAAAAAATCTACACATGGCCTTTAACTTTCAACATTTAATTATTTAAAATATTTATTTTTATAAATTATAAATTTTGAATGTAAATAATATAATGAAGGCAAAGAAAGTTTAATAATATGAACATATATAAATAGAATAGTGAGTTAAGAGGAGAGACTAAAATAAATGAAAACGTTAATGGGTTTTCCAGATGCATTTACTGAGTTTGTTTATTGGTATCTATGGAGGAGTTGCATTTACAAGTGCACGAACTGAAGAAGATCAAGCATCATCACCTGCAGCAAACACCGAGATAAGACTCGGTATTCCACCGCCTGAGAGATGTTTTTATCAAGATGCCTCTGAGTGCCCTAAGATTGAAAATGCTGATGATTGTCCTTGTAAAAGAATACCGATACTGTCGGCTAGTAATAATGAGGAGTACGCTGTCTTTTGTTGCAATTTAAATGCTAAGACCTTTGAAACTGGACTTGCTTGTGCTAGTAAATATTTAAATATTATTATTAATTAATTGGTATCATGTAAAATGAATATAATAATGATAATTATCTTTGTAGATTTCCCGGCTAATGTATCATATATTCATATAAGAAACGCAACTTTAGAGGCTTTTAATGTAAGTGAGGTCAAATGGAGAAGACTCAAATCACTGGCGATCACTGACGGTAAAATAAATCGTATCAAAGGTCAATTTCTTATGATGACACCGACCCACTGTTTAAATCTTTCAAATAATGCTCTTACTGAAATTGAAAATAATTCTTTTACAAGATTAGCTCAATTAACGAGTTTAGATTTATCTTATAATAATATGACGCATCTGCCTGCATTAAATATTATGAATGGCCGAGAATTTTGGCTTGACATTTCCGGTAATTAAATATAATTAAATTATTTTAATTCAATTAAGTATTGAGTTTTTTTTTCTTTTTAATTTATAATGCTTTGTTTTGTTTTATTTTTTTATTAAGGAACTAACACACTTTGGTGTCATGATGTCTCGCAGTATATCAACAAGACAGGAGATAAACAGATAATATTTAATCGTGAAAATGAGACTGTTTGCTCTGCTAGTAAAACTTGGATATGGTTCAATGCTACTGAGCAAGTTCCACTTGAACAAGTCAGATCATTGAGTTTGGTAATTTTATTTTTAATTTAACGTTTTACGTTGGGTAAAAAAAAATTAAGTTGTGATATTGAGTGTTCGGGTATTAATAATTAAATTATTTGGGTCATTAGCTTCAAACGGAGTGTCCAAAAGGGGAAACTTGGCAGTGCCAATGTAGTTTTAACCGACTCAATATTGTACAAGGAGAAAAACCAGTGATGGCTGTTAAAGTTGATTGTAGTGGTAATCAATTGACTAAATTACCTGAACGTCTTCCGCCGAGCACGATTGCTCTTAATGTGTCTTTTAATAATGTAAGTTATTAATTTATAAATTAGTTCATTTTTTTATGATACCAGCATCGAAACTTGAAGTTCTAGTGTCTCTACAGTCAGTCGAAAGAAGCGAATTTCAGTTTAATGCCGCGAATTAATATCAACAATAACTTTTCTGACTGGCTTTAAGTTTCAATGCAGGTAATCATAAAGAATCTAGTGTGTAACTCAAGATGAAAATCAATTTTAGACTGCGGGTGATAGCCAACCACCCTGGTCTGAAATCGTTTTCATCCCTTGTTTCACAATAGTATTTTATTTTTTATAAATATTGTAGATAACGACACTTGATGAAATCAGTACAAATCCATGGTACCAAGATCTTCAAAACTTTTGGGCTGATTACAATAATATAACGTCCATTAATAAAATTGAAGGATCAAAATTTTCAGATAATTTTGAAATTTTAAGTCTACGTTATAATAAAATTAAATCAGTGAGTATATAAAAATAAATTGATTACTACGTTTTCAGTTACTTTAATATCAATAACATATTTATCTAATTTATTTAAAGGTGCCGACATACATTTTAGTCCCTAATGTTTATAACAAAAATCATTTGAGCCACCGATACGTCAAACTCGGTGGCAATAAACTAGTTTGCAATTGCAATACCGCAAAATATTTAAAAGCCTGGCTACAAACGAATATACTTGATCCTGACGAAGTTCTTTGTGAAAATGTTAAGGAAAAAGTAGTTGATTTAGAACCGTCCAAGATGTGTGTTCACCCTGGTGACTGGACAGACTATATATATTATTTAATAGCATTTGAAACGTTGATGCTGATAAGTCTTATTGCTAAAGTATCTTATGACTATTGGGTTTTTAAAACAGCAGGATATTTACCTTGGCCGGCAAATAAAATGCCAAAATTACCTTGCGATTGGCTGTGCGAGGCATAGATTAATTATATACATATAGATTTATTTATACATAAAATTATATAATATTTTTAAAATAATTTACTGACAATTGTTATATTAATAGTATATTGTGACCAGGGATGAAAACGATTTCAGACCAGGATGTTGGACATCACCCGCAGTCGGAGATTGTGTTTTATTCCGAGTTGTACACAATTTTTTTTATGATTACCTTCATTGGAATTTAAAGTTTCCCACAAAATTTTAACTTTTAGAGCTGAAGGTGGAAGTGTATGTGATTTTTCACCAGATCTGTACCTAAAAGTTCAAATTTTTGCCACTGATTGTGGCGCATGCGCTTATACACGTGGGTTGGAATGCCCTACTTCACTTCTTGGGTGTATAATATACTAATATTTGTTCCCAAGGGTCGAAACAAGTGTGTTTCTGCACGTTGACTGAAAGTATTCGCAATTGATACGTTTCTTAGACACTGAAGCTTTGAATTTCGATGCTGATATCATGAAAAAAAATTTTATAATACTAACCATATTGATAATCAAATAAGTGATATTTTAAAAATAAATATATGTATAACTTTTAGCAGGATATTTTTATACATTGATATTAATCGTTAATTACTGATTGTATAATTTTTGTTATTAACTATTTTTACATAAAAAACAAATCAATTAATTGATCAGACTGATACTCTTGTTAAATTTCTTTTAATCAACATGATAAATAATAATATTTAGTTTTTATTTTATAAATAACTAATTTAAGTTTTTCATTACTATGAAATTATCATGTTTGATTTATTTGTTATTATTTAATAGTAGTAATAGAATTATTATTAAAAAATATATTTTTAAGCTTGAGTAAAAACAAAATACTCTAGTCGTGCGATATTAATATTTTACTTGAATTTACTTTGGATTTGATATAAATTACAAGTAATATTCTTTTTTATAAGAAAACGAATTACATTTCTGTAATGATATTGATGACAAATAAAACAATTTCTCATACATATATATTTAAATCTTCGTATATTATATATACTTATTCTATGTTTATTCAAATTATTAGATCACTTTATTTGCGTTCGACATTCTAATAAATTTATTTAGTCTTATCTCTATTTGCAAATCTTTCTTCATACTAATCAGTAAACTTATAAATCTATTTATTTAACTCTTTTTTTCCTGCTAGTATTCTATTAAAAGATTTTATAGTTTAATTACAATAAATATATAAACTATTATTAGACACATATTTTTTAATTTATAATAATTTGAAATCAAAACGGAACCAACGGAGCCCTGGTTTGAAAAGAATCATTCAAAACAATTAGATATGATTCAAAATTCAATTTTAATACTATATACATTCATCATAGTAAATTTTCTTTGATCAGATTGAGCTTCTCCTTTCTCTATGGTGTAAAAACAATTTTCCATCATAACTGCAGCGAAAGTTTAAATTCCTACGTTGACTAGAAAGAAGAAAGTTAATTTTTTTTTTTATCAGGAAACGGGTGAATGTATGATTAGATACAGATCCGGATGACGCAGATTCCCGCTAACAGAATTAAATCCTAAATCCCAAATCCCGAAGACAGTTTTTTCAAGGATTTAAATCTCGTGACTTTTATTACGCGGGGGATCAATTTATATGTTCCAGAAAATTTATAGTTCTGCTTAAAAAAAACGATAGATTTTTATAGCTGCATGTATCAGGCTTATAATTAACTGTAGTACTTTCTCATAGAACTTATTCTCATAAAACCTCTATGAAAATTTATGAGAATCTATTGGATTCTATACAATTTTTTAAACAGAACGCTATAGATTAATAATTATATATTTTACTGTGCATTTTGACCAATTTTTAGAGCTCATTCTTTTTTTTAAAGTATATATAAATAATTAAACCTCTGACAATCCCATACCTAGTCAATTTAGTCGAATTCAAATTTAAAATTTTTTAAACCAAATAAAATTTACTTTTCATCAGATCAAATTCAAATGTCAGTGACAGGAAGAATTTCAGAACCGGAAGACCCACACTTCACTTTGTATTTTAAAAAAAATTAATTCTGGGATTCAAATTCACACCTGGTCAATGATCAAGTCCAAGAAATTTAAATTTACATTCAAAATTTGAATTTACCGCTCAATTTCCCAGCAGTGACATCTGTAAGTGACTCATCACAACACTAGAGTTCTCTATAATTATGACAAAAAAAATAAAAAAAAAATTGGCTGTTCGAGTCTGCTCCCTTCGACCCTCGAGTAAAATCATAATCAGACAAGAATTCTGTATACTAAAATATATGTATACTTAAATATACATTGCCGTTTACAAAACGTCGAAAGCTTGCCCTGATTGCTTGTTTGTGATGATCAACTTGTGTGTGTATGATACAAAAAAAAAATGGGTGAGATTGTCTCATAATTTTCATCCAACAATATCATCAACGTCTCCATTATTAATTTTATTATTGTGTTATCGCAATCATGATCATAATTATCAGTAGCATCTGTAAAATTAGCAAATACTGACATAGACACTAGACAGCGTATACAAAATATAACACTGAGATAACTTTCTCAGCTGGTATAATGTTACAAGAATATTTTACAAGCCATCAAGAGACTGTCGAAAATTTTTACCCGATGACGGCTAATATTCGTCACAAACATTATTAAATAATTATTACTTGTCAAGCCTTAATTGCTTTAGTTGCAATCAACTTGGAGTTCATTATTTTTCATACAGGTAACAAAAAATAATAATAATAATAAACTTGGAGCAAATGATATAAGTTTAGTTCTCCAACCACAGGTTTCTTTAAATAAAAACTTTATTAATTATTCAAAATATATATAATATATATATATACTTAATAGATTTTTTCATATTTTTAAATAATGAATTTTAAAAAATCGTGGAAAAACTAAACCTAGATCATAAGTGTACTTTGATGTTGATATATGTATGTATATGTATATATATATATATGAATTTATTATAAGATGGTGTCCTCGATTAGAGGTTTTCACAGAAATAGCAATGAATGAGACGAGCAAAGAATATATTCTGCAGTGGTCAGGCCATGCCGCGAGCATCACGGAGAGATTTAGTGGTTTATTAGCTAAACAAGCACTTGTGGATGTTACTTTGATTTGTCAAGAGCAAAAATTACGTGTACATAAATTAGTACTGGCTTCATGTAGTTTTTATTTTGAGGTATGTATTAATTTATATCATTTACTTTTACATTCTAGATTGATTTCTCTAGAAATCAGACTTGCCATGAGTCTCATGATGGAATCATCAAAATTTTTGTCATTTACCTGGTAGTCAAATAATACCATGTACTCAAACATTTGTATGTATATATATGATGGAGTAAAAAATTCTGGCATTCATTTGCATTTAAATGTCAATTTCTTAAGAAAAATTGTGTTCTGATCATTTTTAAAACCGGAAGTGATATGATTCTGGAGTTAGCCGACGTCTAACAATTTTTTTTTAAATTGTCATTTAAATTTAAATAATTAAAGATCATTTTTTGCTAAAAAAAAAAAGATCTTTGGTAGAGCTTTGGAAATGACTCTTTTATAATAAATTTATTTGATGATCTATTGTATAAATTTTTGTTAGATGATAAGTTAAATAATTATTGAAATGTTATTTAATTATGTAATAGATTATAGCTATTGATAATTTGTTTATTTAGGAAATGCTGGAGCAAGATTTAGGTCAAGAGCCAATAATATTGTTGAAAGACTTGGACTTTGATATTCTTAAAGCGATGGTTGAATTTATGTATTGTGGGGAAACTACAATAGCTCATTGCCATTTAAAACCATTGTTAGAAGCTGCACATGTTTTTAAAGTAAGTAATAATTAATAAATTATGTTTATTACGATATTTATAGTCAACTGGGTAATAGTGTCTTTTTGTTATTGTGTAATTTAATCAAGTAAATTGATCTTTTAAATCATAGTACAAATTGGAGTAGTACTTAATTAAAATGACAAATTTATAAATTTTATACAAACTTTCAATTTAGTAATTACACAAAATTAAACTTGTAAAAAATTCAAATTAAATTTGGAGTAATTACGGATTTTATTTAAATCCGCGTTCACTTTGATTCGACGTTTTAATATTTAAATAAACTCCTTTTTATCTTTTTTTTTTACATTGTCTATAATTAGGTCTAGATGACAAGTCATCAATAAATTAAAAAAAAAATACTATTTACTTTGCAGGTAAAAGATCTCGAGTCAATAGTCAAGTGCATGATGTCAACAAAAAGTTATGTCGATGATACCGATAAGTCATCAAAATCAGACAAAGATTTAAATGACACTGTTAGCCCAATTCGTAATTGCGTTCAAGTTAAATTAAGCGGCAGAGAATCGACAGAAAAGTCATTAACTGAATCATCCGACAATAAGATTTCAAAGTCCGATCTAGAAAAACAGACACCAGTAGAATTAGGACATGCAACCCTAGATAATAATGAACACGAAGCTGAAATATTTTGCGACATGATTGAAAGTACAAACGAACTAGCCACCCGATCAAATGAAAATCAGTCGAAGAATATTTTGCAACGTAACGTTAGTAATTTTAAAAAATTCAGCCCACGAAATAATAGAACGAATGGTGACAATCAGACACAATTAGCGAATAATAAAATTTTAAATGATTTATCAACTAAGACCGATAAGGAACACAATGAAAAAACTCGTTCACATAAAAATAATAATTTAGAAAGTAATTTAGATCTATCAGACCTTCCTAGTAAAGTTGGCGAGTGTTCAAAAGTTTATACGTGCAAAAAACGAAAATTAACGGATTGTAGAAAAACGTTACTGAGTACACCTGATTTATTGACTAAATCGCAGCCAACTGATTGTATAGATTTATCAGATGATTTATCCTGTGATACAACACCTATTACCCTGCCGTCCTTAGCTTTAGATATGAACGCAACAGACAAAGTTTGGAGTTTAAATACCGATAACATTCATTATATAATAGGCAATACACTAAATCAAACTAATGCACTGATAAGAGATCGACAGAGAATTATTTACGAAGAAATAGACGGGGAGAGATCGATTATTCCCAATCACAAAAGCATACGTCAGATAAAAGAATTATTTTCCGTCGACAATGATAACATTTCTATGGGACGAACTCCGATATTGAGACGAAGTGTTCGTCTTAATCAACTAGAAACTGATGATTCTGTTAATAATAATCATAGTAATAATAACAATAATAATAATAATAATAATAATGAGGAAACTCAAAAGATTAAGGATAAGCATAACGAATTTAAGAGCTTGAGTAAATCATTAACTAAAAGTAAACGTAAAAAAGAATTATCAAGCAATGGAATCGTTCCCGATGAAAATACTGTGTCGAAAAAAAGTGTAAATAATCCGCGGTCTCGGAATAATAAACTTACGTCTAAGAGTGCTGGTAGTTCACGTCGTTTGTCGAAAATAAAAGACGAAAAGTCACGGAGTAAATTTAAGAAAACTGTCAAGATGACAAAGATGGAGTCTTTGGATGCTGATGGATATTCTCCGGTTAAATTAAATACTATTGCGACGGTAGAACGTGCGTTGTGGGGTGACATGTCTGATGTCATAGAAAATCATGAGAATGCGACGATGATACCTGAGTATTCGATGAGCAAAGAGATACCTTTTGCTGTGGGTTTGCTGCCACTTCATGCGGCGTTGGAGAGGATGCAGGCTATGCCGGATTATCAGCCACGGAAAACGAGGTCATCTTTTGCTACACCTATGAAACATGATGCTAATTGTCTTAAACGTAAAGCTGCTGGTGCTGTTGGTGTTGCTGCTATTAGTAATAATTCTACTACTACTACTACTACTCCTACTACTGTTACTACTACTACTACTACTGCTACTACTACTGAAGATGAAACTATTAGTAACAAAAAACAATGTAGCCTTGAACAAATTGTTGATAATACGTCTAGTACTTTTTGCCATATAAAAATTCAAACGTCTTCCCAATGTTCTCAAAGTTGCGACAATTCCACGACGGATCACCTGGTTACAATCAAATCGAATTTAGATAAACGATGACAGCATTCTAATATTCGTAAAATAAAATTATTTATACTATATAAACATAAATATATATTTTATTTTTTTAAACATTACAAATGTTTGTAAAGATGTATTATAAAAAACAAAATATGAAAAAGTGAGGGGAAAAAGATAAAAATTTTGTTCAGTTACTTATATTTTTGTAACTATATTAAGATATTTAAAATATACATACTTTTTTTTTGTAAATTTAAATTTTTTAATTTGTTAAATATAGAATCACGGTTATGAAAATTTTCTATTTATTTTTTTTACTTTTAAAAATTTATTAGTTTAATGACAGATAGCGACATTTATTAGAAGTGCTGTACAATGGAAAAAATATTTGTGATTTAAATTTCAAAGGAGGGAAATTTGAAATAATATGTCTAGCTTTAATAATTAAATTTGATAAATTTTTATCTATCAAGCAATTTATGTAAAGTAAAATATATATATTAATTATGCTCAAGTATTGCGACGATTATTTTATTATAAATAAATTGTTATTCGTTAAAGATTTCAATATAAATAATAATAATAATAATAATAATGAGCTATTTTTTAGCTATGTAATGTTTTAAGATATACTAATTTTTACATAATTATTCTGATATAAAAGATATAAAACAAAAAAACGAAATTTCATTAATAATTATGTGATATTTATGGGGCATATTTTTAAATTGTTTGGTGTCATCTTTAACTGGAAAGTGATTTTGTTTTTTTTTGTGAATTTTTCCTGAATTTATTCTAACTATTTTTTTTTGAAACTATTTATAATGCCTGAGAAAAAACCAATTTTGATTTTATTTTTTAATTACATGAAAAAAATTTGCGGATTAAACGGAAGTGGCTCTAAAAAATTGACCACGTCTAAAAAAAAGTATTTGAAATTTTTATAAAATAGTGTGGAATGTTGACAGTTTAATAGTTTTTCAAAATGAAATTATCAATCAATAGTTTTTTTGTAAAAATATCTGTCTATCCTGCGAATTTTAAATCTAGTCTCAGACTGAAGAGTTTAATCTTTTTATTGTTTCGGAATTTTACTACTTCAAAATACTTGAATTGTATTAAATTATTCTCTTGAGCAGTAATTTAAAAATATGACAACAAAAAAAAATTATCACTAGTGTAAAAATAACAAAGATCGAAAATTGTGGATGCGATCAAACTCATAAATATTTCTTCTTTTTTATTATCTTAATTATTAATCATCGATGACTGTACGAGGGGTGGTTGCTGAAGAAATTAAGTATTTCATCGACTGAACGCCAGAAAGTTCAAAAACTAAAAATCCTTTTTCTTATAAAAGATTTTGAATTACATATATTTGATAAATATTTATTGTAAAATTACAAGTTAACAATAATAAAAGTTTAAAAAAAAAAGTAGACTTCCATTACTAACAAATTCAATTTTGCTTATATAAATTTCCTTTTATCTCAAAAATGATAATTGACATAATTTTATCATCCTAAAGTTACTAGTCAATTTGAGAATATTTTTTCCAACAATTTAATTTTAAAAAAAAAGAACTAAAAATATGCACATGAAGAAAATTTAAAAAACTAGAGGTGCGATTTCTTGAAATTTTTATTTTTCAAATTTATTGTTGACACTTTTTTAAAATATTCAATGACATTCAATTCCTAAGTAACACACTTGGCTTTGTAACATCTATAAGATGTCAATTTTGATACTTATTGATTTATCGATGACACCAAAATGTTGACAAAATAATTAGAAAATTATCATCAAAAAAATATCTGTCTAAAAAACGACACAAGTGACAGCAAAAAGTAAATTGAAAATAATTGTCAAAAGTCAAATGATTTTTTAATAAAAATAATTTTTTTGGGACAGAAAAAAGAAGACAAATTCCCTATGACTTCTAGGGTCAAAATAGATTTTTCTTTTCCTTTCAAGTCATTTTTTTGACAGCTTAAAGTTATCTGCGCTACTTGGGATTTTAAACTGTATTCAAATTTTCGCGGCAAATTTAAAATCAACACCTGCACAGTGAAGAGATGAACCCGGTAGCGTAATCTTCAGGTGAGTTTAAAAAATACAAGACATAAATATTTTGTTGGTATAGTATAGTTTGTTTAGTACATCGGTATTTAGTAGGATGTCTATTGCAGTTTACAACCCAAGTCAGTTCTCAGTTGAATAAGTTGGTAGTTTATCTGAATACAGTGGTGGCGTCAAAATGTCGTGTGGTGTGAATTGACACTACTGTCACACAAACAAACATAATCCAACATCACATCACAGCACACAATTACACACGATACAGTAGAAAACGGAGCGTGTACAGTTCCGTCATATTCCCGGTTTGAAAGCAAGGTTGCGACTAGTTGTTGCGACGCAGGAAGGTGCAGTGAACGGTGTGTGTTTAGTTGCGAGCCATAATAATATATTTAAGTTAAATATCAAACCAGCAGATTTACCGGCCATGGAGAAACGAATAGAGCTTGAAAAACGAGGAAGAAATCCCGCTGATGTAAGATTTTTAAATTATTTATTATTATTATTACTACTGTCGATATTATTATTATTTTTATCATCATCACCATCATCATCATCATCATCATAATCATCATCATTATTATTATTATTATTTTATTTATTATATTATTAATTTGCTAATCTCTTATTAATTTAGTGTCCAATTAAAAATCAATCATGTGAATTGTGTAGGTGCGTGTTAATCCACGGCTTTCTTTTTCTGTTTTACTACGGGTATCAGTTCAGATAAAATACACAAGTAAAACTATTCGTTTATTTTTTTAGGTCCAACAAATGTAATACCGATAGTTGCTATAATATAAATAAATATATGTATACGGATGGATGGAGATGTATATATATTAATTAATAATGTATATGAATTAAATTGTCGAGGTGTACTTGTTACGTTATGTGAATTTAATGGGCGCGAAAGAACCGCGTGGCTTTGTAAATCTTACTATTAGAGGCCGACACGATGAGAGTGAATTAGCTGGTGCAGGATACCAACAGCAAAATGTATAGTGTAATATTAACGAAAGCATAAGCAAGCATGGCGCGGTTACCTTTTAATATTGACCATTAAATTAAATCGATCGAATTTCAATACTATTTTTTTTCAATCTATTCTTCAGATATTCACGATAAATTATTATTTTTTCCGATATTTCGGAGCTTTTACCTGAGGACCGAATGGTAACCGTGATGTGGAAATTTACACCAGGTGTTCTGGTGCTTGACTCTATTACATGCCTACACGACGCCACTTTTAAACTAGACATTTTTTATATGATTGTTAGCTCATCTTTTTTTGGATTTGTTTATTGATATTTTATTATTAATTTTAATTAATAATTATGCTGCCACGCGTCTACTTGTCGAGCTCCAGAATGCTGCTTGATTACCATTCGATAAAAAAATTTGAATTTTAGTATTAGTAAATCGAATGTTGATTAATTTTTATGGGAAATTTATTTTAAAGTAAGAGACTCAGTACCTGATTAGGTCTCTTATTTTATTTATTAAATTTTACTAGGTATAGATGAATAATTACTTGGAGTAATCGGGTACTAGTTCCCTATTCGAGCAATTTTCTGATCAAATACCAGTTTCCTGATTGAGTACTAGGTCTTTTACTTTAAATTTTAAAAAACAAGTACTTAGATGACCTAGTATTTGATCAGAGAACTAATATCTGATCAGGGAACTATTACCTGAGCAAGGAGCTAGTACTTGATTAGGGAACTAGTACTCGAGTAGGGATCAAGTACTTGATCAGGGAACTAGTACTTGGTCTTTTACCTTATTTTTTATTTGTATGAAAAATTATTTATTTTTTTTATAAGATTGCAAAAGTAAAATTAAAAGATTGGAGCACGTTAATGAAATATGTAATTAGTTGTCCATAGTCATGAATGTATACATTTATTTTTGGAGTAGGACAAATATAATTGTAAAAGGGATAAAGGTATGAGAATACAAGATAATTTTACAAAAATAGTAATTGCTAAAATAATTAAGGGAGTTTCCATAGTACAATAGTGTACTGAAAAATTAATGGCCTCATGACGCCTAGCAGCTAATTACTCGTTTACTCTCTCCCTTTCTCTTCTTTTTTCTTTTCTGTCTTAGCCTTTTTTTTTGACGTTACATACTTTCTCGTGACATAGTCCTAATGCGATCACAACTAGGTCACTAAAAAAATACCTGAGACCCCATAAGAAATAATGGAAATTTAAGTGAGATATTTTTTTAAACAGGTATTTGGGGTTGAAGTAATTTGTTTAAAAAATTTAGTAGTTCATTTACTGTAATTTCCTATCAAGTTTGGTCTTAAATAAAATATATGAATGTATGATGCATCAATATGGAGTAACACATGTTCATAAATTCAATAATTTACTGATTGAACTAAGGATTTATGAACGATATCTTATCATTTTAATAAAATTATTATTTTTATACAGACATTGTAATTTTAATTTTTAAAAAAATTCATATATTTGTTTTTAAAAATTGTAGAAAAAATTTTGACTACAGAATTTTGAAACCAAAAAAAATGTATATATTTGTTTTTAAAAATTTTTAAATAAATTTTGACATCTGCGAAATTTTAAAACTCCAAAAATAAAAAAAAAGTCATATTTGTTTTTAAAATTGAAAATAAAAATTTTGAAGCCTACTGAATTTAAAAATTCAAAAGAAAAAAAAATAATAATTTATTTATTTAAAAAAATTTGTAATGAAGAAAATGAATTTAACGTCAAGACAAATCCGGAAGAAATCTTCAGTAGACTAAAAAATGTATTATGTAAATCAATTAGAAGCGTGTGGTGAATATTACGAGTGTTGTGAGCAGTCGTCTAAATGTAAGAAGCTTGCGCGTGTGAATAATCGCGGCGATTGTTATGCCGCATTACATTCACAACCAGCCGACATATTGGTGTTTACAAACTTTACTCAAATACACAAATGCTAACACTGAAAGAAATGAAAAAAAAACATATTTAAACAATGATGTTGTTTGTGCTCCAGTTTCTTTTGCTCAAAAATTAAATTTACACATTTATAATTGCGATATATTTTAAAAATGTTTATCATAACATTTTATTTAAATCAAGTGACAAATGTTATGACGGAATCTGAATCTCCACATTGGACGAGTCCATTTTGTTACCAAGTGCCGAGTCTACCTACTGGCACACTCGAAATATTTATTCAAAGTATCATTCAAATATCATTTTATTTAATAGTTTACAAGCAATCATAATCAATGTAAATTCTTTTTTTAATTTGTTCAAAAATAAATAGATAAAATGATTTAAACAACAAAATTTCCGTGTGAATGACCCAGTGACGTGAAATAAATAAACGCGCGGGTTCAACATTTTTAAAAAGCGCCATTATTATTGCAATCGTCTTGAACCAATCATTCCTTTCTAGTCTATATAAATATATATGTCATTATATTATTATATATATATATATGTTTTATCATTAAAATATCCAAGATACTATACATATAAATAAATGTATATATAGATATATATGTAAGCGCAATAATAATAAACAAAAAATAAATGCGAATTATTTGTACAAGAATGTGATTTGAATTCGCTGATGTCAAGGTCTATGATTGAACTAAAAATAAACTTATGATTGGCATTATGTAATGTGAGGATTAAGTTGCTAGTCTGTATAATAAAATAGATTAAATCGAGAATCTGCATTGCGCACTTATAGATTTAAATAATTAGAAAAAATAAATAGTTATTGTTTAGGGTATCGGTCTTTTATATCGATACAATCATGCACATTGTAAAAAATTTGCGGTGTGAATGAGGATTAAATCTAGAGTAATTGCGGAGTGGATGAATGAATTTATTTAATCTCTTTGGAGTAAAATTCACTTCTAAAAGGAGTTTATTTTAATATCAAAACTCTGAATCAAAGTGAATGCGGATTTAAATGAAATCTAGATCACTCTGCTGGAAAAAGAAACTCCGTATGGGGAATTTTTTTCGAAACTCTGGAACTCGGAGTGAATTCGAATTTAAATAAAATCTGTGATCACTCCGCATTCACTTCCGATTTTTTACAGAGTAGATCATGTACTAGTTTTTTAAATTTTTATGATGACAATAATTTAGCCGGTATTCTGTCCCGGAGTTTTTAAAAAAATCTGCATGCGGAGTTCGCATTTACTCCGGATTTACTCCGATAATTTTTTTCAGCGGATCAATAAATCATTTAATATTCATTTGAATCCTGTTATTCAGTAAAATTAAAAATGATTGATATAAATTTATTTAATTTTTTTCTTTTTTTATTTTTACAGATTACAGAGTTTGTACTTGACAATTGTCGGAGCACAAATATCGTAGGACTAACAGATGAATTTGTGGCATTAAAGTCTCTAAGTTTAATTAATGTAGGACTAACAAGTCTCAAAGGTTTCCCTGTATTACCAAATCTCCGAAAGGTATATTATTCATTATAATTAATATTAAAAATATCAATCATAAATTCAATAGAACATATATTGTCCTTTTTTTCTTCTGTACCGGAGAATATAAATGTCATCAACTAATGATCTAATTATTTTTTGTTTACGACAGTTGGAATTGAGCGATAATCGAATCTCAGGAGGTTTGAATTTTTTGCTGTCAAGTCCTAAGCTAACTCACCTTAATCTTAGTGGAAATAAAATCAAAGATCTTGAGACACTACAGCCATTAGTGAGTATCGAATGATTTATTCAATTAAAACAGTCATATTAATAATTTTTTTTTCTAATTAAAATGTTATATTTTTACAGAAAGAATTCCAAAACCTTAAAAGTTTAGACTTATTCAATAATGAAGCAACAGATATGGATAATTATAGAGAGAAAGTATTTGGACTTATTCCTAGTTTAAGATATCTTGATGGGTATGTATTTAAATATATATAAATATGTATACATATTAGACTAGGTTTGAAAAATAGACTATTTTTTTTGAAGTTTTAAATTTTATCTCATTAGTGAAGTGGTTTGAAAAAATCAATAGATATTTTTGTTGAAAATTAAACGCTCTACAAAAAAGATCTCTTATCATTTTTCGATAAATTTAATTTTTCAAAAGTTATCTAGTGATAAGTAAATTTAGAGTAAATTTTTGTATTATTTGACTTTTCCGGCGAAACTATCAGACATATCACAAAATGTTATCAGACCTTTTTTGTAGACCATTCAATTTCCCACAACTTTTCTCTTATGAAGTTTTGAAAATTTTTGAAAACCTTTTAGTTATTTGCATTTAAAAGTAATTTAAATCGGCCGGGATACGATTTCTTGGAACAAATTTTTTGAGTTGAATAAATATATAAGATATTTAGAACAAGAAATATATATGAGTTAATTAATTGGCTTTTTTAAATCATAGTTACGATATGGATGATTGTGAAATTGAAGATAGTGAAGGTAATGAGGAAGGAAGTGAAGACGAAGAAGTAAATGGAAATGATGATGGAGATGATGATGCCAATGAAGATGACAGTGAAGGCGATAGTGATGATCGGTCTGATGATGATGATAAAGACCTCAATGAAGACGAAGTCTGCTTAGATATTGTACGTAATAATTTAAAATCTTTAAGATATTTACAGTATAATTATAATTATAATTATTTTATTATCATTGCAGAATGATAGTGATGAGGAAGAATATGGAGAGGAAGAAGAAGAAGATGATGATGATGAAGAAGATGATGCTGATGAATATCAAGATCGTCAAGATGCAGAAGACAGTAGTGCTGTTGAAGGTTCGTCAATATTTAAAATTTTTAAATCAATAAAAAGAATGTAAAATTAAAAATAAAAATATGAATTTTTGTTGTTTAGAATCATCACCAGCCCGAGGCAAGAAAAGAAAACACGAAGATGGAAATGAGCCTGGGAATTAAAACCTAGACTTAAGGATTTGCTAATAAGTAATGTTGAATGAGTGTAAAATTCGTATATAAATTAATTAATTAATAATTGCGCCGCCAAGTGAGACTAGCTGGGAATCAAACTTTATTGACCGACCAATGACAAACTACAGTTAGTGATATTAATTACAAAAATCATTGACTGAAAGAAAAAAAAATTAATAATTAAAATAAAATAACTGTCTGTGGAGTAATAAAAAAAAAAAAAAAAATTTAAATGAATGAAATACATAAGGATGAAGGACGTAATTGCAAGTAAAATTGCAAGAATTAAAATAAAAAAAAGTAATTGATAATATTATTGACAATGGAATGAAATGTAAGAATGAATTGTTTAAGGATAAATAGGGGCTGCATTCCAGCTCGACCCAACACGTTTTAGTTACACTAACGATATTTTATATAGAGTATATAGATAGAGAATTAGAAATGTTGTCATTACATTTAATAGTAATGTGGAAGTTTGAATGATATGACGCAGAGTTATGATGATATGATTATAATATAGACGGGATTTAAACTCTCGAAGGAGCGTATTGTCTGTTAGCTCCAGTCGACCAAAGGCTGGTCATGCTGGAATGCAGCCGTCGTTAATCAGTAAATAAGATTACATAAGTTACATTTTAAATACATTATTATTGTAACGTGAAATAAGTATAAAAAAAAAAAAAAAATAAATAAATAAACGAGGAATCAATTTTTGTACAGGTTTAAAAAAAAAGAAAAGAAAATAAATAAAAAAATTAGATATCAATACAATAAAGAAGATTGCATGAAACTATATTTTTTTGGGACAGAAATAATACCAATTAATGGGTGTAATGTATTTAAAATTAAAACAATATTTTAATTAATGTTAAATTAATATTTAAATAATAATATTTTTTAATTATATTTTATAAAAATAATCATTTTCATGCACTCAATGTCCTTTCAAATGAGCAGCCATCTCACTTGTACGGTCGTTGTCACAGTGGTTTTATTATTTTTAAATTTAATTATTTAATAACAAAATCATGTCAGCTATTATGTGAATTTAATTGTTAACTTATATTGAACACTAAAGGCTCAATCTATCGTTGTTGTTTTATCTTTTTGTTTTATATTAAATGAAAAGTGATCTCTAGACCACTTATGTGCGCCTACCAAAGCGACAATGAAATTATTTTATTATTATTAATATAATATTTTTTTTATTGATTAATATTTTGGAAAAAAACAAAAGAAATTTATGTAAATTCATTCTTGATAATTTTATTTACTAAAATATGAAATCATTTCGGTGAATCAAGTATTGATAATTCAAGTGAGTGAATGCTCTTCCTTAAGATCATCAATTTTTTATTTTTACGAAAGTAATTTGTGTATTTTTTTTTTTTTTTATTATTTTGTATTTTATTTGAAAGTTAGAAATATATTAAAATTGACTGACAATAAAGTTTGTTATTTTTAACAGCAAAAATGTAAGTATTTATGTACAATTTTTTGGTTTAAAAAAAATTCTACCCTAAGGTTGTACTGATATTTATATCATATATTTCTATAAAAATATTCCAGTTGACATTTATTATTTTAATTATATAACTTATGAAATCAACTATTTGTTAAAAATCTAAGTTCCCTGATGTTAAATTAAAATTTTTAAAATTTAAAACGAGTTATCATCTGTTATCAAATTGTTTATAACTGAGTAAAATATGTGACAATCAATACGATCTTTTACGGCTTTATGGTCTGGTAGGATTTAAAATTTTTTTAAAACAAAAAGATAATTTTATTTAATTTCTGTCCCAAAAATTTTTATTGCGCTGATCCTCTGCTTTGTGAATGAGGTGAGAGAAAAAGTAAAAAAAATTTATAGTTATCGTTTTATTTAGACAAAGAATCATGAATTTACGGATGAATAGTTTAATAAATTTATGAAGCAATCGGCGCAAAATAAAATTATATGAGACAGATGACTTATTTCACTAGTAAAGACTGCGACTAATTGACGGTATTGACTAAAAAAAGTATAAAGTAAATAAATAATGATAAAACCAATGAAATAATAACTGACTACTCGACTGTAAGAATGAATGAACGATAAGACAAAGTGTGAGAATGTAGGAGAGAATTGATTTTATAAAATAAATGAAAATATAAAAAAAAAAATTAATAAAAAATGATAAAAATAATTATGGTAGACACAAGAATCTAGTGCACTGTAAAAAACTTTGGTGTACACGGCCGTGTAGTGTGAAATAATGGTGTAAATTATTCATTTGTGTAATTACTTTTTTGACATTATGTCGCGTTAATCATTATAATTTTAATTAATGAGCAACAACCCGTGTAAAAAAAATTCGTTCCAAAAATGTTCATAAGGTTTATAAATTCAAAAAATTTAAAAACGCGCGGGAAAGTCTACACCAGTTTAAAATTGTTCATTTAGTAATTTTTTAAAAGTTACAAAAATATTCAAAATTGTCTTAATTTTGAAAGTTCACTGTCAGGAAAATTTTTTGAATATTTTTCAAATGAATTTTTTTGACACTGGAGATGATATTTAAAATTTTGAACATTTAAATATTTTTCTTAATGGAAATTTATTATAAATTACACATTTATACGCACGACAGTGTATACATTTTAAATTCACACTGTCTAAATTTCACACGATATTTGGTGTAACCCACACCAAAATTTTCATACTACACTGAGTCCAAAAATTTTTTTACAGTGTACGTTCTTGCTGCCAGATTGGTTATGGCCTTATCCAATTTTTCCAAGACTTTGAAAAGCAAATTTATATTAGGTATCATTAATAATTGAAGTGTACAGATTCAAAATCTGTAGACCTCAAATTGATTACAGTTTGTGCGGGGATCAAAACATGAGAGAATAATTATTAAAATTATTTGATAATTCCGCACACTGTAATATTTAATATATACAATCGTAATTTTTTTTTTTCTACATTTCTCTTTCTCTATATAACAGTTTATTTATTTCATTAGCCGATTGATTATTATATGATACAGTTTTTGTCTCTTTAAATTATAAAGTATAATAATTTGTTTTGTTAATGTAAATTTTTACCGTAAACATGAAAGAACTAGTTTTTTTCGAGCGATCCTCATCAAAAAAAGGAAAAAAACAAAAAAAATATTTAGAAAGAATAATTTATTAATAAAACCATTTACAAATCTACATATTGATATTTTTATTGATTTGCTGTGTTTAGTTGATGTAGAACACGTTTAAAAAAATAATTAATTTAAAGCCTTTTGACAACTTTCTTAAATACTATCATTAACAAGTTTTAAAATGAGAGATATTTAAATAATTTAACACTAAATACAAAATTACTTACAGTTGACATCAATTGGGAGCTAAACAAAATTTGGAAAATAAATTTCAGTTTAATTTTCATGACACTGGTTGGCCGACGTCTAATAATTTTTGAATTTTTTTTAAAATGATAAATTATAAAAAAAACAATATTTAAAAAATTGCACCTGTAGTTTTTTCAATTTTCTACATGCGCATATTTTTAGTTTTTTTTTTTTCAATTGATTTGTTTGAAAACAAATCCGAAAATTATTAGCTAACTTTGGGATCATAAATTTCCATGAGTGTGAATGTAGCAGATATGAAACAAACTTTAAACTACAAATAAACAAATTAAACAATTAAAAATATAAAAATAAAAAAAATGCACGTACTTATTTTCAAATTCTATAAATGCGCATTTTTGAAATTTTATTCTATTTAAATTTAATTCGCACTTATTTTAAAATTTAAAAAGTTGACAGCTGTCAGTTACATTCACACATAAATTTTATAATTCAAATTTTAAAATTCTGTTGGCTGAAATTCCGTCAACAAATTTTGTTTAATTTCTAATTGATAATAACTGAGTAATTTTTTTTTTAAATTCTATATCTTTTCTCTTTTTAATTAACATTTTTTTTTTTTAGTTAATGAAAAAAATTTGAATACAATTATGACAGTTGTCATTGTAGATTTTTAAAAAGTGGGGGCGCTGTTTGAAAATCCCCTTAAGGTTTTTTTTTAAATTTATTAATGAAATATTAATACGGTTTTGACAGCTGTCATTGCAAATTTTCAAATAGTGGCGGGGAACTGACAATGTTTTTAAATAAATTACAAAATTTATTGATATAAATATTCGACAAAATTTTCGCGCCAAACCAGTGCTGCTTTAAAATAACTGCGTGAAAAATACACACTAATTCAAAATGGCCGCACGGCTGTGACATTCTCGTAAAATAATTTCAGTACCTCTCGGCGCTTTGGTCGGTACAGTTGGTATTATACTTTGATACAGTTAAGTGATTAAGTGTAGAAAAATCACTTGATTACAATCCTTTAAAGTTAGTGTTTACAATAAAAAAGACACGTTATATTAACAACGTACAATAATTCAAATAATAAATAAAAAACAAAAACTCGTGCGTGATAAAAAATGGCTGAAAGTAAAGGTGCGTTAATTGCTAAAACAGTGCAAAAACACGCTGGCAGAGCTAAAGAGAAGGTAAAAAAAATAATTTATAAATTAAAATTAATAATTTTATTTATAATTAATTTCAAATATTTCCTGCGCAGTAGTTTATTTTTTAATTCCATTTTTATCGCAATTCAAATTTAAAAATTTAAATTTGCGGAGTTAAATTTATTTATTGGCTCCAAAAAATCGCTTATTTTTTATTTTTATATAAAAATACATATAAATAAATAGATTTATTATAACATTTGACATTTAATTGCCTACACGCGGGCATCTGAAGCGACCTCTCTCTTTTCTCTCAATATTTTCTATTTTTTATCTCGACATCTCACATTTTCATAGCAGTAAAATTGTTTTCGCGTGTGGAAATTTTTTTTCTGTCTCTCCCATCATTTTGTTTTACTAAAAATATATATATATTGTTATATAATCATTTAACTATTCATGTTCGATAGAATACACACCTATCATATTAATCTAAAACTAGAGTTGTATTTTATTCTAAATGACAATTACTTATGCAATCCATCACTCAATGACCATGTGTGAATGTTGGGGACACGACTATGGAGCAAAGTAACCACACATGTGTATTAATTTTTATTTATAAATTCAATTTATTTAATTGTACTTTTAGCTCCATTCTACACTACTTTTAAACCATTCATATTATTTCATTCATAAATTTAATTTAATCAACAATAGTCATTAAAATATTAATAACTCATGTTATGAAATTTATTTTGCTATAAATAAACTCATTTGTATGCTTCTGTAACGCAATGCCCTTAAAATTAAGTCAATTAAACAATTTTATATGAGTAAATTTACATCATTAGCTAGAAGTTAGTTTTCGAAAATTTAAATTTTAAAATGGAGCTGAAATTGGCATGATTCTAAAGTTAACAATTTTTGGATTTTTTTTTCAGTAAATAAATGACAAAAAAAAGAAACTAAAAAAATGCACATGTAGAAAATTAAAAAAACTATAAGTGCAATTTTTTCAAATATTTTTTTTTTTATAATTGGTTTTGAAAATAAAAACCAAAACTTCAGTATCATAAATTGGCTGAGGTCTACTAATTTTTGGATTTTTTTAAAAATGATAATTAAAAAAAAAAAAATATTTTGAAAAATTGCACCTGTAGTTTTTTAAATTTTCTACATGTGCATATTTTTAGTTTTTTTAAAATTAAATTGTGGAAAAATCTGTAAATTGTTAATTGTCCGCTTTAGGGTAATTTTTTAGATCGCATGTAAAAAATTAAAATTACTTAATTGCCAAGAGTATTATTGTTTATTATTATTTTTTTTTATATCAATTGAGGTAATGAAAAAATTAACATGGTCATATGACAGTATCGTCACGTGCAGTTCGATACAAATAAATGTACACAGACTTTAATAAGTTATAACTAAATTGTAAAGTATGTCAAATGAGTTTTAAGTAGATTAAAGTATTAAAAACAAATGAAATCCTCTGGGTTGAGGATTTAACAGTTTTTTCTACACTATTTTCTCCAGAAATGTATGACAAAGTAAAAGTAAATGTTATAATCATCAAAGCATTCATATATTAATAAAATTATATTTAATTAACGATAATTTATATCGAGTAAAAAAATGCATTGATAAATACTAATAGACTTTGGATATTTATATATTTATTAAAGGAATTATGGTTTTACTGATCCGCTTAATCGACAGATTAAATTACTATACACTGAGAAATTATTATCGTATGGTGTCATAGTAAAACCGGGGCATGTTGGCCACCTGACGGAAATTGAAATGATTTTCCTGGAATGATTTTCATGTGTTGATTTAAATTTTTGCAGATGGCCAACAAAGTCATTTTACTATGACACCATAGCATTTAAAACATGAATAATTCCTCCGTGTATTATACATCAATAAGATAGAATCCCAGACCTAAAGATGTTAAAATTATAGGAACGGTTTCTCCCCCATATACTTCTAGACTCATCAGTAAATTCTATGTTTCAAATTTACAATTCCATTCTATTAATGTATGGTCTTAAGTGAGAAATATCTAATTGACATCCATATGTAATCACTCATATGAAGTTTAGAAATTAATAACCTGTCAATTAAACGTCAGTAAAATTACTTTGGTAGCAAATTAAACAATTATACAAGGATATAAAAATTTGACAGCATTTTTCTAAAATATGACAGCAAATGGAGTACTCTGACATCATCTCCAATGGTCTAGAGTAGAATATATTAACATCAATGTTAGATTCTTTAGTATTAATATATAGCTTTATAGTAGAAAATATTAAGTTGACATCCAAATGTAATCATTCACAAGAAGCTTAGAATTTAATCATCTGTCAATCAAACAGATCAATAAGCCGTAATTCCTTTCATAAATATATTAACAAGTATAACTTCATCAAAAATATATATTTTATAAATATAAATATATAGATATTGATGATTTTTATAAGGAGAAGTAAATCATTGATGATTGCAATTATGAATTGGTGAACGGAAGTGCGTGGGTCATTTACGTATATTATATTCAGGTGTTGTCACATATACATATATATAACCCACACCTTATCCGGCTGCTATATTCAATTTATATACAATTATATTTTTGCTGCTAAATTAATTGATATTTTTATTACTTTAAAAAAATATTTATTTTTAATTAGTTTCCATCTTTGATAATTATCTATCAATGTCATTCATTTAATGAATAAATACAAAAAATATATATATATAAATATATAATAAAATTGCTGAGTAAGTTTATGATTCGTGGGCGTAGAAGGCAAGACCGGTGCTATTAGAGTAGGGATAGTATATGTATAAAACAATCTTATATATATATTCTCTGGTCGAACCGGTCTACGACATTGCGTTTACGTCGAGATTTCTTATTTGTTGTATTCTTCTCTAAACGCTACGCTCTTTCACCCCTTACTGAGATCACTTTTGGAATTTCATATCATTTTCAAATTTTCACGTACCCAAAAAAGAATAAATATATATTGTTTATTTTATTTAAAAGGGGGGAGGGAAAAAAATTAAATGAGTTCAGATTGAAATGGAGAAAATGAGATAATATGAGAAGTAACGAAATTTTTTTTTGCTTACACGATACATTCATCGAGCACGACGGTGATAAAATGATTTGTCCGTTAGAAAACGTGTAATCGGGTCGCTCAAGATGGTTTACTGACAACCGGTTTATACGGTTTTACACATTACGTGACTTACGAAGATCTGGTCCCATCCAGACCTAGCTTATTTGAGAATAAAAAAAATCAATTATATATTTTCATTTGCAACTTATTTTTCATTTATTTTCACGATCGATTTTTCAAAAAAATCTCTTATTTTTTAAATATTTCGAAATCAGCATACAATTAAAAATTTTTTGATTTGTTTCTCAATAATTAAATTTGAAGAAAAAAAAAACCAAAAATATGCACATGTAGAAAATTTAAAAGACTATAAGTGCAATTTTTTAAAATAATTTTTTATAGTTAATCGTTTTTTAAACGATCCAAAAATTATTAGACGTTGGCTAACTTTAGTATCCCTATTTACTCCGTATACGAAGTAATTTTTTTTTAACTCTGGAATTCCGGGTGACGAAGTCAATTCGAATTGAAAAAAATCCGTATTCACTCCTGATTTTTTAGTGTATTAATAATTCACTTCAATAACAAGGTTCTAATTTTTTTATGAGTGTGAAAGTAGCAGACATCAGACAAATTTAAAGTTTTAAATAAATAGAGTAAATAATTAAAAAAAATATTTAAAAAAAATGCACTTATTAATTTTAAAATTTTCTAAACGCGCATTTTTTTGAAATTTAATTTTTCAAATTATTTAGTCTAGTTATTAATAATTTTAAATTTGTCTGATGTCTGCTACATTCACACTCATATTTTTTTTAGTAAATTACGGTTATTAAATTTCGTAAATATAATTGATTAATATTGAAAAACTCAATGTACAATGAAATATAACCATATATAGATTTTTTTTAAACTTAAAGCTGAATCATGCATTGAATGTTTCTGATAGCTCTTAGTTTCCTCTTCAGAATTTACGATGAACAGAAAAAAAAAAACAAACCAAAATTAGGGACTTTTTCCTGTTATAATGTAGAGTTTCATTCCTTAGATAAGACGGCTTGGAATAAAAATCATAAATACCGTTTTCGTTAACAAGTACATTCACAAACTATATAACATATTTATAAAACGATTATTACTTCGCTAGCCATCAATTATACAGTTATTTTATCTCAAACATTATCAATATTTTAATTACTTTATTATGAACTATTTAATCAATTTCTGACATAATTAATTAATTATATAAAAAATCAACAGACGTAAAATTTTCATCGGTTTGATGATCATGTATAGTTAGCTGAAGAATAAACCCATAATATATAATATATAATGTAATATCTTTCCAACGATGTATAGTTTAAATATGCAGAGACGTCTTATAAGTTATGTCCACTGTTCATTTTCGCACACTTCGGCTGCTTCCCGTTACTATTCTTGTCTTCTCAAGTCCCGGGAGCGCTTTTACCCTGCAACAACTCAGCAAATATATCTGCTAAGCTCTTCATGCTCTTCGTCCACTTTATAGTAATGAGATGTTTAGTCGCGATGATCTTTACTCAATACGAAATATATATATGTATATATATATGAATCGTACAGGAAATTGATGAAAAGTTTCCATATGAAAACTGGTATTCTTACTTTTTTTTTTTTAAATATTTCATACGTCATTCTGTAGTAACAACAATTAGATGTTAATTTATTAATTTTGAAATTTTTAATTGCATTTACTTCCATATATTGTATTGTTTGTATAAAAAATATGTTTTAGATATTTTTGGTATAAATTTTGTAAAGATTCGAACAGAAACTTAAATTTTAATCGAACTACAGTCAATGACTCTTGACTTCTTCAAAAAATTTCACTTTTCATAGCGGGAATAAAAATTTTAAATATTGGGAACGGAGATAGCGGAAAGTTTTGAGACTGGCCTACATTCCTAGTCAACTGCCACACAATTAAAATTTTTTTTACAGTATTTTTAAATTATTGACAATCAAAGCACTAAACAGAACGGATTTTTTTTTATGGAAGTTAGTTTAATCTGTGTTAAAGATTAGGAAATGAGTATTTTTACTTAGATAATTTTCTGATGAAAATTACCGTAACAAACGTGTTAATGATAACACACTCTGAATTTCGAGACTATTAAATAATGTTACTTAATAAGAATGTGCTTTCAGTAAAGAGTGTAATTGGCATCGCGAGTAACAGAAAATAATTAATTAGCTATTGCATGATGTTAAGAATGCCATCTGACTGCCAGAATGGAAGATAGATTTCTGAAAAACCATTTCTAAAGTTTGAACTCTTATAAAAATATTACAGTCGAGTCGCGTTATAAGTCCTATTAATGTCTTCTCATCATATTAACGCGAGTCTGGTTAAAAGAAAAAGATACAAGCCGGACTTATAACGCGACTCGACTGTAAAAATTGTGAAAAAAAACGGAATATCGTATTCCTCTCAAAATCTAACAGAATCGCTTTATTAGAAAGTTTTAAAAAAGTCATAGAAGTAGAATTTTTCGGAATTTTCCGGAATAGAAGTAGGGTTTTACGGAAAATTTTCAATAGTAGATTTCTATGAAATATATCTAAAAATTACTTAATTGTATATTTGCTATACTAAAACACATAATTAAATCTAATCAAGTGATGTTAATCATTACATAATTTTAAAGTGTTGTACTGTGATGTAAAAAAAAAGTTGAGGATATTTATTTGTTTGGTGACTATACGTATTATTTTTTTCTCGTTTGAAAGAATTACCACTCGGGAAAATAACAGTATATTTAACAATGAATTTTTTTCCTTCACAGAAAAATAAAGAAAATATAAAACTTTTTTTTATGCTTGATTAAACGCGTTTGTTTGTAAAATCAAGATCAAATATGAGGAAAATTATTTATCGAAAGATAATATAGAGCCAATAGTTCGCGGGTATAAATAGTATGAGAATCTTTAAGGATTTTAGAGACATATATGTGTGTATGTGTGTTTGTTTCAGTTCAATGACAATGAAATTAGTTGTTATTCTAGTCACGAGAAAAGGTTGCATCCAAATGACCCTAAGAGCTTTCGAATAGAAATGTTTCTCGAGTGAAGTTTCGAATCTCTTGGATTAATCATCGATATAAATATAATGCGAATTGCTTAAAGTAATTTATTTAATGAGAGTATCTCTTGAATTTTTTTATATTGTAATATATTAATTTAGGTCTCGGCTCAATTGTTAGTATATCAATTTCGTATACATCAGTGTTTTTTTTAGTAGTAGTAAAAATTTCACTTTTTAATGCATCAACAATTTTACATTTTTTTTTATCAATTACACAGAAAGAAAATTTTTTCATTATAGTAAAAGTTGGCAGTTGAATATAAAAGTAATAATTTTTTTTTGCGTTGATAAGAATTATTTCTTCATATTATAAATATAAATATATATTAGGGACAAGATTTTTGCCTTGATTTCAAAATGAGTGGTTTAATTATTTAATATTACTGCGAAAATATTGATCTTACAAAAAAAGTTTTTAAACAAAAGTTGTAGGAAATTTAATATTCTAAAAAAAATGTCTCTTATGATTTTTTCATACGACCAATATTTTCGCCGCAATTTCAAAATTAAGATTCATAATGAATGATTCAAATTTTTGATAATTATAAAAATCCTAATTTTGAAATCACGGCTTTTTTTTTAGTCCTATGGAAAAATCACAAGAGACATTTGTTTTCTAAAATTAAATTTGGAACAACTTTTATTTCAAAAATTTTTTTATACGACCAATATTTTCGTAGTATCAAAAATTTGACAGCATTAATTATTAATTGTTATTTTCAAATCAAAGCACAATCCTGGCCCTAGTAATGATACTTAATTTTGAATTGAAAAATTTCATTTAGTATACAAATGTCTCAAGATCTTAATTAATTTTTATAAATCCAAATATTTTTTGAATTTATTAATAAATTAAATAACAAATTTTATAACTAACTGATGAGATGACCGAGTGAAAATCGAGTTCACAGTAGTCTGCCGAAGCTGGCTACTTTCCAGTGAATCTTTAGCTAACGTATATAAATATATATATACAGAATGGCTGACGACAAATGCAGAGAAGCTGTGGAGAGGAGCAAAAAGTCCGAAAGCTTTTCTCATCTCATATTTTTTTTTCTTGTCATGTCTTCTAACACTTTATACCTCTCAGCTAAATTCTCCACTTCTTTCTTGAGAATTCTTCGTTTTTTAACATTTATTTATTTCTCTTCAGAACATTGCTCGCGACATTTTTTTGTAGATCTCTTTTCTCATTTTTTTCCGTCAGTTACTCATCCGACATATGTACTAAATACATAACTCAACTTTACCACAGTAAACTCATTACATCATAATACACCAAAATAAATATTTAAGACTTTTTTTCTTTTTTCACTCAAATATTTACTTTAGACTCTTGAGAAAAATAAAAAAGATAACATTATTATGATGAAATGTAACGTAATGTATATGTATGTATTAGGATAATTAGTGTAATGAGTTTCGGAAGTAATATTTTGTATATATTGTGTTGCTTACTCATTACCTGCTGCTATCTCTGCATGTTCTTCTATTCTTCAGTAAGAACTATCCCTATCTACTGAAGTATTTTTTTTTCTTTTAATTTTCTTATTGCACTTGGCGCACTAACGGTAAGCACAAGTAAAGAGAGTCACTGGCAATATAAGCTAGTGTAGTAAGATTTGATTCAATGCCATTGACGGTGAGTGCAACATCCGTTGCATATAGAATTTATTCAACAGCAGGAAGTTCCAAGGACTATAAATGATAAGACTTCATTTCATAACTTTATTTGTCACATGTTGAGAAATATCACTGATAATTATTATATGATCGCTTCATTGTATCTTCATTGATTACAATACGAGTTAATAGATGATTATAGTGATTAACGTAATTAATGACATCAATTCTTGATAAAAAAACTAAAAAAATGCACTTGTAGAAAATAAAAAAAACTACAAGTGCAATTTTTCAAAATATTTTTTTTTATAATTTGTTATTTTTTTTTAAATTTCAAAATTCATTTGACGTTTGCTAACTTCAGTATCATAATATTTGACAGTACGATAGTGACAACTCGTATTTACAGAGAAAAATAGTTAAGTAAAAAAAGAAAACAGCAGTGTCTAATCTAGCAAAGATTCCTTGCAAATGAAAATAATTTTCCTCTTGATAAAAAAAAAGTTATCTTATAATTGAAATATAATTACGAATCACTGATAAGAATGATAATTTATCACATGATACCCGCACTTAGGTTATTTTTCTTATTTTATTTCAACCAGGTCACGACCTAGTTCACCAATGTGTCTCTATTCTCGGCAAGTTGTCTAGACGCCCAGTTCAATAGTTCTTTAACATGATAAAAATATTAAATTTATTTATTTGTGCCTAAGCGAAATCAATTAATACGATATCCTAAAACACTTAGATAAATTTTTCCAATCAAAGCCATTCGATATTCAATAATAGACGATTACAATCATTGAAGGTTAACTTTTCCTTATTAGGAAAATAGGTTGCATTATACATTGATACTTGTCTGCATTAATTTGTATTAAATGTATATATCTAGGACAGCATCTTTTACCTTCAAATTAAAAAAATTAATTAGTGAGATTAAAATTTAAATTTCCTGGTACAACAGATAGTAATGCTTGTAAACCAGAGATAAGTTTGATTTTTATGTGTACGTAGTATGCAAAGGTAGAGTGTACAGACTGTATGAAAGGATAATTACACTGACCTTCATGATTGTCATTGCCAATTGTACTCAGTGCAATCACTTGTCGTGACAATATAAAACCCGATAAAAAAACATGTTTTATATTTTTAATTTTCAATTTTTAATTGAATACGATGCAGAATTGAAAAATTATATTATTTATATTAGTATTCTATTTATTTAAATGAATTAAAAAATATTTAAATTACGGTGAATTTTAATTTAGAAAATATATAAATACAAATATAGTATTGGTAATATCGTAAGCTGTTGTCACATGAGTCATTTTATTTTTTACATTGTATTGTAACAATTCAACTAATCTCCGCATATTATTACAACATTTTTATTGTTGTCGCATACTTAGATTAATCAAAAATATTTATATAACTCAATTTATTCAAATATTTATATAAAAACTGTATTCTAATAAAACTATTTTTTATGTAATTAATTTTTAAATGAGAAATTAACAAAACATATCTTTTTTGGTTTTTTAAAAATATAAATAGCCGCGAAAAATTTAAATTTTAAACCTACACTTTTTTATTTCTATACTTATTCATTTAAATATTAGTAATTAAATCCATTATGACGTACGTGAAAAAAAGGTGTAGTCCAATTTACTACAATTAGTGATATCTTAAATACAAATACTAGTAATTATTTAACATCAAATGTAGTAAAATTTCAATTACTAAATTCTTCAAGTGACCACACGAGTAGTAATCGTTACATACAGTGTAGTTGCTAAGACCACAACTGTGGTTGATACTACAGATTTTTTTACTTCAGTCTACACTGAGAGAACAATTTATTTGAGCCAAATGAGATTTGTTTCAGGCAAATAAACCCCATATTTGAATGGACCTAATTATTGTTTATTTGAGACAAAGATATAGTTCATTTGAATAAAATAATGATTTGTTTATAGTTAACAAATCTGTATTTGACAGCGCGACCAGCCGTAGTGGAATTTTTTCCAACCAAGATTTGTTAACTATAACCAAATATATATTTGAATGAAATGAATAATTTTGTTCAGTCAAATAAATCTATTTAGTTGGCTCAAATAAATTGTTCTCTCAGTGTATTATTAAATACAGTCGAATTCCATTAACAGACAGTTAGTCTACGAAGGAGCGAAAATTTCGACTTATCGAATGCCCCTTCTTCTTTAAAAATTAAACTACTGCGCATGCGCACACTCTACATGAATAATGCATGATTAAACATACACAGAAACATACAAATGTCTAGCATTGGGTGGGAGACAGCGTAGCTCGTAGTGGGGGTCAAGATTCAGGGGAAGTTCCGAGTTAATGGAAGTCACCTGTACTATAAATTGTCATTCAGGTTACCGCAAACAGTTTGTGTAAATTTTCTGTAACTTTTTAACTATTTCTCGGGGTATAATCCTTTTTTTCTGTGTATCTGTTGCATGTGAAAATATTACGTAATTTTAGCGATTAGTGCGAACATAAAAAACGTCTCATTATTTATTAATATAGTTAAATAATATTATAGTGCATGTGTGAAAACATACACATGAATATTGCGCATGTGTAAAAATAAATTAAAGAACATAATTGGTGTCATCTCATAATAATCACAAAAGATCATACAAGAATGATATTAAGGTCATAAATTGATGGTCAACGGACGTACTTATTGAGGCATAAAAAAGTAGTGCGAGAGTTCATTATTCACTATAATAGATTTGCACTAGGAGTTTGACCGTAGATCATCTTGACCCAATATATGATAGCAGTTCAAATCAACAAAGAATCATTAGACCTGGGTCTAACCTCTTTAAATCTCACGTTTATAAATATTAGTTATACTTACAATACCTCGGTGTAGACAGCCATAAAGTATAACTAACTAACCGTCTTAGTTATATATCAGTAGACTTGGAACAACAGGTATATTTACGAAGCTTGTGATCTCTAGTCGGGCTCTACAATCTTATATAAATGCGGTACCTGCTGCATCTAAACGTCGACAGCGGAGTTACCTAAGCCGCTCCTTGTTTCTATTTCTATTCTTCATTCCGACTTTTTTTATTCATTTGTCCTATTGAAAAATAATGTTCTATTATATACTGCGTTAATGAGCTACTAGATAAATTACAGAGAAAGTCATGTTTAATTGATTCCATCATTTTTGAAACTGACTGGGTTCCCTGTAACGAGACAGACTTACTCTCTTTTATAAAATTATAATTCATATATTTTTATATAAAAATTGTTAGTCGACAGTATCATCTAAATGAGTATTAAGTACAGTAGGACCTCGTTATAAGACTATTACTTTCTGTCTCTATCGCGATTTTTGATTCCGAGACAGTAATTAGTCTTATAACGAGGTTCGATTGTACTATAGGATGTATGTAAATGTTACAATATATAGAGATCTTAATTATCAAAATGATAAAGAAAATTAAACTCATGCCATAAGTTAAAGGAACAGAAAAATATTATAAATTTTTTAGTGATGTTTGCAAGACTGTAACTTCGTGAAAAATAATCGTATCAAGATTTTAGAAAGAGCGTTTTATAGCTTGAAATCTCTAGTTTCGGTGCATTTTCATCAAAATTTTTCTAGAGCATCAGCAATTGCACAAACATAAGAAATATCCCGAGACCAAAATTTTCAAAATTTTTTATTTTTTTTGAAAGCCATTTAGTGAAACAGATTTTTACTTAGCGGAATAATAATTTTAACATTGCATGAAATAATTTGAAATTAGAACTCAATTTTTTTTACGAGAATGAAAAAAGTTTCAGCTTTTGGAAAATAGTAAATTTGATATATTAATAATCAAAATCACTTTCATTTTTCTAATAATTCTTCCGTGATCGCTCGAGTTTTTAACAAAAATTTTTGTGTTGATTTCAAAGCAACACTTAATAAATGTTGATAAGTTCAATTTTTGTACTAAGTAACACTTTTAAAGTGTTGAATAATAGATGTATTTAAAATTTCAAAGTTACATAGTGAAATGTGTTGATTTAACACAAAATAATCAACTCAGAAATTCAATACTGACCATTTTTAACACAGATACGCAATGTTTTTTACTGTGCGCAATTATTGATGATGAATCTGCATCAAAAGTCTATAACAAGAATAAAATTTTTGAATATTCAATTAATTCATAATTAAATTAAATGTAACAAAATTTGAAGATAAGATTATTTGGTATATATTCGATTGTTTTTGTATATAAACGGTACCAAGGATAAGTAGTTTATCATAAACGGTACCTATACAAGTATGTAGTTTCGGGCATTCTTGGCCAAATAAAACGGAACGGGACATCTTTTCCCATACGATGAACGAGTATACGCAACTTGTTCCGTTAACTCTCGACCACCACGATAACGTAGCCAAGATGTTGCCTTAGTGTGTAACCTTTTTCATAATTCCACCAAGTAAATATTCTTGAATTTATGTTTCCTTCATTTCTATTTACTCTGCCGCTAAAAATAAAATAAAAATCAAATAGTAAATATATCAATGACTAATTAAAAAGTTACAAGATTTATTAAATAGTAATTGGATAAATTTATTCACAGTTAACTAATAAAATGCAACGCGCAATACAACGCGACATAGATAATATGATTATTCAGCCTTTTACTCCAATTACGCTTATAAATAGTAAATATTTATCAGTGATAATAAAAAATAAAAATTTTTCAATTCTACTTGTTGCGTTACATATAAATTTATGATAATTGTATAATAAACAATATTTATTACGTATCGAATATGTAGTTAATGCTCTGTGAATACTTCGAGATTGGCGAGTTCTCAGAGTCGGCCCGGTTCTTGCTCGAGGTTGATGTCCGAACCTCACGCCAACATTCCGAGTCTTCGTCTCTTCCTGGTGGTCACTATTTTCTTATGTATTTCGCAGTTCAATACTCGCGAAATATTATATTTTATATTTTTATTTGTATGAAATTAAAATAAATTTCAACTTTTTTTTCAACTTGGAAACATTCTTGAAATATTTATAAAATTAAAATATACATATACATTTTATATTATGAGTATTAAAGTTCTAAGTAGTGAAACTATTATAGTATTTAACATAATTAATTAATGTTAATTAATCAGTATTTATTGAGTACTAATATTATGACTGCATCTGGTGAAAGATCTTCTTTATTTTGATCTATAAAAAAATTTATGTTACTAATAATCTTATCGTGGACACGAGTCATAAGTTATTTTATAATTGAACATATTTTATAAAGTCTTATTATATTATACGGTAGTTAATGTTTTCTTACGTGCTAATTATTGGTCGAGTAAATTGTTGTGATTCTCGATGTTAAAAATACCGATCAATATTGTTTAAATATCGATACTTTCTCTGATGAAAATAGAGAGGTGCAATGTAGCAAGTGTCTGGAACGAGCAAAAACCGGGTCTGAGTTGTACAATAATAGATGTAAGCACCTCCTCTTCTATTAATAGATTTTTAAGCTAGCACTCTACTGTTTTCAATGTAAGATATGAGTTTTAGTGCAGGGGTCATGAACCTGATTCTTTATTTTTTAAAAATTATGTTTAACTCTTTTTTTTAATCGATTATACCCAGAGAAAATTTTATTATACTTCGCAGAAAAAAAAATTTCGTTGACATATCATAAGACAGGATTAGGAAAATTTTCGTTGTAGTGACAAACATGATTAGCTTACGACAAAACATCAATTTGTTGTCGTAACAAATGAATTTGAGTCGTGATTAAAAAGTAGATTTGTTAAAAGAATACATCATACTTATAAATTATGAACATATTTCCGTATTTGTTACCGTAAGTAATCTTAGCTCATGATTAAAAGAAATTTTTTGAGTACAAATTTATTTTATTACTTCAACAAATCAATTTTTGAGTCGAAAACAATAGTTTTGTTACAGTTATAAACCATTTCTAAGCGCAACAAACAATTCGGTATTACTAAGACATTGTAATTACGGTAATTACTTCGATTTTTTGGGTAAAAGTACCATTTATGGCAACCTCCATTTTTGAACATTTAATACTTTATTTTAATCAATGAAAAGGCATTAAAAAACAATTCCATTGCATTAGTGTGATAAAAGTATCTTCGAACACATTGAAAACTAATGAAGTGACCAAAAATGGTACTTCTAACCTATAATGAAGCTGAAGCTAGCGGCCATAATAAGTAGCGGCCAGAAATTTTTTGCGTGGCCGCTACTTATTACGGCCACTAGTTTCAGCTTCTACCCTATATTAAGGCAGAAATTTGTTAGCATATCTTATCTTGTGGTTACGAAAAATTTTTCTGTAACGCTGACATCAAATTTCTTATTAGTTTAGATAATAATTATTATTTGGCCTGATGGTAATTATTACTCTCTTAGTTATAATATGAATATAATCATAGTTATAATTATATATATAATATATATATAATCATAGTTATAATTAGTAAAGGTAATAAAAGTTGATTTCTGATTATTATCAATTGTAGATTTTGCCATATAGTTGGTAGATACTACAGCTGAAATAGCTTATCTAATATAATGTAAATGATATTCTGTTATCGAATTCAGTTTAAAAATTTTACTATAACTAGATGATAACTTTTACAATAAAATTCTCTCGTGTACTATAATTTGTATAGAATTATACGTGGTTTGAAAATGATATAATGAAAAATATAATAAAACTAAGAATAATAAAATGTAAGAGGTAAATTATACTATCAGTTTTAGACGAGTATCAAGTATTATTTTGTAATGTGTATATTGTGCCAAATGCTTTCTATACAAACGAAGGAAATGTACGATGTCAGGTAGACCGGATCTGCGTCGAGGAAACTTGAGATGTGGGATAGGTACACGGTATGCGTTTTAAATTGCAATCATACTAATCAAAGACAAAAGAAAGTTTTAAAAGTTTGAGCAGAATATGCTAGATGATAAGAAAATTTTATTAACATTCGAGTAAAAAATTTTCTAACTTTTATGAAAAGTTGAAAAACATTTAATTTTGAATACCGGTAGTCAGTTCGTATAAATGTATGCGGAGATATTTTTCAAAAGAATCAATGAATGAACCTCATCTTTTTCGCGTTAGCTTTGATTTTTATACAAGAGAACTATTGAATATTGCTACTGTACTCGCTTTGTTGAGTCGTAATAGATAAATTAATGACGATTGACAGCTTAGCTCCTGGTTATTTTGCTACGCTTTCTTCCTGTATTTTCAAATACACTCATATACTTTTTTTTATGAAAAATGAAATTATGTTAATAAAGTAGATCTTTATATTAAAATTTTTTCATCACAATTAATCAGAAATTAGATTATTTTTATAAGACGCTTTCTCTAAAATTATAAAAATATTTTTCTTTTAATTTAGCTGCCCAATTTCAAAAGTAGGGGACAAATTTTTCAAAATTGATTTTTTAGTATTTTTAGTTCCAGTGACGTCTTGTCAACATGTGAACTGTGTTTTAAAATTGGGCAGCCCAATTATCGACGGGTAATCTATTTATTGGTCACGATACTCGAAATTTTGAAATAAAAATTGTGGCGCGAAAACCAATTAATTCAAATATACAAATATGGGGACTTTTGTTGTTTCACACTCCAATAAACGAAGCTGAGAAGTCTGATTATGAGACTGACGATGAATATTTCAAAGATTATGAGATGCAATGAATAACTGTCTGTTATCAATATGATAAATTAAAAAAATAATTGAGCAGTGTAAGCGATATTGATAATAGTCAGTTATAATTTATAGTTAACTTGTACACAATATAAGAGGTGAGATGTGTTTTTGTTCTCACAACACGTAGCTATGTCCCGTTAAGCGTTTACCATAACTTACACCTATAGGTAATATAAGAAAGAATCTCGGGAGAGTAATCTCTTATTTTTTTATTTTTCTATACTTGAATCGCTCTTTCTTTTCTTTTATAGAATACCGTCACTCATGAATGAGTACAAGCATGTTTTAAAGACTATTCCTTTAAATTAAATCCCGGTATAGTATACAACCTCGCTGAGGTAATGATAACGGACCAGATTCTGTTCGTACAAGTTGTTATCTTAAACACAAAAAAAAAAAAACTCGGTAAAACCAAACAACCACGCCCGTAAGTTGTTTATTTCATATTCATTACCCCATAAATATAAGAACCCTATAATCGAATTTAGATTACAGTCGTTGATCATAGTTTAAAATTTATCAAAAAAATCGCGCCTAATTCCATCTTAATAAATTTGGAAAAATTTTCAAATTTTTATGAATTGAATGTTAACTGAAAATGTCTATTGCATCGATCAATGTGCGCATATTATATTTATACATTTTATGTCAACAAACAATTGAGTTTATCGATATTTTTATAATACAATTATAATTCAATTGTAAATATGTTGTGTGATAAATTAAAATTTAGATGTATGCAGGTTTGATAACAAATTTCTGCATAAATGTCATGAAATATATTAAATATATGACAGTCATAATGTCTTTATCAAGAAAATTTTATTATACTTGATGTTCATGAAAACTGCAAATTTCATGGACATGGAATTTTTGTTTTTCAACGAGAGTGCCGCAAATCCTAGGTATTTTCGGTAAATTTATTCCAATTTCGGTCAAAAACTAATGTATAATTCATATTTCTTACTGCGTACACTTTGTACTGTCACTTCTGGGTCGTAAACGATAAGCATTAATTTTTTATTCTTTAATTGTTTCTGTGATTATTTCTTTTAACCTATGAAGGCGATGAAAATTTTTTTTCTACAAGATGTCAATTTAATGACTTTATTCTTGAATAACTTTTTAGCGCAAAATTGCAATTATATTTCTTTAAATGTGTGTCAAAGTTAAGTGGCAAGCTTCAATTACTTTGTTTTAATGATTTCCTATAATAACTATTCATTCGAATTTTACGATGGCTGTTAAAGTTTCAATTAAAAAAAAAACTATAAAATAGCTTGCTGAACAATGCGGGTTTTTGAATTACTTAATCAACTTTTAAGAAATTTAGTTTTCATTTTTCCACTAGATGGCATTTTTCATCAATTAACCAATAGAATACTTACGCACTGCAAATGGCGCGTGTCCCTTCTTCTTTTACAATTTCTCCAAGGAAATATTATGACTTGGTTAGAAAAAAAGTTTTTTTTTTAATTTATTTTGAATATATTATGATTCTTATTGTGATCATCGGAAACTTATAATTGCATTTAATTATCTACTGGCGGCGTTCTTTTTTTTTAGTACCTCGCACTCAATAGCAACCTTCTATAAATAGAGTGGTGTTGCGAAAGACAATCGCTTTTAGTGTGGCCAATGAACGATTAAAGATTCGATATTAATCGTGATATTTTGATAAAGACATAATTTAACACAGTAAAGTTTTCATAAATTTTGTTTTTAATAGCATGAATCTGCATTTATTATTGAAGTGGGTTTCAGACAACTCCAAAACGGTCTACACCCACTATGTTTTTTTTCACTATAGTATTCTACATCATACATCTATTAATTTGTATATATTTTTAAAAATAATATATAATAGCATTTAACGGTTCATATTAAAAAGTATACTTAGCGACATATTTTATGAATGATGGAATTTTGGCATGTTGGCCTCCTGTCGAAAATTGAAAGAAACACATGCAGAAATTGCTATGATCATAGTACATTTTTCACTGCAAAACAGTAAAGATTCACTAGTTTTCATTAATTTTTTTTTAGAGAGCAATAAAAATTTGCAGCTCGTTTTCGTATACCGACAATCTAATCACAGGCTCAATTAGTGTACTATCTAATGCCAATCCACACTTCCAAAGAATATCGTAAAAAGTCTCATTGACGCAAGTAATCTTGGTAGTGCTACATTAGAATTTTAATTTTTATGAGAAAGTTTCCCTCGTGAATATTTATTATTTTTCTATAAAGATTATTTACTTTGATAAAATTGTTTATCAAATAGTTATTATCAAAATAAATAAAAATTTGTTGGTTGACTTAATAACTATGTAACCACGTTTTTTTTTGCGGGCGTTGATATTGCACGTTTTAACTTTCTCGTAGTGGAATTAAAGGTCGAGTTTGTAGCTACATTGATAGTTGAGAAATTTTATTTCTCAACAATATTTTACTATGGCATACAATATTTTTAATTCCACCCGTGGATATATTTACTAGGGTTAAGAATGAAAAAATAGACGTTTTTTATTTTTTTCATAGAATTTCATAGATTCTCATAAATTCCCATAGAAATTTTATAAAAATGAATAACTTTCATAATAAGTGATATAGTTATGACAAGCCTTATATATAACTATGAAAAACTATTGGATTTTTTAAGCAGGGCATGAGAACAAATTATTCTGAAAGCTTTCATTCCATTTTTATCTAAAGTCAGAAAGACTATTTTCAAATACGCCCTTATGTATTCCAAGAAAAAAATGTATTTTTATCGATCTATATATATAACAATTAACTTTTAGCCGATTAGCAAACAAAAATTTATTTTATAATGCGTTAGGCTACTTGAGAAGTACTTTTTGCTAGAATACGCCCTTACTACATCCGTATGCAACATGTATTTAATCATTTTCCAATCAACAATATCTTTAAATATTTAAAATTGCTTATTACTAGTCAATGATTAACTATTTATGGTTATGTATACCGCTAATTAAACAGTTGAAACAAAGTATTAATTATCGAGTAGATTGGTTAATAATTAGTTATATCAAATATTAACATGTAGTGAAAATCGTTTCTCTATATGAGTTTTTGATTAGCACAATTTAAATAAATAGTTGCAAGTAAGTTAGTTTCAAGCTAAACTTTTCTCCGGTTTGTCTATTTTTGAATTTTGCTCGGGACCAGGAAATGACTGGGGTGATTTATCGCGTGCACGTCCTCGTTATACACTATACTACAGCACACGATTATACTTACTTATATATTCAATTTAAATCTATTCCAAAATTCAATTTAATATCGAGTCACTAATTTTATTTTTTGAAAAATTAGTTATTTACACCTGATTGAAAAAAAAAACCTATTTTCAAATAGTGGATATAAAAGTATGTAGGGAGATCAATTAACTGCTAGATGACACCACAGTCATGCTTCTCACAAGTGCTTGTCATTGGCCGTACGAGAATTTTCTAATCCCTTAATTTGTATTTTCATATTTTTTAATACATGTTCTTTTTCTTCATATATTCAACTTTAGTTAGAAGCCTCTAAGGCTTCCCTCAAAAATTTTTTTTAACTCAGTCGCTGAGAAAAAAAACATATTTTTTTATTCAGTAATCAAAATAGAGCCGTTATTCTCGGATTAAAGCTATAAATCAATGGAATGACTCGTGACATTTGAAATTTTTTAATCCACGATTTGACAATGAGTGGACTGATCCTTGCGTATATATACAAACGGTGTTCATTCAAACGTTGAATGTATTTAATTTATGTTTCAACTAAAATTTCAATAAAATGAATGACTGTTCGATATTCATATTTTTGTTGCAGTTTCTTCAAAATCTTGGCAAAGTCGACAGAACGGCAGATGATATATTTGATGAGCACCTTCAAAACTTTACACGGCAACAAAATGCTGCTAATAGACTTCAGAAAGAATTTAATAATTACATCAGATGTGTTAGGGGTAAGTTCTTCTATATTATATAATTTATATCAATATTTAAAAAAAACTCTGATGTCAGTACCACACGAGCAGTAATTGTTACATATAGTATAGCTTCTAGGACCACAAATATTATGATACCCGGCAACTGATAGTTCTATAAAAGCGGTTAAATAATGATGTACAAAAAGGAGATAAAATAATATCTTATCAAGAGTACATCAAGTTGAGTTCATAAAAGATCCTGTCGAAAAATTTCTCATGTATTTTGACATTTTTCTCTACCCTTGTCTACTAAGGGATGAGAACTGTCAGAAGATAAGTTCGATTAGAGGGTCTCGGTCTAAAAATACCCAATTAGCAAAAGGTTGATCATAATCAAAGACATATCGTTATTTACAGTATGCTTTTTTGAAAATGTTCTTTTTCCTTTTTAAATAATAATAAATTAATCCATTTCAAACACTTAAATTTGAATTCGTGAATAGTAACTTAATTAATTAAATATATAAAAAAAAGTATGTAACTTAACATCAATTCGTCAACAAATGTAGTCACTGGAAAAAGACCTTAAATATTTAGTAGTAGTATATTTTTTAGGTTTTATATAAAAATGTAACATGTCATAAATAAGTTTTATTAATTTGTAAGAATAGCGTAATGTAAAAAATAAAGTTAAGAGTGAGAAGAATCCATGATGGCGATAGTGTTGTGTACACATATCGAAGAGTCTGTATTAATAGAGCGAAATAACTTAAATTAACACATCCGCGTGAAATACGAGCTGACTGTAACTATTATCGGTAGTGGTATATATATAATAAAAAAGGTGGGCGAGCAACCTTGCGTCACCGTGACCTCATTAGGTCGTAATGGAAATACACAAAATTTGTCATAGTTCAATTGTTTATTTTTCTTTTTTTTTTATAATACTGCTAATCATAACAAATATTTTTATGCACAGTAAAGCTACCGTTTGTGGTCAGTTTTGGACACAAAAAATTCAAATAAAATAATTTGTAAAAAAAACCAATGGCAACTTTTTTTATACGTTATTATTAATTGAAATGTATTAAGTGTCCATAAATGGTACAGTGGCCACAAATGGTACTCCTTTTACTCTATGTCTGTAATTACTACCGTTTAATTTTATTTTATCAAATCAACTATACTTTGAATGTTCAAATCACTCATGACATGTAATTCTTTTCAAATTTGATTGCTAAGAAAATTTAACACTATTACTGATGATTTTTTTTTAGATATTTTTTATTTCTATAGTGACGATTATGAGTTTTATTGAATATAAAATAAATTTTAAGTCATATTAATTTTAGAATTTACTCTTTTGTTTGGCACTAATCCAAATGTTTATGGTATTTAATATTAAAATTTTTTTTTTCTTATTTTGACCAAATGGTATTGTGATAAAATAGAATGTTCATAACTATTTAAATTAAATTTGTTAGCAAAAGTTTTTACTTCATTGTATGGTTCAGGTTAACGTAACAATTATCTATAGATATCTGTAGTTCATGTAGTAAAAAGACAAGAACGCGTGGATGGTCGCTAAAGAATCTCTTGAAATGTCTTGGCACTTCGTGACATTTAACTTTAGCCAAAGGTTATATAGTTAGGCAATAATAGTAAGGATTATAATAATAATAGTTAACATCATAATAATGATTGTTTTATTGTATATTTACAGCTGTTCAAGCAGCATCCAAAACCCTTATGGATTCTCTTAATGAGATTTATGAAAGTCAATGGACAGGACACGATTTATTATATGTTCAAGCACAAAGTTTAGATGTGCTATGGCAAGATTTTACTCATAAACTTGCGGATCAAGTTCTTGTGCCTCTTAATACATATCAATGTCAATTTCCTGAAATGCGGGTGAGTTTATTATCTATATAATAAGATAAGAGACACAGTACCTGATCAATGAACTAGTACCTAAATAATGACCTAGTACCTACACAATGAATTAGTACTTGATCAGAGGACTAGTACCCGACCAATGAACTCGTACTTGATCAATGAACTAATACCTGATCAGAGAATTAATACCCAATTAATGACCTAGCACCTAAACAATAACCTAGTACCTAAACAATGAACTAGTACCCAATCAATGACCTAGTACCTAAACAATAACCTAGTACTTAAACAATGAACTAGTACCCAATCAATGACCTAGTACCTAAACAATAACCTAGTACCTAAACAATGACCTAGTACCTAAACAATGAACTAGTACCCAATCAATGATCTAGTACCTAAACAATGACCTAGTACCTAAACAATGACCTAGTACCTAAACAATGAACTAATACTTGATCAATGAACTAGTGCCTAAATAATGACCTAGTACCTAAACAATGACCTAGTACCTAAACAATGGCCTAGTACCTAAACAATGAACTAATACTTGATCAATGAACTAGTGCCTAAATAATGACCTAGTACCTAAACAATGACCTAGTACCTAAACAATGACCTAGTACCTAAACAATGGCCTAGTACCTAAACAATGAACTAATACTTGATCAATGAACTAGTGCCTAAATAATGACCTAGTACCTAAACAATAACCTATTACCTAAACAATAACCTAGTACCTAAACAATAACCTAGTACCTAAACAATGAACTAGTACCTGATCAGAGAACTAGTACCCGATTAATGAACTGGTACTTGATCAATGAACTGGTACTTGATCAATGAACTAGTACCTAAACAATGAGCTAATACCTGATTAGAGAACTAGTACCCGATCAAGGATGCTTAAAATATTTATTCGTAATTGAATATAGGCATTTTATTTTATCATATGAACTATTTAAATGAACATTATATTTTTTATGTAAATACGTTTATTAATATTTGTTATTAATAATAAACTTTATATGAAATTTAATCGATAGAAAAAAATTGACAAACGTGGCCGTAAATTGGTAGATTACGACGGCCAAAGACACAACTTTCAATCATTACAATGCAATCCAAAGAAGCGTGACGAGACTAAAGTAATGAAAGCTAAAGAGTTATTAGATGAGGCTAAGCGAACTTACGAGCAACTTAACTCTGAGCTTCATGATGAACTACCAGCTCTTTATGATTCACGTGTACTTTTCCTCGTCACCAATTTGCAGACTCTTTTCGCAGCTGAACAAGTATTTCATGTGGAAAGTGCCAAGGTATATATATACATATACATATATATTTACCTATAATAATAATAAAGAAAGATAAATAAATCAACTCAATAAATTGTTGAATATTTTCATTAAGGTTTACTCAGAATTAGAAGCGATCGTTGATAAACTTGCGAATGAAAGTCAAAGAGGATCTTATACATTGAAAAAAAACTCGGAACCACAATCACCAAAATCTCCAAACGCAAACTCATCGTAAGTTTTATTTCCTTTCAATTTCTACTTTATATAACATCTTTACAACCTGAATTATTTATATACTTTTTATATATATTAATTAATTATTAAACTATTCTATTGCAGACTGATAATCAACACGCAATCACCATCTCAAAACAATATTTCACCTGGTAAATTTTCACTTTTTATCTTTTTCAAGCGTTTCATGTTATTTTCAACAATTCATATATATATATGTCCATTAACAGCATGCGCTATACAATAATAATAAATAAACGCACTGAAAAATAAATTTTATTAAATTATAAATTTTATTTTACGGAAACCCGTCTAGTGTTTAGATTATCGATGTCAAACACTCAACTATTTTCATTGTTTTTCATTACCCAGTATTATTTTTAAACACTGTCATGGAACGAAACAGTACTGGTTACTGTTCTGCACAGTAATCGACGAAAAATAAATTTAAATTGACTAATTGATATTAGAACAGTCCTAACATGAACGGTTGCTAACATGTGTCTGAAGTGTCAAGAATGGTAAAGACATATTTAGTAATAGTTAATATCAAAACAGGACTGTCCTGGTTAATGAGAACTACCAGATCTAAGTAACTATTCCTGTCACTAAATAATAAGTTCTTGTATTTTATACAGCAATAAGAGCTGTGCTGAGAGGTTTGAACTATAAACGATGATTATTTTAACAGTAACCAGTCATACCAACGTTCTAATTAGCAAACTGTTTAGCCTAACTCTTTCAGAAAATCCATTTATGCGAAAAAAAAGTAATTAAAAATTTTTTTCATCTAAAAATCAATTTTATATCTAGTATATGTATAGTATTTTTGTCTAAGTTACTCAAATGATATTTTCTCTGACTATTAGTATCTGAAAATTGCACAGAATCACCTATGAAAAATAATCAGTTAGACAATTTGCTAATCAGAACTTTGTTATGTTTCATGTACTGCGTAACACAGTACTGGTTACTGTTTAAAAAAGTAATAGTACATGTCCAACAATGACTTACTACTGTTCTAATATTAATCAGTCATTAAAATGTATTTTTCCATATATTTTATTTCGATTACTGCGCAGAACAGTAATCAGTACTATTTATTTCTTTCCATATAAAGTAAAAGACCTAGTACCCGATCACTCCATGTATTTAAGGATCTATAATTAATAAAATCCAGTAAATATAGACATACAAATACATGAGTAATCGGGTACTAGGTCTCTTATCTTACATAATTTTCTAAATAAAATTTTCCCGACAAAAATTGATACCGTCTGACGTCAATAGTTTGAACTTTTAATGTTAGAAAATATTTTGACAACAGTTTTTTCTAACTGTGAAAAATGGGTTTGTTTTTTTACAATAAATTTATAAAGATAATAATTTATTTTTTCTGTGCAATAATTTTTGTACCTTAACAAAATAGTTATGATTAGACTTAGAAACTAGTCTGTTAACATTTTTTGTGGAATTTTTCGAGTGTTGTTTGTGGCGTGTTGCAGCTCTCGAAGAGAAGACAATCGAGAAACGAAATTCCTCGCCTACAACCCAATTGAACGGCAATGCAAATAGTAATGCTAACAGCAATGATAATTCAATCAATAATCAAGATGTATCGCCACAAGATTCAGTCGCACCCGTTAAACGGGTCGAGGAATTGTACGATATACCAGTAGGTAAGAATAAAAAGTAACAAAAATCCCGGGCTTATCATCAGAACTCGACACGACGATATTCATCAATTAGTGAAGGACCTATGCTTCAACATGTCTCTGTTGTTCTGCTGTGTTTTGTTAATTGTTTATTTATTCATTTTCCTTTTATTGTTTTTTTGTTAACTGTATTGGCAGTAAATATTATTTATTGCTCTGAAGTTTAAATCATTTGAGAATAATAAATTAATAGTCTTAAATGATTGAATCATAGTACAAAGCATGTCCACTTAGTTTATTTGTCTAGTGGTGATTTTAGTAATTAATTCCACCTACGTTTAAATGAAACTGAATGAAAGGGATTTTAAAAACAACTAAAATCACAGGTCCGTCGCTAATCACGTGAATTGAATAATTTTTTAGACGTGGAATATGAAAATGGTACGAATTTTTCTATAGGAGCGACTACTGATAACCTGCCGCCGGGAGTTTTGTACAGGGTCAAGGCTACTTACAAATACGGACGTGAAGACATGGATGAACTATCATTTGATGTTGGGGAAATTATACAAGTTATCGAATATGATGATCCTGAAGAACAGGTAAATATATCACTATTAGATAGTTATTCTTTTGCCGACAATACTCGAAATTTTTTTTTAATACGCTGTCATTAATTGAAATGAAGTATTGTGTCCAAAAATGGGGCAGTGCAAATGGTACCCGATATATTTAAAATTTTTAATTATTTCTTAACATCAAATTTTACAAATATCACATCTTTGATAGATATTCCGTTATTGATTCCTAAAAGGCTACATTTTTATGCGACCTTTTTACTTTAAGAAGCAAATGGACGTATAATTTTTTTTTTCATAACAAATTGTTTAGTAAACTGTAAAAAATTGGAAGTGAATTCGGAGCGATTACGAATTTTATTTAAATCAGTCACTCGGAGTTCGGAAGTTTAAGAAAAAATCACTCTGAATACTGAGTTAATGGAGACTTTTTTCAGCTGATTGATTTCAGAATGATCTGAATTCCATTTCAATTTGTATTCACTCCAATTTTGAGTTTTATTATTAAAATAAAATACTTTTAGGAGTAAATTTCACTCCGAAAAAAATTAAATAAACAAACAGTCATCCGCTACGCATTTACTCCGCGTTCACTCCCCTAATTTTTTACTGTCTACACTTATTTTAAAATTCAAAATTGATAAAAATTTAAAAAACCCCAAAGAGCATAATTTAAATCACGCGCCCTTTAGGCTTTCAAATTTTTATTTATAAAATAAGTTTGTCAAACGATTAGTAATGATAAAAAAAAACTACGCACTTTTGACTCTAGAAAGTTAATTTATGGCGGCCCCATAGATGTAAAAGTATTATTTTTATTTATCTATTAATTTATTACAATAAAATCCTTTGATTTTAACTACAAGTTAATTAGTAATGAAAAAATTCCACATAAATTTGTTTATAAATTTTCAGGAGGAAGGATGGCTGATGGGAGTCAAAGAAGGTACCAATGAAAAAGGAATGTTTCCAGCGAATTTCACGAAGCCTCTGTGAACATAAATCTCAATTTGCGACGTACACTCCAATGCTCACAACCAGCGTATTTAACAATAAGGTATAACATGTATTAAAAGAAAAAAAAACTAAAATCGTGGATTCAAAGACGATCGAGGACGTAAACGGAAAATGTGTCGTTACAAAATAATACGAATCCATAAAAATAAATAAAATAAAAAGAAATGTTAGTAATAATGAGAATTGATGACGAAGATCAACAAAAGTTTTAATTGAAATGCAAAGGAGAGGATTATTTGCTGGAGGCTGCTTACTGCGGATCGTAAAAGATTAATCAGTCGCAAAGTGCCTTAAAAATCCAGCCCAATATCTGTGCCAACAATCACTGCTTGTATGGAAATAATTATCATCCTCTCATACTATATATACATATATAAATATATACATCACCGATAATCAAATAAAATTTTTGGTATATTTGATTTTAATTTTATATTATAAATACAATTGATTTAGAAAACTATAAAATTTTAAATGGAGTTGTATGAAAGAGCGAGCGAACGAATTATATATTAAGTCTTTCATAGCTAATTATCTATTTTAATTAATTAACACGCGGGGAAATACTTGTATTTATAATTAATATCAATGGGTTTAAAGAGTATTTATGTCTTTACACTCAAAAAAATTCCGGAGTAAATCTTGGAGTAAAATTTACTAATAGGGGAGTTTATTTTAATATTAAAAGTCGGAGTGAATGCGAATTTAAATAAAATCTAGATTACTCTTAAATTACTCCGATAAAAAATCAAACTCCCAATTGACTCCGTATGCAAAGTGATTTTTTTTTAACTCCGGAACTTGAGTGATTTGTAATTACTCCGAATTTTCGAAAGTGTATTATTATTATTATTATTGATATTTTGTTTTTTAATAATTTTTTTATCTAATTAAAAATTTCTAGTTATTTTGTAATTTTTATTAAATAAAGTTTTTGATCGATGAGATAATTTCCCCTAGTGTTTGTTCAAATTAGATATGAAAGATTTTTTTTCAACCAGCCAAAATATTATTAAAATATACTTACATATTAAATAAAATATTATTTTATGAGATTGTACATAGAATTATGAATTTTAGGACTATTTTATAAAATATCAATGAGGCCAAGATTTAGAAAAAATTTGTTAATTGCCAATAAAACTTAAGTTGTATTGTCGTGATTAATTAGACGAAATGAAAAGTATCTGAGTCGCCTTTTCAATAATTGTGCAGCCAAATTTATCATGGTCCAATTTATGAAGTAATAAAATATACACTGTATTTATTTAGTAGAGTATAAAAGAAAGTAAAATATTTAATGAACAAAAGAAAAATTTCGTCATTTTTTAAATGGTATTTTGTTATTCAAACTTTTAAAAAATCTGTTATATACTTTGTTACATATTTAGTTGTTCTCAAAATTATTTAAAAAATATCTTGTGTAATTTTTCAAAATATCGAACAATAAAGCGATCAACTATTAAGTGTAGAAAAAAATTCACGATGAAAAGATTCAAAAAAAGTTCGATATGTGGATTTTTTTGACTTGAGACAAGTTTAGAAATTCCACGTGGAAATTTTTTGAAATTTTTTTGTAAAGAATTTTTTTTACACGAATTTATACTTATATTTAATTGAAGTTAAAAAAACGACATAAATAATTTTTTAAAATAAAATTAAGTTTTCTACTACAAATTCTTAATAATATACTTTTAAAATATGAGAATAAAAACTAATTAATCGTTTCAATAAAATATATATTTTTCAATTATACTAAAAAATAATTTATGCTCAGTTTTAAATACTATATGATTTGATAAAAAAAAAGAAAATAATACTATTACTAAAACGATTAATTAAATTTACTAATAAATTTATTTTTCATTCTGTAAATAAAGAATGAGGAGGTAAAAATATATGACTATGAATTGAGCTTTCGACAATGGAATTATTATTTAAATAACTAATACGATATAGATATTAGTAAAACAAGTAATAAGTAATATGAATTGAACAGACAGCGGTCCAACAAAAAAAAAATAAAAGAATTAAAGTGTAAATTGTCATTGAAAAAAATACTCTAAAAAAATCGATCTGTTGTAACTAATAGTAATATAAAAAAGTAATAAAATAAAATATTAAATAGTAAATAGATTTATAAAAAAAAAATTCTAGATTGTAATACTTACAATGCTTCGACATAACCGTGTGTCTAATTATAATCTATTGATTTGGGAAGACCGAAGTTACAGACAATAGATCGTGTTTTATCCCCGTAAAAGAAAGTTGGTAACAAACTTGTGAAAAAGTGCTGACTATTCTAAACTTCAAAATGTGAGACGACCAACTTTATTAAAACTTTTAGACATTTAATGGAAAAATCATTGACAGATTTTTATGTACCCAAAAGTCGTAATGTTTTTCTGGATGAAAATAAACCCAGTTTCAAAAACTAGAGTCAATTTTTTTTTCTTTGTATTTTTAAAAGTTTAAAAAAAGCCCGCCGTTGTGTCACGCTTTGAAGTTTTAAATATTCAACGTTTTTTTTAAATAATTTTTTCGCGGGTTATTTTTTTTTTCTTTTTTTAAGTTGAAAAAAAAATAGTTTATAGTTAATAAAATCTGTTGTTACACTACATTAGTATGTATAATAATTTATTTTAGTTTAATTTTTAAAATTTCGAGTGACGGTGCTGTAACTAGTCGATTTGAAATTAATATAAAATAAATTAATTTATAAAATACTAAAAATTAAAAGAAATGAAATGTATGAGTAATTTATTAAATGATTATCTATCAATGAAATATGATGTAGTGTATCAATGGGACAATTTATTGTTATTTCATTTGTCATTTTTATGTCACGTTGTTTAATTTTATTTAAGAGAGCCATAAGTCATATCTTCATAACCATAACATAAAACAAATATTATTGCATTAATAATTAATCATGTGTCTATCATTCATTTTATTGCCTTTAATTCAATTTATATTATAAATTAATAATAAATAGATGATTGTTTGTATAAATATATTTAATCAATTTTAATACGTATATAATTTATAAATATTGTAAAATTTACCTTTTGACATTTTAGAAGAATTTAATACTATTAATTTATTGTAAGTAATTTTATTTATTTAATGTAATATTTTAATTGATAAAAAAACAAAAAAACAAAAAAAATATTTTTTTAAACGTAACTTTTAAAATAATTTTGATATTTAAATTTCTCATAGAATTTTTTTTTTAACTTCAGGCAGTTAAACTTTTTTTTAAAAATAAAATTTAATACTTTTTTTTTATATGCTGTTAAAAATTTGGAGTAAATTCGGAGTAACTACAGATGTTGTTTAAATTCAAATTTACTCCGTCACTCGGAGCTCGGAGTTTTAAAAAAATTCACTTTACAAACGGAGTAAATCAGGAGTTTATTTTTCTACGGAGTAATTTCGGAGTGATCTGGATTTTATTTAACTTTGCATTTACTCCGATTCGGAGCAAATATTAAATTAAACTCCCCTTTGGAGTAAATTTCACTTCGAGGAAATTAAATAAATAAACAGTATTCTGCTCCAAATTTACTCCGATAATTTTTTACAGTGTAGCCATTTTCGATTAAAATTTCTTAACAAATATCAAATTATAAATAAATAAATTTTTTTCATAACATAAATATTCATTGAAATTTTAGATTAGTAAAAAAATGTCACAATCTCAAGAAAAAAAAAATTTTCGTTGGAGTGAGCCAGTATTGCAACGTCACTTGCCTTTATCATTGACATCCGAAGACGAATCCTCATCAGTCCAACAGTCGCTGTCAACTTCACCCCTGGTGACAAAACACTCAGAACAACAATTGACAGCCGGCTGCTGCATTTGTTGCAACGATAAGAATGTCAAAAAAAATAAATTTAAATCACGAATGCACAATAATAGAAGTTGTAATAATCGTGGTGATGAAACTAAAAGACTTAAAGAGTCCTTAGAATTGCAGCTTATTGCTAGTCAAGTTGATGAGTCACTATCAAATGACAGGCAAATGGCATTGGTTAAACATTTGGATTTAGCAATAAGCACTCTTGAAGCTTTACTACATCATGTACAGTCACTTCAAATGTTATATTTATCTGCTAGTAGAATTTATAATTTAGGTCATCAATTAATCCTCCCTTATCCATCCAACAAAATATCTTGTACTCAACTAACAGATTTAACTTTTCATCTTAATCAAGTATGAGTACTTTGGGTTCACTATTTTTATTCACATTAGACCATTCTCAGACACTGCCTTCACTTTTTTAAATTTTTCAATGACTCAATTGTAATCGTATTCAAATTTTAAACTTAATTCAAAAGAAGTTAAAACATTAATTTAAAAAAGGGACAATTTCACAGACAGATTTTTAAAAAAATTATTAACAATTGACATCAATTAGAAGTTAAATGAAATTTGGTAAATAAATGTCATCAAAATTTCGTATCTATAATTTGAATTTTCAAATTTTGTTTGACTCTTAACTGTAATTTTTTTTTAAATCTATCTCAGTGAAATTGTAACTGCGTTGTCATTTTTGCAATTAATGCTTTAATTTTTTAAAAATTAATAATTAAATTTTCGTACTGTCATGACAGCTGTCATTGAATATTTTTAAAAAGTGGGGGACACTGTCTGTGAATGCCTTTAATTAATTAATAAATTACTTTTATTTAACTTCAGGCAGAGACTCAAAAAGAAAAACAACTAAGACAGTTGAAAGAAATAATTGAAATTTGTTCGATAGATATCACAATGACAGAACAATTCCAACTAATAATGAAAGATCATTTACTACGCAGAGAAGATTTAATAATTGCAGGAAAAAACTTTAAAAATTTACTCGCTAATTCAAAATTAAAGACATCGCAAATTAAAAAATTACTCCGGCAATATGAGTCTATTTTGAATAAATATCGATACAGTTGTCAAAATTTAGATGTCGAGTTACCAAAAATGATTCGGATGTAGGTACAAATATTTAGGAAAAATATTTACTGTTACTTAATTAATTGGTATTTAATTATGTAGACAAATAGTCGCGCTGTCGCAAGGGCTGCAAATGATAAATCAATTTTACAATGATCATGATAAAAATCTCATGATAACAATATTCAAATTTATCGGGGATGGTTTGATGAATGATTCAAGTAAAGGTACTCGCGGTAATAAAAAATTTGAATAAATAAAATAAAAGAAGAAATTTTTGTCCAGTTACAGGGCACAAAATCGACCAGGATATTTGTCCAAAATGTAAAGTAAACCGGGTGGAGAAAAAATAAATATGTGTTTTGATTCTATTTTTATTTTTAAAAAAATATGAAGCCGTAGTTATTGACTATTGGAATGACAATCCAGTTATATAAAAAATGCTCGTTCACGGTCTTTACGAGGACGGCTGTATCTATTTAATTTATCCAGATTTAAATAAAATAAAATTATCAGTAAAAAATTTTTATATTTATAATTTATAAATATACCGTGGAGTAAAATTTACTCTGGAGTTAATTTTAAAATTAAAACTCCGGAATTCCGAGTGAATTCAAATTTGAATAAAATCCATAATTACTCCGAATTTATTCCCAATTTTTTTAGTGTAATTGGACGATGTCCGAATTCAATGTACGAAAACGGACATTTACTGGGTCATTTATTTGGATTTTACTTAATATCTTAATGTCTCATATCAAAATATCTGTCTACATATCGTTAATTTACTGACCGTTCTACCCTACATCACATATTAAAACCCGCGGAATTTAAATTTAAGCGGAAGTAGCTATTGCGCGGTTGTTTATTAAATTTACTACACTTACACAAGTTCGATTTGTGGACCAATCGGAAGCCGTTATTACATTCAGCGACAAACGAGTGCGCTATTGAAATCTTCTATAAATACAAAAGTAACTAGAGTTTGATACTAGTGTGCTCCGCCTTTCTAGGGAAAATTCAGTGGAAACACACACATACAACATATGTATATATGTTCCTCTATATATACATATATATAACTCGCGATATTAAAGCACCGGCAGTCCAGAAAGAGAGGGAGAGACAGGGAGAGACAGTGAAGAAAGAGGGGAAAGAATAATATCGGACGCCATCTTGCGATAGGCGGTTGCCGTGGGAGAGGCAGCACCGTGGAGCCGCAAGTCTACGGTGTTGTTAAAAAAAAAAAAATATAAACCGAATAAATAATAACTAAATAAACTTGCGTGTACAGTGTTTATTAATGTGACAAGGTGGATTACAGTGTAATGTACATTGTGTGATTACAGCGTAAATATAGAGTTTTTAAAAATCACTGTAGGGCAAGGCCATTTGTCGGCTGATCTGATGGATAGTAGAGACCACCGGGATAATAGGGTCGCGAAAGGGCAGTACCGGGCTGTAGATTTAAACGCGTTTATTTTATGAGAGAGGGAGTACAGAAGTGAGACGGCCAGAGGCCCGGTTACTGGAGAAGGGTTAAAGAATAAATATAGTAATAGTAACTAAAATATACAGATAGATAATACATTTTTAGAAAGAACTCTTTAAAGAACACACATATATACATATATATATATATATGTACTGGTATGTATATATATGTAGTGCGCACGCGAAACAACAAAATCTAAAAAGAACTTTAGGTGGATGATAGACTTTCAATTAATAAACAGACTAATTAATTGCAACTGGACAGGGGCTCGATTCGGGATTTCCGAGATCTGCTTTAAAGTTCACTAATTATTTAACAAGGTTCTCATTACCTTTATCTTTTATAATCATCCTTGTGATACTGGTTAGCATGAGTGGCAACGTAGCGGACATGAGACAATTTTAAATAAATAAATAAATTAATTGAAATAATGAAATTTTAAAAAACGCGCGCACTGATTTTTTATTTATCTAAGTGTGCATTTTAAAATTTTTTTATTTATTACAAAGTTTAAAAAATTGACACTTGTCAATTACGTTCACTCATGAAGTTAGCTGACGTTTAATCTTTGAATTTTTTTATAAGTGAATTTTAAAAAAAAAATATTTGAAAAATTGCACTTGTAGTTTTTTAAATTTTCTACATGTGCATATTTTTGGTTTTTTTTTTGTCATTGATTTATTTAAAAATCCGAAAATTGCTGTCAACCAGGATCATTTATACTTAAAATATTATAAACTTTTCATTGCAATGAAACTGTTAATTAAATGTGATTGATAGAAGTCAGTAAAAACGTATGTAAAGCTGAGATTTGAATTAAGTTTCCGGTTTGATACGATTTGTTAATTTTTATTTATAAATTTTTAAACGTCACATTTAAATATGAGTGAATGTAGCACAGACGAATTTTAAATTATAAGTAAACAAGTTAATCAATTAAAAAAGTAATATAAAAATTTAATTCGTGTTTTTGAATTTTAAAATTTACAACTCAGCTACATTCACTCATTTAAATGATACTGAAGTTAGCCGACGTCTTATAGTTTTCTCTTTTTAAAAACAATAAATTCAAAAAAAATATTTGAAAAAACTCCATCTGTAATTCTTAACGTTCATACTTTTTTTTTTAATTTAAAAAAAAATTGAAAATTTTAAATTGTCTCTTAACTTCAGGATCTAAAAGCTTCAATTTGAGCCTCTTATCTTGATGAAAAAACGACTCAAAATTCTGTACTCCATAAAATTTTTTTCAAACTTAAATTTTCCTAAAGTAGAAATCTCTAATAAAATTCTCAGCTCAAGAAAATATTGACAGTTCAAAACTCATTTCCTCCAGACTTAATTTAAATTTCTCAGCTTTTACAACTATGAATATTTAAAAAAAATCTATTGGTTCATCAGCATTAGCATCATCATCACCATCACTTACCTATTACCCCACCATTATCAAACCAGCGGTTGCGAGTATCGCGATTTTAATCTCGTTAGCGGACACGTGCGCACCGCTTGACTCCATCACATCACACACAACTCTGTCGTACCGGGGCTTCACTTCATTGTCAATCTGGTTTGGCTAACAAGATTCGCGTGGATGCGCGGGTTGATAAAAACTCGGCGTCACAGTGCCACAAGTTTCTATTGCACTGTCAAGTTAAAACCAGGAGTTGCTACTAAATTTCAAAAATCAAATTTTATTAACTAAAAAAAAAGGTTTAAATTTAAATTTCCTCAACTTACTCATTAGTAAATTAATCCGCGTACAATAATAATTATCACTAATTAAAATTTATTTATTTTTCATAATAGCCGCGACTCATTGACGAACGTGCGGAGAACCAGTGATCGAGTTTCACGATACTTTATTCCTGTATTCCTACATACCGAGTTCGTTTACTGCATGGTGCTGCTGCTAGTACAGTACAATTTATCTGTTACGTGTGCGTATGTGTGGATGTGTGTGTCAATGTGTGTTGTGTTAAAAGAGTGGGAGTAAATGACCGAGAGGGAGAAAAAGACGAACACGGCGTGAGCAAGAGCACGGTGGGTTACCACACCCAACCGCGCCGGGAGCCGAGTAAACGTGAACCCGACGTGAGTTAACGAATTAAATGTAAGAGTTAAACAAGTTAAGAGTTTACGTTAATCCAAATAATAATAAAAGTTTGAAAATAGTGACCGAGGGACCCAGAGACCACCGAGTGGTCAAGGGTCTCCAGTGTTTTCATTTTTTTGTCGTGGTTACGGTAGATTCTATTGAATTTTTTTAAAAATCTTTTAATAATTATTATTATTATTATTTTATGTAGTTGAGACGGTAGTAAAGTACGTGGTGATTAAATGTGTCAATGAGCTCGCACTAGAAATTCAAATTCAAATTGAAATTGAAATTCAAATGGGTGTCGGACCGGCAGAGCTACCATCAGATTTAGCGATATGGATTATGTGGATGAATTTGATTGTGTTGATGAATAGTATGTATGTATTTAATGTAATAAGAGTTACTGTTTAAGTAAAGAGCTAGAGACAACACACATTGCGCGGTGAAAATACGCGCGCGTGCGTTTACGCTCTTCAGTGGCTATCATCGTCCTTATCGTATCCTCAGCTTTTAACACTCATCGGCTCTGTTTTTATTCAAGTGTACTGTGGTAATTTTATGTATTTTACATCATACTTAATGTTGTACATGTATATGTATATATTTATATATGTATGTATGTCAATGTATGTGTAAAGTGTATGTGTGGGTAAATAATTATTACCGACAGCGGCAGCAGCAGCAGCAGTCAGAGCTAACGAAATTTCTTTAATCCTGTGCTCCTATCATTGATATATATTTATATATATTTATATTTCTTTAAGTTATAAATATTTTAAGTTTGTTTTTAATTGTTAATTTAAAATTACATATATTTTTTTTCTTATCTTCAGTGATTGGGTTCTCGTGTGCACGCGGGTGATTGATGTGTCATCGTGGTACAAATGAAGGAGTTGCCAACGAGTGAGAAAATACCGATAATAAACGAGAGTTTAATTATATATAATAAATAATATAAATATATTAAGTGACAAGTAATTAATAATAATAACAATAAAAGTAATAAGTGTGTAGTGAAAAGGAAGTAATCGTGTTGAGTAAGACGAGGAGGTGCACTGCCGGCAGTTGCAACTACGAAAACGACCAAGAGCACGAGGAAGACGGAGACAAAGACGAGAACAACAACGACGACGACGACATTGATCATTATCACCGTGGCATCAAGATAATATCGGGCGAAACGAGGCAGCCGAGAAGCAGCCGCCTCCTGCCGCCTGCATTGAACATTTACAGGCAGCAGCAGAGCAGGCATACTGATTTCGCTAACTCGCGCTACCTCTGTATTATCACCTTGTCCTTTATTTCATTTTTTTTCCTATCATTTTACCTGCTATTGGTGCCATCATCAAGCTCATTAACCTCCGCAACCTCCCACGAGGACCCGGCTGCCTTAAATCATGGCGTGCTGCCTGTCGGAAGAGGCCAAGGAACAAAAACGTATTAACCAGGAAATCGAGCGGCAACTACGGAGGGACAAACGAGATGCCAGGCGAGAACTCAAGTTATTGCTACTCGGTAAGAATTTTTTTTTTTTTGATGATAATGAAGTTAGCTGACGTCCAATAATTTTTTGGTTTTTTTTTAAACGATAAATTATCATAACAAATATTTCAAAAAATTGCACCTGTAGTTTTTTTAATTTTCCACATGCGCATATTTTTAGTTATTTTTTGTAATTGATATGTTGGAAAAAATCCGGAAATTGTCAGTTGCCTGTTGAATTCAGGATCATTTTTTAAAATTTATCCGATGTAAGGAAATTATAAGATTCTGATAATGAGGTTATTGTATGACAAAATAGAACTGGGTTGCAATGATTTCAAAAATATATAATTATTGAATGTATGAATCATCACAATGTTTTCTAATCTTCTAATTCCTGTATTCTATTTAATGAGATTTAACTTTTGTTTACTTTTGTTGGCTTACTTACTCATTTAGATTTTCTGTTATATGGCCAAAGTAAAGTCTTCTAATCTTACTAGTATTTTTGAGTTTTATTATTATTTTTATTATTGCAATACCCCATGGAATTGAATAAAGCAAAATAGAACTTGAATGAAATTGGTGAGTGAGTCTGACAGCTTCATTTAAATACGATAAAAGTTATAAATTTTTTCCGTAACTAATTAACAAGTTGAATTCAAAGTTTTGTTTCATTGCATTATTAACAAATTAACATTTAGATTTCAATTAAATTTAAAATTAAAAGAATAAATTTTTGAAACAGTAAAATCTTTAAACTGAGAATAAATAAATCACTTATATGACTATAATTAATAATTTAATTTTATCAGTTTTATTTTAATATCTGTTCAGAATGAAAAAGTCAATATTACGAACCGATTCGAGGTCACTTTGATGTTTATAATATCTTTTAAAAGTAAGAGCGCGAGTAAAAAAAAATAAGAAGTCATAAGTTGAGCATAATTAGATATAAATACACATATATATGTATATACGTTACTTATTGAATTAAAGATTTGAAGATACATATGAATATGAAAGAAAGAGAAAAAAGAATCCCGTGGTTACGCGCCCTTGAAATTATGATTCACGCGGAGGCCGTGACAATTCCGCAAAATTTATATTCTCGAATCTAACCTATACTTAACTGTTATATATATCATATATAATGTATGAACGTCCGCTATTTATTTTTTCATTCATTTTTATGCACACTGAAAAAAAGGATTTCCTGAAAGAAATTTTTTTAGTAAGAAAATTTTTTTTCTCAAATTCTGATGAAAATATTTCTTGCGCCCAGAAATCCTTTTTTTCTGAGTACTATAGTTATTTTAAACCCATAGAATTTTAGTAAAAATAAAAGGCATATTCTCAAAAAATGCTTCTTAATTTTTCAAAATATTTAATTATGAACTATCATAATCGTATCAAAATTTTATTAATCTATTGTATTGAAAAAAAAAAGTTATAGCATTAATTGATAAAAGGACGAAGAGCAGTATATAGATTTGAAAAAAAAAAATAACTTATAGTTGTTATTAATTTGGAGTTAAGCATAATTTGATACATAAATATTAGCGAAATCTTTATGCTAATATTATAGTTTGTAATTTCAAATTTTGTAGGCACAAATTTATTTACCAAATTTCATTTAGCTCCGAAATGATAACTGTTTTTAAAATCTATACTTCGGTAAAATTTTAGTCACGTTTTTTTTTTTTTTTTTTAAATTAATGCTTGAACTTTTTTTTAATTATTTAATAAAATTTGAATACGGTTATGAGAGTTAAAAGTCATTGAATATTTTATAAAAGCGGGGGTGGGGAGGGCACTGTCTGAGAATGCCCTTAAAAACAGTAAAAGCGGAGAGCTGGGAAATTCATTCCGACGTTCTTGAATGTTATGCAATAACTCGCGAAAATATAAAACAAATGACAGAAAATTGGACTAAGGAAACATTTAGTATATGAAATCAAAAGTTTCATACAAATATATTCTTTTAAAATGCTTTTTACCATATCTATATTAGCAATGATAGTTTTTTTTCTTTTTACTGTATGATTAATAATTAGAATATGGATCACTTTATTATCATGGCAAATTTGTTTGATTGTCGTAAGATTTACTATGATTTTTGGGAATATATCATTCATAGTTTCAAACTATAACAACAATTTTATTCGTTACCTGATATCTCAAATACCTCTATTTCAAATGGTTTGAAAATCTGATTAGATCTGAATCGTGATACGAATCCTTACAGCTATCAGAAGAACTATTTGACTCGGTCAATTCTATCTATCAAAATCTAGAAAACTGCTCAGAATATAGACCAACCTCTAGCCTTCTTACCATTTTCGAATTCGGTGATTTTTAAAAATTACTGTTTTGAGCTCTTCGTGAAGCTTCAAAATTTCTGTTCAAATTAATACAATTGAAAAACAGTTGACTGTTAACCAATTTTCTGTTTTCGAAAATTCAAAAGTTGCAGTGTTCATTGTACAATTCATATACTCTTCAAATCAAAACTAAAAAATACTCAGTATAAAGTTAATAATTTTAACTTTTCTGATGCAAGTATATGCTATTCGAGGTATCCAAAACTAGGAAATCATCGGTATTCCTTGTAGTTTTGATAACGATATATCTAAAATTAGTTAACCGAATACGATTATTCTTCCAATAATCGATAACGATAATCAGATTACAAACACTATAATTATCAGGGAAATTCATTAAAAAATTTCGTCAGTTATTAAACGAAAAATTCTGACAACTATATTCTGTAAAATCTTTCTTTTAACGATTTCCTAATAAATGACCTCAATAAGCTTGAGGTCATTCTAAAAACTGATTATTTTAATTTCCCGCTCAGAAAATTCATAATTTCTTTTCAATAGTTAAGTAATCGATCTCTGATTTCCATAAAACCGAACTTTCAATTAAAAGATCTTAGGAAACTGTTCTGATTATTTATATAAAAATGTTCAAGTGTACGTATAAGTTAATGATTCATACTTTTTAAACTGTTCGACTGATTTAGATCGTTTATGCGTCAATCGAAAGAACTTATTGGCCATAAAAGTTAGTTACATTTAATATGAACTTCGAAAACGATCTAACCGATCAATTTTAAAATTTAATCAGCATCAGTATTTAATAAAAGTTCTGATTGCCTCGAAAGTCACCTCAATCGGTAAAACCCTTCAGGAAACATCTTTGACGACAGATTTAAAAAAATGTTTTTTTTTTTCACTTTTGAGTGAATACTTTTCAAAGTTTTCTATTTAAAATTCTCGATTACTTGGACACTAGGTATTTTATTTTTATTTATAAATAATCAACATCAATAATAGTAGTGATACGCTAGTTTTGTAACCTATATTGTTTAAAAATTTTTAATTATAGATTATATTATCAGACATTATTTGAGGTAATGACATCAAACGGTGTGAAAGAAAACACTTATCGCATTAAAAGTTAATCGCTTGAAATTTCACACCGAGCAGATGGTGTAAAGTCTAGTGTGACGTCATAAGTCGTGCAAAAAATATTTTTTAGTTGCATGTACTATAGCTTGCGTGCAAAAAATATCTAAATAATTCATTAAGTCATCTAGTGAAAGAATTTTTCATCATATGTCTGTGCCCTTTATTACTTGACTATAGACACTCATTGACGTATTTTTCAAGTATTTCTTAAAATTAATAATGTACATATCTAAAACAATTCTGTATAAGATACCCAGGTGTTGACAAAATTGCCTTCGGCTCAGTAGTCAATCGTCACGACTCACGTTTTATATACGCATTTGATATATTAATTACTATTTCAAAATCTCTTTTTATGAGAAATCTATGAATTTTTCTAGGTATTTTATGTACTAAAGACCTAGTTTCTGATCATGGAACTAGTACTCGATATCTCCATGTATTAGTAGATCTATGTTTAGTAAATTTAAACATACAAATATATAAGTGGTCGAGTACTAGTTCCCTGATCAGGTACTGGATCTTTTACCTCATATATACACGGTAAAAAATATTTGGTGTGAAAATAGCCCCCGAGGACTTTACAGTCTGATGGTGTGAAATTTTCTTGGTGTGAAATATCAAGCCGTGTACTTTTATCACGGTATTAGTGTTTTCTTTGACACCTTTGAGTGTTAGTATCTCAAATATTGTCTGATAATATAATCTGTAGTTCAAAATTATCAATTAATATATAGGTTGTAGCACTAGTATATAATGATTACTATTGATTTAAATTATTTAAAATGTAAAACTGATTACCTAGTGTTGAAGTAATCGAGAGTTTTGAATAAAGAACTTGGCGGTGTTTAAAATTTTGACACCAAATCATTCACATTATACGGCGGGCTCAAATTTTTTTCCAGTGTATTGAAAAGATAATTTTTCAGCAGGATAGTTGATGCAAATAAAGTTTACGCTCTTAAAAGGGTTACACTTTTGAAAACCCGGTTAAATCAATCTAACATTAAAGATTCTTCACGCATGTACACACACCAGCTCCATGAATCGGTGTGGAGTGCGTCAGCGCTCCGCGCCTCCTTCATGCGCTGATCACGACGCGATATTTGCTGGACGTGGGCGTTTTCGTGGTGTGTTATAAAATTCTCGTAATTTCAAGGTGAATTAATACGTTATGATTAATCGTTTTTATTTAAGCATCAACACTTATTGGTACCTTAACTTTTACAGATAATCGTGGCTATAAACTAGATCATTTGAATTCGAATTCAATTATTAATTTATAACCTTATCTAGGTTCGGTAAAGAAAGCCTTAGGGTCTAAGTGTTGTATGCTGTAGGCAGTTATCGACATCTAAAGCATTATTTCGGTATGGCAGCCGAAGGAAAACTTAAAAATTTTATTCAAATCTTTAATTATTTAAAAAAACAGGTGTACCCCATAATAGTCGCTGGTTTTGATACAGGAACTGACTTATCCAAAGAAATTCTGCCAAACAGTTTTCATTTATAATGAAATTTTTGGCGGCATTATTTGAATTTGAATTTACATGCCTTATTACCTTATTGATTTTGGCGCGATTTTCAAAAACCGAGTTTTGAAAATTAATAATTTAAAGAAGTATATATGTATTTTGAATGAATCGACATAAAAAATATATTTTGAGCGACACAAAATTTAAAGTTCGTCTCAGATAGCAAGCAATCATCATTAGGTAAAAGTAATATTATTCATTTTTATGATAATTGAATATTACCGTACATATATTTGGCAGACGGCTTGACTATTATCAAAACAAAAACATCAATTACAGTATTTTACTTCGTTAGTAAATATTTTTAATCCTCTTATTCACTAGTAACTGCATTTAAAACTTGAAAGTTAACTTTTTATAATATTATAGTCTATAAAACATTATATTAATGAACTTTGTTGTCAGGGTTATAATCATTTGTAACTTTAAATTACTTTAAGTTTTGTTATAAATTTAATTAAAAAATGATAACGAGAACTTCAGTATTATATTTAAAAGGTAAATGACCTCATCTTGAAACATATATTTCGAAGCAGTAACTTTTGTCAAAAAAAATATTAATAAATAAGCTCATTAGTTGATCCTGCAGGGTTTCTCTGACATAGTCATGAACATGCATTTTGAAATCATATCTTTTGAGAAAAAATAACTTTTAGAAATGTTATACTTCCTTATAAAAATTATGCTATTGAAAAGTTTGAATCTGATATATTTTTAGTGAAAAAATTTGAAAATTTTGAACCTTAGTACATGTTTATATAGAAATTCAAAACGAAAAGACGAACTAAATTGAACGACGAAGCGAGTCAGAAACCCAAGGAGAGAGAGAGAGAGAAACAGATATGCTCTGATCGATCGGCGTGAAACTACGGTCGGATGTCGAAGCCACCAACGATTACTAGTCGGTGAATCGCGTGACTTTCGACCGACGGTTTATTCACATGGAACGTTTTGTAAGCAGGCAGGCAATTTCTGCAGTACAGGTCGATAAACCCTGTCCCTGAGTATGCAAAACTATACTTTAATATCTTATTACTGTCAACTTTTGGTACCTACATCTATATTTAGACATGTGTATATCGATCGGTTGTAAGAATTATTTAAGTAAATTCTTCAAGTAAAAATACCCAGTTCTAAATTGATAATTTCCCGTTTTTCGAGTTCAAATACAAGTATTTTTATTGAATAACTGAACCCACTCATCACTACTAGAAATAATTACGTCATAGTGATATTATATTTAACTTTGCGCCATGTAATCTGCTTTTAAAAGAATCTAGAACCATGTTTGTAAGTGTTGATGGCTCTCACAGCATCCTCACCGTCATTTGCATCCAGCGTGAAATCTATGACTCGAACTAGTCAACAAAAACTCCCCGCTATAGTAGTACAGACACTAGTAGGTACTAGCTGATTTTCAGCAAAAAATTTTAACGTTTTACTCGAATTGATTCTTGCCAACCCCGTCATTTCACTGCTAGAACAATTTCTAATCCAGATTGAAGATATTAGAAAAATGTATTTGATCTTTTGGAGATTAGAACAAATTCTTTCTTTATTGCAGACATTAAAAATTTCAGGTGATAACTGTTTACTTTCACAGTCATCCGGTTTTTGGCCATCGATTTTCTGTAGGCCAAAACCTAGATAATCGTGAAAGTAAACAATTACCAAAAATGATTTATGATTGAATGGTTTTCATTTACTTTTTGCACTCGGATTACATACTTGCCTGTAATAGTGAATTTCATGGTACGGGTGTCAAGTAAGATATCCGAAAGTGGAGCTTTGTAGCACAAACTAAAAAATTAAAGTCTATTCTCATTGGTACCTGCAATAGTAAATTAAAAGAATGAAATATAGTCACCCAGAATTTTTACTATCTTTAGGTAGATTAGAATTTAACCTATTTGAGTGTACTACAAGACTTGTAGAAATGATTTAACGTCTTGAAATAGCCGAGAATTGTTAAATGACTACACTCAACGTTTGCGCTTCAAGTGTGGAAAAAAGTAAAATCTTGTCTATTGTTTTCTTTTATACTTTTTTTGACACTCCAAGCAGATGATGAAATAATTTTTTATTTAGAAAGAATTTCTGAACACCTCTTTAAAGTACTACGCAAAAAATACATAAAATTAAAATTTGTATAAGAAATAACAATACGCGTTCAAACAGCAGAATGAATTCAAAAGACTCAATAATTCAACTACGAATACTTGAATGGCGTAGTGTATGTATTAGTAATAAACTGTTACGTTCATAAAATCTGATGAACGTGGGTAATGGTTTTGTACTCAATTCCATGAATTAAGTATTTATGAAGATAAAGACCGGGTGTGCGACCACACTCACGTGATCGAAAACTTGTTGAATTCAATAAAATATTCGTCTACCTACTGCATTATTTTCGATCCTTCTGTCACTTTCGTTATATATAAGGATTTTTCTCATATGTTTAACCCTGTTCAACTTATAGATTTGAGCTGCTGTAGAATCGTTGCTGAAAAACACGCTGAAGGGTTACTTGGCAAATACGACCGTGAACCTACGAATTTATATGATGTTTTAATATGCAACCGTGTGCTGAATATTTCTTTTACTTCAATCGAGCGGAAGATAGCCACGTTGCAGAAAAGTAAAAATAGAGATTCTGCTCAAAGAATGCGGATTTGGTTTTTGAAAAATATTAGATAGGATATAGATGTAAATATAGAAAATGTACTGATACTGGAATTGTGTTTCACGGCTTACGAAACTAATTCTCAATCAATCCTGATGAAAAAATTTTGAAAACGCGAAAATTTGAATAATTTTGGGTTATGATGATAATTCTGTCTCTGCCACGGATTGGTCTTCATTTAATTAAGGGTTTTGAATAAAAGCTTCAAATTTTTGCACCGGAAATCAGGAAAATTTTCGGTTAGATAGAACTTAATCGGAGAAGCAATTATCGAGTTTTTGAATCAACCGAATTAAGATTATAGAAATTAATATAGTTTCTTTCAATTAATTGAATTCTTGACATCTAGATGGCGTCATTGGTAGCATATAATTTTTCAAGTTAACTCTATAAAATTTATCTATTAATATACTCATTTGATGCATGATTTCAAAACTGTATTCACTTTTTATCTCATACTTTATATACTTTCTCAAAATCTATTTCAGAAGAAATTATAAATTTTTCATATCATAGTTAACGTGACTTTGGTCACAGTATAGTCTAAAGTGTGAAGTAATATATATTAGAAATAATGTGTTCTATGAGAATACAGTGTAATAGAGTTTTCGTATATTTATATATCCACATATGCTGGTGATGATGAGTGTACAGTAGACGAATGAATAGAAGTGAAGCTGAGAAGAAGACTATGTTACACGACTAATAGTATACTACTGTATATAACACAGAGTAAGAGATCTTACACTGGTTATATAGTTGTGTGTGGATAGGATAGCATAGAGAAGAGAAGCGTCGAAGCGAGTAGACAACGAGTATCAGGGCGGTCGTACTCTATATAGTAACTGGGGATAGGATGGCGAGGTACTCGTCGACATCTATCGACCCATTTTACTATCTTCTCTCTTTATCTCTCTCTCTTTCTCTCTTTCTCCATATATATATATTTCTGTACAACCCACTATTCAACCTCACATCTCTCAGAAAGTTACGCTTCGAATTTACTCAAGTATTTTTGTTTTTACTATTTATTTACGATAGATGTGTTTTGCTGATCTCATGATTTTTTCTTCCCAATTAATTTAATATTTACTGTATATCAATTTAAATTTTTTATCGTCATTACATTATTACCTGGAATCGCTAACGAGTGTCATTAAAAAATAGTATCTTACAATTAGGAATTGATCATATCAACATTAATTATAACTTATCATAGTTTTGAGATAATTATTTCTCAAATTTTTCGTTCTAAATTTAATGATTACACACTCATTAATTTTTTAATCTTTTATAGATTATTCAATAGTACATACTCCCGAAAACTGAATTCGTGTATTTGTATATTCACTAATTGTTATTGAAATTTTCTTACTTTTAGAGATTATATATAGTTCTATTTTGAAAAATTTTAACTACACCCGAAAAGCTCTCCCTCTTCCTACCCTTCGATTTTGTTCAAATTTTATGTTCTTATAAAATTAGAGCAAATCTTTTTAATTATTGTTCGAAATTACATTAAAACAATTAAGCCGATTCAGATAAATTTAAATCGTACAATAATCAAAAAGTTTCAAACAAATTCTAGAGCTGATTTTAGTTTTAGGACCGATTAATCAAGTAGTTTTAAAAAAAGAGCAGTTTTTTAAGATTTCTAAACATCAGAAATCGAAAATTAAACTGAAATCAATCAATAAAAACACTAATATAAGTAGACTTTTGAATTATAATCGCAAATGCTTTCAATTTTTATCAAATCTCAAATTTGATGCACGTTTTCATTTACGTCTACATCTATTTGAGATGTTAGAAGTGTTCTAGACATGAAAAAGTTACCAATAAATGAATTTGGAAATCATAAAAAATGACCCGAAACACTTCCTGAGAATTCAAAACAACTGTCAGAGATCAGAAGAGTTCAAATTCCAAAAATGAGATTAATACTAATAACTTCCCTTATTAATTTATAATTTCCATAATAGAAAGTTAACAAACTAAATAGAGCAAATTAATACCATGTTTTATTTTCTATTCTGGGATATAAAAATTCTTCTTTATCGACCGCAATTCACACATAATAACTACATGACTATAAAAAAATGTTGATTAACATTTGACTGACATGCGCGTGGTGCTGCTCATACTTGTTAGTAAAAGTAGTGATAGAAAAAACAAAGATATCATCTAATCAACTGCAAAAGTTGATCGCTTATTAATTTATCCATTATAATTTAACAGCAATCATTCCGATGACTATTTCCAGCAGGATTCTACTCGAAAATAATTTTTGGCTGATCTTATAGATCTTTAGTCAATTAATCGCGTAATTAGAAATATAATTTATGCTAATATGAACATGAAAAATAAGGAAATTCGGAATCGAGTCATTATTTTTGAATAAAACTTATATTCAAGTGGAACCAACGAAAATTGATGTTTTTTTGTATCGAAATTTTCTAATAGGTCTATTTTCAAAGAATTCTGATTTTGTTCGAATTCAATACACCGATCAAAAAATTTGGCTAAAATATAAATATTGTCCAATTTTATGGTGATCCATCAAAAAAGACAGCTATCGCGGTGACATTGCATGTAATATATGACTATTAAATTTATTTATGAATTCAAATATCCCGCTCACAAAATAAGGTAGAAGTGCCACTTGTGGCCACTCTAGAGAAATTTTGGACAGAAAATTAAAATAAAATAATTCGTAAAGTATAGACATGATTAATTTTCAAAAAATTATGTGCCCAAAAATACTCTAAATAATTTTTCGGCAGTCGAAATAAAATATTAATTGTTTACGAATAGTGCAATGGCTAGTATCGGTACTTTTAAACTATAATTCATTTTACAATATGAATTCAAAAAAATATTGGAGTGAAATTTACTTCGGAAAATGGAATTTAATATTGAAACCCTGGTTCGGAATAAATGCAAATTTAAATAAATTCCAGATTACCCCGAAATCAATTAACTGAAAAAAACTCCCTATTTACTCCGTATTCGGAGTGATGTTTTTAAAAACTCCGGAAGTTAGAGTGACGGAGTGAATTTAAACTGAAATAAAATCCGAATTTTTCGCGCAGTAGCTTAAAATTCAAATGTCTTAGACGAAGTATAATAGAAAAAATATTTGTACAATATTTTTTTTTATCGCATTTCGTTTCGCCTGAAATCTCCCGCGTGCACTGGACTGTTGTACGTTCATTTTTCCACATTATGCCTTCATTATTTTTAAACTCGAGGCCTCGATCAGTTTTTAGATGACCTCGGTATTTTTTCCCTATCTGAAAATCTGTAATTTCATTTAAAAGATATCAAAAATAATGTCAGTACAATTACAAAAGCATTAATGACAGTTTCAACTAATGTCATTCGTGTTATTTCTATTGAAAAATTTATTCGTTCAATAGTAGAAAAGAAAAAATCCTCATTTAATGGAAAAAGTGTTTTTGGGGCTGTAGTAGAATATGATCATATTATAAACTGACTTTGTAACGAGGGGAGGAATGTCACAATAGTTTCGATGCCTCGAGTTAATATCTGGTGTGGAGAATAAAAAAAACAGTATAAAGATGGCGTTTTTTCTTAAGAAAATCGAGAAAACTCGAGATAATAGGATCGAATGCAAAGTACACCCGTACTACTAAAATTGGACTGTTCTATACTGTATAAGAGTTAAATAGTACCAAGTATACGACAAAGTTCTAAAAAGTAATCATAGTGGAGTAGTTGTGGTACATAGTATGAAAACTATATAGAGTATATATATACTTGAATGTGTAAAGATGTGAGGACAAGACGATGAACAAAGAGGTCAGAGGGAAGGCTGCGTTCGGTGCGGAAAAATCGAGGGATTGCGCGTGACGATAGAGTTTCATTCATGCTTTTGCAAGAGCGACAACAGCGACACGCCCTGGCGAATTGACGAGTACAATATATAGAGTAGTATTCAAGTATGTAACTGCAGTTACAAAGAGAATTAGTAAAATGGAATATAATACTAGATTATAAGCGACGTTCTTTGTATAGAATCTTTTCTCTATAAAAAGTAAATGGAAATTTGAAAAAAAAAAATTTTTATTTTTTATTTTAGTAACCGATAGTATTGTTTAATTTTGAAAATTTATTAATGGATTAGCGTTACGCGCTTGAATAATTTTCAAAGTAGAACAGTACTCTATTACTGGGCCTTTAATATTTTATATTAATAAATGAAAAAGTATAAGAGAAATGTCATTTCAGTAAAAAAATTGTCTTTGATGAATTAAAAATATGAATTGTCATTGCGTACATTAGATATTTTATTCAAAATTAGTAAGTGGTCAAAACTAGTCCTAAAGTGGCCACAAATGGTACTTCTACCCTATTGCTTTATATAATTTTTGTATAGTCTTTCTTTACAATTAAGAAAGTAAATTATATGAAAAGTATTTGACCATATATGTATATTATACCAAAGAATGATTATTGAAAAACTGTGGTATATATATATGTATAGACAATATGAAGTTATTGAAAATGGTGTATATACTATATATGGAGGCTAAATTATCTAAAGATATTGATTTCCGCTTCCTGGCTTCCACACTCATGGCTTCTTTTTTCGTTGTACCGGAGTCTAGCTGCCTAGTATTCTAACACTCATGTAAAGTCATAAAGTTTTCGAGACGCTCTCTGGAAAATGTTAACCGGCATTCAGGAGACAAGGCTCGTATGTAAGAATTTAACCAATAAAAAAAACTTTTTTCATATATTATATATACGCCTATTAGAATAATTCATTTAGAACATTTTTTCGCTCCCACGCAGAATAAAAAAAACGTTCCTTAAAATTTCAGCTCTCAATTTTATTTCTAAGTAGTTTAATTTCGACTTTAAACTTTTCCATTTAAAAAACAGAAAATTTGATTTTCTTTTTAAATTACCCATAACAGTGGCATAAAATGCTAAGTTACAGGGAATTAAAAAAAAACCGCCAATTTTCTATGGACTTTAAATGGAAAAACCAGTAAAAATTAAAGTAGGAAATAAAATTAAGGGCTGAATTATATTTTTCTGTGTGTAAAAAAAATATATTCATTCACACTTATGATTTTTAATTTGATTATAATCTATTATTGTGACATATATATTATATGTTAGTTTAAGTCGTTGCACTTTTGTATTATTGTTATGATTGCAGTATTACACAGTCACAATTGCATTGACATTAATGGTTTCTGTATGACTCGTTAGATGAACGGTCATCAAGAAATTGAGTACATACGTAATTTACAACTGAGAAAAAAAATGATAGAACTGAAATATAATTTACACAAAAAATTATTCAATGATAGAATTTTAAATTTCATTGGCTACCGTCCAATCTCACGTTTTTATTTGAACTCTAAACGTTAAATTTTTTTTCTTAAACGAATTCGAATTAATCGCTTTCTAACTGATAAAAACTATCAAGACTTTATTTGAAAATTTTATAAAAATATATGTATATATATTTTTTTAATAAATATATAAAATTAATTTGATACTGAAAATAGCAGTCTAATAATTTTTGGATATGTTTAAAAATGATAAATTTGAAAAAAAAAAAAATATTTAAAAAAATTGCACATGTAGTTTCTAAAATTTTCTACAAGTGTATATTTTTAGTTTTTTTTTTATTGAAAAATTAAAATAAATATTTATTAATAAAATAAATTATAATTAATTACAGGTACTGGTGAGTCGGGAAAATCAACATTCATTAAACAAATGAGAATTATTCACGGCTCTGGATATTCAGACGAAGACAAACGAGGCTTTATCAAGCTTGTATACCAAAATATATTTATGGCAATGCAGTCAATGATAAGGGCGATGGACCTTCTTAAAATTACATACGGTGATAGCTCGAGCCAAGTATGAATTTGTTCAAATAATTTTTTACCAGTTTAAAATTTTATTTTCTTGGTCATTAACGATTTCATTTTTCCTCAGGAAAAAGCAGAGTTAGTCAGGAGTGTAGATTTCGAAACCGTAACAACTTTTGAAAGTCCATATGTAGAAGCCATTAAGGATTTGTGGGCAGACTCCGGTATCCAAGAATGTTATGATCGACGACGAGAGTATCAGCTCACGGATTCAGCCAAATAGTAAGTACTTTGTTTATTAATTTCATATCGTCGATCTCATTAGCAAATCACTTAACTTCTAATTACTTTTTTGTTCTTTACTCTTTAAATTTTACAAGTAAATCAAACCAAAAAATATAAATTAGTATATTACACACCTGGGGAGGAAAAAAGGACATTTTAACCCGCGTGTATGATTGCCTACAATTTTTCATCAGATCTGTAGCTGAAAGTTTAAATTTTTTCCTCCATTTGTGAAACGAATCGCGCATGCGCTAATTTTTTTCATAAAAGAATGACTTTCTTCCTTTTAAACAAGGCAGAAATTTAAACTTAACGTCCAAGTATAGTGAAAATTTATTTACTGTCATTGTTTTGATAAAAATCAATGACTATCAAATATCCTTACCAATAAATTTATAAAATTTATAATCTCGCGTTACTTATTCCAAAAAGACATATTTATGCGCTCTTTTAACTGCAGGAAACTCTCTAAAGCCAAAAGGGATTTCCCCCTCTGGTTTTCAAAATTATGCCCTTTTGATTTTAAATTTAGTGACTAAAGTCAAAAAGGCGTATAAAAATATGTCTTTATGGAATTAGTGACACGATATGTTGAAAGTAAAAAAAAAGAAGAAGATGCTGAGAATATATTGTTACAGCTACCTTATGGAAATAGACCGAGTGGCGGCACCAAATTATCTGCCAACAGAGCAGGACATTCTACGTGTGAGAGTGCCTACGACTGGTATAATTGAATATCCCTTTGACTTGGAAGAAATTCGATTTAGGTATGTCAGGACACAAACAAATCGGAAGGATCTGTCTGCCTGTGCCTGTGATCTGCATCTGGTGTTCTTCGTTTTTCTCTTTCTGCCTGTCTTTCTGTTCTGCATTTCTATTCACTAATGCCACTAATTGTTTTATTCACACACATATTTACTTCATTTTTTTCATTATTTGCACGAGTAATTCGTAACCGATTGTCAGGAATTTAAAAAAATCTAATTTAATAAATCAATTTAGATTTGTTCGTTTTTTTAGGGAATCTGAATGCTGAGTGACAGTAGTCTGCAGTGGAACTGCATTCTATAAAATAATTAAATGTTCATTTTTGTGTACCGTAGTCTTATTAATGTTTCTTTATTTTTTTTGTTGTTTGTTAACAAATGCATGGCATGCACTATCACGGGGTATACGTTTGTTTGCAGTTATCTTTCTGACTTAGACAATATTAGTAAACCAGAATATCTTCCTTCTGAACAAGACATTCTTCGAGCTCGAGCTCCCACAACTGGTATTATTGAATATCCTTTTGATCTGGACAGCATCATATTTAGGTACTGATATGTACAATCGCTCCAAGTCAATATTTTTATTATTTTACATCAGTAGTTCGAGTTAGTAAATTTTTAGAGCCTCTCATAAATCAAGTATTCATTTTTTTTAGACAATTTTATTATTTTAAATTAGTTAACTTTTAAACTGCTCAATAAATGGCGCCAATTTTTAATTTCATAAATAAGGGGCACTCCTAGATACCGAGATATTTTTTTTTTTAAGTAAACTTGTAATCTCGAAGAAGCTTAAATTGTAAACATTCTCCAATAAGTTATTTTCAGATCTGTAACTAATCCGACAGTACTCAATAATAATATTATCAAAATCAATAAGTATGATCTCCGACTTTTATGGTTTTTGTTATGCAACTAACACTGAATGTATATAAATAATTTATGCTTGTAATCTTTAATTAATCTACTAACCTAATAGTTTTGCATGATAAATATTTGTCTTGTAGTTACAAATTAAACTATTCAATTAACCTCTGGCTTAAAGCTTTAAATACTAGAACATTTTATGGAAAAATTTACTTTTATAGTCTGGGTTTCTTTGGCTTTTTTTTGTCTGCACAGAAATAAAAGATTTCAATTTTAAAATTTTTTAATTTCAATTCTCAAAGATTTAAATTTAAATTTTGAATTTATAATAGAAAAATTTCCTAGGGCAAATGAAAACGTTTCTGGGGGAAGTGAAAATTTTTCGCGCCAAAAATCCTTTTTTTCTGTGTACTTACAAATTTTTTTCAAAATTTTTATATGAATAAATATTAATAAAATGAACTATTTTATTGTCAGGATGGTAGACGTAGGTGGGCAGAGATCGGAAAGAAGGAAATGGATTCATTGTTTTGAAAATGTCACTTCAATCATATTTTTAGTAGCTTTAAGTGAATATGATCAAATTTTGTTTGAATCAGAGAATGAGGTAAAAAAAAATTTTTTAATATAATTTAAAAATAATTATTCATTGCAATTAATCTGTCATTGATTAATACAGAATCGAATGGAAGAAAGTAAGGCGTTATTTAAAACAATTATCACATATCCCTGGTTTCAACATTCTTCCGTAATTTTATTTTTAAATAAAAAAGATCTGCTCGAAGAAAAAATCATGTACTCCCATCTTGTCGATTATTTTCCTGAATACGATGGTAAGTAAACATTTTCTCAACTACAATTACTTTTTCTCTAATAAGTTGATTTGAAATTTATCTACAACTAACAAGTTTATCTATACTAATTAATTGCGATTATAATAATTTGTTACCGTTGAAATAGTGACGAAAAAGAAAGTAAAGTACGGTTTGATTAAATATTATAAATATTTAAAATGGTTTAGGCGCAAAACAGGACCACATAGGGGCACGAGAATTCATTTTAAAAATTTATCTGTCGTCTAATCCCGATCCAGATCGAAGTTGTTACTCGCATTTCACTGTTGCCACAGGTCTGATCGATGACAAAAAAAATTACTTATTCGCAGAAAAAAATATTGTGTATGGGTTAAAAACGGTCCATATTACATTTTTGTGTTAAAAAAACTTGAAAAGTGTTACTAAGTGCAATAATTGAATTTACCAACAATTATTAAGTGTTACTTTGAAATTAATACAAAATTTATGTTCTCGATCGATAGTTTTAGAAGAATTATTTTAAAAATTAAAGTGAAATAGAGATTTTATGGATGTCAATTTAATTTAAAAATTCACTTTTCGTGTTACCCGACTTTTGTATTGACATTTTAACAGTGTTAAAAAATATTACAAATATTGTGCGGGCCGTTTTTATCATAGAGATTAAATGGATTTTAACACAATATTTTTTACTGTGTAAAATGTATATATTTAGTTCGTGAGCTATTTGCGCGTAATTAAATTGACATATTTTAAAAGCTAACAATAGTAGAAGTATATAGTTATTTGGATTCCAGAGTATCCTTCTGAGGTATTACGTAAGGTATACCAAGTATACAAGGTACACGGCTTGTTAACTTCACTTTTATAAAGCTTCTTAGATTTGTATTAAAGCTAATACAATAAATTGTCCTTCGAATCAATTTACCTCCGTCTTAAAAATATAAATCAATTCACATGTATTTATAATAAAATATCGTTGCAGATAAATAATCGTATGGCTTCAATGTTTCCATTAATTTACTTTTATACTCTAATCTCTCTAATGTATATTTTCTTTTTCATTTCATTTTTTAAGGTCAATTTTCAAATTTTTTTTCCAACTTAATTACAAAAAAAAAAAAAAAACTAAAAATATGCACATGTAGAAAAATTAAAAAACTACAAGTGCAATTTTTTAAAATATTTTTTTTTATAATTTATCATTTTGAAAAAAAATCCAAAAACTATCAGACCTCAGTTAACCAGTATCTTTTTTTTCTGTACAAAAAATTTGAATTACTTCCTACATTTAATTAATTTGTTGATTATTTTATTAAAATAACTTTAATTTAATAAAATTAATGATTGCTAGTATTAAAAATTCCCAGTTGTATCCTAAACACGCATTTTTCCAGGCCCACAAAGAGAGGCCATAGCTGCTAGAGAATTCATTTTAAGGATGTTTGTCGACTTGAATCCCGATAGCGAAAAAATTATTTATTCTCATTTCACATGCGCCACAGGTAGGCTATTTGCTGTACAAAAATTTTAAAACAATAATTTTTAATGCACTGTACTATTTATTAAGCTTGTGATTGCTTTCATTGTTTCTTATTTTACTGTTAATACTTTCTATGCATTTTTTTGGGGTAAGAATCATTTTTTTAAACATGAAAACTAAAAGTAGCAGACATAAAAAAGAATATTCCTTTTAAATACAGAAGTAAATTATAAAAATTTTATTCTACTTACACGTAATTCATAAAAATAAAAAAAATATCTGATGTCTGCTACTTTCAGTGTCACTGTTTATTTATTTTATTAAAATAATTATAAAATTTTTGCATGCTGCGTGTGGATCATAATACAGACACGGAGAACATCAAGCTTGTGTTTTGCGCTGTTAAAGATACAATTATGCAGAGTGCACTAAAAGAATTTAATCTTGCTTAATATAAAGTTTTACACAAATTTTAATTATTTCTCATAAGTGAGATTTATAAAAAAAAGAAAAACTAAAAAAAAAACGATGTTTGTGTCAATTTAAATTACTTGTTTATCATAAATTTAATAGTATGATTTATTTAATTATTTTATGTTTAATTGCACACCTCAAGCGCCATGTAATCTACATGTTATAGTAACTCTTGGGTCATATTCTATGATAAATAAAGATTCAATTTCAATAATAATAATATGTATTTTTTTTTTCGAAAGCGCGACGCGCGTGACTTACGATCGAAATTATTTTTTGACACATTCATTTACATTAAATCAACTACACTTTTTTGACTGGGCTAAAATGGGGTAAATTGTACACTAGTACAAAGATAATTTATTAAAGAATAATTAGACCCCGGTTAAGTCGATTTATTATTCCATTGATTTAGAAATAAATTATTTTAATTCAAAAAACCGGTGCTGTCAATTTTCCTGCGCGTTGTGTAAAAATTATTGAAATAATATAATGAAAAATAAAAATATTTATAATTACGAGTGATTGAGGTGTGCACTTTTTGATTTTCCATTTTTTAAAACTGCCATTACATGAATTATTATCACTATTAATTCATATTTATTATAATTACGCGGGTATTTTTTTCAAAACATTATTGGCTTGAAAATTTCTGCATGTGTTACTCATTAATAAAATAATCAATAAAATATTCAAATATTAATTCAATATAATTTATATCAATAAGTATTGCATGTACTATGAGAATGTATAAACTTTTTTTTTTTTAAAAAAAAAGATTGAGTTTTAATTTTTAAAAACATGAATGATTTTTTTATGCAAAAAATAAAGTCGCATGCTTAAATTATCGTTGTATTTATCATTCATTTTATTAACTATAATTTAAATTACTAATAAAATATTGGAATGAGTCTGAAATGGATCTGCATGACAAATTATTTTTCATTTAACAGTAACCATTCGTATGGTATTTAAAAGCTAATTATAATTAACGTCATAGGTGAGTTACAGAGATAATTTTAATAACAATATTTAATTGCTACTTTTTAAATATCACATAAATTTATCGGGTTATTAGCCACTGAAATTAATAAGTTAATTGGACTGTAAATAACAAAAATAAAAATACGCTTATATTTGTAGCTACGAATTCCCATGTACTAATAACTCATTAATACAGAATTAAAGAATATTGATTTTATTAATAACAGTAAAAAATAAATTTTTTACATTTTATTGTAATTAATCAAATCAGTTTTTAATTGATTATTTGCTCAGTTTATTAAATTAATGACGTATTTAAAAATTCAAAGTATTATATACGAAAAAAAAATAATTGACCCAAAAAAAATTTTGTTTAGCAAATTGAAAACTAAATTTTCCTTAAGGCGGGAAAAACTTTTCTTGAAGCAAGAAATTTTTTGAATTATGAAGTGAAGTCAATAATTTTCTTGGGGTAAAAACAAATTTCTTGCCCCAAGAAAAGTTTTTTTTGCCTCAAAAAAATTACTGACTTCATAATTCAAAAAATTTCTTAGAGCAAGAAATCCTTTTTTTTTATGTATAAATTAATTTATTTAATTTATGTAAAAAAATATATATATATTTAAATGAAACTATAATAATATTATATTTGTTTAATTCACAGATACCGAGAACATAAGATTTGTATTCGCAGCCGTAAAAGATACAATTCTTCAATTCAATTTAAAGGAGTATAATTTGGTGTAGGCATCATCGTTGTGATATAGTAGACATTGATTCAACATTATTCATACGACCCTCAAAGCGCACAAAATGTGTGAATATGAACTTTGTTGAGCGATTGAAACTAATAATAAAACTAAAACAAATTTATGCGTAAAAGATAAATATTCCGTGGTAATATAAATACATTAATTAATAAAGGAAAAATAATTCAAATTTAAATCGAAGATATAAAATTTTTAAGTATGAAATAATGGATATAATTAATGACTCGTGATGTTTTTTTTACATCATATGTAATACGAGTGTACCAATTTTAGTTAGATTTATTATACACACAACATACGCACATATATATGTACATACATATATATAGTTCGAAGATTCTAGCGGCAAAAAAATAAACAAAAAAAATTTTTAAACTTTTTTTTTTGTTTTTTGTTTTTGTTATTTTTTGAAATTAATAAAGACCTAAAATCTGAACGTCATACGTTCTCCTAAACTTTTTACTGTCGATACCAACAAAACTTATTTTTTTTCTTACTCTTTGTTGAATTTGTTACCTTTTTATAGCTTAGCTTAGACAAAATCAAGCCTGTCGTTTGTATGCGACATCGTCTGACTTTTATATAACAATTTTAAAATAATAAAGAAAAAAAAATAATGAAATTAATGCGACTAACGATAAGACGTGAAATAATTAAAAGCTATTTAATATAAGTAACAAAAAATATTTGACTCGATATGAGATTCGTATATAAACCTGTCGTCACGAACAGTGAGATCTCACCTTCGATAATTTTTAGATCGTATAGGATTGGATAAATTATTTAAAATAATAAACAATTGTGAGCTAGGCGGAATACAAAATAATAAACAATAAAACAATTAATGGACAATGAGCTTCTTTACACTATTATTATTATTATTAGTTGAAGAAAAAAGTATAAACAAGTGAGTAAGATTCTAGTGCCATTTACTTGTGTGGTGTTTGTTTGTTTTTTTTTTTGTTTTTATTCTTTAATTGCAGTTCTGCGTTAAATACAAAGCCAAAGTGTTTTTTTGTTTCTGTTTTATAACTAATTTTTTATATATAAAAGTATGCAACAAAATAATTATCGATTCTGCATGTAACTCAAATTTAAAATTCATCGTATAAATATTGTTATACATATAACTATTAGAGTGGTATCTTTACTAGTCACTTTAAAAATTTTTAATTTTACCTCAGAAAATTGTCAATTGCATTTAAATTTTTAAATTCATTACTTTAGCGCAACCAGACGATTTTACGGTGGTTTCATTCTTAATTTTTTTTTATTATTACTATTATTTATTTATTTTCTTTCTTTTAAAATTAAACTAAGTTAAAACATTCATTTTTCATGATACCAGCATCGAAACTTAAAACCAGTGCTTAACATTCAGTAGAAAAAAACAAATTTCAGTCCAGTGTCGCGAAAAAATATTAAAAGACGCGTAAATTGTAAATGTCTTTAGTCAACGGGCAGAGAAAAACTTGTTTTGACTCTTAAAAAAAAATATTAGTATATTACATGCCTAGGGAGAAAAGTAGGACATTATAACCTATGTGCGCAATTGACCCGAGTCGAATGCGAGTCCGATCTGTGTGTACTTTTTGTCATACGTGCACCAAAAGTTTAAATTCCCGCCCTGTTTATAGGGAAGAAAGATTCTTTTATGAGAAAACAAATAAAAATTAACGCATGCGCAATTCTTCACAGGTTAAAATGTCCTACTTTCCACTTCAGGTGTGTAATATACTAATTAATTAGATCTGTATCTAAAAGTTTAAATTTTTGTCTGAAAAAATGGCGTATGCGCTAATTTGCATCATTTGTTTTCTGATAAAAGAACTTTCTTCCCTTAAACAAGACAGAAATTCAAACTTTTGGCGCGGGTAATACTTCTGTTCGCTGACTGAAGACATTCGCAACTTGAACTCTGTTACTTGTCTTTTATTTAACAGTAACTTCAGATCATTAATTTTCATTACATAAATGACAGTTCTGTGATTAAGTTTTGTAAAAATTAATTGATCACATCATTGGTCTTAAATGAACTTGTTTCTGACTGAAACTTTAAGTTTCAATGCAGGAAATCATGAAAAATCTAATATGTAACTCGGAATGAAACACGATTTCAGACTGCGGCCAACTTCTCCCTGGTCTGAAATCGTGATTTCGTCCCTTGTCGTACAATATACTTGTGTTTGAATGGTTTTTGTCGCATCGCATTGATTGGACGTAGTCTTAGTCTTTCTTACTTAAAATCAAAAAATTTTTCAAAATTTTGAGTGACTGAGTATATTCCTCACAGATAAAAAAGAAGCTCAGTCACCGCTTACTGTCATCTGACAGCGTCAACTGAGACACCGTCGGATCGTCAAAATTTTTCAGTAACGATAATTTTTAAAAATACAAAGACGCTAAATATATTATAAGTGACAACACAGGGATACTTCAGCCATTTAATTATTTAATAAATAGTATTATTATTAATATATTTATGCAATTTATTAAATTTTTTGAGATAAAATTAATGATTTTAAATCGTGATTTAAAAAATTGCCAGTCAAATAAATAAAAATAAATATAATATATACAAAAAAATGAAACATAGAATAGGATGTATGTAAGCATCAATGAAGATAAAGAAAAGGAAATAAAAGAAAAAATGGAGAATATGAAGATTAAGAAGATTGTGACGAATAAAAATATTTCATTCACCCCGCCCTTAATAATAATATAAATAATAATAATAATAATAATAACAATAAGAATAATAATAATAATAATAATAATAATAATAAAATCTTTTACATTACGAAATAATTAGGAAACGACATCTATTTAATGTAAATAGATAATAAGAAAATGGGAGAGACTATAAAATTTTTTCACTGGTCTCTCCCATTTTCGTCGTGACCTGGACGAAAATGTGTCATTTGGGTTGTCCTTTAATCCGAGCTAAAATGGTCATGTGTGATCAGTTGATCATGTGCTTATTTTTTACACATTCTCGTAAATATAAAAAATATATATATGATTATATTTATATATAGTCTATTATTAATAATAAATTGTAAAATATGCTCATATGTAAATATTTATAAACGTATGCGAAAACTAAATTAAATAATCTTATTATTTATAATGGTTGGGCTTTTCCGTAAATGGCTGACCTCAAATTAAGGTAAAATTTTACAGATTTTCTAATTAATTAAATCAAGGACGTTTATCCCTGAATGAATTTTTGATGAATTATTGAATTATTGTTGATGAGATGTTAATTTTAAGAACTGCACTTTCACTATTTCAACGTACAAATAAACAGTTTGTTTTATTAAATAAAGTATACTGCGTGTATAGCCAGGGTTTAACTTTTCAAAAGTTTATCCTTTATATATATGAGTATATTTAGTTATTAATTTTACTTATTTGTCATACGATCAAATATAAGTATGTATGGTCATTTTTTTTAGATATCTATATTATATAAAATAAATTGTTTAAAGTGCTTTTTAAAATAAGATAAAAAAAACATTGTTAAATTATTTATTTTTTTTTATATACTTTTTCTATACGACTACATTTCTGTACCAACGTGTCATTTTTCAAAACTTTTTTAATTATTAAAGCCGCTGATTGTTTTAAAGTTACACTTAAAAAATCATGTGAATTCGATAAATTTATTTTTGGTCACTTTTAAAACTAAGCTCTATTAAATAAAAATTGAATATTTGAAAGCTGATCAGAATTTTCTCGATTCGAGTTAAGAAATTTTAAAAATTTGCACAAGAAATATTTTGCATTACGAATTGAAGAGAAAAACTTTTTCTCGCCCTAAGAAAATTTTCAATTTAAATTTATAATGGAGAAGAAAAAATATTTTTTCTCTATACAAATAATTCGAAAACTTTCGGAACACGATTCGCACATCCCTAATAATTATATTTGTATATTTTTTTACAATAGAGAATTGAAAAAAAAATTTCTACAAAAAGACTTGCCGTTTTATTGCAAAACATTTAAATATTTCTACAGCTCTCGGTACCACAAAACTAATTTGAATAAAAAGTAAAGATTAGAAACCCAAAAGCTTCTAATTAGACTAATAAAAATGATTAGAAATTATTTCGTAAGGGAAGTAATCAAAAACAAGAGTAGACTTGAAAATTAATGACACCTGAATTCATGGGTCGAGCGCTCATTTTCTACCGAATGGTTTCGTTCCTCTCACGTTAAATTTTTTGTGGTATCCATAAAAAAATATATAGATTTTATTTAGCTAATCCTTACATATATATTATATGTATAATGTACAAAAATATGATAAAAAAAAACGTCGCGAAAAATGTTCATTTTTATTGGATCGATCCTATGGAAACTTTAACGAGATCAGAAAAGTTTTCGCGGTTACTCAGAATTTTTGAAATTCAAAAATTATAAAAATAATTATTTTTACTTTTGTCTTATCACTAATCTCATTAGATTTTTTCAAAGCTATTTATAACTCATCTGTCAAAAATGACAATAGCAGAAATATCATTTCTGTCCACTGAGGGCTGGTTTTTACACTAAAAATCTAAATAAAATAATTTTCAAAATACGCAATAATACGATCAATTTTAAAAATGTGTTCAAAGATAATCTAATTACATTTTGTTACAATGAAATTTTTTTTATACTTTTTCGTTGATGGAAATAAAGTATTGAGTGTCCATAAATGGTACCGTGCCGACAATCGGTACTTTTATTCTATTGTAATATTTAAATAAATAAATAAATAAATAACATAACATAATAAAGTGTTTAGTAATTAATTAATAAAAAAAATAGCCGATGTATTGATATCAATCTCCTATAGACAATCTGCAAAACTATTAAGAAATCAAAACTAACTTATGTTAGTAAATATGTAAATATAAATAGGTCATTTTTTTAAAATAAATTATTTACAATGGTAATAATTGTTACATTTTTAAGTATACGAGAGAAATGTTCTCTTAAAAATTAGTGTTAGAGTGGCTGGTACTATCGAAACTCTTTATATAGTTCTATAAAAAAACGGAAGTGAAGGGAGCTTTTTTTTTAGCGAAAACTCCCCTTCGGAGTGAATTCCACTTCAAAAAGGGAATAGATAAAAAATCCAGTTTCTCCCACTACTTTGCTATGATGAAGTACATGCACTAATGCGCATGCGCAGTAATGACTCAATTGTAGAAAAGATTCTTTAACGGACACTATAGTTAAGTGCAAAATAATGGGCCTTTCTCCCACTAGGTCATGATGAAGTACATGAAGTTGTGCCAGTGCGCATGCGCAGAAATGACTCAATTGTAGAAGAGTTCTTTCGGACGAGTTCTAAGACCGTGCAAAAGAAGTATGAAGTTTACTGAGAAATCTATTAAAAGTTTCGATGGCACTGATTACTTTAAATTATTAACGGACCAGTACTGCCATTTTTACTGTACTCTAGTAGCAATTTAAGTCAAAATTTTGAAAGAACAACATATGTAGATATTTTACTTGTTTTGCGCAGATTTTATGACAATTGCTACTAGCATATAGTCGCTTTGAATTTTGGAAATAGAAAAATAATCTTAGGAATGTATTTGTTTTTTTTTTTTTAGAAAAATTAAAAATGTTCTGTTATAAATTTTACTCCGAGTGTATAAGAAATTGTTGGCTCATGTAAATTTTTTATAAGTTGACATAAACATTGGAAGAAAGTTACTTTTTAATTGGCATTTTAGAAATTTAGAGCGGCAATTTAGTATCGATATATTTATTAATTTTTGGTAGATGAGTATATTAATGTCAAATAAAATTTTATAATATAAATGGTGATAATATATAATTTAAGAATAACTATTTCTATTATTTCAAAGTTTTTAAAAATTCTGTGGGATCATATATTAATAAATATAGTCATGTATAATTTAATAAAGTATTTATCATCTGACCATTTTTCCTCGGCAAATTTATAATCAATATTAGATTTTTATATTATCTGCATTCGTAACAAATTACATTTATATTTTTTTATTTTCAAAACCCTGTCATGTGTGTACGTTACGCATTTACAGAAGAGACATGAGCCTCCATTAGATTATTTTTTAAATTAATAGAAAATCAAAAAGTAGTTAATTCAATAGTGATCAGATTCAATAATATGTATAAGGAACATGTGTCTGGCTGATTTTGTAACCAAAAGTACTATACAGTGTACGTAGGTTTAAACTGCTCACTGCCTGCGCTCGCTCAAATTACCCAGTTGTTCGCTATTTCAATGCGGTTTTGACACCACTGAGTTCTACATCGTCTTTGACACGTTGGTGCTAATTTATGCAAAATATATTGATGCTTATCTTTAATGTATTGATTAAACTGTTCGTTTACTATGACTCCACAGCATTTTGAACAAAAAATATTTCCTTGTATTATGTAATGATAAACACTAATTAAATAATTTGAATTATTTTGAACTTCCCGCTATGAAAATTTTAAATTTTCAAAATGAATACATCTACTGGTTTCTGTCTGATTTTAAAAACTTAAATTTTCATCAGATCTTGATATTTTTAAGTCCTAGAGCTCAAAAATTTACAAATAATAACATTTTTGAATACTGAACTCAGAAATAGCGGGAATTTTTGGGATTGGCTCGTAAAGTCAATCGTTTTTTCAAATTTTGTCTTTTCGTAGTTGATTATTTTAGTCGCTATATTAAAAGTATGCATCAATTTATATTGTACATATATTTATATAATTATCCCTAGATGTCAAAGATGAAGATGCAAAATTGAGTGTCAAAACTACTGACATAGCGAACAACTGTCCGTTGCTGGTATTCTCTATTGTTCGGTAATAAAGAATCAATTAAAAAACAATAACAGACTTAAGACTTAAGACCAGTAAAAAGATATTTTTTTCTGCTGTAGTCTTTATTGATATTACATTTAGAATAAAATCTTTTGAAATTTGATAATGTTCGAAAACGTACTTAGAGAATACTCGCATCAATATGATTTATTTATAATTATATGGGTGTTGATTGGTGTTCAAAAGCACTGATTTGTGGTGTTAATATTTATCTATTGTTAAAATAATAATAATAATAATGATAATAATAAAAATAAATATAATAAAGATAATAAAAAGTAATTGAATAAATCAAATTTTTATGATCGATCTATTATTTTCGACTCATTCACTCACATTAGATTATCTCTGTATTCTTTTATTTTTATTAATTATTCTGATTATTTGCGCGGTAAATTTAAATATTTGAAAAACAAATAATTAGAAACTGGGGAAAAATTTTAAATCGTATGTCAAAATTAAATGGCGGCAAAATATGATAGAAAAATATTTAAAATATTAAAAAAAAAAACACTTGAGTGTTTGAACAAACCTTGGCGGGGAAATAATATGCAGAAGGGTGTCCTAATACACTTGGAGATTTGAATTAAATTGCTCCAAGTGTATTTCAGCTAAAAAACGTCACTTAACTGCTATTTCCCACCAGACGATGCCAGATGATTTTGCTCAGGAACTAGGAAGTCATCAACATCAGCCATCAGCAAAATTTTACACTAGCACTAAACACTCAACACTAGCACTGAACACTTAACTGCGTCACAGACACTTTACGCAATTTAAATTTTACAAACACCACAACTTAATTAAACAATAACTATGAGCAAAAAATTTAATGGATAATTACACGAAGACACTGCAATACTGTGTTTTAATTCAAATGTAGAGAAGGATCTGGACTACAACTGCCATTCTCGATCATACTGACTGCTGCTATCGAACCGTCAGTTGATACCCAGCAATCGATTTTGCGATTCATCGACCTCCCCCACTCTACCAAAAATTTGAACGTCGAGTACAGTGGCGCCAACGGCGCGAAATTTCAAAATTGAAATTTAGTAATTTTATTCAAATTTATTTATGTCAACAATTATATTAATTTCACTAAAAACTATTCTCTAAATTTGTTATTTTTTACTAATAATTTGTTAATTATTCTAATAACTCGCGCGGTAAATTCAAATATTCGAAAAATAAATTATTAGAAATTAGAGAAATTAAAAATCATAAGTAAAAATAAAATGGCGACTGAATATGATAGAAATATTTAAAATATTAAAAAAAAACACTTGAGTGTTTGAACAAACATTGGTGGAGAAATAATATGCAGAAGGGTGTCCTAATACACTTGGAGATTTGAATTAAATTGCTCCAAGTGTATCGCAGCTAAAAAACGTCACTTAACTGCTATTTCCCACCAGACGATGCCAGATGATTTTGCTCAGAAACTTGGAAGTCATCAGCATAACCATCAGCAGCTTCACACTAGCACAACACTCAACACTTATACCACAGACACTGCACAATTTAAATTTTACAAGCACCACAATTTAATTAAACAATAACTATGAACAATAAATTTTATGGATAATTACATGACGCCACTGCAATACTGTGTTTCAATTCAAACGTAAAGAAAGATCTGGACAACTGTCGTTCTCGATCATACTGACTGCCGCTATCGAACCGTCAGTTGATACTAAGCAATCGATTTTGCGATTCATCGACCGCCCCCACTCTAGCAAACAACGTCGACTGCAGCGATGCGCAGTAGCGCCAATGGCGCGAAATTTCAAAATTGAAATTTAATAGTTTTATTAAAATACTATCTCTGTCAATAATTAGATTAATTAAGATGCATTTGGAAATGCTCTAGCTCTAGTTCTAGCTTTCACTACATGACAATGTTTAGCTAGAGCTACATCATTTCCGTATGCAATCATAATCAAGGCCTCTAGAGTAATCAATTTATTGACTACAAATTCTTATTAATATAAATATAAATAGTAAAAATGTGGATAGTTATACTTTTAAAAAATATTGTATCAATTAAAAGTCAGTTATTGCGCAATACCATAAAAGAAATTCAAAATTTTGGGGTTAGTTTACATAAACTGTAAATTTACAGCTAACAAGTTAAGGGATGGTTGGAAGAATCTTTAATCTTTACTCATTTTCTCTGCTCATGCGAATTCAAAAAGTGGGGATCAACGCATGCGCGATTCCCCTTTTTATTTTCTCTCTAATTTTCAATACAAGTGCCCTTACATACGATTGTCAGTGTCTGTAACACTTTACTAATATACCACAACTTCCCCATCACCCTTAATAGTAACTAAAATAATCTTCTTTAATTTTCGTATCGCACTCAATTACAAGTGTCATCGATTGTCAATTGATTGTTTATTTGAATAACAGAAACTATATAATCTATAAATTTTGAATTTCACAAATACTTTTTAGTGATAAGTATAAAATATTATAAATAAAATTCATGGAATAAATCACTGCCAAAGAAGTTTAAATTTTTCGTTTAAAATCTAATAAATATTAACTCTGCCAAAGTTTTGATATTTATAAATAAATAAATAAATAAATCATGAGTCTTTTACTTGAAGAAGATGAAGTTGACGAGTAAGTTTTTTATAAATTATTTAAAAAGTTTAAAAACTTGAACTTAAGAGCTATAAGTCACAAAATTTCTTTTGAATGAAAGCAGATTTGAAAATCAAATTTTGAATTTTCAAAATAAACGTTTGAAAAAAAAAATTTTGTCATTTCTGTTATTATAAAATTTATTGGAGATCAATATAATTATTCTTGATTAAAAGTAGTAATTAATTTTCGAGTCCTTAGAATTAAATTTAATTAATAATAATTAATTTTATGTTCTATTAATTTTAAAAACAGTTCGCATTAGAGTCAAGTGTCATATGTAGATGAGTAAACGTGATAAGCTGGTTTCCAGTGATGTTTAGTATGATATATATAAATATATATATATATAAAAATAATATTCTATTTTTATTTTATTTTTCAAATGGCTAGTAAGCATACATCGTTGACATGAATACATTTGACCTATAGAAGATTGAAAATTACTCTAGTAAAATCTTTTTTTTTTATACCTGCGTTTTCAATTGCTACTTAATATTTGTTCTCCACATTAATTAAAGAAAAATAAACTAATCAATAGAAGCTTTAGTAAATTAATTAAACTGGTTTTTTAACAATCAAGAAATTCAATTATTTTTTATAACAATGAAAAAGGAAGAAATAAAAATATATGTTAATTAATTAAAATTTGTTTGATTTATATTTACTATAGATAATAAATATGAATACTATTATGAGGTAAAAAAACATTAAATTAATAAAATTTGATATTTCAAAAATAAATTTTAAAAATTCAAAATTAGTGAAAATTAATTTTTTGTGTTTATCTATTTTTTATATACTTTTTTTTATGATATATTAAAAGTCCAAAAATGGACATTGGATATAAATAAAAATAGTACATCTAAATATTACTACATTGAATGTAAAATAACAAAAGGTTGAATTGATTGGTTGGCAACAGTTTTCAATCGATCTTCGTCTATTAATAAGAGTTTACTTAAAACACAAAAGATAGTTTTTTAAATCTTTATACATTTTCTTAAGTTTAAATGCAATATCAATACGGATAGTTTATAAATAAACCGATCACTAATAGTAAATAATTGATATGGGTTTTAAAAACAGCTCATATACAATGAAAATTTATGATTTTCAAAAAACAGCCGCTAATAAAATATGAAAAAGAAAATTTATTATTTACTTTGTCAAATAAAGACATTTTTTAAATCATTCATGGAAAATTATTTAAAATCAAAGTTTTTTTCTTTTATTTTGTAGATATATAGAAAGATCCAATCAATTTAAAGTATATGTATTCTATGTTATGAGTTTATTTTTAATTATAACAAAATGTGTGACTAGGATGTATTTTTAGATTTATCTACATCGGAGAAAACGGAAAACTAAACAGGAAGAAAGTCACGCACAACCCTCATTTTTATACTTTGTCACTTTTTACACCCCTAGAATTTTAATAAAAGGCCTCAATAAGTATATATGCCACACCCTTAATATATTGACATAGCAACTGTATTTTATTCGAGTCATAATTTATAATTTTTTCTATTGAAAACAAGAAAAAACAATTTTATAAATATAATATAATGGACATTATTTATAAATATGGCTGATAATAAGTGAAAGCTTACATGCAATACAAAATATAAAAAAATAAATCAAAGTTACGCGTATAGCGCCTCGATTTCCAAACTACAAATCGCATTATTCGTACGGTCTTCCTGTTTCGACTCAAATATTTTTAAGTCAATGACGCTATAATCACATTTTTAACGATTAAATTCAATATTTTAGATTATACATTACCTTCATTAGTATACAAGTATCAATTATTACAGAATTAGCCATGTGCGCACACATAACTACTATAAAAATGTGTATTTGCATACATATATCCCCAGGCAGTTTTCTAGTCCTCTTTTTTGGTGGCGCTGTCATTATCCATGTGTACGATTAATACTGATAGTTTAATAGTATTAGTATTTTCGTGACAGCCAATAGGTTGAAAAAATATTGTAAGCCATAATGATTGGATCTATCACGAAAAAAATTGTAGCTACAACACAGCTGTAGTTGGTTACGACAGATTGGAGTAAAGAAATGCCAAACCTTTGGAATAACCTCAATCACACGTGTAGTAATGTCTCTGAAAAACTCTGAAAAAGTCTTTAGAACTGAGTTTTTTTTTAGAGAAAAGCCTGAAAAATTTCCACCAAGGAATTGCGAAGCAATGATATGTGTTCTGCTAACGCTTACTCGGTCCCAGCTGATTTACTCACATAAATTAGTATATTACACACCGAGGAAGAAAAGTAGGACATTCCAACTCATGTATATAATTTCCTACACGAGATGAAAGCAAGTCCTTCCTTCGTGGTGTCTACGATTTTTCACCAGATTTTCACCTGAAAGTTTAAATTTTTTCCTCTGTTTTTGGAAAGAATGGCACATACGCTAATTTTTATAATTTCTTTTCTCATAAAAGAAAACTTGGTCTTTCTTTATAAATTCTATAGAATCCGGGGTATCTGAATTTCCATGTCTATCGTTTATTGATACAAATATATGAATTTATGTTGGATTTCTATAGGAAACCATATATAAGTAGGGCATAATATAAAAGTAGATAAATAAAAATAGAATCAATTGAGAGAAATTATTTGGCCAGAAAAAAACAAGAAAACGGAATAGTTTATTATTTTTGATATTCGTAGAATAAATGAAATATTATGCAGCAGTCGGAATATAGACTAAAGTAAACACTGGAACTGCAAGAAAAATCTAAATAATAAATATAATAACGGTAGTCAAACCAGTGGGGGAAGATAATTGTGAAGAAGTGAAGGACATTGAAAGAATTGGAAAAAGTGGGGTGTGTTATAAAGCCTACCGTCACAATCGAACAAGTTCATTCGAAGCGCGCCAGTATATTTGTATATAGTAATATTGTAATCGTTTAAGCCTTTATTGAATCAACTAAACTTTCAAAGTTTTAATTAAACTGTAAATCCATTACGTTTTATAAATTAACTATTAGAAACTTTGATGCTTTTTTGTGAATATTGTTGTTGTTAAAATAAATTTAGTTATTTATATATTTATATAAAAATGCCAACTTGCACATGTGAGAATTTATCTAAAGACGAGTTGAATACTCATGTCTGTCAACTTAAAATTTCAAATGATTGTGAATCGGGTTTAGAAAAGGAACGAGGTATTGCGGAAAAATTTGATAGCATTGTTAGGTATGAGTTTAAATTATAAAACGTAAATAAATGATCAAGTATAAGACCATTTAAAAATTTAAAATTTTCATTTAACAGTTTATTTAATTCACTTGAAATATTTTAATTTTTTTACGCAGCGTAAATTTGAATATTTAACAGATAAAATAAAGTAAAAACGAATACTTTATTCCTAAGACTTAATAACAATTTTTTTTTTCATTATTTTTATTCTGGGTCTAAATTTGTTCCGTTTTCCTTTTTTTATGGCGTTGAAACTTTTATATATGTCTGTAGCGTCCGAGTAACTTGAAAAGACTTTTATTCTAAAGAAAAAATAGCCACTTGGCTTAATTATAAAACATTAGTCTTTTGTAGTTTTAAATTAAACTAAAGTTATTCTTCATAACTAGCAGCAATAATTTACTCTGGTAAATTAAGTAGAAATTATGCCTAATACCACTGGATTAATTTGAACGTAATAGGATTAATGAATTGATATTTTATCGGTAGTCTATTAATTAATTATGCTTGAGATAATTATTTTGTACATTAGTTTCACTGTACAAAATTTGCCGAATGAACGCAGATTCAATCCAGAGTGAAATTTACTCCGAAGAGTTCAATACTAAAATTCAAATTGAAAAAAAATCCAGATCACTCCGAGATGGAGAAAATTCAAATTTGAATAAAATCTGTAATCACTGATTTTTTACAGTGTATTTTATTTTTCAATTTTATTTCTAGATACAGTGATGGATCAGTACGGCTCAGAAATCCAAATATTGAGTTGATGGATCAAGACATCCTTTACCATCTAGCTCTTGGAAGTGGTTCTCATGACCTGGTCGAAATGTTTGGTGATGTAAAGGTATAAATAAACAGTAAAATAATTATATTAATAAGTATTTAATACTGAGCTCATTCATTAATCGTTCATTATCGTCTGCTTATCATAACTTAAATTATTTTTATTTAGTATAAGTCGTTATTATGTTATTTTATCTCAAGTCATTTAATATTGTCCTCGAATTACATATCAATAAATTACGACCATTGATAAATCTTAATAATAATATGTGCAATAACGAGTTTAATGTTATCGTTAAATAAGTTGATTTCGGTTAAAGTTGATATCACTCTATTTAAAATTGTGTAATTAACTTTTATTTTTAATTTCATGTACTATAAAAACTATTTAAAAATGCAATAAATAAAAAACTTGATTTCAATCAGTGGCATAATTTATATACTGATATTATGTTCCGTATGATTAACATTTAATCCTTATTTTGTAATATAAATTACGTAAAAAATTTAATTATATAAACAACGAGAACGTTTTTACAGTACTTTCAAATGGACTTTTAATTTCATTTTCAAATATATTTACAACAATGAGTATGCGTGCGTAAATTGACCTTATTTTATTTTCTTTATTAACTTACAGTTCGTCTGCATGGGGGGAACACCAAAGCGGATGGAGAACTTCGCCTATTTTATTATGAAAGAAATAGGTCACAAGCTTCCAACTGGTACTACTTTACTGGATATCAGCCAGTACTCTTATCGCTATTCCATGTACAAAGTTGGTCCAGTTTTATCAATCAGCGTAAGTATATTAATCATTATTGACAGTTTAAGTAATAAAGAATGGGTAATGTTGAATAAAACATACCTTATATCTTAACTAGTACCTAAAGGTTTGTTTTTAATAATTTAAAAATTAATTATATCTGTCATGATGGTATTCATTGTTGAAAAATTTATTCATTTTTAAGGATAATTGTCATAGAAATTTAAGAAAATTTTTTAATTTTACATGAATACTCTATCAAAAAAATTCTTGTGAGATTCCATGGAAACCCATAGGAATTCATATAGAAAAGTAACGATTTATGTAAGAATCTATAGGAATTAATAAAGGAGTGTATGGATTTATATAAAAACCCATGTAGGATACCGTAGGTATCTGGATTCCCATATGGAAAATTCTCATAGGAAACTGGGTATCTGCATTCCCATGTGGAAAATTCTCATAGGAAATTGGGCATCTGAATTCCTATGTGGAAAATTCTCATAGGAAACTGGGTATCTGAATTCCTATGTGAAAAATTCATATGAGAAACTGGGTATCTGAATTTCCATATGGAAAATTCTCATAGGATACGGAGTAACTGAATTCCCATATCGAACATTCTCATAGGAAACTGGGTATCTGAATTCCTATGTGAAAAATTCATATGAGAAACTGGGTATCTGAATTCCTATGTGGAAAATTCTCATAGGAAACTGGGTATCTGAATTCCTATGTGAAAAATCCCTATGAGAAACTGTGTATCCGAATTTCCATATGGAAAATTCTCATAGGAAACTGGGTATCTGAATTCTCATGTAGAAAATTCTCATAGGAAACTGGATATTTGAATTTCTATGTGGAAAATTCATATGAGAAACTGGGTATCTGGATTCCCATGTGGAAAATTCTCTTAGGATACTGACTATCTGATTTCCCATATGGAAAATTCACATAGGGAACTGAATATCTGAATTCCTATGTGAAAAATTCATATGAGAAACTGGGTATTTGAATTCCCATGTGGAAAATTCCTATGAGAAATTGGGTATCTGAATTTCCATATGGAAAATTCTCATAGGAAACTGGGTATCTGAATTTCCATGTGGAAAATTCTCATAAGAAACTGGGTATCTGAATTCCTATATGGAAAATTAATATAGGAAACTGGGTACCTGAATTTCCCTGTGGAAAATTTACAAAGAAAGCTATGGGTACCTAAATTCCCATATAGAAACTTGACATAAGAACTTGAATGTATGGATTTCTCCATGGGAAATTCTTACAAGAATCTGGGTTTCTATATGAGTAATTTCTATATAGAATCCAGAGCAGTATGTAAAATATTTCTATAATATTATGGTCATTGTTACCATACTATTATGGTATGCATTTAAATTACTTATAATTTTTTATTGATATTCAAACTACCATGAAACTTTATATCTTACCATTGTCACAATATTTACTTACGCAGAGAAAAATAAATACTAAAAATTAATCAACATATATGCAAGTAAAAGTAATGGTAGAAATCAAACAATATGTTCTCAAGTTTCTCAATTTATTAATATACATACTCATGTTTGAATAATAAATACTATATTACCGATTATAAATCGCGTCACTAATTCCAAAAAGACATATTTTTATACGCTCTTTTGAATTTGGAGAATCTTCTACTGTCTAAAAAGCGTATAAGTCATTTTATTGCATAAATGAAGACTTATTTTAAAGCTCGAAATTGAAAAGAAACTTTTAAATACCGAAAGATGTTTTTATCCATTAGTTTAGATAATAAATAAATAATATTTTTGTTTACGAATGATAATTGTTAGTAAATATTGATATAAATAATCATTTATAGAGTAACAAAACATGTTTATAATGTTAAAATAAGAATCATAACATAGCAATAATTTTGATATAATATATATTCTTTTTCTAGCACGGAATGGGGATCCCATCCGTAGGGATATTGTTGCACGAAGTTATCAAACTAATGTATCATGCTAAAGTTCGTGACCCCATATTTATTAGAATCGGAACATGCGGCGGAGTTGGCCTTGAAGGTGGAACAGTCGTTATAAGTGAAGAGGCAGTCGATGGAATGCTCAAACCATACTACGAAGTGGTACGGAAGTATTCTATTACTTTATACACCCACTCATGTTAATACTTTACTTGACGGACTTAATTTATGATAAAATACCGCAAATGACCGACTTATACCTATTTGCAGTAAAATTGCCGCGCACTTCCTGTATACTACAGTAGTAAACTTCGGTATTTTCCCATCGCGGTTATTTTACTGTAAATTACAGTGTTTTTACCCTAAAGATGTGTTTATTAGAGTAATTTATGAAGAGTATATACCAGAGAATAAATGAAAAAAAAAACTGATGTTAAATTAACAATTTTAATTAAAAATTACAGCCAGTGTTGGGTAAAATGGTTCGACGGCCAGCCAAATTAGATAAACAGTTAATAAAGGAGTTGAATGCAATGTCGCATCCTGAAGATCCTTATGATACAGTGATCGGCAAAACAATGTGCACACACGACTTTTACGAAGGCCAAGGTCGTCTTGACGGCGCATTCTGTGAATTTACGGAGAACGATAAAATGGAGTATCTTCAAAAGTTGCAGAAAGCAGGGGTTGTAAATATCGAAATGGAAGCTGTAGCTTTTGCAGCGCTCACACACCACGCAGGGATTAGGTCTGCTATTGTATGCGTTACGTTGCTAGACAGACTGAAAGGCGATCAGGTAATTAAATATTCAGGTAACTAATGATTATTTCTTATATATAGTTGATTTTCTTTACTTTTTTTTTGTACCCAGTTAATGGCACCTAAGGAAGTCTTAGAGGAGTGGCAGAAGAGACCGCAAATTTTAATATCACGATACATTACCAAGTACCTTCAAACAAAAGGCCGCTTATCACTAGAAGGCCATGGTTCTATGGCGGTTAAAAGCCCACGGCGTTTCAAACTCGTGCAACAGGAGTCTGAGAATTACGACTAAGCTCCTAGTTTATTAATTTTTCCTCTAACATTTTTCCAAAACTATTTTTTTTCTTTTTCATTCACGAATAAAATTTAAAAGTTCTGTCTCTCAATTAATACTTATCATTGACGAGACTGAAATGAACTTTACGGCTTTAAATAATTTAAATCTCGGGTCGAGAACCTCAATATTATAAATTTTAGTGTCATTTAAATATTATTTTTAGTTTAGTTTATTGATTTATTTATTAATTCAAAGCTAAAGATAAAAACTTTTAAAATTCATTCTTGTTAAGTTAAAATCACAAACTATTATTATACTTTTGTACTATTATTAAATTTTATACTTATTTTTTAATGTGTTCAGTTATTTAAACTATTATTTAATAAGTTTAATATTAAACTACTGGCACTAGTGGAGAAAGAATGATAATTTTGCCGCGTTGCTGACGCAGCACACAAGTACAAATGAGTGCCGGTTTTAATTGCATGTGGCAAAAAAAATTAATAAGCTAACATAATACTTAAATGAAAATAATATTTAAAAGTTTAGAAAAAAAAAAATACTAATAAAAAATGAGGGAATTGTTTAGATGCGACTCCGCCTATTTTTGGACACACAAAAATCGAAAGATAAAAATATCAATTCTTCTCTGCAGTGGATTTATGAATCCTTTATTAAAAATTCTTGTGATTGCATGGGAACCCATAGGAATTCATATAAAAATGTATGGATTTATGTAAGAATCCATAGGAATTAATATAGGAGTGTATAGATTTCTATAAGAATCCATGTAAGAAACCATGGGTATCTGGATTCCTATGGGAACTTGGATACATGGTTTTTTTGTGGGAAATTTATATAGGAATCTATTTCTATATCTCTATGATAAAAATCCATACGGGACTCTAGTCTAGATTCCTATATGGATTCTCCTATGGGGTTTTTGGATGGATTCCCATATGGTTTCCTATAGGAATTCAGTATCGATCTCGATATAGATTCTCACATGGGTACTTATGGAAATCCAGTTCCCTATGTGAAGTTCTTACATGGGAATCTCGGTACCCATAATTTCCTATGTGGTTTTTCCATATGAAAATCCAGATATCCATGGTTTCTTACATAGATTCTTATATAAATTCATCTACTCCTATATGAATTTCTATGGGTTTTCATGCAATGGTTTTTGCTGAAATTTTTTGATAACCATTTTTCGATTTTTAAAATTTGAAAATAGACGGAACGACACATCTACTCAATTACCAGAAGTGAAAATAGAAACAATAAATCTACCTTTTAATTACATATCCAATATTATTACAGTAAAAAAAGTTGATTTTTGAACGAAGATAAAATAAAAAATAATTGAATTTACAGCAGTTAAATTTGTCAATGCTTACTAATAAAAGCATTTGTTCTTTGTTAATAATGAATCTTATATAAATTTTTCAGTGGCCTATACGTTTTTACGCAGATAAGTGTTTATTCAATTTTTCTAATACCTCCATCAAAACTTTTAGTTTCAGTGTCTATAGCCAACCAAATTAAGCAAACCAGATAATTAACTTCGATAATTATCGATGTTATTCAATCATACATAATTTGTCTGAAATTAACTTGGTTCAATTTACTGGCATTAAAACTTAGTTTTGATGCAGGTATTTGTAAAAATTTGTTGTAACTCAGGACGAAATGGTAATTTTGATGAGTAGTAGATTATAGCTACTCGAGCCACGTAAATGTATCGTTCATTATATACCCTAGCGGATTCTATCAGAATTTTTGAATAGGGTTACCATGCAATATACTATTTTTTCGCACAATTAAACTTTTACTTTCAGTTTACAATAAATTTTGAACCTTAAGATAAACCGGAACCTAAATTCAACCTTTTAAAATCCATTAAACCAATCCGCTAGAGTGATATATTATTAATCTCAGAAAAATATTTATTATAGTCTGCTATTATATAGAAATAGAATTATAATAAAAGCTTCGTAATTTATTTTGTTGCTTTTTTTTTAAAATTAAGTCGAATGTTCAAGAAGAATTCGATTCATAGTTTTAAAAATTACAAGGAAGAAAAATGTGAGTTGCTACAACAGCAGCTGTAGTTAAGGTTACTTCAAATTAAAGTGAAGAAACGCCTTCAGCTTTGAATAACCTTAACTACATGTGTAGTAACGCTAACTACAATCAGTAATGTTTACTACAATATTTAGTTATCAATGCTACTATAGTTAAGTCTGCAAAAAAATAGGCCTTTGTCCATGAAGTCCATGAATTTGCACTAATGCGCATGCGCAATAATGCCTGCTGTAGAAAAATGGTGGGAAGAGATCATTTTTTTTACAGACTATAGCTGTCTGCAAAAGAATGGGCCTTTCTCCCACTACTTGGCTATGATGAAGTCTATAAATTCGTACTGATGCGCATGCGCAGTACTTAATTGTAGAAAAGATCATTCTTTTACGGACTTAACTATAGTTGTCTGCAAAAAAAATGAACTTCTCGTCTACTAGGCTACGATGTCCATAAATTTGCATTAATGCGCATGCGCAATAATACCTTTTGTGGAAAAATGGGAGAAAAGATCATTCTTTTACGGACAATACTATAATATTGTAGCTGGGATAACATTTTTCCATGTGACATCATTAATTTTTTAAACAATATTTCTATAATGAATTACTGCGTAAAAATGCTAAAAATTATTGAAATGACAAAAATATTTAAATATAAAAAATTATCACTATTTAATATTAATATTATACTTAATGACATTAAAAGATCAATTATGATTATAAGTGAAACGCATAAAAGAATGAATTGTTAAACAATATTAAGTGTTATACTGTATTTAGTAGTCACAAATGTTGAATGTATATGTTGACTTAACATACTTGCAAGAAAAATAATTATAATAATAATAAAAAAAACACAGTTTTAAATTTTTTAACGAAATTTAAATAACGTATCATTGAAATTAATATCTTCAATTTGTTTTTTTCCTTAAAAACAACGACATATCTGTGATGCATTTGAAAAAAAATACATAAACACAACTAAAAATACTTATACAATAATTGTTAACTGTATTGCTATTTTTATTGACTTCTTTGGTATATATTATATTTAAAGTCTGTCCGTGGATTTGAACCATGTCTTTTATCCGTCGATTTATTTTAATTCGTTTATTATGAACAATGTTAACACACTATTATAACTTGTATTCTATAATAAGAAAAAATTTACACCTAGAGTCATGTGGGACAAGTGTGCGCACACTTACTCACTGCTAACACTTGTCTTACATGAATCTATAATATAAATAATTATAAAAAATTAATTTGAATAGCACAAAGAATGCTCAGATTGTAAATATCATAGTATTCTATATGTTAGAATTGATTATAAATATATAATTAATTAATAGATTATTAAATACAGCCGAATTCCATTAACGTGGACAGTTAGTCTGAAGGGGCGGAAATTTGCTAGAAATTTTGACTTATCGAATGCCCTTTCTTTAAAAAGTAAACTACAGCGCATGCGCTCTTAATCTATACGATTGGTGCATATATATAAGTGGGGGTAAAGATTCAGGGGAAGTTCTGAGTTAATGGAATTCGACTGTAAGTTATTAATTTGATCAAGATATTGTTCAGACTATATTCTTGTTCTTCTCCAGACTACTAACACACATAAATATGTATATTATACTAAATTTATCATTTATACGTAATTGGATAATTAAATTACGTACTAAATATAAATGTTAATAAATTAATTCATGTCCTTTTAAAAAAAACGATGTCGGTATAATGATTGTAATAAAACGTTGTTAATTGTATGTTTATAAAAGGACAATAAAGCGATCTGAATATAATTTTTTGAATTAATAGACATTTTTTTCTGTATTCTAGTAAAAAAATTTTGAAAAATGGTTGACCCTGCGGGAAACCCAAAACCCCACTGTTTTCGAATGCAGGCTGAATCTAGATTATCTGTAGAATTTCTATAGAAAGTCTTAGAAGATCCTGAGCAAAATTTAAACGTCCGATGGATGATTCCCCTTAAAAAGTAAACTATAACGCATGCGCTCTGACATATATATATGGTGGTTCGGCTTCACTCCGCGAGATGGCATTCACAACTCGCGCCTCTCGCAATACCTTGTCTCTATGCCTGTTTCAATATATAACATTTCCAACATGTAACTTCCAACACGGTGTCTTAGGTGGGGTATACGATAGACACACCTAACTGAGGAGCCTCAGCTATCGTATACTTAGACGAAACACCTCTCACCCCACAAATACCTTTTTTCATCTCTCCTCTTCTCATTATTACTCACAACGTTTCACTCTTTGGTAGTTATAATAGCGACTTCGGCAGTGATTATTGCAATCTAAACCTAAAGTATCGTCGCCAAATATATGTGCGATGGACATATAAATATACATAGACACAAACAAATGTATAGGGTCGGAGACAGTGCAGGTCGTAGTGGGGGTTAAGATTGAGGGGAAGTTCCGACTTAATGGCTCCGACTGTACAGAAAAAAATTTGGTTATAATTGCTAATTTAAATAAGGGCAGAGGACATAAAAATATATTTACAATTTTTGTTAAATATCCAATACATTTTATTCATATTATTACCCTTCGGGAAGTTAATACATTGGAGTTATTCCTATTATTATATTTAGCTTAATATCTTATAAACTCCCAGAAGTACACTTTAGAATAATAGTAATAGTAAAGAATAATAAAATAAAAATAATACTAATAAGTATAATTTGTATCGTTCAAAATGTTGATTAATTGCTTTGTAATATTTAATACCCGGATTAGTTAGAACTTTCTAAACATAATCAGCCTCTTTTTCTTATAATCAACAACTATAAAAAATTTGTTTAAATCTTACTTTATAAAGACGACATAACCTCGCTCTTTATTAATCTCATAGTACGACTTTGTGTTCTGAGGGAAGAAAATTATCAATAAATTATAACTAATTTTTTTATTACTATTACCAATAACTTGATTTATTTAAACAGTTACTTATCGTTAATAATTAATTTATTATTATTCAAAATTATTAAAGTTACTATCACAAACTCGTCGATAATTAATCGATAAATAGCCAGTGGTATTTAGCAATAAGAATTATAATTTTTATATGTTTTATCTCTTCGCAATTAATATTATGAAAATAGTATCGAAAAAAATATACATATATTGGTATTCCTTCTAATGTAACGAAATTCGATTTGTTTCATACAAATTCATTGATTTTATTTCTGATTAATGTTTGAATTTGGAAAATTTTTAATTAATTATTCTAATGAATGGTATCATATGTTATAAGTAGGGTAAAAGTACCATTTTTGACCACTTTAGAGCCTATTTCAGCCACTTAGAAATTTAAAATAAAATAATTTGTAAACTACGCAATAGTACAATTCATTTTAAATGTGTTTAATACTATTCAGTCCGCAAAAAAATGATCCCTGGTGGATCCGAACTACGGTAAATTACAATAATTACTGTAATTCTAAAGAATTACGGGAAAATGAAGACATTTTACGGCAACAGTAGAAGTGAATAAGGAATTTTCACCGTACTCTGTAAACATAAATAAGTGGAATAGGTGAATATTCACTAATTTCAAGTGCAAACCGAAACACTTATTGAAAAAGTGGTTCGATTGGTACTCAGAATTAGTGAATATTCACTTATTCATGTTTAGAGAGTACATTTGCAGTAAGAAAACGATAATTTTCCATAATATGGTGGAAAGCCTGCGATATTTTACCGTAAAGTGAAGTATTGTACTTTAAAAACTCTACTAATAGAGAAGCATACGGTGCTTAAGGTAAAAATGCTGCAAATTATGATTAATTGTGATATTTTACTACAATTAACTATAAAATATCGCATATTATTGTAAATTACCATCCATTGCGGCAAATTTACCGTAGAAAGTTACGGTGTTGCCGGTAAATTACGGTAAATTTCCGTAATTTAGATTCACCTGAATCTTTTCTTCCACTGATTAACTGTAATGAAGTCTAAGTATTCACTAACACGCATGCGCAGTAATGACGTGGTTGTAGAAAATTAATGAGAGATTATTTTTTACGGACTTAACTACAAGACACTGATAAAGTTCACTTCATTTTTGAAGTTTTCATTAATTTAAATAAAATATTAACTGTCAAAAAATGAAGTAAAGGCTACTTTTACCCTATCAATATAAAAATTAAAATTCTTATTGCTTGAATAATTCTTTTATAATATTTTTTTAAAAGCTAAAATTTAATTGTTTTTTATTCAAATATAGTACAAAATAATAAAAAGGATAATTAATAGCCTAATGTGATAAAACTATAGTCTTGATGATTAAAAAATAATGAATATACAATTGAATTTAGTTTAAAATGTAATAAAAGTAATAACATAATTATATTTAAAATATCGAAGGCAAAGTAATAATTAGCAATAAAAGCTCTCATTCGCTTACAAAACTGTAGGCTTGATTTTTTGATTACCCAAGAGATGTTATTAATTTTAAATCAACTTCCTTTGGGAATTATTTTATTACTTTTTCTAACATCATCGGCGTATTTTGGCACACGCTTTTTTTTTTTTTTATTTTATTCCACCCAATCAATCTTCCAATAAACTCATAGTTCAGTTTTATTACGATCGCTATCAGTTAGTCGTTTTACTGTTCATTTTTTCCCTTAATTATGTCTATATATTTTTAATTAAATTTAATTAATTACTATAGATTGAGCTACGTATGAATATTGGTAAATTTACTTAATAAACTCGTATTAGATATTGTCTAATAAATTCCGATATTATCATTTTTCCTTCTTACATTTTTTAGTTTATTTTCATCTATCAAATCCATCGTATTTCATTTTGTCAAGAGTATCGAGAGTATTTTTTCTAAACTAAGTCATAGTTTAAGTTTTTCAAACTCGTTAAATTAATTTGTTAGTTATTTAAAATTTTATACAAATAAAGTTTTTCATATTTTTTTGTAAATTTTTAAAAATTTATTCCCGTAAACTTTAAGTTTATTGAGCTTCGATACTTTTTTTTTTTTTAAATTCAAAAGAAAATAATAGCATTCACAAAATTTTAAAAATCAACATTAATATAATTTTTTTAAATTTTCTGTCCATCGTATTTTAAATTTCTATGTCCTAATTACACATACTTTATCACTGCTGATTAAAAAATATCACCTTTAACATATTTAAATATCTAAATTTTATTATTTTTTTTTAACTAAATTTTATAAAAATTTATTAGGAAATTAATTAAAAAATTTACCATCAATTTTACTTAATTAAATTTGATAACAATTAATTAAACTTTCTTATTAATTATAATAATATATGTCTAATTTATCAGCGAAACAAATACTTTATACTATGTATAAAAATTACTGAAAGAAATATTGAATATAAATAAACTAACTCTCGATACTTATTAAAAAAATCGGACGGATTTGACTGTATGACCCTTTTGTTCAGTACTAGTTATTATTTTATAAACTTCGACACATTCTCGTCTTCTAACCTTTCGTTCATCGCGTATCCTGTTAGGAATTACCGGTCAATTTCGAAATTTTGCTAATTTAGATCAAATTATACGGCTAGGCTTAATATTTTAAACTGATTATAATTTCATATTTGAATTCCATACACAAGTTGTGTCATATATGAAACTTTGTAAACACGATAACTATTAATAGACACAATTAATCAGCCTAATTTTTTTCTATTATCTTTATATTTCTTATCACAATAACCCTATAGAAAATCTCTTACCAAATCATTTTAATTTAATTGTAATTAATTAAAAATATAAGACTAATTACTCACGAAAAATTTAGCTGCCATTTTGTTTTACAATTGTTTTTTTCCTTTTTTCTTTTCACCAACTACTGATGGCAGCACTAGCGTAATTGTTGCAGTAAAAAAAGAGCGACATCTAAGACAAAAAGGCGGGATATTTAAAAAAATAAAATAGAAGTAAGACATTAATTGATACACGAATTACTGAATCAGTTTAGGAAAGTAATGATTAATTTTTATAAAATTATCATTAGAAAAAAAGCCGGGGATTCCCTACCGCGACGGACGAAAGGTTAAATTTAAAACCTGCATCATCAAATCACGTTGTTTGTTTATCACCTTGCTTAACTAATTATATACAAGACTAGACTCTTATGATTACAATTTTTCATCTGTCTGATCGTTGTCACTTTAATTGTAATTTCTTTCATGAGTCTATAGTCTAATTTTTTTTCCTTTATCTAATTAATTAATTAATTAATTATTTATAGATAATATTCAATAATTGTGATTAAACGAACAGACAGAAAAAATAAGCATAATACAAAATATGGAGTAGCTTAAAAGTAACTTAAATTAATTACAAATGAGATTAACAAATTATCATTTTAAATAAATTTACAGAAAATTCTTGTGTTAGATTACATCAAGTATTTTTAAAATAAAAATACCTTAGTAATAAAATAAATTATTTGTCTTTATTATCATCATCACTATCGTCCCTAATTTTAGTTCACTCATTTCAAAATTTCATTTTTCATTTATTCGCGCCAATAATAAGGTAAGAAACCCACTACCTGATCAAAGAACTAGTACCCGATCACTCATGTGATCCCTGATCGGGTACTAGGTCTTTTTTTATCCAAAATTTGTATAATTAATAGATAATTGAGAAAGATAAATATTAGTATCGATTCCAATTTATTTCATTCTTTTTTCTATGGTCAATGTTACGTTTTATTATAAATTACTGATTGTCACATAGTAAACTTGAAATGTCAAATATTTTAAGCATTTTAGTTACACACATAAATTTAGTGTTGAATTTAACTTCGTTTAGATATAAATTTTAAAAAAATGTTACAATTGACATCAATTGAGTGTTTGGTAAATAAATTTCAGTAGTCTTCATTTTTAAAATTCAAATTTTCGAATTTCCTAGGCTGAAATTTCTTGGCCAAGTTACGCCTGACTCCTAATTGATGACAACTGTAAGTAATTTTTTTTAAATTCTCTCGAGGTGAAATTGTATTTAAATTAAGCTTTTAATTTTTTTACTAATTAATTAATAAAATTTGAATACTATGACAATTAAAAGTCATTGTATTTAAAAAAAAAAAAAGTGGAGCACTGTCTAAGAGTGCTCTTAAGATAAAAAGATTTAATTTACTTATTCTTAACTTCTTGTGAACGATTGTTTTAATATTTGTAACTGTATGGTTGATTTAAATTTTTAAAAACTAAAAGTTACCTGAGGGCATTCAAGCAAAATTACGTAAAGAAAAACTTACGTAAATAAACATTATATTTATATACAAACATATTTTTATGTAAATACTAAAGATTGAACTGTAATAAGCGTCGTAATAAACTATAAAGTTTTCTAAACCTCAACAATAAATAAAACTTTGATGTCAGTGTTTTTAAAATAAAAAAAGTTTCTTTAATTAAAAAAGAGCATTATAAAATTCAATTATCCGTTGGTATTCAATAAAGTTATCAACTGTATAAATTTATTTACATAAGAATTCAATAAGTTATGAAATATCCAAACTGAATGATTATATTTGTCTTCAATAAAGCAAATAAAATTTCGTATTTTTTTTTTTTTAAATCGCAATCATTGACCAAAGTAAAAAGAAAAGAAATTGATTGTTTATTTGAAAATATTTTTCTAATGATTTTTTATAAACTTGTCTATTACCAAAACTCAATAGCAATAATTGAAAAAAATTTAATTGGACTGATTATTGTCAGCTTGCGAAGCATGTGACTTTTGCGATATGTAAGACTGTAATTTGAGTGCACAGAAAAATTGTTTTTGTTCCTATGCATAAAAGTAATACAAGTTTTTTGTTGTCTTTTTTTTAAATATTATTATCAATTTAATTTTTAATCTTCAATTTCATTCAAGATATAATCGATCATATTTCTATCAATTAGACAGATTATTTATCGCAATAATATAAATAAAAATACCATATAATATGGTAACAGAAATATGATTTAATATACAATATATATAATTTAATACGTCTTGTTTTATTAGATTAATAACATTAATCTAGTTTATAAACTTAATCATGACCCACCTTATTACGTCAGGAATAGAATTACAAAAATGTCGGGCTGTTAACTTATGACCTTTATCAATATCTCTTGACATACACTTGTTTGTTTGTATCTAGTCTTTGTTTTATGTTTCACTTCTCACTTGCATTGCTCTTAGCTAGTGATGAAGATAAATAATCTTGCGTGGTAATGTTTCTTATTCATCACTCGTGTTGTTTGCTTGTGATGATTGTTTTAATTTCATCTTAAGAAGTAATGTTATTTATTTTAGACTTGTATTTATAAACCATAACTGATAATGCAGTGCAAGGCAGTTTTGGAAATTATCGAGCTCACATGGAAAGCGGCGCCTCGTCGCAGCGATGGACGAAGCCGTGCTGGGGTCATCCAGAGGAATTATATTCCGGAAGTAAAATGCTTACAGATTTACGGTTTGATTGAATACTGACATTGGACGATGAATTTGTTGCTAAGGCCGATATTGGTCGATGAGACGGCGCTACTACTCGAATTTCTGGTCGAGGCGAAGATTCACGAAGCGGACTATTTACTCCGATCAAATCTTCAGTATTTGAAGTGGGTGGCCTATAAAAACAACCAAAATAAATAACTTTAATAAGAGTTAATATTTGATAGATTAAATTACAATCACATTTTTATATTTAATTTAAAAAAAAAAAAATAAATTAAAAAAATGCACATGTAGAAAATTTAAAAAACTACAAGTGCAATTTTTAAAAATATTTTTTTTTTAAAAATATCGTTTTTAAAAAAATTCAAAAATTATTCGATGTCGGCTGACTGCAGTATTATTTATATTTTATTAATAAATTATTTAAAAATATATAGACTTCATAATTAGTATGGTAAATTTTTATATTTATTTATATATTCGGTTAGACAGAGATTTTTTTTATTTTTTAGATTAACTGTTTTTTTTAATATCTTCTGTAGCTGTAAGTATTAAATTGTATAACTATTCATAAACATAATGTGCCACGTGTTGACGGCAAGTGTTTTACAAGTTACGTAAAATGAATAATTTTATACGAAGCTCGTTGTAGGTGCGAATGTCAATGCTGTTATACAGATTAATCAAAGTAAATATAGAAATTTGAATTTTTAAAAAATTAGTTTATAAAGTAAAGTAATTAAAGTATTTAAATTTTGAAGTTTAATTTAGCAGGTACATATTTAATTATCTAATAATATAGACAGTAAGTCATGAAACAGAATACACTGTAAATTTTCGGAGTAGGCGGATAAAATTTGGAGTGAATGTTAAGCGTATGTCTGTTTATTTATTTAATCTCGGAGTAAAATTCACTTCAAAAAGGAGTTTATTTTGATATTGAAATTTTGAATGGGAGTGAATGCGGATTTAAATGAAATCCAGACAACTCTGCTGAAGACAAACTGAATTTACTCTGTATGAGAAGTGAATTTTTAAAAAATTCTGGAACTCGTGAACTCGGATGTAAATAAAATCTGTAATGACTCGGAATTCTCTACAGTGTAATGATAATATAAAATACATTTTTATATTAATATGCATAGTGATAAAGGGTACAGACCTGTGTTGAGGCGGTGGTGTTGGTGTTCTCGATAGTGGGAAGCTTGCTACTTCTCGGGTCACCGAGAGAGATCGGATCGATCCAAAAGTCTGGTCTGGCGACAGATTTGCTCCGACGCTTTGTACCATCCCACTGCTAAAATATTGTTTTTCTTTTTTATTATCTTTATTACAAGCAATAAATTATTTTTAATTTAAATAAATAAATTATATTGTGTAATTTTCACACCGAAATTTTTACACCGAGTTCTTGTTGATAATTTACAGTAAATTTGTACATTTTTTTTTAAAGTTGAAATTTTAAACTTTATTGAGCTTAATTTGAATCAAGTGTTTGACGCGACAACCAAAGGGGAAAGAGAGCCAATATTCGAATAGTTATCTTTGACCTTGTCTCCGATCGCGTGAATAATTCAATCATACGTCTTACAATAAATACTCTCATATAATTATCGTAAAAAATATGAAAGTTTCCGGTCAGTTTAAGTAGACCGCCATTTTTTTTTAAATACATGTTCTCATATAATCATAATAATTAAATATAACTTTTATTTTTCTCGTATTATATGTAAAATTTAAAATAAACTTTGTATCCTTTCTTTGAGCGCAAACAAATATTGAGTATATCCTACACATATTTTTAAAAATAACAAACAGTAAAAACCAACAGTGCCTTAGATTATCTAACTCAAATAGTATTCAACGTCGTGTTCAATAAAATGTATCTAATAAAAACTAGTGTGCATATTTGCATTTCATATTCGATCGTGTCTAGATGATAAATTGATGCGTTGTTTTGTTATGTATACAATGGAATATCTCATGTCTTATGAATGACAAATAATAATATTATTTATAATATTAATATATCAATCGATAATATGCTTCAGTTATTTTATTCTCAACTATTCACTAAAATTTAATATAATTTCTGTACAATATTTTTTACTATGCATTAAATTTCATTTTAAAAATTGATTTTTACTTTTAAATTAAATTACTTATTTACTAGAATTTATATGTAAGTATGGAGACTGTATAAACATTTGTTCAATTTGTTATTAAACATTTTTAGAATAATCGTTCGAAGAAAAAATAATCCCGCTTTTTTCTAACACCATAGATTTAAATATTGAGCTTCATATATTACGATAATTCAAATGAATAATCTAATGTAAACAGAGTATTCCAGTGTTTGTTTTACATGTGTAAGAGTAACAGACACTGTGTTCTTAAATGTACATACGACAAGGTCTGACAATGGTCCAAAATCACTTATGAATAATTCAAAGTGTCGACTTCGTGTCAGGATACAAAGTACTTATTCGGGCAAACAATCGAACATGCGCTATTGTTATTGGAAAATCCACTTGTACTTTACGTTCAATCTTTGACCTTTCCTAGTGAATATATTTTAAATTTTTTGTTTTAATTTGTATCTAAAACGAATAACTATTTTTTAAAAAATAAGTGAGTTTTGATATTATAATTTTTTTTGTAAGTGTACAAATAATTCGAACAAGACCTATTTGTGTCAAATCAAAATTTGAATTAAATTTTTGAAAAATTTTGAGTATTTGTAAATTTTTCAAATATCTTATAACTTATCATAAAAAAGGCAAAATTCTTAATTTGAAGTTGGAACCAAATATTCGAATTTGAATTGAATGCGAGAATTTATGAGTATTTTGAAATTTGAATATTGATTTGATTGAATTTGAAAACGATTGATTGACTTCGATAATTTTTGAATTTAATTTTTGAAAAAGTCAAAGTATTGTTTATAATTTATCATAAAGGAGGCAAAATTTTTATTTTTCGTTGGAACCAAATATTCAAATTTGAATAATTTGAGTACAGTCAAATTTGACTAAATTTGAACATTATTCACAGGCTTGGATTATTTATGTTAAAAATAGTAATTAATATTCAATTTCACAATATATAAATAAATATAAAGTTTACTGACGTGGTAAATGTCTTTGGTAATAGTAAAACGTGATGTGATAGTTCATCTACGTCACACAGGGTCAGGGAATAGAACAAAGACCTAGAGGGTGTTTTATGACAAACGTGACTGATATAGAGTTTCGTGAAATAAATATGAAGCTTTAGTGATATTTTTAGAATAAGCGAGGGACAACTTTCTATATATATATGCATATACATGTATACTTGTAATTCCCGATTTTAGAGTAAATTATTGGAGAAAAGTGCTTAAAAATTTAAAAAAGTAACTGTTTCCAATTTAGGAAATTTTTTAAATTCATTTCAAAAATTTCTTTTGAAATTTGAAATTTTAATACATCACTGGAACTTTATTTTTATTTATTCATGTTATAGATTTTACACACAAAAACCCTGGTAGTAATCTTTGTTACGATATTGGGTTATTTTAATGATGAAGGTAAAGTTTCGTAGAGGTATGATATGAATACTAAAATTGATGTTAAAATATATGGTGTGCTTTTAAGAATATTTACCTTACAGATCCGGATGTCACGAGAAATGGCATTGGTGTTGGACAAGGACTTAATGGTGAACTACTAACAGAACTTCTGGTGCTACTGAGAACTGAATGTGGACATTGTGGTGGACCCATATGCGATCCCATAAAACTGTTCATTGTTTTAGCGCCTGAACGTCCTTTAAAACAAGGAATTTTTGGCCATCGACCAACTTCCTTGCCTCCTGGAATAATTCATCCCGATCATTAGTCTCATTACTTTTAATCACTGTTACGTTATATTTAACAGATGTATTGTGAATTTAATGAAGCTTTGATCAGTAATGAAATATTTTATTTAAATTTTGCTGAAAATTAAAAAAAATTTATATTAAAAGATATATTAAGATCAATTAAGTCCATTCTTTTTTATTAGATGCAAAATTTGCAGAAAAATGCACGCGGCATTAAAGGATTCTTTGAATTTGAAAATTTCGGCAGAGTTTTGACCATGCGACAAATAATTGTACAGAAAACTGCTCAATATCGAGTTGAGTCAATATTGAGTTTGTACCTTAAGTAAAAATTTAAGTTCTACTAAAATTGTAGTAGGTGTTAACTAGAAACTCATCAAGTACTTTCAAGTACTATTTAAGATCTAACCTCTTGTTTTAAACGTAAACTTTCTCCAGGTTTTTCTCGTAAATAAATAAAAAGTTTAAAAAAATAAAAGGGTAGATTGACAGGTTATGGACCAATATCGAGTTTCGATCTTTAGTTCTGTGTTTAGAGCTTTCGGTGAAGAAATACTTGGACAGAAGTAACTACCGACCCTACTTAATACAACGCTAATACTTTTTTTGCCATACTTAAGCCAGTAAACGGGAATAAAAAAATGAAGTGGCAAGACTAAGATTACAGCACTTCTATCATGACGTGACTAGAAGCATTAGTAGATTTTTTTCCTGAGATGGTGCCAAAATGTAGTCCAAGCTCCCTACTCTCCAAGATCTATTGGTGGTATAAAAGCTCGTGGTAATGTCGCAGCCTAAAATACATGACGATAAAATATATATATCCGGTTTGGCTGAAGCCTTCAGGTCGTGAGAAGTGACCAATTTAGGGTTAGTAACATTTAGGTATTGAAAAAAATATAGTGATCTCAATTGTTGAGGAAAAAAAAGTTAAAAATTAGCCGCAGTTCCTCAAGGCGTCATTTTGAGACCTCGCCAAATATGTCAGACGGGTTTGCATGTGATTATAGTTCATCATATAATTAAACGGCTTAAAGTTCTGAAACCTCTTTCTATTCATAAATGAAAATTTGATTTTTAGCGAATTATATATGTATATATTAGGGTGCTTTGTTTGAAGCGACTATTCTTTTTTTCACTTTCATCTCAACCTACAAAATGATATTTTAAATTACTATTTTTGCATACTCTTTGACGTTTGTAGAACTACGAGTCGCTTCTAAAAGTTTACAATTAAATTTTGAAAAGGTTTGGCGTTACATTTTGGCAGAATTTCGTTTAATGTTTCAAAATTCAAAATGGTAACAAAATGTTACCATAATTTAAAAACACAGTAGCTGACAAAAATAAAATTTTTGAAATATGTATTGAATCACATTCACAAAACTCCGCTGGAACTAAAAATACTGAAAAATTAATTATTAACAATTTTTCCTTTACTATATTTTGAAATTAGGAATCATGTTATTTCATTATTTGTTCTATTGTTTAAAAAATTAGACGATTTAAAAATCTTGTATTTAAATACAATGAAATTGACTAATTTCACAGAAGTAATTATAAATTAAATTATTCATCATAATTTCCACATAAAAATAATTTTTGTAAGTATTCAAAACAAGACGTTTTCTATAATTATCGGTCAGTTTTATAATTGTGAAACCCAGTTTAAGACTATGTCTACATTTTATATTTATATTGTATGTGAGAGTTGTGACCTCTATTTTCTTATACCTACATTACACTTTAGCTTTTTTGAACGTAAGAAAAGTCACTTTCTTATTCAGTAAATACAGTAATAGAAATAAATCGCTGTAATTATTTTATTTTATCATAACTTTTCATTCACAACAAGAAAAAAATAGATATCAATTAAAGAGAAACTTGAAACTTCTGTCTTATTTAAATTTTTAAAATAGAGAAAATTAATTACTGAGTTTTGAATACTTGTATTGCTCCTCAGACTTATTTGCATTCGAATTCACCCTTTGTAATTTAGTGCATTATTAAAATAGCAAAGCACATTTCCATTCTAAAATACTACGGTCTATTTGCGTGACCTTTACAACGGGGTCAAGCATACATAGACGATATTTAGAGTAGTACAGTAAGTACGTATGCTAATCGAATAAATCTCAGTGGACTGCTCTATCGTACAATACGGAAGACATACAGGACTTTGTATTTATCTTGTGCGTACAGCACTTGCATGGTATACTAAAGGTCAACCTAGACTTAACGAAGGACGAAAGAGGTCAAGGTTTAAAAATAAAAAATAGCATTTCATTTTAGATAATAATTTCGATGGTGATGATAAAAAAATTCATTAAAATTATACATTTGACCGTGAAAAGAAAATTCGTTCGAAATAGATTCCAAAAATGAATCTAAACAAGGGTAAAAAGTAGCAAAAACATGTTTTGAAAACATTCTTATTTTACTCAAAATTTGCTCATATATTTCTAGATAAACTTTTCTTTCTATCAAAATTACAAAAGTTCTACTTGAAGTTCTAATCCGTTTCAAGTTCCACATATCGAACTTTTTTGGACTCTTTTTGAAAAGAATTATTTTTTACATGGGTGCAAAAGAGCATAAATTCGATGAAAATTAAAATTTAATAAAAAATAGAAGGCTTTGTTTTTTATTTCTCAATGACCTGGAATGAGGTTGACAGCTTTTCGCCGGAAACAGTTGTCATGTACTCTTGTAAGTGTTCTACTCGGCCTAGTTATCCTTGTCGAAGCTCTTTTGACACTTGCTCTTAGGCTTATAATATTGAATGAGATGTTTACAGTTCGATCACTCTTTTTCCATGTTAATTAAAAAAACAAAACTTCATTTCGCTCATAGTGTGACTAAATTTAAATTTAAATTTAGCTTAGTGTCATATTATTATATATTTGATAATAGTTATCATTATGAAGAATCCAAATAATTTATATTTCATGTATCGTATACTTTAATTACTAACACTATAAAATGTGATAATTAATCTGTTCAAATGTAACTCTACTAAAAAAAATATATGTATCATACAAGATGAAAAAATATAACTGCGTTATTAAAAAAGCAACAGACGGCGAGGAAATTAAAACAATAATTAATGTAATAAAAGGATAAAAACGTAATTATGATTCAAAAATATGATAAAAAAATAATTCTGTGATAAAGTGCGAAAAAATAATGAGTTCCTCGTGTTGTATAAAAAAAAATTATAGGAATTCGAAATGAGAAAATAAGATACCATTGTGCTCGAAAGCTATTCTCGAGATAAAGCAGAAATAAAAAAAATATCAACAGAATATTAAAACTCAGATGTGAATGCAAATACTAGCTTTTTATTGCATTATTAAAATTTTAAAGTAGAGACAGTTCTAAAAACAGTTGCTTTCAATTATTATGACAAAAAAGTTTCCATGACTTTCATAAAATGTCAAGTTTACCCTGACGTTTTAATTAATGTTTTTAAAAAACCGGCATTGATCATATAATTAAAGGCAAAAATAATAATTACGCATAACAATTGTCGATATAATTGTTAGAGAATGTGACAATTAGATGCCTTTGTACCAACAAAGAATAAAGTATACACGAAGCTTAAAAAGTATGATTATATATATCAGGAATATAATAAGCGGTTATTATATATATGTGCGATATGCGTGCATCTGATTCTTATTGTCCCATATTTTGTAACATGAAATCTACGAGACATAAAATGCAGATCGATGGACAATGGTAATTTTAAACGACCTTATCTTTCCACCATTCCATTTTATTTTTATCTCTCAATTTAACCTGCATACCGACGGTTAATTATAATCTTTTTCGTTATAGTATATTATACTCGTTAGGCGAATACACCGGTTCGTTGCATCCTTTTGTACTATTGAGCAAGCGAGTCCCTTTGCCACAGGAAACAGCCGTCTAACGAGCTATATTTCTCGATACGCTTCCATGCAGATCTTTGTATGTATATACAATATATATGTGTATGTAAATTTTTCGCTATAACTCTTCATATTTTTTTATGTGAACCCGGAATATTTTTATGATATATTTTGTGACAGATAGAATTTGAATAAAAATGGTTTTCAACTTACCGAGGATTCCTACGCCCTTGACGGGCCCCAATGGATAAAAGTCGCCATGCAACGGACAATGGAAGCCCACTCGTCGTTCCCTTTTTCTTGCACGCCTCGTTAGCATGCATAGCAAGACACCAAGTCCTAGCATCAATGCACCGATGACAATGCAAATTGGTCCTAAAATTCGTGAATTCCCGGTAAATGCTATTCTAGCTGCGTAGGAATCTTTATCTTCATCTTCGCCTGGACCTCGGTAAGATGCAGCTGAAATAACATTTTAAACATCAATAAAAAACCAATCAAAGTTATAATAAGTATTTTAAATATTTACAAGTCATACAAAATAGTACATTACACACCTAGGGAGGAAAGTAGGACATTTTAACCCGAGTGTATAATTGCCTACCCGAGTCAAATACGATTTTTTATATCTGCACCTGCAAGCTTTAATTTAGGTCTCTGTTATTGAGAAGAATGGCGAAGACTTTCTTCCCTCTAAACAGGGCAGGAATTTAAACTTTAGGCGCAGTTATGATGAAAAATTTAGAAATATGTCAGAATTGTTTATTGGAATGTTCTCTTGACATTAGTGTACTTTTTTTTCTATATATGTTCAATATAAAATTATGGTATTTTTTTTTCTCTTTGACTACTGATTATCATCCCATATATTTTTGAGGCTTTCAAAATGTAAAATAATAGAAATTACGGGAGGAAAAAAATTTTTCGAGCCCTAAACCTTCCACAGATATATATCGATGTCCATCTCTTTTATGGGCCAGTCAGCATTTTTTTTTTCATTCTGACTACTGATAATATTCTAAAAATCTACAAATTATTTCTTGTAAAAGGACTCAATTTTTCTTCTCAAATACATTAAGGCAACGTTTGATGACGCATACGAACATTCTTTCTTTTAAATAGTGCAGAGTAGAAGGTTGCCTTCTTCTCTTTTTCTGAGAGAAAAGAAAATCTTCAAAAGAGAACACTAAATATTTTAGTGTCCTCGAAATTTGAAAAAAATTATTGAAGAGATTCAATCAATTAAAAAAAAAACAATTTTCCAACTTAAGAATATCAAATTCGGTAGTTGTTACAAAGAAAAATAATTCAATGTCCAGTTTGAAAATGTATTTGAACATGACTTTTTCAAACACATAATTTTAAAAAATTTTCGCTGTTACTTATTATAAATTTTTCCCTATTTATCCTTCAATTTTACAAAATAAAAAAACGAGTTTGAAATATATAATATGTACATACTGACTCAGTATACAATTCTAAATAAAACATAAAAAAAGTGCATTGTTGCTACATCTTTTTACCGGACTGCATATGTACATAAATGGTAACTATATAAGTTATTCCACTAATATTGTTTTTATGAAATACAAAATAACTTAATTCATAAATTTTTTGCATTCTATCATAAATTAAAATCATAAACATTTATGATTACATTAGAAATTAAAAAAGCTAAGACTATTTTGACTTATTAGTTCCGCTCTAAGTTCTTTAGAGGTTGTTTTTACCTAATTATAATCATTACATTTGATAATTAGGAAGTTTTGCAATTGCCCTACAAGATAGATCTTATATATTATTTTTTTCATAATAAATCAAAATCTTTTAATTTCATTCAATGAAAGAAAAATATGATAGTCATGTGGGGCAAATGTGTGCAGTGGGTAAGTGCGCAAAAACCATGCATTTCAATCTGAATCAATGAGTTTGTGCACACTTACCCACATTGCACACTTGTCCACATAACTAATAATTTAAAATATATACAACATTGTAACCATGCGCATTGCAAAACGAACAATAAAATAATTATTAAAATTAACATAATTTTTAGTAACTAGTAATGAATTGAAAAGTGAGTTTAAATAAATATCTTCTGAATTTAACAGTAAATACAAATGAAAGCGAATTTAAAGTGGATTCTCGCGGCTAGCAGTCGTCAGGCAGAAGTAAATTTTTAAAAAAATGTCTAACCGGTCTTGATAAATCGGCTAGCAACAACAGAATGCACTGTACAGTAGATGACAACGACGGGAAAGAAGGTATAGGTGCAATGACCAGCTGTTGTATTATATGGTGAACAAGTAGACCCTTCACCTCTTTCGTCTCTGGTTCATCGTCATCATCAGCGCCACCATTTTCTCTCATCTTTATCCTTCACTTCTTCTTGGCTTTTTGCTTGCTCTTTGTTCTTTTGCTTTCTTTAATACCATCTTACATACAAGACACGATGCGAGTGGAGTAGGCTATCGTGAGGTTCACTGGCCTCGAATTACAACGAGCATAGCGGTTCTCAAATTTACTGCTTAAGTATATCAAGTATCTTAATTCAACGTCAATCAGATCGTACTTATAATTTTTATTATAAACACACTTGTCCTTGAAATATTCAGATAACGATTGTAATAAAAAATAAATTTTAATTACACATAATTACCGCGATTTCACATCTAACAACTTTAAATTACTTCCGTTATTCTATGAAAGTTTTGAAAAATCCCAGCACAATAGATATCTCGATCTTCTAACTTAACCACTAAGTTGTAGATTTATGTAAACAAAATATGTAATTTAATATTTTATTATTTTTCAAAGTATGCTAAATACACGGAAAAAGAAAATAACTTTTTTCAAAACAATATTTTTTTAGTAATATCAATCGCGAATCATTTTTTTGACAAGAAAATCAAAATTTTTTTACACTGTCAGAAAACATCAAAATATTTGAAAATCAACTCGGGTTTCTTCGATTAAGAAAATTATTTTCCATGAAATCTTCAAATTTTAGCGCCAAAAATATATAAGATTCATTTGTGTAGTTTTGCCAAGTATTTACGACCGTCCATTAACTTATTTCAAGACATCAAGTCAATTTAAATATTAAATTGGTATAAAAATAATTAAATAGCATAAAAAGTATCATCAGCTCTTAGCAGTAAACGAGCGAAATCTTCTGTATCTTGTCATCCATAATCCATTCATTATATGGGGCATTCCACGCCAAATCGGACGGTTTCAAAATTTATTTTTCCGATTTTCTTAATTTTTGGGTATTTTTTAGTACCCCTCAAAAGAGGCTTCCTGGTAAATTTTGAGATTTTTTTGATCAATGGTTTAAAAACTATCGAATTTTAGAAAAAACCGCTCTTTTTATGGTTTTTTGATCATAACTTTCGTAATAATGGTCGAAATTCAATGTTTTTTTTTTCAAAATTTTTGTTTTTAGATGGCCTTTAAAGAAAAAAATACAAAACAAATATACGAAATGATTTTAATCGCGATTTTTGAATTTTAAGTTTTCAACTGTGTTTTTAAAAAAAGATGCATCCTTCGATTTCCTTGAAAATTTTCTATTTTAAACTTCTATCCATTCTGCAACTTTTAAGCCCGGTCCGGTAGTGGGCCTTCCATAATTACTATTTTTTTCGATTTTTGAAAATTTGAAATAATTTTTTTTCGCTATAAATGATTATCAGTTCCGATTTTTGACACTGTATACTTGTTTTTTTTGCATATTATAAATTGATTTCAATATTTTTTGGTTTTGAGTAGGGATTTAAAAGCAGTAAGTAAAAGTTAATGCTATTTATGAGCAGTTATAATGAATGTTTTTATTTATTAAGAAGCAACTATTTCGAAGCAAAAGAAACATTAGATTTGCTATAAATTACAGCTAAGACCATTACAGGAGCTCAAAAATTCAATATAATTATTCGAAAACGCGTAAAGCATGAAACGTTTTTAATTATTTCCGGGTTTTTTCGAAAATTTAATATTAACGATTATTTCATGCTTTGCGCGTTTTCGAATAATTATATTGAATTTTTGAGCTCCTGTAATGGTCTTAGCTGTAATTTATAGCAAATCTAATGTTTCTTTTGCTTCGAAATAGTTGCTTCTTAATAAATAAAAACATTTATTATAACTGCTCATAAATAGCATTAACTTTTACTTACTGCTTTTAAATCCCTACTCAAAACCAAAAAATATTGAAATCAATTTATAATATGCAAAAAAAACAAGTATACAGTGTCAAAAATCGGAACTGATAATCATTTATAGCGAAAAAATTATTTCAAATTTTCAAAAATCGAAAAAAAATAGTAATTATGGAAGGCCCACTACCGGACCGGGCTTAAAAGTTGCAGAATGGATAGAAGTTTAAAATAGAAAATTTTCAAGGAAATCGAAGGATGCATCTTTTTTTAAAAACACAGTTGAAAACTTAAAATTCAAAAATCGCGATTAAAATCATTTCGTATATTTGTTTTGTATTTTTTTCTTTAAAGGCCATCTAAAAACAAAAATTTTGAAAAAAAAAACATTGAATTTCGACCATTATTACGAAAGTTATGATCAAAAAACCATAAAAAGAGCGGTTTTTTCTAAAATTCGATAGTTTTTAAACCATTGATCAAAAAAATCTCAAAATTTACCAGGAAGCCTCTTTTGAGGGGTACTAAAAAATACCCAAAAATTAAGAAAATCGGAAAAATAAATTTTGAAACCGTCCGATTTGGCGTGGAATGCCCCATATATTTCTTCCATGTAGTCTTTTTTATGACCCGTTTCAAAAACAGGTTGTCTATTCAAATAACGTAGTGTAATAATTCCATGTTTTTTGTCTAAAATCGTACATCAAAAAACTTAATTCACATGAGATTGAATTGTATTTTTTACCCTGAGAATCTAAAAGCTACAATGTTTTGTACTTTCGTATGGTTTCAAAGATCAATGGATGTAACGATATTGTAGAAGCTACTGCTTGTCGCTGTGAGGTTTCGTTCTTTTATCATTAGTAACCCAGCACACTTTTTGTTCTAAATTTCAAAAGTCCTTCGGGGCTCTTACATCTTCGTTGCTTCTTTTTCATCAGTAAAAGGAGTAACTATCTTGTATTATATTAATTTTAAGCTTGCTGTGTAAAACAACTTGTAGTATTACTTATTTTTGCTGCATTAATTTCGTACAAGGATGGTCTTTGTATCAAATATAAGTACTTGTCATTGTTAATATGTATTAAAATAAAATACTATTTCCGATAGAAGAATTCATTAACATTTTTCAGATCACGCCATGAATAAAATTAAAATTTTTTTAAAAATCACTGGAAGTATGTTTCAAGGTCTGAGAAATCATTCCTGTCCATTTTTAGACAAACGTGTGTGCTTTTGTACCTGTGTAAACTAATTGTCGTATATCTAGAGAACGAATCAAATGATTCGAAAGCACTTCATGACGAGCAATAGTGTTTATCAAACGCTAAATCTCACAAGATCTTAGAGCCGATAAACCGTAATTCACAGAATAGGCATTAAAAACAAATTTTTTTACGTTATTGTCATCTAACTAGTAAAATATTGATCCAATTTGTATCAGTGTGATAAAATCAAAGCCTCAATAATCCTCTTCAATTGCCGTAAAACAGGTACAAGTTTTTTGAATAGTTTAAGAGAAATCATACAAGAATTACTTTTGCACACCTTAAACACGAAGCGTTTGTACTCTACTTTCACAGGATTTTGAAAATAAAATTTTCTCCCCGTTGTCTTAATTTTGGTTGGGATCTCCGTCTACGAAATTCGATTGAAATCTATTGAAAATCAAGACTCAGGGTTCAATTTTCAGAAAAAAAGTTTTTTTCCTACTTCTATGGGTTAGCGTTCTAGAAGACTTCTCTAATATCCCAGAGACATAACCTTCAATGGACACCTTAATTCTGATCGGAATCGCCGTCTAAGAAATTCGATCGTCACGATACGGATGACTAGTTCATCTTTATAACCCGCTGTTTTATATTTGACGCTGTTCAACGTAGGCGCTTAGTGTCATAAATTTCGAGTGCGTGCTACAAAAATGATTGGGACTAATTACTGTTCGCCATCATGCCACATGACTCACCATTATTAATCACTAAATAGAAGTTCACGTAGGTCAGTAATTCCTTTATAAAGCTTATGACTAATCAGTCAATGTCCTCTAAATCAATATGGTAATAACAATTGTTCAATTTAACAAAAAGAAATAAAGAAAGCCGCTTCGCGTTAGAAGTGAGTATTAACTGTAATTTTCCTTTACAACAAAACAATGAGATCAAACTTAATGTCCTTGTTTACGAACATTCTAGAATAATGACTTATTTTGATTGAACAACTTATGCAACATATTTTATACAAAGTTTGCGCATAAACGAAACTTATAAAATTTTCAGTAGGGAATAATCAAAACTTCTAGATGTTCAAGAGCTTTCCAACTAATTTACATATTGTAATTCAATTCTCAAACATCGACTATATTTGAATAAAAATAAAACCTCTATTTAAAATAGTTAGTTAAAAAAAAATATTTACATAACTTTACATGCATGATTGATGATACGCTTGATAGCAGAACCGTTTTTACTGCCAAAAACATAGCTTGTATTTTTAAAATTTTTAAAAAGATAAGATAGTGTACATATATTAAATATAGATATAAAAATGGGACAAGTTGCTCACCAGTTAAAACTGCTCCGACAAACATGAAGAGAAAACCGAAAGCAGGAAGTGCAATCTGACAGTTCGCTGCTATAACAACGCCAGCAACCATCAATCCACCCTCGATTTTTTCTACTCTCAGTCGTGATATCGGTGACGAACATTTTAATTTGGCTCCTAAACTTCCGGTTAACATTCCTTCCTCTCCTGAAACCGTATTAGGTCTGCAAAAATAAAAAATATTTGTCTTTATTGTTTACACGCAGTAAAAAATTTTAATTAAAATTCGGTACTTATTTGTGATACATTTGTATTGGTTTTAACTTAAATATCACGTTCAGTTCTATATAAATTTTGAGTAAATTGTTTTTCAGCATGGATATAAATAACTCAAAATTAATATGGGAACTTTGGCAAAACAGTCAACCCAAAACAATTGATCAAATAATTTAAAAAAAAAACAGAATAGAAGGTTTACACAGCCTTTATATTTTATCAAGCCATGTGCGAATAATAATAAAATTCAAATAACTAACGATTCTGTGCAACACTTTTTACAGTTATTCATAAGAATCGTGATATACTAACGCTATATTAACATATATAGTACTTTGGTAACGTTTCTAATTTCATAAAGTGTTTTTTGTAGTCTTTATATACTCATTATGATAATACTGTGATAATTGATAAGGTAAAATAAATTATCTTCATATCTAAATCATGATAAATTAATAATTTTAATAATGGAATGGAAACACTTTATATTGCATTAGGCGATTAATGCATAATATATGTTATCATAATAATAGTTGACATGAACTTATACCTCACACTTTGTGAAACACTAATCGTACTTTGTTCATACTCGAAAATTCAATTTTTATGAATAAAATATTACTCAAAGTCACCGATTGTAAAGCTATTTTATTATGAATGCAATTTAGATTAAAAGCTCTTAATCCAATATGTAAACATTATAATTTAAATGATAGCATGTGTTACAACAAAAGAGCATATATGTTATATGTTTTGAATAAAAACAATTTGTTGTACATGTAACAAAGAAATTACCGTTTCATGTGTTGAGAGAAAAAACTTCATTTAGATATATATACTTGTATTGTAAATTGTAAAAAATTTGTGTGAATTTTTATAATTAGTCCGAAAAAATATTGGTTGGAGTATGTATTTTACTATGATAAGACAAATATTTACACGGTACTAAACATATAGTTGAAAAAAGTATTTTTTTGTGATGAGCTGAGAACACTATAATTGGGATTGAGACGGAATCAACTCACTTTGTTTGATTACTGTCCTATTATCTTTGCGATGGGTGGCAATTTTAAACCGATAAAATTATCACATGTGTGTAAAATTGTATTATAAAAAACAACTATATAGATTTTGAGAAGTACCCGATCAAAAATTCAAAAGAATAAGACTTTAGTGAGGCAATTACATATAGCTTAATTAAGTAATGCGGTATCATAAGTAATAGCGCCAATGAAAATTATAATCAATTAACTACTACCCACGAGTACTTGTACTTTTTTTCTTGCAATTAAACTCCCTGTTATAGTTGATGGAAATTCTAAAGATTTTATTCTTTTGTTTTAATTTCCGTTTATTTTTTCTAAGCGCAATTATTCTCGAATATTTTCCCTTTATTTTTTTCTTTGCTTAACGCAGCTAATGAGCCTGTAATTACATACTTAAACTTTTTTCCGGTCATAAGGTATTTTATGAAAGGTATTAAAGAAACCTTTTGTCTCTGAGTATTATGAGAAAAAATAGATAATTTAATAATTAAAAATTCTCAGGGAATTATATTAAATATGAAATTTTAATTTTTATAGATGAGATGTTTTTTATCAGCTTCGATAAGAATTTTCATTACTAATACAAATAAAGTGGCTGTGATAACAAATCATAAAGATAACAGAATTAAATTCCTGGAAAGAAAGTCAAGAAAATTTCAAATCGTTTTAAAAAAATATTTTCAGAAGTTCTAAGCTTACTCTCGTTGAAATAGAGGCTTTTGCAGTATTCTAGTTCCATTATCGTTCATTGGCACTAGCCAGTTATTTTGAAAAATTTTGTAAAAACACATTATTCAAAACTATTACAGCAGATTTGAATTTCCGAAATACATTGCAGCTAAAAAATAATCCAAAAATGAAAAAAAAACTCTATTTTCACTTAACACTTGTTATCTTATTTATTATCAGATATTATATTTAAAACAATGAGTTTATGCTTCCGTCAAGAAGTTTATAAAAAGACTAAATTGTAATTATTGTACAGCCTATATGCCTTGTGAAATTTTTATTTTCTCCCACTTGAACTTTAGTTATTAAGCAATGTAATGATAAGCTAACGAGCTAATAAACACTCATAGTTATCATCTTTTATGTTCTAAATATTTTATATATTAAATTATTAATTTGAATAATAATAAATTCATTGATTTTGAACAGCCGGTTAGAGAAGTTAATAGAAAACTCAAAATAATTCATTTCAGTCCAATTTTCAAATTTCGGCTGACATTTTTCCATTTCAAAGCTGAAAAAAATCGTTTTCAATCTTTTTCAAGTTGAGGTTAGTGTGCGAGGAGGAGGGCAGTTCAACGAGTTCAAAAACATGTCTAATATTATCTTCAAGTTCAAAGAGCTCGTAGATGATGGGCCAGGATTAGTCGATTCAGCCATTCTTTTTTGATTTCGAATGGTTTTTTCTAGATATCTATTGAAAAAGTATAGCATAAACTTTGAAATCAAATTTGTTTACTATAACTTTTGCTAAATTAACAAAACTAATCAATCGAATACCATTTAATGCTCTCTTAAATTTGAAATAGTGAAAATAGTGACTATAGGCTCTTTACTAGTGAAAAGTATCACTAAGTCAAATATTGGTATATTTTTCCTTGACAATAAGTGACTATTCACTGCCAAATAGTGATTTTACTAATTCGTTTTTAGAGTGTACTTTGGTTTAGTATTTGAATCAAGGATTAAAAAAAATTTTTTGATTAAATTAGATCACAAGTGGTAACGGAGATACAACATTAACGTTGTGTATACAATGATCAATTGAAGTGAGAACCGTGACAGTAACAAATGTACACATAAATAAATTATCAAGGCTATTGGGTAGATTTATAAATCATATTATTTATTTCTGTGATTCGCATCAAGATCACTATCATCTTTATCACAGAGACAATTTTGTATTTTATTATTTTTTTTTTTCATTTTCAATGGTAGTGATGTAGATAAAAATATTTAATTGTAGAGGCATTAAATACTCAAGGTTGTATTAATTTGTTGACGGAAAAGAACAGATTGATAATATCCGAAATACTCTGTTCTCAGAATTTTTAAAGTAATCGAAAAAATCATCTAATTTTACGTAACAATAAAATTATTCGATGTATATATTTGACAAATGCTTTTTAACATCAGATAATGTAGAAAGAAAATAGATTTCGAGTAGTGATTTGATTAAATTATTCAAATGCGTTTGAACTGTAGACTATATCATACTTAAAAAAAAACACAAGCGTTTTTATACTTGATTTTGTAAAAAAAATCATCATATAAAAAAGAGACCCAAAAGTTGAAGAAGTTTTCGATGTTAATTGACAATCAATCACTCAAGATCTGATCAACCAAAAAAAAGGTTGTTTCGCATCATTAAACAAAAGACATTTTAATAGGATCCCTCAAAAAAATTCAATGCGGCGTCATATATATAGATATCATTCACTTTGATTTGTATTGATAATTTGGGCAGAGTTACCGTTTTTGGAAAATTTTAATGAAATAATTTGTAAAGACGCAATGATGTAATTAATGTTCAAAATGTGTAAAAAGATACTTTTATATACTGCTACAATGAAATTTTATTTTATACTCTTTCATTAATTAAAATAAAGTATTAAATGTCCAAAAATGGAGCGACGGCCACAAATGCTGCTTCTACCCTATTCAACTGCATTATTAAATGATCAGTTGGCGGGCTTAGTAATGTTCGTATTTGTTCCATAAATAATAGTTGCTTCTATTCACAAAAGTAATATATTTTAATGCTCTTTTTACAAAAGTTTTTTCTGAGGTTCTAATATTGACAATAAAGATAAAAATGATGATAATAAAAAGGTCTTTTATTTGGGCTAACAACTTTTAGGATAATGACAATTGCTTTAATAAGAAGAATAGACAAAGATAAAATGTTATAATACTCGTCAAATGTTGATGGAAAAATTATAGTATTATTAAAAATGAAGCGTCAAGTTCATTTGGTGACTAAATTCCCAACTTTTATTTGTACAATTGCTTTGAAATTAAATTATCAACTCTAAAATCGTGCCAGTTATATTCATAGTACGACTCCATTTTACAGTACGCGTAATAAAAAAATATTGCCATTGTCACTAAATATATCACTGCTACCGCGAAACTTTGTTGACTAATGCGCTGGATCATTGTCATAAATAATTGTTTTGTGTTTCTATTTTCACATTTACAACTGTTCTGCGATCCATTCAGAAGTTATATACTGCAGCGAAACATATTTGTTCATATTAAGTCAAAAATTATTACAATAGCGATATAAAATAGCAAAGTTGACAATAGTCATTGAAAATTTTTAAGTGGAAGGGGCACTGCCTAAAAATACCCTTAAAATTTTATGAAACCGTTTTTTGTTTAAACGTAATGAACATAACCGCAGAGAGTATATTTTATTGTTTAACAAAAATAGAAACGAGGAAATGTGCAGCATAATGGTAGGGGAGAGGGGGGTCAATTGAACCACGGGGCAATTGAACCAGTAAGCTTAAAAAATCGAAAAAAATATAAAAATGAGTCGTCCTCTTGGAATTATATTTTAATACACTAAACCTTAGTCTGATCAAAATTTCGAACCAATATGATGATTTAATTTTAAAAAATTCAAGTTTTTGTGTTTTTAGGTATCTAAACCTTGATTTCACCTCTTGGCAAATTGTTTAATAACTTTTTAATTTTCAAATGAAATCTTAAAATTTTTTTGTAATACCTTCTTACATATATTAGTCATAAATTTCTAGCTTTACTTCTAGTAAAATAGTTCTTGAATATATTTTTTTAAACTAATTATTTGAATAAAATCATATGGGGTCAATTGAACCAGTACTCTCGGGGACGGTTGAACCACACGAATCACACTGTGAGTAATCCGACATGCGCGCGCATCTTGACCGAATGTGTAATCAAGCTAAACTAACCAAGAAAAAAAATAATTATATTGACAGAAGTTTTAAAAGTGATTGTTATAACATATAATGTTATATAAAATAATAAATATCATTAGAAGTGTTGTAATTTTAGTTTTAAGCTGTAATGAATAGTAAAATATTCATTAAAGTCATTCATTGGTGCTTCGAATACTCTTGGTTCAATTGTCCCCGACTAGTGGTTCAATTGCCCCCGCAAAGGGGACGATTGAACCATTTGATGCAGTTGCACAATTTCGTATTTATTGAAAATTTTCATCATTTGTTAAGTTATGTGCTTATGAGAAATGATAGTCTATATAATAAATTATAATTTTGTAAAAAAAAAAGTTATCATTTTGCTTTTATTCATATAAAAAAAAAATGTCAAAGTATTTTTGGTTCAATTGACCCCACTCTCCCCTATTTGCTGATGGCCTTAACTGGAGCTTTTACTTCTCTACGCTTGTATTTGAAAAGGAAAAAGAACATAAGTACAACCATATACCAGCAAAAAATAGGGCTAAAAAAGTGCGAGAAAAAAAAACCCTATGAGCAGATGTGAGACGAGGTCGATAACCGGCTCAAGATGTACGACGACTTTCTGAAGTCGGAATATTAACTACAAGTTCATGCTTTCAACTTTCATTCTGTTTATTTATTATTTCTTATTTAACCATCAAATAGAAACATATTTCAGAAATAATAACAGAAAACTTTCAATAGATGTGGAAAAAAATATAATAAACTGATATAAAACAATAGCTAACAGTTTATATAAACTTTTCCGTCGTGACGTAGATGAATGCTACGTTCTACTGAAAAAACCATGACCACGGTTCTCATGATTTTATCATTTCAATTTATACATATATATATGTAAGTATCGGAGTATATTAAACACAAAATATTTTTTGTAATTAATTTGAACCTGTTATAGGCCGCGTTTTCAGTTCCTCTATGAAGAATATTATGATTACAATTAAGTGATTATTTTATGATAATAAAATGTAATGATTTGCCAATTATAGAATCTAATCTTATGTAGTAAGTATGTGTACTTATAGCGTATGCGGATATGTTGTGTGTTGCGTGAGAATATTCTCATTGTCTCAATTAATGTTCATTTACGCCAATGATGTTAATGGCCGTTAACAAAGTATTTTCAAGATTTTTAACTCCGTTAGAATTTTCTAATTATGTTAGAAATAATTTGAGCCAACGACAATTTAATAGCTGATGAATTAATTTTTAATCCTTGTTCACTCATGTTCAAATAATTTTGTTTTTGAAATTAATAAAGAAACTCTTATAGTTTTTATTAAGGAAAAGAATACTAATAATAACTAATTTATGTAATATTTATCAGTAACATTATTTTTAATTGCATATACTCATTATTGTAAAAATAATTACACTTTGTCATGTCATAATTTTTTATCAGCTGGTTTCAATTGTTTTGGTGATCAATAAAAGATAATGTTAATACTAATGACTGACTATTTTTTTCATGATCAGTTCTAAGAGAGCGTAAGATAATTTTTGGTGAAAGAGAATTAATTATTATCAATTTCAAACAAAGAAAATGATATTTTTTTTGGAATTCAATAACTGGTTATACCTGCCCACATAAAATATATGTGAGCATAACAATATATATAAGGTAAAACTATTACTCACTTTTCATTGGAGTGAGATTAAACCACTAAATGTAAATTGATAAATGAAATGAAAAATCCATGTTTTTTAAATAGTTACCCGAGTCAGAAAATAACTTTATTTTGGCTACACTTATTTTTTAAAAATTCAATTTGACTGTTTTAACTCAAAAATTCAAGTCAAATTCAACCTTGGTACACAGAAAAAAAAGTTATCTTGAGTCAAGAAAATATTTTTGAAGACCACCGTTTTCGGGAACCAAGTCAAGATTTTCTTGAGCTAAGTGAATTAATCTTGGTCAGATAAAATTACTACTTTATCTGAGAAAGTTTAGGTCTCCAAAAAAATTTTCTTGAATTAAGAATATTTACCTTCAACCAAGAATTTTTTTTTTCTGTGTAGAAATTTTTCAGACTTTTCTCAGAAAAACTCAGAAAAGGTCTTTAGAACTTTGAGACAATCTTTAAAACTTTAGAACTGAGTTTTTCAGAGGAAATTCCGAAAATTTCCACCAGGGAAGTCACGTTGACTTGGATTTGACTCAAATGACTTAATTGGCATAAATCAGTACTAAGTAAGACAACTAAGTCAAAAGTAAGTCAAAACCAAATGTGTTTTCATATTCTTAAATATCTTCTTCATTTATTAAAAAAAGAACTCGAAATAGGCTTGCGTGCCTTACTAGACTTATTTTATTTTCAATTTTTAAAATTGCGCCAAAAATCAAGTTGTTTTTTTGACCCTAGTACTATTCAAACCAACAACAATATCTTTATGTAAAGTTAAGTTAATATTAATAATCCATAAAACGAAAATTGCTAAAAAATGAATCCTAGAACAATTTCAAGATTCGAAAACCTATGATTTAACTTAACCTACTATTAATATCACCGTATATTTTTTTCCACGCAGAAATTTACTTATCAATCATAACAAAATTCAGTTTTTGTTGATAATCATCACTAAATAAAAAAAACATTTAATTCAATACCTGATACTAAATATTTATGTACAATTCATAGTAATAAATAATAACTGCAAAAACGAACTAATCAGTAAGATTACTATAATATTATTGTTAAAAAGTAAACAAATAAATAATACCGATGCATGACTGAATGATCATCAAAACCCGGTTTGTCGGTGTGAAAAGCCGTGCCGAAAGTCATTACTGAGCACCTGCGATCTTTGTTCTGGTGATTATCTTCACTGTCGCCTTGATGACGATTTGTTTCTTTAACTCCCGCTCGAACGCGGAATAACTCTGCTAGTCAGCTGACAGTTTTACTCTTCATCACTTCCTTCACTTTACGCATAATAGCTGAAACTTTTTTGACCTCCAACTTGTCTTTCAGTTTGCCGATAATCTTTAAACTGTCTTCCGTAACTTGAACGAGTTACTGAACTTGCTTTTAATTTTTTAGTCTCTTCCAAATCAACCACAAGTTTTATCACTTCAATCACTCATTTGTATCAACACCCACTCGGAAATATCAATAAAATAAATTGTATTGAATCAAAAACTTTCACTTAAAGTTGCTCAATAAATTTCAAAATATCTTTATATATCTACTGATATATTTATCACGGTTTAACAAGTAAGTAGGCTATTTTATTGTGTTTTATAATATTATAATAGATGAATTATTATATTCACACCTACTTTATAGAGAGAAGATCAGTTCAATGTACTGATCTAGGTCGCGTGTTCACACTCACCGATACTGGACTCTTCGTGTCATGAATCGAGAGCCCGTATCTACTTTTATCATTCGTTTGTGGTCAGACAATAAAAGTTCGATAACCCAAGTTCACAAGTCAATAATTACTATTTAATGTATGCAAATACAAAGTATTCGAGTACCAAGACAGCGTGTAATTTTGATGCGATTTTTCAAATTTTGTTTCAAGACAATTTGAATTTTTTATATCTGATCTCTATTTTCGATATTTTAAGTAATTAAGATCACTGGTGATTTAATAATGATAAAAAATGACAATTGAACTTGAATATGTAAATCAAGAACCCACTTGGAGAAAGTCTGCTTGTCGACTGACTGCAATAAAGAGGACCAACCGCTGGATGTCGACCACTCTGACGCCATCCCCACCGAACGCGAACTTGTCCCTCCCACCGCGAACTCACGCTGCATTTTCACCCCCTACCAAGTTTTATACACATATATAGGCTAACGTACTTTACAAAAATATCACTATTCCAGACAACTTGAGTGTTATTTTTTTTTTTAATACTTGAAAATAATTAACAGTTTGTTTTTATTTTATTTCCAGGGCGAAAGTTAAAAATTGAGAAATTTATAATTGGGCTGAAACTTTCGTAGATATGAAATTCAATAATTATTTTAGTGGAAATTTTTCATTTCATCTCTGAGTTTAATTCAAATTCCTCCAAAAAAACTCTGAGTTCAAATTCGTAAATTCAATATTTGAAATATTTGACAAATTGATTATATCTAAAAATATGACGAAGATAACAAATAAAATGCTTTAGAAAAGTTTAAGAAATATAAAGTAGTTATGACGGTAGAGTAAAAAATTGTAATTTATAAAATGGTATGTCAAAATATGTAAATAAAAATTTCATATATATTTTTTATATTTATTATTATTCTGAAAATCTTTCATTTTAGATCATCTACTTGAGTTGAATTTGGTTTAATTTAAAAAATTTAATGTGAAGTTAAAACTATACATAAAAAAAAATGATTTTTTGGCGCTTTTTTGCATTTTGAATTGAAAACGAAAATTTTCGAAAAGATCTTGGGAAAGAAATTTCTTCTAGTCCTAAAAAAATTTTTGTTTTCATTTCGAAGTACAAAATTTTCCTTGTGCCAAGAAATCCTTTCTTTCTGTGTGAATAAAATAATAATTAAGTGAGTTCATTAAAATTTTTGTTTATCACTAGATTAAATGAAGCGCTTAAAAGAAAAAAAAAAACCAGTGAGTTCAAAGAAATTTTCTGATGTTTTATAATATTTTAGTAGATTGCTAATTTTCATTTTTCACGATGTCAGAACTTATAAATAGTAAAGAAGTATGTGTTGGATTCGTGGAAATATGAAAAAATGAAATCAGGTTGACGAACGATGCTGAGAGAAGAAATTTTTCAACGATTTCGTAGAATATATAAATAAAGCTCATGAAAATTTACTTTGACATGAATTTAAACATTTAAGCAAATGAATAGATAAAAATAAATTGATAGCGCATTTACACTTTGTAATCGCAGTATGAATATGCATGTTTTCAAAAAAGTAAATAATTGATTTTAGATCGGATTAAGAATTTAAATAATTCATAGACTATCAGAATCCAAGTTTCCAACACTTGACGTTCCATGTTCTTCAAAAGCTTTCCTAATGTATGTACGATATGTAAATACTCAAATCTTTCAACCAAAAGAACTTATTAAGGTCAATTGTATGGAGATAAGAGTCTGCGAAAACTTAGATTTGGTGCAAAGTTCAAATCAATCGACAAATTGACAACTTTTTTGATAATTAATATCGATATCTTAAATTTTCTTACTGCTGGAGATCTCTTGATTAAAAAATAGAAAAAGTAACTGTAATTTTAAAAGCACCAGTAATTTTCGTAAGTGCTATTATACCATTTTTCTTGAAAGTTCACCGAATGCTAAGTAAATATCATTTTTTAATATCATGGGTTTACCGAGCACGTTATGGATGTTAAGAATTAAGAAACTCGAATTGCGAATCTTCAAACTCGAGTGCATTAAGATAATTGTCGTACTACTGAATACTCACGCTTATATTATGAGCACGACTAAAAGCATTGAACAGCATGATAAGGATAAACTGTATTATTCAACTGACCTTATTATTCTTGTACTGCAACGTGTAAGTTGCACCTTTTATTGGTTTCTTTTCACGTTGTTAAAAATGTATATAGGAAGTCGTAAAATTCTTAATCATGTTAGTAATATTATCATACTATACTAGTTAAATAATGTTGTATCATATGTGTTTACGTAGCATGTTACATTTTAAATCATATGTTTATTATATACTATCTTAGTGAGGTATAATAAACAATAGGTATGATTTAACGTGAATTAATTTGTAAAAAATGTCAAAAGTAGAACCTCATTTGAACCTCTATAATGCATAATCGCAAATGAGCGCTTCTATTTGAAGATTTGAAATTCAGGTATCAAAAATTTTGAATTAAAATATAAAAAAATTAATCTGAGCCATGAAAAATTTACAAATATTTTAGCTTAGTAAGAATCTACATCTGCAGCGACCTTGGGTCATCGATTTAGCGAGAAAGTCGAGGGCAAGGCAAAACAAGATTATGTACCGAATCTCAAAATAGTTAGTCACGCAAGGCACGGGATGTCTCCAGATCGCTCTATAAGTACGTATCTATGATAGTTTTTTGTAGCTAACTTATTAAATTAACTTATCGATTTTGAAGAAAAAAAATAGCGTGCTCATTACAATAAATTTATGTACAATTTTACGAGAACAGACAAGATAGTTTTTGCTGAGGTAACACATGCTGGATTTGTCAATATGGCCCGAGTATTTTTGACACGATGACAAACGGCTTATAGTGATCTAATAATATCAGAAACAAAACACTAGAAAACATAATATAGTACATTATACACCTAGGGAGGAAATTAGGACGTTCTGACCCGTGTGTGTAATAGACTACCTCAGTTGAGGCAAAAATTTAAACTTTCAGGTGCAGATCTGGTAAAATATCCAATGCGGGTTAGAATTACCTACTTCTTTCCCTAAGTGTGTAATATACTATTTTATATCGGTTTTTATTATATTCAATAATTAATCTCCAAAAAAATCCATGGATTGATTCATTTATTTAGTTTCTGTTCACAACTGAGATGACAATGATATTTTATATAATCATCTAGAACTATTAAACACAATCATATCATTAATAAAAGCACATTTCAATTATTTACTATAAATAAACTATTTTCTAAACACAAAACTTGACAATTGAATAATCTACCGTTTCAAGACGTGTGTATAAATCATTAATCCAAATAGCGGAAATTGAAACTGTCAGTCCTTGTTCCGAATCTTCATTCATCGAAATCGACAGAATTTTGACTCAGCGATTCATAGTAAAAGGACCATCACCAATGAGCCACCAGAACTCAAAGTTAATCCACTTTATCAACAGAAAACAATAAACAAGTCTATTCATGACGCAAACTATTTCGATTCCCTCATTATTTGCGTCATTTTCTGTTTGAAGAATACGTCGAAGACGCGGTTCATTCAATCTTGTCACTAACAACTTCATTCTCTATTTTGAATTTTTTACAAATTTTCTTTATATCTCAAACTTCAAAATACTGCAGAGAAAATTATTGAAAAAAGCATTGACGGTAATGAAAACACGTTTATACTCTGACTGAATATTCTGATGTAAAATCTAGATGACGATGACGGCGATATTACCTAACTGCACGTGTCATACGTTAAAACAGCCGCCGTCGACATTTGGATTATTGCATAACCGATTTTTATAGCTGCATTCATCGCTTTAGAGTATTATCTAGTACATTAAAATTTTTTAATTGTTTTGAACTATGAAACAAATTTTAAGACAAATTTGAAGTAATTTGCAATAATATTTGAAAAAAGATGATGTGCAATTAGCAGTGAAACCATTGGCTGGTTCAAAAAAGTTAAATTCATAATACATTGGACGTTAGGTATAAACTTAATCTACGTAACTACTTGATGGCCTATACTAATATAAGAGGCGCATGTACAAGCGTGCGCGGAGCAATAACGTTGATAGCCCGTTAACTTCACAGTTAGCAGGAAGTTAGCACTGTACTCGATAAGGTATATATAGGTATATCTATAAAATGTTTATAACTAAGCTCAAAAATTACCGATAACATCTTAAATTTTTTTATTTTATTGTTAATAAAAAAAATTAAAAGAATACGATGAGAAAACATTAGATTACTTTTTTAGTACAGACTACAAGTGATATTTTTATTTTATAGTAACGTCAAAAGATCTTTTCCATGATAATTGTTATCACTATCTACCATTAACTTGCATATGTATAACGAAATATAGTTTCTTAAATCAAAAACTTAAAAATTTAGAAACCGGTTGATTCTGCAGGTCAATGCCAAAATTTTCCATTCAAACTTACATAGCTCGAAAATATTATACATACATATTTTGAGCTCGTCAAACTTGAAGATACTCTTGGAATCTAGTGTCTTTGAACTCAAAATTTGATTTGATATTGAAAAATGGAGATAAGTTAGTAAATAAGAAATTTTTTGAATATTTGTTTACGATATTTGAAAAAAATGATCTGATTTGGACGTCGATCAGAAAAATTTATTTAAATGATGAGTTCATCGAATTTTGAATATAATTGGACTCGATTCTGAATTATTTCAAGAAAACGAGGAAAACTATTTATATAAGTGATTATTATTAATGATATCTCTCTGAAAAATTGAATCGATTGAAACGAACCTTGTGACAATCTAGAGTTTACGAAAAGAATATTCCGATATGATTTTCAAATTGATTTCCAGAAAAAATCGTCGATTTTGAAACTTTCCGTCAACTACCTCTATTGAATGACCCGATCCAGATAATTCTCATAATAGTCTATAAAACTTGTTAAGATGGAAATTTTCTATATTTCTAGGATCAATCGTACCTGCAGAATAACATCTCTCGAACGGATTAAGATAAATCTTTTGACCTTTGACTAAGGTGTTTGATTTAAAACTGATTAAATTTCAAAAGCTTAAAAGAAGCTCTTTTTCGCATTGAACAATTCATCTACAAACACAAAAGTATCATTAAAGAGTGACGGCTGCTCAAGCTGAAGGGATAAGCTAACTCACAATTTAATTTATTGCATTGTCTTCAAATATAGTGAAAGTCAAGTTATGATAATCCATTTATCTAAAGATCGTTGAACAAAATTTTCTGTTCATAATCATAGTTACTTATAAAGATATTACCGTGAAAAGAATGATGTTTATATGTACTTCTAAAATAGCAAACAGAAAACTTCTGCTAAAAAACACTTTTGACTTTTCAGGAAGCTCTTTTTTTTAACATATAAAATATACATTACGACATTGCACAGAATGGCGGTTAGTTTTAAGAAAGTTATCTGCGAATCAATATAGCTATAAATATATATTTTTATTTAATATTAAAATGTTATCTATTTACCTACATGCTTTTCGCTTTTTTTATAATAGACTATTAACAATAAAAGACCTGCTGGCATACTATTCGTTACATTGGGTATTGAGACAGATCCATTTCATCCATAAACGTCAGGACATTGTACAAACTACAGACTGTTCCCACACATGAGTTTTGCAAAGAGATGCGGTCCGAGAATATGCAAGACTATATCAGGTGTTCTAGTTCGATGAATCGATGATGCCTACACATACCTTACATATGAATAGGTACATCCTTTTATCATTGAAGCTGAGCATAGGCGAACTCGCGGATTCTCTGTGAGATGAACAAGCATTTGGTAGAGAGATGAGAACATGGAGAGCTCACTGACGGCGGGGTAGAGAGTAGTTAACTCAGAAAATCGATAGAAACTAGAGCTGCGTAAACGTGTCTGTTTTTGACACGTAACCTACGAGTCTTATGACCATGGAAATTTTAGACTATCAAGAAGTAATTGTCGCCTTACATTTTTAATGGAAGACAAATGTTCTTGAGTGGAAAACTGTTATAAAGATAATACTGTATAGAAATTTTTCACGCAGGTTTTCAAAAATTTTTTAAATAAAACTCGGGAAATATTGACTTTGTGTCAGGAAATTGAATTTTTTAATGGCTAGTAGTTACATTTAAGTTGATAGCAGATTAAACTGATATCAACATTTTTAACTTCCTGCCAAGAAAATTGAAAACTGTCCAAAAAAAAAAAGTTATTTTATTATAGTGGGGAATAAAAATAATTACAGAACTTGAAATACTTTATTTCTGACAATATTTTGCTGATTTTGGTATTGTTATCATACTTTTAATAGATAGGATGACCTTAGTAGTTGTATAAAAAAATTGGTTACAAATTTACAAATTTACAAATTTAAGTCAACTAAGTGAAATTCAAGTCAAGCCTGACTTGGATTTGACTTAAATGACTTAAATTTAAGTTAACTGAATCAAATTAGTCACGTTGACTTGGCTGTGACTTGAATGACTCAAATTCAAGTCAACTAAGTCAAATTTAAGTTACGTCGTCTTGGATTTGACTTAAGTGACTTAAATTTGAATCAACTAGGTTAAATTTAAGTCAAGTCTGATTTGGATTTAGCTTAAAAATTTGAGTCAACTAAGTCAAATTTAAGTGACGCTGACTTGGAATTGAATTAAGTGATTTAAGTCAACTAAGTCAAATCTGTTTTAAATTTGAGTAAAATTAGAATATATTTTATATCTGAAAATTTCATGTTTCGCTAGACCTGCTTTGTTTTCAATTTTTAAAATTACGCCAAAATCGTTACTTTTTTTCGAATCGGGCTACCCTAAGACATTAATATTCATTTTCGATTAAAATTTGTAAAAGTATATTTAGAAATAAGTTCTATAGTTTAGCCGACTATCACGACAAAGTACATACTACTTTACCTATGCTACACAGCGCGCAAGTATTGAACTTCAGATACACGAGTTAAAAAAAATGTTTATAAATAATATAGAAGATTTCTAAAAATGTACGCTCTACTATTATTATATGTTAAAAATAGTGAGTCATTCGCGATGAATAGAAAAAGGTAAATAAGTTCGTCGAGGATATACCCAAGGGCTCCCCTTGCGGTACTGTCCATGCAAATTTTACGACCAAATGAGGTCAAGATTACTGTATAAAGCTGTCAAGATAAAAGATAACTCATATTTAGATACTTGTCATGTTATAGTTGATGATAAAATTAGTTTTATCTTTTAATCACTTGGGAGCTCACATTTTTTTTTAGTTTATCATACATTTTATTTATTCAAAATGATTTCTGATAACCCGGTCTATTATTGGTGGCTATTATTTGAATTAGTAAGCAGAAATTTTTTTTCTAAAAATATTTTGTAGTTTAAATCGAAAAGAGTGATAAAAAATGAATATTATTTTTTACTTGCGGGTAAAATTCTTGTGATTCTAAATATAAATTCGTGAGAAAAAGCTGCTATGAAAATTATATACGACAAAAAAAAAGTAAAATACATGAAAAAAGCCCATTCGGCAGCCGAAATGGAAGGTAGATTTTCCGATTAATCTATATATAAAGTTTCATATATACATATCTTGTAATACATTTTAGTGTATAGTCATGATATGAAATTAGACTCGTTTTTCTAAGAGTCAGGGTAAAAAAAGACAACGACTACTTTTGATAGAGAACTTCAGATAGTTGATTTGACAAAACATTTTATAAGTAATGTAGCAAACTAACTATCATAAAAACAAAGTATCAATAATTTAATTAGTATGAGATCATAATGATAATCACTATTACGATGGCAAGACCAGTTATAATTATAGTATGTACAGGTACGATTGAAACATAATAAATAACAAAAAAATACTTTTACAACATAAAATAGCTGTGAAAGTTACAGGTTATTTTGATCACAATAAAATATAACTGACAAAATTGTATTTTCAACATTTTTTGATACCATTAGAATTTCAAGGCTATCAAATAATTAGAAAAAAAGGTCAACACATGAAGTTTAACGACAAAAATTAAAGCTTACTAAACAAGCTTTAAAATACTTTTTACTGAAATTGTCTATTGATTTTAGTTTTAATATTATATGAACTTCAACAGTGAATAAAAATTTATTTTTTCGAAAAATCGTGAAAATTTCAACAGCCATTAATTCAAAACTAATCAACCGATTGAGCTCATCTTCGAATTTGATCAAGATAATAGCCTATAGAATAAGTGTAAAAAATTTCCATAAGATCCGATGAGAACTGTGAGTGCTATCGTAATGACAAGACCAGTGATAATCACAGGGATTCGAGGTACATGTAATACATCATAAATAATAAAAGAATTACTTTTAAAATATAAAATAGCAGTGAAATTTACAGGTTATTTTATGAGCAATAAAATGCAATTGGCGAAATTGGATTATAATGGGACAATCATAAGCTATGAGGAATGAAAACCATATTTTCAACATTTTTTGATTCCATTAAAATTTTCAAAGCTATCAAATTATTGGAAGAAATGGTCAAAACATAGAGTTTAAGGTCATAAATTAAAGCTTACTAAACAAGCTTTCAGATATTTTTCACGGAAATTGTCTATGAGCATTAGTTTTAAAATTATATGAACATGAAAGTGGATAAAAATTAATTTTTTCGAAAAATCGTGGAAATTTCAAACAGCCATAACTTCTAAACTATTTGACCGATTTAGACCATCTTCGAACTTAACGGTTACAATCGCCTATAGAATAAGTGTAAAAAATTTCATTAAGATCCAGTAAGAACTGTGGGCACAATCGTAATGACAAGACCAGTGATAATCATAAGGATTATAAGTACATTTGATACATCATAAATAATAAAAGAAATACTTTTAAAATATAAAATAGCAGTGAAATTTACAGGTTATTTTGTGCTCAATAAAATGCAATTGGTGAAATTGGATTATAATCGGACATGCAAAAGCTATATGGAAAGAAAACCATATTTTCATCATTTTTTGATCTCATTAAAATTTTCAAAGCTATCAAATTATTGGAAGAAATGGTCAAAACATAAAGTTTAAGATCATAAATTAAAGCTTACTGAACAAGCTTTCAGATATTTTTTACGGAAATTGTCTATGAGTATTAGTTTTAAAATTATATGAACATGAAAGTGGATAAAAACTAATTTTTTCGAAAAATCATGGAAATTTCAAACAGCCATAACTTCTAAACTAATTGACCGATTTAGCCCATCTTCGAACTTAACCGTGATAATCGCCCATAGAATAAGTGTGGAAAATTTCATCAAGATCTAATAAGAATTGTAGCCGCAATCGTGTCCTCAAAACATGGTTATATTACATATATATATATATATATATATATATACATACATATATAAATTTTTCAACGAATGGTACTTTCGAACTCCATTCAACTAATTATGATAGGTTATGACAAAATTCCTTGAAAAATCAACCATGAGGACAAATACAATACCTAGATTTTTTTTAAAATCTACCTAAAAAGCGTCAAGCGTGAGTTGGTACTCACAATAAAAATGTTCCGTAATAATTTTCATATTTATTCTTTTGTAAAATATGAATGAACTAAATTTAAGCTTTTGTTACCTGATGTAATTACATGTTATTACGAATACTTTTCAAATAATATCGTTAAATTACTATCATCAAGTAAAAAAAAACTTTCACTTGCCATACAAAAAAATATATGTATATATTTTATTCATTGTTAAAATAAATTGGTTTACTCGAATTAAGAAGGGACTTTTACATGGAGAAATTATTTTTATGGTGTCATAGTAAAGTCAGACCATGTTGGCCACCTGACAAAAATTGAAGTAAATGCATTCAAAAATAAGGTTGACCATATTCAAATTTCTTATGGTATCACAAATTACTGTAACATAAATTTTACTATAGCAATAGTCATTTTTAAATTATAACCCGGAATTAGGGTGTCAATAAAGAAAATTTTGAAATTTCAATCAAATTTTATAATGCGCGCCATAAATTTTTAATCTTTAAGTTACGATTTTTGAAGTTTGAATATGAATATTTTCTTTTAAAGTTCTGTAAATAACTTGTTTGGTTATTTAATAGTATATTGTATGACAAGGGATGGAACAAAACGATTTCAGTCCAGGGTAAAGTTGACTATCGAGCCGCAGGCGATTTGCTGTAAGTGATTGTTTTGGCATAGTTCTGAAATTAGACAGAGTGGCTACAAACCGGGAATATTGAAAATCCAGGAATTTCATTTGACCGGGAAATACCATGAAAATTTCAGGGAAAATTTCAAAAAATATCCAAGAAGAGACTTAACTCTCTAGTCAAATACAACTAAAAATAATGGGAATAGATTATATATAATTAGAAATTCAGTAAAATTAAATTTACTAGACCATAAGGAAATTATTTTCTGTACCATATTTTTTAGCACAGAAAAATATCATGTTACTGGTTAGCCGTCTAATGATTTCTGGATTGTTTTTGAAAACGATAAATTACAAAAAAATATTTGAAAAAATTGCACCTCTAGTTTTTTTGATTTTCTACATGTGCATATTTTTGTTTTTTTTTTTCTTGTGAATGATTTGTTGAATAAAAAATTTGAAAATGTCAAGCTTAAATTGTCTAACTTGAGGATGATAAAAAAGCTATGGAAATTGGCAATCTACGTAATCAATGACGTCATACATGAGGTCAGTAACCGTAAACTTTATAAAACATCTTTTTATCGTCATAGCTGACATTTGCAACAAATCCATAGCATTAATTCGCTAAATTACATAATAATCTAAGGGAAGAAACTTTGTCCCGACTTTACATAACTCAGTTTCAATAAAAAGAAAATAATAATAATTAATTTCCATGAGCGCAATGACTTCATAAATTATTTAAATTGACATTTGAATAAATTATAAAAAAATATATTTTAAAACTATTTCGCATGCCATGTCAGATAATAATAGTATTGACAAATAGAATATCAGCATTTGCGCATTGCAGCCCGCCAAAAATAACCATCAGTTAATTCAATACATTTAACTAATTAATTTTTTGAATTTTGTTAATGAAAATTTAAATTACTCACATGTTATCTATGGGCATTATCCGACTATAGGGTCTGCTGTTGTCAATAATCTTGGGCCCCATGAGGAATTTATAATCATGGCTGTACCCCGGTACTTTTTACACCAACTTTTACTTTCTTTTATTCAACTCTACCTCAAGTCTTCATTTTTTTAATTTTTATTAAATTTATGATGACACACATGTCCATTATTCATTTGAATTGAATTTCTATGAACTGGTGTAAGAAAGAATATCAGATTTATAGAATTATTTTATTTACACTTGTAGTTTGATGAAGAACACCCTGCTTCATGTTGTGTTCAAGAAAACTATTTTTTTAAGACTACAGAGTCAGCAGATGGCGCCACAGGGCGATGTGCCAATCGAGGGAGATTTAAATATGAATTTAAATGAAAAGTTACTTTATCGGCTGATGGTATAAAAAATTTGAAAATTGGTGGCAAAAAATTTATGTATACTCGGGTCGAAATTTGATTTGCAGTCTTTGAATTCACTTGGACTAATTGGTCAGTCTTTAAATTTTTTTGAAAATTTAAACGAGTGTTAGTGTAACTGACAGGCGGGAATTTTTAAATTTTTGAATTAGTAAATAAAATGTAAGTAGAATAAAAATTTAAAAATACATATTTGAATCAATGAAAAATTAGTTCGCGCATTTTTTAAAATTTTATAATTTAAATTTATTTATTTATTTAAAATTAAATATTTAAAAGATGATTAAAAACAGATTAATAAAAATAATAGGTAGTAAAAGTTGGATTTTGGTCTTAAATTATGCATACAAGCTGTCCTACTTTCCTTCTTTGTGTGTAATCTATTTTTTTATTGTTATTAATTTAAAAACAAATAAAAAATCAATTCTGATAACAGATCATAAAACAATTGATATGAGTGTGAATGTAGCAGACAGACAAATTTAAAATTATAAATAAATAGACTAAATAATTAATAAAATAAAATTTCTAAGAAATGGGCATTTACAAAATTTTGAAATTAATAAATGCATATTTTATAAATATTATTTTTAAAATTATTTATCCTATTTATCTATAGTTTTAAATTTGTCTGTCTGCTACATTAACACTCATAACATTGATAGATATAAATAAAGACAATTTTAAATGAAAAATAACAATTTTTATTCACTTCAAAAATCACACATCAATTGTCAATTCCAGCGTCAATTAATATTAAAATATTTTATTAGAAAAATATCACACGATGTGCTAAAATCCATAAATGAAGGCACTTATTAGTCAAGATTGAACATTATTATAAATTTAACATTTAAATATACATACTATTGTTTCTTAATATTAATATTGACTATAATATAAGTTATAATTAAAAAAAAGTTCATTAAAATACAATAACAATTAAGGAATTCATGAAAAAGGTCACGTGAAAATTTTCAAAACGACCCTGAAATGGTGCAAAGAAACTAAGTCAGTAACACTTCACTGCTCTTTCTTTTCTTCAAGGCCTTTTTCAGGTACATCATCTAATTTTTCGCTATTCAAATCTTCCTTATCTCCATCACTCTTCTTTTCATCTTTTTTGCCTTCATTAGCATCCTCCTCATCCTCTTCCTCAAGAAGATGTTCCCAGTCATAAGGATCTCCACCATCACTGACTCTCTTCAACTCTTTCTTCAACATATCTAAGCATTCTCTACGCTCTTTCCATTTCTTCTCATCTATTACAAGAGGCTTCGCTTCGCCATCTTCATTTGAATCTTTGTCTTCTATCACACCCTCACCACTTTCACCCGCAGCAGCAGCAGCTTTTTCTTTTTCTTCACATTCCAATATATACTTCTCATAACTATTCACCTGTTGGAATAAAAACAATCGATTATTTTTCTTCACTTCAAGACCACTCTGTGCCTCCACTTTTTAAAAATTTTCAATTGTCTTTCATCTGTCGAAATTTTCAACTGTCAGTAGGAATTTTTAATTAAATTTCTTACAGTTGTCATCAATTAGGAGTTAAACGAAATTTTTTGAATAAATTTCAGCCTACAAAATTTGAAAATTTGAATTTAAAAATTCACATGAAGATTTTACTGAAATTTTCGTTCCAAATTTCATTTAACTTTCAATTGATGTCAATTGTCATTTTTTTAAATCAATTAATTAAATTTTGATACAGCTTATGACAGTTGTCAATGAAAATTTTCAAAAAGTGGGGAAAATTGTCTAAAAATTCCCTTGATGCTGTATAATAAATCATTAGTAAAATAGAATGATTAATTAATTTACTAATTAATTATTTACTTTTTCTTGTAACATATCTTGGAGATTATTTTGTCGTTTAAGATGACGTGGCAGCCAAAAACATGCTTGGAGAAGACGTAAAAAAATCCAAGCCGCCCCGGCCAATGCTAAATAAGTAGCAGCGGAAAAGACCATGCTTAGAAAATCCACTGTTACCTGCTGATGTTTCATCGTATGAATATTTTATTACACCTATGGAAAGAGAGGTCACATCATCGATTGTACTACTGCGCTTGACACTTGTTATTATGTTATTTAGCTTATTCTATGATAACTAGGCTTTTAGATTCACTAGTTTAAAATTTGGGTTAATGGAATCATAATTTTGTAATAAAAAATTCAAGTTTAAAAATAGAAAATTATTAAAGCCACTGAATCGATACAACATTTAAGTATAATTATACTAAAAATACTCATTGCAAAAAAAACTTGTACTTTTACGTGTAGAAAAAAAAATATTCAAGTAATTTTTGAATATTATTCTGAGGGCGGGGGATTTTAAAAGGCTTAAGTTGTCCAGGTTAACAATAAAAATAAATAAACATTTGAAAATTTGTTTTTTTTTGCACAACAAATATTGGAGCGCATAAATATTATGATAAATTAAAATGTAATTGAATATATACAAAAAGTATATATATATATACTCAACTTCTTAAAATTTAAATAATAGTAACCCTGATTTGAAATGATTTGAACTTGGATCATTTAAAATCATTTTTCATGAAACTAAAGTTAGCTGAATAATTTTTGAAATTTTTTAAACACAAGAAATTACAAAAAAAAAAAATATTTAAAAAAATTGCACTTGTAGTTTTTTAAATTCTCTACATGTGCATATTTTTATTTTTATTTTTTTTAATTATCCATTAACTCCAGGCTCGATTTTTCTTTATCAAGATTGAAAGTCCTGATAGTCATATTCATTTCTACAACCAATTACTAATAAAATAAAAAAAAGAACCAAAACTCTAATAGATTTCATAAGTAGTAAAAAAATAGTACTCATATAAAGTTTAAATTTCGAATAAAAATAACAAATTTATTCATAATATAAAACAGTACCATTTGAAGGTGAAATTCATTGACCAAGTGCCCTTGAAAGTGAATAAAACTGAACATAAATAAAATAATTTTTTACTTACCCATTTCACTCGAAAAAAAGTTAATCGAAATTAATCTGGTTAATCGTCCGATGTATAGCTCAATTAAATAACATAAAATAATTAATAAATGGTAAAATAAAAACTAAACTAAGTATAATTATTAAAATTAAAAATCGATTTCTGTCTCATTTGTCTACAAAACGCGACTAATAAAAAATAATTAAAATAAAGAAACAATAATTAGAGTAAAAAATAATTAATTTTATAAATTACGTACCTTAATTAAAGAAAAACAGTACGAACATCGCCGTACTGGAGAAACTAAATTAATTAATAAATTAATTAAAAGCGAGTGATGCGAATGGCTTAGACTCTGGTCGTTAAGTGATAGAAATGAGGATGTATCAGACCTGGACAGTGGACAATTTCCACCACTAACCCTTATAGCAGAGAATCGATATATGGATGTAGCCACGTATGATCGACGCAATGTTATAAAGTATAACTGGGTTGGTATGATTATTCACTACGAGCATCTACATACCTAAATTTATTTTTCCATAGACATAGAGACTGCCTGACTAACTACAATTCTCACATTTTACGATGTTTCCTAGACTAGAGTTTACGTGTGTTTAAATGTTGACATACGTGGATATAAGTAAATGCTATCCTGACAACCGATACATTTTTTTTTAGGCCACGTAAATAATATATTACATACAATTATTTACACGCTATATTTTTTTATTTAATAGATATTTTTTATTTTATCTTTTCATCACTTTGGTGATACGAAAAATATTTGATTTATTTTTATTTTATATTTCATTTTCATCATTTTTATTTTTTTTTAAATTGATATTATAAAGGCATTTTCATTTTATTAGTAGTATATATTTTATTAGTTAATATTCTGATATATATATATATATATATATATATATATATATATATATATATGTATATTAGACTGATTCAAAAAATCAATTTTTTTTCTATCGGAGCTCTATTACTTCTTACAAATTATCTTTGATAGTTTTTTAAAATTCCGCAGCATTTGTTTACTCTGTAATCTAGGATCTAGTAGTCTACGTTTTAATTTTTAAAAATTTTCATTTACTGAAAAGAAACAAGGGTAAAAAGTTTCTATTTATTGCGCAAGTACAAGGATAGAGACGTCCATCGACTTGAGTGTAATAGAGAAAAAAGTTCAGACCCCTCTAAAGAGCTTGACTTTAAAATGGAAATAACTAGAAAAGAATGAGGAATTTTTAAAAACTTTATCAGAGATAATTTGTCAGGAATAAAATTGTCTACAAAAAAGATTCTATGACATTTTGTGATAAGTCTGATAGTTTCGGCGGAAAAGTAAGATCCCTTAACAGATTCATAAAAATATGATAAGTGGCTTTTTTGTAAGCACTTAATTCTCTAGGAGATTGTATCCTGAGATTATCTGTACAATGAGCTATTGCCAAGGTATAAAATTTCAAATTTCAAATTTGTTTTCCCTTGCTATTCAAATGGGAAATAAAAAATCGATGAGCGATCTTTGAATATTAATACTGAGCTCATATTTTTTCATCCCCTTGCAACTGTTTAGTAGGGAGTTTCCAAAACAATAGTCGATATTTTTTTAATCAGTCTAATATGTAGTCCTCCCAGAGAGTAAGGCCGTCGATTTTTACTCCCACTATTTGAAAACAAGTCTAATCCGTTACTACACATTAACATTACAAATCAAAAATTTCTGACAATTCCTGACAGCTTACTTTTTAGGAGGACTTTATCTATATATATAATATATATACTTGTTGATTAGTTGAAGGGTAGGATTATAGGATTTAGTTTTGATTTAAAATTTAATTAACTGCACATTAATTTTTACTATCCCGCCTTATTGTAAACATAATAAATACAAAAACTGATCTAGAATTTTTAAAAAGTAGTGAAAATTCTCTCAAGAATTTTATTTATCTTTTCGTACTTTTATTGATATTGATTTATAAAAATTCATTGATAGATATTTTGATTTGTAATGATACAAATAATATTAGTTTTTTAAATTTAAATCAATTATTCAAGTATTTTTGTGATAAATATTACAGATTTTTTTTTAATAAAAGTATGAAAATTCTAAAAGAAAGCAATCAATACTAATTATTTGCAATAAAAAAGTTTTGCTGGAAATCGATTATGTATATATGGTACATACATATATTTTTGAATATGCAAACATCTTCATACATTTAGTATCGTTATTGATTTTCTGCTATCGAAAAATATAATAAAATATTCAAGTATTTTTTTAAAATTTATTGTTAAATTTTTTACAAATCAAAATACTCAAAATTAAAATTTAAAAGAAATTAGTATTCTAAGAGCCATATGTTAGTAAACTAAATTTAAAAATAGTATTTTTAAATAAAAATGAATAAAAAAATATTTAATTTTTAAATATTTACTCCATTTTGCCAAATAAAAAATACTTTTATAATTAAAATAATAACTTTACATTAACGAGACATATTTAGTGTATTGATTTAACCAAAAATCAATAATCCCTCTCGATTTAAAATAACAGTTATCACCCAAACCGATGAAAAGTTGTGAAAATAAATTTTACCCACTTTTAAAATTTAAATTTATACAAAAAAAGATAATTCATTTAATGGGCATTTAGTGTTTAATTTAAAATGAAGACATTTGATACATTTTATTAGGAAAAGATAGTGGCAGGTAGGCAATGTCAGGAAGGAATGCTTTTACGTCGTAGACCTCACGTAAAATAATAAATACGGTGTCGCTGAATTACGAGGATTGGGGGCTAGTTTATCAAGTAATTCACGTTCACGTATGGCTCTGACTAGATCATCGTCGCACTCAAGCCATGTGTTAGCATTATTTTTAACCCGACGTATTCCACAGCACTCCATACTCCTGCAGCCCATTTTAATCAAGTGTTCCTTGCTCTCACTTATGTTTGATTTACTGCGGAAACACTTGAGGATACTCGAGGATGCTGACGTGGCCGAGTTGCTGCTGCTACCGCTCTGTGTGACATTCTGACGTCGTGCGTCGCGATCACAGTGAAAGTATTCAGTAAACATTGACTCCTCTGGGACTTTTGTGTAAGCAATGTAGTGACCAGCAGTAGATGTTGCACCTTGATGCATTATCACTGAGTAAAGTTTATACACGTGTCGAGATTCTGATGAACTTTGACTACGGCTTGACGATGTGTTCTCTTCCGAGTCACTGTTGCATTCTTCACAGAAACATTGCAATGTCAAAGGTGTTGGCATGTAGTTGTTAATTTTTTCCATAGAACTGTCATAATAAATACGGATAAATTAAATTTTTTATAACAATTTTTGTAGTTTTTTTTTATTTGGGAATTTCTTTGACGACTTACCCAGCTGCAGTGGCGAATCTTTTGAGTTGAAGAACTAGAAGCCTAGGTAAAGATGGAAAACTGACGGCGCGCCGTGCTTCGTTATATCTCAAGCAGCTGGCGCACCAATATTTGTCCCTACCGCACAGAAGCTCACTGGTGACAACAGAGTGCCTGTATACCTCACTGCCGTCTATCGATTTACCATTTTCATCTGCAAGAACAAGAGATTAATTTCAATCACTAAGTCTAGGACTTAACTAGTATCATATATATCACGACTCTAATTCCGAAAGGACTTATGTTGGAGTGAGACTTATTCTGGAGATGAAATTTCTTTTTTTTTTCTATACTTTGCGATAGAATAAGTCTACAAAAAAATTGGCAATGAAAAAAAATTATACGTCCTTTTGGCTTTAGGTTTCAAACTCCGAAATTGGGGAATTTTTCTGTATTATCGAGTTCAAAGACTTTGGAAAAATAATTTTTCCTTTTGAAATCAATAATACGATATATATATTTTTTTATTAATTGTCGAAATGTATGAATTATAAAAAAATTTAATATATATTTTTTTTAAAAATCTACTAAGAAAAAATAGAAAACTTCAAAATTAGTTTTCTTACCTTTGTCATTGGATCTACCGGTTTCAATCGGCACGCAAATGTCACAAAAAGTTTCCTTCCGTTCTGTGACATGCTCGCACTCAAGACAAGTAGTACGCAGAAGACTAACACCTTCAAAATCTTCAGAAATAAAACACTTCTTACTCTCAGGTCGATGAGACAACAGCTCGCCATTGTTCCCCATAAAATCAGCATGACCATTTTCAAGTTTTGAAGCTACTGCCGTTCCATTTACACTCGACTGCGACAAGCATGTAGCGCTGCCTCGAGTTGACTGGTATTTTTTTTGTTTCTTCTTTCGCATGCTTCGTTTACCAGATCCACTTCCTTCGAATTGCATGTCAATAAAACGATCCATTGTAAAATCAATCATTCCACCATTGCTTTGACCAAATTGACTTTCTCTATGCCGTACTAGCAGTTGAAATGTCTCGCGGATGTTGTCCAGTAAACAAACCAACAACTCGTGTGCATCTTGTTGCTGATTACCTTCAAATATTGGATTAACATCCCTGAAAAATTATATTATAAGTATTATTATATATTTATCAAGTGTATAGTTAAGTATTGGAAGACAAAAAGTAGTGATAAGTGCTGAAGATGTCAAGGCCAGCTTGGTGGTCATGAAATTATCTTACAGGCGTGTAAAAACAGACAACCTTTTTCAAGGCAGTAAATAATATGATCGATTCTCCTGATATCAAGTTCAATATCCCGAATAAGTTTTAACGAACAGATCCAACTTTGATGTATTTCAAAATTAACGTGACAAAAGTCTCGAAGAGCAGAAAATTCATCGGAAACTGAACAAGTGTATAATAGAGGGGACCTTTTTTCGGGTATAAAGGTGAAGTTGCGTCTTTATATTTTGTCCTATGCAACCTATTCACCAGCACAAGAAACACAGAAGTGGACTCGTGGTGGCTCTGATTAGATATCACGCGCAATGAGGATTTTTGATAACCTCCGATGTTGAAGGCCTCCCGGAAAGGAAAATACTTTTGGAAATTCTATACTCTAATAAGTCATTAGTACAAAACAGTCCCAGAAATATAATTTTTCCAAGAAGTTAATTCGAATAAAAATGGAAAGTAAAGAAAATACTGAGTTAAATTATTTAACTGTATGACTGTTTATCTTTATTACTTTTTTGATAACTTGTTATTTCTTTCTTTAGTTTTTTTGATATTCGAACTGAGATGACGAATGAATTTTGTAAAATTTTGTGAATGGCAAAAAGTGTTGAATAAATATTTAAATAAAATTAAATGAAATTTATACCTCAAAGCTTGAAGAAAAGCATCAGGTTGATAAGGTTCACAGCTATCTTTTGTTTCACTGATCCTTAAAGCCGCGAATAATTCGTGAAGCTTTTCAGTAGCAACTTGTATTCTTGGTTTGTTTAATTCACTGATACCTGATAAGGCTGATAAATCTTTACTGCTCCAACTTCTATTGCCACTTGATGTCAGAGATACCCCAGTGCGACCAAGAGAGGATGATTTCACCTATTAAAAAGATATAATATTAAATAATTTTCAAGAGTAAGATAAGAGACCTAGTACCCGATCACATGTTGGTAAATAAATATAATTAAAACACTATTTAATTAAATCATTAATTAGATATACCTTTGTTTGCAATTGTTTGTCGTTAAGATTAGACAGATCTGTCGCAAGATGATGTAAGTTATGCAAAAATGAGGGTGCAAAGCGAAGTGTGTAAATAACACTATTTAAAAAGCATGTGTTTCCAAGATTACAAAGAGTCGCTATTCTCAATCCATCTGAACCACCTCCAATAATGTCATATGATAAGTCTTGATGATTTCCCAATTGACTTCGATATCCATTCAACATTTTGCTTGTGCCTAAAATAAATAAACCCCCATCAAATCTCACACTGTTTACTGTTATTCTTTTTAAACAGTATACTCAATTAAATCAACAGTCTATCTAGCGATTGGTATTAACTTGAAACTCTTATAACTTCAATCAACGATATCTCACTATCTATATATGAGATAAGTTTGCCAACCAGATATTCAATTCCATGATAATTAAATTCCTTATTAATAGTATTGTTATTAACTATTGATTATTTATGACTGCATTAATATTTAAAAATAAAAAACGTTTTGTAATTTTTAAAATGAATATCAATCTCTGGATAGTAATTAAAAAAGTTACAACCGCTAATTTTTAAAGTTATAAAAAAAAACTCAAAATTACTGTAGTTGATAATACCCATAAAAAAAATTTTTGTTCATGAATTTAAATTTGAATTTCATCAGGAAATTTCATCAGATCATGACTCTTATAAATTTACTCCAGCAACTTTTCGTCTAGTAAATCTGTATCAATTCTAAGCTTAATTTACTGCATATTTGAATTGAACTGTGATGACTTTGATAGACTTGACTGAACTTTTACTAAGCATCAATTCAAATTTTTAAATTCAAAAACTTTAAATAAATTCTTTGTCTATCAAGTCAGTATCGATTGTCAAAATAATTGAATTCATTTTTGAATTGAACTTGAGATGACTTTGATAGAAACTTGACTGAACTTTTATTATCTAAGCGTCAATTCAAATTTTTAAATTCAAAAACTTTAAATAAATTCTTTATCTATCAAGTCAGTATCGATTGTCAAAATAATTGAATTCATTTTTGAATTAAACTTGAGATGACTTTGATAGAAACTTGACTGAACTTTTATTATCTAAGCGTCAATTCAAATTTTTAAATTCAAAAACTTTAAATAAATTCTTTGTCTATCAAGTCAGTATCGATTGTCAAAATAATTGAATTCATTTTTGAATTAAACTTGAGATGACTTTGATAGAAACTTGACTGAACTTTTACTATCTAAGCGTCAATTCAAATTTTAAAATTCAAAAACTTCAAATAAATTCTTTGTCTATCAAGTCAGTATCGATTGTCAAAATAATTGAGTCCATATTTGAATTGAACTTGAGAGACTTTGATAGAAACTTGACTGAATTTTTACTCTATTAAACCTTCTGTCAAATTTCTCAATTCAGAAATTACCAATAAATTTCTTCTATCAAATAAATCAGTTTAGATTTCAAAATTAATTAACTCGTTTGAAATGTCCATGACATTTAGAAAAACTTGACTGAACTTTTATTAAGCGTCAATTCAAATTTTTAAATTCAAAAACGAAATAAATTATTTCTGTTTCAAGTCAGTACTGAATGTCAAAATAATTTATCACGTTCGAAATGAACCGGATCACTTGGATAAATTTAACAATCATAATTTTGTCATGATTAGAGATGAATTCCTGATGAAAGTCATATTCGTGTCACGATCTGAGTTTCCTGATGAAATTTAAATCTAAATAAATACATTATGAATAAAATAAGTTTTTACGCGGAATATCAACAGGAATCAAGTGCTGCAGCATGACGTATTTAGAGTAATGAGTAAAAAATAAATAATGTCTGGTAGTCTTACTGTAAGGAAGATCTTGATCTTCGTAGAAGCCCCCTCGTGTAGACGAGTGAGGGGGCTGTGTAATTGTCTTGTTAATGTTATGATCGCGTCGTGAAAGTGACAAGCAAAATTTTTTCCTAGGGGGAACGGATCGTTCATCCGAATCTTCTTCTGCCTCTAATACTGTCATTTTCCGCTAACCTAAAATCAAATATGCCAATTAACTAATATATGAACAATCACCATGATAATAATAAATAATTATTTTAATTATTATCATTATTATAACTAAATAATTTATTTATTTTTTGTTAATTAAAAATGATTTAAATAATAAATTAGTTAAATAAATTGGAAAAAAAAGAAAAAAAAAAACGCAAGAGCATTAAAAGAAAAAAAAGAAGAAAAATAATAGAATTGACATTCCAATCAAATATACAAATGATATTTACGGGAAATAAGTGGATGATTATTGCGATTGAGTCGATGGTCAACTGAATGCGAGAAAAATTCACGAGCATCTGCGTAAAAAAAAAAATAAAAATGCCAAAGAGAACGAGATGAAATATACAGTTTACACGAGACGCTTTGACATATATGTATATTATAAAATATTTAAAACAACAGGGTGGTGAAAATAATACCCCCGTGAGAATTACTCACGTATTATTAGATGACGGAGTCATGGAATAAATAAATTTCACTATTTTACAACAACCACTTATGAGTTTAGGAGATAGTTACATATATGTATATATAGTTTAAGTTGTGTTTCAATAAATCTAAATTAAAATTTTAATTAAATTAATAATAACAATAATGAAAAACTAATTGCGCAACGATTATAGTATGTGAACAATTATACACTTAAGATGCCAAAAGCTACATCTTAGAGTAATACACCATGAATTACGTCTGTCTGTAATTACTGTGTGATGCTCCAAAATGAACAGAAAACGTACAATTGTTGAGTGCGTGTGTGGATTGTATGTGAAATTAGAGTAAGAACGGTTCATACATTTATATATATGTATATTATGTGTATATGTGTGAAGAGATTGCTACAGTAAGTGCCCAATGACTTGGTTCTAGATTTTACCGCAGTTTCCGCCGTGGCGCGCAATTTAAAACCCCAGGAAAATTTTAATGGTAGAAAATTGGTCAAATTTAAATAATTGTTGAAAAGAAAAAGTGAGTTAGAATGTGACGGATGAGAGAATTTGTAAATTTTAAATAAATTAATTTATTAATTCAAATAATGAAATTTAAAAAAAGGCGCGAATGTATTTTTTATTTATTTTGAAATTTTTTAAATTGATACCTGTCAGTTATACTCATAGAAAGTGATTATAAAAATTTTTGCACTAAAGTTAGCCGACGACCAATAGTTTTTGAATTTTTTTAAAAAAGCTAAATTATACAAGAAAAATTTTTTCAAATAGTTGTAGCTATAGTTATTTAAATTTCTACATGTGTATATTTAGTTTTTTTTTTTTTATATTGGTTAGTTGAAAAAAAATTCAAAAAATGTTAATTGTTAACTTCAGATTCATTAATTTTTGAAAATAAATTTTTTAAATATTTTATTTATTCGATGACAGATAAAATTTAAACTAAGCGCGCGTTTTTTTCAATTTTATTATTTTAATTAATTAATTTATTTAAAATTTATGAATTGTCATGAGTTTGAACGTGGCTGACAACTGTCAGTTTTTAAATTTTTAAATAACTAAATAAAAATTTAAAAATACATATTTAAATAATTGAAAAAATCATTGCGCGCCTTTTTTTAAATTTAATTATTTTAATTTATTTATTCATTCAAAATTCATAAACTGTCACATATCTGCTACATTTACACTCATATATATTTTAACTGTTGCAAATGTTCATATATTTATAATATAATATAAATATCACAATACTTTTAATATAAATATCATTAAATAAAAAAAAAGTAAATTATATTGTAAAATTTAAAAATATTTAACAAATAAAAATTTAAACGCATAATTATTAGACACAAAAAAATAAAAAAATTAAAACCAAGAGCCGCTACTGGTCTCTTCCGATTCCATCAATGATAACCTCAAAATTCTATCATCAATATAAATATATAAATTACATATATGCTTTTTTATATTTATCAATTTCATAATTTATAAATAAAATTTAAAAAATGAATTCACTGAGTCGTCATGTATCTAATCGGTAAGTATTTACCTGTCAAATTCCTTGTCAATAATTAAAAATTAATAAACTGTTAATTAACGAAATAAAACTTTTCCAAGGCTATCCTCTAGTATCGTAATAACGAGGTTACAATCATCAGTAGCCGGCGGAGCAGCAAATTCTCCAGTAAACATCGAGATTCCTCTTTACAAAGAACGTGGGTCCACAGACATACTACGAGCTCTTGAACGAACAATAAAACGTGACCCGACAGCTCCACGTTACAAATATCACGATGACCCATACTTAATCCCACTGTCAAACATGTCAAAACGTTCATTCGCTTTGGCACAAGAAGCCGGACGTAAAGCTGCCATGTGGATTCGTCAGCAACACGCCAATTTATTCCAGCACCGGGTCGCTGATCCTGTCATCGAATCGTTCCTGCCTAAGATGGAGTATAAAAGTAAAGATCAAGTGTCAGAAGACATTCTCAAGAATGTAATCGCAGATAGCAACGTAGCTGATGCTCTTACAATTTATACATTACTTGAAGAACAAGTTTCCATTGAAACGAAATTGGAGTTGCTGCAATTATTGTGTTACTACAATAATGAAGAGCCTCTGCCAGAAGAATTCATGGAGCAAAAATGGTTCAAAAACGATCAGAGACAGCCTTCATGGAAACCCTGCTCCACTACCGACAGTCTCTTTGCTTTTTTGAAAGACCAAGGAGGTCAAGTAACTGCTGAAGCTTTCATAACAATGATTTGTGGGTATGCCAAATATATGAACGTAGATCGAGCTTGGAAATTATTCGAAGAAGCTGAGAGCAAAAATATTCCTCTGACTGTCGAAGCTTTCAATTCGGTGATTAATCTGGTACCGGCTTTGAAAGAAGGGGGGAGAGAACGGAGGGAATTATTAATCCATTTATTGAATAAAATGAAGACTCTGGAGATCCAACCGGACATCGGTACCTTCAACAGCAGTTTGAAAGTTGCCAATTCAGTCACTCATCGAGAAACGGCCAAAGAATTGTGCCGGTCATTATTTACTGAATTTAAAAATCTGGGAATCGCACCGTCACTGGCTTCTTATTATTATGCATTGAAAATATTTTATCGAAAAGATGACGGGCCATGTAATTTATTACGAGAAATTCTCAAGGAAATAAACAACAAAGAATTTACTGCTGAAGACAAAAATGACACGGCCTTTTTCTTAACTGCGATGGGGGTCGCGGCAAACAATTTAGAGGATCCGGTAGTAAGCGATAAAATTCATGAATTATTACTGACTGGTGATAATTACAATTTTATTGGAGATGGTTTCAAGGAAAATAATTATTACAAGCATTACTTCTTGCTGCAAGTGAAGAATCAATCGATTGATGTGTTCATGAATAATTACTATGATGTTTTCGTACCGAATATTTATACTCCAGAGCCGGTTGTCATGGAAACTATACTCAACGCCTTGGAAGCTAATGATCCGAATATGAGCAGAGAGTACTTGTCAAGACTGTGGACGCATATGATTCAATTCGATCATTTGGAGAGGAAGAATCTCGTTTCCAAAGCGTTGAATTTAATGCGGGTTCATTGCAAACCGGATAAAGATTCACCTTTGAATAAAATTTTTGCTAATGCTGGTCTGGCTGTTTGGGATTTTGTCACAGTAGGTTTTATAATATTTAAAATTTTAAGGACATTCTCAGCCCCCCTAATTAAACAAAATTGGTTAAATAAATTTTAGCCTACATGAAGATTTTACTGAAGTTTATTTTACAAATTTTGTTTAACTCCCAATCGGTATCGTCTGTAATTTTTTTTCAAATTTATATTTCAATGAAATTGAATATTTAAATTTTTGAAAAGAGTTTTAAATTAGAGGAAGGCAATGTCTGAAAATGGCCTTATATTGAATTTTAAATAATTGCCTACATGTCATGATTTATAAGATATATTTTAAATACTTGTTATAGACTCAACAAGCAAAAAGAATTCAAAAATTAAATTGGGACGGAACGATTCTTGCAGACATAATTATTCTCTGTCTCCGAGCTGATGAAGTTGACAAAGCTGCTAAAATTATTTTATATTTATTGAAGAACCAAGATTCGATTATTGGAACACCAGATGTTGAACAAGTTACTGACATACTAGACAGTTTAATTACACTGTGTTTTGTCCCTCCTGCTTTGGTAAGAATTTTTTATTTCATATTATGTATGAAAATTAAGTAGACATTTAGGTTTAACAGTTTTTTGATCTACAAAATTTACTTGTAAAAAAAACAGTAGGAAATTTTGAGTTCCCACTGGTCAACCTTTTTGAAAATTTTTTTTTAAAATAAATGTTATACTTTTAAATTTCAGGATTTAATACAGTATTGTGCAGAAAATGGATTCCAGAATACAGCAACAATGGCTGTAAAACTCCAATCCAATGTCTCGTTAACCAAATGGGATCAGAGTCGTTTAGAGAGTTTTGTTAATTCCACAATAGTAACAAATCCCGAAAAAATCCCAGTAGTTTAAATGTTTTTTACATAAATATTTGCAGTAAAAAGTAAAATTTGATTATTGTTTTTTAAAAATATTAAAATAATTGTATCGTGTAAATAAGCGTAGGAAATAAATAAAAACTGAATAAATTGATTGTTTAAATTGACTCTTGATTGACATGCATGTCCTTGTCCCTTCAGCTCAGGGGATCTTTTCTAATGAATAAAATTATTAATAAATTAACTCGAACTAATAGTAGTGGGATATTTTGCGACCCTATCACGACTTAAAATACTCATTTCCTGCATCGGACGTCATTGCTCTGCCGTTTAAAAGCCCGAGGGATCGAAAGTATCTCTTCGATCCAGATGATATTCTCTTTTCATTGGCGAACGTTTTAAATTTGTACCTAGTGAAGTAACATTAAAATATATAAGGTCAAAATGGACCCTGATGGTCGGAAACTCACCCGCGAGCTGATTCGTGATTTAATTTCCAAAGATGAGCCGGAAGTGGAAATTCTGAGTCTAGATGAAGAACCAGGATCGGGACGTGGTGATAATTACACGTCGATGTTGTACAGGATGAGAGTTAACGGCCGTAAGAGATTAAAATCTGGAGAAGTGGTGGCTTGGAACACGGCTATTATTTATAAAGTACTCCCGGAATCTAAGGCAAGACGTGAAGCTTTTAAAAGTGAATCACTTTTTAAAAATGAAGTGGTTTTTTATAACAAAGTGTGGCCGGCTTTGAACGAATTGCAAACAGGTAAAAAAGTATTTGGGGGAGTTGCTAAAATTTATATTGCGAGATCTGATCTTATTGCTATGGAAGATTTGAAGATAAGAGGATTTGTGATGGCTGATAGACGTCAAGGATTGGAATTAGATCGATTGAAGCTTGTGCTCAAAGCACTTGCTGGTTTTCATGCTTTGAGTCTTACGCTTCGTGATTTGAGGTAATTTTTTAAATTTTATTTTTAATTTATTCAAAAATTATAAACAAAATCCTGCAAGTGAAAACAGTAGATAGCTGAAAATTTATTTTCAAATAAATAAATTCCTTTAATAGAACAAATTTTGAAAATTCCAGACTAAGTACTTTTGAAAATTTTTTGTTTTCTAGTAATGGATTATTTGTAATTTTAAAATCAAGAGATTTTAAATTTTCAAATTATTTTTTTATTTAAAAACTAGCAGATCCCGCCTTTTTTTTAAATTCATAATTTTTTTGTTGGGTAAAAAAATTTGACAAAATTCTGAGTTATTTTGATTGAATAGAAAAAGAAAAAAAATTTTCAGCCAAATTGAAAAATTTATGAGAAAAAGGAACGATTGATAACCGATAAAATTAAATAATAAATTTTTAAATCAGGCCAGAAGTTTTCGAACGTTTAGCAGATGAAAATGACCCAGAAAGTATACGCGAAGGTTTGTTCCGGCTAGAATATGAAGACTGGTATCGGCATTATTATAGAGTAGCTGTTAAAAATGCAATAACGATGGTATCGGAAGCTCTGCCAATCCAACATGAACACAAACGCAATGAAGTTTTAGGAAAACTACAAAACTTTCTTCATGAAGATGTCTTTTTTCATACAATGTGTGAATTGGCTTCGACTCGAGGACCATTTACTGTTTTTTGTCATGGAGACTGTTGGACTAATAATTTCCTCTTTTCAGAATCTGATACCGATGATGAGGTGATTCATTTTCTATTTCGAGAGTTTGCTTAATTAATCAGCTAGACTAATTAATTTTATTTAATATTCCAGGCCGTTTATCTAGTGGATTTTCAATTATTGCGTGTCGGTTCATTAGCACTGGATTTAGTGAATTTACTGTATTGCTGTACATCCGGACAAGTCAGACGAGTTCATATGACTTCATTACTGGCTCATTACCACCAACATTTGATGAAAGCTCTCAATACATTAAATCCACAGCAATCTCGAGATTCTTCTGTTACATGGGAATTGTAATAATAATTATTTAATTTTTATTTCTGAAATTAATAAAAAAATATTTCTAAAGACAATAAAAATTTATAAAATTATTTTCAGATTAAATGAAGAAGTACGTAAATGTGGGCGTTTTGGATTTGGAATTGCACTAGATATTCTTCCAATCAGTACATGTGACAGTGATAATGCACCTGATTTGTATGAAGGAGCTGGAGATAATACAGAAGAAGTTCGAAATCCTCGTGCGCCACCTCCTGGTGGTGATGAATGTGCTCGATTGATGACTGAATTAGTTCTTGAGCTGATTCAAAATCGAGCTCTGTAACTGTAATCATTAGTCATTAATAAGTAAAAATTATTTATTAATTAATAGCAGCACCAAGTAAATAAATTAAAATTAAAAAATTGTCTTCAGTAACAGTTTTCTTTTGATTGATTAATGGGAATGAAATTTTGTCAATCAATTATTTTGTATTGAAATACTCCACTGTTTTATTTAGAATAAAAATTTCTATAACTAATAATTAATTAATTAATTAAATCTTAATAATAACATTTTGAATATTAGGTAAAATAATAAAACGGAACTTTCAATAGCTATACAAATTGTTGAATTTTATCAACGAGGACTTCATTACTACTGTTTTACAATTGTCAAATTTTTTTTACTCCTTCATTGCTAACAATCATTAATGTTTATTATTATAATTTTTATAATTATTAATAAATTAAAAAAATTTTATAAATTATAATTCAAGGACATATTGTTAAATATATATATATTTTTTTTCTTATCATGGTCAATAATTAATCGTCCAGTATCAAAATTTTTTTTTGTACACAGAAAAAATTTTTCTTGACGCAAGAAATTTTTTCTCGCAGAAATTTTCTTCTCGTCCTGAGAAAATTATAATTTTCAATTGATATTGAAAAAAATTTCTTGGCATAAGTAAAAATTCATTGCGCCAATAAATTTTTTTTTGTGTGCAAGTAAAACGTGGTTCAATCGGAATGATAGTCATCGCAGAAGCGTATAACCATTAAAATGACCGTTATTTTCATTCATTTTATATTTTATCAGTAATACTTATTGCGCAAAAAAATATATAGGCATTTTTAAAAAACTACTGATAGAGATTAGACAGCAATACAAATCTCGCATTAAGAAATTTCGTCTAGTTGAACCAGGAAAAAATTACCAATTACTTTAAGGGGGCAACGGGTCTGAGATACACAAAAAAAGATATTGTGATTTTTTTTTTCAGAGTAATGTCTTTATTAAAATTCCCAAAATTTGTGACATTATTAAGCAACGTTTCAAGAATATTTTCCTAAATTTTCATAAAAAAATATTGAAAAATAAGCCAGTGGTAGTAGGGAGAGACGAGTCAAAAAAAAATCTATGCGAGGCAGGATAACTCATGCTTTATCTGAAATAAAAAAACCAAAAAGATTTCTTTAGTACATAAGTTTGATGGATTTGAACGAATGATTTTTTTTTTCAATCACTACTTATTTTTTAATTAAACAAAAGGAGCAATTTTTGGTAAAAATCATAATTTTTTGATTGCACCTTTACCAAACATTCAAAAATGAATATTTTGTTTATTCCTTCGTTGAAATCCATCAAACTTATGTCCCAAAAAAATCTTTTTGGTTTTTTTATTTCAGATGAAGCATGAGTTATCCTGCCTCGCATGGAGACTTTTTTTTTGACTCGTCTCTCCCCACTACCACTGGCTTATTTTTCAATATTTTTTTATGAAAATTTCGGAGAATATTCTTGAAACGATGCTTAACAATGTCACAAATTTTAGGAATTTTAATAAAGACATTACTCTGAAAAAAAAATCACAAAACCCCTTTCCCTTTCAAAGCATTCATAGCTCCTCATAGGCATTCAGATTTCTACAATCACGATACCTTCCACTTATTAACCGTTTAATCTCCGAGTAATTTTATGAAAATGCCCCATATTTAATATAAATTGAAAATTTCAAATAAAAAAATTAAGAAAATTATTTCGACTTTAGCGACGAGTGAATGACTTGAAAAATTGCGATACTAACAGTCGTAGTTTATTAAACTAATTACTTATTATTACAACAACGCTGGATGCGTCAACTAATTAAAAGATAAAAAAAATATTTATGCGACTGTTTAAAATTTTTTAGTTTCATTTAAATTCAATTCATACAAATTACGCTTGCTGTGGTGGGGTGTGTGGAGGTGGCTGGGGTTGAGCTTGGGGACTTGGTGGCTGTTGCTGCTGCTGAGGCGGTGGCTGCGGCTGTGGTTGCTGCTGCTGTTGTTGGGGTGGTTGTGGTTGGGAACCCGGTTGCCAGGGCGGATGCTGGCCCTGTTGTTGCTGCTGCTGCTGTTGTTGCTGCTGTTGTTCTTGGGCTAGTCGTTGGTGCGCCTGTTGTCTTGCACGGAACTCAGCGGCTTTCAGTTGCTCCAAATGGAATTGTTGTCGTTCAGTAATGAGCTGCTGCCTCTGGTATTCAAGACCCTCGCGCTCGCGCTCCATCGTGGTCTCTAGTTCTTCAAAGTGACGGAGCTTAATTTCTAGTTTCTTCATCTGGGTTTCAACCAGTAAAGCAACGAGTGATTTGATCTTGCGTTCTTCAACAGCAGCAAGATGTTTAGCTTTGACAGCAGCGGCAGCTAAAGCAGCAGCTGCAGCAGACTGCAACTGTGCATCACGAACTACTTTATCTTTCTTTTCTTTCGCCTCAATTTCCTCTGGAGTATCACTAATTTTCTTAGCCTCCGTGTCTGGCTCTTTTACATCAACGTCCATTTTCTCTGATTGATCTGTTCTCTCAGCATCAGTTCCTTCTTCTTTCTTTGGAACAATTGGTGTAGATAAAGTCGATTCATCACCTTCTCTCTTCTCAATACTTTCGTCTTTTTTGCTCTCGGAAGTTGCAGCAGATGGTGAAGTCGCCGTTGCACCAGGAGTCGAACTTGCTGAGGTATCTTCAGGAGGTTCTGGTGGACCAGTACCAGCAATACCTGACTGAGCTAATCCTGCCGCGGGATCAAATTTACCATCAGCATTAGCACTCGCTTGGACATTTCTCAAGTGTTGATCCAAAAGCGCTGCCGGTACTTGATCTTTTATGGCAGCGAACTCTTCCATTGCCGCTTTCGCAGCACTAGCAGCTACTCTGGGATCTACGACAGACGCAAGAAAAGCGACAGTGCTCATGACAGGGTTACCAGCTTTAGAAAATGGTACAGGTTGATAAGCCAAAGGTCCCAATCCTTCAGGTCCACCTTCCTCTAGGTACGGATCCTCAATAGGAAGACGCAGGAAGTGAAGAATACACTCGTCTTGGGTTCGTGAGCTTACGTGCTCACACACTTTATTCCAATCGTCTTTATGCAGCTCCAATCCTTCAAGCAAAAGTAAAGTTTCTTGTTCAGTCCAATCTCTAGTAGCACCAGCAGCCTGTTTGTTCTTCAAAACCGCAGGTTTTCTCGCATACTGATCGATTTTCAATCCGAAATTAGCCATCGCTCCTACGGCGCCTTTTTCTTCCACTGACACAACCGGTTTCTTTTCCAAGTCCAACAGAGTCTTTGCAGCGGACGGTTGCTGAGTCTTTGGAGGATTAGGGTTCACTGGAGCGAGACCTGACGGAGTATCAGACAGTACGTGGAAGTGAGACGTAGGAGGTGGACCCATGGGAGTTGGACGTGACTCTGCGTCAACTTGATAGTTAATTAAACCCCATTGCTCTAAGAATGCATGGACGCGCATAATAGCGCAGACGTCACCAGCTAAATTACGTCGGCATGCTGTTGAAGTTATGTACTCAGTTGGGTTGAGTCTGTAAGTGTCGATCATAAAATTTCTGTAAGCCAAATAAATTTCCGGAGTCTTGGATTTGTTTTTTCCATTGAAGAATTCAGAAAGCGCGCGCTTTTCAATTGTGTGAATTGAGTTGTAGTCAAACCAGGCTGAGTAACTGGGGACGACGATGTGATGAGTCTGTTCAGTGACGTTGTCTTCAGGCTCATCTTTTCCATTGTCACCACGTTCTTTACTTGTGTCTCGTTCCTCGCGATCTTGTGTTCCCTGGGAGCCTTTCTCTGACTCAATCGGCTCATCAAGATCTGCCATGTTGCCGGATTTAAGCGGCTGAAGTTCGCTGTCTTGCTTTTTATTCGACGTCAGACTTCCGGTCGAGCCACCACCGGTTCCAGAAATTGGAGCACTGGTTGGATTGGCCATTACTTCAACGATCCTTGGTTCAGCAGGTGGATCTTCCATACCCTGAGTCAAATCTTCCTCTTCGTCTACACCACCACGGGTTTTTTTAGGTGTCGCGATTGCTGATGTTCCTGCTAAGCCGGCTGGACCACGACCACTCTTACGTTTCCCGATTTTAGGGGGAGGACTTGGTGACCGTTTTCGTTTTTGTTTCTTGGCTGATGCTGGTGGAGGTGCTGCCGGTGGAGCCATCATGTCTTCAACTGATAATCTAAATTTGTGGATACGTTTTTGTCCATTGTCATCTACTTCGTAGTCTTCTTCATTCATCCACTCATTGTACTGATCTAGATCTAAAGCCCACGTGGCCGATACTTTGTACGAAGATTTCTGCGATGGACCGCCTAGTCCACCTTCAGGAAAGTCAAATGGCAAATCGAAATTCACCCAAGAGTCAAAACTATCAGGGAAGTAGTACCAGTGGAGTAACACAGAACGATCACGACGTAAACATGGCCGTGCGTATTCTTCTTCCATGGGATCTACGGGTGGATAAATAATATGCGTTGCATCAGCTTCATTTTCAGCAACTGTACCTTGATGACGTCGTATACTTTCTTTAACTTTTGACGCAGTAGCTTTGTCTACTTCAGGTTTTATATAAATACACGGTACAGTTATACATCTGTTTTGTATCAATGCACGCTCTGCAGCCATCAGCATTTCAATTATACGATCTAATCGTGAAGTTGACTGAAATTAAATTTTTGGTTGATTATTCTGTAGGCTACATTAATAAAATTTAAGTTATTCAATTTAATATAATTATTGGACATACTTTTCCTACGGGGAAATCAAATCTTCGCCATCCTTGTTCTTGTTTAAATCTGTATGCTGTTCCAAGTATATGACAAAGTCCTCCATTTGGTTTGAAGTCTAGAAAACACTTCATCTGCCAAAGATAAAATAATAATTATTATAATTAGTGATTAGTAATTATTGAAATAAAAAAAAATTTGATTAAGTACTAGTTCCTAGATCGGGTACTAGGTCTTTGATCGGGTATTAATTCCTAGATCGAGTACTAGTTTCTTGATCGGGTACTAGGTCTTCGATTGGGCATTAGTTCCTAGAATGAGTACTAGTTTCTTGATCGGATACTAGGTCTTTTACCTTAGATTTAAAAAATGGAGCAATTATAAATTAAAAGACCTAGTACCTGATCAGTGAACTAGTACCTAATCACTTCATGTATTTATATAAATATAAAGTAAAAGAACCAGTACCCAATCAGGGATTTAATACTCGATCACTTGTGTATTTTTTAATCTATATTTACCAAATATATCTATACAAATACATGGAGTGATCAAGTACTAAATCTTTTACCTTAATATAAATATAATTTTTGTATCAACAATAGTTTATTGCATTTGTCTTTTGTTTTAAATTAATTATTTTATAAAATATCTACTTCTAATCTTATCATATTATTAATTGAAAGATTATCATTGTTGTTAAAACTAGCAACTAAATATTGAGCCAAATTTATTGATGAATTCAAAATGATCCAAGTTCATAGACATTTAAAAATTTTCTGATTTTTTTTTTCAACAGCAATTACAAAAAAAAAAAATAACTAAAAATATGTAAAAAAATTAGTGCAATTTTTTATAATTTATCACTTTTAAAAAAACTAAAAAATTATCAGACGTCAGGTAATTTTAGTACAGTTTAAAAGATAAAATGAATAATACTAACAGGAAGTCTTGCCATAGGTGGTTTTGAAACATTTTTTCCAAGATTATCTTCTTGAAATTGAATAAGCTGAATAATTAGCGTAGCCAAACTTTTATTTGTCGGTGGATCTGTCGTCACATACTGAAAAATATAAATGAATAAATAAGTATAATAATTTAAATAAAAAAAAGTAGTAAAAGTAAAATATAATTTTAAAATAAACATGAAAGATGGTCTTGTTTTGATTTTCAACGCTTGATGTCTCTGGATTTGTCGACCACAATTAAAATTCCAATGTATTAATATTAATTTCTAGTGATTCGTATATTTAGTAGTTTTATAAATAAATTTCAGCATAAAAAAAAGTATGAGGAGCTACAAAATATTAAAGCAACAAAAATATGAGATGTTTAAATATACAAGTTGATAAGAAGCTTGGAAATATATTGATGGGGTTGGGACGCCGGGTTTCAGTAGTTACCTTTTTGCAGTTTTTCAAAAGCCATTGCTTAACTCCATCAAGTTGCGCTAATACTTCAGCGGACTCAAAAAATTTAGTGTTGGGTCCACCGTCTTTTTTCGGTTGTAGAGTTAACATTGTTCACAAGATATTTGTTTAAATTATAAAATTATGTTGAGAAACACCGCAGTAACAATGCCGTACCAGCCGCAAACATCACAATCTTCTTAATATTATATACTCATATGAAGTTGCCTGTTTTTTACTACGTACTGTGTAGGTACAGGGACGCCATCTTGATTTAAATTTTTATTTTCATGTAACAAAATTATCAAACAAATATATTTAATACCGTATTAAAAAGTAATTGAATTTTTTAAATTTGTAATAAAAAATATTTGAAAATTTAAATATCAATTATTTATTTAAATTAGTGATCATAAAGATGTTATGTTCATTGATGAAAACTGACCTTTAAATATTGCGCGCCGTTTTAATGCAACTTCTGTCAGTTCGTGTGAATGTAGCAGACGAATTTTATAAATTTTAAATTAATTAATGGTCTGTTCGGATTCTCCGCTCGGCGCACTGGAGCACTTGCAAAATACCCGGGAAAATTTAAATTCATGATTAAATTTAATTAGTAGAAAAAAAGGGAATTAATGATTAAAAAAAAAATATATTAATTATCAGTGTATTGATTGCAGTGAAATTTAAGTGAAACAAATCTTAGTATTTCAAATCGATCAGTAATTAACAGAAATTAATGTTAATTTCGTGTGCGAAAAAAGCGTCAAAGTACCCTGGGTGGCGGGTCCGAACACACTAATAGAAATAAAACAACGAAAAATATATAACTAATAAATTATTTTAAATATATATATACATATGTATGTACGGGCTGTAGTCCCGTGTTTGCAACCTGTCTCGTAGTAACTGCAGCCTGTCTCGTTAATTATTTTGCAGTGCGAGACAGATTACAGTCACGCTACGAGACAGATTAAAGACACGCTACGAGACGGATTGGAGACAGATTCGGGACAGATTGGAGACAGTCTTCGAGACAGATTGGAGACAGATTCGAGACAGATTGGAGACAGTCTTCGAGACAGTCTTCGAGACAGATTGGAGACAGATTCGAGACAGTCTTCGAGACAGATTCGAGACAGATTGGAGACAGATTCGAGACAGTCTTCGAGACAGATTCGAGACAGATTGGAGACAGATTCGAGACAGTCTTCGAGACAGATTGGAGACAGATTCGAGACAGTCTTCGAGACAGATTGGAGACAGTCTTCGAGACAGTCTTCGAGACAGATTGGAGACAGATTCGAGACAGATTCGAGACAGTCTTCGAGACAGATTGGAGACAGTCTTCGAGACAGATTGGAGACAGATTGGAGACAGTCTTCGAGACAGTCTTCGAGACAGATTGGAGACAGATTCGAGACAGATTCGAGACAGTCTTCGAGACAGATTGGAGACAGTCTTCGAGACAGATTGGAGACAGATTCGAGACAGATTGGAGACAGTCTTCGAGACAGATTGGAGACAGTCTTCGAGACAGATACACAAATTAATTATTAATTATAAAATAAAGTATTGATAGATTTATACTTTGTAAATTTTTTTTTAAATTGTAAGAAAAAATATGAGTGTCAATGTAACTGACAACTAGGAATTTTTTAAATTTTTAAATAAATATATATAAACGTAAGAATAAAAATTTAAAAATGTGAATTTAAATAAATGAAAAATTAGTTCGCGCATTTTTTTAAAATTTCATTTTATTAATTTATTTATTTAAAATTTATAAAGTATTTGTCTGCTATATTCACACTCATACTTTCAGTATCACAAAAATAGTTGGTAGCATTGATTTAAAATTATTATATTTTTTTAACCTTTAATTTAAAAAAAAATAACTGACATTTTACACATGTAAATAAATATATCTCTAGTTTTAAAATTAATAATTTAAAAAATAAATATTGAAATTAATTATTTGAAATAAATATATAATATATCAATGCGTTGTATAAAACAAGGTTAGTAAATTTTTGAATGTAGTAAATACAAATGATACTTATTTTATTAATTATTATGATCTTGAAATTAGCAGACAATTAATTTTCGATTTTTTTATCCAACAATTAAAAAAAAAAGAACGCCGGCTAATTTTAGAATCATTAATTATTATATAATAGTTCAATTAATTTTATATACAGTCGGACCTGCTTATAAGACTATATTGCTGTCTTTTTTATAAATCAGGTATCGCGATAGTTTGAGAGAGAAACTAATAGTCTTATAAGCAGGTCCTACTGTATAATCGTGTTAATTATATTATTTATTTATTTATTAGATGAGACAGTCATGTCTGATAATGACAATATCGATGTAAATGAAGTTTTCGAAAATTTATTATTGGCTGAAGACATTGCCGAGAAATCTGGATTTGAAAAAGGCGTTGAAGCTGGTAAAAGTCAACTGTTGAAAGGATATCATCTTGGTTATCACAGAGCAAGTGTTTTAGCAGCACAACTGGGATACTACAGTGGAGTAGTAGAGTACTGTTTGAATGAAAAAAATTTGTCATCTAAAGCTGTCGAGCAGGCTAAGAAATTGAAAGATGAAATTAGACAGTTTCCTAAAACTAACGATGAAACTTTTGATATTATGAAGAGTTCAGAGGATATTAAATTTAAGTTTACTAAGCTCTGTTCATTGGCAAAAATAAACGCAGCTTATCCAGAAGCTGAAAAACTTGATTTTTAATTGACGAAAAACTTTTTTAATGATCCTGAGCCTAACAATTTTTAAATTCAGTTTTCAACGAATCATTTATAAAAAAACAAAGAAATAAAAATATGCACAAGTAAAAAATTACAAAAACTACAAGTGCAATTTTTTAAAATAATTTTTTTTTTTATTCATTTAGAGAAAATCCAAAAATTATAAGACGTCAGCTTACTTTTGTATCATTTTTTTACTGTATATAGATTTTATACATTCTTACATTAAGAAAATATATATATAAATATATGAAAATTTATTTTTCAAATGGATTTATATGAGAATTTTTTTACTGAAACATTGTCATTTATTGACAAGTATAGTGACTTAATAAACTGTCACTTGGTTGATTTTATAACTGAAAATTTGTGGGAAAAATGTCTGCCTGAAAATTTAAAAAAACAACTTGAAGAGATTGAGAAATTAAAAATCGACTTAACGATCTACGACAATAAGAATAATGATTTTAGTGAATTGGATAATTTTATTGACCAAGTCAATTATTTAAATTTAAAAAACAATCCACAACTTTTAAAACTTGAAGACATGTCAACTCTAATAGCTGATGATCACTGTAGCTGGAGAGATTTTTATCACAACAATGACAGTAACGTCGAGCAGAATTTTATGAAAGACAAAAAAAAATATGAAATTGAAATTTTTTCAAAAGTCATCGGTTATTTATCAAGACTAAATTCAAGTTTGGTAGTTGATGTCGGTGCTGGCAAAGGATATTTGGGCACAAGTTTATACAGAAATTATAAAATTCCAGTATTAGCTGTCGACTCATGTGAGTCGAGACACAAAAGCGCAATAAGTCGACAAAAACTGCTGGTTAAAAAAACGCATCAGTCTTATCCTTTGGTAAAATTTTTTGTTTTAATAAAATTATATATATATAAATAAATTTTTATGTAATATTTATTTATATTTATATTCATATTCATATTCGGCCTTTAATTCAATGCGATTATTACGCTATCAGCTGATAAGATATTACACAATAATTTTATAATGATAATTCTAGAATAATTGAGTGTTGATTAATTTCTATCGCTCTACATTTATATTTATTTGTGACTGTCATTTTTATTATTCAGGTCCAGCATTCCGTTCAATATATAAACGAAACAACAAACTATGCAGAACTAGTCAGGTCATCATTCCCAGATTTAAATGGTCATGATAATTATCTCCTTGCAGGACTGCACACTTGCGGGTCATTGGCTGGGGCGATGATAAAATCATTTTTAAATTCTCAATGTCTTACAACTCTGTGCGTAATTTCCTGTTGTTATCATTTAACAGAAGAATGTTTGACTGATAAGTGCAAGTTTACTAAAAATGCACGTATGCTTGCTCAGCAATCGGTTGAAAGAATTTCCAACAAAACCAAGCCGTCATCTCCTTCATTATTTTACCGCGCGCTACTTCAAATAATTCTCCAATCTCTAGGTACAAAAAAATAATTATTAGTACTTTAATTTAATCTGCTGTAAAAAAATAACACGAATTTTTTTCCTCAGGAATTCCTGATTCTAGAGTGGGCAGAGGCGCTCCTACAGAAAGCTTTACAGTTTATGCGACGTGGGCATTAAAAAAAATAGGAGTTGACAAAAATAAAATACCTTCTTCTGATGATTTAAATGAATTGTATGAAACTTATGTTGATCATGAATGGAAAATGAATGCATTCCAATACCTAAGAGTTCATTTAGGCTCTTTAATAGAGTCGGCATTGATATTAGACCGTGTAGTCTATTTACTTAGGAGTAACAAGTGTTCAAAAGTATCTGTTGTACGTCTTTTTGATCCAATTATATCTCCACGTTGTTATTTAATTACTGCTTTGAAGTAATTTATAGACAAATAAATACCAGTTATCAAATAAAATTTTTTTAGTCTGTTCATGTCCGTTCCTTGACATCAGCAATTTACTCACAGGTAACTGGACTGGACACAGGGTTATTGTTGTTATTCAATGTTTATTCAAAATTTTTGTACAACGTTTCGTTCTTTTCCGGACTTCATAAAATATAAGATGAAATAAAGATCCTGTCAAAATAATTGGCATTGCATGGGAATTCATAGGAATCCATCAGAGGGTATGAATTTATGGAAGAATCCATAGGAATTAATATAGTAGTGTATGGATTTATTTAAAAATCTATGTAGAGAACCATGGATTATGGATTTTCATATGGGAAATTCACATAGGAAATTATAAGTATCTAGATTCCCATATAGAAACTTGGATACATGCATTTCTTTATGGGAAATTCATATAAGAATTTGAGTTCTATGTGATTTCTATAAAATCCGGCATATCTGGATTTTTATGTCTATTGTCTATTGATACGCATATATGAGTATAACAACAAATATTCCTATAGGAATCCATCTGGATACGCCATGTGGGAACTTAGGAATCTAGGTTGCATTCCATACAGAGTTTTTTATAGGGGTTGGTGAAAACTTGAGTATCCAGCAAGCAAAATGACGTCTTGATGAATTCTGAATGAGTTCCTATTAATGATTTGGACGTCTCATCAACGTCTTTAAAAAGAATTATTTTTTCTGACTTGGCAAATAAGACCAGTATGAATTTACCACGACGTCTAAGGAGCTCCTAATTTTGACTTCATAAAGAAGTTTTAAAATGAATATTTAGACTCATAAAACTGACGTCTTATTAATGGAGTCTTCAAGAACCTTTAATTAAATTCTTAAAAATGGCATCTTGAAGAAGTCATAAGACTTCTTGGGGATGCCTTCAAAAGTAAAGCCGTCATTCCGACTTGAATACTGACTAGGTAGATTGGATTCATACCAATTCAAATTTACAATAAAATTCAAAATTCAAATTACCATTCGTTAAATTTAAATGTCAGAATTATAATTAAGTAATTGAGACATAAAATAATAATTAGTGACACAATATGTCTCCCAATAAATAAATAAACATCTACATACACATAAACAATTACAAAATTAATAATCATGTTATAAAATTAAAATACTTCATAAAATATATATTTATTGTATGTAATGTAATGCATTCCGGTGATTTATGTCCACGTTTACAACCGGCTTGCAATCCTACGACTCGTCTGGACGAGTTACTAATATCAGGTCCGGATGATAATTGCATATAATATTATTTGAATACTTCTTTATATAAATTTTAAATAAATAATATAATAGTATACATTATCTTAGTGATTTATTTAAAAATATCGAGGGTTAAATAGATAATAGTTATGATATGATATCAATTTAGTAAAAAATAACCGTCAGTTCTTTAGTAGTAAGCAAACTAACGGGAAATAATCAATAACCAAACAATACCATCGGTGGCGAATCAGTTCTCCCATAACCGTTGGAATAAATCTATGGTATTATTTACTCTCAAATATTTATCACTATCCAAACTTGTTGAATAAACAACTCTAAATTTATAAGAGCGGGTAAAAATATTTGTAATTTAAAAGTTTTAGTGCAGGTGTAACGAATCAATACCACGCTTATCTGACGGCAAATATATTTAATATATTTAGGAAATGGAACCTCTTGCATCAGCTTTCAAATCCATTGGTTCGCGATTCATCAATAGACCAATTCAAATATTGCAAATAAATTTTACCCGCAGTATTACATCGCAGGAAATTTTCACCAGAGAAGACAAGTATGGAGCACACAATTATCACCCGCTACCTGTTGCATTGTGCCGTGGGGAAGGTGTTTTCATGTGGGACGTCGAGGGAAAGCGGTATTATGATTTCTTGAGCGCTTACTCTGCAGTTAATCAGGGTCATTGCCATCCAAGAATTTATAAAGCTATGATAGATCAAGGAAAAAAGTTAACTTTGACCTCCAGGGCTTTTTATTCTGATGCTCTTGGAGAGTTTGAGGAATTTATTACTAAATTATTTGGGTAAGAAATATTGTAATTATTAATAAATTTTTAAATATACATAGTTGCATGTGAATTATTTAAAATGATCTATAATTTATAGCCGAAACTATTTTAACTAGTGCTTTTCTTACTAATTACCAATTTATTTTTAACTCAACTTGGATTTCTTGGTAGAACTTTTTCGGACTTTTCTCTGAACAACTCAGTTCTTAAGTTCTAAAGACTTTTTCAAAGTTCTTAAGACTTTTTCAGAGAAAAGTCCAAAAAATTTCCACAATGTTTCTAAAATTACCTGACCATTGGTCCGAAGATAATTGATCCATGCGAAGATTGAATCAAGGTGTGCCATCAATTGATCCCAATAATTTTATACTACAAGTGATCCCTACAAATTGATCCCATGGACAATTTATTTTTATCAGTAATTAATTTACATCATTTCATTTTTTTACATTTGTAACCGTGAATTTTAATTACACATGTCATAGTAATTAATTAATAATTAATAATTTTATAAAATTGTCTGTAGGATCAGTTGTCGGGGATCGGTTGTCATTGAACCGATTGATCCTCTGACAATGCGTACAATATTATTGATTTTGTGTGTGCGTAATTACAATAGCATGTTAACACACCCACACTTGCAATGGTACTGAAAAAATTATCTAATGAAATCACTTTACAACAGAATTAAGTACTCTAGGATAAACCATACCATACAGTTACATTTGAATAAGAATTATCGTTGGATAAATTGTCGAATCATTTATCGCTTTGATGAATCCTCGCTAAGATCAATTGCCTAGTTCATTAATCGTGCCACTGTTTGTAAAAATAATTTATTGTATAATTAAAGGTATGATAAATGGCTGCCAATGAACACTGGAGTAGAAGGAGGCGAAACAGCTTGCAAGTTAGCACGCAAATGGGCTTACAAAGTCAAAAAAATTCCTGATAACACTGCAAAAATATTGTTTGCTGAAAATAATTTCTGGGGACGAACACTGAGTGCAGTTTCTTCAAGTACAGATCCTACTTGTAGCTCTGGTTTTGGCCCATTCATGCCAGGCTTTGAAATAGTACCTTATGATGATTTAATTTCACTGGAAACAAAGCTCAAAGATCCGCAAGTCTGTGCTTTTATGGTAGAGCCAATTCAAGGGGAAGCAGGTGTTGTTGTTCCTAAAGTAAGGATAAAGATTACTTGATAATTTAATTACTTTCATTGGAATATATAATTAAATACCTCCACTATCTTGAGATTGATAATGATTGTTATTGCTCTGAATTTAAATTAAATGCTGCAAGTATTTAATGTATGGATTTTTATCAAAGACCTATATCTGAAATGTTTATTTAACAATTTATCAGATACTTGGAATTTATATGTTTATTCTATTTATTGCAGGATGGTTATCTAAAAAAAGTGAGAGAGTTATGTACAAAGTACAATGTACTCTGGATCGCAGACGAAGTACAAACAGGATTGGGAAGAACTGGAAAACGTCTTGCAGTTGATCATGAAAATGTCAAGCCGGATATTTTGATCCTTGGCAAAGCATTGAGTGGTGGTTTTTACCCCGTTTCTGGGGTTCTGGCTAACGATCCAGTGATGCTGTGCATCAAACCTGGAGAACATGGTTCCACGTATGGTGGTAATCCTCTAGGATGCCGAATTGCTATGGAAGCAATGAAGGTGTTGGAAGAAGAAAAGCTAGCGGACAATGCGCAGAAACTTGGGGTAATATTGAGAGAAGAGTTAAATAAATTGCCGAAAGATATTGTAACTCTGGTAAGAGGCAAAGGACTTCTTAATGCTATTGTCATTAATAAAAAATTCGACGCCATGAAAATTTGCATAGAATTCAAAGAACATGGTTTGTTAGCTAAACCTACACATGGCCATATTATCCGGCTTGCGCCACCACTTGTTATAACCGAGGAACAAATTTATGAATGCTGTGATATTATGTCGAAAGTTATTCTTAACTTGAAATCGTAATTTACTTATACAGGAATACCCCCCGGGTAAAAAAAATGATATATAATTATATATAACTATACGTGAAAAATGACCCAATATAATTATATATAATTGTATGTTAATATATATGCCAAAAAAAATTGAAAAAATATCATATGACCATGCGCAATGCAAAACAATATATAGTAAATACATATAATTATATATATTTATATTTATATTTTAGACAGCTTTCAAGGACTAAAAAAATAAAAGGGAAATTTTTCCTTTTTGAATCGATATATTTTGTAGCAAATTTTTAAATTGAGGCTTTCGAATTTACTGCATTTTTTATAATTAAACATATAATTACATTGACTAGTAACTCTGTCTTTCCTGTGAAAAAAATTATATATTAGTATATACGATTATATATAATTATATGCAGTTTATATCTAATTATATATATAATCCATACATAATTAGATATAATAATATGTGGATATATATAATTATATATAATAAAAACCATTGTATATATAATTTTATATAATTATATAGGGCCATTTTACATGTAGTTATATATACATATATATTGTTATATGTAATGGTATATAGATTATATATAATTAGATATGAATTGCATATAATTATATATAATCATATATAATTATATAATTACATACAATTATATATAATTACATAAAAGTATATGTAATTTATCTATGTATATATAATTATATATCACAAATCATTGTATATATTTATGTATAATTATATAATTTTACCCGAGATTCTATAATTTTTTTAATCACTTGATTAAATTTTGATACACTTGTGACAGTTGAAAGTAATTGAAAATTGAAAAGTGGGGAAGAGGGGGCACTGTCTGAGAATGGCCTTAATTCATATTATAATTTCTTTACTCAGTATTGTATATAAATATATATGATTAATAAATTTTAATCTATACCATAATTGAAAAACACTAAAAAATAAAAGCATTTATAAAAATAAATAAATATTTTAAAATTACATAATACAGAAATATTTTTATTTATCTGAAAATATAATACGATATAATTCATTTAGTTTATTAAGCTTCAAAAATAAATAATAAGAATTGAATAATTTATCTAAAATTAAATGAATAAGTAAGAGATAGTCCTAAGATTTAATTCTGATGACTTATTGATTGGTGATAATTTTTTTGTTATTGATAATCAGGCGCCTGTTTAATAATTTTTTTATCAACTGTATCTAGATATCAATTATTATTGTCTTTAATGAATAATTTTAATCAATCTTTATCTACTTTGCGTATATATATTTTTGTTGAACAATTAAGATATACTTGCAAAATGCTATAAATAAAAGCGATTATCAATAAGAGCCTCAGATACTCGTTTGAACTCGGCTGACACAATTTATTGGAGTAAAAATATAAATAATAAATAAATACATTTTATAATTAATGACACGAGTTTGAAAGTTATTTTTTGAATAAAATAATGCAGTCATTGAAAAGTTCCATAGTTCCAGCATCTCGGAATGCAAAACAAGTAAATCGATTAATCAGTACAAGACAACAGGAAATAATTAAACGAGATGAACAGTATAGTGGTCATCATTTCAAACCTCTGCCAGTGGTCTTAGCTAAGGGTGAAGGCGCTTTGCTTTGGGATATTGATAACAAGAAATACTATGATTTTCTCGCTGGTTTTGCAACTTGTAATCAAGGTCATTGCCATCCACGATTAGTAAAAGTGATGCGAGATCAATGCGGTAAATTACATCATGTATCAAGAGCATTTTTTACGGATCTTCATGGTGAACTTGGTGAATATCTAACACGACTATTTCAATTTGATAGATTTATCCCTATGAATACTGGTAATTATTTTAATTATTTTTTTAATAAATTTTGAATTTCTTATTATTAAAGTTTTAATTTTGATAATTGATAACAATCTGCAGGAGTTGAAGCCGCAGATTTATCAGTAAAATTAGCAAGACGTTGGGGATATCGTAATAAAAAAATACCCAGTAATAAGGCCACGGTATTGTTTGCTAAGAACAATTTTTGGGGAAGATCAATAGCCGCTGCGTCGGCGTCAACTGAGCCCATGTGCTTTACGGACTTCGGACCTTTTGTGCCGAATTTCGAAAAAATTCCTTATGATGATTTGGGAGCTTTGGAAGAAGCATTGAAAAATAATCCGCATGTCTGCGCTTTTATGATGGAGCCTATTCAAGGCGAGGCTGGAGTTAAAATACCCCAAGTAATTTATGTTTGATTTTTTTTTCATTAGTACATTATGCACCGAGAGAGGAAAGTAGAATATTTACACCCGAGTGTGTAATTGTCTACCCGAACCAAAGGCTGCATTTGAAAGTGGTCGCTTTCTGAGGAAAATACTATTTCTCACGTGCGCAGATGTTGGTGCGCACTGTTTCTGTGTACTTTTTTTTTAAGCGGGAATATTTGAAAAAATTTCTTTTTACGAAGTTTTAACCGAGATCGCCATTTAAAAAAATCTATAGAAAATCTATAAGAATATATTTCTCAGCAATGTATATTAATTTTCACCATACATCGAGAGAAATGTCAAGTAAATATTCATATACAGTATAGTAATGGTTACATTACTCTATAGTTTGTGTTACTATGCTGCGTAGGAACACTTACTTGACATTTCTCTCCATCTACTTGTACCGAAAGTTTAAACTCCTGCCCTGTTTAGACGGAAGAAAATCGTTCGCTTCTTTTATGGGAAAACGAATGGTAGTAATTAGCGCATGCGCCATTCCAGAGACAAAAATTTTAATTTTGTGCAGGTTTTATCAAATTAGTATATTACACACCTAGGGTGGAAAATAGCTTCCTACCCGCCTTCTGCTCAAGTCAATTGTTCACTTGGCTTGAAATGTCTTATTTTACTTTCTAGGTGTGTAATATACTATTATTTTATTTTTTAAAAATTGGCAGGATGGTTATTTGAAAGGTGTAAGAGACTTATGTACGAAATACAACGTTCTTTGGATCGCTGATGAAATTCAAACAGGTCTTGGTAGAACTGGATACAGAGTAGCTATTGATCATGAGAAACAAAAGCCAGATATTTTAGTTCTAGGAAAAGCTCTTTCTGGTGGAATGTGTCCGGTGTCTGGAGTGCTTTCATCTCATGAAGTAAAGAAAAGAACTAATGATTGATAAATTTTGTAATTCAGAAAATAATTACACTTTTAAATTTTCGCAGATAATTCTGAATTTGGATGCCGGTAGCCATGGAAGTACTTTTGGAGGAAGTCCATTAGCTTGTGCAGTAGCTTTAGAGGCAATAAAAATTCTCGAAGAAGAAAAACTTGCTGACAACGCTGCACGACTTGGGAAAATAGTAAAAGAGGAATTGGAAAAAATTCCTAAAGATATTGCGAGTGAATTTAGAGGACGTGGACTGCTTAGTGGTATTCAAATTAATAAAGAATTCGCTAGTGGGTGGGACATATGTTTAAGACTGAGAGATAAAGGCTTGCTAACGAGACCTGCTCATGGACAATTTCTAAGAATTTCTCCACCTCTTGTTATCAAAGAAGATCAACTGAGAGAAGGACTCGAAATTATTAAAACAACTTTACTCAATTATTAAAGAATATTATTCTTTGTTGGATTATTTTTAAAATAAATAAACACATCTATAAAAAATTTGAAAAATATATTAACGTTGATAAAAACTATCACAAAAATCATTAAATAGCTTCATTATGTTTTTTCAAATGTCTTTTGAGACTAAACGCCTGAGTGAACATTTGATCACACTGCAAACATTTAAAAGTTTTGACTGAGGAATGTAAACTAACATGTCTCTTTAAGTGTGACGAAAGTTTAAACCGTTTACCGCACAGTCTGCACTGATAAGGCCGTTGATTATCATGAGAGGCTTCGTGGTTTTTTAAATGACTAGATTGCGAAAAGGCTTTATTGCACAATTTACACACGAACGGTTTGACTTTCGTATGTATTCTCAAATGTTCTTTATAATTACCTTTTTCGCTGAAAGACTTATCACAATATTCACATTTATGGACTTTTATTCTCTTATGAACTCTCATGTGAACTTTAAGATTGTACTTTTGGCTAAATAATTTATCACAAATTTCGCAATTAAATAAACCATTGCCGCTGTGTAATTTTAAATGTCCCCGCAAATTTTTTTTCATGCTAAACTTTTTTCCACAGATCGAGCATTCAAACTTTTGTGAATTCAAATTAATTTTGTTGTTTGTTTGAGTGAGCTCATTTGAAATATTTACCCGCGAACTTGAATTGACGTTATGAATTTTCAAATGTTCTATTAAATATGAGGGATAAGCGAAAGTTTTTTGACAGACGTCGCACTGATGAATGTTAGATCCAGTATGTAATCTTATGTGAGCATTTAATTTACTCTTTGAAGTGTAGGCTTTATCACAATTGATGCACTTGAATGGTTTCTCGCCAGTATGAGAAAACTCATGAGTTTTCAACTTCGATTTTTGGGAAAATGATTTATTACACGTCAGGCATTTATGTTTTTTCTCAGGCAAATTCACTAATTCATTGTGATTTGAATTATTTTGCACTGGCAAATTGTCATTGTTAGATAAATTTTTCTCATTACTCAGAGTCTCACCGTTCAAATCATCGGGAAATCTTGGAAATGAAATTATCTGATCAGATAAATTAGAGGAAGAACTTTGGATTTCTAATCCTCCTCTTACTAAATCATTTGTCGTTGGATCTGCTGATGAAAGATTCAAATTTTCTGGATAATTGAAGTCAATTGAAGGATTGTGTCGTGGATATGCGAGATCAATCGCTTGAAAACTGAGATTTTCTGCTATTGGATTCGAATCATCACCGATTTCTATGCTATCACATGATGTGTCTTCATTATTGGCACAGTGTGATAAGTTATGATTTATCAGTTGATTCCGGTTGGGGAATGTATGATTGCATAGAGAACAATGGAGCGCACATGCTGGTCTTTCATTTTTTTGCGATAGTTCAGTTGACAGCGAACTGGGCCTACTTAAATTAACAATCGATTCATGATGATTGTTAGCGATTATCGAAGGAGAGATTGAAGTATCTGGATTATAATACGGGTTCTGTGATTCCACGATGTGCATATGAGACAAAGAAGTTGACTCTTGGATGAAAGGAGCATGGATGCGACTGTGGATTTGTAACTCTTGATAATTTATGAATACAGCACCGCAGTCGCTGCATTTTAGTGTCTTCTGCGAGCTCTCTATTGGTGTTAATCCTTGATTTTGCTGATATAATTTGCAACCTGATACTGTTGTATAATTTGTCAGTCCTGAGACCTGTAGATAATTATTTTAATGGTATAGATACAGGTTTACTCAAAACTTCTTTACTCAAGCCCACGGACGACATCTTTATTCAGCGACAACTATATTCAGAGACAACTGTACTCAATAATATAGATAACAGAGAAAACTTCTAAATAACGCTGGCACATGAATTTTTCTAAGTGTTCTCTGGGGTGAGTCTGGGTTGAGTCTGGGGTGAGTCGGATTCAGAGAAAACTTCTAAATAACGCTGGCACATGAATTTTTCTAAGTTTTCTCTGGTCCGAGTCTGGGTTGAGTCTGGGGTGAGTCGGATTCAGAGAAAACTTCTAAATAACGCTGGCACATGAATTTTTCTAAGTTTTCTCTGGTCCGAGTCTGGGTTGAGTCTGGGGTGAGTCGGATTCAGAGAAAACTTCTAAATAACGCTGGCACATGAATTTTTCTAAGTTTTCTCTGGTCCGAGTCTGGGTTGAGTCTGGGGTGAGTCGGATTCAGAGAAAACTTCTAAATAACGCTGGCACATGAATTTTTCTAAGTTTTCTCTGGTCCGAGTCTGGGTTGAGTCTGGGGTGAGTCGGATTCAGAGAAAACTTCTAAATAACGCTGGCACATGAATTTTTCTAAGTTTTCTCTGGGGTGAGTCTGGGTTGAGTCTGGGGTGAGTCGGATTCAGAGAAAACTTCTAAATAACGCTGGCACAGAATTTTTCTAAGTGTTCTCTGGGGTGAGTCTGGGTTGAGTCTGGGGTAACCTTGCTCGTAATACTCTATATTATTGAGTACAGTTGTCTCTGAATATAGTTGTCGCTGAATAAAGATGTCGTCCGTGGGCTTGAGTAAAGAAGTTTTGAGTAAACCTGTATCTATACCCCTTTTAATTTCGAAGGAAATTCTTACTGTCTCCACAATTTTAATTAAAAATTTTCAATGACTCAACTGTTGTAAGCGTATTAGAATTTTATTAATTAATTAAAACCAACTGAAAAGAGGAGAATTTAGTTGAGATATGCCAGCATAATTTAATAATAAAAATAAACCTGGTTTAAAAAACTAGTCAAGTCATTGAAAATAAAAATAAAATGAGGGAGAATCCAGTCTGAGAATGTCTTTAAATTGACTAGTAATAATTAATTAATATTAAAACAATAATTACTCGAGCTGCTGCTTGTCTTAAGGCTCTATCAGCTGCTCGACATTGCTCTCGAAATAAAAGCGCAGATTCAGCTCTTGTTACACAGCGATCGCACAACTTTTCTGGTAATCCATCACCTTGCCATACCTAAATCAATACATATTTTCAAAGGCTGATTGATTATTCTAATACAGAATAGTTATTAATTTAAATATTACCTCTAAGCAGGATAAAGAACGTAATTTAGCAGCGAGTGAAGTCTCAGCAGGGCCAACAAAAAGACAAATCATTTTCTTTCCATCTTCTCTTAAACAAGTCCGACATAGTTTACTAATATTCTCACTATCTATTTGTTTTGTGACAATAAACATTGTTTTGATTTCACATAAAACTACTGTTTAAAAAAATATACTGCGTTAGGAAAAGTATATTAATAATATAAACATGATACATATTTTTTATAATTTCATTATCTTGCTGCCTACTGGTTTATTTGTTCAGTATTAACTTTTTTTTACAATTTCATGTACAAAAATAATTTCATTATAGTCTATGTGTTCAAGTTTATTTTTAAATATTAAATAACTAATTAAGTTGTTAATTATTTAATCTTTATTTTTTTTAAAGCTTCACTTTGGCTTAATGATTAAATAAAAAGACAATTGGTTCAGAGAATATGATTTATAATTTAAAATAATATGTAATTAGGAGAGAATTATTTTGTAGGTTAAAGGAAATGTCAATGAAATGATAAAAATTTAAAAAAAAGTTTGGAAATTCCTGATATCACACTTCAAATACGAATCTTGTAATAAAAATATCAATTAAAATTATTTAAGAGTTTTTTGAATTAAAAATTTCTCAATTTTTCATTAAGTTTGAATAAAAACAATTTTTTGGAATTTCTCAATCAATATGTCAGAAAAACAAGACCTGACTTATCAACAACTAGACAAATTTCAATCTTTTTTACCACTGGGACACTGGCGGGAAAATAAATATTTTTAAAATGTAATAAATCGTGCTAGCCAGAATTTATGATCAGAAAGTTGGTGTACATGAGTTGCAATCAACTTGACAACTTTCAGTTGTGTAACTGTTGACTACAAGTTGCTCAGAAACTAGGCGACAATCTACTGCCACAAACTGTCACCAAGTTTCTGAGCAACTTGTATTCAAATTATCAGCAACAGTTACACGAGCTGAAAGTTATTGACAAGTTTCTCGAAAAGTTGCCGTCAACTTATGGAAATGCCAACTTTTGCGGCCAACTTGGCTATCAGAGGAGTTAGTTGCTTGTCAAAAAGTTATGATGCTCATTAATTTGCGACCAAGTTGACGACAATTAGCTTTTGGTTAGAGGTTACCGCCAACTTTCTGAGAAAGTGTCTATCAACTTTGAAAATAACAATTTTAAAAAAAATATAAACCAAGTATCAACAATATGTATTACAATGATTGCCAACAGAAAATGTAAGAAAGTAATTTTCTGAAAAATGTGAAGCTAGGAAGTTTTCTTCAGAGTTTATTTTCTTCGACGACGTCGTTTAACTCTCTCGCTGAGTAAATCACATCCTGGATAAAGCATCGAACAATCAGCACCACCTAATCCAAGAACTGATGCTTTAATAGACTCAAACATAGCCAACCATGTTTTTTGTCTCAACATTTGTCCTGATAACCAACTCGTTCCTAAGCTGCAGGGTAATTATGACTTCATTATTATGATTCAAAAGTTTAAATTAATTAACCGTGTAGAGAGTAAACTTTACCTCCAGATTGGTAACCACAATCGTTGGGCACTTGAGGTTTGTATCGAATGTTTATTGTCTCTGCATAAAGTCCATCGAAGGCAACGACCTGAATCGTTGTTTGCTACCATAATTGCTTCGATAGACTGAAGCACTCGATGAGAGAGTTCGTTTAATTCTGCATTGCTACTATACGGTGACGCGTTGCGTTTAAATCTCGGTGAATCGTCAGTCACAACTGTTGTGGCTCCAGAATTCTAAGCAAAATATTCCAATTAATTTAATTAGGCCATAAGGATATACTATTGTGAGACTGCTCTGACAGTTATTTGAAATATTCTCTTACTTCCGCTACGAACATTTGAAATTTAATTTATTTTGATTCTTTTGAGAGTTAATTTGGACAACAACTCAGAAAAGTTATTACTTCTTACATATTTTTTACATCTTTAGCTGAATTTTTTTTAAATATCCTGAGAAAAACTATTCTTATGTCCTTACACTTTTTGACATCAATTCTAGTTATTAAATGTTTCAAATGATAAAATGAAGTACCGCAATTGCCATGAGAAGTTGGATAATAAATAATCCGAAGGCCAGAAATGCTAGAGCAGTCAATGCTATTTCAAAAAAGTCTTTTATTGATAATTCTCCTTTTGATTTATGGTAAGATGGTTTGTGCCAATATTCCTCTTCATCATAATGACTGGGTGAGTGATAATAATGTTCTTCATGAATTATTGGAACTACATCATCATGAGAGGAGTGATGTTGTGGAGGACCATAGTGTTGCGGGGGACCATAGTGTTGCGGAGGGCTATGATGCTGTGGAGGACCATGATGTGGAGGACCATGATGTTGAGGAGGACCGTGATGATTGTACGTATGCCCAGTTGGAGAAGATGATATGTCATCTAATAATAAAATTTATACAATTTAATATTAACTGTATTCTTTTTTTCAGATAGAAAATTTCGTTTCAAGAAATACCATAATCAGAAGAATCGTATTGTGAACTGATCTTGTCTGGAAATATTGGCGCAGGCATAGCATAGCCTGTTACTTCACCATCAAACTCTTCAATTCCATGTAAGTAATTTTGCCCGAATTTTTTAGTAATTTTCTGTTTTGGAGCGTAGTGTCGATAAACGTCATTCAGGGTTGTTGTTCTATAATTTTTTTAATGCATTTAAAATTTTCAAATTGATTTTAAACAAGTTTAATTGTGCTGTAAAAAATTGGGAGTGATTACAGATTTTATTTAAATCCGAATTTCTCCGTCACTTGCAGTTCCGGAATTTAAAAAAAAATCACTCTGCATACGGAGTACTCCGGATTTTATTTCAACTAGATTTGGAGTTTTAATGAGGGAATCAAATAAATAAACAGCCATCCGCTCCACATTTACTCCGCTAATTTTTTACAGTGTATAGTTTTTAGAGTAAAAAAATATTACCTCTGAAGCCATTCTTTATATTTACTACTACCCTCGTCAGATAATAGCTTGTCATGCACTGTGACGTTGTCATCTCCTAAAAAGTCTGGCATAGAGTTTGAAGATACAGAATCTTGACGTCGTTTAACCCGTATCGATCTCATATCTTGAAATATTCCTTCAGCCATAAACCCATGACATAAATATTCATTCATCCTTTTTCTATGACATATCAAAAAATTTTTAAAGTGGTTATTTTTTAATAAAAAAAAAATCTCAAAATCAAAACTACTAGAGAAATCCGAAAGTAGATATTACAGGATATTTAAAGAAGTATTTTATTTTCTTTCTTTCTCAGTCTTTGATGATTTAATTACAAGACACAAAATATATATACTACTTGATAAAAGAAATAATTAATCACCTATGATAATTCATCTCTTTTAAAGCTGCTTCATATGTTCCGTTGACTTTTATTTCATCTTCGCTTTTACCACTTGCGTTTTTATATAAACTTGATAGTAGAAAAGTTCCTGGTAGGAGATCTACTGAAAGTATATCTTCTTGACTGACACAAAAATCGTCACCATCGTAATAGCACTCTTCCGCGACTAAACTATCAATAATCACTATAAATATCAATAGAAACATTTTATAAATAATTTTAGTGTTTTTTGAGCATCCTTCTTTATTAAGAGTACGGTTAAAAATGACGCTCCAAAAACTTTGGTGACACGCTCATGTTTATAATAATTGCTCTGTACGCTGGATAATCATGTTAACCGTAACTGCGCTGGTGCATAAAAGACAATTAAGTCTTTTTTAACTACAGAATTTGTATTTAAACACTCTGTCTTTACACTCCTGTAAAAAAGTATCTCATGAGTTTGTGCTAAAACTAAATCATTTTAAATTCTACTTTTAGTCTATGCACGAAAAAACGGTGCAAGATCATTTGCGTTGGTACGAACTAATTTTGAAATTTTTTTTTTGAAAATTCTCAAAAATTATGAAACAAAAAGTTGATCTAAAGACGATGTAAAGTTTTTTTTTTTAATTTAGATGTAAAATGAAATATCTCGGAAGCTATTGAGAAGTTATAGAGACAAATTAGTATCATTGTGTGTTGGGATTTAATAACTATCTATTCCACTTTCATATAATTTTAACTGAATAGTGATGTGATTTAATTAGTTCTAATATTGCTATATCAAATAAAAAAGAATTGATTTTTAAAATAAATAAAAAAAATAACTTGTTCTCAAATATTGGTCGTAATGAATCTCAAGTAATATAAGTAGATAGTAAAGGATAGCTACGAGCAAACAAATTTTACATAATCCCCCATATCTGTTTTTAGGTTCTAAGACTAATAAATTTACATTTTGAAATCCGACACCAATGATTAAATATAAGTTTATTAAAAACCACTTAGATAGCTCTTATGACTGTTTTAGATAGTAGGAAATCGTAATAGTATGCGTTGTAGGGGATGCCGAGTAGATGATAGGACCTTTTGTTCCCTTGGGAACGTGCTCACCTGTCTAATATCTCGGGAGAGTGGCTATATTCCTTCACGGCATGTTCGTGCTGTTTCATAGCTTTCCACTTGAAAGCTTATAACATTAATCGCCCACTTTCCACTGGTTTTTTACTTTATATTTTTCCATAAATTCACTAAAAATAAAACTAAATAAATTGTTCAAAGCGCGAGGTATTAAATGGACGTGTTTAGGGTCCATTGAAACTGTAAATCTATTTTTTTATTGATTTATTTTTTATGTTAGACATTATTTTCGGGGGAAAATGGGAAAAATATTGTGAGGTGAGATATATAATAAGCTCACCCTCGATTTCTTTGATGCTTGATTAATCACTTATATGCTCAATTGGAATGTCATGATTTCGATGAGTGTAAATATGATAAATATTTACCTATTGTGTAGATAATTATTTTTGTTGGAATAAAAATGTCTGATTCATAGTATTAAGTTATTTCTATTGATTTAGGTGTAAAACAAAAACAAATTAATAAGATTTTGGAAATGAGTTAAGGTATTAAAAGGTAAATTCTTCGCTATCAATGGAAAAATTAATTTATAAAGTATATGTCTGAGAAGAATAGTATATATCTTCAGTATTATCGTATGTATGCTATTTTGCTATATATATTCCTGAATGTATGTTTTTTTTCGTAGGGGTATTGCGGTCTACATTTATAGATTTTCTATACATTGGAATCGACTATCATTTTCCATTTCTACATTTTTCAAAAATATTTTTAAAATTTTCTTCTTAAACAAACGATTATTTTATTTATTCGTCATGGAATAAGAAAAAGTTGAATCGATTCGATCGGTCACAAGAAAATTTTTATTAAAAAAAGTTTGAATGCACATATACTCTTCTTTCTATGACTTAAATTTTTTTGAAAATTAACCTGTCAGCATTTACAGTTTTATTTAATAGTAAGTATATTTTTTTACTTACATGGAAGAAACGAATTCTGGATACTGACATTTTATTTTTCCACCAAAAAATTTAATTTTCAAAAATTTTTCTCTGACTGGGTTTTAATATTGAAGCCGCAGAATTCTCCGAGGAAAAATCTGTTAGCGCAGATGCTGCAAAATAAAATTCTGTTTAAAGCCATTAGCTCATCTATACAATAGTGCACATTTTTTTTGCGATCTTTTGTACATGCCAACGACCAGTTATGTTTGTGGGCGTTTACATTTTAACAGGCATGCGCAGGTATTAACCAATCGTACACTTTAATAAAATTAGGAATTTCTTTTATTTATTTATTTAGTTTTTTTATACGCTTCAATTATTATTTTTCTGCCTCAACCATTATTGTTAAAAATGTTATATTTTTCATACGGGAATTTATTTTTTATAGGATACACTACTATCCAGACAGGATTACCAAAATAATAGCAGCTACAAGCTCTGCAAAAAAAATGTCCATCTTTTTTGGAAAACGTATTTTTGATTATTCTTCCAAAAGAAGCTAAATTTTCTTATCATTTATAAAATTTCTTACGAAATCATATATATATGTATATCTCTTAAAAACAATAAATTTATTTTACATACAATCAAATAATTGCTGTATGTATTGCATGTAGTATTGCATGTTACTACAAAAAAATAAAAAGCGAGTTCGATATTATTAAGTAAACAGCTATATCTCTAATACTCTTACAGAATAACAGTGTAAACTGTAAACATTTGAGTGAGGAATAAAAAAAATGATGATACTAGGGTATGAGAAGAAAAATGGTCAGGTATAAGTGGGGATGCGGGTGTGCGTTTGCTGAGATTTCGAGGGCGAAGATTCGACCAGCCTCTTTTGTGATGAAGGAGAGGTGGGAAAAGAACAATACAGGGTAGTTTGTAAGCTGTACTGCGAACACGTGTTACCTGTCAGAGGTTTGGTACAAGATTTTCAGTTAGGCAATAGGGAATTAGTAATAGATTAGCTGGTGAAGAGACCACAAACGAGATTAGCATCTATTTGATGAAAATTGTAGCATTTAGTGATTTTGCATTTGTGTAAGACTTTGATAGTCACTTATTATGCATAATTTGATCTAGATTAATTGAATTGATATGTACGGATTGAATTTAATGCGTTAATTTAAACATGAATTGTGATAAATGTCCTCGTGAAGTGGTTTATAGTTCACAGGATATAGCTTATAAAATAGGTGAAAGCATGAAAGATCCTGAAATGTCGAATCAATCTTCAGAGCATCCGGGTTACTGTGATTCTAGTGATAGTAGTGTCATTAATGACCAAAGAACTAATTCGCGATTAGTTTCTTCTTCTATACCAAGTGTTTTTTCTATTGACAGTATACTGGGTAGAAAAGAGGATCGAAGAAGCGAGTCTGAAGCAGAAATTAATGAACAATGTGATGCTAAAATGGTTAAAAGTGATCAAGAGTGCAAGGATCAAGGTAATTTAGTACCTTTGGGCATACCTACGAACTCTACGACTTTGTTTTATGATCACAGTAAGTGATATGCTCTTTATTTTTTTTTTATCTTGAGAAGCACACTGAATAATGATATTTGATAATAGGTGGTGGAAATTATCCAAGTGGATTAACGTTTGAAGGAATCGGAGACCCTGGATATTCTACAGCCTCATTAGCATCAGCATCTCTTATTTATAGCAGCTGGTTTAGCCAAACAAAGACTAATCAATTATTTGGACTCCAAGGTAATCATTTTGGCTATTATTTTTACCGACTCAGATATGTAAAGCTTACACGATTAAATATTAGTTATTGTTACTTAATTAAATTTTGAAACTGATGCATGGTTTTTGAATGAAATGCATGGATTAGCTTTTGTTGAATTTTGTGTAATATTTTTTATTTCATATAATATGTGATAGTAGAGCTTGTCATAGTCATGGCGCTATTTGTTTGAAAATAGATTATATGTCAATGTTGGCTGTCAAAATTTCTATCAGTGGGTTTAGTGATGCTATCTTTTATTTTGAAAAATATTCTGCATTATTCGTTCAATATAGATTTGCAGATACGAATTTTCGTAAGTGATAAATACTTTTCATTAAAAACAAGTGAATACAGTCGAGTCGCGTTATAAGTCCTATTAGTGTCTCTCTCATATTAACGCGAGTCTGGTTAAAAGAAAAACATACAAGCTGGACTTATAACGCGATTCGGCAGTATACACTGCCAAGCAGTAATTTTCACAAGATTTCAATTCATTTTCCGAGGGAATGACATTCTTATTTTCTGAAAATTTCAATTTTCTTCTAAAGAGTCAAGAAAATCATAAAATTCAATTTCCTTTATAGTAGAGGAGTTAGAAAATTTGAAATATATTTATATAATAAATTTAAGTTACTGCTGACTATTTTTATGTTTTACGAACAATAGAAATAGGAGTTATGGGTAAAATCAAAAGGAAATTGGATATTACAAGCAACATATTTACTTGTTAATGGACCGCACGCACGCAAAGGTAGCATCAGTGTCTGCCAGAGAATTACTTTTCTATCTTTCTGTGGCGTGTTTACTGCAAAACTTTATGTGAATTGCCAGATTTTCAGGCTTTATTACTCTTAAAAATTAATTTAATAGTTTTATCATTTTCTTATTATTTATAATTTAACAATAAATATATCATGGGTACAAAACCAATAAATTATTGAAGTATTAGCAAAACGATATGTTCGCAGATATATTACACTTTAAAATTTGAATTGATTAATGACTGTATCATAAATAATAAATTTAAAATGGACTATTTGAAATTGGTTACTCTAGCAACTCAAAAACTACTTGTTGGGTTTTTATAAAAATACTTTAGAAGAACTTGTTTGTCAAATTTATGGACCGGTACCTCCTCACCGCAAATTTCAAAGTCTTTTCTTCTTTGAACCATTTTTTCCAAAATGTAATTTAGTCTTTTGCGCTTCGACTTTAAAAAAATCAAAAGCGCGCTTTTGAGTCAAGATGTTTATTTATTAATTTTTAAAAATTTATAACGCTATCTCGACTGTTTTTTTAATTATATTGACCACTGACGTATTCACTCCTTCCTAAAATATCCTCCATCGTATTAAAATCCCATTTATCAACGTCATTGCTCTAACCATCTTCCATAGAAGTGCTAAATGTTTTTGCACACTCGTAAATCTTTTAGCTCTCGTCTTTCATGGAACTACTCATAGAATACATCACTTTCGAGAAATTCTATGACTAAGTCATAGATTAATCTTACACATCAATACTCCTTTTTACATACTCCAATAATACATTTTTTATATATTTCTTTTAAAAGTATCAACCGATGATTTTATCGACGAGTTCTGTATTCAAAATATAAATTTTTTACCCTTGTCCACTTAAAATACGCTGTACAAAAGCGCTTAAGGTCTTGACTAAATACGCGACATTTTATTGTTTACTGATTGTTTGAACACTTGTCAGTTAATTATCGGAGTAAACTATACAGGGACAGCGATTCATGTACTATGAGTGGGCATTTTTATGTTAATAATATAATGTCGTTAAAAGAGACGCTAAAAATCCTAAATAAATATTGAATTCAAGATCGGTTATTTTTTTATTACATTGAAAATATCTTTAAATATCAACTTATGTACATTTCATATAGCTATATATCGTGTATTTTAAAGTATATTATCAATTCCTTTATGACAACTTTTATCACGATGTTTACTACTATATATTATAACATTATAAGTAACTAATACGGAAATAATGTATTTTCACACTTGAATGATAATCGTCAAATATGTACTTTTTTTTTCATAAATTATTTATAAATATGAGCGAAGTAATTATCAAAAAAGTGTGTATACATATATATGCATATTAATAATAATTTTTTGACAACTGTTTAAATGACAGAAAGTTTCTGAAATGATAGCAATCTGAACATACGACGCCCTGATTTAAAAAAACGATTCGAAACGATTTGCAATGTTAAATTCCCATAATAAAGGGGATTCAAAAGTATTCAAAAGCATTAAAAAGTATTTAAAATTTTTTTTTTCTAATTGTTTCAAATCGTTTCTTTTAATAAGGGCGGATCAAAAATGGAAAAGTAGTTCCCTGAAATATTTTGAATAGTTACTGGCACTAATTAACTTAATTTTTCAAATTATTTTTGATTTTTTGAATTTTCGTAGACTAAAGCAAAACACTATTTTTCAAACTCGTTAAAACTTATGCATGAAAGAGAATTTTCGAGATTGAAAAGTTCAAAAGTTTAACAATTCTAACGTTTTCGAATTCTTTGAGCTCAAAAACAGCAGAACAAGGGAAGTTTTGGGGTTGGTCTGCAGGATTCGGATTTTTTTTAATAATAAAATATGTCTTGTGATTTTAGCACCAAAACCAAATGGCAGAAGATCAAGAAAACCTGGAATAGACCGAAAACCAAGGCAAGCTTATAGTGCTAAACAACTAGAGCGACTTGAAGCTGAATTTAAGGTAATTTTTGAATGATGATTATATGGAAATTTTTGTATCTATACCATGGCGATTTCCGACGAGGATGAAGTGGCTAGCGGAGCCGAAAGCGACGGCTGACTCACCCAAAGTCTGAAGTCGTGTTTATCCCATCTGCCGTGTCAGAAACATAGAAACTGAAATCTTGTCAAATCGCATTGGTCTGAAATCGGCTACATGAGTTTAAAATAAATAAGAGTTGAAGTTTTTTTTTATTTTCTAGGTTGATAAGTATTTGAGCGTAAGCAAACGAATGGAATTATCTAAAACTTTGAGTTTAACTGAAGTTCAGATAAAAACATGGTTCCAAAATAGGCGAACAAAATGGAAGAAACAGCTGACATCTCGACTGAAGATCGCCCAAAGACAAGGTCTATTTCCACCAGCTTATATAACACCTACACAATACCCTTTGTTACCTTACTACGCTTCGCCTTTAATATTCAATCCATCATCTGACGATATCATGCCATCGTCAATTTCCGTTAATCATTCTATATCTGCTGAAGAAATGGTTTAGATTAATTTAAGATGTCTATCTAGTGATAATAATAATTAAATCATTGAACTGCATTTTATATAAGTTGATATTTTATCAATAAACTGATCAGTTCAGATCAGTAAAAATATTTTATATGAACGTATTAATATGAAGATTGATTAATGCTGCTAACATGATGTTGGTCATGCCAGCGAAGTTGTATAAATTATAGCAAAATTTGTTTATTCTGTAATTGAATATTGTTTTAATTTGTGTTTACTTTCATAAAATAAGTTCCATTAATAAATGTTTGTAAAAAATATTGATAGTTATTGTAATTGATTTAATCTGGCTAATGATAATTGTAATGAAAAATTCAAATCTGTACAATTTAATAACTATTGAAGAATACAATAAGTTATTGGAATGTAAATATATATATAGTATTAACTCTTCATTAGTATAATCATTTTATTTTCTGAAACGTGTCTAGTAGATAAAATATAACCAGCAATAAAAAAACCTTTTTAACATATATTTATCATCCGATGAGTATTATTATGAAACTGTAAAGAAATAAACTTTCACTTATTTATGGACTTTAATTATACTTATTTTTTATTACATATTTTATCGAATACGCAACTTTAGTATATATAGTAATACAGAAAATACTGAAATGTAATTATTATATAACTTTAAAAAGAATTTACTCTGCACGGAAAAAATAAACTTTAAAAAATAGCGCTGTAAATTTTTAAGTTTAAGTTACGATTTTTGAAGTTCACATATTAATTAATAATAAATGGTGTTAAATTTTGGAATTACGGTGGAAATATTGATCGTATAGAAAAATTTTTTAAACAAAAATTGTAGGAAATTTAATTTTCCAAAGAAAATGTCTCTTATAATTTTCTTATACGACCAATATTTTCACCGTAAATTCATAATTAAGATTTTCATAATTGACAAAAATTTGAATCATCCATTATGAATCTAAACTTTGAAATTACGGTGAAAATATTGATCGTATAGAAAAATTTTTCAAACAAAAATTGTAGGAAATTTAATTTTCCAAAGAAAATGTCTCTTATAATTTTCTTGTACGACCAATATTTTCACCGTAAATTCAAAATTAAGATTTTCATAATTGACAAAAATTTGAATCATCCATTATGAATCTAAACTTTGAAATTACGGTGAAAATATTGATCGTATAGAAAAATTTTTCAAACAAAAATTGTAGGAAATTTAATTTTCTAAAGAAAATGTCTCTTATGATTTTCTTGTACGACCAATATTTTCACTGTAAGTTCAAAATTAAGATTTTCATAATTGACAAAAATTTGAATCATCCATTATGAATCTAAACTTTGAAATTACGGTGAAAATATTGATCGTATAGAAAAATTTTTCAAACAAAAATTGTAGGAAATTTAATTTTCTAAAGAAAATGTCTCTTATGATTTTCTTGTTCGATCAATATTTTCACCGTAAATTCAAAATTTAGATTCATAATGAATGATTCAAATTTTTACCAATTATAAAAATTGTCTATTATATTACTCGTCGCTTTTCAATTCATATAATTAAATCTTTCCATATGCCGTTTATTAACTTTTAAATCATTTACAATTCTTAACATAATTCTCACGAAGATTTTCATATTCATTATTTATCTGATCAATATCGTCAATAAATAAATAACAAAGATGTATTCTAGCCTTTCCATCAAGTATTTTCCCTCCAATAACATAATTTCCATCGCGTTCTAAGGGAATTTCACAACTTGTACCACCGCCAAAATCTAATAACACATTAGATTCCAAAGCCTTTCTAGCTTCATCAGTAGCCTTGAAACAAATTTATACTTTGCATTAATTCACCTTCTTAATTAATAATAATAATAATAATTGTATATTTACCTTAAAAATTTCTGTAACATTGATATGATGTATCGTTGGTCCAAAAAATGAATAATGAGCTGCTACTGTGTTTTCCAATCTCATTTTTATAACTACAATAATTACACATTAGGTAAGACATTACTAAATATTTTCATGTATGTATTTATGATCATGATGTAACGAATAATAATAAAAATGATAAAATACCAAAGTCAGCTCTGCAATATAATTCTTGATTTGTACTTTGTGGGTAACAGAAACATCCGTAAACAATATTGTTATCGTATATTATTAAGCCGAAAAAGAGTGATGAAAAAATATAATGTAAGGTTTGCATCTATGAAAACATAACAAATATATATATATATATATCTATAGGTTTTATAATAAAAATTTAATAAATGAAGTACTTAATTGTTCTTACTTTTTTTTTTGCTGCGAACCGAGTTTAACGATTACTTTTACTAGATTACTTAATATCAGAAACAATAATATGATATTAAATGGTGACGAAGTTATCTATAATAAAACTATTTAATTTTTTAGCCTGCGGTTCTAATGACGTCTATGAGAGAACAAAACCAGGAGAAGGAAAAAAACAGTTTTTTATCTGTCAGGAAACTTTAAAAATAGATAATATGGGTTTTAATTTTATTAATTAATTTAAAACTACAAATATATAATATTACTGAATATTTTTATTTTACTTTATTTTTCCAGAGTCGAAATTTAAATCGTAGATTGAACGTAGACGTTGAAAGCGTACATTTATATAAATAGCAAGAAGAACGTATTTTAGACGTAGTTGACGTACGAAACGTAATTAAGACTTGCGTAATTGGAGACGAATCCTTTTGAAATTCGCGGTAAAAAAATTAAACTCATCAGAAATTTCATTGTTAAAAAACGTCTAGCAGTCAGAAGAACAAGAATAAAAATTTTTGACAGTTTTTGAAAATTATTTTAGAGCCTTGCAAAAGATAACTAGACTCTAAAACTATACTCTCTAAACTATCTCACGAGTCATCAGTAGAGTTATCTCCTGCAAGACCTGAAATATTTTTCAAAAGCTGCTGAAAATTTTTATTTGAAATTTTTAAATATTTAAATTTTGGCGCCGTCTATTTGAATTTGAAAATACTCAATAATTTTTATAGATCTTAGGCGCCGATAGTTAAGAAAGTCGTTTTGTATCGTCAGGAATCTGTGTAACGGGAATCCGTATCATCGGGATCTGTATTACTGATAATACAGAGTCCTAACGGATGTCAATTGTACAGATTCCGATTATATGTAATGAAGATGCAGATCCTGGTAAGTCAGATCCCAAATATCAAGATTTCTCTTTAACAGATTCCGATGAAACAGAGAATCCCTGATAGCCAAATTGACAGCAAATTGATGACAATCCACTGCAACACCCTGTTGCCATTAGCCGCAAAAACTGACATTTCCATAAGTTGACAGCAACTTTCTCAGAAAGTTGGCAGCAGGTTGCGGCAGTAGATTGACGCTAACTTTCTGGAAAAATTGGTAACAACTTGTCGTCAACAGTTACAAGAGCTGAAAGTTGTTGACAACTTGACATCAAATTGGTCGTAACTCATGTACGCCAACTTTTTGATCAGAAACTATGGCTATCAGGGTGAGTTCAAGATTTTCTATAGATTTTCTTGTTCGCTGTCAATTTCTAATTTTCAAGGGGAAGTTTTGAGATTAGTCCATAGATTCAACCGTTTTTCAGTTTTTTATATTTTTCAAAGCTAAGAGGTGACTGTAGGGGTTGATGCACAAAAAGCTGCTAATAAATACAATAGACATCACAATTTCCACTAAATATTTATGAAAAAAAAAATAAATTAAACTTTCTTTTTCCTCTTAAAGAATCAATGACACATTGTACTCTCAATAACATTTCTAAGAACAAAAAAGTTCGGAGCATCATCTAGCATCACCATTCTCGGAGTATTTTCGTCTCTGTAACGAGATATATTAGGGTCATATCGGTCACACCGGGCATCCAGTTACAGGATTCGATAGTAACATCTGAAAGAACTTCTCCGCATCTCAAACTAATCTCGAAAAGTCATTAAGTATTAAATAGGATTATAATATACTCAATTTACTTCGGCACTTATACCTAATACTATTTTTAATAGAATTTATTACTCCAAGGAAATGAAATACAATAAGTTATAGTTTTATTTTTAATTTTATTACAAGACAGATGTAAGATGTATAAAAATTTATTTTTTTCTATCGCAATTAGTACTTATAACTCAAATTCACTCTGGATTCAATCTGTATTCACTTCGCAAAATTTTTCCACTGCATTAATCTTTAAGATGACAAACTTCAGTACACAGAAAAAAGTTTTTAATTTTTTTTTTCACAGTACTTTATCTATTAAAATTTTAAAAATTTGTGACGTTATTAAGCATCATTTCAAGAATATTCTCTTAAATTTTCATAAAAAAATATTGAAAAATAAGCCAGTGGTAGTGGGGAGAGACGAGTCTAAAAAAAATCCATGCGAGGCAAGTACTCGAAAAAAAAATGTTTTCATTTAAAAAAATATTTAAAAATTAAAAATTACCCAACTCTGATAAAATTATAATTGTTTACCCCAATAATCTGGTAAGTAGGGATTCGAAAGATGAGTAAAAAAAAATGTGGTAAATAAAATATAATAGATAACACGTTAAAATAAATAGAGACCTTTAAGTACTGTTATGCTTGTTTTTGGAAGATGATATATTGTTTTTACATTCAATTTTACAGAAAGGCTCTTTTCTATGTTTATTTAACTTAGTCTTTTTGATCCTTCTGTCAATCTTTATCTACACAGATCCTTTAGTACTTCCGTTTTCAACCGGATGTCAATTATTACATTAAATAAAAATATGTAGTAAAAAAAACTTTAAATTCATATATAATAAATATATAGTTCGACTAGTCAACTTTCATGAAATCCATATAAAAGATTAATAAATAAGTTTTAAAATATATTAGTTATTAGAACAAAAAACACACACGAGATAAATAATATGTAATCATGTAATTAATAGTAAATTTGATGTGACTCATTAAATCGATTAGACAAATTTTGGTAACGTTGTCCATCATTTGGTTCATGTTGCGAACGAAGACAATATTGATTGCAATGTGACGTTTCAGATGTCGATGATACTGTGCAATTTGTGTTGACGATAACTGAAGACGAATTATTATTTTGATAAGCGAAAGGCCATGACTGAAAAAGAGGAATTTTATAATTAAATTTTTTAATTAGGTAAGGAAATTATGAGTTATAAATTATAAATAGTTGTAAGTTTTTTAAATTTTATCACATCAGTATAACAAGAAATAGCAGAAATGGTTAATGAAATAAAACTACGAAACGAGTATGTACAGTGATTCGATCCACCTGGTAAAAAGTAAACATACATGACTTTTATTCAAGAATTTCTCACTGATTTAATCCACCTGCTGGCTTATTTTCTAAAAAATTTTTTTTTAATTTAATGTGTACACTGCAAAAAAAGCGGTGTCTAATTAACTTGCACCGGTGTAGCCGTGTTACTTAGTGGTGTTATTCAACCGGTGTTAAAATGGTGTAAACAAGGAGCTAATTAAGTCCTATTGAAGTGTAAGGGTGTAAGTATAAGTATTTTGAGTAGAAAACAGAAAAAAAATGATAACATTCTATCAAAATTACTATATTATCGTTAATTGAGACAAATAATTATTGATACTGTAAAAAAAAAATTGGACGGTGTAAAAATTACACCATATATTGTGTTAAATTTAGGCGGTGTAATTTAAAAATTTTGATACTGTCAAATGTAAATGTGTAATTTATGATAATTTTCCGTTAAGATAAATATTTAAGTACATGGATTAGTACATTAGTAAAAATTTATTATTATTATTATTATTATTATTATTATTATTATTATTATTATTATTATTATTATTATTATTATTTTACTAATAATAACAATTTTTTAATGATAAATGTAATTTTTAGTAATAACTATTTACTAATCGTAGACTAGACTTGCATTGGCGTCAATTTTTGAATGTCTTATTTCAAAATTTACTATAATCTTTGTTAAAATTACGATAGGTGATATTATTTACTATTTAACATCGTAATTTTAACAAAGACTTTAGTAAATTTTGAAATATTTAAAAATTGGCGCCAATGAAAGTCTAGTCCACGACTACGATGTTCACGTCGTAAATTTTAGTGAAATTTTCTTTCCGTGTATTCAAACTACAGTTTAATATCTAAATAAAATTGATATAGTTATTGAGTAAGTGATTAAAAATTTTTAATTATCATTTGTTGCTCATTAATCAAAATTATAACAAACAAGACGGAACGGTGTAAAAAAAATAGATTAACACCGTGTTAAAATTACATGGATGCATAATTTACACCGTAATTTCACACTACACGGACGTGTAAAGTTCTCCGGGGTAATTTTTACTCCAAAACTTATTACAGTATATATATTTTTTATAAAATCATAATTGATTTACAAATGATAAATTAATCATTGATAATTTAATTTTATTTTTTTTCGCTGATTTAGTTTGCAATGACTTAAATCATAAAAATCTATTTCTCATATTTTATACAATAGCACTAATATATAATTGTGAACAAATAATCATGCAATTTCTTCATCAATTAGTAAATATGTCTTATCATTAATTTTTGAAACAATCAAATTTTTTCTTGTTTTTAAAATTTAATTCGACTTCTGATACTTGAAAAAAGAAATTTTCTTTTTTTTAACACCGGAAAAATTTTTAACACAGTTACGGTGTTATTTTAACACCGTTTTCGGAGTTAAATTTAACACAGGGGTAGCGTAGACTTACACCATTTTTTGTTACAATGAAGAATAAAATTAAATAAAAAAACTACGATTGTTAAAGATTTTGTAAACTTACCAGAGTCAAAGATAAAGGTTTCGTTGAATCTAAATGACTATCATTGTCCTCACGAAGAACTGCACGTAAATGAGCGATATAAGTAGCAGCCAAACGAAGTGTATCTAATTTACTGAGTTTAGTATCAGCTGGTACCCAAGGTAGAGTCGTTTTAAGACGACAAAATGCTTTACTCAAAACCCTCATTCTTGCTCTTTCCCGTGCATTTGCTGCATTTCTCGGAGCACGAACTTCACCATCATCTTTGCTGTATTTATCATCCAGAGAATAGTCTTCCTCGTCTAAATAACTTGTTGACATTCTCCTTTTTCGCGGCATCACTCTTAGTACTTCAAAATTTGAAATTATTCTTGTACGTCAATTTTATCAGTTCGATTTTTGGAGATAACAGAAACTGGCACTTAAGTGAAATAAAAAAAATAAATTGAGTCAAGACTGATGGGATTCACTAAACAAGCGTAACTAATTGCTCGAGGCGTTAAGTGGATGCTGGAGTGCTGCGAGAAATGAGAACACAAAATGATGATGACGATGAATGAGAAAAAAATTAAAGAAAAAGAAAAAAATTGAAAAGGCGGAAAATTAGTCATAGGGCGGGTTTTTGAGGCGGGACTAATGATGAATCTTTCCACTACCAGAAACTAAGATGTTTTGTTAATAAGTCTCGGGCCAATCGTAAATCGTATGTGCTTTCAAACATATGTGTACACCTGGTCTCTTTGTTTTTAATTTTCGGTTTCGTGTTTGTTATTGTAAAAAATTTTTCATTTTTATCTCTTATTTTTAATATCTTTGTGTTGTTAATGTGAGATGATATTTTTTTTTTCTATCGTCCCTTCAAGGGCCACGTGCCGAAATGTAAATTGATTAACAACTTCCTTATTTATCTTAGGGACAAAAAATTATATTAGTTTGTTTTAATATTAAAGATAACTTTCATTTTTTATGTAAAAAAAAACCCGACTTTTCCTAATTTTTTACTTATGAAAGTATCAATTCAGATATCTTTTTTATTATCTTTTTTATCGGTACGTAAATTTAAGTTTACATAACAAGTTTTTCAGCATCTTGTTTTTTTTTAAAGATTTTATTTTCTTTATTGCCGATAAAAATATGACGATAAATTATAATAAAAGTCAATTTCGGGTTCAATAATTTGATTTTAAATTGAGCATTAAATTAAATTTATATTTTTAATCGATGATAAATAATATAATTGTTTTTTTATTGAATTTTTACTATAATTGTTTAATGAAGCGTTAACTTTTAATAATAAAAAAAAGTTGATTTTTTTGCTAAAAAAATTATTGAAGTTCGAAAAAAATTAAACTTGAAGTTCTACATCCCAAGTAGCAGAGTCAACTTTAAGATGTCTTTTAATAGGAAAAGACAAATTTTTTTTTTGCATCTGAGTCATCTTTTTTGGTATGAATACGACATGCAAATGTTGATTCCAGAGATAGAGACGTTGTGTTGTTTTTCCTGTCTCATGTCAATTGAAAAGTCGTTTAGATGACTTTTTTACCACTATTCGTAATTTACTTTTTGTCGTCACTTGTGTTAAGTCTTTTAAATAGGTATTTTTTCGGTGACATAAATTTCTGATTTTGTCAACATATTGATGCCTTATCGACAAGTCAAACGTAGCCTAAAAACAGATATCTTATAGATGTCACAAAAGCAAGTGTGCTTGGGACGTCAACTTTTTTGGAATTTTTTTTTACATGTAAGAGAATCAGTAAAATTTGAATTTTCATATATTTAACCCTTAACGGCCACATGGGGTGATTAATCACCCCAGGCTTAAAAAAAGTGAAATTAGAGATTTTAAACCTTTCAAATAAATAGAATAAAAAAAGTGGAATTAGAGGTCTTAAACCCCATGTGGCCGTTATGTAGCATGGATGAGGTGTGGCCGTTAAGGGTTAATATTGAGTTACATGAAAAATTTTAGGCTTCAATGAATTTATTTTTTCTCTTTCTAGACACTTTCCAGAGACTTTCCATCGAGATGGCCTTTAGATTACTGACAAAAAACTGACAAATAACCAATTTCAAGTAGCAAAGCTTACAAGCTTGAATATCATTGGACTTGTAAACTTTAGGTAAACCTTCAGACGCCACCGTCCATCTTACGGCTTTAAATAAATTATATTATTATTATTTGAAATTTTTTATCATGTGAAATTTGTGTCTTTGACAAGTTTTCGACAGGTATTTATCTGCTCGAAAGTGTTCCGAAAGCGTCGTCCCATCAGACACTTCCCAGACACTTCCTAAACACTTCCTAGACACTTTCTAGAGACTTTCCATCGAGATAACCTTTAGATTACTGACAAAAAACTGACAAATAACCAATTTTTTCACTTTAGCTCTTGAAAAATTTACTTGAATCTCTTCCTTATCATTATCAACTATTATGTCAAGCCTCGTTAAATTCTGTAATTTTAAAACCGACAATTTCTCAAGTAGAATTTGAAATTTTTCAGCTCAACGGAAGGATAAAAAATTTATTGCAAAACAACTGCAGGTTTTGTCATTAAATTTTAAGTCATAATCTAAAGAATATAAAAAAAAATTACTATATCATTTGGTGGCATTCCACACGCGATTCGATTTATTTCAAATTTAATGCCCCATAATTGAAGCTTTTATGGCATTCCGACAGTCACCAGCCTCAATAAAAAAATATCCAAAAAAAGAAACTTTTCGGGCCTTAATGTCATATAATATACAGACAGAAGGTTTAATTTTTTTTCTTTTATGAGGTTTTGATTATTATATATTTTACAATCCCATACAATAAATTGCAAATACTTAAAATATTCAAGTGTTTGTGGCTTGTAAAAAATAACTTGATAATCTGGTTTTTACAATCATAAATAATAACATAACAACAATATTTATATTTAATCTGTAAAGTTATTAATTTTATTAGGAGTTTGTAAATAATCCATAGCAAATTAGGTGATAAAATAAATAAAAAAAATCAATTGATATATAAGTAGTAGCAAATTTGTTTTAATACATTATTAATGTAAATGTATTAACCATTTATATTTACAAAAAAATCAATATGATTTTAACACTAAAATAAACTATTTAAAAGTATCTTTTTAATACTAAAAGTATACAAGAAATAAAATGCTATATTTATATACAAAAGCTTATGAAAAGCAAATAATACAATTCTATAATTACTTTTAATGATATGCAATGATCAATTAAATAAATTTTTTTTTGTACAGTCGAACTCCATTAACTCGGAACTTCCCCTCAATCTTTACCCCCACTACGAGTTACGCTGCCCCCCATTCTATACAATTGTGTGTCTGTGTACTCTGATGGCACAGTTTACTGCATAAAAGTTTCCTTGAGTCTGTCGTCAAACGTCCGTCAATTAGACTTTTCCATTTTTGACGGCAATTTGTATACAATTTACTATACAATTTGACGTAAATTTACTACCCGAATTATAATGCAAATTCACTTCAAAAGATGTATAAAAATTGACGTCAAAAACAGTAAAGCCCGAAGTGGACGGACGTTGACGAAAAATTTAAGGAAACTTTCATTTGGATTTTTTTCTAGTAAAAAAAGTTACCTTTAAATTGAGGGAAAATTAACCGAAAGTTTTTCTTTACAGCTTTTTGCTGTCAAATTGTCAGCAAATTATAAAAAAAGTCTTATCATTTTTTGATGAATCTGTTCAAGTTATTGGAGCTTAGTCAAATTTACAGTAAGTCGAGATCTTTTTACTTTTGCAGCGAAACTATCAGACTTATCACAAAATGTCATGGAATTTTTTTTGTAGACAATTTTATTCCTTACAAATTATCTCTGATAAAGTTTTTCAAAATTCTTCATTGTTTTCTAGTTATTTCCATTTTAATGTCAAGCTCAGAAATCGATCAGAATAAACTACGCGCATGCGTGTAGTTTATTCTTTGAAAGAGGTGGCATTCGATAAGTCGGGATTCCCAGGAAATTCCCGCTCCTCCGTAGACTAACTGTCCGAGTTAATGGAATTCGACTGTATTTATATTCAAATAATAAACAATTAATTCGATCATTATTATTAATTTTAATAAAATATAATAATAAAATTAACAGTAATCAGGATAAAATACATTTGTCAGCTTCCTTTTGAGATTGTGACAAAGTTTGGCCGCGTCTCCTTGCACATGCAACTGCATCATTGGGTACGTAAGATATTCTAACACCTCCATAAGCTCTTCTAGGTGGTAGTGCGTATGCCGTCGCTTCGTCAGAACTACTAGATGAGCTGCATGTCGAACAACAACTTTCTTCATCATCATGTCTTGTAACTCGGCCAACATTTTCTGTAATAATTTAATTATCTCTTAATAAAGTATACATTTTTTAAACTTCCCGCTATGGAAATTTAAAATTTAAAAAAAGGCGGGAAGTTATTGGTTTCGGTTCGATTTTCTAGTTCAAGCGCTTCTATTAATAAAAACGAATAGTTACCCCAAGATGTGCTGGCTACTTGTTCAGGCTGCAAACTCCGCGACCGCGGAACATTGTGTTTGGACGGCGAAGATGAGCACGCAGTCGCCAGTGGCATCGTAGATGAAGTTCCTTGCGCTTCGTCTCCTTCAAATCTAACTCGCCTGGATGTCGGCGTAGGTGGATCTGTTATTGGAGCAGGATTACCACAGAGGTCCGTCGTGTCAGTCGGTACGTTTGGTATTAAATGAGGAAGAGGCGGTGGCGACGGAGGCGGAGGCGTTTGCGGTGAAATTGTCGTCGATTGTGGCAGTAAATGAGGGGGTGGAGGTAACTCTGGCATACTTGATGCATGAGTCGGCGTTGAGTTTTGTACACAGCGTAATGGTTCACGATCTCTTGCCTGCATTAGCCTTTGAAAATCATAAATAAATAAATAAAATATTTAAATGATTTATTAGCTACGATTCAAAAATTTAAATGTACCTTCCAAGTTCACTAGGGTTCGCTTCTTCCGTATGTGTATTGCGTTCCTGCAAAAGCCTCTCGAGATTGCGTTCTAAAATTACTCGATCCAAGCCGCCAGATCGTGATCCAGCATTCGGTAGGCTTTCACATGGAAAGTCTAGGCAAGAAATTTGTGTAGGAGTTGTTGCAAGTGATGTAGAGCCTTGGTAGTGTTTCCTTGAAACTCTAGGAGAATTTCTAGCTGAACCAGAGGTATATGCAATAGTATGATGCCTGGTTGATAATGGCGGGCTAGAAGATCCTTCGCTTGGTGTTGGAGGCGGCGGTTTCCTGTTTTGTCTGAAATAAAATACAGCATTAAGTAAAAAAAATAAATTTTGAACCTAAACTAACAAAAAACGCATTGAAGATGATGTGATAATTTATTTTCAGCTTACTTTGGAAATGAAGAGGGCGGTGGTGGCGCGAGTGGAGGCCCAGCAGACGAATCACTGGGTGTCGTCGGTGGCTCACCTTTACTGCAGGCAATACTGCAATAAATCGCGCCTCTTCGCGGTAAAAAAGGCCGACCGAGAAGCGAAGTTCGGCAAGTTGCGCAACAGAAGCAGGCCTCAGTAGCGTGCCAGTGTTGGCCTTCATGTGACATCTGACCCTGATCTACACCGATCGGCTCACCACAGCTGTCACAATACTCGGCAAAAGAGGCGTCAAAACAGTGGAGACAGTAAGGCCGACCTTCACGCATAACGTAACGTTGACCACCGAGCTGGACATCAAGAGAAAGAGTATTAAACTACTGTAGTATGATTAATTATTTGAAATTCCCGCTAAGAAATTTCGATTTTCGAGATGATGTCTGAGTGTACGTACGTACGTATGTATGTATGTAAATATTGTAACCTTTGAACGAATGAAATGTAGCGTAATCGGTATAGTATAGTCGAACTAATTGATGACAATTTTTTTTTTAAATGTCAGAGGTCAAAAAACTGCGTCAAGAGCTCGAAAATAGAGCGAAGTTTCAGATTTTTTGTAATAATCCAGAGCAAAAATAGTAAAATTATACCTGTCGATCACATTCGAGGCATGCAAAGTGCCTCATATGCCAAGCTCTGCCTTCAGCCTCAGTACATTCATCTGCTAGAATAATCTCATCACAAGCACAGCATCTTGGTTTTAAAGTTTCTGCGTGATGCCTTCCACAGTAAAGTCTGCCTTCACGCCAGAAGTAAATGAGATCAACCAAGAGCTGCTTGCAAATACAGCAAATAAAACATGCTGGGTGCCAAAGTGCCGTGGGTCCAGCTCTGCTGGCACCTATCGCCATTTCTCCTGCGGTTATTGGCCTGCCGCACTCACGACAATCGTTACCGTGAGGTCGTTCTACTTGACTCGCATGTCCTCGACCAAGAGCTTCACGTTTCCTTTGAGCAGCAAACACGCGAAGCTCTCGTTTTTCCTCCTCGCTAAGACCACTGCAGTATCTCGCCTCGTTGTCATGAGGCGGCAACTGTTGTAGCAGCTGCTTCACTCGTTCTCTTTCCCCCGCACTGCCAACGTAAGGAATCTTTTCCTCAGGTAGTGAACTAAAGTACAGATGAACCTGCAGGTAAAAACGGTTTTGTCGGTTACTGAGTCAGTTTTTCGTACGAAGAATATTTTCAAGTACTGATAATTACCTGGTCGGGTCTGAGGCCTGGTGGTACCCATGTGTATTCTTCGAGTGCGCAGCCGCTATCGTCGTCGCTCTGAGAAAGTCTTTGATGGTGATGAATAAGAGGGTCTTGAAGTACAGGTGCTGCTTCAATCGGACTCTTAAACGGTTCTTGATGAGGAGGAATAGTACCGCCGCCAGGAGATGACGTGCTGCTGCTTTGAAATGCCATTGCCATTGCCATCGACGAGTCCGCTGTCTTGACACTCGTTCGGTGATGGTCTTCTCTTGGACATCTGCAACTTCTGCACACCTTCCTGTTAAGCAAATAATAATATAATAATTATATTGTAAGCTAGTTTAAATCCGGTATTAATAAAATATAGACGGTCGGATTATAGTCTCGTATAGTTGCTGTTTTTATTAAGATTATCTTGAAGGGCGTCGTGGCAATTAAGCTTACGGCGGATAATTTTCTGGTCTAATCGCTGTGGGCGATTTGCGGCCAGTAAATCAACGGGCATTGCGCAATGAAGACGCGCGTGCGGATCCAATTTAATAAAATCGAATCTTACTTAATATACAGCCCTACTGAAGAAGGCTAAGAAGCGAGAAATGCGGGACGAGATAACGCGGAGAAAAAAAACGTTAGGGATGAATTAATGTAAATGAAAAAGGAAACCCGAAACATATAAGAGCTGTCATGAAATAAAATCATGAACCGAGATGAAGCCGCGGGTGCTCATCCTAACGAGTGCTACAGAGCGCAGGTTAACTCGTTAACTATTCGAGTTTTAGAGAATTAATATTCCTGTCGATCGTCTGCCGATGGCAGATTTTTCAAACTGAATAAAATAAATATCCCAGAGATATTAAAAATTACTATGGTTTATTGAACGACAATGACCTTGGAAAAGAAAACGTAAATTCCCACGAGGAGGGAAAAAAAGTAAAGGGGCGTCACGGTTCTGTTACTACAAATTTGTTTTACCCGTATATACATTTATTATAACTTATTTTTATTTCCTTTTCTTTGGCTGTCTTAAAAAAAGGTCTGGTTCCATTCGCAAGAGGATGATGATAGCAAATGGACTTACTCATCCTGATAGCCGGAGTTAACAACGCCATCAATATTGTATTCGTTGAATTCAGTACACCTTGAGAGTCTTGGATTCTGGTGTAGCTGATGATTGACCGAATCGCTTAAGTAATCGTGCGGAACGCAGACACGCGCACCGGTAAGAAATTGAACGCATTTTTCTGTGGGACTGGCTCGCGGGCTGGCCAGCACCGAGGCACCAGCAACTTCCTCACTCGCACCAGCACACTCTTGGCCTCCTGCCACTCCGTTGCCTCTTATAATGTCTTCGAGGTAACATCCTGGCTTGTCATGATTATCAAAGGGCGCTCTTGAAGACGGGGACGAGCAGGTAAGCCAGCTTGCCGGTTCTTGGAGATCCAGGGCAGCATTGACATTAGCCTCGGTGTTCTTTCTGCCATAGAGCTTTCGCAAATAAGCTTCTTGATGGCCGCGTGTCGCCCAGCATCCTGTTGCCCACCAGCGTTTCGAGCCAAAGAGCAAACTTGTCTGCCTCCTTCTAGCCAAGCTCGACATCTCGGAACACTCTTTTCCGGATAATCCAATGGCTGCATCCTTCCTTATCGTCTCTGACACCTTATCTTCTTCTTTGCTCCCCAATAACTTTTTCCAGACGATGTTTCCTTAAATCTACTGATATATACTTATATATCTTTATGATATTCTCTGCTGATTATCTAGTACTGATAATAAAACCGAAAAGCGGAGCAATAATCCTTTTGCAGGCGCGAAATTGCACTTGGCAGATGTAATGTCTTTCGTATATAAATACACTACACTGAAAATGCAATAAAGATAAAGTTGTGGATGAACATCAGGGCAGGGCCTGTGTCAAAAAATACTACACCTTTAGTTAGTATGAGATAAAGCAAAACAAGTAGAAATATGTATATATAACCGGTAGTGGAGGAAAGATTAACGTTTTAATACGAGTCCCGTATCTCCGAACTCCAGACAAGCCACTTGGTCGGCAGTTGGCTCACTTCTCGGTTTATTTCTCCACTCGTATCCACTCACATCGTGAATCGCCAGCCGGCTATTGCTTTCTTACGTGATTGCCTCGCGTGTCGTTTTTCATCCCACTAATACTATTTACTCCTTTTTATTTTGTGTTTCACATCGAAATTAGTCAATCTTTGTATCGAGAGATGCAATTCACTGTCTGCAATTATTACTTCTCTTTTTTATGCTATTCATCAGCTACCCCAACTTATTTATTTCTCAATATCTATCCTCAAAAAATCCGTATCAATTATAACAAAACACTATTGCGCGTAAGTATTTTTGCAAACAGTTAAAAGTAATAATGGTTGATATTAATTGATGGAGGCATGGTTTGAAAATTCGATCATTGATTTTTCAGACGCGATGATCCACGAGATGGACCCGTAATACAATGGAGTTAACTTGGTAATAAACTGACTGTAAACTTGCACGATCGCTTACGGTTGCGCGGACACTGAGTAGAGTGTTCTTTGGTCGTTCAGCCCCAAGTCGTATAGTGGGGCCCCGCGGGCCTCAAGGAAGGGAGTCCGTGATGAAGAAAGAGGGAAAAAGTCTTTTAACTCGGCACCTTCTGAAAGAAAGAGATATGAAGAACATTGGATACGAATATGTATGTGTGGAACTAAAAGCGTTTACGCCTACCCTCTCTTTTCCTCTTTTTCCCGCAACATCACTACCACTGTCTACTTCACCAGTATATATGTATATATTTATATATTAGAAATGAATATATATATGGTGTATTGGAGTTCCGACGCCTTGGGCAAAATAAACGAGTAAGCTCCAAACGTGAGAGGCATGTTTGTGTCTTGCGAGTCAATCGATCTCCATAGATCCTGTCTAGTCTATATCGAGAAAACAACTCATTTTTTATTGTGTTATTATGAAATCTTCAAAGTCTCCGTTCGGATAAAAACCAATCACTTAATAGTGAATTTGACAGGACTCGATTGTTTCTATAAATAATGGGTTTTTTTTTCTAATAGACGGAGAAAAAAAATATTTTAGAGTTATTGTATATTTTTACCACACTCTCTAAATATGAATTAGTGGAAATAAGTGAACATTCACTTATTCATGTTTTTAGAGAGCGAGAAATTATGCTGTCACAAATTCTTAATCTATTTTTGGTGAAAAAATTTGAAGATTTCAGGCAAAATGATTTTCTTAATCGAAGAAAACAGAATTTATTTCAAGATACCGTGATTTTTTGGCAGTAATGTAAACAAATTTCGATTTTCTTCTGCAGAATGTTTTTACTATTCTTGACAACAGACACATATGAAGTTAGTAACTGATCATGTCAAGAACTGAGTACTGTTCTGGAGATTAATGAGACCTACGAAATAAGTAACCATTTTTGTCACTAGATAGTGAACTCTATAAAGAAACAAGAGCTGTGCTGAGGCTTCAACTATCAACGATGATTATTTTAACAGTAATCTCTAGCACAGTATTGGTTACTGTTTAAAAAGTAATAGTACGTGTTAAGCAATGACTTACTTCTGTTCTAATATCAATCAGTCACGATAAAATTTATTTTTCCCTATACTTTTCATTGATTGCTGCGCAGAACAGTAACAAGTACTATTTACTCTCTAAACATGAATTAGTGAAAATGAGTGCTTTTTAAATATGAATTAGTGAAATTCAAATTAGTGAATATTCTCTGGGAACCCACTATACCACTGGTTAAATTAGTGGTTATAGCCACTGATTCGTGAGAATTTCACTAATTAATTTTTAAAGAGTGAATATTCACTAATTCCAAGTGCAAACCAAACCACTAATTTCAAAAAGTGTTTTTTTTCAGTTCCTACAGCAAAATATTTCTTGCGCCAAGAATAGTAGTTTATCGAGTGCGATCGTGTTTAAGACGCGAGTGTGAAGATTCGTCTTCACACGAGCGTCTTAGACTCGATTGTACTAGATAAATACATTAGTTTTTGTGACAGATATTTGAAATTTACTACATTTAGTGCCTATAAATGAAAGGTTATAAACCCGCGGTTATTTATTTGGTAAGATTGTTTTATTTGTTGAAAATTAGAGAGAAGTCGGTAAGTGCACAAATTAAAATGATGATAAATTTTGTCACAAGATGGCTTGTTAAGCTACTTCGATATTTTTTGGTCGTTTGCTATCGCACATGTAACCAAAAAATATTTTTTGATCCGATGATGACGTCACTTTTAGAACGATTAGGTGTCTTTTTTACCAGCTGCATCTTATCTAATATTTTAAGCTGCCGGCTATAGGCGCTAAATGTCGTAGATTTCAAGTGTCTGTCACAAATTATTTTTTTTCTGTGTCAAGAAAAATATTCTTTGCGTTACACATGACATCAATAATGCAATTATATCGATTCATCACTCGAAAAAATATTGTTTCTACAAAAGTGTTTTTTTCCATACAATAATAAATGGCAACAGTTAAAAAAATTAACGGAAATAAAATTTTCCGTTGAAAAAGTTGATGCTAATTACAGACAATTAAACAGCCTTCAAGAAATATTTTCATAGTTATAGTATTCTTCAAGATCATTATATATGATGAAGAAAAGTCATTGCATTCCGGTGTTTGGTGCGTGCAGACTATCATAGTGGGGATAAGTGCGCGCGCTAGTCCACGACGAGAAAATCAACAAATTTAATGATATATTTGATTGTAATTATCGCGAAAATCAAATAACCTGTTTGTAAATTATTTGCAACATAGTAATTGAAAAAAAATATACATAATTTAGATGCGCATTATCAATGAGTTATTTTAATGCCCAGCTCAATAGTATATTTTTCTGTAGTATTTTAAAAATTTTCCATTACATCCTGTAAAAAAAAGTGATTGGACTCTCTGATAGACATGAGTTTTATTAAAATCTGTCGGCTGTATCTTTTAGAAGCCTTTGAAGTGAGAGCAGCTTCACATTCTTCTTTTATGCGAGCGCGAGCAGGCAATTCAGAGTTACCGAGGATGAAATAAGATTCCAGATCTTATCACAAATCATCTTAGGTCAGAGATCGCGCCTCAAGAGGCCTGTGTCACATAGAAGGAGATTGAAACAGGTGTACAAGAAATATATATACACACATATATTTATAAATAGATACGGTATTATAAAATGTGCACGCGTTTGCGATTCCACGGTTTACGTTAGTTGCGCAGTAGTCGGAAACCTTCTGGCCTCTTCCCACAGCTCCTGGCATTCATTACAACTTCCTGAGTACCGTCGAGCTAAACTGGTGTACGAGTCTATAAAATCACCAACACTTTATAATATTAAATTAAATACCCATATCATTATATGATACCCGATAAGCAACAAATAAATTGAATTTAAACTAATAAGGGTCATATTTCAATGGCAATAAATTCTGCTGATACCCAGAGGAGTCTGCAGATGAGAAAGTGACTCTTGAAAAAATCTTTTCTCCAATATTTACCATCCACCCTATTGTCACCACACTTTGGGTATTCTTAACGAGTCAGCAAATATGCTGGCAAGTTTACTGTTGACACAACTGGGTTTTCGACATCGCAAGTTGCCACTAGCGTACACCAAAGGACTTAGCGAAGTAGCCTTCAGATCCAAAAAAGCCGTTTGTTATTCTTTGACAGGAAGGAATATATATCCAGAAGCTGGGATGAAATGAAAGGTAAAATTCCTGTGGAAGAGATGCCCTTGGGCATATGAGTCTATATACCATGTCCAGGAGTATGCAAGTAGTAATATACAAGCAGTTGCTCAAAAGGATAAGAGATTTAGAATGAAATTATGCAGATTGCAGGCTCGACTCTGATGGGCCTTGATGAGGCTCGGACCTACGTGATCCTGTCGGGACGTGCCGCGACGCGCTGTATACCAGCTATATATATATATATGCATATACTGAACATATATTGGCATCCTTGACTTGAGTAAGGAACTAAATAATGCATCATACACACATCTGAAATGAAATCAGTGTAGAAACATTTATTTTCCCAAGTTATTTTTCATAATTGATACTTTATCATTTTGTAAGCATATATGTATATATTATATATATATATATTACAGTTATATTTAATTTACTCAACGAAACTCCTTCTAGAATTACGTAGATTATTAATAAAAGATCATTTTTTAAATTCGAATTCCTCGGGGATGGCTTTCTCCTTTCCTCTTCAGTTTCATCAGACATACTCGTGTGTGATTCCGATCAGCTGCCAGAGATCCGGTTTACCTATGTTGTCCAATAAACATCCAACGTTTCTCGGACAAAGTACTGCGTTCAAAAGTCACACAAAATTCATAAGACGTTTGCATATATACACCGCATATGTAGATTGACTGAATATTAAATGTTAACTTTAATACACTTGACACACTTCAAGTCTGATATGGGAAAGTTTCGACCGATAAAAACAGAAAAAAAAAGAAAAAGAATAATATATACGGAGAAAAGTATGCAATAACTGCATGAATATTGCGAGTGAGTGCACTGGCCTTGATGAGTATCCGGAGGACATTGGCATCCTTGAAATCTCGTATCGTAAACCGGCGTTGATTATCCTGCACTCCAGGTGGTAGACCCAGTGATATCCGAGTCAACAAATAGAATTCGCTTTGACATGACAGTACGATTTGTACTTTCGTCACTTATCAACCTGATGTTTATACTTTTGATGACAGGGACGAAAATTTTAATTAATTAGTCCTTTGAAAATATATATGAAGCAAAGCCAGATACTTATACCGTATGAAAAAACAATATATGGTTAGAATATATAAAATCATATGTGTTTGCAACAAAAAAATCATATATATTTTGACCGATTTAATATAAAATTATATACAGTAGGAAATATATGTATTTCATATATGTAACATATGTTTTTTATATTAAGCTATACATACATTTACCTTATAATATATTGTATTGATATATTTCCTATTATATTCAAAAAATATAAAATGTATATATGAAATAAAATATATGGTAGCATATAATTTATATTATATATGGCACCATATATTTTCTTTGATATATTTTAGCATATATTTTATTCGGCGTATGTATATGTATATGGGTATATTATATATTCGGAAGATATATACGAATAAGAAACATTTTTTCCATACACAATATAAATATATGTTTTTATATATGTTCAGAATATATTTTTCGTATATGATGGAAATATATATTCTTATGTATGATAAAAATATAGTTTTCGTATATGACAAGAATATATATTTTCATATATGATAAAAATATATTTTTTGTATATGATTGACATATATATATTGTATATGCTAAGCATATACGGACTCGTATATGATGAATATTATATTTTTTAATATAAAAAAAATATAGTTAAATTGACCACGTATATTTTCTGATATCATATATTTTTACATATATTTTGACAATATATCTTATTTTCATACGGTTTAAATTAAAAATCTTATCTTGATCAATTCCTGAGTACTCGTTCGTGTATGAAAAAATCTACAGGTTACGATTCTCTTGAATTGATGCTTACACTTTGAATTTACATGTTGCTTGTATCTATAACTTTTAATTACAACTCTTCGTTCGATAGTAATTATAACGTTAGTTAATTCCCACTGACTGTAACAGCGTCTTAATTAGAATAGATTTGTTTCACTGAAAACCTTATTGTCCATTTTGTTTTGTTCCTTTTTTACTGATAAACAAAATGGCGAAAGAATTTACAAGACATAAAATACATAGGAATGCACGATCTGGACATTGGTGCGCCGACCATTTCTTGCGGAGATGGGTAATTATATTTTACGATCTAGAAGTCGTGGGCGCCATTTTTAAGTGTCCAACCGACGTCTTAACGTCACTATATAATGCTGACGGTGTCGCGAAACCGGGATAACCATGAACCAGTCGCTAGACCCCTATAGTCACCATGAAAAATTAACATCATACATATATATATATATATATACGAATCTAAATGAAAATAATGTAGATATCATGAACTCGTTATGCATATGCACGCACACGAATCGTAATTCACGCAACACGAATAAATCAAATTGACATTCTATATCTGTTGAAGTAAACTGGTCAAGCCATCCACCGGAATACCAATTCAGCCGCTGTATATACTGTATATACCGTACCTCATTTATACATCTATATATATATATATATATATTGGTTTCACATGTTTTACCTCTTTTTACTTTCACATGATCACAGTAGAATCAGGATATATCCCGATTAGATTCCTTAAGACCACAAGAATTCTTGCCATGTCCCTCTAATATGCTATTCTGCGGTAACTCGTCCGTATGGAATAAAAATAAAGTTCGAACAGAGTATAAAGAGCGACGCGTGACGACGATCATGTTTGTATATATAGCAAACTTGGTTTACCCTGTGGACGTAATTATCCGATGGAAGCAATATAAGGAGGTAACTACAGGACAAATTGAATAAATAGCTACGCATATTATAACCCCAAAGGCTCTTATTTGTAAACATTATTTTACGATAGCTAGTTTATTGAGTGGCATTGTTTATGAATCTCTTGTTCTATCTCGGTTTTTATTGCGCAGCCAATTAGACGCAGACACGCAGTAAAAAAGTTAAATAACATAAAGGGTAATATTGTGAAGCTGAGATTAAGCAGAGGTGCAATCAAGTGTCGAACGGTTTTTTAGAGTAGATTTTTCGAGAACTATCTTTCTTCGGCTTCAGGGCGTGCGCAGGAAACCGCAAGGTCTTATTTCCAGGTATAGAAATCGAGACTGTAATTTTGAGCTGGAATATAGGATCCGTGCTTAAGAGAAAGAGAATGAGCCCGAGGGCCCTATCTTTCGTGCTACCCTCAGATTACGTAAACCGACATCGGCTTTTAAGTGTCGCTTCCACTGTTTTCTTTACTTCTCTCTTATGTGAATCATAAACGATACCAATGTATAGGATCGCAGCTCGGTCCGAGATTCTATCAGCCTTCTAATTGCTTTTTAAATTTTAAAAGTCACTGTTTCTTCAGCCGATGTGTGTGTGTGTGTGTTGTATGTTTATAGAAGATGTAATAGTTTAAATGAAGCCCGGGATAATAAAAGTATAAGAGCAAGTGCTGATCAAGAAACCGGTGGAATTCCATGCTTCCCTTTTTTCCTTTAGTTCCCGCGGGCTCATGTTTAACGGTTGGCTAGTTTCGCTGATGCTCCTCATCGTACGCCGTACCGAATCGCGTTGTTCTGCTAAGGTGGTCCAGCGGATGTCCAACCAGATAAAAAAGTTGTAAGAAAGAAGATAAGAATAGATGACCAAAAGAAAAAAATTCGTCTAATCGTCTTATCCAGTGTTATTACCAATTTGTTCCAAGGTTCAGAAAAAAAAATTGTTGAATCAAAATAACATTTGATGATTTATAAGTTTTTATTCAAGTAATTGCTCCTTTCACCTCTAGAAGAACGTACTGTCTTGTATCATTTGTCACTTTTTTATGGATTGAAAAAATTTTTAAACTGGGATTAGTAAAAAAGATTTAAGATTGCTCAAGAATTTTTGAATATGTTCTCGTGAGAATCGGGTTCTCTACATCCTAAATTCGATTATTTGAACATTAACTTTGTATACTGACAATTTTCACCTCTATATTGATGATTAAATTTTGTTGGTGTCATTATTTAAATTGTCATGAAATTATTTTTAACGTTTTCAACCGAATTTAAGTTCGAAATTATGTACGGCAGTGGAATGGACGCATCTTTTAAAGCCCGAGGGTATCCGGATCCCATCTCGTTGAAGATAGTTAAGAAGCTAATAACTATAAAAGACGAATAAAGCATTCGATCGCTAAACATATTTTTAGGATCAAGGATATATCTATATACTTTACACATAAAAACCTTTTACAAGGATTTTAAAGAAATGTCATATAACCGTTTGAATGTTTCAATTTCTTAAAATAAACTCGTTTATAGTTTCGGAACGGATTTATTTTATTGACTTCCATTTCGGCTGCTTGGTAATCATTTTCTGCAACGATAAACCGAAAAGTTGGAAAATCTAACCTGCATGATTCACTTTCTCATTCAAAAAGTGATTAATAGATGGCGCCCTTGTAAGCAACAGTGGCAGCTAAATTTTTTCATGAATTGTTAGCTTTAAGTTTTTATTTATCATTGAACTAAAGGAATTTGAATAGTGGTTTTTTATAGAGTTCTTCTATTCAAGAATTCAAGTGCAAAAAAAAATAAAATAGATCTATTGGTTGTCTATTTTTTAGGTTATTGTGTTTACCAACATCCGGATATACTAATGGACGCAGGTTCTTTTGTACATTTTGTTTTTTAGATTATTTTTAAAAAAAAGTGGTTTGAAATTGTATTCGTGTTGTTCATTAATAAATTCTTTCAAATGGAACGAGTTTTGTTCTAGTTGAGCATATTTGAATAAGTGTAAATATGACTTACGTGAGTAAATCAACTCGGACACGGTAAGCGTTAGCATAACACATATTCCTTCGCGATTGAATATATAATTCACAATTATTTGAAAATATTTCTGGCATTATCTAGAAGTTTATCTATTCTTTGCAATACTATCAGAAATAATAAGACAATATAGAATTCAATCTAAGATCTGTTCATAAGAAATTCAATTATTGGGAACGTATCTATTTCTATAAAAAGCGATATTCATATCTTTTATATAAATTTCCGATGATTTCCAATATCTATGAATGTAAAACTATTATTTTGATTTTTGTGCCAATAAGATATGATTATAGAGAAAATTGAATTTTATATTACAAATATATATACGCTGCAAAAAATTTTCAGAGTAAGCGCAGATTGAATCCGAAGAATACGGAGTGGATATTTTATTGAACTTCGAGTGAATTTGAATTGTACTCCTTTTTTGGTACAGTATACAATCATAAAATCAAAAATAATTCAAAAATTTTTTTTGACATTAACAGTAAAGTCTAAGATTGATCAGACACTAGCCAATTAAAAAATTGTTTTTAAATGAAAAAGATGTTATTCCATTAAATAAATTGAATTTACTTTTTTTTCATTATCTGGATTAGATGAATTACGCGTCATGTCAACCATATAGGGAACGCTACAAAGACAAGCCCAAGATTCAATCAAGAGTCTCATCAAGACTGCGTCAAGTATTTCTGCAGGCTCATGATCAGGCCCAGAATATCCATCTCGGTTACATACTTCACCCGCTTAAATCGGATGTGCCCAGCCCAAATGAGGATTAAATAATAAAAACCTCGAGTCGTTTATTCTTCACTATCAACAATATTTAAGCCGAATTAATAAAAGTGGCTTTTTAAAAATAATTTTACAAAATGCTATGAATAATGCATACGCTAAAAAAAGTGCATAGCGGGTGATAACTAAAATGATAAGTAATTTATTCATATTTACATAAATTATCTGCGTAGCAATAAAATGAAAAAAATATATGCACATATTATATGGGCCAATTTGCTTATAGATCGAGAAATTCATTTCCTCATGTTTATGTAATAGTTGTTGTCTGGGAATATTAAATATTATCCTCAAGAATTAATGCTACCGTACGATGACTGCTGATTGCGCTGAAAAGAACCAGCCAGCACACAAGAGTACAAGGGAAGAGTTAAGCTACCGAGAGAATCACTCATGGCAACACTTGCAAACACTTGGCTTATAACACCGTGCATCATGCAAGTTAGCACCAGTGTACAGTAACAAAAGTGCACAGCATTCCGTATGGCGTCAGCGTGAATTATCGCCTGGAGGGTTAGATGAAGGAGCAAATATAGGATACAGGATGTGTGCACACGTTACTTTGTTACCACGTGGTTTGAATAGTTTACAGTTTCATCATTAATTTTATTTAAGTAAAAATAATATGAAGCTGTGAAAAGTTCAATTTTAATCTTAGAAGTCATAAAAACAAAATTAAATACAGCATTACGGATTGTAGAAAAACCTACGCTAGATTGTAATCTTCTAGAAATATATATTTCCGCATTGAAAAAAAATACATTAATCCTGCGACGACTTAAACATGGAAAAATAGTAACTTATGGATTCGTTTACTCAATACATTTATTTTGAACATAATATCATTTCGGAATTGACCAAATTCTTATATACTGTAGCTCAAAGCATTTTAGTGAATCTTTGAAGACGATTTCAGATGATAGCAAAGTTGATTTGAGTCGAAGGTGAAGGCTTACATTAGTCGAGGTCGAAAATCGAGTTTCATTCTATGCCACACACTGTATTTTTCATATTACTTGCATTGATTTGAGAGTTTTAATGCCTGGAGTATCAAAACAGGCTAATTTCTGACTGCTAGTGTAGCAGAAATGATGCTGCGTCGAAAATATGTAAATTTCAGCAAATGAATAAGGAAAACAATACTCTCTAGATTTGAAACAATGAAAACTACTGAAAAGTAGTGTATATACACTGTTTCAGATTTAGGGAGTAGCTTTCTATTAATTTACTAATGTTTTTTATTGGGACTCATACTATTTTTCCAAATTTTCATACAACTGTTAGTTTGGTTGGTTTCGACTGGCAAAACAGGCATTCAAATTTGCAGTTTCAATGCGGGTATGAAAAATATTTACATGAAGGCTAACATTCATATTAGAGTAGAGTATCATACAACCAGAATTTGATCAATAGATTGTTTATAGTAACAAGATTCTCAATAGAGATTAACTATTAGAGTTCAAAGCCTAGACGCATTACTATCAATTAAGGCGACGATAATAACGTATCGAGGCTCGGGATAGAGTAAAGTAAAATCTTGGAGAGCTAGGAAGCAAGAGAATGGAACAACTCAGTTCGGCAAACGTTTAATCCTCTGTAACGGCCTAGGAATATAGTTAGCTGAGAGATGCGCTAATTTCCCTAATGCCCCGCTTCGTATTGTTCGTAACGTCGTTAACGAAAATACAAGATAATAGAAGTGAGGAAATCCCTTTAGAGTATCTTAAATAATCTTAAGAACTTATGCACATTAAATTATTTTAGATGTTATCTCTCTAATACTCACAACATTATTATACCTCCTGTATAAATCACGACCTATATATGATGTCAATTAATATTAGTATTCATTTTATTACTTTGTTTAAAATATTATATTTATACTGTGAAAAATGAAACGATAAATAGGCCATCTAGTGTCCGATAATTAACTTAATTATACTACAGCTACTTAGGTCGAACAATTTGAATCTAACTAGACTGGATTTGAACTAATTGGTCTGTTTTTAAACTAGTTGATCTGTTTTTAGACTTTTTTATCAAAATTTTAAGCTGTTTTTCATCTGAAGACAATCGAAAACAGACAAAAAAAGTCTAATTTCGGTCTAGATAAGAACAAAAAAAGGCAAAATATTTTGAGAAAAGAGTTTGATTTAGATCTACAGGCAACCAAAACCAGACCAAAAATTGAAAAAAAGCCTAATAATAGCCTAACTAAATTTTTATTTGATTTACAGTAGATCAAATTTTTGAACCTGATCATGGAATAATACCGATATGTCTTGACTTCAACCCCGTTCAAGTATCAATCCGTCAGAACTCACATTATGAGCATTTAGATTACGACACTATTCAAATTATAATACACCTGCAGCGCGAGACAAAAAAACACGCAAGTAACGGGTTAAAAATTGAGTCCATTTTTCCAGTTTATTAAGCACCGTAGTTATTGTGACATCTCGCTAAGAGTATGAGGGCGAGCCTTGTGGGCTTAAGGGCAATGCTAATTCCTTGATTATCAACCTTCTCATCATTCTTGATCTTATAAGTATACAGACTACCGCAGCGAGGTCGGCTTAAATTCGCTTACTGTTCATGTCTCTCAGGAGACCAAGAGACATCTCTTGGTGATTTCCAGAGTGTAGGATGAACCTCAGGGCTGCGGATCACTGTATATATATACTGTAAGGAATTGTATATGTAGATAACCGTCGGTTCAAGCTGAAACTTGGCTTGTAGCAGGGTAACAAGGATAAGTGAAGAAAAGACAAAGGCAATGCGTTAAAATGTCTCGGCATCTGTTACCACCAAGAGGCTGTTTGAAATTATTAATCCTGTCAAAAACAGTAAATCATATTTCACGTATAGTCTGGGTGAGAAAAGCTAAGGTAAATTGCCATTGTACTTCAAACGAATGAGGGAGATACGAATACATATCTGGTGAAAAAACTAAACCCAGTGACGAAGGCACCTGTCTACGATCTTGATTTAGAGTCTTTATATTATCAAACCCGTCTCTTTATGTGTCCCAATTGATTTATAGTCGAGAAAAACTTCACTTCTCAATATTTTTACTTCTTGCTTTTTTTATCGAATGAACATGAATTAACAAGTACTTTCATGAGTGACTTTTTTTACCGAAAGTAAATATGGTAGCAACTCAGTATTTTTGCAGATTTGAGGATGGTATGCATGTAAATAAATATACAATCCCTTTGGCATGATAGTACGTAAAAAAAGTCCTGGTTAATTAATCGCGGACCCGACTCTCATTTCGCCTGTGTAATGGAATTTCTGTGGAACAGGAGTGTGGAGTCTACGCATGATAAACAGAGAGAACCCAGCGCAAAGCGAAAATTCTACATGTTCTTTAGGAATGTGCCAGACTGACAATACTGCTGAAAAATTCCATATGTAATTTACACAGAAAATATTTGTGAAAAAATATATGTATAGAAGTATACTTCTGTGTATAGTATGAGTATAGATGTAATGTATGCCAATAATAATTTAGTGATCAGTGAAGGGGTGGAAGAGTCTACAAGGGGTAGTTCAATCACTCCCTGGGTGCTCGTTTACCTGTACACTAGACTATTTTGTATTTCGGGTTAGTTTGGTGAAGATATTAATTACAACATGACGGTATTAATCATTGAAAGTTTAAATAATCGAATATTTGAAAAAAATTTCAATTTTATTCAACTCGCATTTACTTTGATTCAGAGTTTTGATTTTGAAATGAACTCTCCTTCAAAGTCACTGCGAATTTACTCAAAATTTTTTACAAATAAAACAAAAAGAATAACTTGAACATTTTGAAAAAAGTTATACATAATTGGTGACTACTAAAAGAAGCGTTTGGAAAAATAGTTTGATACTAGGGTAAGAAATGTGAAAATTACTTTCCCTCATTATAAGTGTTTAACAGTAAAAAAAGCAGAGGGGCTAGAAAACTGAGTATACGAAAACGAAGCATGAGTTTTTAAAGTCATTTTTGTTGCTCGTTGACGAGACTGCCACGGCAAGTTTACTCAGTTGGAAATGAGCAGAAAAAAATAAGGGAGAGACACTGAATTTTCCCACTGGTGATATAACGTTATGAATGCATAAAAAGTCCCGTAAACTCGAGGAGATGGTATACCTTGCTACATTCGACGGAGTATATCTTCTTTCGGTTCAGGAGAGGAGAGATACCAGATTTTATAAACCATTATTCATGTTGCATGTTTTTATGTGTATAAGAACAAAAAAACCTAAGGGAAAAATATTTAAAGTTATACTAGTCACGTTTTTAAATCTTCTTACTGAAGAAGCTTCGATAGATTGCGAAAATATAAATAAAATTTATGTTTAGCTTAGAATTTAATATTGATTGAAGGAATAAATCCGCAAGTGGGAAATTCAAAACTGTAATAGAATTCGTAAATTACCGGGTTGAAAAATTTTAAGTTTTTTCTATTCAATTAGACTTTTTATTTGTACACAGTAGCCTGTAGATCAAAACCAGATTTTTTTCTCAAAATATTTTGTCTTCTTTGTTTTAATCCAGACCAAAATTAGACTTTTTCTGCTTATTGAAAATTTAAAAATAGATCAACTAGTTCAAACACAGTATAGTAGGACTAAAATCAGATCAAATTTAACGACCCATAGATCAAAACTAATATTTATCATTGCTGGTAATTGAGAATCTCAAAAATCGAATTCAGAATTCAGCGAAAGTATTGACGTAGTTTGCGATAAATTCGAAAGAGCGCGCTAATGCAGGTGTACTTTTCAGGTAAACCTGTAACCCTCTAACCGGCCGTCTTCTTCAGCAACAACCGCAATTTACAAACCGGTTTCTTCTGTTGGTTTACCATCAATCTATACCTTCAGGATTTCACAATCGGTACAGCAGGCAGCAGATGCCATCTGAAGATTTGAATCTTCTGTTTTAATACCAGCAATATCTATATAAAGACTTTGTTATTACAATGTGGAATAGGGAGTTTCTGATAAAATCACATGATGCATATTACAAATGTATAGAAAATATATAGAAAATATATAAAACGGGTAATGTGGTTCTGTTATAAAACCCCGAAAATGTATCTGCTTGATGCGGGAAATCGGTATAAATAAATACTGGTATAAAATTCAAAGAGGTTCAGGCAATTTCGGGTAAGCCTTGAGGGTGGCATATGCTAATACTAAATCCCAGTACACTGGTAAGCCGACCCTCGAGTATCGTCAGATCGTTCGCAAGCAACGAGAGTTTATCTATTTTCCTAGTGTCTGTGATAAGAAGGAAAGGTTGACAAGGTTGGCTTTTTCCGTAACGGGGATGGAGTCCCGGGAAATTCGGGACAAGTTGCGATGGTTATCTTAAATTTAGGGATGCATCCCCCGAACCACATAACGGAAATTGAGCCCAAGTTGAGTACAGATGAAGGAGATCGAACAGAAATTCACTACCTCCGGATCATCTTTAGATAACTTCGGAAATGTTTATTGGTTGTATTTTATTCCAGTGATTAGGTTATCGTTCAGATACATATTATGTATCATATTAGGATTATTGACAAAATATGTCAGAAATAATATGATCAAGACATACATCCATATAAATGAATTTGGTAGTTTGTTATTCATGGAATAAATCGGAATTAGAAGAGCACAAGGTGACACAGAATCGTTTATTTTCCTTCAGGCTAGGTAACAATACCCACTAGCAAATCCATTAAAATATGTAAAGGCCGTGAGCATTTAGCTTATCGTTTGTGACCATCTACAGCATGGAATACATACCATGCTCCCTTTCACGAAACCGACGCCCGCAGGCTGTCTGAAAATGTCGAGCCTCTAAATCAGAGGGGTAGTCCGTGGTCGGTTAAATTTAAACTAAAATATTATAGCACCCCCGGTTTTTTCACTCGTTTCAACTGGACCAGAGATAAGGTTGATTTCCTCATGAGGAAAAATACCCTCATTCGCCTGCACGTCAGTATTTGCTGATTGTTATCAAATAAAATGAAAAGAGAAGAGTTTAAAAATGGGAGCGAATAGATGAAGAATGGTAAATCTGTACTGAAACCATGTACATTTACTTCATACAGGTTTTTTTACATCCTGGTAAAAGCACTTATTTGCAAATTCCATGGAATAAGAAGTAACGAGAGAAAAATAAGAATATTGAGAGTGAATTGTAACAAAAACGTAGGGTAGATTTAGTGTCGAATCTATGAGTTGAAACAGTGTTCATGTACTTAAGTCGATTGCATTTAAATCATCAAAATTCATGGAACTGTAGAAAATTTACAGAATAATTTTTTTAATCTCGGGAATTCGGTTCGCATCCAAGGTGCAGAATATTAATTATAGAAATCTTTGCAAAGTGAAATCGTAGTAAAAACTCAGATTAGATTACTAATATAAAGTGAAGTTAGGTCTTTTATGTATTGACATTAATATGGAAATAATTACGAGCTCTACATATTCAAGCAAAATAACTATAAGCAGCTGATAATGGAAACTTTCACACTTATAGTTACAGAAATAGAGTTTTCATTTTCCATTATTAATATAATTTCACTGAGTTGCAAACTGTCATAATAAAATTTTACTAGCAGTAAATAATCACTAATTCGTAATGAAAGGTATATTTTCAATTCAAATTAATTGAGTGAATTATTACTATTCCATATTTAGAATATTCTATATTCTAAATATTCATATCGATAGCTGAGATAATACGGTAACAGATAGTGATATATGAGAAAAGCGTAAAATGAGGCCAGAAAACGAAGAATGATGAAAGAGAAGAAATAAGTATCGCTATACAATCCAAAGAAGAAAGTCGTCATTGCAAAAGCCCAAGGGTCAACATCTTTTACGATCTCAGGCTATAAACATCCCCTCGAATTAATTGAAAGAATATTTCCTTCCAGCAAACTTTCATCAATCTTGAAAACGCGTCTGGACTATCTAAGTAAACACAATAGCTAAGGACCAGCTGTCTATCACGTTTATCTCTCACAATCATTATTTTTTTTTTTTTAGCTTTTATGTATGATAGTATAACACAATATAAATAAAATTATTTACGAAGTAGCATAAAAGTTTATTGCTTTTTAAAATCGCGGGTTTAAATTAATGTCACATATTATAGAAAAAGAAATACTGATCATTGTCTTCGCCATTAAAAAGTTATTACCACATATGTAACTATATTATTATCTTTTTTATACACTCATTATTATTACTCTTTTTTTCGGTAGTTCATTTTACCCTCATCTCCATATGTCTTACACATTCGACAGTAAAGAATAAATATGGTTGTTCGTGCACACGTTTCAATAATAAAAATACACTGTTACGACCAACGTCCCAAACATTGAATCACACCCTCGTGTCGGTTCTTTCTGAGATTCTCAACATATGTGGACAGAAATATTAACTCAGTCTTTCAATTCGCTCTGTACAAAACGAATACTGAAATAATAGCAGCTAATAAATTTAATAACGCATGATTTAAGCATTGGTTTGTTAAAAATGATAATAAATTTTCAGTACTTGGACTTATGAGAAGAAAATGATTCTTCAGTTTTAAAGTTATGGAAAAAATTTTGCAAAGAAGCTATAAAAGTGAAATATCTTTTTCGGCAACTATATAATCAATTGACGACATATGGTACTGTAGCAGAAACTCTATCTATAAATATACTACACTAGAATTTATTTCTTTTTTTTTCAAGCAAGTGATAATCAACTTATTTTCCCGTTGAATTAAATGAAGCTATTTCCCGACGGAGTAAAAGATTTAGGTAAGCCGATTCGCTGGCATTTATAAGCAAGCGTGCTATAATAAAACTATTGCCGGATTTCATTGAATGTACTGGTCGCATACACATGACCCAAAAATAAGGATACTTGTAGAGCAGACCTCAAGGGGCAGCTTTCCTACTCGGACCAGACGACGCCCTAAAATTCAATCACTATTTTTTCCCCTTCATTCGACGCCTTAAAGACTAGCCGTGGACATGAGGTCGTAACAAGAATACCAAATAGTGTAAAGGTTTTCATATCTCGGTTGTGATTTTCTAAATTTTTTTTACATCATAAGACCTTAATACAACTGACATGGAATTAAGATGAATGATGTCATATTTAAATAATAAATTAATTTCATAATAAAAATATGCATCTACCTTGTAAAAAGAGCACTGTTAAAAGAAGAGCGTCTTCTCAGACAACGTGTCTAAGAAATTTCATAGGAAATACATCGAAAATTTTTTCTTTTACTTTTATGTGTTAGCGCTATTCCAGAATAATGTAATGAATCTAGTAAGATGAAATTTAATCATCAAATGCTTGAAGCAATAAAAAAGTATGGTAAGTAAATATATACGGCAACATATATCAGTATATTTATGATGAAAGTAAGTTTGTAGAGTCTGGGATTTAAATTTTGGCTGCCTCATTGAATACAGGATATCATAAGTCAAGGTGATAATGCAATATGCTGACGCGAAAAGGGAGCGATGAAGTTGTATACAGGAATCACTCAAGAGGGATGATACGATTCAAGGATATTTTATTAAATTTTGATACAGTTGAATCGATTTTTACTTTTTCAACTCCCAGTATATATTCTCTTGTGTGTCTAATAAAATAAAACTAACCAGATATCACATTAAAGTCATTGATGTGTGAGGAAGCGAAAAAAAATAGAATAAAGTATAAAGTAATCAGGTTTCCAGTCTGCTGGTACTGAAGAATTGAAAAATAAATTGATAAGACGGGATGACGACAGTGCATCGGCCTTGAATGTAGAATGACCACCAATTGGATTTTTGTGTAATTAAGAAGATCACGCGGCGTCAGCTCTACGGTCAGTATATTAATAGGATTCTGGCGGACTCTGAGGTTTCGTGATACAAGTAGTGCGACGTGTTTCCTTTTTCACTGACATTTGTCAACGTCCTTTACTGAAGGACCACTCCTTTTCCTTGAGTATAATTACTCATTAATTTTCATGTTAAACTCGTGTTTATAATATATTATTAACTTTTTTGATGTAAAAATTACTTTTTATAAAAAATGCAAATACTAAATTAAGAAATTCCGAACGAAAACGTCACAAGCAATTTATTCTTTTCTTGAAGCTCTTATCATTTTTTTTTTACCCTGGAAGACATCATTTTTCATCTTTTCAAATATCGAATGATATAAAGCAGAAACTGGAGATTAGAAATAGGGAAGAAATGAGAAGATCCCTATCAATTATCCACGATTATAGTAATACTGAAAAATATACAAATAATATTTTTAATTCCCGGAAAGTAAGAGGGATGTTTTATGGTTGACATTTGATTCATGAACATAAATAATATTAAACAAATGAAAAAAAAGTGCTATCTGCCATTTCCGGGAAGGGAGAGATGTCATGTTTTAATCAATTGATTTATTTAATTTTTAGGCAGACTTCATAAAAAATATGCATATTGAATTTTTTATCCTAACCCAAAAATTCAATTTCAAATTGATTTTACATTTAAGGAATATTCCATTTTTTCAGTTTACTGAAGCCACGTCAACTAAAAAAATTTTTGTGTGAAGCAATGTATGTTTATCTTCCAAAATTTGTATATAGAACCAGATAGTCTTAATCGAAATCTTATGAAATCGATTATTAACCCGGTTTGGAAAATTTGATCTAATTTTAGTAACTAAGTCTGTTTTTGAACTAAATGATCTGTTTTGGAAATCTTATCGAAATTTTAAGCTGTTTTTGATCTAAAGACAATCTATCTTTCGATTTAAAACTTATTCATAAAAAGAACAATGAAAGGCCATTTTAATGAAAAACACCCGAAAAATAACTGAAATGCGGCGTTATATCACGTATACATGTAAAAAATTATGGAATAACACTTACTTCAGTAAACTAGTATGAATTCAACTACATCGTGTTTACCTAACCTCCATTTGTAACTGAAAAACAGTATGAAAAAATCTGTAGTATCGACATAACCACACTCGTGGTCTTAGCAACTATACTATATATAACAATCACTGCTCATGTGGTCACTTGAACCATTTAGTGAATCGAATTTTCTCCATTTTGTGTAAAATAATAGCTTATATGTGTAGTTGAGATGTCTCTAATTGTAGAAAATTGAGCTACACTTTATTTTTACGGGTCTATACAAACTTTTGTGCTAATAGTTCGTTTTGGCAATTGTCGATAAAATAAAATATATCAAAAATTTTTGAAAGTCGCGACATGAGACTCTTTGCAAAAGTTATATGTCTAAAAGAAATATTTAAAAAAAGATTAATGTACGAATTAATATTTTTATTCAGATATAATTTAAAAGTTTTTAAATTTATGTCTAGATATATAGAAGACAGTTATTGTTATGAGAAATTCATATTTTTCAATACTAAATTCTAGATTAAAACATAGAAAAAAGAAGGATATTTTAATATTAGAATGAAGAAAAATTTTAATATGCGAAAAGTTAGTCAGTGTACGTCTCGACGAGAAACGCCTTCAGGCATACTTTTTGCTACCCTGTCTCTTACTCTATGTCTTTCTTGGGGATGTAAAAGATAGGAGATGCTTTTGTCATTCAGCAAGAATTATGATAAAGGCGGATGACAAAGTTCAGGGAGAGACAGATGAGAATAAAGATGCTTTATCTTCTTATAAAATCAACGGCAAAGACATATAATTGGTACTTTTAGGGTGTTTGGAGGTGCTTATAGACCCTGCTGTTAGTTTAGCTAAGAAATCCAATAAGGAGGCAAGCAAAGCCCTCTGACCGCATAAGTTTTGATAGGACTCCGCCATCTGAATACCGAATTCCACGTGAAACAAGCACAAAACTTTGGGGGATTCTGCGTTAGGATCTAAACGTCTCAAGGGAGTAATAGTGTTTGACTTGAATATCGATACTTTGAACAAACCTACATCACTTCTTTAATCAAATAGTCATCGAAGGTATGATGAAAATATATTCAAAAAAAAAAGAAACATATTTTCTGTTTATAATCAAACTCGGGTAAAAAATTTCAAATCAAAATAACAATTAAAGTTTTTCCCGGGCAAAATTGAATAATTCAAAGTAATTGAAAATTTTCAAGTGGACGTTGTAATGTCAGAAATTCAAAATTAAAATTCAGGAAATCGATTACAAAAATTTGAAATGGATATATGTAAATTGTCAGTATGTGTTATAAAGAAAAATTGAATCGATTGTAGACCATTTTTATAAAAGAAGTTTTAATTTTATTCATTACAACAAAATCCGACTTATTAAAACTTAAATTAAGTTTTATTTTCACAACTTTTTATTTATTCCATTAAACGGAAACTAAAGTTTCAAAACAATACACTGAATATTAAATGAAAGTATAATGAGTTAATTTGAATATTATTTTCATTAATATGAAATGATTTATGTACTTTTAGACAGCAGCTGAAGTTATGTTTCCATTTTTTAAATTGTTTTTTTTTCTTCTAAAATTTGTTTGATTAAAGGGTAAATAGGTTCGCAATCAAACTTTATGAAGTAAGCCTAATAAAAATATATATACAAAGATATACAGTTTATATATATTCGAATAGTCTATAGTTGAATAAAAGTTTTTGAATTTAAGAACCACAGGTGTCCAGTTATTGATTATATTACACTCCGCAAACGATACTTCTTTTTTCTTTATTTTTTGGTTATTGATTCTGAGTTCGGTGGAACCACAAAATTACTCAGGAAATTCAATGAAGCCTTGTAATCGTGAATATTAAAATACATGACGAAGAGTAATAATGTCATATTTTATTTCAGATGATTATTTTTACAATACCGATAATACTTCAGTTAACAAATAACAGACAGTGAAAAATTTTTTATCTTTGTGTAAAGAAGAAAGTCTGTGTTATGTTTCTGCATTTATTTACTCCCTTAGAGTGAAATTCACTCCAGGTTTATTTGAATATCAAAACTCTGAATCAGAGTGAATGCGAATTTAAATAAATTCAGTTCAAAATCATTCCGCGGGAAAAACAAACTCCTTTACTCCATATGAAGAGTAATTTTTTTTTCAAACTTCGTAACTCCGAGTGACGGATCGAATTCGGATACAAATAAAATCGAATTGACTCCCTTTTTCACAGTAATTGAAACAAAAGTAACATTTACTCAGTATTACTTTACAAACAAGTGTTAACACTATTGAAATGTAACTAACATAAGCGTTCAACACACGTTTTTTGTTAATTGTTTCAAATTTTTTCTACTGTGCATACTTTTATGATATTTACAGTGATTCAAAAATACTATTTGGCAGTAATTGAAAACAATCAACCAAATTATCATTATATATAAGTAGTATGATGTACCTGATGGTGGCAAATTTGATTTGAGGGCGATAAACATTGGTCATCTGCCATCTTGGACAATCAGAAAAATAGTGAGTAGTGTGACGCATCTTTAATTATTTTTCTAGATCGTAAAAACATCCACGTCACACCCCATACTCTATCACATTGACCACTCTACCAGTCCGTTAACAGACACTATTTAAACACATTTATCACATATTTACTTAACTATTTTATTTTATTTTATAAGTTATATTGTCTTGCGACACGTATTTTCTCGCTGATGCATACGAAACTTTGTCTGACCACGGCGTTCGGAAGACTAGCGCGTCATCTAAGGGGTACAACCCCTCGAAAAGTGAACGTGCCCCCCATATGAGAACACTAACACGCTTGACACTACTGGATTCTCCCTTATATTACGTACGTTAAATGACAAAGAGGGGGATTACTTTTACGCTACACAGATATGAGTACCCACACATACACACTTTGATCAGAGACTATGACTAAGAATTCACAAGTAAAGGTACACATGTTATGTCACACAACCCAAAGACTCAAGGCAACCAATATTTTATATTTGTATGGGTAACTTACATATATACAGCCATAGCTGTATAGACTTTGTCGATGGATGTGTGAGCCACCCTCAACTCTTTTATGCCCAATTAGCATGAAAGGGAAAGCTATATTTTACTTTAGACAAGTCTTTTTACTCAAAAACCTTTTTTTTTTTTTTTTTTTTTTTCATATACAAAAGAAAAAAAAAGTGTGCAATTATTGATTGTCTTTACGTTAATTAATTTTCACTTTACTTATAGCGGCTTATAAAAATATTTCATAATTAATTTTCATACTAAACTGCGCGAAAATTAATTGAATTTAAGCTTGATGAGAATAATTCAAATTTGAATTTTTTCTCTGTAAAAATTATGCCTTTGAAACAAAAATATCTGAAATCTTGAGTAGGAAGGGGGAGGGGGGTAGTTGAGGGAGGTATTGAGTTGGCTTGTTTCGCGTTAATTTAATATCCTGGTTGTCAAATACACTGAGATGTAATAATTTGATGATTCATGTGAGATAGCAGCGGTTTTATATGAGTATTTCTTCTTTCATGAGGTTATTGATTTTTTTCTTTGTTCTTTGGGCTTGAATATATAGATAAAAATGTAAATTGAAAAATAATCTCTCCTTTGTTGATTTTATATAAGAATATATAGAGCGATATATATATTAGTGTACTTTTAGAATCGACCGGGCAAAATTAATATGCTATGGAAGTAATGAAGATATTTATTATATAAAAATTTCATGACTTTTCTCTCTAAACATGAATTAGTGAATAGTCACATATTTATGTTTAGAGAATATCCGGACGCTATTACAGGCCATTTTCGTTTAGTTTGTTTTTAGAAGCTGTATTTTATAGAAAATGATATTTTTTTGATAAATATACTAAGGTCTTAGCTCACTTTAGTAAGATTCGTCCAGGAAAAAATTAAATTTTTCAAATTTTTGATTTTGTTTGGAGACAGAATTTTGAAATTTTCCGAGTTTCTATTAAACAAAAATAAAACGGGTATTTATTTCATTCGCTGGAGTACAATTCACTCCTATATAAGTTTATTTTAATATTACAACTCCGTATCGGAGTCAATGAGGATTTAAAAAAAATCCAGATGCCTCCGAATTTACTCCCGATTTTTTACAGTGTAAGGGTTTCAAATTTTTTAAACACCCCATTTTGCCTCACCCTTCCTTACTAATGTTTGGAACTCATTGAACTACAAATAGTTGAATGAGCTACTTATAAGGCTTTCTTTGTCCCCATGAAACGGAAAAAATACACTTGAAGTATATACTGTTAAAATATAATACAATTTACCCTTGATAGTGGTACGTTTTTTTTTTTAGACTTATTTTACTCATTAAAATATAACTAATAAAAAATTCGATAACGTGGAATAAAAATATTTCTAAAATTCTATTGTTATCATCATTCCTATAATATTTTTAAAGTATCAATAATTGACTCTTTTGCTTTTTTTTCTACAATTTTAAAAATTTTTTTATTCAGCGCAATTTAGCATCGAATAAGAAATAAATGCTCATGTTTATGTTTGATGCGAAAAAAATTAGAAGAATGTATAATAATATATATTGAAAAAAGACCTTTATCAAGTTTGATAGAATAAAAGTAAAAAAGACCTAATTCTGTTTCAATTAAGAAGATGAACATTTTTTTTTGCGGAGGAAAAACTTGCATCTAGAATATAATTTTTGTGAAAGTTTTTATACTCTTTAAAGCCGTGAGGTATACGGAAAGCAATTTACAATCATGACTTGGGCTTTTGGACTTTTTGAAGGATGACACACATATATCCACGCTTATAAATTTTGAAGTCAAAAGAAGAGACCCTCGAATCAATTTATGTAAAATCAATATAAATTTATTGCTCATGTAATTCATTTGAAAAATTATATTTATGGTGAATGGTATTCTACATATGTATTATATATATGTTTATGGTGAAACCAATAACTTCCCGAATTTTTAAAAATTAATAATTTTCTTAGCGGGAAGTTAAAAAAATATTTATTCAAATGTGAAAGAGAACAAAAGTATATTTCATTTCCGACCGTCTAAAAATAACTAAAAAAAAATAATTAAAACAATGCATAAAATAATAGACATTCATGAACTAAAATGTATCCTACAGATGAATAATCAAACTCTACAGAGTTATAACTACCAACCGAGAAACACGAATCGTCTATTTTCAGTTGCACGTGTATGGTAGACTGCTCTGATATTTTTAAATGCAAGTTTCCGGAGGTAAAGATTCAAAGTACAGTTTTAATTTTATAAAAATACTCGGTAGAAGGGACTATTCATAAAACTAAAGTCAAAAAAATAAATAAAAAATTACTAAACAGACGTAGTCTTGATACACCTCACTTCTAAAACATTATACAACTTACAAATGCATGTCGTTATCATCTCCGGGAGTAAGTCGTTCTCTAGAGAATCTCTAGCTCCTACGTACATATATATATGTATATATTTATTCAAGGTTCTCTGCCTCCTTCCAGACTCAAGTTGGATAATCATGAGAATAAAGCACTCATAGACTTTGAGCGTTTAATATTCATAACTGGAGTACGCACATTCAACAAAATGTAATGCGTGAAACAACAGAAAGAGGGAAAGAGAGAGAGAAAATATGAGGCCGTTCCCTAGGTGGCACGCGAATGCTGATTAATTAGATTTAGAGGTATAAAACCAACTTAAATCAAAATAAGATCATTATTTATATTGAAAATCTAATATCCTAGTTGATGATCGATGTTCTTTTGAGTCGCAAACTTGCAATTATTCATTGGAACTACGGGCATAAAACAAAATTTAAATATTTATAATTTTTAGAATGAAAAAAAAGGATCGTTCTGATGTAAACCTCGTAATGTCGGTATTCAGTAGTAGTAAAACTCACATAATTCACGAAAGATCAGAGAGTAGATATAAGAGTATAGAACAAGTTTGAAAATCCAGATAGTTTCTTGTGCAATTTAAGTAAAGCGACGACGGGTTCTCGACGATTTGTCAGTAAAGAGACAAGATCCTAATGGGAAAGTAATCCCTCGACGAATAGTGGACCGACACTGCTTGCTATAGAGGAGGGATTGCAATGTTACGATAAGAAAAGAACTTGAGAATAAGAGCATACCAGGATTACGTCGATGATCCTCTTCTTCTGACAATCCTTAAATTATGATGCTATAATATGCGATTTTAGTTAAAATACTGCTCGAGTAAAACCTGTAAATTATACTTTGATCAGGAAAATCACATCCTTCCTGCTTACGGAAACATCATTTTTTATGCCTTGTAAAATGCGCGAGCTGCAATTACTTTATTCAATGAGTACACGGAAAAAAACCTTGACTAGAGATTAAAATTCTTGATTCAAGAAAATTTTTTTGCAGTTTTCTTGGATCAAGTAGAAATTTCCTCTGACTAAGAATTCTCTGGCTCAAGAAAATCTTGACGGTTTCAAATTTGCTTGACTTAAGATTTCAGGAATTGACACAAAGAAAAAGAGAATTTCTTTAAACAAGAAATTTTTACTTGCTCCGAGAAATTTTTCACATTAGAAATTGAAAAAAAAAATTTCTTGAAGCGAGAATACAATTCTTGAGCTAAGAAATTTTTTTCAGACCTAAGAAAAATATTGTCTTCAATTACAGTGCAGAATATTTCTTGACTCAAGAAATTTTTTTTTTCTGTAGATAAATTTTAAAAAAACTACAGTAACATTGTATAAATGTATATGAATAAGGTAAATATACAAAAAACGCTATTTGAATATTTAGATTGATAGTTGCGTGAAGTTAATTTATTTTTTCCACCACAAATTTCATGGAATTTTATGCTCAACACGAAGGCAATATGACCAAAAAGAAATAAGGATGCGCATAAGACAGTAATAAAAATAAAAACCTTATCGAAGATTAATAAAAAACAAGTTATCTTTATTGGAATTTGCCGAGTGGTAGTTAAATGCCACTGGAAACGTTTTAAAATAAATCTTACATTAGCTTTCATTGAGACCACCCGTCAGATAGCGAAAAATTAAATTAATCAAGTCCGTATTCACTAAAAGGAACCGAAAAATAAGTTTCTAAATGATTACAGCGATTTTTGCAGTAAAAGTATTTAAAAACAATGTTCTGTACCATTTTTAAAAAAGAAACTTCTTCTGAATGTCATCTTGCAGAATATAAAAATTCTATTCACATATATTTTTTCGGGGGCGTAAAAGTAACTATGTTTCAAGACAAAATGATAGTCGCTAACGGTGCGTTGTCACGCAAGAGCGTGTTATGCACAGCTGGTAGACAGGCATTTAGAATTGTGTATCTTATTTCCCTGGATAAACCATACACTGATAATAAATGTAGTACAGAAGCTCAACGAAATTGTAATCTGAACCCGACGAATCTTATTCGGTCTCATGCTTTCAGTAATCACATTTAATAATTCTCTTTATGCTACGAATCCGTAATACCCTAATTAAATTTAAATATTATAAAATATTGTTGCTGTGATAATTTAATAAACGTTATTTAATTAACGACCATTAATTATTCAAACAATTAAACATTAATACTGTAAATGCACAGTTATAAATACCCATAATAGTAACAATGATAAAATCTACTATTAAGTTTAATGGTAATTACTGGAATACAGTGTAACCAATTTATTGTACTTGGGATTCAAATTCTTGAGAAAACTAAATTAAATTGACACTTAATTACACTGGTACAAGTGAATTAGTGGAAATTACTGGGAATCAGTGAATACTCTATTCTTTAGCTATAAGTATATTAGTGATATATTTAAATTGTGTCGAAAATTGGGAGTAAATTCGAAATGATAACAGATTTTTCCCGCATGAAAATACCATATATGATAAATATATATGGAAAAATATATAATCAATATGGGACCTTATAAGTGGCCAAAAACGATATATATTTTCTTATATATAATATAGTGAGTTTTAATATAATTAAGTATATACGTAAGTTTATAAGTTAATACATGTATTATATATTTTTATAATCATATATGTAAACTTATGTTAGCACATATATGTATTACATATATTGATAATTATATATGTATTCTTATTCGTTTCCATATATTATATCTATTTTTAAATATATTAAAATTATATGTTTTCAAGTATAAAAATAATATATTGAAGTTATATGAAAATATATGAAATCATATAAGAGAAAACATATATAGAAATATAATAAAATCGGCCAAAATTTATATATACTTCTATATAAGATTTCATGTATTGTCACATATATATTTATATCTGTAACATATATTTTTTAATATATGTTTACCATATATGATATTTTCATGCGGGAACGGAGAGATTTCAAAGTGATTTGAATTTTATTTATTGATAGAAGGATTTCTTAGTATTTAAGCATATTAAACATCACTTCTTTGTATTTAACAAATATGACACTATTTAAAAAATGGTCCCTTAATAGAGAAATCATTTTTTAAGACATGCTAGAGCAAAAAAGTAATTTTTTTCCAGAACAGCCTTGGAACAGTAAAATCTTTTTAAAAATTTCAAATATAGATCACTGAATTCAAAAAAGTCAACTAAAGCGAAACCAAATCAAATTAGACTTTTTTTGAACTAAATAAATACTACGTAATATAATAAAAATTAAATAATTTCTGTTTTGTTGAAATGTTTACGAATGTTTTGTTGTGATAAAAATTAAGAAAGATCTAAAGTAATTTAAAAAGTATTAGCTTTAGTTGAAAGCCATTTATTTTGATAACCCATAGATAAAAGACTTTAGGTTCTAAGGTACCGGTCAAGTAGCATTTAGAAAACATCATTTCAGAAAATGTTACTTAGATAGTCGGTCTTATGTATCCACAAAACACATAATCTCCGAATCGACAAAAGAACATTCTTTAATTTTTGTATTTCAACTGTCCAGATAATCAATTTTTGAAATCACTGAATCACAATTTTTTTTGTGCCGCTATTTTATAAACAAATCATCAAAATTTATGTTTAATTCTTTGTATGTATTTTAAAAAAAACTTAATATTATTATATTTTTTAAGAATACATTAGACGAAATATATAACAGATTAGAAAAAAATTCGATAAACACTTAAATTTATCCGTAATTATAATTATAAAAGTGACGATGATGAACTTTACCTTTATGGATAATTTGAAACAGTTTACAACATGATCTTCACCTCACTTAACACACCGAGATGATACTGAACAAAAAAAACCAAAAAATGATGTTGGATGTGATATTGCACAGATAGGATCGCGCGCGAGCAGTCAACTGAGAGCATTGTAGAAAATTCCTTGACAGTCTGGCTTACAACTCGAAATTCGTCGTTCGAGAACGGTCGTCCAAGTTCGTAAAAGTTCGCCAGAAAGCACGTGGAGTTGCGACCAACCCCTACAGAGCTTTGGTTCCTGCGCCAATGTCAAATTTGCCGCCCCTGCAAACGTACAGCAGGAGGTGACAGAATAAACCGAGATACAGGACTATCTAGCTTCCTCTCTTTATCTCGCTTGCTCTCCCTCGCGTACCCGCGTAAATTATCGGTAAAACACACGTTGGCAATAGTTTTTTTTCTCTCTCGACCGACAATTTTTCTTTTCACTCGTGTGCGTATGTCCTACCGCGTTTTATTGCGTACTTCAACGTTGCATTAACAGTGAAAGTTCGGTAATAATAATAACGATTTATATTGAATCATAAGAGTTATATGTTTATGATTCCATTAAGATTTAAAGAGAAACAAATAAAATCTTTATGTATAGATTGACATTATTATGACAGTGATTGATAGATGGATCATAATAGGTCTCAAATATGAAAGTACATATTGAAATAAGCGAATTACTTTTTCTCTTTTTGTACACCTCAATTGCGAAGCTAGGTGGGATTTACTGTCGAATAGTTACCGTTTCGCAAAATGATCGCATAGTCATTTCAATAATTCAAAAGATTAGTCGATTGCATTATTAATGATTTTTGGTAACTTTGAAGTCTGATTAATACGATGGTCAATTTTTGAATTAAATGTAATTAAATTGTTCATAATTAAAGAAAAATTCAGTTAAAAAGTTTATTATAGCGACGTTCTTTAGGATGTATAGTATAACCTGGTTAAAAGTTACTATTAGAGGCTCGTAAAAGAAAAATTTCTTGGAAAAGGCTTTCCCCTACTCTTTTACTCAACGATCGCTTGGTTTTCTGCAAATGTGTGCGTTGTATTTGTGTTTGCGCCCGCAGTCCTTTTGTAAGTTAGCTTATCATTTATCTACGGACATACTTTATTAACTTATAAAAGGACTGCAGAACTCCCATTTAAAAGATATCAGTAAAAATCGATGAATTTTCTTCGATTCCTTAAAACATATTATCTATTTTACTTATGTGTGCACTACTAGCGCCCCCTATAAACAACTGAATCAGTTATTTTTTTTATTTTGTTTAAAGGTTAGATTTTATTTTACATGAGCATTTGAGCACTCTTGGACTTTCGAACCATTTCTTTGTTTACTGTTTTAGCTTCAACGACTTGACAAACGTATATATGGATATATTACTACAAAGTAATATATTACAGCAATACTTGGTAATAATAGTCAATGGTTTTTTCCGAGTTAAAGCGAGGAACTGGCAAACCTAGGGTTGCTTAAGCGTCAATTGACGTTCCCGACGCGTCGACCACACAATTGGTATTCAGTTGGCTTGAGCACGGTTGATGAGCCCTGTCTGATGTATATTCTGACCCTCTCGACAGCTACGTGATGCTTTGCCGTGGAAATTTCAAATGGTAGAAATGCATATTGCTTTCAAGAATTTTTTTTTTACATGTAGATATTCGTATACAATATTTTTACTGCACATATTAAATGTGTGTGTTCATACAATCACGATCAGTTTACGCAGTCAATCGATTCCAGATTAAATAGACACTTTCATTGTCCTCTTCTGGCACGTCACTCTCCCCGAAAAGAGGGAATGTTGATCATCGAACAATTGAACCCTCATAATCTGATAACTAAATGCAGCTATTTTGCAGATATATGATCTACAGAAACATGCTACAGAATATGTAATCAGTAATTTATAGATTTTAGGCGTTTTCAAGTTTAGGCGCATGTATTTTGCAAAAAAATGCCGAGTAGTATAATAGAATGAAACGAACAGAAATAATATAAAGTCATGTGGATCAAGTGTGCGCATACATAGTAAATTTGGAGTGATCACAGATTTGATTTTAATTCGAAGTTTTAATTAAACTGAACGACTTTTAGGAATGAATTTCTCTGGGGTTTACTCTGAAAATTTTTCAGTGTAAAGATAAAAAAATGGCCAAAGGAAAATTAGATGATGAATGGGACTGTGTAATAATGCTTGAGTTTTATTGAAACACCAATTGAAAATGTTTACACAGCAATAAAACCGCAGATTTAGCAATAAGTTGTCAAGTGAATAAATACCCTATACCAACCCTTTTTATATAAAGACAAACTGAAATGATTAGGGGTTCAAAGGATTCAAGACAACGCCCAGGGTTTTAAGGATTACAGTCACGAATGAAAGCCAAGTGAAGCCAACCGAAAGATCCGTTCAATTAAGAAGCTCCCAGGCTTTCGAAAATACCCATGGTTGTCCCCAAGACACACATACATATCTCGGAAGTCTGTTCCTCGGCGACGTCCACTTGCACCTTGATTTGTGTCTCTAGAGGTTTGTGTGCACTTGAGGGCACGTACGACTTTCTGGCACCTCAGATGTGTTCCCAACAAGCACCCCAATTCATCGGCATTGATGTATCGTTTCAATTGTCCTAAGGGACAAGATACGGACCTCGGTCCTCGAAAAACCAATAAAAACCACTAACTTTTGTTCTCTCTTCCACACACTCAGACTTTTATTGCTGCGAAATAAAAATGACCTAAGACAAGTGGATTCTTTCTCACCTTTTCGTCTGTCATTTTGATAAACGTCATTTGTATCATAATAAAAAATTTTCTTGAAAAGTGTATTTTTGAAGCTTTATTGCATAGCTTAATAGAGAAAATTTTTTTTTATATGTAAGTATCGTCAATCACAGCGAAAATAAATAAAAACAAGAAGAACATGTACAGAAAATTGCAAGCTTTTATTCTAGAGCGAATGAATGTCAGTGAACATGCAACCGAGGGAAGAAAATGGCATCGAAAGATATATATCCGAGCATTTTCTGTAGTCTTGAAAGAGACCGCACACAGGCTCTATACCACAAATTGTATTTGCTAATCGCGTGTGGAAAACGCAGACTTGAACCCTCGACAATTTAATGGAACTGAAGAGAGAAAGTGAAATGGAGTACAAGCGAACGTAGTGAAATTTTCGACGAAGCAAAGAAGAAAAGAGAGTCTAGAAAAAAAGTATTTGTACCAGGACAAAGACTTTCATTTCCTGCATTTATATAGAGCAACTGGATGGCCACTCGTTGCTTTTTATTACATGTTTTTCTCTCCCCCTGCCTGCCATCTACCAGATATATTTTTCTTGCTCAAGATTACGTCGTATTTTGAAACTTTACCTGTTATATAGTTTATGTGTCTTCTGAATATTGGGTACTCCGGCGTTGATAAAACTGATAACGAAATCTATTTTCTGATTGGTAAAAAAATTAAAGAGTAAACCGTTTATCAGAAAATATGAGGGAAAAGAAAATAAAGACAATTGTCTGTCATTAAACTTTTTGTTGGAATACAGCCAAATTTACTTAGCTACTAAAAATAAAAAATCGAGAAAAGTAGTCAGTATCACAAGCGAACAGAAAAAATCTCTCAATTCCCGGGAGCACTTTTCAGGCGCGCGCAACGCCTCGTAAATTTAACGGGACGTTTTAAAATGTCCCTATGGCAGTACTTTGACTCTGTGCGTCTTTGACAGAGACAAATAAAAAGGAGAGTGAGAGTAAGAGAAAAAAAATGTTAAATATAAAAAAACCACCCCCTTGTAGAAGTATGAACGACTTTGGTAGACTTGCATTAGCATTCCAAAATCGTGTCGACGATTCATCTCCCGTTGGGACAGGAATTCAAACGATTTCGATCGAATTTCCCGCGTTGTTTTCCAAATGTTAAATTTACGAGAGTTAAGGTCATCTTGTTTATATTCGATCCTTTTACAAAAGAGGGACACTACTAACAGAGAATCTAAAAGGAAAATAGAATTTTTTTTTTCATTCTATGCATAAATTTATTACTTATCATCTTTATCAATGAAATTTCAGTTTAAATTGTTTTCTTTAACTAAAAACACTTAACTCATAATACTTTGGGATTTTCGGTAAGCACTTTCTTAAGTCTAGGAAATTACTTTTAATTGAAATATCCCCTTTCCGTCGAATATTCCATCAGACACCCTTTCTTCATTTTTCTATTATTTTTTTATTTTATTTTTTTTCGTCTTTCCCAACCCTGTAGTAATAACAGTGACAAAGACTTGCGCAACTGTCTTCCAAACGATCATGGTTATTTCTCTAAAACAATTTTTTTTATTTTTCTCAGACATTGTTCTTTTAGTATATCTGCAGTTTCTTAGCTTAGCATTCGATGCCACTGGCGTATTCCCAAAGACACTAAATATAAAGGGAATAACAAACACCAGAAACGGTAATCTGCACGTGTTACCTTTTTGGTATATTTAAGTAGTATGCTTTTATGTGACATGTGAAAATCTTGTCTGCGGTTTCTGTTTCAGGCGACGAGATAATCATAAAATATAACAAAAGATGAAAATGCGGAGACGAAAAAGGGGAAACTGACGTTACAACCTGACGGCAAAGCAATAATTTACAGGCGTAAAATCAAAATCACAATTTGAAATTAAACATCAACGACAGGTGTTATGAATGAGCATGTAACCCAAGTTTCACTAAACCAATCCAACCACTAATTAAATTAATTTCTACAACCCTCTCCGAGGTTTTAAGGACCGGCATTAATACGTCGGTTCTCTCGATTCGTTAGTAAAAAAACTTGACGAAATTAAAAAAGTAAAATTTAAAGACATTGTCTTTCTTCTATAGATCTTGGCATGGGTTTCGTTTCAATTAACGCCCTTCTCCAGCGCACCTCCCTTCGTTCATTCTCGACAAGTAGAATAAGAACAAGAGTGAGGGAAAGTGAGGGAGGTCTTTATCACGCAGCCTTAGTCGAAGAAGACTCCGAGGGGGTTGCGAGAGGAAGAGAATTCGCGATGTGAGGGTTGCAGGCACTTTCCACCTTGGAGGTCTTTGTGAATTTGCATACAGAGCATCTGTCACCAGCCCCTTAGCTGGCTTTGGCCATTTTCGACTCGGGCTATCTCCCGTCTTGAATCTATGGAATAATGCCAGCCATTCTTATGGTAAATCCAGCCAGGGCTATTTTCTCTCCTTCAGCTTCATTTACGCCTCTCAAGTGCCAGAGTAAACTTAAGAACCCGTAAGAATTATGGGACTCGGTTATTTCGCGAAATTGCTTGATTCAACTTCAAGTAAGCAATCATTTTATAAAAGATTATATAGACACGGATATGTGCGGAGTGATGTCAAAAGACAATGTATATAAATGTATGTTATTTAATATTTTATTTATATTGGAAAAAATGGATACGCTTACTCTACAAAATGTCTCAATCCATTCTTATAGCAGGAGAAAATATATACAAGACAGCACAGTGGTACAAGCTCTCAGACGACACGTCAATAACACGTCTTGTACTCCCAAGGTAAACGAGACCTGATTCCACGAGAGAGAGACAGTTCGTTGGATTTCATTGACGCTCTAGAACAACTAAATTCAACATTAGGTAATTGAAGTCTTACATTACACTGTAAGAAATTGAAGTAATTACGAATTTTAGTTCAATCCGATACCCGATAGAAAATCTAGACCTCAAGGAGCTCGAAAACAGCAGGAAGTTTCGGGGCTGGCCCGCAGAGTCAACCGATAGAATGTTTTTTTCTAATTTCTATACGTGGAATTTTTTTTAGACCGATTTAATACCAGTATTTTAACACCGTCTACAACGGTGTTATTTCATTTTAACACCACTCTTTATACAGTGTAGATAACCTTTTATTATTTACTGCAATACCTGAAAATTCAACCCACATTACTTCAGCTTTGGTGAGACATAAATTTATGCTGAAGATAAAAAAATATCTACAAATTAAAAGATAGACGTAAACCAAACGAATGGGCTTTCGATCGAAACCAGAGAATCGAGAGTGAGAATGGAAGCAGTTTTCCAAGCACGATCTGTCGCATTGAAATTCACCACGAATTTCGCTTTCCATTTCTATCCAAGTTCCTATTCCATTTTCTCTCCCGTACGCAGAGCATGTTCGACTTTGTTTCCCGATCACATCCGCCTTTGTTCCTTCTCAATTTGACGTCTTCCTTTGATACGCTTTTCTCTGTACTACCAAGTTTGACTTGTCATAAATTGATTACAACTGATATTATTTTATTTCGGTGGCAATTACTTCATCAAACAGTTAAATTTTTTTTAGTTAACCCTGATTAAATAAAAATAATACAGTTTTCCTTGGAGTTAGGATACTTGAAATTAATTACAAGATTTTTTAGCTTGAATAAAAAAGTTAAGAGCCTTATTGGTCTAGTTTAATGAGTTTTGATTTATGAACAAAGATCTCAGTTTAACTCTAACCCTCGTTTTTGGTCCTCAACTACATTAGAGAGGGTGAAAAATCGTAGCAACTTATTAAACGTAAAAGTTGAACCCCTACGCGCGTCCTCGCTTTGATATATAGCTCTCTCGAAAGTTGTTACTCTCTTCTGTTATTGTCAAATTACGACTCAACATTTCTTATGTAACTTTACGAATTTTTCAAGCAAATATTGATCTTTTAACTTATTGACTGTAGCATTTTCGAAGTTTTATATATTATCACTCCGTTTTCTTTAAAGGTTTATCTTCCCACGATTATATAATAGAAAAATAACTGCAAGGGCAACTGCTTTTTTTTTTTTTATTGAAATAAGTTATACAGTCGATGCTCCCCAGTAGCCAGGATGTGGCTCACTCGCTCTAAATATACTATACAGCCTTTGGTATAAATATCTGAGTAAAAATATCTGGCTGAAAATACGCCGAAACGGCTAAATTTCGCCGAAATAATGCCGAAGTCATAGAATTTCATTTATAGAAGCCTAAATTTGACCGAAATTAGGCTTAAACTGTAGAATACTATTAAAAAAAACGAAAGTTGGCCGAAAACCCATAGAAGCTGTAGAATTTTATAGGAAAAAGCCGAAAACACACCAAAAAGGCTAACTTCGATGGAAATTACACCGAAACCACAGAATTCTATGTGAAGAAGGCGAAATTAGGTCGAAATTAGGCTAAAGCTGTAGAATTTTATTAGAAAAAGTCGAAAACACGCCGAAAAGGCTTAATTTGATCGAAATTACGCTGAAACCATAGAATTCTATGTGAAGAAGGTGAAATTAGGTCGAAATTACGCTAAAGCTGTAGAATTTTATTGAAAAATACCGAAAACATACCGAAAAGACTTTATTTGATCGAAATTTCGACGAAACCATAGAATTCTATGTGAAAAAGGCGAAATTAGGCTAAAGCTGTAGAATTTTGTTGGAAAAAACCTAAAACACACCGAAAAGGCTAAATTTGATCAAAAATATGCCAAAACCATAGAATTTTATTCAAAGCGGCCTAAATTTAGCCAGAATCACGCTGCAACTGTGAAATTTTATTGAACGAAGACGAAAACACGCCGAAATGTTATTCTTGATAAATAGACCGAAAATTTTCCATAAAATTCAGTCATTTTTCGGCTTGGCTACACTGAGAAAATTAAATGATTGTGTTTATTATCCTAAATTTTTAGCCCCAATCATCTAGGATGATAAGAACGATTTTAAATGCAAAGATAGTTAGAGTTATAATTTTTATTAATAAGATTAACAATCATTGGATGATAACAATTACCATCAGAATGATTACAGTTACCATCAGGATGATTACAGTTACTATCAGGGATGGTAATTATTATTATGAAAAAATTGATCGAAAATTCAATAAATTTAAAGTAGGGGAAGGGAGGGCAAAATGGGCCCCCTGAAATTTTGGATGCCTCGAAATATTTGGGGGCAATATGGGCCGCCCAAAATTTTTAACGTGAAAAGTGTTTGAGGCGGAGGGGTGGGGCAAAATGGGCCACTCAAAAAAAAATTGCAACGAAAAAATTAACTAGGCGGAAAATAAAAAAAAAATAATTTTTTCGTTACAATTTTGTTTTTCGAGAGGTTCATTTTGCCCCACATATCACATATTGACCTGAAATATGCTAGAAACATTATAGAGGTCATAACTTGACGGAAAATGAAAATAAAACTTTTTTAGTTAATTTTTGAAAGGGTCCTTCGTGCCCCAGGCTCCCCTATTAACATTTAGTATTTTTTTACCCCTGTAAAATGATGGTTTCATTATATTCGAATTAATTGTTATTCTAATTATCTTTGATGGTAACTATTATAATTTCTGATGGTACCAGTTACCATCAGAAATTATAAATATAACTATTTAGGATAATAATCCTAATTAACTCGAGTTAACATCCATGATCGTAATACTTATCATCCAGATGGTAACCATTACAATCTAGATGATTTACACAATCATCTAGATGATATTCATTACTATCAGATTGATAGTAAAAATTTTACCATCACTAGATGATAATTCCAATCATTTAATTTTCTCAGTGTAGTTTTCAGCCTTATGTTGACTATCTGGGTCTTTTGTCTCCTACTTTTCAGCTGACAAAAAATTCTATCATTATTCTGGATTGAAATTTCTTATCTGGGTAAATACATTATATACAAGATTGTCGTTTTAACCATCTCGTCCATGTTGTTACAGTAAATCATTGTTTCCATGTTAACGTTTATAAGACGTCAGCCTTGGTGGTAAATCTCTAACCTCATCTATTAGAGACCAACCTGCGCAACACTTGACGGTGTCTTCTCTTTAGCTGAAACCACCGGAATTTTATCATAGCACTCATTGACGTTTCGAAGCTTTACGATAATAAGTTCCTCAAGCAGCATAGGAACTGTCTAGCAGTATTATATATATACTCTAGTGTGTTACTTCCCTTATGGGTTGCCTTGTCTTGTCTTCTTTTGATTTAATAGCCAGCATCGAGGGCTCGGGGAAATGAGAGCAATTTGAACCTCTCTATACTCTTTTCCTTTCTATATCTGCACTGAACGTGCTGCGAGATCTCAAGACTTTCGAGAGCAAGATGAGAGTCGAGGGCACGAACACCGGCTGCTACTCTATACTCGCTATCACATTTATTATATTACCAGTGGACGTAACCGATGTGTTTCTCTCGCTTCTCGAACACATATAATATATAGCATATATACACATATATAACTAAAACTTTTAAAAAATTGTCTAGCAATGCTCCATCATCCATTCGACACGTTCCACATTATTATGTTCTATCTATTTAATCTTACATATACTAAATGCAACTTCCAATAACTAATTTATTGTACACCTCATCCTGTTTTCTTTGTCTACCTGAACACATTCACGCAGTGATGCCGTGATGCCGTGAAATAAAATAATATATTGATCATCAGTACTTATATTTTATATACATACTTTAATCAGTTTATATAAATGTATATAAATAAGCCATACATTTTATAAGGCCTGACAAGTGAAAGGCCAAATAATTTTTTCAGATCAAGGTCACGCACGTTCAGAAATTCAAGGTCCTAAAATGTTAGCTGAGATAAAAGAATACGGCATCCTCTATACGTGGACAGTATAATCTATAGGTTTATCTATAAGACATCTTTCACCGTCTTGTATAAACGCATCAATGTATAAAGAAAGACGAGGATACAGAAAACTAAGTCAACTCCTACGTGAATTCAAAGGGGAACCCTTGCCGTCCTACGGGATTTTTCTCTCATGGCCGACTAACGAAATTATTTTGAGAATTCTTTTAAGGAACATCCAATATATATTTTATCTCCACATAAAACTAAGAGAACACAAATCAATAGCCACGTGATCGATTTCGTTATCGTGTTAAATCAAATTATAAATACTTTAGCTAATGTTATCTATTCTACACAAAATTAAAAACATCTGCCAGATGGAAATGATAAATTTTTCACTACAGTCACTTAGGTCCCAAGAAATTCAACAGAAATCCGCCGTCTCTATTCAAAATTTGTTTTAAAAAGCAGCTGTGAAAGTGGCATTTTCGGTTAACTTTCAAATTTCAAATTCCCGCCATTTTTCAAAAATTCAAACGATTTCCGTTATTTTTTAACTGAAGCCAGGTAATTTTTGAAAGTATATAAAATTTCATAATAATCCATAAAAAGACAAAGATAAATGATAGCATTTTTACCATAACACAGGAACCAGTCGTAACTTTGAACCTTCATTAAAATTGGAAAGATTATCGTAAAACAAAAATATAGCTTATTTTATTTTCCAGCTTTGACCTCTTTTACAGAATTATGCGATTTTTGAGTTAGAGCTACTTTAGAAAAAAGTCACAGAAATATCATTTTTTGAATTTTAAATGACCATTTCTAAACTAGTTGACCGATTTTGCTCATCTGTGAACTCAATTGAGGTAATCGTTCACAGAATTGGCATAGAAGTATGCCAAGTTTTATTAAGATCCGCTTAGAATTGTGGGCGCCATCGATGCTACAGATGCGTTATATTACACATGCATAGAAACTTTTGAATCAGTGGTATTTTTGGAACCTACTCGAGTAATTATAACAGATTATAGCAAATTTCCATAAAAATCTGCCATGATGAATGCAATAGCTCGACTTCTATGAGATCTAAAAAGGAGTTTCGTAATGATATTCGAAATGTCAATTATATCAAACGAAATGGCCTTTAAATATCAGTGTATAAGTAAAATGTATCTACAATATTTATTCATCAGATGCGTAATGTAAATTCCTCGATTGTGAAAAAGCCAGAATGATTGGGAGCCACTGATCTTATAAACAGCATTGCTGCTGGCTGAGTACACCTCTTTTTTCTTGGCTTATTCTTGCGCTCATCTTCCTCACTCCCTCATTGCATTGCCTTTCTTGAGTACTTCTTCCTACGCTATCCCCACACTCTTTCATTCTCATCCACTGTTCTTCTCTCTTGCGTACGTACGTAGTAGAGCATTATCGCCTGGCTGCCTTGAGCACTACACCACTTTAGTCCCAGCAGTATATAGAAGGAAACTTTCAAAGGCCGGATGAATCGACATTCGAAAAAAAGCTGTCATGAAGATTTTTCCTTCCTCTAATGGAACCACACTGAAAGACTCATTCTCGTTCCTTACATCATTGGCTTCCCGCTGTTACATTCTCTAGAGGCATCCGCGAGAATCAATTAACATTATATTGATACTATTTCGGAGCGTTTTCATTGAAGGAGTCTAGTACGATAAAACACGGAAAAATTATTCTTTGAAATGCTATGGCATAGCGAAACCAAACTATTTCAGCCATGTAACGGAAGTTAAAATAAACAAATGCAAAAATTACCATGGCTACATATTAAAATTCACTATGGCTACAGTAAGTTTAAATGTGATCGTTGTCAAATTTACGATGGCCATAATTTTTCCATGCTTATTCAAATTTCTGCAGATGGCCAACATGGTCCGGTTTTACTACAACCCCATAACATTTGAAACAAGAATAATTTTTCTGTGAATATAAATATATGGAATAGAAAATGTCATATAATTCTCTGAGTATGTAAATCAACCACAGCTGCGGAAACTAACTCGGAATCTATCTAGAATACCTCGATGACATTCTACTGTCTCGAAAACCTATTGGTTTACCATACTTGATATTTATATACATTACTTACTTCTATATATACATGTTACAACAGAATGAAACACGCAAAACCCAACAATTCAAACCTACAATACTACTGAAAGGAAATACACCAGAGATTCCACCTTTATACATCCCTTCGAATCGGTAAACTTAAATTCCGACGTTACCATTAAATCATTTCTCTATTCACTTACATCTATATTTTAGTATAAATATACGATATACCGACGTTCTTCTATATTCACATTCACAACCAAATCTATAGTCGTTCCTTATTTAGAGAGACTTTAGATAAATAAAAGGCCGTGTTTATGCTATGTTTATTCGTATATTCGGTGACCGAATGTGAGCAGATATTTAAACATCATCTTCACATATCTACCAAAATATACTGTTCTCAGGCCATTTTTCGACCAGAGTGTTGAAATTTAACACCAAAAATTTTAACACCTACACCAACGGGATTTACCCCGGTTTTTTTACAGTGTTCTACAATAGTAATTTTTCTGTAAATTTTTAGTGTAAAAAATACCGTAAAATTCTGAGTGTTTATATAAAATAAATTCATCTATTGAAGGTATACAATTATGATGAAGGATCTTGAAAATTAACATTGATAGGTTATGTGGATTATCTGAATTAAAGTAATATTAGTCTTTGAAACGAGGTTGTACAATTTCGCAGGCAGGCTTTCCAATATCTGTAATTGGGCAGTATGGTGCGAGCTTACCCCAATGTATATATCACAATTTTCATGCCACACATTCTGGTATGAGGCTGCAGATAATCTGTATTTAACGGTTGGGGGGTCACAGGGGCAAGGCCTGTGTCTGAGACCGTAAAAGTGAGAAAAGAACTGGATTTTAGTATGAGAGAAAGCGAAAACAAGAGAGTTCAGGACGAGTAAGCCCACAAGTATGATGTACTGCCTTAATAACCGAACCGACCTCGAGTCCCTCGGACTTGACGATTTTTTATTTCAACTGTAATTAATTTACTGCAAAATCAAAATTTTACTTTTTTCTTTCCAGAAATTTATTTACGGAATAAAAAATAGCCTTTTATAGAATTTTTTAAAAAGAAATTGAATCGATGTAATGTTTTAAAAATTTTTTGTCAAACGCAGCGTAAACGCTTATTATAAAATAGAAATATTTTAACGTCAACTATGAGCTGCAAGTAGAACATTTATTTTTTTCCCTGACTATTATCGTGAGTTCATTTTTGCATCTACTGAAAAACTTGGCTCTAGAATGGAGTCTGGGTATATGGACGTCTGGCGTCGCGACGCTGCCGGGCGCCAGCACTCCTAGACGACAATTCGACGGAGGACAATGCCCAGACACTAGTAAAAAGCTCAACAAACAGATGAAAATACACTAAACAAAGAAAAATAAAAAAGAAAAGAAGTATTTTTTATCATCAAAAGCCATTGGGTTTTATATTTTTTCAAGTTACTAACAAACAATATTTTAAGATGATTCAAATAACCGGTTTTTACGATATAATTAGTTAAAAAAGAAAAAAAAGTTTAAACGGCCGCATAAAGAGAATAAGTATGATAAAATTTCAAAAGTTTCTTGCGAATAATTTTAAAAAGTTGTTTCAGGATTGCATATTGCTGAAGTTTCTATCGAAGAAAAAGTATATTGTTAATAAAGTCATTATTATAAGGGATGTTTATTTAAGAATTTTTGTTATCTAGAGTAATTTGATAATTTTCAAAGAAAATAAACAACTGTAGTTAAATGTTTCGTAGTAAAGTTGTAAATATTTGTTGGAATTGTTATTTTCTTTAAAATGATATAGTAGATATATATAAAGTGACAGAAAAGAAAAAAAAGTCAACGTTAGAAGACAGGATGTTAGATATTCACACAAAGTAATATCATGGCATGTGATTTTGCTTATTAAACCTACTTCAGTTGTCTGTCCGGTACATGGGGAAAAATATAGGGAGATTTACTTAAAAATATGAGTAAACTTGACTATATGTTTGGTGAAATTCACTCCAATATAGTAACTTTTACTATACTAGAATAGAATTAAATAAAATAAAATTTTTATTAATTTTTCAACTCGTTATTATTATTATTGTTATTATTTATGGCATGTCTAGTGTGTTGGTGTCAATTTTAATATTTAAAAATAACTTGACTTGACCGAGACTCGAACCCTGATCTCCCGCGTGCGAATTCCGTCCTCAGTCTGTCGGTCCGACGTCTCCTTTAAACGAAAGTCTCTAAACTTGTAGTGCATATTCGTGTCCGCTATCTCTACCAATTGTTAATTTCATCGATCTGCTTTCGAAAAATTACAAACCGTTTAGTAATTTTTTGTTGCTGTTTAATACTCAATACTGCGCTATTAATCTGATTTACAGAAATTACCAAACAGATTGTAACTTTTGCATACTGTAGAGTATTTAATGCATATTTTTAGTTAATTTTTATATTTTCACAGAATAAAAATCGTTAAATCGTATAATGAAATGTATTACTCAACGTTTAGTAATAATTTAATATACTCTTTATAAAAATCGCTGTTCTATTAATAAAGAATACAAATGAATTAGTAATACTAGTAATATAGCAATTTTTCAGATAAACATACAGCAATAATCAACATTCTGTGATTTTTACTATACATTTAGTAATAAAAAGTAAAAGTAGTGCATTGATTAATGTGCATCAGTATTTCTTGCTAAAATATATTAAATACTATTATATTTTCGAGACTCGTTTTCTCCGTGTATAAGGTCTTTAACACTTGTTATTATATGTCATGCAAAAGCTATATAATATATAAATTATGATATCCGTTAAATAAAGCTTTCTCTATATAATATTCAATGTCTGTTACCATTATTCAAATTTCCTTTATGTGGGGGCATTATATAAAATTACCATAAATTTTGAATTTCAATATTGTAACTCAGGAAAAATAAGTAGGATAAAGTATATAAAAATATCTGAATGCATCACGGTGTAATATTTCGTGTAAGTGACGGTTATATAGAACGCTATTGTTGGTACACCCTCTGGCCAACTCGACGGGCAAGAATGAATCTCTTGCAGGGTAATTAGGCAGATTACTTTCCGGAGTCGTTTAAGCTCCATTTTCTTACTTACTCTCTTCCCCTGCCACAAAATTCTCCTCTTTATTTCTCTCATTGGATAGGTGGATGAACAATTAAAGATAGAAATTCTCGTAAAGAGACATGGCTCTGGAAAACATTGAAACGAAAGCAACGGAGCGACTCTTGGCAATTCGAATGAAACTTAAATTCACCACAGGGACTAATCGACCAGTGTATGCCGCATTCTTAGCGGAAGTAATCTTCAATGAGAAAACCCTGCGAAAGCTTACAGGAGCTTCCAAAAGTTTCAAATAACGGAACCTGAAATATGTGAGTAAGAAACGTAACAATACAATGAAGCGGGGTAAGAATACAGCGCAATAATACCCGTATAAATTTTTGTATGACAATTAAACAGAAAAGAAAGGTAACGTTTTATTTATCGTCCCTAGAAAAATAATTGTAGTAGAAATGAAAGTAATCTACAGGTCATTCAATATTTTTGCTAACTTTCGCACGAAATCATAAAAACGAACACACTGGCAAAAGAAGTATCATATAAGAAAAAAAACAGATATTAAGTGTGCGGTTCTACTATATACTATTATATATACGAGCATTTATTGCAGGACTATGCGATCGTAATTCAGAAGGTGGATTGTCGTAAAAGTCGGCATGTGAGTGTTTTCATATATTTTATTTTTCTCTTCTTCATTGCTTTAATCTTTGTCATTTTCAGCTAATACCCTAAAGCTGCCATAAGATCGTAGAATGGTTTCTTGACCAGAATGAGCCCACGTGGTCAGTAACTGTACTTGAGTATGTCAAAAGTATAAAACTAAAGCAGAAAGGGGTGAAGAAAAAATATAATGCAACCTGAATAGGGATATTCCCCCGAGCATTATACACCATAGAATGAGAAAATATTCATAATGCTGGATTAAGCGTGGGAGTACTCAGTGGTAGGGCAGTACGTCGTCAGAGTGGATTGCCAAACTAATCAAGAGTTCACCCTATTTAATTTTCCGCCCTCACGCTAACATGATATCGCAGATACTCTATTCTCTTATACACTTTTCATCAAGTACTGAACACTATACTGTCATATTATTTTATTCTGATATTTATACTCTTTTCTATTTAAATTACTGCCTTAAATATCAATTTTTCAATTTACATAAATTTCTCGTCTTAAACTGTAAAAAATCTGAAGGAAATTTACTCCGAAGAGGAGTTTATTTGAATATCAAAACTCCGAATCAAATCCAGATCACTCCGAAATCACTCCCGATTTTCTACAGAGTATTAAATTGAATGCTGTTATTTGTACAACAATCTCGAGGATAGTCAAAATATTCGTAACAAAAAAAAAGTGCCCATGTTATTTTATCCACTTTACTTTATTGATTGTATTTGTTTTCATTGAACTGACGATAGCTCTGTGTTTTTTTTATCGCTTCTCTTAGCGAGTTTTATATAAATGTATCGGTCGATAACAAAAGTGAAGCCATTTTCACGGGGATAGAAACAGAGAATAGCTTATCTGGCTTATCGCAACCCATCGATTATCACGGGAGTATGCACAGACACACATGTATACGATGGAGCTCTCTGGTTTATTCCTCTTGCTCCTCTACTTCTATACTTGGGGCATTAAACGCGATGAATCCACGATGGGGCAACGATCGATCCTCGTGAGTCTGTGTTCTGCTGATGCATGCATGCCGTATTGCATCCCACGGGTTTATATGAGAGGGCAGAGCCTCTCCCTCACTCTCTCTTGACATCCAGTCATCAAAGGATTGCCACATTATTAGAATATTACGTTACTTGTGAGAATATAAAAAATATTATCTACTTAAGTGTAAACTGATACCGATTAAGCCTGCAAAAGCTCTGATAAAGTCAAAATTTTTTTTTTATTCATAATGGATAAGCCGACAGATTTTATCATTTTATATGCAAATATGTGTGTACCCAGGTTGTTTATAGTGTACTATAAACACAGTCATGTATACATATTATGTGGTTACGACCGGTTAACCTTACACCCTTAAACCTGAATTAAATAACTAACCACAGAATAGAACGGACTGGTGAAATAAAGTTAACCCGGCTCGGCATCAACGGACATCTCTGCCCATGTACCATTACATGATTTTGCAGTAAAGAGTTATGACAGACAGGTGTGGATCATTGCTATAAACGTGAGTGATTTCTGCAAATAATCAAAGCAATATGCAGTAAAACACTGGCTACAATACTAAAGGGGTAAGCACGCAGAGTAGACCCTACAAATATGTACAGGAATGTCTCGTTAATCAAGAGAGACGCCACCCCTTTTTCGGGGACAAAGAGAGTGAAACTGGTCATAGTGTTTAATGCTTGACAAACGAGCACGTGATACACCGTGTAAACAGAGTGCACCCTCTATGCATACAATATAGTGTCAAAGTGGAATTTTTTAGAACCGGAAAGAAAAAACTGCCTGAAAATTACGGTTCAACTTGATGAGATTAATTACAGAGAATCTAAAAGCTCAAGTATTTGATATTTATTATTGGACTGATTCATTTGTTTTGTATTTAACGAACATTTTACCGAAAGTACGATAAAGTATTTAAGAGTATACTCTTGAATTTGAAACAGTGAAAATAGTGACTATTCACTGCCAAATAGTGAATACATGAAAAACTCTTATAAGCGCACATCAAAACAAAATGTAAGTGGCTTCGATATCAAAACTATCATGACAGATATTAAAATATTGCCTATTAAAACAAATACTGTTTTTGATATTATCTTCCGGGTCGGAAAAGATTCTTTTTTCTTCTAAAGCTTTCATAGCTCCATAATTTTGAATATACACTGAGAAAAATGTGGTTATCGTAACCATTTGAAGTATTAACCCAGGCGAATTTGAATTACGGTAAAAATCCAATATTTTACGGCAAATTACAGATATTTTGCGGCAAACTACAGTATTTTAGTAAAAATGCGGTGTTAGGCCTAAACATGAAAATTTTCTGCAAAATTATGGCATTTTACCAAAAAGTGAAGCATTTCACTGCATTATGGTAAAAAAACGCGTCATATTACAACATTTTTACCAAGCGCTACCAGAATTTACCGTAATTTGCCTATTCTACGGTAAAATGTGACAGATTTTCAGTAAAATGCGGTTATTTACCGTAATTTTGATCCGCTAGAGTATTTGCTAATGGTCGATAGTTTTTGTAACAAAATGTATCGTTAAATTGGCAATACTAGTTTTTTGCATTAAACATCTTCGATTTTGAATAAAAATATTGTTAATATAACCATATTTCTAGGTTATATTCTCCATACTTAGTATTGCTGGAACGATTCCTAAAACTGCTATTGTAGCAATCGAAATTGTTAACATAGCAGCCTAGAATGTAGATATATCAATACATATTGTTAATATAGCGATATATATTGTTATAATTATTATAACTATCATTAGCAATACTTTAGATTGTTGCGATAACCTACTTTTTACAGTGTATTTATTTTCTTTCATTTCCTCACGACAAAAATTAAAAATTGTCATACTTAAAATTTTTTAAATGATATTCAGTGTGTTATAATAAAAGGCACTTGCATAAATTTTAAAAATACCCGTTCTGCTTTGGCCACCGGTCATACCCCATCGCACCAGATTTCCCTCACGTGCATTGAATTTTGCATACATTAAGATGCTTATCATATTAATTAAATAAAAGTCGCGATAAAACTTACATAATTAGCAGCAATATTCTCGTGAAAGGAATTTTAGTTTCGATGTACGTTACAAATTTCATGTAATTTTTATTAAGTGACAATTAACACGTACATTTAAGTTAATATTTATATAGTAGTAAGTTAATACTTTTTTATACCCATAAATATTTGAAAATATACAGTAAAGTTTAAGAATGCAATGCATCTAAAACTTAATAAAATACCGTTAAGTAGCAATAAATGTTTGAATGTACAGTTTAGTGTTTTTTTCATTACTATTGAACGAACCCACAAGTTTAAAACGATATAATACTTTTAACTATCAAGACTTATCTTAACCATGGGAATATCCGTCGGAAACCCATGAAAGCAGATAAATATATCCTATATTTATATATTTTTTTTTTTTTCAAAGCCACCGAACTACACTTGTTGCTGCTGTTATAGAATGTCGGATTTCTAGCCAACTATATATATTTCGTAATGCGTCTCATAAAAGCGAGTTGGATCTTTCAATAAAATCAATAAAATTTACGATCCAGGTTTATCGTATTGATATCTTGCCCATATTCTAGCCTATTATTTTCATATTTATTTTTATGCCTGTCATTCAGTATATCTAATATTAATTTTTAACTTTTTATGATACCTTTTAATATTAAAATTACGCGGATAAATAAAATGTATATAAAATCGTTGAAATTCATTAATAAACAGTAAGGCGGAGCTATGGTGTCTCGTAAAAAAGAAAAGTAGACCTGGTAAACGTTTAGTCTCATTCCACTTGTACGTTTTGAAAATGGTTTTTATCTTTTAAAAATATATATAATAAGCCAAGTTACACTTAGTGTTTATTTGCGATAAATATTCAATTTCATGGTCAAGTGGTCAACTGGTTCTTAGACTACGTATTATATTGAACAAGTAAAATATATGTAAAAGGTAAACTTACAGTGATTAAAATACCTCACTGGAAAAAAAATTTTTTCGTACATATTTGTTCCATGGTATTTGGAAACAAGAAATATTTTATTTCTATCTTCAGAAATTACTGTTTCCGAAAAATAAAAAAAGCCATTCAACCATACCCGGAATGAAAAGAAGTGTTTCTTATTTATGAAATTTCATACTTTTTGGGTAATTATTTTAATCAGATTCGAAGATGACCCAAATCGATTGATTATTTTGAAAGTTGTAGAAGAGGGAAATTTTCCTAATTTCAAAAAAATTGTGTTTTCATTTATTTTCAAATATTTGAAATTATTTATTTGACGGAAGATATTGTTATCAAGTGAAAATTGAAGCTAATTTCATGAACTTCATGATGCATTTCACGAAATTAAGTCATTGCTTTCGATTCAAAAGTTATGTAAGAACAAATCAAAAAATGCTATTTTTAGGAAATTCAAAAAAATTGAAACAACCACATCTTGTAAACTATTCAATCGATTTTGCTTATCTTCGAACTTGATTAAGGTAATTTCCCAAAGTATAAGTGTATCAAGTTTCATTAAGATTCGATAAAAATCGTAGTCAGCATCTATCTGACGGCGCGTTATATCACATATATATACCCAGGTCAAAAAAATAACTTGATTTGAACTTTTTTGACTTATTTGACTTAGTTAACTTGACTTTGGCTACACATACTTTTTTGAACTTGAATATGACTTTTGTAACTTGACTTCGATTTGAATTACTTAACTCGAAAATTTAAGCCGACTGTCAAATTAAAGTCACATTGACTTGAATTTGACTTAAATGACTTAAATTCAAATCAACTAAATAAAATCCAAGACAACGTGACTTTAATCTGATTTAGTTGGCGTAAATCGGTACTAAGACAACTTAGTTATAATTAAGTCAAAAGCGAACCAGGGTTCATATCTTAAAATATTTTTTTTATTTATCAAAAAAAGAACTTAAATTTGATTTGTTTTGTTTTCAATTTTTGAAAACTACGCCTAAATTAAGTTATTTTTTGACTCAGGTATGTAAAAATATTTATAAACTTTTGAACCATGGCATTTTTCGGCAAAATAAAACATACTACAGTAAAATTCTTAAAAATTGCGCCATGAGACCCTCTAATAGCTATGTTTCTAAAAAAAACATACCTTAAATAAAATAAAATCATCTTTTTATATTTACCGTTAAAAGTATTTGAAAGTTTTAATAGAGTTAACGACTAATTTATTTGAAGAAATAAAAAACAAACTCAGGAAAATTTGTCTTTTCAACTGAGAAAACTTTCTAAATGGTTTAATAGTGAATAAATTAAATGTACTTTTGAAGATACACTTGAAAGTTAGTTTGTTACTCAGAGGATATAAAGAAGCTTGCTGGTCTCTTTTCTTCCTTTCTTACTGGATCAAAGTGCCCGGAGCAGAAAGGGGGTTCTGGTTTTTGTCGGACGAAACACAAACGACATTCTTTCTTTCCCTCGATCTTGCCATTGCTTCAGTAGGACTTCGTCTCGGCCATTGGCCAGTGTCAGTTTAGTTATACTAACGTATAAACATTTACAGCAAAGATGATACATTTTTTATATCCTTTTCTCATGTTTTATATATAATTCTCTTGATCACCGGCATGGAATTAAATACCGAACACATACACGCGAATAAAACTAATGATTTATCTACAAATAATAGGTATAGGCGATTAAACATGAAATATACATTATAATTATATAGATGGATCTAATATTGATGGTAAGACTATCAAGATGCTTCGTGGAAGTAAAAAAGAATGAGTGAAAATAACAATAATAATAAATAAGTACATTCTCTCGATAGCGCTAACCGTATACTTGATATATTCTACGCCATATTTTAACATAGATTGTATCGTCAATTAATATTGATAAGTCAAAAAATAAAAGTGTATGAAATTAATTTCTCGAATATAATGAAATCTATAAAAGGAGCTCATATATCTTTATTTTTAATAAAACGCGGACCACTAGTGTAAAACGGCTGTTACATGGAGAAAACGAGTCTCGAAAATATAATAGTATTTAATATATTTTAGCAAGAAATACTGATGCACATTAATCAATGCATTACTTTTACTTTTTATTACTAAATGTATAGTAAAAATCACAGAATGTTGATTATTGCTGTATGTTTATCTGAAAAATTGCTATATTACTTGCATTACTAATTCATTTGTATTCTTTATTAATAGAACAGCGATTTTTATAAAGAGTATATTAAATTATTACTAAACGTTGAGTAATACATTTCATTATACGATTTAACGATTTTTATTCTGTGAAAATATAAAAATTAACTAAAGATATGCATTAAATACTCTACAGTATGCAAAAATTACAATCTGTTTGGTAATTTCTGTAAATCAGATTGATAGCGCAGTATTGAGTATTAAACAGCAACTAAAAATTGCTAAACGGTTTGTAATTTTTCGAAAGCAGATCGATGAAATTAACAATTGGTTGAGATAGCGGACACGAATATGTATTACAAGTTTAGAGAATTTCGTTTAAAGGAGACGTCGGACCGACAGACTGAGGACGAAATTCGCACGCGGGAGATCAGGGTTCGAGTCTCGGTCAAGTCAAGTTATTTTTAAATATTAAAATTGACACCAACACACTAGACATGCCGTAAATAATAGCAATAATAATAATAAAGAGTTGAAAAATTAATAAAAATTTAATTCTATTCTAATGTAGTAAAATTTACTACATTGGAGTAAATTTCACATATTCATATAATTTTAACACTTTTCTACACAGAAAAAAAAAATTTCTCAAGAAATTTTCTGCATTATAAATTGAAGTCTGCGTAAGTAAAGTTCCCTAAATTTATTTTCCATGATAATTTTCTATTTCACAGAAAATCTACTGAATGCAAATAATTTTTCGATGTGCGAGAAAAGTTTGAGCAGCGTTAGTCAGTCTTAGTGAGGGAGATTCAGCGAGGCATCGCCAGGGAGGTTTGGTATGTTAATTACAGAGCAACGCGCAGTAACGCGCAGCATCCAGGCTCCGTCTGGACTTGGCATCGAGAGTCGGGGCGATTCGTCGTAGACGCCAAGAATCCAACTCCAACAAGAATCAAGAGTTGTTGTTCACCCTTACATACATGGTTATATATCTCATCTCCGTCGTACGCACGCGATTCACTTGATACCTAACTTGAGTATCGACCTTATAACCTCATGGGAAACGATTGTCCAACTCTTTTTAACCTCTTCCTCTTCCTCTATCCAACTCTTTCACTCTTTTTTATTGCTTCTTATTATTTTTCATTATTTTTTATTTTCATCTTCGCTAAACTTCACCGAATTTATTTTATACTCTCTCATCTTTAATTTTTCTCGTATCAATCTTGCCTTCTCAATGCCTTCTTTATTCATTTCAGTCTTCTTTATCGTATGTTCTTCATATATATGTATATATATATACATATATATACATATATATAACTACACTCGCACATGGCTAGAAAGCCGAACCACTTCAGAGATAGTCGGAGGTTTTAACGAGACCTTGCCAACGATTACAAGGATATTAAACGAGAGAAACTTAAACGCTAAGAGAGATGAACAAGAGTAAAATTATACCGATTCTTTATTACAATTTATCTTAATAAAGCTTTTTACCTTGACGTACCACTTTTCCCCGCCACTAAATTATTCTCCAATTGATTGATAAATTATCAAGTAATAAAATTTGAATTTCTATGCCTCGAATTTATGATATTATTTTAAATAACAAATTAAAATATTAAGTTATTAACTCATATTTATAGAAAAATAATTGAGTTATCAATGCTGGCGTCTGTATATAGACACTGACATAAAACATGGATTTTTTATAGCATATATTATATTTATCTTGTGTCAGATATTCAAACATCACTTATATAAGTGCCACAAGAAATTACGCTGGAAATTTTTAGTCATATATATTTTTAGTGCAAAAATTTGAAGATTTTATTCAAAATCGTTTTATGCATTGAAGTAATCTGTTCTGCAGGATATATGCAGTCGTAGATTTTTTTTCTGAATTTCAAAGTTTAAAAAAAGTCTATCGTTTTGAAGTCTAGAATAGTCGACGCGTTTTCTATCTTTTTTTAACGGGTTATTTAACATATATATGTTTTACTGCGAAAGAACACTGAACGAATATAAAATACTCATGAGGCTTCGATTCGAATTTGTACAAGACAAAATATCCGGCTTCGTTTTTTACATCGATAGTAAATTTTCTATATATATTTTAGTTAAAATATTACGTTGAAAAATTATGTAATATATCAGGTCTGGAAAATTTATGAGTTGGTTTTATATATAACATATATATATTAGTTTTATTAAAAATTCCCAACATCAGATAGATGAGAAGTGTACTAGAGCGCGATTTTTTAAATTTGATATTTTTCCTACACAAATGAATAGAATTTCCTAATTAAATTTTTCTTAAGGATATTTTGTCGTGCGGTTATTTTATCTGCGGATATGTAACGTCACCAGATATATATATATATGAAAAATGTCGATATAAAATACAAAAGCTGAGTACAGCTTTTTGAAGTAAAAAAAAATCTTAAAGACAATTTATATATTGGGGTTCCGTCGAAATTCGAAATAAATTGAACGTCCTTGACGTTAAGAACGTACTTTCGAGGTTTAAAGACGTAAATGGTGATTAAAACGTATTATAAACGTATTTAACGGCGGAAAACGTAAATAAGATTTTTAGCGTAATCGTAAAACTACAACTGCTGATAATTTTTATTTGTCGTCTTCTAGCTTCTATATAATTTTATGGTTTCTACTCAACCATCGATTTTTTAGATGAAATTCCCCATGAAAAAAAATAATATATAAATACAAATAGAACATATATAAAAATATATATTTTTTACATATTTTATATATTTTTTTTTATGGGGGACTCAATAGAATTTCAAAAATCTTCTGTCAAATTAGTCAAAGTTTAAAAATTTTAAATTCCAGCCAAATATATATTTAATTTCAACTCAGTTTTTCTTATATTAATACCTGCATCTATGTCTACCTGCATTAAGCCACTTGCTGTTCTACTAAATAAATAAATGATTGTAAAAACTCACCGCCAAAAATGAGGAACGTAACCCGTAGAACAGAGCTCTCTGCATTGACTACACGGCGCACCATGAACAGATGTCGGAGTATTGGACCACTGACCGCTGGTCTCTCTGGTTGAGAGCATTCTGAAACCAAATTAAATTATTAGCTATTATATACTTCATTAATAATAATTATAATAATAACAACCACCGCTCATATGAACCTCTTAATTGAATAATTAAGATAAAACTCTAAAATAACGTTGAAGTAAGCGCAAATTAATCAACATATCACTCGCGTATAAAAGAAAAGAATCAAGGGGTAAAGTGGCAATTGCGCGTGGCTAGCGATTTAATAACCAAAGTGCATAATTAACGGCTACGCGCTAGCACGGTGTCGCGATGACGCCAAGACTAGTACATTTACAGCACAGCTGTACCAAGTATAAACCACCTTGATCACCACGCGGCCTTCGATCGTGCTCGATTAACCGAGAATATGTAGTATAGGTATACAAGGCCCTACCACGGCAATTATCTTTTCTCCTCTCTTATATATACACATATATGTACTTATATATACCAAGTCAACTACTCGTATCTTCCTTGTTCCTTCATATACTCAATCCATTTTTGTTAATCCTTTTTCTTGATAAAAAAAAGCTAAATCCCCGATCTTGCAATAAAACCATGAAAAAAAAATATAACATACATTGAACTCAACTGCGTGGAGACCGTCGTTTGATCAGTATGCTCACATTATACGCCATTCAATGTCTTTTCCCTTGTCTCCACACCCAACCGAGATTCGTAGCTCGTCTCCGTCATTGTCATTGCATACTTATATATCAGCTATACCATTCTTCAGCTTTCTTCGGATTTCTTTATGTGTGTGTGTGTGAGTTGCGATCCACCATCAACAACGGGATCGACAATGAAATACGAGCCCATGAGCATCGCGATAAATTTGTTCGCCAGTCGATTTCTGCCTGCACCGACTCTTGCTGCTGCTGCTGTTACTACACCAGTGATTGTAGTGCAGGAGAATAAAAAATAAATAAGTACTACGCTCATCAAGGTTTAAAAATTAACAGTATAAATAATAACATCGCGATAATGTGGGCAATAAATAAATTCCCTCGACGATATTACAGACTGAAACTGTGAATCTTCACAGTTCACTTTTAATACAATAAATATCTATCAGCTTCTTAAACTAAACATTTATATTTTTTAATTCGTAAAACACGTCAGTGCTTAAATTTATTTTCATTTATTATAAATAGGGTAACTATATATTTAAATAATTTAATGATATAAAGCTTTATATTTTTATGGCAAATAAAATTTAAATCATGGATTTTAAAATTTAAATATAAAAATTTGAAAAATGTTCTTTTAATTATTTTCAGTAGATGATTTGAATATTAAGTGTGTTTAAATATAAGCAGTAGTCTCTCTACGACTTGTAGTAAAATTTTATAGTCGTATCAAGATCTTTAATTATTTGAAATTTAAAAAATGACAGTTTATACGGCTTATATATCGAATAAGATCGACAAGACTGAAAAATACCTTCAAGTCTTGACACGTAAATAGTTTATATATATGTATATGTATACATATAATATATGTATAGGTATCTTTAAGAAAATACCCACGCTCAAGAAGAGACTCAAGAGCTTGCGTGCAAAACTCTCTCCTCATCTTTCAATCGGATTAATACTCGAAGTAACGCGCACTTGTAGGAAGTAAAACATGTAAGAAGAATAACAAAAGTGCAGAAAAAGAAAAGCTAAAACGCGAGTAAGACACAAATAAGGTACTGCGTGCTTGTGTAATTAGTGAGTTTTTACCGAATTGTTGGTTCCTGGAGTCAGATATAGAAAGCAGAACTCATCATTTCTCGTGATTATCTTCGGTATGTTAATAGTTGTAATGTAACGCTCATTGTAGCTCTCTCTTGCTCTTGATGCCTCGTTATAAGTCGACGTTGTCACCGTCGCCTGCATCGACAACGTGTGTTGGTAATTCAAGAAACGACCAATTAACATTCCCAGAAAGGAATAAGTTTCTTGTTTTAAAGAAGCGTCTTCCGTGCGGTCTCTTCCGTAATTGCTGGAGAAGAGACGACCCGTACAGAAGTTATTAACAAATAAAAGTATAATTAATAATGTTGAGAATAAAGATATACATCATCAAGATCTTGACCATGTCTATTGAGGGCAAGGACATTCAAGCAGATGATTTCTGGTATTTAGTATCTCTACACTGTTAAAGAGCGGTGTTAAAATGAAATAACACCGGTGTAGGTGGTGTAATTTGACGGTGTTAAATCGCTGTAAAAAAAAATTACATGCATAGAAATTAGAAAAAAAAATGTTGCATATAAAAATGAAGTTTAAATTCAACACCGAAAATTTGAACACCTACACCTGGACTTGCCCCGGCTTTTTACAGTCTACGAAACTCTACCGAGCACATATATGTACATATATGATGGTTACTTCTCATCATCATGGGACGCAGTAAGTCAATACAAGTTCTACCATTTCCATGTTCAATGGGACAATGACCTTATATCTTTTCATGTATCGATAATTAATGCATCGTCGATCAGGTTTATCTTAACGTGTAAAGTCACTTGGTACATATACATATATACATATAAGATGTGAACCACCACTGGTATTTTATCATTTTTAAATATTTAATGTTCTTAAGGAATTCCGGTTCTTCCGCCAAACGAATGCTTTCCCTATCTTTAGTCACACACAAGCAGTAGTCGCAGGTTCATTGCAGAGTACTCTGCTGTGTCATCACGACGGCTGTCGATTGAGAAGCCACTGAGAATTTGTACACGGATTATTATCATTACGGTCCTATATTTCATATGAAAACGGCTCGTTAACGAGCCTAGCGCCTATTTTATTATGCATAATTAACGACACAGCATTAAAAATAATAATTAGCTCTGTGAAAAATACTTACATGCACTAGTGCTTTTAATTGAGAGTATATAACAAATTTACATACTTGGTTACTTGAGATGTGTAAGTAAAAGATGCAGCCGACCGTAGTTTTTTCTCATCCGACTTTCTCCTTTCTTCCGAAGATTATTGCAAGCCACTCAAGAACTTGTTTAATATTTGTCCACATGCACCAACAAATTATTCACATTTGAACTGAAAACATATATAAGACACTCTTAACATATATATAAACGACAAAACAGCACAAACTCATTAACAACCAACAATTACACTTTTAAAACCACTAATTGCAGTAAACAACCGAAATCCAGCAAAGTATTCAGCAGAACAAGTGTCCCGCGTATGTTTTAAACCCGCGAGAAGCTTTGGTATTTGATCAGGATGTTGTTCGATACCCCGGCGTTCGAGTCTCGACATTTCCAACGACATCATCTCTCTTACTCACGCGTACTATTATAAACCCTGAGTAACACTGGTTGGTTCACTTGTAGACAACGCTCTACTCCATTCTCAATATCACTTATTGACAAAGACTGAGTACACGCTATACATTTATATATTTATATAATTTAATTAAACCAAAAACGAAGGAAAGTAAGGATATAAAAAAGGTAATTGATGACAACTGGACAATGTCACTGAACCGGTAAAAGTTAATGGAACCCAGTGCGTACTGATGGAAAAATAGAGACCGAGTATGCGGAATATCACTTACTTACTCAGACATATTTATTATTTTTCTTTGTTTTAGATTTTTTATCTCCACTGTGGTCAATTGTATAATAAGTAAGCTCGTCAGTTGGGATTCTCGACGGCTTGTCTTGGACACAAACTACCACGGGAACAGTGCCCGTAAGCGGCTATTTTATCCTGAAGATCTAGCAAAACCATTAAAACACATCGTGCATTCCACACACGAGAGTATATAAGCTTCTTTACAATACGCGCAATCATTACCCGATTGAAAGCGTTATTTATTAACGTACATCACCGTACATGTACGACTCCAAAAATCTCGCGGAAAATTCGCGACGTCTTTTCATTTAACTAGATATGGATATATGTATATATGTATTGATCTTACGGTGAAATTTTCGGTGAGTCGAGACAGGTAAACGTTCACCACGCCGTAGAACACTTAAACTTGGACTCCTCACTCTTAAGATGAGGTCCCCTGGTTTCTCCTTCCACAGAAACTGTTCGCCAGCTACCATCTCCACCTGCCGGTCTGGAAACCCACCTCTCCTGGTTGCAACCGTTCACAAGAACTCACAGACAGGTTGGATTCATCGTCAAAGACAGTTAAATACGCTTTAACAAAACAAAATAGAATATTAACATTGAATTCATTAATACTTTAACAATTTTTTTTGAATATTTTACTTTACGTACATTTTTTTTTTACTGATAAATATTAATGTTTATTTGTTAATTGTAGTAATTGAAAAAATTTTAATTAAAGAAATTGAAGTTATTTTAAAAATAAGCAATTAATGTTCGTGAAATTTAAGTAGAGGAATTTAATTGTTTTTTATTAATGAAGAAAAGAAGGAAGAGTAGAGAGTAGATTGATGAAATTTATTAATTTTATTTATGTAATTTCGGTATTTATATTAGGGCATGTACTGAAACAAGATATAAAAGATGTACTGAGAATGTGGAGCTGAAAGTCGACAGCTGACTATTTTAGTGGTTTAATTACCAAGTTAAATGTAATTTAAAAAATTAGGAAAAATACATATGAGAATATTTTGAATATGACATGAGTTTTTTAAAATTTTTGAATTGGTATTTATCTTGTTCATTGAAAATGAATAAATTTAATGGCTGCTACTTTCAGCATTATACTGAGAATATATTTTTAAATATTTAAAACTATTCAGTTATTTATTTAAAACTTTATTTATATAGTCAATTTCTGATATTTAATATTTACTTACTTATTATTCACTTGTGTTAAAAATTTTTTTTTTAAATAAAAATGAGTATTTAGCAGACATCAAATTTAAAATTATTAATAAATAGAGTAAATAATTAATAAAATTAAATTTTTAAAAAATGCGCATTTAGAAAATTTTGAAATTAATAATTGCATTTTTTATAAATTTTATTTTTTTAATTATTTGTAATTTTTAAATTGTTTGATGTCTGCTACATTCTTACTCATGTAAAAGTAACAGATTCAAGACAACTTTCAAATTTTAAATAAATAAATTATTTTTAAAAATCCGCGTACTGATTTTTTGATTGTCTTAATACGAATTTTTAAATTTTTAGTCTACTTACATTTTAACTATTTATTCAAAAATTTTTAAATTTCCAAATAGCTCACATTCACTCATTCACTTGCACTCAAATTTTATTAAAACTTTGTATTTAAAATTCAAAATTTTTAAATAAATTATAATAATGAAATTTTAAAAAATGCATGTACTGATTGTTTATTTATCTAAATACGCAGTTTTAAATTTATACCCTATATACATATTATTTATTTATTCAAAAATTTGAAAATTTACCGTCAGTTATTCGCACGCATAATTAAAAATTTGTGGTTAGATAATTGCTACATAATTAATTAATAACCTGCAATAAATTTAAATTAATTACTCGAACTTACTTAACTACTGTATAAATTTGAAATTTATACTGACATATATTTATTTATCAACATGAACTTGGCCGAGAATTGTCTATTTTTTAAATTAGAACAAAAATTAATAAATGGGTATTTAAATATTTGAAAATCAATCCGCGCGTTTTTTAAATTTAATTATTTAAATTAATTAATTTATTTACTTAAAATTAATAAATTGTCTCTTCTGCTACAGACACTCATATTTATTATTTACATATCGTTCTATTGTATTAAATTAAAAGAAGTAGACCACGAAAGAACCGAGTAACTCAACTGACTATATTTTCGAATAGTTCGGTGATGATCGTAAGCTTCCGTAAGCACTCGATTTTACTAAGTGTATAAAGAAGAAGAAGGAGCCACCACGTGACAAGCAGTGGTTTCGACTGGTCACCACGACAAATGGTATGACGATGGCTGACTCGAATTACGAAAGAGTAGACGTTTTTTTCAGGGGCAATTTTCCAAGCAAGGCCGCTGCGTTCGCTAGAAAACGTCGCACATTTTCATTTTTATTATTCTGTGCATACAGCAGCAAACGTACCATGGTCTACGACATTAAGTGGATTATACCAAAGTTAAAAAGTCCAACCAAGCTATGGAGTTTTGCAAGTACCCTTACCTTTGCCGCAGTAGGAATTGTTTCGAAAATAATAATCAGTAAGTAAATATTATTCAATTTTATTTAAAACTTATTTTTTTTTACCAAATTAATTACTAAATTTACTTGGATCTAATGAAAAAAATAAATTAAATGATGTTTGATGTAAATATAACCTAAGTTAAGTTTTTTAAATTCATGATTTATAATTACGAGTGTGAATGTAGCAGACAAGAGTTTTTAAATTTATAGTTAATAAATTAATTGGAAAAAGTGAAATTTTAAAAATGCGCGCGCTGATTTTTAAATTTTTTTAAATCATCCTGAAAGTAGCAGACAACAATTTTCGAATTTTTTTTAATAATTTAAATTACAAAAAAAAATCTAAAAAAATGCACATGTAGAAAATTTGAAAAACTACAAGTGCTATTTTTTTTTATAATTTATCATTTAGAAAAAAATTCAAAAAATTATTAGACCTCCGCTCACTTCAGTGTCATTTTCAACTACGAATTTTTATTGTACTTAAATTTTATATATTTAAAAATAAAAATGAATGAAAATAACAAATATGAGAATTTATAAATTTGAAATAATTAATAAATAAAGTAAATAATTGATAAAATAAAATTTTAAAAAAATGGGCATTTAAAAAAATTTAAAATTAATAAGTGCATTTTTTGTAAATATTTTTTTAAAAATTATTTACTCTATTTATTTATAATTTTAAATTTGTTTTTCTGCTACACTCACACTTGAATTTTAAATAAATAAATAATGAAATTTTAAAAAATGCGCATACTGATTTTCAAATTATCTAAACACGCATATTTCAATTTTTATTCTACTCTAATAATGTTTTTATTTCTTTAAAAACAATGAAATAAAAAAAACAATATTTTTAAAAATTGGGTGTAGTTTTTTATGATCTTGAAGTAGACAATCAACAATTTTCGAATTTTATTTCCAATAAATCGATTACAAAAAAGAAAACTAAAAATATGCACATGTAGAAAATTAAAAAAACTACAAGTGCAATTTTTTCAAATATTTTTTTTCATAATTTAAAATTTAAAAATAAAATTCAAAAGTTAGACGTCGGCTAACTAGTATTATTAGTTTTTAAAATTTTCTACACATGCATATTTTTTATTTTTTTGTTTATTATTATTAACTGTCTGTTAATTCATGTGAATTTAGCAGTCACGAGAATTTACAAAATTTGATTCTATTCAAATCTTATTTATTTTCTTGTACAATTAAACAATTCAAATTGTCAGTTACATTGACACTCATTGTAACTTAATACTTTTAAAAATTGCAGATTGGCTTAATAAGACGACAGTCTATAACAAACACATACTCACAAATGCGTTGGACAAGAGGCCAAGGAATGTCCCACTCATAACAGTCTCCAACCATCATAGCTGCTTTGATGATCCTGGGATATGGGGTGGGTTTACGTCTGGTACGCCAGACACCTAGTCAAGTGCTGCTTACTTCTTGCTACTTATATTGTTGATTATTTATGGCACTGCTTACCGAGCCACCAGTGCAATCAATCACTTAAGTGATTATTAACTGTTCAGCGACTATATATAAACTTAATACTTTTGTGCCACAGGGTGAGCTTGACTGTAATGTCATTCTGTGATATCAAATACTTGATAAGTCTGTTGAAAAACACTCATATCCGTGTCCAAAAATCATCGGCATCTTTTGCTGTCATTTCTACAGTAATTAATGTCGTCTTTTTTTCTTCTTCTTTATTTCAGCAACTCTGGATTTTCGGCATGTACTGAGTAGGCGGACAATGAGATGGTCATTGGCAGCACACGATATTTGTTTTACAAACTCGTGGCATTCGTATTTTTTTATGTTAGGAAAGTGCATACCGATTGTCAGAGGCGATGGAGTCTATCAAGAAGCTATAAATTTTTGTATAGAAAAATTAGGCTGCGGTGACTGGATCCATGTTTTCCCAGAGGGAAAAGTAAATATGATTAAGGAACACATAAGGTTCGAATAAATGATATGAATGGCTTGTAATTTAATTTAACATGAGTTAAAGACTTATAGGCGATAATTAAATTTTAAAATATCAATCAGCAGATTCAATTCACAGGTTAAAATGGGGAATAGGAAGACTGATACTTGAATCACCTATCACACCTATTGTCGTGCCAATTTATCATCTAGGAATGGATGATGTATTACCTAATGAACCGCCTTACATCATTAAGTTTAATAAAAAGGTTACCATTAGTTACGGAGAGCCAATAGACTTTAGTGAAATATTAGCGGAATTACGGGCATCTAATGCTGATGAAGTGCAAGCGAGAAAAGTCATTACTGATCATATTGATGCTGAAATCCTCAGGTAAAATGTGGAATTTTTTTAGGGTGTGCGAATCTAGTCGAGTCGAATAATTGAAAAATTTTTGAATCAAGACAATTCTGACCAGCTTTCAAATTTTTTATCTTTATGATACTGAAGTTGACGTCTGATAATTTTTAGAATAAAAAAAAATATTTTTAAAAATTGCACCTATAGTTTTTTAAATTTTCTACATGTGCATATTTTTAGTTTTTAATTTTTTGTAATTGATCTGTTGAAAAAAAAATTCAAAGTTAATTGTCTGTTAATTTTAGGATTAATTTTTAAAGTAAAAAAAAAATTTTGTAGATTCGTGTCTGAGCTCAAATTATCTCGGATAAAAATTTGAATTATTGTAAAAAATATGAGAACTTTAAGTGATTAAAAATAAAATTTTGAAATTATTCTAGAAGTTGCGACTAATCAAAAATTCAAATTATTCAAAAGTTTGAATTATTCGATTCGATACTAGTTTGTTAGAAAAATTCAAACTATTCGCCCACTTCTATTATTTTTAAATTTACTTACAATAATTAACAATTTATATTTATTTTTAGATTAAAAACAAAAACCGAAGAATTGCATGTTAAACTTTGACGTTGCCATAACTCTTCCTAGTATTCAATTTTAATCAATTTCATGTAATTTAAATAACAAGGTCGACAATATAAACAAGTCGTTTTTATAAGTGATCGGCAAATTCAAATTACAATAGAATAAATTTATTTATTTATTTTTTTTTCATTGCGAACTTTAGTATAAACCATTGTTCAAAAATACTTTAAAAAACATGATACGGCATAAATTAAATTAAACGCGTCATAAAGTAACATGACATACTTTTTAATCATGCGTAAGTCTTATTCATTAACCTATTTAGCTATTAGTAATTATATTACATCGACATATCAACTATTTGTTTTTATCCTGTAAATAACATCACATCGTGTATATTTTTGGGTATAAAAAAATTATTAAGCCTAAAATAAAATTTATTTACTGCTTTTGATTATATACATCCATTTTTATAAATAATACACCATTAAAATGCTTCCAATTAATAAATAAAAGTAGATAAATTAATTTTATACATCTATATACACATATATATGTATATTTTTTAATGTTCATGGATTGAATACATAATAAATACATATTTTATATATATATTAGATTTATTTTTATTTACGATGTTTACGAGATTTAATTGTGTTGTTATATTTATTTAAATATATATAAATAATATTTTAGTAGGGGAGAGTGGGGTCAATTGAACCAAAAATACTTTGACATTTTTTTTTTATATGAATAAAAGCAAAATGATAGCTTTTTTTTTACAAAATTATAACTTATTATACAGACTATCATTTCTCACAAGCACATAGCTTAACGAATGATGAAAATTTTAAATAAATACGAAATTGTACAACTGCATCAAATGGTTCAATCGTCCCCTTTGCGGGGGCAATTGAACCACTAGTCGGGGACAATTGAACCATGAGTATTAGAACCACAAATGAATGACTTTAATGAATATTTTACTATTCATTACAGCTTAAAACTAAAATTACAACACTTCTAACAATATTTATTATTTTATATAACATTATATGTTATAACAATCACTTTTAAAACTTCTGTCAATATAATTATTTTTTTTCTTGGTTAGTTTAGCTTGTTTTTACATTCTGTCAAGATGCGCGCGCATTTCTGATGCTCACAGTGTCATTCGTGTGGTTCAACCGTCCCCGAGAGTACTGGTTCAATTGACCCCATATGATTTTATTTAAATAATTAGTTTAAAAAAAAATATTCAAGAACTATTTTACTAGAAGTAAAGCTAGAAATTTATGACTAATATATGTAAGAAGGTATTACAAAAAAAAATTTAAGATTTCATTTGAAAATTAAAAAATTATTAAGCAATTTACCAAGAGCTGAAATCAAGGTTTAGATACCTAAAAACACAAAAACTTGAATTTTTTAAAATTAAATCATCATATTGGTTCGAAATTTTGATCAGACTAAGGTTTAGTGTATTAAAATATAATTCTAAGACGGCGATTCATTTTTATATTTTTTTCGATTTTTTAAGCTTACTGGTTCAATTGCCCCTTGGTTCAATTGACCCCACTCTCCCCTAATATAATTTTTAGATAATATTCATAACAAAATTTTTTTTAAAATATTCGGCCGAAACCGTACACTAAAAAATTAGGAATGAATTCGGAGTGATCTGGATTTTATTTAAATCTGTATTCACTCCGACAGGGAATTTTAAATTTCAAACTCTCTTTCGGAGTGAATTTTACTCCGCATTCACTCCAATATTTTTTAACAGTAAAATTTTACTGAAAGATGCTGAAAGTTGGCTAAAAAATTATAATTTTTATCAAATTAGCTGACAATTGTATTCAGCCATAGTTTTTTTTTTTTTTTTAAATAAAATTATGGAACTCAAAATAAAACAGAAAATTTTCAAATTATTAGTAACAAAAATAAATATTTTTCAACATTTTAAGTAAGAAATTTATAAACATTCATATTTATTTCTGGGAATTCTACTACATCTTAAAATTATGATGTTTAGATGATAAATAAAAAAATATATGACGTACTGAGAACTTATGTGTGTAATATAAATGATAACACGATAATTTTTATGGTCTAAGCCGTTAATCGTATGAATGATAAATATTTATTTGTTTAATTCATACATCGTATGATCGGGCGATTAATTCATTTTATTCATTCGATAGTACGATAATGAAACAAATAACTTATGTTATTTTATTTATTATCGGGCGAATAGACAATTTTCGAATGGAAAACAAATTAATCATCCGATTATCGGTCAAGATAAAAAAAAATAGTCTGATTATCGGGAAAATGGTTATTTATTATTCACTCGTTTAGCGAATGACTAGCAGCTGACAATTGTGCAATTATAATTCGTAAACACCTTAAATAACTGTTGTATATATTATTTATCGGAATTATTTTCTTAAATCATTAACAACAAAAAATATAATCTTTCTCTTTTGGTTATCAAATCTTCCAATAAAATGAATATAACATTTTAAGGACAATCTCAGACTGCTTTCACTTTTTAAAAATATTTAATGATCTTAAGTTGTCATAATATTTTATTAATTAATTTCAAAAAAATTAAAACCTTAATTGAAAAGAGGGAAAATTTTACCGAGACAGATTTTTAAAAGATTACCACAGTTGTCATCAATCAGGAGTTAACTTTTAACGGCCACATGGAGCACTAGTCGCCCCAGGCTCAAAAAAAGTAGAATTAGAGGTTCTATACCTTTCAAATAAATTGGTCAAAAAAAGGAAATTACCCCGTGTGGCCTGGGTGAGGTGTGACCGTTAAGGATTTAATGAAATTTGTTAAATATATTTTAGCCTAAGAAACTTGACATTCAAAATTCGAAAATTTACATGAAGATCTTACTGAAATTTATTTTCCAAATTTCGTTAAACTTCTAATTGACATCCTGTATATAATTTTTTTTAAAAAACTGTCCCAGTAAAATTACCTCTTTTTAAACTAATGCTGCATTTTTTCAAAATTAATTATCAAAATTCGAATACGACCACTACAATTGAAAGCTATTGAATATTTTTAAAAAGCGAGAGAAGGGGGTGTCTGAAAATAGCCTTAAACTAAAAATCTTCAATTAACATCAAATTAATTTACTCTACACGGAAAAAACATTTCAAAATTTAGTTGTTAGTCGAACTCCATTAACTCGGAGCTTCCCCTGAATCTTGACCCCCACTCCAAGCTACACTCTCCCACTCAATGATACACTTTTGTGTGTCGTGTATATTTATGTATGCATCATTCATGTAGATGTAAGCGCGCATGCGTATAGTTTACGTTTTAAAAAAGAAGGGGCATCCGTTAACTCGAAAATTTCCGCTCCGTAAAACTCCTAGTTAATGGAGTTCGACTGTAACTCGAAACTATTAACGAATCCAAATATTAATTTTTTTTTCCGAGTAATTAATAACATTGAATACTTTTTTTTCTGAAAAATATATAAATTTGTTTAGATAAAAAAAAATGGTTTTTAATTCATGCAAAAATTTATATTTATATTAGATCATTGGCATATTAACTATATGGTAAAATCAACTATTATGTAATTTTAATAGTGAAAGCTATTACGTTAATTATTATTTTAGGTACATATTTTTTGGATTTATTTTTATGAGAAGAAAAAGAGTTTATATGTATATTAAATGTGACAAGACTTGACTTTAGTGGCTAGGCAATTAAATTCAACCTTCACTATTATAATCATATATACTTATATACAGTATAGCCGTTAAATTATTAAAATGCTAATTATTTCCATTAGTAATTTTGCGTAATTTAGCTTTGTTAAAGTTACATATACTGCCTAATAAGGCAGACCGATCATTCGCACCTGAACTTGGTGTATCTGCAGCACCGCTAGATGCTTCCGTGAATGGCACATTATTTTTTTCATTATTTTTTACGGACGTTGCGTTGCTTGATATTTTCGTAAAACCTATAAATTAAATATCATAATTATTACCTATTATTAATATCAAAATTTCACCTTTAAACAAAAACTATTTATATATAATATATAACTAAGATCCTTACACTTTTTGAAAATATTCAATGACTCCAGTATTTTTTTTTTTTAAACTAAAGCATCAATTAAAAAAAAGACGAGCTGCAATTTTATGAAGATATAGATTCAAAAAAAATTATTTACAGTTGACATCAATTAGGGGTCAAACTGAACTAAATTAAATTTCTTTTAATAAAATAAATTTCAGTAAAATTTTGATGTCAATTTCATAATTAAAATTTTGTGGACTAAAACTTGCTTGCTAAATTTCATTTGACTTCTAATTGATGACAATTGTAAGTAAGTTTGTTTTAAATCTATAGTCGACGAAATTGTCCTCTTTTCAATTAATGCATCAATTTTTTTAAAAATTAATTAATTAAAGTTTGATACTCTTATGACAGGAAGTCATTGAAAATTTTTAAAAAGTCTTTAATTAATAATCATGCAACCCTAAAAAAAAAAAATATAAAGACACAAATGTTAATAAATAACATCGTCAAAAATAATTTGACGGACCTACATTAAGTCATCGAACGTCGCAAACGCCATCAACTTCTGTGCCCAGCTGATTAGTAAAAGTTCAAGTTATGTACAATATTTATAAACTTAAATTATTAAATTAATTAGTAAAAAATTTACCATGTGACGGAGGGGTAAAAGTACCAACGCTAGTTGTCGTGGATGTACTCGTAGGACTATCAGACCTCTCTGGACTTTTGCCATTAATTTGTTTAACTTCACTAGCAGCAAGTTGACTCGATTGTTGCTCCTGAGCCAACTTGGTTTCTTTTTTCTAATAAAAATACACAACATAAAATTACCTACACACAAATTAATAATAATCTTAATTACCAATTTTTGTTTTCGTTTTTTCATCTCCTCTTCTGAACTCATCAATTCCTGAACCTTGACAAGTCTCTTTTGATGCCTTACAACTTTCTGTTCATCTCTCAGTCTTTGCTCCGCCTTGTTGGCAGCTTCCAACAGAGCATCTTTAAGATGACTACTTAATTTAAAGTGCGGCTTTTCAATGCTACCTGCTGATAACGCGGAAGCACGTCTAGGATTTTCAAAAAACGGATGCTCTATAAGCCGAGGAATAGTCGGAAGATCTTGTTTCAGTGCTTCAGGCGACAGTATCACTTCCAGAAGATTTTTCAGGTGAACATCACAGCAGGGAATGTCAGTGCAAGTCGCCTCCAAAAGCGGCCTACCAAAAGCCATTTCATACAAGACATGACCGAAGGAATAGACGTCAACTTGAGTGGTAGCATGGAGTTTTCGCCGTTGAACGACATAAGGACGATAGAATGCTGGTAAACCTAGTAATCCATTTTCTATATCTAGTAATTTAGCTCCTGTTGGTGTGATAAGAACATTTCCGGTGTGTAAATGTCCGTAAGGCAGTCCCTTTTCTGCGAGATAACTCAATGCCTCAAGAATCTGATACGCGTACGTCGCAATTTCCGATGTCGTCAGTGACTTTGGCTGCTTTGGATTACCGTACTTTTTGATGAACGGCTGCTTTGGTTTCGAGTTGCAGAGAACGTCGCGCAGGGTGCCGTTGCTATAAAAATTTCTGATTGTCAGAGCACCGTTTTCTGACACGTGCTGATGAACTACACCCTCGATGCAATGATGCTTCAAAGTTACGAGACTTTTGAATACTCCGTGAATGTCTCTGTCGTGTAAGTGCTTGTCAGGTCCGAATTCCACCCAAGCTAGAAGCAGTTCCTGCTTCACATTCTGTCGATTTTTTACAGTGTAATAGTGCTTCCTTAATCTCCATCCCATATCCGCTATCGGCTTTCCGATTTCGAAATTAGCATCACTTCTCAGTGCTAAAGACACTTGTTGCAATGCTATTTCTATAAAATTCATTATTTTTGTAAATTAACATCCGTTAATTTATATTATTAATAATATTAATAAAATACACATCTATGAAATATTAAGTATACTAAAAATGTCAACAATCTGACGGTAAAAAAAAAAATTTTACAAATTCAAGTCAAATTAACAATAGATATAAAATTTTGCCTGAAAATTGACAACTTTTCAAGTAAATTTACATTCTAATTCGGGTAGTAAATTTACATCAAATTGTATACCCTGATAGCCACTTTAACCGTAAATTAACTTCAATCTACTACCGTATTCTGAAGCCAAAAGAAAGTGTTGGAGAGCAAGTTGCCTTTAAGTTGACAGCAAATTGTCTAACTTGAATCAATTTGACTGCAAGTTACTGTCAGACAATGACGTTTTGATTGAAAGTTTCACTTTAAATTGACGGCAAATTTTTGCCAAATTACATTTAGATGGCAGCAGTTAATTAGCATCAATTTGCACGCATTATTCAGCCACTGCTTACCAGAAATTTGTCATTAAGTTAGTCATAAGTGTTTCACTGCAGAACTTACTGAGCAATTATACTTGAAATGTGGCTGTCAGAGTAGCGTTCTATACAAATTGTCATCAAAAACGTAAAAGTCTTAAGTTGACGGACATTTGACGAAAAATTCAAGGAAACTTTTGTAAAGTAAACTGTGCTATTAGGGTGGATACGAATAATGAACTATTTAAATGATAAAGAATTAACTTTACTTACCATGTAGTGGAATGGCATAATTATTGGGATCAAGGAAGTGCTTCATAGGCAACGACGAAGCTAATATGGGATTCATTAGTACGACGTTCAAGTAGTTTTGCAAGGCGATTTGTCGTTGTGATATGAATTCTACATCCATATTACCAATGATTTTTTTAGGTGGCAAAGGCAGGTCCAAGCCCGATGCAGAAAGTGCTCCATTGAGTTGGACAAAATCATTGTATCGTCTGCTAACACGCCAGGATTTTTCGGGTAAAGGACCTCTCTGTGTTCTGATTACGTATTCCTGTAAATAAACGAATAAATAAAATAAATAGAATTTAAATTTTAAAAATGAATAATAAATTTACTGTACCGTATGACCATCGATAGTTCTTGCATTTTCAATTACGCTGGTCAATGTTTCTGTATCATCTAATAACACTTTATTTGTGTGTTTTTTCTCAAATAAAGCCATTGATCATCAATCAGTTGATAAAGAAAGCCCGTGCGGGGCGGATTGCGATAATCCCAATTTTCTAGCGGCCCCATAAATTACGTACCAGAGATTCATTGCAACATATGAATACCAAAACACTTTTTTCTGTATGCTTATCCTTTATTTTAGCTGCTGAATAATTCAACTACTGACAGCAATTGTTTGTTTATTGTAATAATAAATTACTGTCGCATTGTTGTAAAAGTCTTGACAGTTTTTACCTTTCATCAGCTTATTATTTTATTTTATTTATTTATTTTTACTTACTTCCATCACACGGTAATTACTGGTATTACTGGTAAGTACTTTGACAGTTTTGCCAACTTGATGACATCTTCATTGCAGTGAAGGTTTTCCTTGTTAACGTCGGATGTAGAGGCGGGAAAATTTGAAATGAAAAAAAATTATTTTTGTTTATAAATTTTTTATACTTGAGAAATGTCAAAGTCAAATTAGTAATTTTTTTTAAAAGATTTGAATCTGAGTCTGGTAAAAATGAAACAAAGTGTCAGAAAATTTTTCTTATGTGAAAATGGAATTGACAAGTGGGAATTTTTTTAAATTTTGAATGAATAAAGTGTGAGTAGAATAAAAATAAAAAAATGCGTATTTAGATAAATGAAAAATGAGTATGTGCATTTTTTAAAATTTTCATTTAATTGTTCATTTATGTAAAGTTTAAACATTGTCTCATATCTGCTACATTGATACTCATGCAATAAACGTTAAATTTTAAATGAGTGAATGTAGCAGACAGACAAACTTAAAATTACAAATAAACGAATCAAACAATTCAAAATATAAAAATTTAAATAATGCACATACTGATTTTCAAATTTTATAACCGCGCATTTTTGAAATTTTATTCGATTCCATTTAATTTACTAACTTAAAAATTTAAAAAATTGACAGCTGTCAGCTACATTCACACTCATGAAAGTTAAAGGCCGCTACTCAAGTTTATTTCCAACGTAAAAAAAGAATATTGATTGGTCGACTGTAACTTTATTACAATCAATCAAAATTTTTATTTATAAAATTATATAAAAACTTTTGATGACTACAGTATTAATAAAAACGTGTAGTGTTTCTTTTTCTTGGTGTGTCTCTTAGTTGATGATTTAATTTCTCGACATGAAATTATAAAATACGCACCGTGAGTGCCATCATGTCTGTACTCATCATATATCACTGCAGAATAAAACTATCAGTGTTTCAATACTCGAATTATTGCAAATAAACTGGTAAATATTTTTTTATTTATGTCATAGCGCACTATCTATTCATTTGCATGCTACTGTCTCATTACGATACAAATAAAACAAAATCTATAAAATACTGATGTTTTGTAGAAAAAACAAAAATATACCAATGAAAAGTTTAAAGTTTAAAAAAAAAATTAATTACTGAGTATTAATTTTTATTAATTTTTAAATTAATTTTTAAATGCGCATTTTTTAAAATTTTCATTTTATTAATTATTTACTCTACTTATTAATAATTTAAAATTTGCCCGTCTGCTACATTTAAACTCATTGATTACTGAAGTGTATATACAAATAAATATGTTCTTATATGTAAATCATGTCATTGACATTTAGAAATATCTGACATTTAATTGCTGATAATTATCTGGAGATTTCGTAGTGAAAAAATTAAAAAAAACTTTTTTGTAGCTGATACGTGGATCTGGTGCAGATACAAGGCCACGGGCATTGAGCTTTCCACCGATTTTTGACTGCAGACTGTGTTAATTGACCAGACAAATCATCAGCTTGAATTGGTTTGTAAAGAAAAGATTTAAAATACAATAAAGAAAGAGGGAGAAAAAGAGAACGATGGAGAAGAGTAATGAGACGAATGCTGATGATATTGATGACAATAAGGAAGCTGATGCATCCACGAGTCCTGATGTAGAAGATAATGATTCTGAGGAACACTATGGCTGTGATCATTACAAAAGAAAATCAAAATTTGTGGTTAATATTTTTTATTTTATTTATTGAGACTTAATATTTACACGTGATTGTTGGCTAACAAATATCACGCAAGCGAATAAAAATGGATCAATAATTAGTCCAGGATGATAGTATATATCTATATATGCACGGAAAGAAGGATTTCTTGGTGCAATAAATATTTTTTATTGTGAAGTGAAGATTTGAATTTTTTTTTGATGAGAAAAAAAAATTTTTGACGCAAAAATTTACTTCGGGAACTCGATGGTTTCTGTGACGCTGCTAAATGACTACGAATTGTAGAATTCAAAGAAATAATTTTTTTTTTTCAGATAGCTGTAACTTCTTGAAAAATGGACAAGTTCAGACGTTTTTCTTTTTTCAAAATTTTCAATTTCAAATGTAGCTTCCGGAAAAAAATGCAAAACAAATTGAAGATATTAAAATCTATGAAATTTTTAACTTTGTTTAAAAAATCACATTTTTATTGAAAACTAATCGAGATATCGAAAAATTTTATTCTTAAAAAAGTATTATTTCGTCGAGTTCTTCGGTAATTTTCGACGCCATGGAAACTGTAGAACTCAGCTCATAAAATTTTTATTGCAGGCAAAAAAAAAAATCTCCTGAAAATTTGAGCCCTTAATTTTAATTTTAAAATTTAGTGGTTTGATTTTGAAGTTTTTCCATTTGAAAAGCATGGGAACAACAGGTTCCGTTAAAACTGATCCCAGTCAATTGATCCTACAGACTAGATCCAACTGACAACTGATCTAATTCATCAGTTTCATCAAGATTTTCATAACTTTCATTATCATCACCTTCAAAACCTTCATCTTGATAGTTTTCAACCGGATGTCAATGGGATCAGTCGACACCACACCGGAACAATATCACATTTTTTTTTTAAATTCCTACTCGAAGAATTTTCGAGAACTCAACTCGCTCGGGCTCATTTTGTAGGGCTTAAAGTCGTGTATAAAAATGTTCAAAGTAAAATAGATGAATTTTCAAAAGTTCAATAGAAAGTTCAAGAACTATTTATAGAAATAACAAATTGTTCAATTTTAGTCCAGTCCTCTTAATGTCAATTAAATGACAAAAATAATTAATATCTTTATAGGGTAGAAATAGCATTTGCGGTCCCTGCTCTATTTTGTAGACATTAATTATTCTATTTCAATTAATGAAAAAGTTAAAAAAACTTTCGTTTCTACTACTAATGAAATTGTCTTTGCCCGAGTTAAAAAAATAAATTATGTTATTGCGTACATTACAAATTTAAATAAAATTTTTTGAGTGGCCAAAAACGGCAGCTGCTCTATTAGAGAGTCCACTAATTAGTAAATTATATTTACAGACACCCTGCTGTAACAAAGTATACACATGTCGGTTTTGTCATGATGAACAAGAAGGACATACAGTTAATCGTAAAGAAGTTACTGAATTAATATGCGTGCTGTGTGACACTCGTCAACCCGTACAAGCCACGTGTCAGAATTGTCATTGTCGATTTGGCAAGTACACGTGTTTAGAATGTAATTTATTTGATGATGAAGACAAGAATCAATATCATTGTGATGGATGTGGAATTTGCAGAGTTGGTGGAAGAGATCGATTTTTTCATTGCGAAAAATGTAATATGTGTTTGCCAGTACAATTACAGAACGGACATAAGGTAAATTTACTTCAATACACTGGAACAAATTCGGAGTGCCCATGGATTTTATTTAAATTAGACTCGGAGTTTTTAAAAAATTTACTCTGCATACGGAGTGAATTTCGAGTTGAATGATAATTTGTTTCTTTTTTTTAGTGCGTAGAAAATGTTTCACATGCAAATTGTCCTGTATGCCTGGAAGACATTCACACGAGCCGCATACCTTGTCACATTCCTGATTGCGGGCATTTACTTCACCGTACCTGCTTCGAGGAGCTTTTACACTCCGGGCACTATGCCTGTCCTACTTGTCAAGTTTCTCTTCTTGACATGACAGATCTCTGGAGATTTCTAGACGTTGAGGTATCACTTACTCCAATGCCACCGGAGTACAAAGATTACAAAGCAGAAATTTTATGCAAAGACTGTCATGAGGTAACTTTATTTTTATTTTATAAATTATTAATTCATAAATTTAATGCAATTATTTTTATGTAGGAATCAACTGTTAAATTTCATGTCGTTGGACTAAAATGTTTAAACTGTGGCAGTTATAATACATGTAGAATCAAAGGCTCACCGTGTCCAGGTACTGAAATTTTATTCATAAACTAATCTAATATAAGTTTTTTTTAAATTTTTTTTAAAACGCGGGAATTAAAAGTATTTGAATACAGTGTATTTATTTATTGATTAATTAATTTGTTGATAGATCCTGATAATCTTGAAGGAGCGGCTAGTGGAAGCGGTACTGGCGATCAAGAACAACCTGCCGACAACGGATCTCAATAAAATGTTCCGGAAGCTAAATGATTTTATTATCTAAATTGATAAACAAAATCTGATGGCTACTACATAAGTCAACTAAATAATTTAGTAAACAATTTCCCGTTATTTACTTCAACACCAGACGGTGAAGAGTTAGATAATTTTGTGAATACTTTTTATCGTTTTACAAATTGTTATTAATATATTTAATTATGTTACACGTAATATTATTTTTTAAAATTTTAAAAAATATTTGAAAGCACTGTAGCCAAACATTCTGTTGACGCTTTGACTATTAAGTTTTTTTTTTTAATATTAATTAATTACTTTAATTTGACGTTTGAACTTTAATAGTTTTGCTAATTAATCATGAAGAAAACAATCAAAGCATCGATTAAAGATAAGAATCTGCATTTATAATCTCTGACTTTTTTTAATGGTAAATTTGAAACAGTAATTCCATTTTGTCATTCCATAAATATTATTATCATTCCGAATGTAAAATATTTAAATAAATTTGAATTATTGTTATTTATAAATATGATAGCGTATAAGCATAATAGTGTGCGCGTGAATTAATTGTAATATAAAATTATGCTCCATTTCTTCGAAATGAAAAAACAAAAAAAAATTGCTCTAGAAAAATAAAATTTTAGTATTTAAAAAAAATTCAATGGAAATAAAAAATTATTTCTTCCTAAGAATATTAAGAAAAATTATCTGAAAAATGGTTGACAATTTTCCCGCTTTTTATTTTACTTAAATGAAAGACTTTTGAAATCTCGAAATCAGTCAGAATTTTTTCCGAGGGCTTGATGTTGAAAATTAAGTTTTCGAAAATCGAACCAAAGCCAATAACTTCCGTTCGTTTTTAAAATTTTAAATTTTCTTGGCGGGAATTTTGAAAAATTGCTGGCCTAGAAAAATGAAATTTTAGTATTCAAATAAATAAATCAGTGTATCAGTTGAACTTGCAGGCCAGCCACAAAACTTCCCGCTGTCAAATTGTTGTCAATAGATTTTCGAGCTTGAAAATACTTTTGTATGCCGTATTTTTAGAAAAAAAAAAAAACCATCTATTATCATTTTTTTTTCAACATCTCAAACGAATTGACTGATGAGACGACGTGGCAATACGCGGTTTATTAAGTTCTACAACTGATCAGATTTTGAAATCGATTTATCTAGTCGTTTTTGAGAAATTAAAAAAAAATCTAGTTTTCGGGTAATGATTCTAACAGCCAGGACCGAGTACCCAAATTTGAACCAGACATGGGCCAGTATAGGCGTGCCAAAGCTAGGGCAGCTGCTGCATGCACGAAAAAAAATAATCGGTAGCAGCTATCGATTATATTTTTTGTGTGAAGAACTCGAATATTTTTTTATTATTTAGCGGTTAATGGTCAAGATCATGACATATATACAAAAAATAAATGACATATATGAGGAATTTTCCACACGACTGCTCAACGTTGTATTTGCTTACTATTTATTTATCAAGGGTCCAATAAGTTTTCATTGATAACGCGTTGGTTTTGTTTGTTCAAATAACTTTTTTTATAATATTAGACCTGACATTGACTTCTAGATAACATTTTTAACATCAGCGATTTGCGGTATATCACAGTATATATATATTTAATGGATGTATACAAAAGCCTTGAGAACTAGATAGATATAAAAGCTCATATTTTGATCGATATTGCCGCAGACGTCTTCTTCATCTCCAGCATCGCTCGAGTGTTCCAAGTTCATATTGTGCTGTAAGTATATTTTTAATTTGTTCATATTTTTATATTAAAGCTGCACTTTTATTTTATTTTGTAAAAGTTACTTCTCTTCCCATAAATGATCCGTATAAATATAGCACGCTTGCATCGACGTATTGGCTTCATACGGAGTGAAGCTTATGGTAACCGTTCCTAGTACGTTTATAAAATATCATTCCATACCGTTATGGCGCGCACAGAAAGCTTTATTTTTTAATGGAAATTAAAAACTTTTATCATGGTGGGCACATTTTTGGAAAACCTATAAATGTCGGGAGTCGTAAATATACTGAAGAAGTCAGGGAATTGTCAGAAAGCTGGAAAAATTTTCACTCTGCTTATTGTTGATTGAAAAAATTTAACAAATTTTAATTTCCGTCAAAACTGTTAAAAAAGTGACGCGGTGCGAAAATTCAAAAGTTTAAAAAAATAAATTTTCTCATGTTAGTTAAACCGGAAATAGAAAATTGCGATGCGGCAGCTGTTAATATTAATATTAAGAGCTCAAACTTTCAGAGTATTTTTTTTTGTCATTTCTAACAATATTTTCGATATAATGAAGAAAAAAAAAAGTCGATTTTTTTGAATTAGTCTAATATTTATCTTGTATATAATTGCTGCCATTCGATTTATGCCTTGGCATTAAAAAATTTAAATAAATAAAAAATATTTTTCCACTAGAAAATACATATTTTTGTGTTAAGTAAAATTATAATCTCGATAAATTTTTTTTTTGTACAGAAATCGTGATAAACAACAAAAATGTTCAAAGTGTTGATGCTCTCACTTTTGATGATCGCGTTGGTAGCAACTACTAATGCAATTGAGGATTGTACAGGAAGATGGGTACGTGATTGTAATTATATTTATCCAGTGTTCCTAATAGACGTTTATTAATACAAAGTAAATTAAAAATTTTTCATAATTAATTATACTAAAATTTGTTTTTTAGTGCCACCCGCAACAGGGTTGCCGCAGTGGCCTTTTTTTTATTTTTTAGTAGTTAATGCTCAAGATCATGACACATTTACAAAAAATAAATGTCATATATGAGGAATTTTCCACTCGACTGTTTAACGGTGTATTTGCATATTATTTTTTTATCAAGTTTCCAATAGGTATTCAAGTCATATTTCATGATAACGCGCTGTTTTTGTTTGTTCAAATAAATTTTTTTATAATAGACTTTACATTGACTTCTAGATAATATTTTCAATGTCAGTAATTTGCGGTATACCACAGTATATATGTAATTTATGGATATATACAAAGTCCTCGAGAACTAGATAGTATAAAAGCTCATGTTTCGATCGATATTGCGGCAGACGTCTTCTTCATCTTCAGCATCGCTCGAGCGTTCCAAGTTCATATTGTGCTGTAAGCTTATATTTTTAATTTTTTCATATTTTTATATTAGATCTGCACTTTTATTATGTTTTGTAAAAATTACTTCTCTTCCTATAAACGATCCGTATAAAAAAAAATTGGTCTGTCGGTTGACCCTGCGGGCCAGCCCCAAAACTTCCCGCTGTTTTCGAGCTCAAAGAAATCGAAAATATTAATGTGACTATATTTTCAAGCTCTTCGAGCTCGAAAATCTAATTGCATGCGATTGTTTTTTTATGAGTTTTTCAAACTCTAACAAGTTATGCTAAATGCTAAAGTTTAAAAGATTAAGAATCGAAAATCATTAATGAACAAGCGGTTTTTAAATTTTAATTCCCGATTATGTTAAATAAAATAAATATGTTGATGCAGAAATCAATGTCAGTGATCAAAATCAAGATTTGAATGAGTTTTGGCTTAGGTCAGAGCAATAATATATAAAATATCCGAGAAATTCATTAAGAACTGTGTTTTTTCAATTTTTTCGTTGATAATATGGTTTAAACTAAAGAACAAGTTTGACGGCATTATACGATGATCAAAAGAGACCATAAAGAGGAAAAGTTTGTAAGATTTTAGACACATTTTAGTACAGTACATTTTGATTTTTCTGGAAAAAATAACATACAATGTTATTTTTTTAACTTTTCAACACTGATATCTTTTGAACTAATTAACCAATTTTGACGTTTGAGGTGTCAATAGGCGCGTTTTATTGAATTCTAGAGCTGATTAAAATTTGAAAGCGATCGATTCAGCCGTCTTGAAGATATTTGAAAAAAACCGTTTTTTACCATTTCTTTCTCCAACGATATCTTCCGAACAAATTAACCGATTGAGATGTTTAAGGCGGCATTCGACGCGTTTTATTGAGTTCTAGAGCTGATTAGATTTTGAAGTCGATCGTTCAATTCGTTTCTGAGAAATCAATAAAAAACTAAAAAAAAAAATTTTTTTTTTCGTAATTCGCCAATATTTTCGAGTCTACTTGATCAAACGATCTGAAATTTTCAGGAAAGTTGACGGCCAACAAGCTCCTTCAATCGCCGCCTTAAACAACCAAATCGATTCATTAGTTAAAAAGTTATAGACCATTCACACACATACATACACACACACACACACACACACACACACACACACACACACACACACACACACACACACACACATACATACATACAGACACTCGGACATCATTCTGAAAATAGTCAGAATAGCTTCCTAGGACCTCAAAACGTCGACATTTGATGGAAACTCGATTTTCGAAAATCGGGGTGAAAACAATAACTTCCCGAAATTTTTGAAAATCATCGATTTTCTAAGCGGGAAGTTAAAAATTCGTCTGTCGGTTGAGCCTGTTAGCCAGCCCCAAAACTTCCTGCCCATTTCGAGCTCCTTGAGCTCGAAAAATTGTTGTAGATACATTTTCGAGCTCGAAAATACTTTTGTATGCCTTTGTTTTCGAAAGACGACGTTTTTCACCATTTTTTCTCAAACGATATATCTCGAACGAATAAACCGATTGAGACGTTCAAGGCGGCGAACGGCGCGTTTTATTGAGGTCTAGAGCTGATAAAATTTTGTAAATGATTGGTTTGGTCATTACGACGATATTCACAAAAAACAGTTCTTTACTCTTTCTTTTGTTGACGATATCTTACGAACAGATTATCCGATTGAGACGTTTTTGGCGTCAATCGAAAGTTTTTATCGAGTTCTAGAGCTGATTAAATTTTGGAATTGATCGATCTAACAGTTTTCAAAAGATCAAAAAAAAAAAATTTTTTTTTTTCGTATTTCTTAAATATCTCAGAGACTATTAGACTAAATGATTTGAAATTTTCTGAAAATCTATGTTGAGAAGAAATCTTTCGAATGCCGCAAAAAAAATGTAAATCGGTTCATTCATTAAAAAGATATGAGAGGTTTACACCCACCCACCCACCCACATACATACACCCATACAGACATCGCTCTGAAAATGTCTGAGTAGCATCCTCGCACCTTCAAGCGTCAACATCTGATGAAAATCCAATTTTTGAAAATCGGCGTGAAACCAATAACTTCCCGAATTTTTTGAAAATCGTCGATTTTCTTAGCGGGAAGTTAAAAAATAGTGGATTTTTTTGAATCAGTCTAATATTTATCTTGTGTATAATTGTTGCCATTCGGTTTATACCTTGGCATTAACAACCTAAATAAATAAAAAATATTTTTTCACTACAGAAAACATTTTTTTGTGTTAAGTATAGTTATAATCTCGATAAAATTTTTTTTTTTGCAGAAATCGTAAAAAACAAAAAAAATTTTTAAAATGTTCAAAGTGTTGATGTTCTTACTTTTGATGATCGCATTGGTAGCAACTGTTAATGCAATTGAGGATTGTACAGGAAGATGGGTACGTGAGCGTAATTATAATTATCCAGTGTTCCTAACAGATGTTTATTAAAGCAAAGTAAACTAAAAATTTTTTATAATTAATTATACTAAAATTTGTTTTTTAGTGCCACCCGCAACAGGGTTATAACTGCTGTCAACATTATATGTGCACAAACTGGTTCACAGAAGGAAGTTGCAAGTATCCTTTATGATACCAGTTATTTTTCTGATACAAAAAAAATGTATGTGGAATCAATAACTTAATAAATATACCCATAAAAAATTTTGCAAAATGATATTTTTTTAACAATTCTACTAAGCGTTTAAATCTCTAACTTTTCAAGAATTGACTCTATGAAATTTTTCAATCAGACCAAATATATAGGAAACTTAATTCCCTACAACTTTGATGTCCATAAAAAATGCGGTAAAACTGATAATTTCAAAGATATGAGCATTTTAAGTTTTTGAAAACCAATATAATATTTTTCATGTACTTCAACTAATTGTTTAAATCTCCGTAACTTTTTAAGAATTGATTTTATAGAATTTTTCAATGAGATCAAACTTGTAGGAAATTTAATTCCCTAAAACTTTGGTCCTTATAAAATATGTCTTAGGATTGATAGTTTAGACGATATGGGGATTTGAAATATTTGAAAAAAAATTTTATAAGGTAACTTTTGAACAATCTACGGAATCTACGGATTGAAATAACAAAAATATGACAATTTTCATTATTACAAAGGTTCAAATTATTTTTAAACTCTTAGGTAGACCTTTCTATCGCCATCCTCCTTACGGTATTATATAAAATCACTTATATTACTTATATTTATTAGAAAAATTTACATTGTTTTGTGTTATTTTTATCAATTTCCTACACTTTAGTTACTAGGATCTTATAAGTATCTAGTGTTAGAGGCAAACATAGAGAAAATTCTTTCTGTCTTGTAGCAGAACACGCGGAAAAATTTTAAATATAGATCTTTAAGGTATAATCACTTGGAACTTCAAAAAAAGTGAAACCGTGATTGTTAACAAGTACCCTCAATTTCTCTCACCTCGTAGAAATTTACAGGTCACGTTGAATGCCACCTTGGAGATCAAAATCAGTTCACCTGTTCAAAAGTTATAGAAAATTTACACACCAACAACTTGCCGTTTTTTTTTAAAATTTAAAATTTTCTTAGCGGGAAATTCAAAACTCTCTTCTCATGCACAAAAAAATGATTTTGTATTTCGTCTTTTTTCGTGCGATCTTTATTATTAAAATGTAAGATAAATACCAATTACAAAGGCTCTTTGTACGTAATGGCCGAATAGTGTTATATATTTATATTTATATATATATCCTATCAAATGATCAAATTAATTATTTAATACATTTTATTCTCGGTGCAATTCTTTCTAATCCTTTCCAAAAGAGAATAACAAATGAATTCAAATACCAAATTATATTGCGAATCAAAGTACAATATTGATCCGAGTATATTTATAATATTGGCAAATTTACAATACTGATGTAAGATTTTTAAATCTTCAGAATTAATTGATTGACTAAAAACATTTTCCTTTTTTTTAAATTTAAATTTTTTATTACTTCATTTTTTTTTACTTAACTGTAAACTATTAAAAACAACAGAGAAGCAGTCATAAGACGCTTGTAGACCCCAAAGTTTAAAAGAGCAAACACGTAAAAAAAATTACGTGCTCCGACTAGTTTCAATATCGGCATCTCGTGTCGCTAAATAATCATTTATCAACAAAACGATCAGCCCATCATCAATTTTGATTTCTTATTAATTTTATTATTAATATATATATGTATGTATATATATATATATATATTTATTTATATATAGGTAAATATATATATTAAATTATTAAATTAAAAATTTAAAGAACGAGGACGTAAAGCTGGCAATCCATGAAAATCAAGAAATTGACGAGCCGCACGTGTCATTTCTAATTGATCTTGTGTTCGTCCACATGCTACCATCGTCCATTGTGCTTCCAATTGTACCTGCAAAATAAAATATATAATTATTTATATTGTTTATGGTTACGGTCTAGTAATTTATGAGTCAAGTTTAAGGTCCCAAGAAATATCTCGGATTCAAATGATCCTTGATTAAAAATTCCGATTAAAACTCAACTGAAGATCTATCAGATTCAATCATGAATAAAAATTCAATTTGATTTGAAACCCCGATTGTAAAATTTCAGTCGGATTTAATTAGAATCAATCGGAAAATTAAAAAAAAAAAAGTTTTCTAATGAAATCTGATTGAAAATTAATTAGACTAGGGACGATCTCTCCTGATTAAAAACGACGATTAGATTCAATTGGAAAATTCTGAATGAATTCAATAGGAAATTAATCACAAATCTGATTAAAAAATTTCTATCAGATTTAATTGGAAAACCAATTATTATTAAATTTAAATTAAACCAGACTGGGTCTCTCCCCAGAATTTCTAAGACAATTTTAATTTCCAATTGAATCTGACAAAAATTCAATGGAGTTCCAATCAAATTCAATCGAAATTTCCCATCAGGAACCCCCATGACCCAAAAAATTTATCAGAACCTCCGACTCAATTTATTATTCATCTATTGTATTGGCAATAGAAACAAACCTTCGGACGTTTATGTGGTCTAATAAGCAACGGGCTGATACTTGGACTGTCAAAAGCGTCAAACGAGATCGCCCTCTTGGCGGTGGACTTCCTCTGGACTGACATTAAGTCTTGGGGAGTCTGGAAAGGATAGACACACTAGCTACATCCGGCAAGTTTTAAGAAATTTTTAAATTTGATAGCATATACATATACATATTTTTTTTTCTAAAGATTGTCAATGATTCAGTTTTTGAAAATACACATATACACATATACATATATTTACATACATGCGCATATGTATACGTTTTCTATTTTCCTTGTAAAAAAATATATATACATATTTAGACATAAAAAAAGGTCGGAAGTGAGGTAATTTTCATTGAATTTTTTTTACATCAAGTGAAACAGAAAAGAAATAAAATAAAAAAATAGTAGTTTTTGTTGTATAATTGTTTGCTGCGGTGACTAGGCGAGCCTCTGTATTTGGTATGGGTGAAAATTCTTAGAAAATATCTTGCCGAGGCCGCTGCGGCTGAGCCATCGCTCAATATCTTTGGGGGTGCTCGTACATTTGCAATCTTTAAAAGAGCGCCTTGACGAGGTAGGTCGGGTCGGGATCAAGGTAAAGGTGGGAATTACAATCGAGGTACTTTGGTACGCTAGGCCAGGCCTGTAACTTTTTTTTTTTTTTATACAAGGAGTTATTCGTTGTGAGTTAGTGCAGACATGCGGCAACCCAATGAGTGTAAATGTAGCAGACTATTTTTAAATTACACATTTAAAAAAATAAATAATTAAAATTTTAAAAAATGCATGTACTGAATTTTTAATTGTCTACACATGCATTTTTTTATTTTTATTTTACAAAAATTTAAATTCATTATTTTAAAGGTTTGAAGATTTTAAATGTCCGCTAACTTTTACTGTCATGGCAACCCAACGTAACGAGAAAAAAAAAGAAAAACATTTTTTAAAAATATATAAATATTAAAATAATTAATAAAAAAAAACAATAAAACGTTATTACTAATTTTTAAAAATACATCACTTACTAAAGCTTGATAATTTATGCCAGATTGTTAAATAAATTCAGGTGATGTACTTTTTTTTTAAACGTAATAATAATAATAATAATAATAAATTAATTATAAAGACAAAAATAAATAAGTTCGATGTCTTAGACCCGAATAAATTAAACCGAATAATTACCGAAGTACTAATTAAGTTAAATTAATTTGTTTTTTAAAATTTTAATAAATTAAATCTCGCGCCTCTATAAATATAATTAACAGACGAACTAATTGATAACTAAATTTTTTTTAACATCAATTAATATTAATTAATAAATTCTGGGAACAATATCGGGGATTTTTTTCGTTTTCATACATAAATATATATACATTAGCACGATAGAAAAAAAATCTTTGGAGGAAGGGGGACAGGATTTCGCAACATAAAATGTACGTGCGTGATATATAATTTTTTTGTGTTAGAAAATAAATCCAAACTCTTGCAGTAAGTTGGAGTACAAGGGTTTGGATGAGATTTAATTTTGAAAGAGATGTTAGACTCAACGATGAACAAACGATAGAGAGAATATTAAAACGATAGAAAAGAAACACAATAAAAGTTATAAGATAGTTAATAATAGTGAAAGAAAAAGGCCGGCTAGCGTGTCTAAAGGCGATTGGTGCGAGAGTAAAACCAGGATAAGGCAGGTTGACTTTGGATTTGACTTTGACTTTGGGATTGGTGCTCTACCTTCAGTGGACTCGGTCCTGCCGCTAGAAAGCTGTCCTCTAGGGCCATTGATGCCGGCGAAAATAACACTGAGGTGTCTATACTTTTGCTCTGTAAAAAACAAATATATGGGTAAATAAATTTGGGTAATTGAGGCAAGAGAACCAGCAACTGGCCAGAGAACTAGTACCCGATCACTCGGATTTTTAAATCTACTAAATTTTACTAAGTACTAACAGATATAAAAATCCATGGAGAGATCGAATACTAGTTCCCTGACCGGATACTAGGTCTGTAATCATATTTTAAAGTAAATAAATATAAACAAACCGGCGTTTCGACAGCGAAATTCATTTCCGAGTGGTCATGACTACTACTAGCCCAAGCTTGACATAATGCTTTGCGTGCTCGTTTTCCACCCGGTGCGCTGTTTTCCTTTCCACGCCGGCGACCAGTGCCGTACCCAGAGTCTTGAAGAATACTACTGCCAGTGAGACTTTCACGATCAGTTTCCTGTCTGATTATTTCCGTAAGTGCATCAAGACGACTGGGTGTTGCTGGTAACTGAGTTGTTGCTCCACTCCTTCGTTCTATTTCGGCAAGAGCGTCTTTGAAAGGTGTTGGGGTACGTGGTGTGTTGCCGTCCCCTTGGTTACGACGTAAACCTGAAGGTTGAGGCGTCGTGAGAGTTCCAGGACTGCCTTTAGGAGTACTGGCACGTGGCCAGGAGGTTTCAGGACTGGCGAGGCTGTTGAGAAACTGAGACGGACTAAATGGAAGCTGCTTTATTGGCGTTGAGGGAGCGGTAGTAACTATTTGTGATGATGATGATTGTTGGCTTAATAAATAGTCGACGGACTGGTTTCCGCTGTCGTTAGTAGTCTCGGCGCGCATCATACTGTAGTGCGAAGAACGACGTCTTCGTAGAATTGGTGGCGGACTGCTCTTACGATCATCCTCATCTTCAAGATCAGGCATAGGCACCAGACGTATATCTGATGTTCCGGAACCACTGGCTTCAGCGCCCATGTCCAGGTTGAAATACTTCGAAAAGGGCGAAGGCTCGCGTTTTACTCGAGCCTCGAGTCGCAGCTGAGGTGAGTCCAGGTGATGCTCATCCGACCGCTCAGCTGACATTATGTTATGATGATATAAAGTAGTTTGCTGAGATTGTTGCTGTACTTGATGAGCTTGTCCCCATCCGCTTGACCAATCCAACGAACTCATGTCGAGACTCTGAGATGTTATCGTTGCCGTTCGGCTATTTTCATCTTTAAACAAATTATCCGGACACGATGATTCATCATGCATTACTCGTGAATCTTTTTTAACATTCATGGAAGTTTCCGTTGTTTTTCTTCTACCACGACCTGAATAAAAAAAATAGTAGGTAAATATTATGAGTGTAAGGTGAAAACCCAGTATCTGATTACTCATGTATATTTTATAAATATAAATATACAAACACATGCGTGATCGGGTAATAGTTCCCTAATCAAGTACTAGGTTTTTTAACTTATAAGTATTTATTTTTTAATATAAAGTAAATGACCTAGTACTCAATCAAGGAACTAGTACCCAGTTATAAAACTAGTACTCAGTGAACTAACACTCGGTTATAGAGCTAGTACTCAGTCAGAGAACTAGTACTCAATCAGAGAACTAGTACTCAATCAGAGAACTAGGACCGGATTATAGAACTAGTACTCAATCAGAGAATTAGTACCCGATTATAAAACTAGTACTCAGAGAACTAGTACCTGATTATAGCACTAGTACTCAATCAGAAAAATAGTACTCAAAGAACTAGTACTCACTCGGAAAACTAGTACTCAATCAGAGAACTAGTACCCAATTATAGAGCTAGTACTCAGAGAACTAGTACTCAATCAAAGAACTAGTGCCCAATTATAGAGCTAGTACTCAGAGAACTAATACCTGATTATAGCACTAATACTCAATCAGAGAACCCAACTATAGAGCTAGTACCCGATTATAAAACTAGTACTTAATCAGAGAACTAGTACCCGATTATAGAGCTAGTACTCATTCAGAAAACTAATACTCAGAGAACTAGTACCTGATTATAGAACTAGTACTCAATCAGAGAACTAGTACCCAATTATAGAGCTAGTACTCAGAGAACTAGTACTCAATCAGAAACTAGTACTCACTCGGGGAACTAGTACTCAATCAGAGAACTAGTACCCAATTATAGAGCTAGTACTCAGAGAACTAGTATCCGATTATAGCTCTAGTACTCATTTAGAAAACTAATACTCAGAGAACTAGTAACCTAATCAGATACTAGGTCTTTTAATTTTAAATTAATTAATATAATTACGATTATTTACCTCTAGTCCCAGTAATTTTTCCTTCCTCTGTCTCATACTTTCGCCGCATTGTACTATTCCAATGATTTTTAATAGCATTGTCAGTTCGTCCCGGTAAAAGTTTAGCAATTTTAGCCCACTGATTACCAACACGCCGATGCGCTTCAACAATTATTTTATCTTCAGCATCAGTCCACGCAGTTTTCTTGATACCTGGATTCAAATGGTTGTGCCATCTTTCTCTGCATTGCTTTCCAATTCTACCTTTCAAATGTCTTGCAATAAGTGTCCACTTTTTCGGCCCGTAACGTTCCACGAGTTCCACGACTTTCTCGTCCTCCTGCAGATCGCAACAAAAAAAATCATTAATAAAATACCTTTAAATTAAATGGATCATCTTGATAGTCTTTTAAAGTTTTTGTCCGCGCGTAGCAATTGGACTTAATGTATCTCACGGTAAAATAAGAAAAAAATACCGGTGCAGACAGAGTAGCAGCTTTAGTGTCAGTGTAAGTTTAAATTTCGCAGAATATCTTTCAATGCGACCGCTTTAGGCCTCAAGGCAAGGCAGGGCAACTCCTCGACAAAGAAAAAATAATAAAATAAATGAGAAAAAAATAAAATCCGAGTTACATGGGTACAAGTTAACATCTCGAAAGGCATCTTAGAATAGCAGTATAATGGAGCCCGAGCGGGCGGGCAAAGCGGGTGTGCAGTGAGGCCCCACGCAAACATCAACAGTGTAATATGTATGCCCTTGGCTGTTGCTGAGTGCATTGCCACTAAGGCAACTCCAATGCAGAGCAACAATACTGTACTCAACACATTTTGCTATAGTCGGAATAATCTTTACGAGAGAAGAAAACGTTTCACTTCTCAATACAATCATTTTTATTTTATGTACACAGAAAAAATGTTTTTTTTTTTTAGTACAAGAAAAGTTTTTCTTTCTGAAATGAAAATAAAAATTTTCTTAAGACCAGAAAAAAATTTATTGGCTCAAGAAATTTTTTAAGGAGTGAAAATTTTTTTTTGTGTAAATATCGAAATATTTTTTAAGATTAACAAAAAAATACCTCACTTACATGAGAATTTTTACTTAATTATTCTATCACATTCCTGTTACAAATTATATACAGCAAAAATAAGTCGCTATACAAATGAGTCAACGATGAAAAAAATTATTTCTAATAAAAAAAAAGTGATGAATGAGATGTAAGAGAAAAAATAAAAAAAACGACATTCTAAATGATGTAAACAGGGTCAAAGATGAGTGACTATGGTTTATAATCACTTGTAAATTCTTGAAGACTAACACCGTGAATATAAACTCAATGAATGATTCTTTAAAATGATTGCGCAACCCGGAAAGACGCCGACTGTTGTAAATAATAAGCACGTCCACGTGTATTCATGAGACCCGCGAATTCTCGTCCTGTATCCTCTTTACAATCGGAAAATTTTTTAGTAAAACCGGTTCTGCTGGTTTGCCATCATCTCATTATGGCCAAAGTCCAATTGAAGTGAATCCGCTTTCAAAAAATAAGGGTTAAAAGGATTAAAGACCTTACCGAAATATATCACAGTCTATTAGATAAAAAAATAGGATTGTTTCTTTTTTCGTTTTGTAGTAATTTGAGGTATAATGAGATATTTTTTTACCTCCTTGGTCCATGGGCCTTTGACGAGCTCTGGATTAACAACTTTAGCCCAGCGCTGCTGACATTGAACGTCACTCCTATCAGGAAAATGCGCTGCTACTGCGTCCCATCTGAGTCCAGTGCGATGTTTTTCTGCATTACTCACTAGTTGTTTCAATAATGCATCCTACGTAAAAAGAAAAAAATTTATTTATCTCCCAGGTTTAAAAATTTCTTATAATTTTCGTCTGTCTTTTAATTTTTATTAAAATTTTAAGCGGTTTTTGATCTAATGAAGATCAAAGACAGGCTAATAATTCTAATAGACAAGTAAAAGTCTAATTTTGGTCTAGAAGCGACTGAAACTAGACCAAAAAGTTATGGAAAATAAATCTCTAGTAAAAAAATTTGATGTTTTTAGTCTGTCTTTTAATTTCTATAAAAATTTGAAGATGTTTTTGATCTTAAGATGATCAGAAACAGACTAATAATAATAATAATAGGCAGTAAAAGTCTGGTTATGGTCTGGATAAAAATGTAAGAGGCAAAATATTATGAGAAAAAAATCTGGTTTTGATCTAGAGGCGACGGGAATCAGACCGAAAATTATTAAAAGCCCTCGGTCGAAAAATTTGATCTGTTTTAAATTGAATTAAATTTTTTATTTGTATTTATTGAGACAATTTTTAGATTTTTCAATAATTTTTAGTCTGGTTTTGGTCGCATGTTTTTGATTGTCTTTAAATCAAAAAACAGTTTAGAATTTTAATAAAAATTCAAAAGCAGATCAACTAGTTCTAGTAAAAACTAATTAGTCTTAGTCCAAATTAGACTAAATTCAGATCAAATTTTTTGACTCGGTTCTAAAAATAGTCTAAATAAAAAATAGTACAGATAAAACTTGATTAAATTTCCTGTGGATTAAATAAAAATAAAAGTTAAATTGAATAGAAATAACTCAAAATTTTTATTTTATTTAACAGATCAAATTTTTTCACCCGTGCTATTAAAAATGATTCATTTAATTATTTGAAATATTAAAAACTCAAATTATTGATTGAAATTGTGCATTAAAAAATTTTATTTTCATATATTTTAAAAATAATTAAATTGGTTGGCAACAAAAAAATTTTAATTTTCCCCTCGATTGAAAAAAAAAAATTTCACAGAAATCGGGATAAATTTATGTAGTATATTAAAAGTTTACATCGAATGAAAGCACGTGGGATAGAGGTTCGCCAACTTTCCCATGAGAAACCTCATACATTGAGTTGTACTACATAATATTTGATCGCGCGTGCTAGTGAGAAAAAAGGACAGGTAACAACAGGATCATCCCTAACAATGCTTTTGATTCATTGTTATATCGTCATAGATTGTAATAAAAGCCGTCAAGATTATTGTCATTATTATAAATATATATATGTATGTATTGAATATACGAGCAAGTTTTAACCGGACAAAAATATCAACACGTATAGTATGTTATTCATCCACTGGTTTATATTATTCATCAAGGTTAATTTCAATAATTAATTATTCAAAAATATAACTTTACCTCTTCTTTGGTCCAACGACCTTTGTTAATATGCTTCGACTGCGCATTGCTTGTACTGTTACTCGTCGTAGTTGCTGTTGCTGTAGTTGTCGTTTGATTTACAGAATGGGTATTCGATGAATAAGAAGCTACTTGATAATCGCTTTCTGATTCATCCCCACTACTCGAATCGTAGCCTGATCTCGAGCTGAAATTAAAAAAAATTTATTATTTTTAAATAAAATTTATATGAATAATTAAACGCATGTAGAAATGAAGATTCAGTTTTGGATTTTTTTAAAAATGATAGAATATAAAAAAAAATATTTGAAAAAATTACACTTGTAGTTTTTTTAATTTTCTACATGTGCATATTTTTTTTTTTTTTTGTTTTTTTAAAATAAATTGCTAAAAAAAGAATTCTAAAATTGTTAATTGTCTGCTAACTTTTATAATACTGGAGTAGCTGACGATTAATAAGTTTTGGATTTTTTTAAAAATGATAGAATATAAAAAAAAAATATTTGAAAAAATTGCACTTATAGTTTTTTAAATTTCCTACAAGTGCATTTTAAGTTTTTAAAATCGTGGAACAATTATCATACTAAGGACCAGAGAAAAATTTACCAATAGTAATTTTTTGAATTCAAATCTATTTCCCGCGAAAATTTAATTTTGTCCAAAAAATTATTTTATAAATAATTGACCGAGATTTTTACTAAGTCATTTTTGACGTCAATTTCTCAAAATCTGCCTTGACCATAAAAATGACGGTAATTTGACACCACTAGTAAACTAAAAGAAGTCACCCGAAAACTTAACGATAAAAAAAAAGTAAGGAAGCATCCTAATTTTGCGGGCAAAATCGTACGGTTCGGTAAACATCCTTCCTGTTAATCGTTACAGTTTCATATATATATATAGTATACATTTTTTTTTTTTATTATTTTTGTAATCGGATTATACGTTCTTTAGTTTTGTTTTTGTCTACTTCTCGCCTTATATTATTCTTTACTGGTTTAATTCTATCCCTTAAATCCCCGGATACAAGAACCACATCCTGTCCGTAAGTTTACTCCCAAGTGTGTAGTCTTACGGGTTAATTAGTTTCCTGTCTATCAATGCAACCTACGTACACCTCGTCAACTTCCTTCCCGGTTTTTCTTTTACTATGTCTTCTTCCTAAATACGTTAATAAAATCATTCAAGTGTCACTTAGTAAATTACAATCTTTGTCTTATTTTCTCCATATGTCTAATGTTTCGGTCGTTGAACACGTTTGACAAATGGCTTTCTTCAGAACCGGAATTCATTCATAAAACTTTTATCTGTTTCAATTCTTATCTTTGTATTACATAACTTTAAATATTTACTTAAAAAAAAGAAAAAAATTATGTCAATAATATAAAAATGCACATATATTAAAATATCATATCAATATATATACCATTTGATCAAGAAAAATAAACAAAAGTATAGTAACTTAGGAATGTTATTTATTACTATAGAAATTTCTTAATTTTATTCTTTAAACTCAAGAAAAGTTAACATACGACAATAAATATAATTTTTGATAAAAAAGTATAACAAAAAGTAAATTTAGACATTTTCTACTGAAAAACATGATGAGGTGTAGAACTTTTTCATTATTCAAAAGGAAAATTAAAAAAAAGGCCAAATTCTAGGAATTTTAACTTTTGATCGGCTATAACTTCAAAATGGTTGACTTTATGAAATTTTTATAAGAGAGCTTTTTTGTAGAGCATTAAATTCCCTACAAAAATATGTCCGCAGATTTATCTTTTGATGCATTTTTCGCTAGTTAGAAAAGTCAAAAAGAAAAGCAATTTTTTTTCTGTTAGTCTTATGGAAAATAGAAAAGTGCGGGAAGCTTTTGAAGGGAATACTAAGGGGTAATGTGAACCGAGTTTCAATTCGTTTGAATTCACGGACAAACTAAAGAAAAATATAGACTTTAGTGTTTTTTGAAACCTTAAGGGGTAACAGTAACTGACTTTCAATTCAATTTAATTCACGGACAAACACTAGAAATCGAAAATAGAGAGTTGTTGGCGTTTATTATAACCTTAATAAAGAGCTAGAAATTTCGTGTTTTTAAAAATTCTAATTCGTCTCCGAGAAAAATTGTTTTAAAATTCTCATTTACTCTACGAGTGCAACAAAGACAGTCCCGTTTATTTTTCTGAGTGTGAGAAAAAGGTGCGGTAGCGTATCCCCTTAACAAAGCTAAAAGTTTCGAATTTTCAAAAATTCTAATTCGTCTCCAAATTGTTTTAAATTTTCATTTACTCTATAAGTGCAACAAAGTTCTGTTTATTTTCTGTGTGAGAAAAAGGTTCAGTGGTTTCCCTTAACTCTAATTTTCACAGGTGCATTTTATATCTATAGTAAAATTTTTGAATACCCTAGTATAGGTAGTAGCATTTTTGAATACGTAAAGGCTAGTTTTGATCACTTGGAAATTTAAAATAAAAAATTTGTAAAATATACAATGACAGTTTATTTTTAAAATTTCTTCAGATACTTTTAACCTATTATCAAAATGGAAATTTTATTTTACACTTTTTCATTAAGTAAAATAAAGTATTAAATGTCCAAAAATGGAGGAGGGGCAACAAATGGTATACTTCTACCCTATATATATTAATAAACAGATGTGCACAAGCAACAACATACAAGCATTAAATCTCATCATTATACTGGTTAACAAAAAAACAAATGAATTATTTTTATTACCAACAAAAATTTGAATATTTGAATTAAATTCAAAATTTCTATCTTATTAAAATAAATCAATTTCATAACACAACTAATGATTATTACAATTATTGATAAAAAATGTTCACTTTATGCTCAATCAATAACCAATAATTTTTATATCCCGAGAAATTTATGACGCAGTATGCATGTATGTAAAAAACAAGTTTCTCGACATATATAAGATCATTAAAATTCATATCGCAAGAGTATTTTTTTCCAGCATATCATTAGTAATAAATTTATAATATCCAAGTTATAAATAATATATATAATATATAAAAGAGCGGAATTTATTGTGATAAATGACTTAATCATGGGGTTTTAAAGTATATTCATATATAAATATGATAACACCTTCGGTATCTTTGTCGTTTTTTTGGTTTTTTCGTCTATTTTTATTACTTATCGAAGCATCTGTGAGAGCTCGCACGCTCACGGGAGCATATGCTTATGGCATGTGCACTTTCAGTGTCCCATAGTCATTGTTATTAGCCTCCCCCAAACGAGACGAGGCAAGCGAGAAATGAGAGAAATACTAGGGGTTGTACTGCCTGGCACAGCTGTCTGTGCAGGGGGCGAGACAAGTATTATGAGCGTTATTTTGCTTACTCGCATGTGTCTATGTGTACACACCGATTCCCAAATACATATAAAGTATATGTATATATACCAAGGAGCATATACATATATGAGCCACGTATTGATTGGCAAAAACCACTCGGTTCTTTTCTTTCGTCCCTTGGTAACACGGCATCCTTTTTATTTAAAACATCAAAAGCTTGATTTTTTAAATTCACTATTTGTCTAGAATTCAAATTATACGATAATTATAATTATTAATATATTATGTATACGTTTGTTCTACTGAGGCAACTTTTTTTATGAAATTTAAATTTATTTAAATTATTATTTTAACGGTCACCGCAATATCCTTGAATTGTAAATCTTGATACCAGGCTATTCATCTTGAGTATAATCATTACATCTGATAAAATGCTTTATTTAAATTCAAATAATCTTGTTAAAAGTAATAATAATAATAGTAATAGTAATTTAGTTATTCGTTCTTATCCTGTTTTAAATTTTTGGCGGAATTTAAAATGAATTACTTTTAATTATTAACAAGTTCACATTAGTCGTAAACATAAATATAAATTAACATGTTAATATATGTACTTTAATTTTACATTATTTTGAATTTTTGTCGTGGATGTCATAAGAATTTAAATCACTCTATATTTTATTACTTTTTTTTTAAAATTAATAATTGTATTTATGATTTTGTCAATTAATTTTAAATAACAATTTTGAAACTGGTAGTTTTTTGAAAATTAATTTTATGTATAATTAGTTTTTAAATACTGGAAATTTTATAGTGACTTTAATAAACTCTATTTTTTTTTCTTTTCACTAAATAAATTATTAAAAAAAAAATATTTGAAAAAATTGCACCTATAGTTTATTGAATTTTCTACATGTGCATTTTTTTATTTTTATTTTTTTTTACATTAAGTCGTTGAAACAAAAATTCTAAAATTTTCAACTGTCTGCTAACTTCAATATCTTAAATTAATGAGTGTGTATGTAGCGAGACAAATTTAGAACTATTAATAAATAGAGTAAATAATTAAAAAATAAAATTTTTAAAAAATGGGCATTTGAAAAATTTTGTAATTAATAAGTGCATTTTTTAAAAATATTATTTTTTAATTTATTTACTCTATTTATTTATAATTTTAAGTTTGTCTTTCTGCTACATTGACACTCATGAAAATTTTTGTTTCAATCTCATGATACAAAATTTTTCTTGCGCCACAAAAATACGCGATTACACAATTATTTTTTTGAATGGATTCAAAAATACTTTCATCAACTATTGGATTGTAATTTATTTTTTTAATACGTTTTCATTAATTAAACTAAAGTATTGAATGTCGAAAACTGGAGCAGTGGTCGCAAATGCAACTTCAACCCTAGTTTTTTCAACACTTGTACGGATATAAATTAAATCGTTTGAAAGTACATACGAAATAAAACAATGCTGATGTATGTACTACTGTATAGGCCGATAATTTGTTACAAAACGGACATAGACCCTGATATTGGTGGTAAGAGACTTTATGAGCAGGTGCGTGAGCCGACAGCTGTCTCTGGGTCTCTCACTCTCTTTCTTACATTACTTGGTTATTCTATGTTTAAGGCAATAGTCGATCATCAATCGTAAGCTATGTTTCAAGACATGTTATGTGGCAGCTGGTTGCGCTTATTGCGTCTATTTGACAGTATTATGTTGAAAATAATAAAGAACATGAGCGTGCGCTAAGCTATTCAATAGAGGTAGGCGATAAAGTCACCCGCATCCTCAGAGCTCACTGACTTATCGTTTACTTTTTATTCATCTTTTTATTTTTATACATAAGGTAAAAGATCTAAGACCCGATCAGGGAACTAGTATTTGGTCACTTCATGTGTTTGTATAGATATATTTAGTAAATACAGATATACAAATATATAAGTATCTGGGTACTAGTTCCCTGATATAGTACCAATTCCCGGATCAAGTACTACAACAGTTCTTTGATCGGGTACTAGTTCTCTGATCGTATTCTAGTTCCCTGATCGAGTACTAATTCACTGATCGGGTTCTAGTTACTTGATTGGGTACTAGTTCTTTGATAAGATTCTAGTTCCCTGATCTAATACTAATTCGCAGATCAGGTTCTAGTTCCTTGATTGGGTGTTAGTTCCCTGATCGTATTCTAGTTCCCTGATCAAATACTAATTCACTGATCGGGTTCTAATTCCTAGATTGGGTACTAGTTTCCTGATCGAGTATTAGTTCCTTTATCGGGTGTTAGTTCTCTGATCACATTTTAGTTCCCTGATCTAGTATTAATTCCCTGATCGTGTTCTAGTTTCTTGATTGGGTACTAGTTCTTTGATAGAATTCTAGTTCCCTGATCTAATACTAATTCCCTGATCTAATTCTAGTTCCTTGATTAGGTACTAGTTCCCTGATTGAGTACTAGATCTTTTACCTTAAATTTAAAAAAAGAATGACTCATTAGTTAAAAGATCAAGTATCCAATCAGAGTACTAGCACCCGAGAACTCCATATATTTCTACATGTATATTTATTAAGTACATGAGTAATCAGGCACTAGTTCCTTGATCAGGTACTGGGTCGCACCTTACATACATTTTAGTTAATCATGTATGAAAATATATATGTACGTAGCATAATATAGTCGATGTCTTAAATATTTTGGCTTAGATCCTGCAACTGCTATACTTATGAACATAATGACTATACCTGGCCCTTTAAATTCAAGGAATCTCGGGATCTGACGGTCAGCTGAGCTTTCTCTTTTTTTTCTTTTCCTTCTTCATCTTCCTTTTAACTTTATTATGTTAAATATGACAAAACTATCCTATATTTGACTTAATCGCTCTCTGGTCCTTTAAATTTTTTACATCAAAGTTACATAATTTAGTTATGTACTATTCAGGCCTCATGTTATGATAAATTTCTTACATAAGGAAGACACAGGTAAAAAGTAGTGAACTCGAAAATTACCGTATCATCAATGTTACTATTTTAATAAAAAATAAAAATCAGCATGAGATCCTTCAAGTCTTGCTATCTAACTTTACTGGCATCTGCAGGGTGTGCTACCGTCTGCCTGGGACTTTCCCCTCTATTTACCAGAGCCGTGTCTTGTACCCATAGAGAAAGAGTGAGAGTCAGTTGTATAATTCTGTCCCCTTTTAACTTTTTTTTACCCTCCTTTTTACTTCCTTCCATTCCCTTCCGTTTCGCGCCTTCTTCAGCGCTTCTCATGTACATGTATTTTGAATGTAACAATAAACCCTACGAGACTAGAGTGAGTAAACGCAGCAGCAACCCCTCAGGCTATATTTTTTATCTAAATTTTACAATAAATTTTTGTATATTAAAATATAAGTAAATATTCATTTTTTAGATATTAGTGTTCTTCACCTTTCATATGAACTCATATCAATCATTTCATAAAAATTACGATTTTCTGTACACAAAAAAAATTATCGACTTATAGTAGAATTATTGATTCAAATAATTTTTTTTTAAAATTTGAATTTTCGCGGCTAAAGTAAAAATCTGTTCAAATTCTCTTGGCTCAAAAAAATTCACTTGATTCCTAAAAATGTTTGTTTTCCAAAATATTTTCATGACACTAAATAGAATATTTGAATTTAAAATAATTGAACATCAATATGATGCTAAAATTAAATATACTGGTTAGTCAACGTTTAAAATGATAAATTATAAAAAAAATAATATTTGAAAAAATTGCACCTGGAGTTTTTTAAATTTCCTACATGGGCATATTTTTTTAAAAATTAAATTGTCGAAAAAAAACCAAAGATCGTTAATTGTCTGCTGATCAGGATCATACGTAATGTCAATTATTCTGGCAATAAATAAATAAAAAAGCTTGTCGCTAAAATAAGTTAAAACTAAGTACGGATATCGACACGTACAGAGAGGATCAGGGTTGAACCCCTTATAGGACATCTGGTCACCACCTGCCTTGATGCCTTACTTCGTTCCCTCTTTTTCTTTCTTTCTTTCTTTTCTTATTTATTTCTCCCTTTAACTTGTCCAGTAAAAAAGTCCCAAGATCACCGGTATTAAAATACACCGATGCCAACATGATTCCACGTCGCATGAGTCGTGTTTTAAATGCATCACACATACCAGAGCATCGACCTATAATGTATAAACTTCTGTGTATTATAATACAACCTCAATCACCCATGGTATAGACTATGCCAGAGAATACGATAATAAAAAAACGAGAAACAGAAGGGTGCAAAAGTCCGAAGGTTTCCGAGGATTTCCGAGAGGGCTTTCATCATCCCCTTTTAACTTTTTTCTACACCTTATGTTACCATCATCCCCCCTTGTGTGCACTTTTGCCCTTTTACTCAGTGTTCGTTCCCATGACAAGTGTGTAAGATCCTATTTTCCGTGTGAATCTTTAATTCAGCCGTGGGAATATTATGTACTGCAAATAAATACTCACAACTGTTTATTCTGATGACCATGCACGTGTTATTTTTTTTAGCCACGCCTCCAGTCACTTTTACCCTCATCGAACTCATCTAATTTCCGCGTGGAAACGCATCCTGTATTATTGAACAGTTTGATAAGGCGCCGGAAAATTAAAAAAAGAAAAAATATCCGCTTCTGGACGTCATCAAGGGAGCAGATGTATTCGGTGATACTGGTTAGCCGACTAATAGCTTTTGGAATTTATTCAAAATGATAAATTATAAAAAAAAAAATATTTTGAAAAATTGCACCTATAGATTTTTTCATTTTCTACATGTGCATATTTTTAGTTTTTTTTTTTTTTGTAATTTGTTGAAAGAAAATCAAAAAGTTGTTAAGTGTTTAACTTCAGGATCATTGACACTGAAGTTAACCGACTAATAACTTTTGGAATTTATTCAAAAGGATAAATTATTAAAAAAAAATATTTTGAAAAATTGCACCTATAGATTTTTAAATTTTCTACATGTGCATATTTTTATTTTATTTTATTTTTCTTATTAAGTCATTGAAAAAAAAATCTAAAAATTATTAACCAGGACCATATGTATCCGATCAAATTAATGTACCGTATGATAGAAAATTCCAGGAAAATTTTTCTAAATTTGTTGGAGGATGTGTGACTAAATCTATAAGTATCACCATTAAGTCTAAGGACTTTTTTTTTCTAATCATCGTTTTTTTTATTTTTTAAAATAAACCAGATCCTACTCTAAAAATAAATTCCTGCAGGACTTCAATTTTTCCTCAAGCAGCTGACAGTTCTACCATTTAATTTTGGTAATGAAGATTATCAGTAATAAAAAAAAAAAAAAAAATGTGAGTATTAGAAATAAACTTTCATTCCGCGTATGGATTTTGTCATTTAATTTAAACAGTTTCGCAAAAATGTTAATCTTAAATTAAAATAAGTTATCAGTGGTTCTCTGGCGGCATGACTTTTAAAAAAATTTCACCTCTGGATCCTAAAAAAAAAAGTAAAAAAATATCTCAGTATTAACCATCGTGAATTTGCTTTTAAATTTTGACAGATGACTGAGAGAGAAAGAAAAAAGGTATGTTGCCAAACCGGATTGACGATACTCTTCCTCAGGATCCTTTTGAGAGGACACAGAAAGAACTTTAAAGTTTCCCAGTATGAAAAATCTTCAGTCTAAAAGAAGTGAATGAAATAAAAGACCTACTTTGCTTGGTGACAAAGTAAAGACTGAAAGATCCATTCTTGGATTTAATCTTTAAGGCTTCGTCTATACATCATATATTTTACGACTTAGTATTGACAAAGTCATCTTTAGTCTCGAAGGACAAATTTTTAAAGTCTACTGGCTGACCTCGAAGACAAATATCTTTACTGATAACACTATTTAACTGATATTATAATTCGTAATAATAAACAAGATGTTGAATGAGTAGAAATCGGAGTACTGGCTCTGATAACACCGCATCCTTTGATATTAATATCAGTCTATTTCCGGTCAAAGCTTAAGGTAATCGAGTAACATAAATTATCCGATTAATGAATTAACATGTGCTCTATGTTAAAGTTACATTTTAAAAGTGTTAACACTTATTTGAAAAGTAATACTGAGTAAGTAAAATCCTCTTCTAAAAAGTTGATGACCGGATGTCGTATCGTTTTACGTCACTTCTGTGACTATTTTATTCGGTTGTTGATTGGTTGACTGAGATAGTGGCGGGATTTTTGAAAAAATGAAGGCGAGCAAAGCGAGCATGTTATGTCTAGTTGATGTAAATTTTGAAAAATATTACAAGCGCCAGGAATTTAAAAGAATATTTAAAATGACTTAAAGCAGGTTTCAATAAATCCCCTCTTTTTCTCACACTTACTCTTCCATATCTACACAAACAACTCTGTACATAAATTAAAAATATTTAAATCTTTCATCTTTGAAAACTACAAACACTTTTAATTCCGCACATTAATATTACTTGATTAAAATTTTTTATTTTTCGCGGTTAGAATAATTATCACCGCATTATTTATGTTTAGGTTTGAGTGTACATTAAAATATGCAATCAGTACATGTTGCACGGCAGCCTTTAGAAAAAAATCTGTCCTTGTGTGCGTCTGTGTGATCTGTGGGAACACATACATTTGAATGTTTACATAGATACTTGCGTACATGTGCGCACGCACGCGCATACACACACATAAAAGAATACTAAGTGAAGCATTACTATTTATCAGCTTTACTGACTTCGAGCCTCAACTAAATAGTCGATACTTTTAAAAGTTTTATTTTTATTACGTAGAATTTTTTTAAATTTTCAGTCGATATTTAAATTTTATTGCAGTGACACGAGTCAGTCATGTGAAAAAAATTATTTTGTATATTTATATACATTACATATATATATGAATGTAATATTTTTTGTAAAAATTGAAAATTTTAAATAAATAAAATATTATACCAGTACAAGAATAATTTAAATAGAAAATTTAAAAAATGACATATTGTTTACATTTAAATACCAGTGATTAAAATACTAAAATATATAAAATATGAAGTATTAAATTACTGAAATAATATTAATAATAAAAGGAGTATTGATGTAGGCGGCAATTGTCAATTTTTTAAATTTTTAAATATTTAAAATTTTAGCAGAATACAATTTAAAAAATTCGTATTTAAATTTAAATTTTAAAAAATTGCACTTGTAGTTTTTTAAATTTTCTACATGTGCATATTTTTAGTTTTTTTTTTGTCGTGATTATTCATTATTATTAATTAATTAAATTATTTTTAATTTATAAATTGTCTCATTTGTTACTTTCACTCATTTTTATTTTAAAAAAAAAATTAATAAAATTTGAATACTAGTGAGTAATGAGTGTGTATGTACCTGACAAGTGTCAATTTTAAAAATTTTCAAATAAATAAATAATAAAAATTTAAAAATTAATATTTAAATATTTAAAAATTACGCGGATTTTTTAAAATTTATAAAATGTCTCGTCTGCGACACTCGCACTCATAAAAATAAATACTTACTCAATATCAGTAAATAAAATAAAAAAAAAGAAAACTTACGCTTCTGTCGGTGGTGGTGAATAAAATGTCGAATGATAAGTAGAAATATCTACAGTTTTAGACGGTACAAGCAAATCCGCTGGTAGACGCTGCATTATTTAATAAATAAACTAAATTGCGTTGTTAAATTTAAATAAATAAATGCAGTAGTAAAGTTGAAACATCCAGAAGCTCCGTACTTGCAATATGTCTACACGATATCCATGGCACAGATAAAAACGTTTCAACACTTGTTTAAAAACAAGTACGTACTTTTTGAAATAGTATAACTTTTATTTATCATCGTTAGCTTTCACAGCAATGCACTTTTATTTAAAAACTTTAGTTAACTACTGAGTGTAAAGTTTATTATTTTATGTACGTAACATCAATTAATTTAATAAAATGGTGTTTTTACATGACGTCCAATTAAAGCTGACGTTTTGTCATAGAAACTGTTTATCACTCGGATTATATTTGAATGTTTAATTTAAATACACAGACGTTTAAATAAATTTGAAAATTTAATAAACAATATTTGAATTATTTAAAAAGGATTATTTAAAAAAAGAACCGAGTATCGATCGTTGGCCTCGTCAGCGTCCGAAACGGTCTTTTAATGCGCGTTTGCGTATAATCTTTGTTCTGAAAACTGAGCTTGCGCAGTCGTCAGCTCTTTATTTTTGTATTTTAACTCAACAAACAATAGATTATTTAAATTTAAAAGTTTATTTCTATTTATATATTTAATTACATATATATATATGTATGTATATAAATAATAAATAAATATAATATCAATAATACGAACGCCACTGCATGAATTTATTTTTATCCTCCATTTAAATTATTTTGGAGGGAATTTTCGAGGCAAAATAGGAGAAAAAAAATTTTTAGTACACGCGGGTACTGTGGCGGCCGCTTGCCCGATCTCGACTAAAGCAACCTCGAGGTTCGACCGAACAACAGCCCGAAGCCGACGTATATGAGTTTTCACATGCGGTGGCGGCAGCAGCAGCGGCAACGTTACATTCTCGTTGTTTGTGAGATCGAGGGTCTAAAGCATCGAGAACTCACATCACGCGGGTAAAGAGAACTGTTTTATTGAGAGTGGGGATCACCACTACATGCTGAGACTTCGACCAACCGCGGCGTTCAAAGGAGAGACGAGAGCAACAAAGAGCCAAAGAGAATTACAACTGGGTAAGTATCAAAACGGCATCAACATCAATGGTCAAAGTTGAGAAAAAAGGAGAGAAACAATTCTAATATATATGTATATATAGGAAAAAAAGAAGAAATTAAGCTTTGATGGTATGCTAGCATGTATATCACAAGAATAATAATAATATATGTAAGTATGATACCGAAAAAACCCGAAAATATACGAAGTTCTGGAGGGATACTTCTGCGTCGAGGTAAAAGTATATAAGGGCTCTTCAAAGGAAATTCATAGGTAATAGAATTGATGAATGCAAGTGTGCCATGTGCTGACTTGGATACACTACTTCACCCCGCTCGCAAATTAAATTGTTCAATTTTTATTTACTGTATTAATATATTATATATATCGATGTTCTAAATAGCAAATTGTCTAATATGATATTTTTTTGTAGGTGATTCTGCGCAATTTTTGGGTACTAATGGGAAAAATATTGTTTGAGTAACCTAGGCAAAAATATTATACATATACTAGATACGGGATTGATTAGACGAAAAAAAAAATTTTTGAATTACTTTGAGAATTTGCTAAATGGAGATATATTGTATTTTAAGAGATTGGTATTAAAATGGAAATAACTAGAAAACAATGGGGAGTTTTGAAAAAATTTACCAGGGATAATTTGTAGGGAAGAAAATTGTCTACAAAAAAGATTCAATGACATTTTGTGATAAGTCTGATAGTTTTGCCAAAAAAGTTGAAAGTTCTCAGCATTGACTATAAATTTGACTTAAAGCTCAAATCTACAGTAAATTTTGAAAATGTATTCTGAGCTTATTTGTACAATGTGCCATTACTGAGGTACTGCAAAATTCAAAATTTAAAATTTTTTCTGTTATTCATATGGGAAATAGAAAATCGTAACTAGGGAATGAGTATGAATGAAGGTACCAATTGTCACTTTTCAAATTTGGGAATAAGTAAATTAAATATGAATAGAATAAAATTTAAAAAATGCACATTTACAGAATTTAAAACTCAGTACGTGCATTTTTTAAATTTTTTAATTCGTTCATTGGTAATTTGTCTCATATCTGCTGCATTCGCACTCATATCAGGAATACTTAATATTAAGGGCACAAATTTTAACAGACGTCTTTTATCCTACTGAAACTTTCAAACGTGTTCTGAAAAAAAAAACAGTCGATTTTTTTTAATCAGCCTCATACATGTATTCATATATACTTTGTTGTAAGTATAATAATATAACTAAACGATCCGTTGATTTAAATAAGAATAATGTGAATAAGAATAAAAAATCCATCAAGCTGCATTGGTCTAAAACAGATGGAAAACAACCATGCTATTATTGAGTCACTTATTTTTAGATCAAATTTAAGTTATAAACGACCGGTCTCCAAGGGTCTTAATATAAGTCTTTCATATTAACTAGACTATCAGACTTTAAATTTATGAGTTTTATTTTTTTATTTACCCAGTTTGATTTCTGAGCTATCGATTAGGTGCAGCTTTTTTTTTATTTTAAATTCTCGTCTAAGCCTCTTGGACAGCCATTTCAGCCAACTAGTCATCACTGCCAAGTCTTTATTTATAATCACACAAATTCGTCGTTAACGTATCTGTTAATAGTTACTATGCACCACAAGCAAATAACATTAATTTTTTTTTTTCAGCTTTTGACTTTTGTTTGTTTTCAATCAACATGATAAAGAATGCAAATTAAAAATAAATATGTCTAATTAATTAATTTTTTTTTTTTAGTATAATTAAATAATGGAGTTAAGTATAAATGTAATAATTAAGAAATATGAATTATAAGTTCATTGAGACCAGCAACTAAAGTACATTCGTTTTGTTCATGACTCAAGAATAATTTAAGCAGATGTCCCATTTTACAAGTAAATTAATGCGACTAAATGAGGCCAAAAAGTATGTATATATATATTGAAAACCACATATGTCTTTTAAATAAAATACGAAATTCGTATAAAGAAATTGAGATAAATGCATTCGTGTTTTGAATTTTAAATAAGAAACGTCTAATTTAAATTCATCATTCAAGACAAAATAATAATGCGGAAGAACAAGAGAGATTTGAAGGGAATTTTTGATAATAATTTTAATTTTTTAACTTCCCGCCATAAAAATTTGAAATTTAAAAAAAGAAGTTATTGGTTTCGATCGAATTTTTTATAATAATTTGAATTCTTACTTTCCCGCCATAAAAATTTGAAATTTTGAAAAAGAAAGTTATTGATTTTTGTTGAATTTTTGAGGATAATTTAAATTTTTCATTTTCCCGCCATAAAAATTTGAAATTTAAAAAAAAGAAGTTGTTGGTTCTGGTCGAATTTTTGAAAATTTATTTTTTTTCGTTATTTTACCAGCTTACGGAGTGAAGACATTATTTAGTGTAGTTTTTTCTTAAGATTATACTGGGCTAACAGAAAAGACCATTCAAGCGAGTGCTAGGTTCTGGGAAGAGACGCGAATCGACGAAAGCCGGTGCCCGACTATGCTTACATTATACGAAACAGTAAGAAAGAATGAAGGTAAGCGGTAATGTTAAGAGCAACAAAGATGAACAATCGCGTGGAATTCCTTCATGCCGTTACGAACACCACGAAAAGTAAAGGCGACTTTGGTGTTTTGTATTTGAAGGTACTTGTGGTTTTTACTTAAAAAAACATCTCGCTAAGAACGTTTTTGAATTTTTATAGAATAAATTTCATCAGAATGCCTCACAATCTTACATAATTTGACAAAATAAAGACTTAAGTACTAAATAAAGTCGAGAATTTTTTTTTCTGTGATATACTTCAATGGATTCTGAACCTAATTCACCTTGATATCAGTTATCAAAGTGGATTGAACTCGACCTCCTCTCCAGATCACGACAAACTGATGGAGAGACCACGGTTTTATAAAGAGATTAAATTATGTCTAGCAATCAATTGTACCTGAAGATTTGACAGCTTAAAGGTAATTGGGGGTGGCTGCGATTTTCGGCTGGTATGCGAAATAATTTTAAGATCTAGATCCAGTAGAATAGATGGTTTGAAAATATGAACAATGGGTTATAAAATGCCACCATAAAATAAAAAATTATTAAAGAGATGTTGCCAGTTATTTTACACTCCATAAAAATTAAAACCGATCAAAAAGGTAATATGTATATTATTGATAAAGTGGAAGATTGAAATATGTATTGAATATAATTTAAAATATGAAATTTATGTAAAAAAAATGATAATGTAGATCTCGTTTGAACGCATTGTAAAATCAACCCTTGAAGAAACTGATGTATACTCAGCACTCGAGATTTTATTTAAAAACTTTAGGGTGGTAGATTTGTCGTAACACGTAGAACATGCATGCGCATATTACATCAGCAGCTGGTACGGGTTTTTTTTTTATTTTTATTAGCAATAGGTATTGGCCGACAAGTACCATCATCAAGAGCAAACTTTTATACTCTTCATCGTTATCGTATCGCGTGTCTCTGGTTAGGTGGTATATAATATAATATAATATATAACATAACATAACACGAAAACTCGGGGTCCATTTATTCATACATATATAATATAAGTGTATATGTACGAGCCAGCTTAACAGCTTGTCCTTCCGTCCTGTTCTCGGTTGCTATGCGGGACTGGGCCCTGACGTCACTACTTGTATCTCACAAGGGGAAATTTAATATTGATAACGTTGAGAAACGTTAGATTGACAAACTACCGAGCGCAAATTTTATAATAGTATGACATAATGAAATGTGTTTATTTTATTTCGATTAATACTTTTATTATATTTTGTAAATTTTAATTTCTTTTGTAGATTATCCACTGGCAGAAAAAATGATACTGAAAGCCTACGTCTAATAATTTTTGAATTTTTTTACAAACGACAAATTATAAAAAAAAAAAACCATTTTGAAAATTGCATCTGTAGCTTTTTTAATTTTCTACATGCGAATATTTTCCCGCTTCGTTCAACTAAACATACATTATAGAAACTGTAAAATTTTGAATCTATAATCGTAATTAATTAGTCTCAATTATTACACTGTAAAAACTTGGGAGTTAATTTGGAGTAATTATGGATTTTATTTAAATTTAAATTCACTTCGGATACTGAGTAAGAGGAAATTTGATTTCCAGGAATGGTTTCGGAGTGATTTGAATTTTATTTAAATCCGCATTCATTCAAATTTGAAATTTTATTCGAATTTAATCCGCAAATTTTTTACAGTGTACTGTGTAAATTATAATATACTTGTTTTTTATACGAGGGTCATATTTTCGCACTAAAAACTGTAATTTTTCTACTGCTCTTTTTTCCGTTAATAAATTTCGATTCTTTCTCTCAAGAAAATTAAGTTTGAACTCAAATATTACATTGATACACTGCAAAAAATTGGGAGTGATTGCGGATTTCATTTAAAGTCACTCGAAGTTCCAGGGTTTAAAAAAAAATCACTCTGAATACGGAGTAAATATAGAGTTTACTTTTTCAGCTGAGTGATTTCAAATCCTGAAGTTAACAGACAATAAACAATTTTGGTTTTTTTTTAACTAAATTAAAAAAAAAAACTAAAAAATGCACATGTAGAAAATTAAAAAAACTACAAGTGCAATTTTTCAAAATATTTTTTTTTTAATAATTCATTATTTTTAAAAAAAATCAAAAAATTATTTTTCCTCAGTGTCTAGCTCACGAAGTTTTTGTCAATAATATTTAGTTAATAAATTTCGATATTTTATATTCGTGAGATTTTAGATAGATAGGGCTGCCCTTGTACTTTTCTCCACAGGAAAGTTGAACCATCTTTGGGTTATCCAATACGTCCTTCTGTAACTTTTTCGCTGGGACACCAGATACACACTGAAAAATAAGCCAGGTTTCACCAAAACATATAATAAATAACCATTTACTCTTCTATACATTATTATATATATATAAACATAATGATATATAATAATCTTAAATAAAAAGTTTTCTTTAGTTGGTTAACGATGGTGCAAGATGGCTTTAAAGAATGAAATTTCTTTGGTAAACTTAATGTATACCCAGACATTCAGTCATTTGTGTGACTCTGATGATGGGGAGTATGAGCAGCTGCTCTTATATGCACGCGCCGTACTCCTGCGCTATTTTTCCAAGGTTTTTCACCGTCAACTCCCTCTCTTTTATGCTTATCTAGCATGAATGATGCCTGATACTACCCACCAGACACCAAGCCTACGGTGAAGATGATGAACCAACCGATTCATCCATGAATAATATAAAAAATGGGCTATCCAAGTAAGCAGTTTAGGATACATCATGTTTTATATTATATGGAAATGGAAATAACCCAAGTACATAAGGCTGGTGTGCATTCATCGCGTGCCACGTGCCCTGCCACCTGTTTCATCTAGGCGTTCAATATAACAGAGTAAGAGAAACGACAGAAAAAAAGGATAAAAATATTTTTTAACAGCCGGTATACCGATGAATGTGCCGGCATCGAAGCTACCTGGAGATACCCAATATGTCTATATACTTTTTTCTCACTTGACAATTTTTTTTAAATAATATTTTATCATTTTTCTGCAGACGAACAATCTCCAGTTAGCCGACATCTGATGATTTTTCTAAAACTACTTTTGTAAAAATGATAAATTTAAAAAAAAATTATTTTTTAAAATTGCACCTATGGCTTTTTAAATTTTCTACATGTGCATTTTTTTTTTTTTAAATTGGTTGAAAAATGCGGGAGTTGTCTTCTAACATGAGTATGAATGTCAGACGAGATAATTTATAAATTGTAAATAAATTAATGAAATTTAAAAAAATGCGCGTACTGATGTTTTATTTATCTAACTACGCATTTTTTTACTTTTATTCTGCTTATATTTTATTTATTTATTCAAAAATTTAAAAAATTCGTCAGTTACATTCAGACGTGTTTGATTTTAAATTTTAAATTTTTTTACTGATACTGATGAGTTTTTTGATAATTATTATAACAAGTGATAAAAATTTAAAACTTACTTGGAAGTAAATAGAATTTCTTGAACTTTATGCGACACTTTCATTGTTTGATCGAATGAGTGCATGTTTGTCAACAATTATCACTTGATAAGAGAAAAAAAAACGTCTTGTGATTGTTGACGGATTTAAAAAACTAACAATTAAGACACTTTTTTAAAAATCATTAATTGCGCAATTATTATTATTCTTTTTTATTTTTTAAATTTAAAATATTTAATTTGATCTTCTTTTTTATCTCAACACTGACATGTTTACACTAGAAATTAGATACATAAATATGTCATGTCAAATAATAGTTTACGTCATAAATTAGCGAGCTGATGATTGGTACCATCATTTCATGGCTTTCGCGCGGTTTTATTTGAAATTTTAATTTTAATAAAAAAAACAATTCAGTTTAAAAAATTCAAATTTTTTTTATAAATAATCAAAAAATATGACACTGGAAGTATTCAATATTTGAAAATTTTCAAGTTTTTAATTACTGTTGATTGTAAAATAATTTTTTACGTAAAAAAATTACAAGTGTGAATGTAGCTGACAGCTGTCAATTTAAAAATTTTTAAATAAGTGAATTAAATGTAAATCGAATAAAATTACAAAAATGCACATTTGTAGAATTTGAAAATCAGTATGTGAATTTTTTTAATTTTTATATTTTTAATTGTTTAAGTCGTTTATTTGTAATTTAAAATTTTTCTCATACCTGTTACATTCACACTCATAAAAAATATTCTTTTATTTTATTTGAAGAAAAGAAAAAAAATATTGTGATATTTTGTAAAAAAAGTAGTCGTGCCAACATCTTCAACATCAGCAAGTTCTATTTAAATATCTGTCTTGAATTAATAGGTTAGGTCAAGTTTAGTTTCCCGCCAAAAGTTTTGCCGAACAAATTTGTGTAAACATCAAGTGTCAAATTTTAAAAAATTACATAAACTGCTGACATGTAGAAGAACATTCAGCTCTCACTTTTTTTTTATTCATCACTCAGTATTTTATAATTTTACTAGTAATTTATTTTCAAAACCAAAACAATAACAATGAGATTTCGTTGCAAGATGACAGACGCAGTTGCAATGAGAGATTTCACAAGTAATTATAAATTATAACCTATTTGAATTATTTTGAATAAATATCTACTGATAATAACTTTTTTTACATATTTAGATATTGTAACTGCGGTCTCCAAAACATCAAAGCACTGCGTACTTGAATTAACCAATGACCAAATTTGTTTTACTGTCCTTGATGAGTCTGGACGTGCACCCACAGTTTGGGTCGAGTTATCACGATATCATTTTTTTAATGAGTATCTTATGGTGGGTCTCGGCGAGCATAATAATAAAATATTATTCGATTTCGACGCTCAAATGCTGGCTAAAAGTTTGACGACACTGAAGGCGACTGCTAGAAGTGTCAAAATGAAGCTGACAAACAAGCAACATCCTTGCCTGACTTTAGAAATTGAGTTACCGTCACTGACCACAGATTCTTGGCAATGTATCCATGATGTGCCAATTAAAGTTTTGTCGAGAAATGAATGGAATATTTTTCAACCACCGAACATTCCTGATTTCCATGTGAGATTTGAATATTTTTTTTAATTCTTTTATTGATAACTAGTGAGGTAAAAGACCTAGTACCTGATCACTTCTAGTATTTGTACGTCGGGTACTACTTCCTTGACGGAGTAGTACCTCCCTGATCAGGTTCTAGTTCTTTAAGAAAAAAAGAGGTCTAAGATACAAATAAAGGGGATATTTTTGTGATTTTTTTTTTCTGAGTAGCTTCTCTATTAAAATTTTAAAAATTTGTGACCTTATTAAGCATCATTCCAAGAACATTCTCCTAAATTTTCATAAAAAAATATTGAAAAATAAGCCAGTGGTAGTGGGGAGAGACGAGTCACCTCAAAAAAATGTCTCCATGCTTCTTTAGTACTTAAGTTTGATGGATTTGAACGAAGGATTTTTTTTTTCAATCACTACTTATTTTTTAATCAAACAAAAGGAGCAATTTTTGGTAAAAATCCAAATTTTTTTATTGCACCTTTACCAAAAATTCAAAAATGAATATTTTGTTTATTCCTTCGTTTAAATCCATCAAACTTATGTCCCAAAGAAATCTTTTTGGTTTCTTTATTTCAAATGAAGCAGTCATGAGTTATCCTGCCTCGCATGTAGATTTTTTTTAGACTCGTCTCTCCCCACTACCACAGGCTTATTTTTCAATATTTTTTAATGAAAATTTAGGAGAATATTCTTGAAACATTGCTTAATAAGGTCACAAATTTTAAAAATTTTAGTAACAAAGGTACCCTGGAAAAAAAATCACAAAAATATCTTTTTTTTGTATCTCAGACTTCTTTCCCCTTCATCGAGTACTCGTTCTCTAATCTGGTACAAATTCTTAAATTAGGTACAAGTTACCTGATCAGGTACTAGCTCCTCAATCAAATACTAGGTCTTTTAACTTACAAGTACTTTTTTTTTTTAATCTAAGGTAAAAGACCTAGTACTCGATCACTTCACGTATTCTTATATTTATATTAAGTAAATATAAATATACAAATATAAGAGTGATCGGATACTAGGTCTCTTACCTTAGAAGACTACAAAAAAAAAACTAATAGATGTTTATTTTACCAGATTTCAATAGATTTACCCCAACTGAAGTACATAAGAAGTTTCGTTGAAAGAATGAAAAACATGTCGCCGCATTTGAGATTAATAGTAAACAATGACGGATTACTCGTATTAAAAGTCGAAACAGATGCAGCAAGTGTCGCAACACACTTTCAGAATCTCCAAGTATGGAAGCCAGACACCTCAGAAAGAGATAACATTTCAGCATCTGTCGACATCAAACGTTTTTTCAACGTTCATGCCTGGGATGCCGTCCACCCTGACTCAGTCAAATGCAATATCATCGACGAGAGACTCGTGTACTTACACATAAATCTAGACGACAACATAAAAGTCCATCATTTTATACCCGCAGTAGCAGTCGACTGATAAATAAAATAAATTAATCTGTACAAATAACAAATTAAATTTAAAAAAATTAGATTTATTTTTTTATGACAGCAATTCAATGAACGTAAATAAAAAAAAATGAATTACAAATGAACATCTAGTTGATTATTAAATTAATTGTACGCTAAAGTGAAACTTCTTTCGTTTTCTTGTCTGAAGTTCTGGTGCATTTGATCGATTTGCTGGATTCTTTGTGCGAGGATCGAAGTTCTCTGATCGATCCACTGGAGACTGTTCATATGCGCATTCAAAATCTTGCCGATCTGGACAATCGGGTCACTGGAGTCCTGAGCACGATTGGCTTCGTTCAGATGCTCGATTATTTCCTTGAGGTCTTCAGACATCTGCTTGAGCTGAGTGTCCAGTTTTTCAGCAAGTCTGTAAGTGTACTCCCGTTCTGGATCTGATACCGAGACATTCGCGAGTTCTTTTTCCAGTGGAACCAGGCAGTCTTGCAGTTCTTTCTGCTGCCCCACAACATAATCAAGCTCGTGCTCCAGTTGCTGCTGTTCAAGTTTAACTTTCTCTACTTGGTCATTCAGCGTGACGATTTTCTCCCCATTAGCGATCAGCAATTTGTCCCAGGAGTTTATCTGCGTCGCTTGATTCATGAAGACTTTTTCTTGCTCTTCTAATTCCAACGTCCATTTGTTTATCAGCTCTTCTAACTGACAGAAATTAATCGCACCTGTCTGACCGCTGTTTGATGAAGCAGTGACAGTTGTTGATGTTCCTAATGACGTCTGCGTTGACCCAGTTGTCTGTGTAGTAGAAGGAGTAGCTGCGGTAGTTGATTTGCTGAGTGAAAATCCTCCAGTGGAAGGTGTAGTCGTCGCGCTGCTGAGATTGAACCCCGTGGCTGCTGATGTCGTTCCAGGAAATGAAAATCCAGTTAATGATGACGTAGTACTTGGCGCAGTTGAACCCAGTGATATCTGAGTTGATGCTGGTGGCGCGCTGGTTGCTGCCACTAAATTACCAAGAGTGGAAGTTGACCCTAGAGTCAGTCCAGTTGACAGAGGAGTATTTGTCGATGATGAAGATGTGGAAACTGATCCAAACGGTTGTGCTGCAGAGGAAATTGTGGTGCCTAAAGTAAATCCTGCAGCTGGAGTTGACATCGTCGTTGCACCAAATGATAGATTCGGTGCCGTGGTATTTGTCGCTGTCGATCCCAGTGTAAATCCAGTTCCAGTAGCCGCTGGTTTTGTGATCCCGAAGCTAAGTCCTGGAGTTGGAGCTGCGCTGGTGGTAGTGGAAGGAAAACCAGTGGTTCCAGGCATCCGGATATTGGATCCGCCCAGGCCAATTGGGGTACTAGTGGCCATTCCAAAAGGTACTGTTGTATTGGGAGCTGCTGCGGGTGCATTGAATGTAGGCAACGTTGACTGAGTCATTGGTGGCTGGTTTGCCATCTGAGTTCCCGGATTGAAACTGGGATTTGATCCAAAGGACAGGGTCGAGGTCAGACCCTGCCCGAAACCAAACCCTGGTTTATCTTGTGGTTGCATTCCTGTCAATGTTGGTAGAGTTTTTCCTGTATCTCCAGCAGCGGCATTGAAAAAGTTTGTGGGTGCAGCTAAAAAATTACGTCTTCAGTAAATTGTTGTTGTTTTTTTTTTTAATGAATGAATTAGAAAGAAAAAAAATGACATACCTCCAGCGGCTGTTGTTGGAGCTTTTGACTGATCGAACAAGTTCATGGTTTAAATTTCTCGTGTTGGATGTAACCTCAAAGTATTGTTGATTTTTTTGAATGTAAGTTCCTAGAGTAAAATGAATTAGTGGAAGTTTAATGAGGAATTGTAAGAAGAGATTGAGAAATTTTGTGCGAGTAAAAGTAATTTTGTGGTAGGGTATTTTTAAATATATAAATAAATATGAGGTATTTACCTTGATATTGAATACCGCGCAATTATGATGTTTGGATCACTGACGCATGGGTTATATAAAAAAAAAAATAAGACGTAGTTTTTTGGGTTAGTTAGTGACAGTTGATATTTTACCGACGATATATTTGAATGATATATATATTTATATACACATAACCTAATTTTGGTTCAAAACACTTGTTTACTATAAATATTTTTTTAAAAAATATGAGACAATTTATAAATTATGTGTAAATAAATAAATAAATTAAATTTAAAAAAGTGCGCGTACTGATTTTTAAAATTTTCTAAATACACAATTTTTAAATTTTAATTCTACTGACATTCTATTTATAAATTCAAAAATTAAAAAATTATGATAATGAAGTTAGCGGACGTATAATAATTTTTGTTTTTTTTTTTTAAAAATGATAAAATATAAAAAAAATCATTTGAAAAAATTGCACTTGGAGTTTTTTAAATTTTCTAGATGTGCATATTTTTATTTTTTTTCTTGTAAATTAAATTAAAACAAAAATTCGAAAATTGTTGTCTGAAGTGTGGGTGTAGCAGACATCAGACGAATTTAAAATTATAAAGTAGACAATTAAAAAAATGAAATTTATAAAAAATGCACTTATCATTTTTGAAATTTTGTAAACGTGCATTTTTTAAAAATTTTATTTTATCAATTATTAACTCTATTAATAATTTTAAATTTAATGTCAACTACACACATTTAATTCAATTTAAAAATGTGAATATAGCAGACCTGAGACAGTTTATAAATTTCAAATAAATAAAAAAATGCGCGTACTAATTTTTCATTGATTTAAATATGCATTTTTTTATTTTTATTCTTACATTCTATTCATTTATTTAAAAATTCAAATAATTCCCACTTGTCAGTTACTTCACACTCATTGACAAAATAATTAACGATCCTGAAGTTAGCCGCCTGATTAAATTTCTTTTAAAGCAATAAATTATTTTTAAAAAACATTTGAAAAAATTGCACTTGTAGCTTTTTAAATTTTCTACATGTGCATATTTTTATTTATTTATTTTATTTTCTAATTAATTTCTTAAAAAAAAATTCAAAAATTATCAATTGGCTGCTAACTTCAGTATCATCAAATATCATGTGTTATGTTGTCTATGCGTAGAATACAAAGTGATAAATGTCACATATTTATGTAGTAAAGTAGCATTTAATTATTCATCAACTCAAGTAGCCGAAGTCAATCCGCTGGCGGTTGTTCGTCCTGGTAGTAATGTTCATACGCCGCTGAAATATAAACTTTGGTCATTACAATTTAAATTAACACTCAATTTTATTCTAATAGTTGCGATTAATTTAAAACAAAAAAACATTTGATAATAAATTAGAACAATGAATTTAATTATCAATTATGTGTTGCTAACTACTGCAATTTTAAGTGTCAAAGCATCAATACTCGCCTCGCCACCGCAAACTGCTTTGGTTATTGGATTTGAAAACGTGTATGATCTCTCTCTGCTAGCGAACACCATTTCCGATCAAGGTATCGACGTGACTCTGGTTATTCCTGCGATAAATTCACGAGATATTTATGAGCATCTTGTGCAAGTGGAAGTTATAAAACTTAATTTTACTACTGGAAGTAATGACAAGCGAGAGGAAAAAGCTTTGAAAGCTTGTCAAACTTTTTTAAGTGATAAAAATATTATTAAACGAGTTGGAGAAATTCAGCCGACATTTACTATTTTTCCGGCAATCAGGTAATTATTTATTATCAATCTGAATGTAGCTGACTATCAGCCATTTTTTAAAATTTTGAATAAATAAATAGCGATTAAAAATTGTGTATTTGAATTTTTAAAAATTAGTGCGCGCTTTTTTTTAAATTTCATTATTTTGAATTTATAAATTAGTCTGTTACTTTTACAGTCAGTTTTATTTAAAAGAAAAAGGTTTTGATAAAATTTGAATACAAGTGAATCATGAGTGAATGTGAGCTGAAAATTGACAACTTTTAAATTTTAGAATAAATAAAAATTAAAAATAGATACTTAGATATTTAAAAAATAAGTGCGCGCATTTTTTGAAATTTTATTATTTTTATTTATTTAAAATTTATAAATTGTTTCATGTCTGCTACATTCTCACTCATGATTAATTAATTGTTGTTAACTATAAATATTATTATTATTTTATTTCAGACATGATGCGTGTCTTATTCCTTGGGCAAAATCAATAGAATCAATACCGGTAATCTGGGCACTAGGACAGGAAGATGAATATTATGCTGTTGAAAAGTCACGAATGGCAATCCCATTTCAAACTTCAAAATTTTTCGACAGATTTTTAATTAATTTAAATCTTAAATCTGTTTCTTCTTATGCTCAAAATAATTATGCTAATCAAGCTCTCAAATTAATTAAGACGTACATTAAAAATGTTCAGGATACTACATTAGATGATTTGTATTCCGATGTTAAAGTGTTTCTCTGGGGAGGTGATCCTATTCTACGGGTTAATTTCGCTCCGTTGACTCATCAGCTAATCGAGGTTTGTTACTATAATATTTAAAATTATAATTTTGACATGGATTTAACTGAAATCTATTTTTCAATTTCGTTTAACTCCTAATTGATGTCAACTGTAAATAATTTTTTAAATTAATGATATAAATTTTAAAAAGTTAAAGGAGAAGGGGGTCACTGTCTCTGAATGGCCTTAATAGTTTCAAAATATCATTTAAAAAAAAATGAATACATGTCATTTGGCGCGAAATTCAACTATGTGTAAAATTCAAATAAATTAAGACATCAAACAAATTATCATAAAAAAATTTGAAAATGCGCAAAGACATTCAAATTGAAACTTTTTCGACGATACCACATTTAATTACAGTAACTAATTTTATGATACAAATTTAACAAAAAATTTTCTTTATACTCTTAATAATACAGATTATAATTAATGATTAAATGAATTAAACATTTTAAAAATGCACATGCTGATTTTCAAATTTATAAACGCGCATTTTTTAAATTTCATTCGATTTACATTTAATTCATTTAAAAATTTTAAAAATCCCAACACACTTGACATCTTTCTGACATCTATAAGATATCAGTTTGCAGGCTGTTTATTTTGACATATAAGCACAAAATAATCAGAAACTTATGTCATCAAAAAAATATCTTAAGAGACTTGACACAATTGACGTCAAAAAGTAAATTGTCTGATTTATACCAAAAAACTTTGACAAAAAAAAATTATCTCATCCTTTTAAAAGACATCTTGATGACATCTTTAAGTTGTCTTTGTGCTACTGGAGATTGACAGTTGACAGATACATTTCCACTCATTACAATAGTAATATTTAGTGCTAATGATGATTTTCATTAAAGATTGGCTGCCATCACTGCAGAGGCGTTCAACCCCTACCGCCTGTTCTCCAGAAAGAGCTGATAGAATTCAAACTAGGAACGATAGTCGTGACTCTGGACTCGGAATTCATAGATCTCATAGAACAGTTGGCTCAGGAGATTCCTCAAGGTAGACAAGGGCAAGCGATCGTGTGGAAGAGTAAAATAGTAAAGACTACAAATAAAAAAAATGTATTCATAAATGCAGATGTTGATCGTCAAGATCTTATAGGTATTTTATTTAAAGTTGATAAAGCTCATAAATTTGTTATAAAATAACTAATAAGTAATTAATTAATAAATTATATTTATTTAATATTTTTTTGTTTTTAAATACTATTTTCTTTATTGTAATAAATATTAATTAATTATTTTTTTTAATAACTTACAGGCTATTCAAGAACACGAATATTATTTAGTCATTGTGCAGATACTGAACTTTTGGAGGCTAAATTTCACGGCACGCCAGTGATATGTTTCCCCCGAAATTCACAGGAAAAAAATAATAATTTACGTGCGATTGAATTGGGAATAAGTATACCGCTGAATAATGACTATACAATTGAAAATGTATACAAAATATTTTACGAAATAAATGAGAATGTCAAGTATCGTGAAGTCGCGAGAAAAGTATCACTGGCTATTAGAGACAAATTAGCACCAGCGTCTGACAGATTGATATTCTCTCTGAGTTACGCTGCTAGAAATAAAGAAACGATGATAGATTATTGGCCAGTAGGAAGAGACATAAATATAAGTACATTTACTGAGGACGTTAACTTTTTGTATGGGTTAATTATTGGTATTACAGTGGGCGCTTTATTTGTCGCAACTACTGTACTGACTTGGTATTATCAAAGTAAAGATAACAAGTTAACTAAAGCAAAAGGAAAAAAATATAATCGATGAATGATATGTGGCTATAAATATAAAATATGTTGTTAAAACATTTAAATGAATTACAGTGATAAATTCATAAATACATGGACATTTTTTATATGCATTTATAAATATACTTAAGAATACAGGAAGTACATATACATACAAATATTTCATGCTAAAAATACCGCAGCCTAGTGCTTTGCTTTTACTAAGAAATATTTGACACATTCAAGTAAGCTAATGTATTAATTATTATTATTATTATTATATATTTATATTTATATGTATAAATAAATTACAATTTGTCAATACTGCGTTTTGTATATCGTCATTGCAGCGAGTTCTCGCTCGCATGTAATTAATTAGTTTTTTATTTAGTATATATTTTAGGCTTTAGAATACTTAAATATTTATCTAGCCTTATTAATATAAATCACGATCTCTATAAACAATAAAAATAATAACGAATTTTAAAAAAGGTGCACGGAAAAAAAATTCGCGCGAAAATATTTACTCGCCTCAGGAAAGTTTTTGTAGTCTAAGGGAAAGAGTCTGAGATACAAAAAAAAGATATTTTTGTGATTTTTTTTTTAGAGTACCTTCGTTACTAAAATTTTTAAAATTTGAGACACTATCAAGCATCATGTGAAGAATATTCTCCTAAATTTTCATAAAAAAATATTGAAAAATAAGCCGGTGGTAGTGGGGAGAGACGAGTCTAAAAAAAGTCTACATGCGAGGCAGGATAACTCATGCTTCATCTGAAATAAAAAAACCTAAAAGATTTCTTTGGGACATGTTTGATGGATTTGAATGAAAGAATAAACAAAATATTCATTTTTGAATTTTTGGTAAAGGTGCAATCAAAAAATTTGGATTTTTACCAAAAATTGCTCCTTTTGTTTGATTAGGAAATAAGTAGTTGAAAAAAAAAATCATTCGTTCAAATCCATCAAACTTAAGTACTAAAGAAGCATGGAGACATTTTTTTGAGGTGACTCGTCTCTCCCCACTACCACTGGCTTATTTTTCAATATTTTTTTATGAAAATTTAGGAGAATATTTTTGAAACGTTGCTTAAAAAGGTCACAAATTTTGAAAATTTTAATAGAGAAGCTACTCAGAAAAAAAAATCATAAAAATACCCTCTTTTTTTGTATCTCATACCTCTTTCCCCTTTCAAGAAATTTTAATTTTTATTTCATAATGAAAATTTTTTAGAGCAAAAAAAAATTTCTTGGGACGAATTTTCTAGTCATGAATTTTTTTTTTTCTGTGTGGACGAATAATTTTTAAAGTTTTTGTAGAGAATAGCGAATTTAAGCGAGCGAGTACCCAATGAAATTCTTCGAGAATCGCTATAAGTAACCGTAAAACTTCTTATAAACTATAAATATATATACACATAAGTAACTGATATAAGATTAAAAAATGATTATATGTACATTCATTGGCAGATATTTAAAAAATTGTTTTTTTTTTTAATATTTTTACGTTGGACGAGGAGTCTTATATTTTATTTTGGCTAAGTCGAGATTCCATCTCTGCTGTAAATATATAATTTAAAAAATGACCATTGGCATAGAAATAATAAATACAACCGATAAAAACCCGCCACAAGAGATAGAACTAGTTAAAGGGAAATCTTGCTATCTCTTTTATCACTTTCGCAATGCGTCCTTTAACGCTATGGACTAATAATTGCAAATGGATGAGGAAGGAATGCTCAATTACAAACGTGTTCCTCACGCGTGTGTCGACAAAGCTCACACTGCACCCGGCAACACCATACAAATCTACATTTGCACTTCTCCGTGACGTCGCGCACTCGAGTTTGATAACCTCGACCGCAGCAGAGAAGTCGACAGCCGTCGAGTCCGAGAGATGTACGATTGCATATTCGACCTCGTGTACCAGGAATTCCAAGTCTAAAAATGTAACAATCTTATTAATAATTATATATTTATATATCTATATATAGAAATTTATAAATTACTCATGAATTTATTGACTGAGTATTAATATTAAAAGGGAGGCAAAATGGGGTACTGTTTTCGGGGACAAGTACGCGTAAATTTCATATTTTTTTGGGGCAAAATGGGGAATCCCCTCAAAAAGATGAAAAAAAAATTTCTTAATTTTGAAATGAATGGTTCAAATATTTGATATTATGGCGAAAATATTGATCCCATAAAAAAAGTTTTCGAATAAAAGTTGTAGAAAATTTAATTTTACAAAAAAAATGTCTCTTATGATTTTCTTTTGCGACCAGTATTTTCACCGTAATTCAAAAATTACGATTCATAATGAATGATTCAAATTTTCGTTAATTATGAAAATCTTAATTTTGAAATTACGGCTTTCTTATCAGTCCTAACAAAAAATCATAAGAGACATTTTCTTTATAAAATTAAATTTCCTACGACTTTTGTTTGAAAACTTTTTTAATTAGACCAATATTTCCACCGTAATTCAAAAATTAAGATTCATAATGAATGATTCAAATTTTTGTTAATTGTGGAAATCTTAATTTTGAAATTACGGCTTTCTAATCAGTCCTAACAAAAAATCATAAGAGACATTTTCTTTATAAAATTAAATTTCCTACAACTTTTGTTCGAAAACTTTTTTAATTAGACCAGTATTTTCGCCGTAATTCAAAAATTAAGATTCATAATGAATGATTCAAATTTTCGTTAATTATGAAAATCTTAATTTTGAAATTACGGCTTTCTTATCAGTCCTAACAAAAAATCATAAGAGACATTTTCTTTATAAAATTAAATTTCCTACGACTTTTGTTTGAAAACTTTTTTAATTAGACCAATATTTCCACCGTAATTCAAAAATTAAGATTCATAATGAATGATTCAAATTTTTGTTAATTGTGGAAATCTTAATTTTGAAATTACGGCTTTCTAATCAGTCCTAACAAAAAATCATAAGAGACATTTTCTTTATAAAATTAAATTTCCTATAACTTTTGTTCGAAAACTTTTTTAATTAGACCAGTATTTTCGCCGTAATTCAAAAATTAAGATTCATAATGAATGATTCAAATTTTTGTTAATTATAAAAATCTTAATTTTGAAATTACGGCTTTCTTATCAGTCCTAACAAAAAATCATAAGAGGCATTTTTTTTAGAAAATTAAATTTCCTACAACTTTTGTTTGAAAACTTTTTTAATTAGACCAGTATTTTCACCGTAATTCAAAAATTAAGATTCATAATGAATGATTCAAATTTTTGCTAATTATGAAAATCTTAATTTTGAATTACAGCTCATTTATTAGTCCTAACAAAAAATCATAAGAGACATTTTTTTTCGAAAATTAAATTTCCTACAACTTTTGTTTGAAAACTTTTTTAATTAGACCAATATTTTCACCGTAATATCAAAAATTAGACACCATTAATTATGAATTGTTATTTTGAAATCAAGCCAAAAATCTTGGCTCTCCCCGATATTTGCCTACGTATTGATGCAATATAATGTCTACTTACGTTAGATTTCGTTCGCAATAATCAGGACTGTCCTCCAAGTAGACCAAGTCCGTTTTATTCGGTCGTTTTAGATCCGGTCTAGCGGGTCTAAGTCTCGCCGGTCGTCTTTCGCCTCTCTGTACCAAACGTACCAACGCAGCACCTTCGTGAAGTGCCGAGAGAGCTGTACCTGCACCTCGAAATGCTGGGAGCCTTCGCCAGCAGACCCGTACACTGCAAGACCCTGACATGCCTGAGGTTCAACAACAAAAAAAGCAAATAATAATTTAAATTAAGCATTATTTGAAAAGGAAACTATTAATCTCGAGTACACAGCGTGAATTATTAGATTTAGCACGCAATTAATCAGGATTATTTTACCGTGACATTTGCAGACACGTTGCATCCGTGAACGTACAGCCCGTCTACCAGCCTCGCTGTCGTGTTTTCTCATCAGCTGTCCTGCCAATCCTTTGGGTCCACTTAATTCTCCTTCTTTTATTGGCATCTCAGCACCGTCCGACCACTCCCTTGACAATTTTTCACCGAAATGAATATCCTACAATAAATATAAGATGAGGAGGCATATAAATAAATAAATATAAAAGACTAAACGATTGTAAACGTTAAGAGACATTTTACAACACAAAGAACGACAGAATCAAGCTGTTAAGTCACTTGCTGTGGAAGCAAACATTGTTATCCTCACTCGAATACTTGAGTGACGTCGACCATCTTATGTTGAGACTCACGTCAACAAATCCTCCGTCAGTGGATAAACATAACCGGAGAACTAATACGTTTGCACTCAACCCCAGCGAATGTACAAAAAAAAATAAAGAAAAAAAAGGAGAAAATAAAATATCACTGGTGTTTGTTTCAAAGTACAGTTGTATGTATGTATATAAATATATATGGATATATAGCTAGGACGTATACAGACGGATCCACGGATCTAAGGAGGGTTGTTGCAACTTAACAAGCTTAGCCCGCTCAATCCCCTTGTAAGCTCGCAATGTCTACAAGGGGTCATCTGTTGACGTGCAAATGCATCCATTCATGTAATGATGACAATGTTTTTTAACGTTAAAAAATAGGAAAACTAGGATAACAAGACATAAGGTACCCGGGTAATAAGGTCTAAGTGACAGAAATTATATTTAAAATAATCGCCGCCGCTAAAGGCTACTCTAGTTGAAGGGTCTTGCATAGAGATGTTACGACAAATTTATAGAGTCCCGATAAATCCAAAAGTGTACGACTCCTAATGCTCATTTGATCGTGAAAAATATATATAAAAAAAAAATGTACGATAAAAGTTTCCAGGACAATTTTTTGTTCCTTTCTGCTACACTATAAATTTAAATTTCGCTACACAGAAAAAAAAAAATTCTCGGCTGAAGGTAAATATTCTTGATTCAAGAAAATTCTTTTGGAGACCTAAACTTTCTCAGATAAAGTAGAAATCCTCTCCGACCAAGACAAATTCTCTTGGCTCAAGAAAATCTTGACTTGGTTCCCGAAAACGTTTGTCTTCAAAAATATTTTCTTGACTCAAGATAACTTTTTTTTCTGTGTACGAAAAATAATCAGATGTATTTTTTCGCGCAGCCGCGACCAGTATGGCGAAAGTGTATGTAAAAAACATATATAGATGTACAAAATTAGTTGACTTCTTTTCATCAATTATAATTAAACGCGGCCGAATTTGATGGCTATTTATGACACACTTCTTCTTTGGCCCTAAAATAATCTTTTGAAAAAAAAGTCATCCAAATAATAGCTTTTTCGAGTTTTTGTTTTTAGGCGTTACGGCACTTTCTACTGGTTGACGGGAATTTTTTTTTACATTTTGATGTTTTTTTAGTTACCTAATAGATAAAATTGGTCTTTATAAGTCATAGAACTAATCCTTATTAAATTCTCTATCCGATGATGTGTGACTTGGTTAAGCTCCGTGTACTAACAGTAAAATCAGTATCAAAAGAGGCAAACTGAATTTTTTGATTGTAAAGCACACTCTAATGTATTGAAATATAGATTAATGATACATTTCGATAATTACATGCAATATTTTCGATTCTTTTAAAAATCTCCCTTAGCTAGGCCTTATTTCCCGCCGGTACCTTATACATATATATGTACGTATGCCTATATTACCTCGCTACAGCCACCCCATTGCCAATTATTGGGATGACGTGCTCGTACGCGATTGTCGCAGGAACAATCAGTCAATTCACCTCTCGAGCAAGCTCTGGTTATACTAAAAGCGACACCCGCTGCTGATATTGCGTAGACAAAAGCGGCCTCGCGACTGTCTGTAAATTAAAAATGCTTATTATTTACGTATATATTTAATGACAGACTTAAGTAATGTATACTTACTGACTAACATTACCCCGCCGAATATGTTTTCCGGGTTCTCAGGACTCACTGAGCAATTCCATCGAGCCGAACGAAACTGGTACTGGCATTCTTCGATAGCCAGCTTAGCTCCGGCGCTGATGGCCTGTAAGTGACACAAATATCAATTGGTATTGAATGCCAATGACAGTTTCAAATAAATATCTTGTATAGTGAAAAATTACGTAATATATATTTTCAGTATGTATGTAATGACTGACATTAGTTCTTATTATTAATAGTTGGTAAATTTGATAGAAATCTATTGGTTACATTTGTCCTCATAGTGGAATTTTGAAATAATTTCACTGTAGTCTATTATGATTTGTCGGTAGGTTTGTAAAATACCATTGGTTCAAAAGTTTGATTATGGGTACGGCAGATATTAGCTGAGATGGGTTTCGGGAGCAAAACAACGGTGGTTTTCAGGATATCATATATATATCAGGACATGTCTATGAAAAATACCAGTGTCCTAAAACTGCAGTAACTGAATAGTATAGGAGAGCATAGAGTTGTTCTGGTCACTAAAATTTTGAAAAGTCTGTCATATAATAGATTTTGAATTTTATTTTATTTTATACTTTGATTCAACTAGAAGTAATTAATGAGCCTATATATATATTGGTACATTCATGTTATCAATGATCTCGGTTAAGTTTGAAGACGAGAAAAATGGGTCAACTAGTTCCGAAATAATGGAAATTTGAATTTCCAAAAAATGAGAAATGATATTGCTGTGATTTCGCGGGCTTTTAAATGGTAACTTGTAGTTTTGTTATGTGAAAAGGAAGTCAAAGCTGGTAAAAAAAGTAAAATTTTGGTGTTTTCAGTTTTGGTTTTCTGACAATTTTTCCAGTTTTGATAAAGGTTCAAAGTTACGTGATCGATTTTGGTGTTATGGTGAAATTGATACTATTATGTCTTGCAAAGTTTTTAAGAGATGATTGTATGAAATTTTACATACTCATGCTTCGGACAATAGGAAAATTTCAAAAATTAAAGGAATTGGTTTATTTGAAAAATGGCGGCAATTTTAAATTTTCAAATTAATTTAAAATTCCGCTTTTGCTTTTTTATCTTCAAAAACTTTCTACCGGAAACATGTATACTTTTTATGTACAAAAACGTCAAAGCTCATAGAATACTATTTTCTTTTTCTTTTTCACTTTGTCTTCTACGATTATTTTTAAAATTTTAATAAAAAATTTAATTTCTCTGTCCAAAATTACGTAATTCTTCTTTTCCAATTTTCAAACTAAAAATTTATAAAACATGTCCAAAAAAATTGATTTTTAATTCAATTTTATTTAAAAACCAAAGAAAGTAATTAATAAAAAAATCTACTTCCATTTCGGATACCGAGCGGTCATTTTTTTTTTTTTTTTTTTTTTTTATAATTATATTCATTTTAATCAAAGATATCCTGCGGCTTTAATTTGACTTTATATATATTTAAAAATGAATATTCATGTATCATTAGTTAAATTATATTTGTCGATGTCGAAATTAAATGTTTAATTTGTGTTAAACGTTCTCGTTTTATTTTACATTAACGGAAAAATTCTGAGGTACACGAAGATCAACTTAACATATTTTAGGAAATAGCTCATTATCAATATTAAATCTATCAACTATTTACTACTAAGTAGTAAAAATTACCATTTTTAAATTTGATCATTATTATTTATATATATATATATATTTTTTATCATCGTAAAAAGGCGCACAGGGAGGGCCGGCGATAAATGATGACCAATGCAATAAGAAGCGTCAAACCACTCCGCCCAGTGCTTCCTTTCGTGAACGCCGCGGCCCGTGTCCCAACTCTTTGGTTATCTGGTCTCAAGTTATATTTTTATTTTCATCATATATAGTATACGTAAGTAAGCACGAGCCGTATGGTATAGCCATCATAGTCGCGAGCGAGCCCTGACAGAGTAAAGGAAAAGAAGAGAAGTAGAGAAGAAAAGAGAATGAAAAGAGCGAAGAATGAAAAAGATAAATAACTACTTGCCTGTAGAATTGGAGGTGAGCGTGAACATATTCCCTGCTGTTTGATTGTCAAGTGGGAGCTTTTGCAATTCCTTTCGGCACTTGCTGGTCCGATAACACCTGCGCCAATCTGCGATATACCATCAGTACCTCCTGTACCACTTTCAAATCCATTTAGTCGTGGTTCCAGACCCAAATACCTGGCCAACAGAAAATTTTAATTTTTATTTCATTCATTTTTACTCTCCGTCAATAATTATTATTATTTTTACTGTCAAAAGTCGGGAGTTAATTCGGAGTAAATTCAAATTTTATTTTAATTTTAATTCACTCCGTCACTTTGAGTTCCGAAGCCGAGTAAATTTTTTTTTCTTCAATAAAAAAAATTATAGAGGAGAGGGAGAGACAAAACTTCCCCACAGTTAAAAGTAAAATTATAAAAAAAAAATGAAGTTTAATTAATTAAATGATATTTGATAAGGTTAATGAAATAAAAAATGTATTTTACTTAAACAAATGAATTACGGTGACAAGAAAAACATTTATACTAATAACTGCGGTATCTCTACTGAATCTACACATCAATTCATCACCTCATCAGTGCATGCCTTCTTATAAGCGCGGTTGTTCGTCGAGCCTCGATAAATCTATCCAGACTCGTTAAGAAGACGATAAAAATGCTTGGAAGAAATTTTTCGTTGTCCACATCTGCCTAGGTCTTTTTTTTCTTATTATATATGTGTATATGTATGTGTATATTTTTTTCTGACTTTAGTTCCTTAAAAGTCTTGACTTCTCTTAATACGTTCCCGCATCGGCTTACCGCAATACCTTTTTCTCGCGCCTTCCACTAATTTTTGTAAAGTAAAGGCACCGCGCGCGTGGTTACGCCTCCGGAGGAACAATTTTACCAGCCGACCTCTCGGTTTGCGACCTGTAATCTTAACCCAAAACACGCCTGCTCTAATTATATAGTAGCTTTATAGCGTACTAGAAAATCTCTCCCTTCATTTTTATCTCTCTTTCTAATTGCGATTATATATCTTACAGATCCTCGTATTCGCTATAATATACACACATTAAATATATATTATGCTGTAAAAAAAATTTTTGGAGTTAACGCAAATTAAATTTGGAGTTAATGCCAAGTAGATGACTGCCCTATTGTAAATTTTCTCTGAAAAGGTCTTTAAAAATTTAGAACTGAGTTTTTCAGAGAAAATTTCAAAAATTTCCAGTAGGGTGTATTTATTTAATGCCTCTGGAGTAAAATTAACTCCGGAGGCAAGTTTGGTTTAGTATCAAAACTCCGGTTCGAAGTGAAATTAACTCCTAGTCGATTTTAAAATTTAAATTTCAAATTGGAGTGAATGGATTTAAATAAACTCCAGTTTACTCCGAAAAAACTCCGTTGGAAAAATTAACTCCTTATTTACTCCATATTCGAAGTAATTTTCTCTAAAACTCTGGTAGACCCCCGCCCCAAAAAAAATCAGATTTGAAAAATGATTAGATTCAAAGAGATTAAATATTTATTTACTTTTCATTACTATGGTGTTCAGAAAAATATTAGTTTAGGTCGAAAACCTCCTTTTTAAACTCTAAACTTTAAAGATTTAAAAACCATGGGTACTTGAAAAACATACATAATTTAAAAAGCATGTTCTTGTCAGTTTATTTGTCTTTGTCCAACAAACTCTTTTTGTAATATCAGAACCAACTATTCAAAAAAAATCACATGAGAGAGTATTCTAAAAAAAAATTTTATGGTTTTTAATCAACAATTCAGAGAGAGAATTTCATAGAAATTAATAGCAACGTAAAAAAATATCAATTATGATATCTTATAGATCGCAATGTTCAGTTTAAATGCATCGGATTTTTGTTTATGTAAATGTACAAGAGTTAAAAGTAATTAACACTCTTATTTGGTATGTATATTTTATAGCGTAAGGTGATAAAATACTCATTAAATTCCTTTTTACATTCTATTATTTTTTTTTTTATGAAATTACATTCTCATGAAATTTTTAAAATTATCATAGAATTTTTATAAAATAAATTTTTTTTTAATTAGAAAAATTATCTCAATGAAAATGTTAATAGAAAAATATATACATTGTAAAAAAAGCGGTGTTAAAATGAACTCACACTAGTGTACATGCGCACAAAAAAAATTCCCTGTGCGAAAAATTTTCCGATTTTCAAAAAAATTTTCCGCATTATGAATTAAAACACAAAAATTTTACTGATTTTTTTTTTAAATTCAAAATGAAAAATACTTTTCGCGCCAAAAAATTCCTTGTTTTCTGTACAGAGTAAAATTAAATGTTAACACCAAAATAGTGTAACTTACACCCTTTTTTACAGTCTAGTAGTGGTTTAATTCAAGATTTTCACATCGAAATTCAAAACTCTACCATGTGAATAAATATTTCAAGCCTCATATATTATATTATCCTGTACATTAGGTAAGGAGTGTCCGCGGATTAATTCACGGTATTTATGTGTCCAACATAAACTCACGTGAGAGTTAGCAGTCCTCAAAGACGAGAGTAGTGGGTTTCTCTTGAAACTACTGCTTGTTTAGACGACCTCTCAATAGCAAATTCTCCGGCTCCAATAGTAAGCCAAGTCCAAGTCATTTCAATAAAGCTCATAGTACATCTAATCTGTATACGATATTTCCATTAATACGTTATACAAATACGTTATGTTAAAATAGTCAAGGAGATTTAGCTCAGGTTCAGTTATTGTCGTGCCAGTCCGTGTTGACAATTTAGCTTTGCAAGCCGCTTTGCCGATTTATAGAGTCCTCGATCATGCAATATCGAAATAAACATCGCAATATATATTAAATATCTTCGTTCCATTATATAAATAACAATACCAAGAAAAACTACTAAAAAATCATATATATATATATATATATATATATATATATATATATATATATATATATATATATATATATATATATATATATATATATGTGTTTTTTTTTAAACACCCTAATATACACAGTAAAAAAAATCGTCAAAGTATAAAAAAAAGTGTGTTAAAATTTTGAGTGTTAAATCATTAACACTTTTATGTGTTAATTTAACACACAGTATTTATTTTGTTATATGTTACATTTTTTATATGTTACTGTTAAATTAACACACAAAATATGTTAAAAATAATGTCGAAAATTTTTACTTTTAACATATATGAGTGTAACTTTTTTTAACACTCATATGTTAACATAACATATAAGTAAGTGTAAAACGTTCATTTTACACACGGTATGTGTTGATTGTTGGAGTAAGTACAAGCGGTGTAGGTGTTAAAATTTTTTGTGTTAAATTTTAACACCGGAAGCGGTGTTAAATTTTTATATTTTTTCTATATGTGAAATTTTTTTTTACACCGTTAAATTACACCATCTACACCTGTATTATTTTATTTTAACACACGCGGTGTTAAAATGAGTCCATTTTTAACACCGCTCTTTTTACAGTTGGTATATAATATTCGTATTTATTTAAATATGAAATATAAATATATATAACAATAAGCTAGTACATATCGCAAAGACAATATAGAAAAAAAAAAGAATAAAAATAATAATAAGAGAAAGGAAAGAAACGCATAAGCGTATAAACGAGGGAGAGGAATCGTCCCAAGAGTAATAAGGAGTAATATGACAGTGGGTGGAGACAGCTTGACAAAGAGCCAAGTGAATGAAAAAATCCATATTCAGATTCGATGATGCATACGAGCAAGAACCACGAGAGACGAGAGAGGATTTCTATTCATTAAAAAAAATAAAAAAAAATCTCGGCCGCAGTTATACTTCTGCAGGCCCCCCTTCCATTATCATCATTATTGCACATGAATAATGATTATTATTTCAAGAGCACTCCCCCCCGACCCGCGTCCTGTCAGGACTAGAAGTATCCTGTTGCTGTCATTGCCGTCATAACCACGTCAGTGGTGGGCTTTGTTAACGCGACAGTGATAGGGCCCATTTACTTCACCCAACATTCATCGGTCCGCTCATAATGGAATAAATCTTTAAAACCTACAATGCTTTAATGTCTATAAAAAAGCTTCCTATGTCCCATGCATACATACATACACCTTCATATATAGGTAAAACCGTCACTATACTTTAGCTGCTGATTTTATTGCGTCATACTTCAGGTATAAAATAACATAATTTTCTTTTATGAATCTATTTGATGTTGATCAAAATTTTTCCATACATTTTGAAAATATATATATATATATAAAGGTATTGGTTGATAATTTGTATGACTATGGAACCTTTTAAAAAATCAGGTCGCGAGGTTACAGATTCAAAATTACGATAAATCAGAAGCAGGACGAAAATTGATTGTAGTATAGTCTAATGGACTTGTGGATTGTAATTGATTGTATATAACTAAAAAAGAACGAGGGTAATGTTTGTCAGATGAGCGAGGCTACAAGTACGATGACAGCCATCGAATGAATTTTACTTCGGTCGTATGATCGATCGCCCCCGTGTCCTATTGATACCCGACAGATCGAATTACCTTTTGCCAATACTTTCTCGTGTGCATCGGTTCCGAGCACGTCATCATAGACATGCAAACTGGATAGGACATACCGTGAAAAAACGGTGCGAGTCTATATGGTGTTAAGGTTGGTGTATTAAACTGGGAAAATGGTGTTACAATAACACGTGTTGAAATTTTCCCTGGTGATAAAAAATAGTATTTCGAATTGTCGATTGTGTTTCAAATTCCCGTACGAAAAAAAACGAACTCTCAATTTACTTCATATGCAGAGTGATTTTTTCTAAGGCCCCAGGCTCTGAAAGAAAAATTTCCGGGTGTCGGGAAAAAATTTCTTGACCCAAGAAAATTTTTTTCTTCAATTCATAGTGTAAAATATTTTTTGCACCAAGAAATACTTTTTTTCTGTGTTTTCGGTGACTTTGAAAAATTCATATAGAGGTAAAATAATAAAATTCCGACAATTATCTTTGAAAGGAAAAAAAATTACCAGCATATTTATACAATATTAGGACAAGATATTATTTTTCTTATACGGCGCGATTAAATTAAAAAATTACCAAGATTGAGTTATTTATGGAGTCGTAGAGATAAAGCCACTTTATTTGATATCTTCTTTAAATTATATTATAACTCGTGATATATATGTATGACTGTATAAACATATATGTTTTAATTTTTATTAATCGAGACTCTTGTACAAGGTTTATTATTCATAGCATGTCGAATGAGTGTCTTGACTTGGATAGTTGTTGTTTAATTAGTTCGATAAACTACATTGCTCAAAGGCTCTGTATGTTCAACTGTATTTCATATCATATCTTATTTATGTATTTAAATATGAGATGACATATACTCCACGCGATCTTGCCAGCTCAATAATATATGTATTGAATAATATGTAATGCATGGTGTTTATAAAATATTGTCAGTGAATATACAGAAAAAAAAATGAGGAAATGTACCAGATGCCAGACAAATTTCAAATTATAAATAGACGAGCTTAACAATCAAAAATACAAAAATAAAAAAAATGCACATACTGATTTTTAAATTCTACAGATGTGTATTTTTTTTATTTTATTAGATTTACGTTTTTTTAATTTATTTCGAAATTATAATAATTGACGAATGCTGCTGCACATGATTCTGAGGTTAACAGACGATTTTCAATTTTCGGATTTTTTTTTACGGAGTCAATTATGAAAAAAAAATAAAAATAAAAAAATGCACATGTAGAAAATTAAAAAAACTATACGTGCAATTTTTTCAAATATTTTTTTTTTTATAATTTATCGGGTAAAAATAAATCAAAAAAATTTTAGATGCCAGCTAACAGTATCATCTGCAACACTTACATTCATGAAAAAAATGTTTCTTTGGCTCAAAATTTTTTTCTCGCGGGTCTCGTATGGCCACAGTAAAATTTCCAATGATTACAGTAATTTGTGATTTCTATTGATGTCAATTTCTAAATGATGGCTAACATAGACCAGCTATTCCCGGACAACATAGCATTTCACATAAGAATAATTTCTCTATATTCTGCAAAAAACATGGAATCAAAATATCTGGAAGAAGACTCAGGTTTCTTTGATAAGGAAAATTATGTAGTATGGTCTTGAAATTTTTGCAGCAAAAATATCAGATGGAGAATTTTTAAAAGCATAATTTCTAGTGGTAAGAAAATACAATGATTTGAAAACATTTTTTCCCGCCATGGAAGAAATCCTTTTTTCTGTGGACGAAAGATATTGAATGATGATATCCGACCCAGGAGAAATATTATCATCAAGTAGACACATGTACACTTACACATCCCTTGTTGATTTAACCTTTCATGTATACATCAGGGTTAAATATCGTTGGCGCGTGAAAACGCTGGGGAATCGCTAGAGGTGTAATGTACTTAGTATCCTTGTCTTACTCCATCGAGTGGTTCGAGCATTTGCATACATCGCAGTCTCGTATTTGCATTTCAAGCAAACTAATATATGTATATACATATATACAATATGTACAAGTACTGCGAGTCGAATAGAGTTAATATATACATATACAAACACACGATTAATATATATTATTTTTAGTTTATAGATACGCCAGCATTGATGAGCATTTAAATAATGAAACTACTTAACCGTATAATAAAATTTCAGTGAATGGATCATCATTATCATCATCATCATCATTATCTTCCGGCAGTAATAGTATAGATCGACTACTTTCATCATTTGACGACTCATCGATTCCCAGTGCGATTCTAAGAAATAATCGAAACCAACATAACACCCGTCGGACACGTTTAAGAAAGTCGACGCTGAGAAATATCTACTGATGTGTATACGAAAAACTTAAGTTTCTCAGTCAGGTCCAATTTAAAATAATTATATTACTAATTTTGTGAGTTCCTGTTTTTTTACACTATAGCAGACATATATATACTCACACACATTTAGAGAACCTTCAATTATATCCTTGTGAGAGTAAATAAAAAGTGGCTCTCACCGTTGACTGAAAGTAACTATAATAGTTCTTATACTTAAAAAACGGGGTAAGTTCAGGTGGTGTAGATGTTAAAATTTTTGGTGTTAAATTTTAACACCGGACGCGGTGTTCAATTTTTGGTAACCGGCCTAATGAACTTTGAAAATTAAACTTCGGTGGTTTGAACTTTTGTAAATTTGAACTTTGATAAATTTGACCTTTGGTAAATTTGAACTTTGACGCTTTGTCCACGTACATAAAACCTCTGAAAAAAGGCATTATACTATTTCAAGTGTACAGGTTTACGTAATTTATATTTCTACGCACACAACACCTGAGAAAAAAGCTAAGTTCAAATCGCTAAAGTTCAAACTTACCAAAGTTCAAATTTACAAAAGTTCAAATTGTCAACGTTCAAAGTGTAAAAGTTCAAATTTTTGAAGTTCAAATTGTCAAGTTCAAATTTACAAAAGTTAAAATTTACCAAAGTTCAAATTTACTAAAGTTCAAATTGCCAAAGTTCAAATTGTCAAGTTCAAATTTTAAAAGTTCTTTAGGTATGGAACCTAATTTTTATATATGTAATACATTTTTTTTTCTAATTTCTATACAAGGAATTTTTTTTCACCGATTTAACACCATTATTTTAACACCATCTACACCAGTGTTATTTTATTTTAACACCATTATTTTTACAGTGAAAAACTTAATATTTGATAGTTGAATAATGGCTATGAATGTATATATTTTACACGTCTAGTTTGAAAACTACTTTTTTGGTTTTATTACAGTACCTCATCAGTCGTATAAAGTTTGTCCGCCCTCAGGCGTATAAATACCCGACGCTTTCCCATGCGGCTCTGTTTATAATTAATTTGTCAATTAATTCGAGCTCTTTGGTATATGAACACCGCCGGGTTAACGGTCCAGTGGAGCCTTCAGGGTGGCCCGGGCTGGAATACAAATAGCTGGTGTTTCGATCAACGACTGGAATACTCATCGATATATATATATATATATATATATATATATATATATATATATCGGCTGTCCACATAATACTGATACTAAATGTAATTCCACGTCAAAATTCAATTCACATTTCCCATTATGAACACATTAATTTATTGATGAGTAGTTAATTGTTTATTACTCCTTATCAGGACAAGTCAAAATTTTCTTGACACAAGTGAAATTTTGTGCCAAGAAAATCTCTTTTTTCTGTGTTCACCAATTTAAAAAATCGCGGGATTTTTAAAAAATTTCAAATTTTGTTTTTTTCCACAGGCTGTAACTCAGAGGAAAATGGTCGTACAGCAAAAATAAAAAATGCAAATTGTAGCCTCAAGTGTCTAGTTTTCAGATCTGGGTTTCAAAAGTTTTTATCATCTACTGTTCTGGAGTATTTTTAAAAAAACCACCGAAAACAAAATTTCCAGCTTATGGCATAACTTTAATGTATTACATACATATGTATAATTGTGTATATTATATAAAAATAAATGTACTAAGTGCTGAGACGATGATGCATATTAATTCTCTAGTATTATAATGGCGAGTAAAAACTACTCGTGCGTAGGCCAACGGCAATTAGCGTACTCGTGTGATCAGAGTAGCAAAGACAAGCGCTCTCAGCTATACAACCAACTACTACACACATATATACATATATATTCTTATCTTGCTGTAAGATATATCTTCTCATGGTTCACAGCACGCAACACACGAGACTTGAGTTGACTTAACTCACGAGTATGAGGTTCGAATGTGCAATAATAAACTTTTCATTGGGTGCCATTGAATGACATCAGATCCCAGATTCAAGCTCCCCATTTTCAAGAAAGGATTAACTCTTACTAGTGGAACAAAGCGAAATAAGAGCGGGAAAAAAATATTAAAAATTATAAAAGTGATGACGGAGGTAATTTACTTGGAATTTTATTCTTAAGGTAAATAATGTCTTCGATTACTTAGATTCATTTAAACTTTATGCAATAATATCTTTTGTTATATATGTATATATGTATATATATAAGTAGAGTCTTGGTTCTATTCCATTCTCTCTTTTAAAAAATACCTCGGATTAAAGTATGTAAATAGAGGAAGATAAGTAGATGAGGGAGTCGTTGTGAAGACAAGGGCGAGATTGGAGACAGGATATACATGAGCAGGTACATGGGCTGATGGGTCATTGAGTCCCTCCGCAGACACTGCTCTATATAGTCTTCAATAAAGTCTGATTAGGTTTTTCTGTTTTTTTTTTTTTTTGTGTTTATATCGGAGCACTACTTCGTTGGAGGAAAAGTTTGCTCATATCACGACAGCGCCGCGTCGGGGTGATTCTATCTCGGCAAAAAAAGCTCAATTTACTCAAGAATGTTCTCTGCTTAATTATATTTATCTTTTTGCGTTATGCGATATATATTTTTATGGATAAAAATTTATTTTTTTTCTGGTTATTATCGTCCGATGTAAGTCTTAAGTTATTTTTTCGTTTTTCTCAATGTTTATAGTTTCCGGAGAACTCGAAAAGACGCGATAGAAGGGCTAAACGCAGGGTCTTTGATCTCCGTCAATCGTGCGACATCCGGTTTTATGATGAAGGAGGCGCTTAACTGAGGAAATTCCGGTGCGGGCGCGGCCAACATCAAACAACATCTTTTTCAAGAATCGCGCGACCTCAGATCGTACCAACTTTCGCGTCGTGCAAATAACATTTATTCATACGAGTACTCTCTCCTCTTACTGGTTTCGCACAGCCGAAAGTAAATAAAATTTTATTAAACTCGGATAAAAGTAAGGCTTAAATAATTATAAAACCGCGGGTAAATTTTACTCTTTTTGAATTTAAATTTAGATCCTGTGTGTTTTGGTATCGCGTTATAAATCATGTGATTTTTTACGTGCTTGTCAATTTAGATTCTAGTGAAATTCAAATATTTGAACTCGTGGAGCATGAATATCATTGTAGACATATATATGTATATATATTTATACGCTATAACTGAGGAAGGATAATAGAAAGAATTGGAGTAAGAAAAATATATAAGAGCTTCTTCAATTTTCTGCCAACTTTTTTTACATATTTGTAGCTGAAGTTTCATCGACATTTCGAGTGGCACCATATATATATCGTACATATATATTTGAGTACTTCATTTTAGAGCAATATTTTTTTTTGTGTGGAAAATATCATAGTTCACTACAATAGAAAAATTTTCCGTAAGAAAGAACTTTGAGCTTTTTTTAACCCGTTTACAGATCGATAAATCGAATAGACCAATATACGATTTTGAAGGAAATTTAACGCTCTACAAAAAAGGTCTCTTATCATTTTTTGATAAATTTACCCTTTCATGAGTTTTTTTCGAGTTAAATAAACTTTACCTTGAAAAAAACTCATTAAGTACAAAATTTTGATATTATTTGACTTTTTTGGCGAAACTATCACACTTATGACAAAATGTCACAGGACCTTTTTTGTAGACCATTTAATTTCCTACAAATTATCTATTGAACATTTTTCGAAATTCCGATATGCTCTTGAGTTATTCGCATCTACACATAAATTTCTTCAAAATTGTGTTCTGATTTTGATTGATCGTAAAAATGAAAATTGTCGATTTTTTTTACTCAAAGTTTAGTATCTATGATTATCAAATCATTAAAAGACATTTAATGTTCCCTTATTTGACTGAATTCCGACAAAAATGTTCCCCTTGTAATTTGTAATCCTCAAAACACTCAATTCATAAAATTTAAAAAAGTTTTTTTGAAATATCTTCATAAATACTCACTTTATAAAAAAAATGAATGAGACCTTTTTTGTCCAAAATTTAATTTCCTACAAAATTGTACCTATGACTTTTTTCTTTAATCTGCATATTTCATGAGATATTTAAAAAAAACCGCGACCGTATCGAAAAATGAACATTGATCTTGAGGCACGTGTTTTTTTTACTTAAAAATAAAAAAACCCCCAGGTATTTTTTTACTAAAAAGAAGCTTTTTATGCTGCGTCTCAGAAAATTTGATTTTTAGCAACCACCCATGTATACAAGTCCAATATCCGACATTTGTAAAAAATTTCAGCAAAAATCTTAAAGTATTAATAATAATGACAGCTGATATTTAAAAATATAAAGTAGTTACAAGTGTTATATATATGTATATATATCTAATAATGAAATGACAAAGCGCGATAAATGTGTCGGTTACATAAAAGAATTAAAGGCTTGCATTACCGGGCCTTATAGGTAAAGTTTTGATGGTGATGCCTTTGGCATTGGCTGTACGGTTTACCGGCGACGCGGCTGCGGTTTATGGTGAACGCATTTTATTGGGCGGTGTGGTGGTGGCCGGCCTCGTCGTCGGCATCCTTCAAAGGCTACAGCTAAACAGTAAAGGCTAGCTTCTACCGTGCCAACAGTCACCGTAACTGACTGTAACACCAAATGTATTACTATTACCTCCTCGTCGTTTCTGTCAATACCACAATAATTTACATCCACTTGTCAGCTTTTTTTATTTCTCTCAGATTTTAGTTTGGGAACAAACTTTTGAGCAAGTGCACTCTTAAAACCACATGCACATTTAATACTATACACATATATTGCATTGAAAATAAATTTTTTGAATAGACCGAAGGAAAATAATAAGAGATTACAATAACTGGTGAATGAAAAAAAGCACATATGTAAAATATCTTGAATGGATATAAATTTAAAATGTTAAGTACATTATTGAAGTGCTATGTATAAAAAGATCTGTGAGAAAGTACCAGTGATTTATAAATATATAAGGTTCGTTTGCTCGTTAAACAATGTAACAATGGCATTGTCTGTAAGTCAGTATTACAAGACGGAGAGTAAAGTAATATGATGAGTGTAAAATAAAAAAATAAATATAAAAATGAATTACTTATTATTATAAAACGTTTGCTTGATATATCTCGGTAATCTTTTCTTGTCATCATACTTCTCTACTGAGTATTTGTATCTCTTTGCTTTTCATCTTATTCTTGGCAATAGGCGGTATATATATGTACATGTATATGTTGCAAGCACTCGTTTAAAAATCCAAAAATATCATCAGTTAGTGCAAGATGATGGTGCACTTTTCGTAGAGTCAAAACACCCGTTAATACTTTGTCGGCAAATTATAAATATTTCGCATAAAAAATTTAAGTCTCTGGGTACAAATTGCTAAATATTTATAAATGGACATGTGAAAAATGGAGTCTGTGAATGTATGAGTGGTTTTTTTAAAAAAGTCTTTGCTCGGTTTTGTCTGATAAACGAAAATTTATTTTAATAGCTTGATGATATTAATTGCAGACGCGGATGAGGAGATTGGAGCTGATTGTATCGGTATTGGGAGTAAGAAAATGCAGCAAACCGTGCATGATTGACATAGATGTCCGATGGATGCTCGTCGAGATGTGAAACGGGGCGAAATTCGACTCGGGGCTTATGGGAATTTTAAATCTTTATACGAGTCGAGTGCTTTCAACATGGCTATCTTGAATAAATCTTTTCGGCAGGTACATGTGACCCAAGTTTCAAACAAATTTATACCACGAGAAATTCCTTTTAAGTGTGTGTAGAACACTGAAATATACTTTAAACTGAATAACTCGCTTGGATTTCTATTGTCAAAAATTACTTTCGATCGTTGAATTCAACTCTTCATATATTATATATGAATAGGTATATATATATATAAAGTAAAAAATCTAGACTAGACCCATCTAGGAACTAGTACCCGATCACTATGTATTTGTATAGAAATGTTTAGCAAAATTTAGTAAATAGATACAAATATATGAATGATCGTGTACTGGGTTTCTTACTTTCGATTAAAAAAAAAATTTTTATAAAATAAAAAGGCCTAGTACCCGATCAAGGAGCTAGTACTCAATCAAGGAATTAGTACCCGATCATTCATGGATTTGTATATCTGTGTTTACTAAATATATATCTATACAAATACATGGAGTGATCGAGTACTAGTTCCCTATTTGTATACTGGGTCTCTAACCTTATACAGAAAAAAAACGAATGAATCAAGAAGATTTTACTTGAGCCAAAATTATGACAGAAAAATTTCTTTTGTGGTTTAGGCATATTCTTTTCTTAAAGTTGATATTCTTGATTCAGGAAAATATTTTTTCGATTGATAAATTTTAATTCTTTACCTAAGTAAAATTTTGTTCAAATGAACAAGCAAAAGTTCAGTCCAAGAATATCAATTCCTGGGATTTAAAATACCTTCTGACTGTCCAAATTACGAAAAACAACTCTGTAAACATGAATAAGTGAAATAGGTGAATATTCATTAATTCTAAGTGCCAATCGAACCACTTTTTAAAATAAGTGATTCGGTTCGCACTTAAAATTAATGAATATTCACCTATTTCACTTATTCATGTTTACAGAGAAAGAAATCTATGTTTTTATAGAATTTATACTTTAAATTTTATGTTCTAGCATCTCGAAAAACTATACTAGTCTAGTGCATAACAGACAAGACTTCTAACTCAATGGACGCAAGTTCGATCCCATTCAAAGTCACTGTTTTTCAAAAATAAAATTGGAACGTAAAAATATTGAGCATTGCCCAAAAATATATATCCCGACAAAATAGTATATACTCAGCTTATATATTTACTATTGTCATATGCTATTTCGTCGGTATATATTCCGGGATATATATTTTTTCATAAGAGTATGATATTCTTGAGACAAGAGTCATACTCTTGGTTAAAGAATGAAGAAACGGTTCAAAATATTGCGATTTTTGATCCTAGAATAAATTTTTTCCATAAGATTAAATACTCATGCATAATTTTTAAATTTTCGATGCAAGTCACCACTTTCTCGACTTAAGAAAAAGAATCAAAACAGAAATTCAATTTCGAGGAAAAAAAATTGATTTAAGTAAAATTTGTTTTCTATGTATATGTACATATACATAAATGTATATATGTAAAAAAAAATGAGACATATTATTATCGTATTTTTTACTTTGATTACCAACTTTAGCTTTGCAATTTCGTGGAATCCACTCAGCGTAATCTGCAACGCTGCGCAGAGTATCCTCATCTTCAAAAGCAGAGCTCATATAAAGAAGCGGTGTTTTGCACACGAGAAATCTTATTCTTATCTCATGTCGTGAATATATATAAGCAGATGTTTGTACTTTGCCTCGGCGATCGACTTGTTGATTGGTTAACATTTTTGTCCCGTTTAATGAGTTTGGAAAGCAACTTAAAAAAAAACCAAAGCTTTTTTTATTTTGCTTACTTTCCGGTTAGCAGACAACTTGCAATGACAACTATCAATTCAGTTATCATTGAATGTACTTTTTTCAGTAATAGAAAGCATTGAGAATATTATATTATATTACTATTCCTGCGATAGGTAAATGGGTATAGGTATACCAGGACGTAAATTGACGTAAAATAATAGCCAGAAGCATTGTTGATAATTGGTTAATTAAAAGAGATAGAATTAACGAGAGGTAGAGAGTAAATGCATTCCTGTTGTGGTTATCTCCCTCAGGGAGAGTGGGCACATTATATCGCCGGTGGCAAACAAGCTCCATCGTTCGACGTTTCGGCCTGGATGATGGCAGCGAAATAATACAATACAATGGGAACCCTGGCCCACTCTACAACCCTCGCATCTACCATCTATATATATATATATATATATATATACTTCTTTCTCTTTCTCTCTTGTTCTTGCAACGGGTATACTTTACTCTGTACTTGCAGTGTAATGCCCTAGTACATATGCGGTAATTAGCAAAGAGGGTTAGTTAACTAAGGGCGGAGCTTGTGTGGAATTACGGACCAATGCGAATTGACGGCTCACGCGATATTAAAACAAACATGATATGGATAATGTCTTTTGTAATTTATATTATTTTTAAATATCGATTTGTTTTTACTACTCGAGTAACAACATAGATATGGATATTTATGTATGTTGTCAAGTATTTACATATATTTATGGACAAGAAGCTGTAGGGTAGGGTGGGGTATCAACTATTATATGATATTTATGTATTTATATAGATATTTAAGAGAAAAGGATGAAAATGTTACGGATAAGAGGGTGGCATTCATGTGAATATACGTCACGAGATAGGCAATTTAAAAACGAATATGAAGTCGTGTAAAATTCACGAGACAATTCGTGGGGTGGTTCACCGGCATGTTTAACGATCCACGCGGGTAACTCTTGTTTGTTTCTACTTTCATCTGTATGCATATGCATTTTGAGCTTGGGAAATATATAAATAAATAGTTGCTTTATATATATATGTATACAATTTGATGGAAAAATTTTTAGATCTGCATGGAGAAAAAGGAGTTCTTGGTACAAAAAAAATTTACTTGACCCAAGAAAATTTTTACTTGTGTAGTGTATAAAGATATATAGATATATAGATCGTTTATAAGTGGGTATATATGTATATATTTTTTTTTTAACCAATACAAGAGATTTTATGTCTCGGTTCACTCAACTCATCTCAACTTTTCGGTGATTATATCCCCTAATAGCCTGATGTTGCTCTCTGAACAAAACTTAATGAAGCCCTCGGGTAAAAAAGCCAAGTAACTCTATGGTTAATGAGCGTATACCCTATTTCAACATTGTTATCATGGAAATTCGATCGCCGTCCATTAAATTTGCAACAATATCCTAATCAAAATCTAAATAATTTATGTATGTATGCAAATATACAGTATACGCGCATACACAATAATATACATATACATTTCAATAAATTTATGAAATTTATAGCTCAAATAATAGTGAATAATTAATAAATTATGCCTTTTTCATATTTTAAATGTTCATATTGCTTTCAGTTAGATGTAGAATCGCTCTTTACGTATAAGTTTTGTCGAATAAAAACTGTAAAAGAAAAATTGATTTGCTGAATGTTGCCTTGCACTTTATGAGTTTAGACATGGTTGAAAATCCTCTTTGTAAAACTTATATGATTTTGAACCTCATGCTCAAAAAAATTATGAGTGTCAATGTAGCAGATATCAGACAATTTTAAAATTACAAATAAATAGAGTAAATAATTAAAAAAAAAAAAATTGCAAAAAATGCACTTGTGAACTTCGAAATTTTCTAAATGCCCATTTTTTCCAAATTTTATTTTATTAATTATTTATTCTATTCTAATTTAATTTTAATAATTAATCATTTTCTAATTATTTCAGTAGTTGTTAATTTTACAAAAGAAAAGGAAATTTTCGTTCTTGGCCTGTCCAATCAGTTTATGCGATTGAGTAGGACAAGATGTCCAGGAAAAGTAAAAAAAGCCACTTTAAAATTCATCAACAGAACAAGGATAGATAGAAAAATAGATAGTTAACTGAAAAATTCAAAAAACTATAATTAGAATACAGCCAGATGTTATTTGCTGGGCTCATCAGTAAGGTGATGCAAGTATGTTATACCTTAGGCCATGTTTGTAGAAGATGATAATACGGTAGTAATACATCTGCCCAAAAATAATTGATTATGATGAGTATTATATTTTGTTTGAGGGAAGTTAAAATCATTTAATAATAATTCTGTACAAGGCGGCTCTTTTGATGAATTTTTCCACTTAAGCTGATTGGCCAGAACGATTTATAAATTTTTAACTCATTGTCTTTGACGACTGAGTTGACGTTACTACGCGAGTGACTAGTTATTAAAAATTGGTGGACTTTCTTTACTTCAATTTACAGTTACCTCAATTATGGCAGCTGTACAATTTTTTGAAATGTGAGCTATGAATTTGAAAGTTTATTTTTACGAGATAAACTTTAACTGATATCAGAAAAATTCTTCAAGATAGTAATTTATCTTTAACCTGTACAAAAAGATGCTTTTAAACCTTTTTCAAACAGGTTGAAGAGATATATACTATTATCTCAAATAAGTTTTTCACTATCAGTTATAGTTTACCTGCTAAGAAGGTTTCAACATAATTGAATTACCTAAGACAATAAAACTGTCTGTTTCGTAAAATAAACTTCAACAAATCTATAGTATGTGTAAGAGTTCAAATAAATATTAACTCTGTGAAAATTGATAGTCAAAGGCTGAAATTTACGACCCATACATTGAAAAGTATGCTACCGAAATCATAAAAATAGCAACGTGAGCCGTAAAATTAGTAGTTTAAGCGGTAAAATTGCTAATGTGGACTCTGTGAAAATTACTTTCACGCATTGTTAAAATTGCTGTTATAATATAACAACATTTCAAGTACTGTGTAAAAATTTTAAGCCGTGGTTTGGTGTGAATGATTTGGTATTCAAATTTTTACCACTGCAGGTGTGAAAGTTACACGACGCATGGTGTTAAATTTTGGAGTGTCAATTAGAACGTTTACACCACCAATGGTGTAAATGTTTGTTAATGGACCATACTTGAAATAATAACACCGAATAGTGTGAAAGAAAACATTAATTCTGTTATAAGTACACCATTTGAGATTTCACGACAAGAAAATTTCACACCGTCTATGTATACACCGAGCAGTGTTTAAAATTCTAACACCAAACTGCAGGTTCAAAATTTTTACAGTATATGCGTCAAAAGTGTGTAACAGTAAAAGTAGTTTTTGGTGATTCAGAAAAATTTTAGTAACTATGTTGTTTTTAAAAGAAACACTAATGTAAATTCTGCAATTTTTAAAAATATAATGATTATATATTCCTTTCACTACTTTATGGTGTTTGTTAAAAAAGTTTTTTTCTGTTTAACCATGTATGTACAAATCTTAATCTTCAAATCCACATTAATATCAGGTGTTTATATGCTCTGCATACATGTATTAAGCATGAAATTTATCTCTATAAAATAGTTATTGAAGAAAAATAGAGTTCCAATGAGAACATTAATATTTACAACTTCATAACTTGCGAACTGTTGTAATAGACTTGATTACGAGAGCGTTACGGGTGACGGGAGTTTTTATGTTCTGAAAATTTTATGACTTCGAAAGTGATAAAAAATTTTCTAAAAAGATTGATATTTTAATCAGCAATAAAAAACATATTTTCCTGTATTAATCAAATGAAATTCATGATTTCTTGAGCCCCTCAAGGTACTTATGAAAAAAATATTATATTTTCATTTCAGAATGCAAAATTCTTGCTCCAAGAAATCTTTTTTTCTGTGTGTAAAAAGCAGTATTTTGAAATGGACAATGTCAAAATTGATGTGGGTTAAAATGAACTAATCCATGTTATTTTGCAGTATAGCCATATTATAATTAATAAATTGTACTTTTCCAACTTATCGAAACAATATTGAGTTTACAATTACAATTTTTTCGTATATCATACTCTCTAAACATGAATAAGTGAATATCCTCTTATGCTCACTTATTCATGTGTAGAGAATAATATCCTAACCTATCAAATTCATTTCAAAAACTAATTAACAGTAAAAAAAAATAGTAAGATCCGTATCATTGTTAATTTTAACTTCACATCTGTAGCCAAATTTAACACCGAAAACCTTACAATCGGACACTGATAGAACTTACACCGATTTTACTTAACAGTGCACTATACATATATAAGATTTCATGATACTAAAGATAATTTGTTTGTATGCTAAAGATAGGATTGAGTTGATGACATGGATTTCATAATCCCGTCGTATGAATCATTTAGAGTCATTGGCTATAAAAAAAGTAATCAGTAAATATTGAGAAAAGCTTTTATAAAGTGTTTATATTATCTTTAAGATGTATCGTCATGTACGTCGCGCTTTCTCCTCGTAAAAATAAATTAGTTTAAATGAACTGACTTTCATTAACCTGTCTCTGATTTTTTCCATTTTTAAGAAATTTTTTTATCAGGTATATTAAATTTAATAATTTAAAATAAAATGAATATAAATAGTAACTATTCGGTGTCACAATTTAATTAAAATCTATCAATAAGATGAAAGGTTTTGTATCATCTGTTTTAAGCTTCCCCTACACAGTTGAAAAATTTGTTGAGATCAGATCACATTCAACTTTAGTTAAATTTACACTCGATAGCGTCAAGTAATTGACACAAAATATTTAACCATTTAATTTTTATACACAAGAACACAAGCCAGGAATGATAACCCCTAAACTATACCGGAAATGATAATATATTTAGTAAATTTACTAAATATAGCAAAGAATATCATAAATATGTTGAATGCGCACTAAAATGCCCAATATTAGAATATATTCAAAAAGTAAGAGCAATTGCAGTGGGGCAAAGTCTTGTAAGTAATAAAAGTTATAAGATTAGGGTACGTAACGAAGAGGAAATGAAAAAACGTATAGTAGTTGTCTCAGTACTCCAGTGCATTAACAAGTCGGTGGATGAGGATGACAAGTAAAGTGGGATATTGAACAAGTGTAGGACGCAATGGAGAAAAGAGATGTCTTTCTTTCGTATTCTCTTGGCGAGTGGTACTCCATCGAGGCGAACATACGTGGTTTAATTGGGATACGTATATCCGTACGACACGCCAATTGGCCGGCCTCCCACAAAGAGGGTTGGATTTTCAAGTGAGTATCGTTGGCAGTAGGGTGGAGCGGCCGAGAGGGTACTCGACAGCATGCGAGAATCAAGAGATGGAGGCTGGTTTGTTGTAGGTGTACATGTTTTCTGGTATGGTCCAGAGAAATGCATATCATATCCACCAGCACACTGCACAGTGTGACGTTTCGTGGCATCATCATGAGAGCAGAGAGCCATCGTCAATGATTGCCGTCAAGCAGCCCTTGACTTCTCCTCGAGTGCCCTTCGACTTCATCAGCCTTACTTATGAGAGCAACAACTAAAAATTACGACTAAAAAATATATAAGGTGATTTCAGTAAAAAGGACCTCAAAAGCTCGTTAGTGACTTTTCCTATTTTTTTTTGTTTTTGGCTCTTACTTGAACTCTTTCTCTCTATCTGACTCTAGGTATATGTTTGTGTATATACCACTCTACGACTTTTTACGTTACACCGTCAAACAGAAAGTCGATATAAATATGAAAAACTAAAAACTTAACAAAACTCAAGAGGCTCGCCCCAGTTACCGCAATCTACTGTTATATCCCCAATTTTTCATCTAAAAAATAAAGCTTGTTCTTTAATCAACGTGTATATATATGGGTATTTGTGCTATTTATTTTTACTTTTTTTTTGTTATTTTTCAAGCATTTTCTGTAAAAATGAAGCTGCTATAAACACGACAATCATGGAAAAGAAAAACTGCTGCATTGTATATTTATAAGAAAAGTCAGTTTAAGAGTCGTGGGGAAACAAAGAATAAAGAGAATTCTTCTAAGAATTGCTGGAAAAGTTGTATATATATGTTTGTGTATATATGTATATATATGTAGACAAAGTAAGAAATGCAGTGTGATATAAATTGACGTGGCTACGAATTCATGTGCTGGTAGATCGGCGTGAAAAATTTAAGCGATTCGTTCCAGGATCCTGGCAGTAAGTAAATTGGAAAGTTTATAAAAGGAGATCAAGAGAACCCGCAGGCTGGTTTACGGAATTCATTGTCTAAAATGAAAAGTACGCGGCAGTTGCTGCACACTATTTTTCATGAGGAAAATAAATAATAATGGAAAAAAGACCGGTATTAATGATATTCGGATGGTAAACTGAAACAAAGAGTAGATATTATAATGAAACTGGTAGCTTGTAAGGTAGCTGGAAGAGTAGCAGTTGACCAAAAGGCATCAATCGCGTATTATCTTGACTCTCCCACACACATTGTGCCGAACAAAACGGAGCATCGGGATAATAAGCCCACCCGCGCTGGCCTATACTCAGATACTTATAGACACTGCAGCAGCTGTTTACCGTCTTATTTATATTTGTGTTAAAATGAAAACACTGGAGTAAAAGGTGTTAATACCGGTGTTAAATTGGTGTAAAAAACAAAATTGCGAGTATAGAAATTACTTGGTAAAAAATTTTTCGTATTTGTGTAAAGAAAAAAGTGTGTTAAACATTTAACATTTTTGTGTGTTAATTTAACACACTGCTTTTGTGTTGTTTGATCAGTTGATTTTTAACACAAAAAAATGTTAATTGAAACAGAAGTAACACTTACTGTGTTACTTTCCAAAGTGTTAACACTTTTAAAATGTAACTTTAACATAAAGCGTGTTAATTCATTAAAGTAACACTAAGAATGTGTTAAATTTACCTTAGTGACTTGTTAAACTTAACATAAATTTTTGTGAGTCTCAAAATAACACAAATAAAAGTGTTAAATTAACACTTCGTGTGTTGCAGATAACATTTTAATGTGAAAAGTTTCAGAACCGGTAACAGAGAATGTTAACATTTTTTTGTGTTATTTTTTTAACACAAATGAAAAATGTTACAACATCATAAAAATTTGTGTAAAATTTTGTTTTAACACATAGTTTTGCGTTAATTTATATAAAATTTTTTTACACAGCGGTGGTGTTATTTTAACACCGCTTTCAGTGTTAAAATTTAACACCGAAAATTTTAACACCTACATCGCCTGAACATACCCTGGCTTTTTTTTACAATAGGGTAAATAAATACATAAAAATTATGTATTTTAAAAAATGGATTTTATAATACATTCTATGTATAATAAATTCCATCATATATCAATTATACAATTATTCAAAATTTTATTATAGATTTAACTTAACTACAACAATGTATAATATTGTAATAAATAATAATAAATATTCGTTTGAAAAGAGTAGGTGGCGATTAATATGTTATGAATAAAATAAGTGTATTTTATATATAGATTTCAATGACAGAATATCACTTTTAATCCCAATAATCTTAATAAAAATAATCTTATTTTATTATCTATATAACTTATATAAATTTCAAAACAAACTTAAATTTCTAGCCAAATGTCATAAATACTGTCACGTTTTTTTCTTTATTATTAATTCCTACATAAATTTTAAAAAATCATATATTTAGCGTTGTTGAATTTGTTTTATATATTTTTGAAAAAGTTCAACACATATATGACTATTGTTTCAAAACTTTGTTTTTTTATAACTTGATTCCATTAAACTCTTAAAAGTGAACAAAAATAGGTTTTAGAGTATTGAGGAAAAAAAAAAAACATAAATGTTTAGTCGGAAATTTTAATCCTACTTAAGTTCTCGAAGATCAACTGAGTCAACAATTTATTTTGTATAGATAATCTTGTACATTCAAAATTGAGTTTGAAAAAATAGGGGCATTTTACTAGAATAATAAAATTGTATTTTTTTATAAATTCATTAACTTTTTTTACGCTTAACTTCGAAAATTTTGGTTTTAATAAATCATCTGTTAACTATATATACCCTTATTAATTTCAAAAGTACAATTTTTGAGCGCCTTTTTGAATTTACACAGAAAAAAAAAATTCTCGACTGAAGGTAAATATTCTTGATTCAAGAAAGTTTTTTTGGAGACCTAAACTTTCTCAGATAAAATAGAAATCTTCTCCGATCAAGACAAATTCTCTTGGCTCAAGAAAATTTTGACTTGGTTCCCGAAAACGTTTGTCTTCAAAAATATTTTCTTGACTCAAGATAACTTTTTTTTCTGTGTAGGAACATCCTAAAGCCAAAAGAGCGTATAACTTTTTTTTTTATTACAACTCGTTTTTGAGACTTTTTTCAAAGTTCAAAATTGAAACAAAATTTTGAAAACCCAAAAATAGATAATTTGTCATGCGTTTTTTTGACTTTCAAAAATTTTCTTTATAATTTTGTGCTCAAAAATCTATCAAACGGCAATAAAAAAAATTATGGGTCTAAAAATGTAAGTATTTTAGAAATTAATAACGTGATATATTTATGTATATATTGAGATAGATGGGGTAAAATGACACTGTATTTTTGGTAGAAGTCCATGGAAAGAGACACCATTTTTGAGACAAAAAGAAATTGGTTTTTTTAAAAAATTCTTAAATCGTTTGTGGAAAATGATGGGGTAAATTGATCAGGCTACAGTGCGAGAAATTTAAATTCATTAGTTCAATTATCGAAATGAGTTTTAATTTATATAGATCAAATTTAAAAAAAATTGAACTTCAAACTGTTATTTTTAACGGCCCATTTTACCTCAGGTTTAGACCTCAGTCCTCAATGGTATATTAAAAAATTATTTCTTTTGTTACTATAATTTGTCTTACCCATAATTATTTAAAAAAGAATGTTTTTGTTTAAAAAATGGTGTCGCATTTCACCCCAAGCTCTTCTTTATAAAAAAAATTTCACTAGTGTAAAAAAAAAATATTTAAAATTCAATCAACAACAAATTGAAAGTTCAGACTATATTAAAAATGAAAAGAAACCAGGATGACTCATTATAAAAAATCAATAGTTATATATTTAGTTAATTTTCTAGGAAACTATAAAAGTACACCCAGTTGCTCAATTACACCATAGTTGTTGTGTAAACTATGTATTTACACGATGAAGGGGAGTGACGAGAGACATAATGCGTGGACACACGTTGCTGGGGGCTGTGACCACGCTGGGAGTTACTACAATCGTTTCGAAATAATTTAGGGGAAGCAATACACCGCCGAGTATATATACTGCACGCATCTGCACCGCGAGTTATTTATGATGGATTTAAGCCGTAGGAGATTTAACTGACGGTTAATTTATGCTCAACCATGGGCTTGACAACAGCTCTTATTCTCCTCCATATTATTTTTATGTATTGTTTGTCTCTAGATCGCTGAATATGTATTCGTATCGGCCAATCGTGGTTATTCTTACAGTGACCGCCGGTTGAAAATATCAAAATAATAAAACTAAATATTTATCTATCTATATATGTATATTAGACTGGGCCAAAAAAATCGACTATTTTCTTTTTTAACGATACTGTGAAAATATTATTTGGGGTGACAAAAAAAAAATTATTGTGAAAATTTGAGCCCTTAATATTAATATTAAGAGGTGTATCATCGCAATTTTTGATTTTTTTTTTAATAAGCGGGTTTTTATCTCATAACTCTCAAACCATCGAGATAAACGAAATTGACTTCGATACATATCTCGAAGGAAATTTTATGCCCTACAAAAAAGGTTTGATTAAAATTTTTTGTCAGTTCAACCGTTTCCTCATAATCATCCTTTGAACAATGGTATGATTTTAAAATTTGATTGTTCAACTTTTGAACTTTGTATTTCATGTAAAAATAAGTTTCCGGAAAAAGCCAATGAATACTCTTAAAGGAAATTGAATGCTCTACAAAAAAAGTCTCTTAACAATTGAAGATAAATTCACTCCTTCAAAAGTTATTCAAGGTTGAAATTAAGTAAGATGACGTCAATAATCTTGAATAACTTTTGAAGGAGTAAATTTATCAAAAATTGATAAGAGACTTTTTTTGTAGAACATTTAATTTCCTTTAAGAATATTCATTGGCTTTTTCCGGAAACTTATTTTTACATGAATTACAAAGTTCAAAAGTTGAACAATCAAATTTTAAAATCATACCATTGTTCAAAGGATGATTATGAGGAAACGGTTGATCTGACAAAAAATTTTAGTCAAACCTTTTTTGTAGGGCATAAAATTTTCTTCGAGAAATGTATCGAAGTCAATTTCGTTTATCTCGATGGTTTGAGAGTTATGAGACAAAAACCCGCTTATTAAAAAAAAATAAAAAATTGAGATGATACACTTCTTAATATTAATATTAAGGGCTCAAATTTTCACAATAATTTTTTTTTGTCACCCCAAATAATATTTTCACAGTATCGTTAAAAAAAAAATAGTCGATTTTTTTGGCCCAGTCTAATGTGTATAATATATAAGTATACACAAAAACTGATTACTTGACACAAAAAATTTTCAATCGCTCCAAGAAAATTTTTAAATTTTTACTCGAACCAAGAAATTTTTTGCATTATAAAATTTCTTGATGTAAGAAATTTTTTCTAGTCCTAAGAAAAATTTTCTTTTAATTTTAAAATACAAAATATTTGTTGCGCCAAGAAATCCTTTTTTTCTGTGTAAAAATGAAAATGATATTTAATACTCTTGTTTATTCAAACTTTAAACGATATAACAAAATTTAGATATTAAAAAATGTTAATTTAAAGATAATCCTGATATTATTTAACTCATAAAGAGTATACTCTTTAATATTTAGTATGAAAATAAGTACCTTGCTTGGCATTTAATCCGTGCAGCAGTTTCAAGGATACAGTTATTAGAGTCTTATTAAATTTATGACACGTACAAAAAGCTATAACAGCCGTACCAGAAAGTTGTGTGTATTTATAAAAAAATAAACAACATATAAACATTTAAAAACTTAACTAAACATATGCGAGATTTTATTTTTCTCTGCTAATTTTTTTAATACAATAAATAACAGTAACTTTATAAACCGTGTGTGTCACGTTCGGCGCGTTGTCTCTAAAGCTGTGTAGCTGTTATAGATGGAGTTATATATACACTCTATATAAGTGATCTATGACGGAAGATAAACCACGTGTGTTCAACAAGTGTGTGCTTGTAGGAGATAGTTGATCAAGACTATCATAAATTTTATTATAAAAATTTTAAAAAACAATTTATTAAAAATAATAGCGATATATATAAATATATATAATCCACCGGAAATGGAAGACTACTTTTATCTTCATTTGTGAAGAGGTGTGCCAAGTATAAATTCAATCTATATCGATATTTGATCATCTATATACATCTTAATGATATATGTTCACAAAAAGTATTTTTTAGCGGGAAAAATTTTTTAAAATTATGAATTAAAAACGAAAATTTCCTTAAGGCAAGAATAAATTTTTTGCGTCGAGAAATCCATTTTTTTCTGGACATATCTTGAGTATTTATTTTTAATACATATATTTGATTGTGGAAAAGTATTTTTTTTTTATCAGTCATTACAATTCCCAGGGTAATAAAATGTATATATGTTTTATTTGCAAAAAAACAAGATAAAATGGCTAATAAATATTTACACTGCATTGTTTTTAAATTTGACTGCAGTACAAATAAAATCCCGAAAAAAATGGATATCGACGGAAAATTTTTTATAAAAAAAAAAAAAATGAATTTGTGAAAGAACTTTATTGTATTGTCTTCGGAAAAGTTTCTAAGCAATAGTTATGTTATTATAAATATATACGTATGATTGTCAATGTATGTTAAAAATTTGTATACTGTTAAAATAAAAGCTTTTTGAATTATTAGACATGAGTATAAATATATTAAACAAATAAAGTTATAAGTTTCAGATGTAAATGAGTTTAAGTGAGCTTGTGAGAGAACACTACGAGATTCATTGATCGTTCAAGATCATGTTACTCATTCCACTCTATATATATATATATATAGATACACAAAGCTAACATAATTATTGTGAAGCCTGACTTATGAATGCCCACGACTCTTGTCAGTATTATATACAAAGACAAGCCATCGAACTTTATTCATTTATATTTATTTTATTATTATTATTATTGTACTGTTAAAAATTCGGAGTAATTATGGATTTTAATTGACTGTCAGTTTTAAAAAAAACCCTTTGTATATGGAGTAAATAAGGAATTTTTTTCAGCAGTGATCCTGATTTTTTTAAAATTTGCATTTACTCTTTCGGAGTTTAAATATCAAAATAAACTCCTTTTAGAAATGAATTTTACTCCGATCTGGAGTTTCAATATTTAACTCCCTTGGAGTAAATTTCACTTGCAGGAGATTAAATATATAAATATCTGCTCAAAATTTACTCCGTCACTCGGAGTTTCGGATTTTAAAAAGAAATAACTCCATACGGAGTAAATTGGGAATTTTTTTCCAGCGAAGAGATTACGGAGTGGTCTGAATTTCATTTAAATCCGCATTTACTCCGATTCGGAGTTTAAATATCAAAATAAACTCCTTTTAGGATTGAATTTTACTCCGATCCGGAGTTTCAATATTAAATTAAACATTCCTTCGGAGTAAATTTAACTCCCAGGGGATTAAATATACAAACATCTGCTTTACATTTACTCTGAATTTACTCCGTCACTCGGAGTTTCGGAGTTTAAAATAAAAATAACTCTGCATACGGAGTAAATTGGAAATTTTTTTCCAACAGAGTGATTTAGATTTCATTTAAATTCAAATTTACTCCGGATTTACTCCGATAATTTTTTTACAGTCTATTATTATTATTATTATTATTATTATTATTATTATTATTATTATTATTATTATTATTATTATTATTATTATTATTATTATTATTATTATTATTATTATTATTATTATTATTATTATTATTATTATTATTTAAATAATAAAAACAAGTGCAGAGATATAGATATATGTAGAAGCAGATGGATATATTATATGTTAGTGTTGGTTGTAGAATAACCGGATGAGTGGCTTTGATTCTTACAGGGTCAGTTTTTCGTAGGCTACTACCTGTCGCAGCTCTATCTCAAAGATTTAAAGTTTCTTTCCCTTTGAAACTTGTATATTATATTGTGTAAGCTGTTTTGAACAGCAGATTCGTCTATTGTAATACAAAGATACTTGAGACCCATCAACACAAAATTTTGTCACCTCACCACTTGCAGGCTCAATGAGAATATCATATATTATTATATGTACTAGGATGAGTGTTTAAATAATGAAGCTTTGAAATACGCATGCAGAAGACTAACGCCTAGTCTTATGATAAAAGTAACCAAAAGCAAAACTACTCGGCTAATGGAGTAAAGGAGAAAGGATGAGGATCGAAGGTGTGTATAGAGAAAGGCCGAGAACCGAACGAAGGCTTGTGATACAGCAAACCTGACTGGATTCTTCTCATCGTCATTATGACAATATATTTTAAACCCAAGGGAATCATTGGCCGAGACAAGTCCCGCGGGCTGCCAAAGCCTGCCGCCCTCTTTGTCGGAAATTTTTAAAGCGCACAAACAACTGTAAGAGAACTAAAATACAACCGAACTAAGAATATGATCTTATACTTAAGATGATGAAAAAGAAAAAGATCAAGAGAATTTTACCATCGAATATCCAAAGATTATACTTTTACCTTATTAAATATATAAGTGTCTTTAATACTCTACAGCATCCTCGGTACAAAAATTTGAAATTATTTTAGTCTAACTAGATTTTATTTGGACTCATTGGTCTGTCTTTTAATTTTTATGGAAATTTTTAGATGTTGTTGATCTAAAGATGATCAAAAACCGATTGATAGGCAGCAAAAATTTGATTTTGGTCTGAAAAATTAAAGAAGGCAAAATATTGTGAGGAAAAAGTCTGGTTTTGAGAGGCGATCAAAAATTGGGAACAAGTCCTCGGGTTGAAAAATATGATCTGCTTAAAATCAAATAAAAATTTTGAGATTTTTCTGTTCAATTTGTATTTAATTATGTGAAATTTAATCGAGTTTTGTATTCAATAATTTTAAGCCTAATTTCAGTCGCCTCTAAATCAAAATCAAATTTTCCCGGGTTAAAATTTTGATCTGATTTTAGTCTAATTAGATTTTAGTTGGACTAATTAGTCTGTCTTCTAATTTTTGTAAAAATTTAAAGACTTTTTTGATCTCAAGACGATCAAAAACAGACTAGTAGGTCATAAAAGTCTAATTTCGGTCTGGATAAAAATAAAAGTCAAATAAAATTTTCAATTATTTTCAGTTGTATTTATCATTTAGAAAATTTTCAAACTTTTTTTCAATTTTTAGTTTGGTTTTGGTTGCCTGTAGATCAAAATCAAATGTTTTTCCAAAAATATTTCGTCTTTTGTTTTTATCCAGACCAAAATTAGACTTTTTCTGTCTGTCATATTGTTTTTGATTGTTTTCAGATTAAAAACAGCTTAGAATTTTCATAAAAATTCAAAAACAGATCAAACTTTCCAACCTAGGTCTAAAAATAGTCAAAATAAAAAATAGTCTGGGCGAAACTCGATTAAATTTCTCGTTAATTAAATAAAAATTGAATCGAAATACCATAAAATTTGAATTTTACTGAAAAAAGATCAACTTTTCGAGCCGGGCAGGTAAAAGTTGTTGTTGTTTTTTGTTGATAACTTTTTTTGTAAGATTTGAGTGCATTTTTATCGATTATTTTGGGGGAAAAGAAATAAACTATTGACTTAGAAGTAACAAGAGGAAAAGCCCGGTTTATACAACAGGCAAATATTTCACGTCGAGGAAGTGGAGTTTAGGGTGAACGAAGACAGTGTGAGGCAAAATGAGGTAGAGTAACCGAGGAGCCAAGACCACAGAGAATCCCCTTTGTCGATTTTCTTCTTCTTCCTTTTTTTACTTCTTTCTTTATTTTTTTTACGACAGTACAAGGCGGCGTGACTACACATACATCCTCAGGTTAGTTTTTATAGGCCTAATATATATTGTATATATATACATACATATGTATTATATTATATGCTTTGGATTAATGTACAGAACGGGGAGAGAAGTATAGTTTGTACTTGATATTGGACGCAGGCAATGTTCCCATAAACGTAACGTAGGCATATGAAAAAGGGCGCCCTAAAACAGACAATAATGTTACTTCTAATCTTCATGTCTTGCTCCAATCGTTAAATTTTTTCATACAACGAAAAATTTAACACTATTGACGTGACTCACAGTACAAACGTCAAAACTCGCATATAAATAAAATATAGTACATATATATATATATATATATATATATATATATATATAGTAACAAAAGGCCATTTGCCAGCCGAAATGAAAGTAGATTTCATGATACATATACATATATATGTATACATATATATACACAATCGAAAGCATTGGAAAAGCCACAGAAAAGTTTTTTTGAACATCATCAAAAATGAAATTGCATTTAATGAATGATAAGATAAGTTACTTTTATGTCTAGGCATGAAAATTAAACACTGTTCGAAGAGTTTGAAGATAGACTTCATAGAATTTTGATAAGTTGTCACATTCAAAAGTTGTTGAAGAAACAATCAGTAAAAGTATGAATTTTTGACACTTTTCAAATTTTAAATGCTGTAACTTCTAAACCAATTGACCGATTTTGATCATTTTCGGATTTGATCGCGAAAATCGACTACAGAAAATATATGTTGTTTCATTGAGATCCGCTAAGAATTGTGGACGTTATTGTTGTGACAAGCCACGTTCTGTAGTGTAAATAAATATATAAATACATACATATATAGACTTTTGAATCGTATGCATTTCCTGACTCAGCTCGTCAAGGAGGTAGCAAAATTTTTTGAAAATTCTGTCATGAGGACAAATGCAATAGTCAAATTTTTATGAAATCTAATAAAAATTTTCGGGTCAAAAGACAGAACTTAGAAATATTCAAAATTTTTTAGCGACGTTTAATTATTTAAATTTTGGGTCCAACCATTGCTGTCACGCTCAAGAGAAAAATTGTAAAGAAAACCCGAAACTCAATAATTTTTTGAATTTTAAAAATTTTTGAACTTCTTAAAATTTTTTAGAGCTGATTTTTGGAGAGAGTTGTGAAAATATGTTGAATGAAAAAATTTTGATATGAGACTCGAAAACAAAAAAAGTCGTTTTTTTTGGGTCACCTAATATATATTTATATATATATGAGAAGTATTCTACGGTTGTACTATACAGTATGGCTTTAAGTTCAATTTCACTTTAAGTTCAGTTTCTCTTTCAGGAGAAAACCAGACAAGGGGAACAAAGAGAGCAATAGAAGAGATACACCGGAACGACTTTGCCGCTCTACTATAAAGTACGGATTCACCAATGCAGAGGGGTCTTATATGAGCTTTACGAGCGAGCATTAAAAACGTTTCCCTTATGGCGATGTGATACCGAGGCCTGTCGAACAATGACTATATACCCTATACACACTAGACGAGGCCCCAGACGTAATCACGTAATCGTATATATGTATATATGAACATAAAGGTCAACTATATAGTGAGGCACGATATCTCTCCTCCGTCATATGTCCGTTTATTTCGTCAACGGCAACGATAATACCGCGGAATAAACCCGTGGTCGTATTTTCTTTCAGATGGAAATATAAATCTCTCAAGGTATATAAATTTAGTATTACTTTTTAAGATGATCCCTTGTAAAAAGACCGTCAACCCCTCACCTTTGCTTTCACTAACATAACAGCATTATAGGTATTACGACTAGTAATGGCGTTAATACTACTTTTAATTGCCGTCATAAACTCGGATAATAAAAATAAAACGCATCTGACTTTATATACAATACTTATTATTTGATATATACGCGCTCATGAGATTCAACTTATATTCCTTCACATTTAAGTCTAACGATTTTAGCTTTTAATAGTATATAAGGCTTTCGTATTTTATTATACTTCATCACTTATTCTTTGTTCCATAAATGTAATTACAAATTTTTTTAATTTTGCCGCCAATAATTTTAAATTTATTTTGTTAGTTATAGCTTTATATAAATTAATGTATGGTAAAAAATTTGCGGGTTAAATTCGAATGACTATTTATTTAATTCCTCGAGTAAAATTTACCGGAGAATTTATTTCAATATCAAAACTCTGAATCGAATGCAAATTTAAATCAAATCTCGCGTCTGAAAAAATAAACTCCATATTTATTCTGTACACTGAGTGATTTTTTTAAAAAATTTAAAACTCCAAGTAACAGAGTAAATTCAAATTCAAATAAAATTCGTAATTACTTTAAATTTACTCCAAATTTTTTACAGTGTTGTCTGAAAACGCTGATAAAGAAAAATAATAATAATACACAGAAAAAAGGAATTTCTTGACACAATGAATTTTTTTTATTAAGACGAAAATTTTCCTGAGTTGATAAAAAATTTCTTGACCCAAGATAAAAAATTCCTGAGTTAAGAAAAAATTTTCTTGATGTATGAAAAACAATTCTTGAGACAAGTAAACATTTTTTGTGTTAAGTTTTTCTTGCGCCAAGAAAATCCTTTTTTTCTGTGTAATAATAATAATAAAATACAGAGAAAAAGAATTTCTTAGTGCAGAAAATGTTTACTCGTCTCAAGAAAATTTTAACTTGACCTAAGAAATTTTTTCATTATAAATTGACAACGAAAATTTTCTTGAGTTCAGAAAAAATTGTCTTGACCCAAGAAAAAAAATTCCTGAGGCAAGTAAAATTTTCTTGTGCTGATAATTTTTCTATTCCTAAAAAAATTTCTGTTTTCACTTTAAATGAAAAATTTTTCTCGCACCAAGAAATCATTTTTTTCTATGCAATAATAAAAATAATAAACAACAAGAGATGTAACGAGTGATTAAGCGATAAATGTAAATTTGAACAATGAATTGCCCGGTGCATTAATTAGCAGTTAATTTATATGTGGGCACTTGCATTACACTGATGGTATAATAATGTACAAAAATAAAAGTACAAGGTGAATGAGAATAAAATAAAGTATATGTTATATGTATATATAGACAAAGTGACGGGAGTTAAGAGATAGAATTCAACTCCCATTCCCTCCTACTGCCTTTTACTTGCATAGTGCGTGACTCTGTATCTGTGTGTCCGTGTCCTAAGTATGTGAAATGTGTAACTGTAGTAGAGACGATTAATCGGCCAGAGAACCAGTTTGTCAGAAATAAAATCTTCTCAAACGATCGTTTGACCGTTTTGCGTTGCATCAACGCGCTCATCTCCTTTTATTCGCACATCTAGTCTTAATCTTTACTAGTGTTTTATGCTCCTAAGTGTCTTGCAACTTTTTATTCCTTTTTCTCATTTTAATCATCAACTTCTTTTTATCTTTTATAATTACATATAAATTACACATACAAGATTTAAACTTACCACCAATTAGCTTGAGCGCACTGGTATCGTGCTAATATCAGCAAAATGATGAAAAAATTATTACCAGCTTTTCGAGGCATTTCTTTTATATTTATTATATATAAAAAACGATCACTTGAAAATTCCTCGATTGTGTGTACGATCACAGCTTATTAAATTTCACCCGTCAGTTAATTAATTACTCACTGGATTTAAACTTTTCATTTTATACCAAATCACTTTTGTAATTAAATGTTACTCCGAAATAGCAAACACTTTTTTATTTTAAATTCAATTCACTCGAGTTTTACATCTTTGGAGTATCATTATTTTCTAATGACAAACATTAACATAAATATATGTATATATATTTATATAAAACCAGTTACAACATGTAATCTAACAGATAGTAAATTACAATGATTTAAAAATGACAGCTTGGAGTAAAAAGCTGTCAATTTAAAAATTTAAAAATCCGCGGGATTTTTAAAAAAAGTATCAGCAAAATTTACGGGAAACTGATTGTTGTAATGAATGAGTAAGTAAAAGACATTTAGAACACGCGAGATATCATCCGGTGGACGATCTTATTCGTACTGTGGCTCGCTGTGGCTGGTTAACACGAGGAAAAGGGCAACGAGGCCTCTCTTCTCGTCAACAGGCGGAGCCTGTCCGCTGATGGTCGTACTGCGATTGGCTAAACGAGGGAGGTTGGTCTAACTATACATGTATGTATTTTCATTTCTTTGCGCTATCGTGTACACGCTCTTGCTCACCGATCTCTTAAACTCGACGGTCTCTTAGCACAAATAGATGTGTTGCATAGACATTCCGCACATGCGTGTATTTAGATTTTTCATATTCTTCTTCTTGAGATTTAAGTTTCCTCATCATCATTAACATCCTCGTCGTCGTGTAACGAGGAACGGTGATGGTGCTTACCCGCTTGAGCAGATCTCTCGCGTTATACTTTTGTTGAATTTGTGTCTATATGTATCATGTGATATGTACAGATGGATGTATATATGAATGAGCAATTGACGTTCGTGTTCCAGAGGGTGATTAACTTCAACAAGAAACAAATGAGACCACGTCATCCACCTGCTTCTAAAGAACCCTCATTGTCATCATCAGATTTAGAAAACTTAACTTAAATCACCCTTTCTTTTTTTTTATTTTTTTTTTCATACTGAAAAAAATATCCTGAAGGTAGCAGACAATTATAAATTTTTGAATTTTCTTTTTAGTAATTTAATTTAAAAAAAAATAAAATAAAATAATGCGCATGCAGAAAATTTAAAAAACTATAAGTGCAATTTTTCAAAATATTTTTTTTTTATAGTTTATTGTATTTAAAAAAAATCAAAAAATTATCAGACCTCGGCTAACTCCAGTATCATAGTTTCCTTGACTCAAGTGATGATGGGAAAAATTTGTTAGGGTAAATGAAAATTTTCTAGGGGCGGGTATAATTTTTAGCGTCAAGAAACCCTTTTTTTCATAGAAGGACTCTCGGGTCGTATATATAAATTATTATTTATCTTTGCTGTGAGGGGTAACTCAATCGACTAGAGCTTTTCCAGAAGAGCTAGTGTAGAGTAGAGTCGCTTGAGAATAAGTTTTAGTGTACGTAGTTGTAGGTACATTCAGAAACCCATCATCCCATTCAAGTATGCATAAGTTCTACGACTTGTACGAAGGAGAATGAGAAAGAAGAAAATACTGAAGAGGAATGAACCTGGTGGTCTTAACAAATAGCGGTATATATACGAGGGGAGTATTGCTTGGTACATTGGTATTGTTACATGCCCTATGCTCGCGCTGTGTTTGCTTCATTGTCCGTAGCTAATCAGGCATGCCAGCTCTCGTCAACGGCTAATATTACGACTATACACTAAAAGACCACACTAATATCCGTATTTCAAGTTTACCTATCTTGTAAATCGTTCAAAAATATTTTAAAACTATTTTATTATTCTACATTTTTCTTTCTTTCTTTCTGTCTCCTCTTTTTCCGAATATAATAATTTAAAATTTTACGACTTTTTTAAATTTCTCTTACTTTTATAACTTGGATATACATTATATGTACATACAATTTTGTGAATCGACGTTTCATTTTATTTAACGAGATATTTTGTATTTATGAATTTTTCACCGTCATGGAAAATCCATAGAAAATCGGGATTTATCACCATCACGGAAAATCCATAGAAAACCAAAGCTTGTCACCGTCTAAGAAAATCCATAGAAAATTATATACCTGAAAACCAGAACCTTTTTCTGCGGAATGAAAATAAAAAAAACTAAAATGAAAAATAAAAAATCTTTTGAATTTAGATTTCTTAAATGTTTCGAACGTCAGATGAAAATTGTAAGTCACCCCTAACTACCTCTCGTCACTTTTAAAGTCAGATTACATGGATTTTTTTTATTGCGCGAAAAACTTTCGATCTTTAGGTACAAATTTATAGAAAACCGGAAATTGTCACCGTTTAAGAAAATCTATGGAAAATTTATAGAAAACCAGAACTTTTCATCGTCTAAAAAAAATCTATAGAACTTCAGAACTTGTCACCGTCTAAGAAAATTCATAGAAAACTGGAACTTGTCATCCTCTAAGAAAATTAATGGAAAATTCATAGAAAACCAGAACTTGTCACCGTAAAAAAAATTTATAAAACCTTAGAACTTGTCATCTTCTAAGGAAATTTATAGAAAACCGGAACTTGTCATCCTCTCAAAAAATTTATAGAACCTCAGAACTTGTCGTCTTCTAAGAAAATTCATAGAAAACCAGAACTTGTCATCGTTTAAAAAAATCTATAGAACCTTAGAATTTGTCATCGTCTAAGAAAATTCATAGAAAACCGGAACTTGTCATCCTCTAAGAAAATTTATAGAAAATTCATAGAAAACCAGAACTTGTCATCGTTTAAAAAAATCTATAGAACCTTAGAATTTGTCATCGTCTAAGAAAATTCATAGAAAACCGGAACTTGTCATCCTCTAAGAAAATTTATAGAAAATTCATAGAAAACCAGAACTTGTCATCGTTTAAAAAAATCTATAAAACCTCAGAACTTGTCATCTTCTAAGAAAATTCATAGAAAACCGGAACTTGTCATCCTCTAAGAAAATTTATGGAAAATTCATAGAAAATCAGAAGTTGTCATCGTTTAAAAAAATCTATAGAACCTTAGAACTTGTCATCATCTGAGAAAATTCATAGAAAACCGGAACTTGTCATCTTTTAAAAAAATTCATAGAAAATTGAAACTTGTCACCGTCTAAGAAAATCCATAGAAAATTCATAAAAAACCAGAACATCACCGTAAAAAAAACATCCATATTTTAAGCTTACGTATCTAGTAAGTCGTCCGAAAATATTCAAAAACTATTTTATTATCATACATAATTCTTTCTTTCTCTTTTTTTTTCCTGTATAATAATTTAAAATTTTACGACTTTTTAAAATTTCTCGTACTTAAAAAACTTAAATATGGATATTTGTATGTATACACGTTTTTGTCGGCCGACGTTTTATTTTATTTAACGACGTATTTTGTATTTAACTCCTCTCATTGATATCTGTTTCCGGGAGAGTAAAAAGGTTGAGGGCCCTGTCAAACTTGTCGAAAGTTAAGGGACTCAGCTCTGTTTGTCGTACAAATATATACGTATGAGCGAGGCAATATTTTAAGAGCTATCTAATTTTATCTATACTCCGAAAAAAAATATATATAGACGTTTAAAAATTAAAAAAAAAGCTATAGATATTTGTGCCTCGTGTTGATTTAGCCCTTTTATATTTATTACTTATTTATACTTTAATCCACCGACTAAAATATTTGAACTGTATCGTAATATTTTAATAATTGATCAATGAGATAGGCTTTGAATCTGTCGATACCAATAAATTATCACGATTATTTCAAATAAAAAAAATATTTTATTCTATATATCGTTAGCATAAGACTTAGATTTACTTGAGACTTCAAAATTTGAACTCAAATAATTAAATACAAGAGTACATTATAAATTAACATCAATTAGTAAAAAAAATTATAATTGATAAAAAAAAATACCTTGAGATAAAAGAATAAAATAAATAAATAAATCGACTTGTTAATTCGATCGCTGAGACGGATTGTGGTATAGTCCAGCCATGGCCTCTTGCAAAGCTCTTAGACACGCGATTGTTGCTTTGAATCCTCCAGCTTGTTCGACTTTTGTCTCGCTTCTTACATGATTTATATACCCATGGGAAAAAACTTGCTGCCAGGATGGCGCGGGAGGTCCTTCTGTCTTCTGCTCGATCGGAACATATGAGAAAAGCGGGCCGTCGTCCACTTTGGGAATCGGTAAGAATCCTTGGCTTCCTTGTTTACCGAATTGGATCCCCGTACTAAACTGTGTCACTTTGGGTGTCGGCGCTACTTTGTTTGACTTTTCTATACTTGACTGCATTGAAGTGGCGAAAGTCTCGACGATATTTTTAGCATTGCCTTCAGAAAACATCAGCTCGTCAATGAGCGCTTCTTTGTCGCGTATTTTACGCTTCTTGACTTCGATTTCTTCACGAGCGAGCTGTAGCTTGCGCTCTTCTTCGCGCTGCTTTTCCATCATCAGTAAATCCTGTAACTCACTTTCAGTCCTGCCGATTTTCATTCTGTTTTTATTTATCTGCTCCTTATTTTCTCTCTTGTACTGCTCGATTTTTTTGTTCGTCTCCAGCACGTCGATGTTGTTGGATAAATTGTAGACGATTGTTTCTATTTCTTCGAGGTAGTCGTTGTATTCTCTGAGGGTAGCAAAGTCTTCTTCCTTTTTATTGTAATCGCGTAAAATACGTTTTCTTATGTCCACTTCTTTTTCGACCATCGAGTCTTCAAACATTTGAACCCGGAAGTTTACTCTTCTTAAAGGCGTATCACATTCTGGGCAGGATCCAGAGCCTAAAAGTTTTATACATTAATTGAAAGTTTTTAAAATATTTAAATGAATGATAATTAAGTTAGCCGGCGTCTAGTAATTTTTGGATTTTTTTTTCAAAACGATAAATTACTAGAAAAAATATTTTAAAAAATTGCACCTTTAGCTTTTTAAATTTTCTACATGTGCATATTTTTAGTTTTTTTTTTTTTTGTAACTGAAGTTGAAAAAAAAAATTCAAAAATTGTTAATTGCCTGCTAACTTCAGGATTAATAAATTAATTATAAAATTGATTAAAAGTATACCTTTTAAAAATAACAAATCAACGCAACTTTCACATAATGTATGTCCGCAAACATTTACCATCAATTTAAGTGATGGATTTCGGTATTTTGTTGTTTTACAACGTGGACACGCTTGATCTTCCATGGTTACACTTATTAATATATTTATAAAAATACAATAAATATATAAATATTTATATTTAACTATATTTTTTATTTCTCTACTCAACAATCAAAACATAACCTTAAGACCAACAAGAACTGACTGTCCTATCACTCGGTACTTTTTTTATCAAAAATAATTTGTGATTAAATTATTGGAGTTTTTATTAATTAGCCAGTAATTAGTAATTTTATTATTAAATTGTATGTTATTATTTATGTGTTACACCACATGTTTGTATTATAATAACTATTAAATTAAAATTACTGTTTTACTGACATTTAAATTTTCTTTTTTTTTTTTTAAATATTGTTGTAATTTTTATTTTAACGATTGTTGTAAATTAAAGTATTGATATAAACAGCTGATGATATATATTCATATATGTAATACTTATAAGAGTGAATGTAGCAGACATCGACAAACTTTAAATTTCAAATTTTAATAAATAAAAAGAGTAAATAATTAATAAAATTAATTTAAAATATTTAAAAATTAATAAGTGAATTTTTTAAAATATTATTTTTTAAATTATTTACTCTATTTATAATTTCAAATTTAATGTCTGCTGTATTCACACTCGTGTAATACTCCTATGATCAGTCACAGATTTCTTAATATTTGCGCGGCAAATTTAAATGTTTGAAAAATAACTTACTAAAAATGGGAGAAGAATTAAAAATCGTAAATCAAAACAAAATGGCGGCAAAATATTATAGAAAAATATTTAAAAATTTAAAAAAAAACACGCAGGTGTTTTAACAAACCTTGGTGGGGAAATAATACGCAGAAGGGTGTCCTAATACACGGAGATTTGAATTTAAATTGCTCCAAGTGTATTGCAGCTAACAAACGTCACTTGACTGCTATTTCCCACCAGACGATGCCAGATGATTGGGCTCAGGAACTTGGAAGTCATCAGCATCAGCCATCAGCAACACTTTACACTAGCACAACACTCAACACTTATACCACAGACACTGCACAATTTAAATTTTACAAACACCACAATTTAATTAAACAATAGATATGAGCAACGAATTTTATAAATAATTACACGACGCCACTGCAATTCTATTTCAATTCAAACGTAAAGAAAGATCTGGACTACTGTCGTTCTCGATGATACTGACTGCCGCTATCGAACCGTCAGTTGATAGCAATCGATTTTGCGATTCATCGACCGCCCCCCACTTTGGCAAACAACGTCGACTACAGCGCCGCACAGTAGCACCGATGGCGCGAAATTTCAAAATTGGAATTTAATAATTTTATTAAAAAACTATTTATGTCCATAATTATATTGATTAAACTAAAAATTTTACTAGAAATTTTAATTTACTTGTAACTTGCGCGGTAAATTTAAATATTTGAAAAATAAATTATTAGAAAGTGGAGAAAAATTAAAAATTGCAAGTTAAAAGAAAATGGCGGCAGAATACGATAGAAAAATATTTAAAAAATAAAAAAAACAAGTGTTTGAACAAACTTCAGTGGAGAAAAAATATGTAGGTGTCTTAATACACTTGGAGATTTAAATTAAACAGACAATGCGAGGAGTTTGCTCAGGAACCAGTTGTCCGCATCAGTCATCAGCAACATTTTACACTAGCACAACACTCAACACATTACCACGGACACTTTGCACAATTTAAATTTAAAAAACACCGCATTTTAATTAATTAATTACACAATTACTATTAGCAATTAATTTTATAGATAATTTTGCTAATTAACTGCAATATTGCCGTGTTTCAAATATGCTGGTACATTACTTCCTGTACCAACTGGTCATACAATTGGAATACTAGATATATGTACATGACATTACCAGCAAGGTTCAGTTTCTAAAGTCAAGTTCTAATGAATAATTACAAAAAATGTCGTAAGCTGGAGCTACTGGTGAAAGTCCTCAGTAATAAGTGCGAAATAATTCTATATAGACATGCGTAAGGTTGGGAAAAAGGTTTACGGGTTACGGATGTTGATGGTGCATCAGCAAGATAGTGTACAAAATAATTTTTACAAAAAATAATTGTCAAATTAATCAGTTGTATTGTTAATTGTCATAAATTATTAAATTACTATTTTTTAATAAGTAATTCAATTGATTTGTAATTATTGAGGTTTATTTTTGGAATAACTATACGATATATTAGTCAGTGTAGTTACTACTGCTGTTAAAAAGAATCAATTACTTCACTTCCGGTAATATTAAATTTTGCTAATATTAGTATTTTATAAGGTATTTTTTTTATTTTTTTTTCTTTGTTATTTTAAAAAGTTAATTATGTTTTTGCAAGTCATCCTGGAATTTATTATTATATATTTGTTTGTTTTTTTTTTTTTTAGAAGTTAATATGTCTGAAGAGCATCAATTACCATCGGATTCTGACGAAGATGATGAAGATTATGTTCCTGATGGAGCGGAACAGGCGGGATCTGAGGCTGAATCTGAAGGAGAGATTGAAGAAGACAGCGGAGCAGAAGATGAAAATGATGAGAATGAACAGGTTTCTAAGAAACAAAAGAAAAGAGGCAGAAAAGGAAATAAAAGTAAAGGTAATAAACGGAAAAAGATCGAAGCCAAGGATGTTGATGATGAAGATGAAGAAGACAAAAGTGAGAAAAAAATAGTAACCGAAGAAGAAGAAAAATTACGTGCAGATTCACTCTGGGCAGACTTTATGAAAGATACAGGTAAAATTATTATACTGGTTGACAGACAATTTTTTGATTTTTTTTTAACGAATCGATTACAAGATAAATATATGCACATTCAAGGTGGCCACAAAACGGGAATATCTGTTTGTTGTACGTTTATTTTCTTTCAAGTTACTATCTGTCGAAAATTACTTAAAAATTTGACCGGAAAATTGGGAAAATATGAGTGAATTTTTAAATTATTTCATTGTGGCCACCCCGCACATGTAGAAAATTTTTAAAAAACTGTGAATAATTTTTTTTTTATACTTTATCATTTTTAAAAAAATTCAAAACTTATTAGACGTCAGCTAACTTCAGTTTCTTGTAAAGTTTATTATTATTATACTATGAAATTTATAAATATGTATTAATTTTATTAAAGTAGATGATTCTTACAATTTAGGAACAGTATCGAAGCCAAAGCCACAAAAATCATCGAACAGTTCACAGGAAAACAGTCAAATAGTGAGGCCTAAAGTTGAAGAGAAAGTGAAAATAACAAAAATTTTTGAATTCGCTGGAGAAGAAGTCAAAGTTGAGAAGCAAGTAGCTGCCAATTCTGCTGAAGCCCGACTGATATTGTCTTCAACAGAAAAATCATTGAATCAATCAGAGTTGAAAAATGATTCAAGAAAAACAGTGAGAAGAGGTCGCGGCGGAAGTCTCGGCGGTATATCTTCAGTTCTTGGTCAAATTGGCAGAAAGGCCAAAATTAGTACTCTAGAGAAATCAAAACTCGACTGGGATAATTTCAAAAAACAGGAAAATCTTGACGAAGAAATTACAACTCACAATCGTGGCAAAGACGGATACTTAGAGCGTCAGGATTTCCTTCAGCGTGCGGATGTCCGTCAATTTGAGATCGAAAAAAACCTGAGGACAGTAGCAAGACGCAGTACGCGATGAGCGGCGTTTATTTTTATTTTATTATTTATATAAAATGAAACAGAATCGATGGATATGAATATGAATGAAAAAAGATGATAATAACAACTGCCTTTTGAGTTATAGGATCAAGTATTAATCATTCCAAGCCACCAAAAGGACGTAATGAACTAATGAATTCAAAAAAACATGTTCAATCAATTGCCATTTAAATACCTTAAGATTTTTCAACTGATGTACCAAGATACATTACCAACCGCAATCGACTCAAGGCCAATTGATAAACAATAAAAACTGGCCCATAGACGACTTTTATTTATTGTCAGAGTGACTCTGCTCTAGTAGTTAACTAACGGCTTCATATCAATGTATTTAAACTATTATAACTATTGTTCACGAGAAGAAATTTATCTTCTCAATACTTAAACGCTGCTCAGGTGACAAATTATGGACGTTTGTATATTTATTAAAGCGTACGGCATTAACTTAATAATATTGATTTTTCATTGAGTCACGTTATTTGTTTTTTTTTACACTATCTGAGAAAAAATATTTCGGAATTTATTACGTGTAATTTCATTGAATAGACTTCGGCACGACGGGTTTATCCCACCCGTGGTCTGCGATTGTCCAAAAAGAGACTACTTATATATAATGATTGAAATTATTTTTTTTTATCATGATTTTTTAAAATAAATTTTTATCTGAGTATTCAAACTATTGGTGAATTTAATATTTTAATAAAAATTTATTTCATAGTTCATTTAACTGAAAATAGAAATTTTTTACTCTACTCTTTTAAACTTCCCGCTAAGAAAATTGAAAGTTTTCAAAAAAACGGAAGTTATTTATTTTGGTCCGATTTTCGAAAACTGAGTTTTGAACAAATCTTTACATTTTGAAGTCTCAAGAAAATATTCCAAGTATTTTCAAGATGGTGATCTAGTGTACGTACGTATGTACGCCTTATTGATACAGAACATTCTGAGATATTCTAAATTTCACTTCAACCATCAAAACCAGTTCATTTATTTAAAAAAAATCATTAAAAGAATTTTGCAAAAGACTCTATTAAGATCCAAATAGTTGAACTAATTGATGACAATTTTTGTTAACGTCAGTAATTAAAAAACTGCGTCAAATGTCACCTTGAACGTCAAAGTCTGTTCATTATTTCAAAAATATTAGTGATTAAGAACAAAAAAAACAAGACTTCATTACTTTTTTTTATCATTTGTTATTTGAATTTTCACAATAGAAAATATGACATCACTATTTTTGAGTGAAAAGTTCAAAAATGTATTAACAATAGTATTTTCAAGCTCTTGAGCGGGAAGTTTTGAGACTGGTCCACAGGGTCAATCGTTTTCTAGTTTTTTTTATTTGATTTGCTCCCATTCAAGGATTTTCTGATCATCTATATTTTTACCGACAAAAAAAAATATATATATATATATATATTAAAAAACAAACAATTAATTTATGTACATATGTGTGATACAAGATATAACTCGTCGCCAGTCTGTCGTAGAATCGTTTGAAAACAGCCTTGCCACGGTAAAAATAATTAGTCGTCTGAAAGATAATAATTTGCAGGCATTTATATGTATATGGAAGCGGACATACTACTGTGCCGCTTTGGTAAAGTTGTTCTGCCCTGTATATTAATGTATAGTTTGTAAAAAAGTAGACGGTTTGTTGGCGCCATCAAAAGCCGGCAGGTCCATATTAAAGATGCATATGCACGTGATTCGAATTCCAAGCCTCGTATGCACGCACTTTTATCCGATGACGTCACTTGAGTCTATATATCTTCGGTGATTCTCCATTATTACATTAGGCTTAAAATAAACTCAATAAAGAATGGAATGTCACCACGATACCGGATTCACCGGGTAATTACAGAATGCTACACGTCAATACAATTTTTCTAATGTAAACTCATACTTATGCATACAAAAAATATATATAGAATGGAGTAACATGTGAACTGGTGATGAATCGTACAATGTTCACGGAACACGTACCTTTCTTAGAAGTCTCTTTCTATCTTGATTACTATCAGCGTTACTTTTCAAGTACTTACATTACATATATCGTACTACGTACTACAATTACACATCAAACATGTGATTCGAATAAAAGGCTCAACGAAACGCGTTGAGAATACAAGATCAATAGCCTTTAAGTTTACATTAAAATTATTTATGGTATCAAAATTAGCCGAGGTCTAATAATTTTTGGATTTTTTTAAAAACGAATTTAAAAAAAAAATATTTTGAAAAATTGCACTTGTAGTTTTTTCAGTTTTCTACATGTGCATTTTTTTAGTTTTTTTTTTTTTTAATTTAGTTGAAAAAAAATTCAAATATTGTATTGTCTACTTTCAGGATCAATGATACTGTAGTTAGCCGATGCCCATTAGTTTTTTGATTTGTTTTTTGAAATAATAAATTATAAAAAAAAAATATGTAAAAAAAATACACTTATAGTTTTTTTAATTTTCTACATGTGCATTTTTTTAGTTCTTTTTTTTTTAATTTAGTTGTTGAAAAAAAAAATTCGAAAATTGTTAATTGTCGGCTAACAGAAAAAAAGATTTCTTGACACAAAAAATTCTTGGCTCAAGAAATTTTTCGCATTATAAATTTAAAAAAAAATTATTGATGCAAGAAGTCCTTTTTTGTTTAAGATATTTTGTATTGTTTTATAAAATATCTATAAATTACTACAGGTGAGTTATCATTTCAAAATTCCATTGATCATTCTTTTACAATGACACTTACATACAACTCAGGACAGATGAAACACATGATAAAGGTCGTTAAATATTGTCTACACCTCATCCCGTAGCGTATAGTAGTAAAACCCAACAATTAACGGTGACGTAAAATATCTCGACTCGGCATCACAGAGCCTTGAGTCATCAGCCATCTTACTGTTGTAATAATTTTATTTTCTTTAGTTAAATATTATCACCAGCAGGTGAAAATAATTGGTCTTTTTTTTGTTTTCTCTCACCTCATACTCAAAATAAGAAGTTATCAGTAGACAAAAAAAATTTCTCACCTCAAGAAAATTTATCTTTTCTATTCATAATGAGAAAAATTTCTGAAAGTAAATGTAGCAGACAACATTTTAATTGCATTTAAAAAAATTGAATAATTAAAATATTTAAATTTTTAAAAAATGCATGTACTGAATTTTGAATTTTTTAAACATGAATTTTTTTATTTTTACAAACATTTCAATTTATTATTTTAAAGTTTTAAAAATTATAAGTAAAAATATTTTCGCGGCAAAAAATCCTTTTGAACATAAAACTCGTTTAAAAATTTAAACTGCCAAAATATCCTGAAAATTAAAAAGTTTTGAATTTCACCGGATGTTCACTTGGGGTTTCCACTGCAGCCAAGTTACTTACGTATCTTTGTCAGCATCGTCTCACACTCAACCTGGCATCTTGTCAATAATAAATCTAGAAAGTAGTGTATCACAACTTTCAGTCACACCAAAACACCAAGACGTCTATCAGGCTGCTGACGTCTACATGCATTCATGTCTACATGATACCAAAGCGTTGATGCTGATGGTGTGCAGTAGTGTCATACTATACTTATAGTAGTCGTGGTGGTGTCGGTGATCGTAGTCTGATACAGAAGGACTTACAGGGAATAACCCTCGGTTATTTCCGCTGGCAGTCGTGGCACTTCGGCAGGGATCAACATCGCCCCGGAGTCCAGCGAGGCGATCAACCAGTTCGCTGACTGCTGAACGTGGATGAGTGTCGTGTGTTTGTTCTCTAGTAAAATTTCAAATTTATTTATTTTTAAAATTTAAATAAGTGATTTAATTTTAATTAATTTTTAAATACTATGGAAAAATATTTGTGATTACCGCGCAATTTAAAAAATAAAAAATTTCTACTTACATTTATCGCGACATTTATTGGTAATAAATTTAAAAAAATTGTTTATTATAATTGTTATCTTACTGGAAGGTATTATTTTATCTGAAGTATACAAGTTATCGATTTGTGTCGATGTTATTTGCGTAGGTGGTTTTTTTTTGTTATTATGATTTTGGAGTATAAGTGACGCCCAAAGTGTTAACTCTTTATTGGGATTCCAAGGAAGATGATGGGTGTTAAGATGCTGTCACAGACGCCTGACATTATTCCCACGTCTCTTAATCAGGTAAAAATATTATCAATAAATTTTTAGTTCTATTAGTAGACTATTAAAAGTTTGAAGACTTTTTTTTGACAAGTCAATTGAAAAAAAAAGAACAGAAGATAATTAACAATTTTTGAATTTTTCTACGAATTGATTACAAAAAAAATTGAGCATATGCAATCGTGGAAAATTTTAAAATTTAAGGCGCGATTTTTGAAAATATTTTTTATAATTTATTGTTTTGAAAAAATTCAAAAATTAGCGGACGTCAAACTTCAGTATCATGAAAGAAAATTTAAAATATGCACTCGTAAAAAATTTAAAAAATTAATGGCGCGATTTTTGAAAATATTTTTATTTATAATTTATCAAAAAAAAAAACCAAAAATATGTACGTGTAGAATGAGCATGAATTTGGCTGACAATTGTCAACTTTTTAAATTTTTGAATAAATTTACAAATGCGTATTTAAATATTTGAAAAATCAGCGCGCGCATTTTTTTAAATTTCATTATTTTTATTAATTACTTTATTTAAAATTTTGAAATTGTCTAATGCCCGCTACATTCTTGTATGTAGAAAATTTAAAAAACGGCGCGATTTTTAAAAATATTTTTTTCTATAATTGCTTTGAAAAAAAAACAAAAAACTAATAGACGTTAACTAACTGCAGTATCATATAAATAAATAAATTTCATAATGTTTAGTGTAATATGAGAATAGAAAATATGTATGCGATGTTGTGTAAAATACAATAGACTTGCCAGCAGTACATGCATATTCATGTCATATCTCATATTATAATATGGTTCCAGTCTATCAATATTTAATTTCATGAGCTCATGAGCTTTACAAATCACTCTTAAATATATGTACACATTTTAGTCTCACTTTGATTATATAAATGTATGAAGACATCTGATAGATCAATAACTTACATTGATGATTGATGGTCTCTATTATCATAGCTTTTAATCGGTTTATTTTAAAGCCTGATTGACATTTTGTTGATTTAATGACTTTCCACTAGTTTCTAGGTTGAAGATAATTCAATAACATATTTTAATATAGGAATATACAATTGAATGGAGAAAAATATATAAAAAGATCTATTCCGTCTTCAATCTCATCGGCTATTATGAAGCCATTGATCCTGAAAAATTTTTAAATCTCACGTTTGCTGTCCTCGGAATTTTATTTATAATTCGTTCAAATTTTCTGATCCATCACTTTTCAAAATTGTCACGTGTTAATTTTTTTTTCATCTGAAGATAAAAATTTAAGAGAGAGTGAGTAGAATGAGGTCAGGAATTTAATTGATCGATTAACCCTCGATAAATCGCAAATGGGCTCGATCATTGGATTGACAATCAGCATTTATATTTATATATATATTTTATAAATGAAAAAATGATTCAATATATACCGAACTAAATGTCATATGACGGACACATGGTAATAAAAATTTTTTACACATGGATGTAAATATATATATGTACATATATATAATATTTGTATGAGCAATAACTTAGAGAGAATTGTATGACAGAATAGTATAACAAATTAGTGTATGTTAAACTCGTCAGGATCATGCGGTCGACGGTTAAGAGGTCGTTCGACAATTTACAACATTCTAATTTACCGTTAACTGCACAACATAAGTTACATGTACGTTTAAATAAATATGTTTATGTTTATATGTGTACATATTTATTATTTATGTATATTAACTGTTGGTGGATGGAAAAATTTGACAACCACTGTTTACAGAAGCCGACGAGTTGCGACGATGTACTTTATGAGATATGCATTACCATTTTTGGCCATGAGATTTCGCTTGCCCGCGATGGTACTTGGTTTTTTTTTACTTGAACCTGTTTTTTACCTGTCTGTCACTAACGAATGTAAGAAAGTATTTTCCTCATATGATCTCACAAGATTTATCGATAGATTTTGCGTAATGCTAAGAATTTGTCGGTACAACGTTTGAGAAATCTTTAATCTGCATTTTTATTTTTATTTTTATTCACGAGAAAACATCTTATATGTTTCGCTGTGAAACAAAATGCACTATCTGAAGACTAAAGAGTATTATATGGAAAGAAAAAAAGGAATTGGTCGCTTAACTTGTCTTATACTTCTGTATGCACACGTGAAACTCAATAGACTTGCTGTTGTGTGACAGGCATTGTTGTCACTCTTCAGAGCCACTTACGAAACATCACAGAGAAGCCTTGGCGAAAATTAAATTGCAGACGATGCAAATCAACGCTTGTCGTGTCTCTTTCACACGCCGAAATTCATTATTTTTACATTAGTACACAACAAATAAATTCCTGACTGAAAGTGAATATTCTTGATTCAAGAAATTTTTTTGAACTTCAATTATCGGGTACAGAAAAAAAAGTTGAGTCAAGAAAATATTTTTGAAGGTGAACGTTTTTGAGAACTGTCAAAATTTTCTTAAGTCAAGAATTTCTCTTGGTCAGGAATTTCTACTTTATCAGAGGAAATTTAAGTTTTCAAAAAAAATTTTCTTGAATCAAGAAAATGTTCTTTCAGTCAAGAATTTCTCTTGGTCAGAAATTTCTATTTTATCAGAGGAAATTTACGTTTTTAAAAAAAAATTTCTTGAATCAAGAAAATGTTTTTTCAGTCAATAATTTTTTTTCTGTGTAGAAATTCCTGACTAAGACAAATTTTCTTGTTTCAAGAAAATCTTGACTTGGTTCCCGAAAACGTTCCTCTTCAAAAATATTTTCTTGACTCAAGATAATTTTTTTGTGTACAAAACAAATAAACAATAACTAGTTTTTTACATTTTAAATGTACACAGAAAAAAAGATTTTCTTGATTCAAGAAATATTTCGCACAATGAATTGAAGAGGAAAAAATTTCTCAGTTCAAGAATTTGTTTCTGACTTCAAGAAAATTTCTGTTCGCTTAAATTCATAGTGCAAAATATGTCTTACGTCAGAAAATTCTATTTTTCTGTCAAATAATTCTTATAAAAATAATTATGAATATTTATTCTGCTTCTACTAAAATTTAAATTATCTTATTTTTTTCAGTTAAATAAAACGTACTTAAAATTTTTTAAAAATTTAGATTACGCATTTCAAGATCCATAAAATTTTTATAGTTACCGGTTTTAAGTCAGCTCATTAATCGAGTTATTCAAATTTAAAATTTAATTTAACGAATCTGCTTAAAATTTTCTCGATTACTCTAACTTTTGCATAAAATCTAGATAATAATTTAAATTATTTATTCTTACATTCAATCATTTATTCGATGAATAATGAACATACACTAGAGCAATATGTTCTGGATATTAAATGTACAGTATAGTTTTTATTACTTCACGTATTCTTAGAACCTGTAAATAGAATATTTCACCTTTATCGTAAGCGTTGATAACAAAGCTATTTGTTTAGTGTATTTGCGTCGACTTATCGTTTTGTTCATGATACGATCTCAAAACTGCTTTTATGACAATATTTTTTTTTTTTTCTATTTATTTATATAACGCATTATAGATTCCAATGAATAGATACATACAGCTTCCAAGATACGTAAATTATCCGCCAGTTATTTATATTTTTCTCAAGGACAATCGCCTTTGGCTTTACTTTTTATTTATTTATTACATATTTTCTATATACATATTATAGTTATCATCGAATGTCATATAGATAATGAGAAAATTGTCGCAATATTAAGTTCGCGTAATTTTCTCTCGCAACTCAAAGACACATGCAAAACCGGGGGGTAAAAAGAACCCAGGATGCTATGGTATAACTTGCCATTCAGATATGCGTGATAAGATTAGATTAATGTATTATCGTGTATCGATACCGGAGAACTGTATTGAAAATTATGTTCAAACGTTTCATGTTTCACACGCAAACAAAAAAATATTTAATGAAAAAATTCCAAGGACGGAAATTGTAATGAATGGATAATTAATAATTATCATGTTTTACAATTATAGATATTTATTTATTTGTAATAAGACCCAACAGCCAGGCCAATAATAGTCACAGTAAGATACTTAAGTATAACATTGTAATATGACATCAAATAATAGCTTATATAGTAAATTACAAGATACCTCTAACAGATTTGGCTTCAGAAAAAAAAATTATAGTAGTCAAATATAACAAAATAGATGCTCAAGAAAACCAAATTTACATAATATTAATTGAAGACATGTTTTGGAATGACAGAGAGTTGCTTACTCTCTAAATCTGAAACAGTGAAAACTAGTGGAAAATAGTGTAAATATACTATTTCATAGCTTTAAGTATCAAGTGGTATACTTATAGCTGTGAAACATTGAATAATCGATGTTTCAAATTTAGAGTATACTCTTAAATTTGAAGTTGTGATAACAGTGATTATACACTGTTTTGAAATATGATATATAAGTGAATATTATGAGCTTAATCAAAAAGTTTGCTTGCAACGTCTCTGAAAGATTTCCATGCTGTACATCGACGTTAACAGCAACGAGACATTTTTTAACAGGCAAGTACAGTCTTAAGAATGAGTACGTTGCCTACATTTCAAGACCTCCTACCGCCAAGTGCGGTTGACTTTAAGTCCATGCTTGTACAAAGTAAATAATGTTGAGATGATGACTAGAGAGAAGGCACAGCTAAAATGAGATAATGGAAGTATGAATTTTAATACCAGCATGCGATTTGAATTTTAATCGAAAATTTACGATTAATTTAAAAACTTACATACTAATATGTGTAAATTTTTAAATTATTTTAAAATTCACTAATAATTTGAAAAATTTTAATTATTGCACATTCCTAAAAAAACTTGAGTTAATATTTTAAAAATTATTAGTGTTATCTTTTCTCGAGTATAAGAATCAGAAACTGAGGAATTTATTCTTATTGATAATTTAACAGTATGACAAGACATGACGTGTGTAGGAATGAGATCTGGTTGCCATGTGTCAGCATGATGGTTCAGTTCAGGTCTGGTCATAATTCTTGTAACAACCGAGACTAGTTTTCTACACTACGGCAAATGACTCTCCGATAAACAGCTTCAAGTGGTCCTTGAAGCGAGTATACCACTAGAGTTGTGTTGTGTGTTGGTATGACCAGGACAACTTAAGACTCGAGGTTTACCTTCTAGGAAGAATATAACCGGGAGCAGTCTGCAAACAGAAAAGGTACGAACCCGAGACTCATAAAATCTACAGCGTGGGATAGAATAAATGAGCAAGAAAAGAAAGGAAGAAAGCAAAAAAAAGAACAAGAGATAAAATGAGAGTAGTAAAATTGAATTTACACTAAAACAGGCTTTTAAAAAGTCCTGTTGTACAAAGAGAAATGTTATAGCACGTACTACTTTTCTCTGATCATCTGGTATCTGCTGTAGAGTAAAATCCTATTACTGCGATGAAAGGGAGACCTGATAGGGTGTCAACCCTCACTATTACGATGGATTGTCGCCATTAATGATCAGAGTTAGTTCAGTGCGTTCGCATGAATAGTTGATAATCCGATATCTAACAAGATTGATGATGCGTAGACACCTTGACATCATCAAGTTTGACCACAACCCGATTTAAAATCTACGGTTTTTATACCCACTTAATGTGCGCCACTAGAGCTCGGTTCATTTTTATTTTTATTTATGTGATGAGGATCCGTATAAGACTATAATTAAAAAGAACTCGGTTTGATATAAAAAAATGGATAATACACATTTTTATTAACTCTAAAAATGTTTACGACTGAGTATATGTATATTATATATATATTTTTAGTGATGAATTACATAACTGTACAGAAATATTTATGACTGCCTACTAAATCCCAGTCCTTTCAGTCAATTTATTCAAGGTTTTCTAAAGAAAACTTTAGTATTGAGGACTAGCTATTATAAGCTCATTTATTTTAGAACACCTTTGTATACGAAAATACGTAAGTCATTTTTAAATTTGTTGGTTCATTTCTTAACCGTGACATTAAAATAATAGAATACTCTTTTAAAATGAATCAGTGAAATTTTCACGGATTGGGCAGTGGCTTATTTTGTCGCTAAAATTTTAGTATCGAACTGATTTATTTACTGTGAGAAAAAAAATGTTGAGAACTAGATTTGGTCCTCTCATGATACAGTCGCCGTTGGCGCGACGCCGAATTTTTTAATGAAAGACGTATCGTTTGAACGAATTGATGATAGTTCGCAGCTCATATCTTTTTTCAAGTGATTATTATTTATAGTAAAAATTCGGAGTGAATATGGATCTTATTTAAATTTGAATTCACTCGGAGTTCTGGAGTTTTCAAAAAAAATCGCTTTGTACATGGAGTAAATAGGGAGTTTTTTCTCAGAGTAATTTCAGATGTGAATTTTAATTTTACTCTTTTGGAATTTCGCTTCACGGGGATTGAAAAAATAAAAAATTCACTCCGCAATTTTTTTAATGAACAGTCAGTAATTTACTAGCTTGGCAGTGGCTCAATTTTTCACTAGTAACTTAATATTTTTCAACAATGAATCAATAAAAACTTCACTGGTTTACTTAGTGACCTAATATTTCATTACTAAATTGAAAAACGAAATTTTAGCCTAGAAAATTTGAAAATTTCAATTATGATATTGACATAAAAATTTGACTAAAATTTCTTCGAATTTCGTTAAATTCCCGATTGATGACAACTAAGTAATTTTCTTCAAATTTAGATGACCGCGAAATTTAAACTATTATATGTCGTCCTTTTCCCATTAGTACTTTAACTGTTTTTCTCGAATCAAGGCGGAAAGCCTCAATTTTCATCCCGCTGTGCAAAACGAAGTTGACGCTTTCCGTCTCCGTCGAGGAGAAAAATAGTACACATGTTTGTCACATGTGATCTGAGACATTTCTTACTTTACTGCCCTAGGTTCGTAATATACTATTTTAATTAACAATCAAAATTTTACTACTGTCATTACAATTGTCATTAAATTTTTTTAAAAAATGGCGGGAACTGTCTGAGAATGCCCTCAACTAATAATAAAATTTAACTAATTCAATTTCCGATTATTTACTAACTCCTAGCCTAGTAGTGGACTTACAGTTCGTCAAAAATGTGACGTAGTAAAAATAGTATTTACACTATGACTCAGTGATCATACACTAAATTGATTGATTGTTTTCCATCTGATCAATTAGCTGCTAAATTTGAAAAATTCAAAACATCAACAATAGCTTGCATGGGTTTCATTTTTATTATACGAAATTTTCCAGAGAAATGACTTTGCAGAATCGCCTATAGAAGAACATCATTCATAATTCGTTTTATCAGAAAACATAAATTGGAAATTTTCTTAAAAAATCACTTAATAATTTAAATTAAAAATTCTTCGATCGACTAATTGGATGACCAATTACTAGACAATTGACTTTTAATGATCACAAGTTAATTATTCTCGCCTGAGAATAAAATATTCAGAGGACCAATTATAAGGTTGATTACCCAGCATTGAAATATTTCCGGATCAATGGAAATTGAATTATACTCTAAACATTTCTTCTTAAAATAATAAATTATTTGATTTATTTGAGCTTCAGTATGAAATACCCAAGCTCTAATAAATAAAATTCTTGTGAAAATAATTACGTCGCACATTATCAATTTAGAGCATTTATATAATGATGTGAACTGTCGCTCTTTCAATTGAATGAATTCAACAGAAGCAGTAACGAAAGCGAAATGTAGATATGTTTTCTTTTAGTTGGATCGAGCGCTTTAATTGAACTCACTTTGTGGCTGCTATAATGTGAAATGAGATATTAATCTCAACTTTTTTCTTTCAACAATAGAAATATTTACTAAAGTACACAAATAGTATCTTAATCATCTCGTGCAATCGGTATTATTTCGATCTCACTAGATATATATATAATACAGGGAAAAATTATTCTTGTTTGAAATGCTATGGTATAGTAAAGCTGGACCACCCGGAAAAATGGGCTCAGAAATCTATGAACTTTTATTGTGCTATCGACGAAACTTTAAACAGGAAGTTGAGTCGTCAAAAATGAAATTTTGTCGTCTTAAATCGTGACTGAGTAAGCCAGTTAAGTCTGAGCCTATTGCGGTCTCTGCTTCATTTTTTGACATTTGATACTTTATTTTAATTAACGAAAAAGTGAAGAATATAAATTATTATTTTTAATAGCGGGATAAAAGTATTTTTGAACACATTTAAAAAATAAATTTTGTCATTGTGTAGCTTACAAGTTATTTTATTTAAATTTTTAAAGGGGTTGAAATTGGCCTTAAAGTCCATAGGAGAATTTGATTTTCGAGTTTAGACCTATATGAAAATGAATGAAGATGGGTGAGGATGACACTTTCCGTGTCTTTCTATGAAGAGTAGCCTCTAACTTTGCTCCTGTTGGGAATAACCCATCACAACATTAACGTTTTTTGTTCATTATGATGTCCTCTAGTAGGAAAAGCCTTAAAAAGTTCTGGGAATAATTTATTTTTTGAATTGAGACCCATATGAGTGTTGGTGAACATGGGTGAGGATGGGTGAGGATGATTTTCTATGAAGAGTAGCCTCTAACTTTGCTCCTGTTGGGAATAACCCATCACAACATTAACGTTTTTTGTTCATTATGATGTTCTCTAATAGGAAAAGCCTTAAAAAGTTCTGGGAATAATTTAGTTTTGGAGTTCAGACCAGTATGAGAATGAATGAACGTGGGTGAAGATAGACGGGGTGTCTCTGTTTGTCTCACTGGTCACTATGGTCCAAAAACAGCTTAAAATTTTTACAAAAATTCAAATACAGACTAATCAGTCCAAATACAATCTAATTAACCTATAATCAGACCAAAATTTTCCACCCGAGTAACAAAAATGTATTTTTATGTTGCAGCAAAAATGTGTAAAAGCACGTGCGCTGTACGACAATATAGCAGAAGCACCAGACGAGCTGGCATTTCGCAAAGGCGACGTCCTCACAGTTCTGGAGCAAAATACCTCAGGACTAGAAGGCTGGTGGTTATGCGCCCTGAGGGGCAGGCAGGTAATAAATACTCCCAGTAAATTAGTCCAGAAATCTTATTACTTAACTGTCAGAATATTATTAAATTTCTATTTTTTAATCTCAATCATTGCTGCTTTCTTTTGCTCCACAATCTCCAGACTTTTCACAATTATTTATTTTTATTCGCTTTAAACAGCTGCAACATCAGCCATTTATTTAAACACGAGATGTTTTCTCGCGCAGCCGCCGAAAGCATTTTCTCAGCTAACATCTGTCTATACATTGCATCAAGAAACACACATACATATACATATATCTAAGGCTCAGTTAAATTTTATAAGATTACCCTCCTTCATCATACGTTACATACATCACTACATTCATACATACATATATACCCATACATACATATAAATGAGCCTAAATAAAATATATTACGATGATTACCACAGGGAATATGTCCAGGAAATAGACTAAGACTGCTAGTGGGTCAGTACGACACCGGAGGATGCCTAGGGGGCAGCAGAGCGGACCTCACCCTAGCAGAAGATGGATTACAACGTCATGGAAAACGACGGAGTTGGCACGTGCAGCCAAATAGAGTTAGTTATATATATATATTCAATCAATAGTTTACTGTACACTTCGTAGACAATATCCATCACAACATCTAGTCGATTTTTATGATTAAAAAAAATATTTACTCTCAAGACAATGGAGAGCAGAATTCTTTGAAAGCGTAATCAGAGTAATATCAGACCGGAAACATGACTGTAATATTTTTTATATTTATTTTCGTTAAACCTCGACTATATTTTACTTCTTAGCCACGTGCCCGTATTTCGGCTGCCACGCCTTAAAGGATCGTTGAATCCTTTTATTGTAAAAGCTAACCGTCTCGCCTCATTTTATCCGGTTTTGTTAGTTTTCTAAAGTCCCTCTTCTATTGTCCGGGTTATTTGTGTCCTAAAAGTTTAAATTGTTACACACAAAACGATTGAAAGCCTCTCGCTCGCCCTCTTCTCCTCGAAATTAAGTACACCGCGAGACTACATATTACGTATCCATTGTCATCAATCTTCCATGTGACTTTTTAGTATGTTTGACTTAATTAAACTCATAATAGGATGATTTGACAATATTGGTATACTTTTCTGGTCGTAAATGATTCATCCGTCCACAATACAAAACCCTCAGATATAATAGAGGAAATTTTTAAACTTGAACAATCCGCCATATGTCCGAGAGGTAACCGATTGCTGTGTAGACATTACCACAGATCTTTTTGTATATATATGTATATATATATATATATATATATATATATATATTGACCCCTACGTCAAACAGTCATCTCTGACGCATTGTTGTTAATTCGACTTAGCTCCCCTTTGAATTCACTAAATTTATCCCAAGATCGATAAAAGTTAAAGCCCTCATATCAATTTAAGTATATCGTAATAACCTGTATAATATTTATATTTTCTCTGTATCATATTTTTAGACTATGACTAACTCATATGTTCAACTTCCCGCTGGAAATTTGAAATTTTAAAAGGAAGGGAAGTTATTGGTTTCGGTCCGAGTTTAAAAAATTTAATTTCTATCAGATTACGATATTTTGAGGCCCTAGGAAGTTTTTTTGATTATTTTCTGAGAAAAGTCCGTGGGTAAACTTTTTGTAAGACGATATCTTTGGAACGAATCAGCCGATATGAACATTTGCTGGCAATGGAAAAAAACCAAGACGGAACGATTAGATTTTTGATATGATCCTAAAATTAGACAATTAACAATTGTAGGATTTTTTTACACCCAATCAATTACAAAAAAAAAATAATAAAAATATGCACATGTAGAAAATTGAAGAAACTATAAGTGCAATTTTTCCAAATATTTTTTTTTTTATAATTTATGGCTGAAAAAAAAATCCAAACATTAAAAGTCGTCGGCTAACTTCAGTATCTTTAAAACTAATTAATAAATTGTTATGAAAATTATTTATCTAAATTAGTAATTATAGTAGAAAATTTTTCGAGGCTTACAATAATAATTATAGTGCAGCATAAAAATTTTTTGACGACTCAACTTCCTGTTTAAATTTTCATCAACTCCACAATAAAAATTAGTAAATTTCTTAGCCCATTTTTCTCTGTGACCGTTTTTCAAATCTTTTTTTTCTTCTATTCTTCTACCAGATACACCAGTATCTATTTGCATCGTCAAGATTGCGTTAGCCTTTGCCTGACGTTCTTCATTACAGCTAATTTTTCCTTTTTTCTGACTCTCCAACTATTCATTGGACAAAAATACAAGCGGGCTGATGTCAGAGCCGGTACACAGGTCAATGAAACCTAAACGACTCGATATGAGTAGCCGTAAATCCTTGCTCGCCACTTGTTTCAAGAACTCATTGGACTCATCGCATATTAACAACTCAACCGGTAGTTAACTCGCTCTGTTTAATTTAAAATAATAAAAAATATGTAAGAAACTGTTATAAGATTGCAACCGAAAGAGATCGCCAGAGAGGTACCTACCTCACGCCTGTCCCGAGGAGTGACTTCTTGAACGCCTTTTGGTGTCCTTATAAGTCTCCATCTGCGTTCTGGAGCGATTTAACAATACCGTAGCTTCAATTCAGGGCCGTGTGGTATTTTCTCAGTTCCCAGTTTTCAAATGACCAGTAATAACATATTCCCATCAATTACATCAATAATTATTACTATTTAGCAGTACCATGTCATCAGAAGACTATTTGGTAAATTATTTTGATTTGATGATGAGCGAATAAAATTTTTTTCTACTCTACAACTTAAATGCCGCCAATCAAATTTTAATTAAACGATTATATCGTTTGATTTCATTAAACGTTCACTCAATAGTAAAATCTTTGTCTAATTAAACTAGGTTTCAGGAAATGTAATTTACTTTCTATAATTAAACTTTTCATTCAAAGATACGTTTTTGTTTTTTAATTTCATCCGATCGAACATTCGAATGGTGGAAAAGCGAGGTCACCTTGCGTAGGACGAAATATTTTTGTACAGCGTATCAATCAACTTACAACTTGTTTGCGTGGGATTATACTTAAAACTAGTTTTATTTTAGTAAAAAAATTTAGCGGAAAGTTTGTAATTTTAAATAATAAATTTCATTATTTTCTTTGTCTTTTTGAGTTTAAGTAATTTTTAAATTTGCAATTACAGATAAATATTCAAATTTATTGTCTGCAGGAAAAATTATAATTTTAATTTTAAAAATCGTAGCGACGAATTATGAAATTTAATGAGTGTGAACGTAGCAGACATCAGACAAATTTAAATCTATAAATAAATGGAGTAAATAATTTAAAAAATAAAATTTTTAAAAAATGCACTTATTAATTTTTTAATTTTTTAAATGCCCATTTTTTTCAAATTTTATTTTATCGATTATTTACTCTATTTATTTATAATTTTAAATTTGTCTGATGTCTGGTACATTCACACTCATTAAATTTATTATTTTAAATTCAAAAATTCCCGGTATTGACACAGGTTCCGTGTAACAATTGTCAAAATTTCCTTCGTGTAAAATTACAAAATTTTCTTCCCCTTCGGACTGAATTTCCATAAATTTTTTCTATTAGTAGATTTTATAAAAATCTAACTGTTGTGTTTGTCCTCATGACGCAACTTTTCAAAAATTTTAACATTTTCTATCTATTTAAGTCAAGTAGGTTCCGAAAATACTATTGGTGAAAAAGTTTATATATGTATTTATATATATATATATATACGATATAACGCGCGGTTCTCCCACGATAGCGTCCGCAATTCTGTACCGATCTTCATGAAATTTTTTTTGCATATTCCTTAGCTAGAAAGCTCGGTTCAGTTCGAAGATGAGCTCAATCGGCCCAAAAGTTTAAAAGTTATCGTCGTTAAAAGATTTTTTAATTTTTCAAAAAATTCAACTTTTCTTGATTTATCGTTAAATAACTTCTGATCCTAAAGAGATAATCTATTTTTGGTGATTTAATCTTTATGTTCATTCGATTTGCTTTAATTTAGGCTATGTTGCTTACTCTTTTGATAATTTTTTCTAGTACTTTGATGAATCTCAAAATTTTCAGAAAAATAGAAAAAACAATTTTTTTTAAATTTCTCATTTAATAACTTTCAAATAATTCATAATAGTTGAATTTTGCTAATATTTTTATGTAGCTTATCTAATGAGCTTTATATTTTAGTACTATTTTTTTATATTCAACAACAATTACCTATTTATTTATTGAAATTTAGCTGTTGCATTCGTTCTTCCACTTTTCAATAAATTTATGAAACTGTTCCAATTCTGATTACTGCCGTGTAAAACTTTTAAAATCTCAACATTAAAGTATGCATAACGTATTTTTTTAAAATTGACAAGCATAAATATAATTGATCTTAGAAGCTTCAAATGAACCTTTAAACGCCACCGTCTACCTTACAGATTTAAATATATAAATAAATAATGAAAAATCTACTTCCATTTCGGCTGCCGAATGGCCTTTTTTTAATATCGCCTGTATGAGAGAATCTCTATATTGTCAGTAGATTTTTCTCATACATCCACAGGTCATACGCCTTTAGCAAGAACGCCGCGACACACAGTATCGACCGACCTCAACCCCTGACTTGCCATCATAGTACGCCGTCGCTTTCCCCAAGTCCTCCCCACGTCTCTCCCCTACTTTTCTTTCACTCTTTCACTCTTTCATCAACTGATATTCTAGTTCTCTCCCACAACTACGTATATATTTTCACTATGATGAGTGAAATAGTAAAATATAGTATGGCTTAATTCACGGTCGCCAATTCTTTTATTTTCTTTTGTGATATAAAAAAAACTACACTCCGTTTTTTTTATTTTCTTTAATAATCCCAGTACTTGAGCCACGTTTGTATAAATTTCTGCTCTTGAATACGACGTAAACAAAGGAAATATTATAATTTACTTGTACTCAGCATACAATTTGTAAATGCAAGAGTATAAACATTTTTTTTTATTTATGTCCTTTATTTCTTAACAAAGAATCATTTACTGTAATTACGTACAATATACAAAAATATATAAGTACTGTATGGTAAAAGTCAATGATAATTAATTATTGATTATTATTCTAGGTGGTTACCCCGCAAAAATGTGGAGACGTTTATTTGTATGACTTGCCAGTTAATAGATCAAGTCCAGCACCTTCTTCACGGCGAGATTCTCCTCTTAATTCTACAGATCATCTTCATAATACAAGTATGTTGTAGAAAACATCCTGAGGCTTAAAATATAAAAATAGTATATTGTGTGACGAGGGATGAAATAAAACGATTTCAGACCAGGGTGAAGTTGGCTGACATCACCCGGAGTGAAATCGTCTTTTATTCTGAGTTACAGTTCATTTCTGCCCACTGACCAAAAACATTCACAATTTACTCCTTGCTGATAAAAAAATAAATTCGCTCGCTGGATAAATTAACAACAAATTTATTTCCAGGTCGTTTGTCCAGCGGCCAGCAGAGTTCTATCGACAGCGGGGGTGACGTCAGTGATTGCTACGACGTGCCACCACGAGCTACACCAGTAATTCCATCTCCTGCAAGCAGTCCAAGTCCCGCACCTTCTTGCTATGACACTCCACGACCGCCGACATCATGTACCCCCAATTCAAATTATTCTGGCGGTTCCGGTGTCACCCCACTGGACTGCTACGACATTCCTCGGCCACTCCAGCCCCTCACCCCCAGCAGCTCGGCCTCGAGTCTCACTAATGATGGATCACTCAGTGGTTCCAACAGATCCAGCATCACTGCACCCGATTACGATATTCCTCGGCCGCGTCTTCCATCAAATTCAAAATATAATTCATCCGTTCATAAAATATCGACTACTTCACCCTCGTCGCATAATTTACAGCAGCAGCAACAACAGCAGCAGCGACAGCAAATTTACGATGTCCCCGTCAACCGAGAGCTGCCATTAGAGTTGGATTCTGCGCTAGAAGGACTCGAGAAGCTACAGAGTGAAGCCTCTGCTGCTATTGCGAGACTTCTAGGATTCGTCAGTCCCGGATGGCGGACACCGCAGCGACTTGATGTAACTCTCATGGACTTGAGGCTTGCAGCTCTGAGACTCAGGACTTCACTTCATGATTTAGCGGAATTTGCTGAAGGTACACTAGGCAATGCCAGTAAAGCACCAGATAAAGGTTTAGCGAACAAGTTTAGGCCACTAGTCAAAGCTCTAAGAGATTCAGATAAACTTGTCAAGGAAGCGGCTTGGAAACTGGACGCCATGGAATGGGACGCGGGAAAATTGTCGCGTGTTAATGACGCGCCGATTTCAAATAATTCCTCGCCTTCTTTCAACTCTTCCGTTCATCCGGATCCGCTTGATCAGTTGATTGCGTGCGCGCGAGCACTGACGGAAGACGTCCGGCAAATCGCGAGTTTTATTCAGGTAATAATTTTTACTGAATATTTAATGACTAAAATGTATATGTAAAATTTAATAATTGATTTGAATTTAAAATAGGGAAATTCGACGCTTTTATTCAAACGGTCGTCGATTATTTCAACTGGCACCGCGGGCAACAGCACTGAAGATGACGATTATGTAAATCTCGACTCGCGTGAAACCGTAGCGAAGCAGAGAGAAGAATTGCGCGCAACTTTGCCTCAAGAATTACGAAGCAGTTACGATCTTCTTGTTTCTGAAGCTGATAATGCGGCTATTCAGATGCCAGCTTCCACGCCCACACCCATGGATCCTAATGATAAACAGCTCTTGGCATTCTACGTCGCACAAGTGATAACTCACGGTGCTCATCTGACTCACGCCATTGACGCTTTTCTTCAAACTGTCGAACACAATCAACCGCCAAAGGTACTGACTCATTTCCTCCGTCCAAATATATGACATTTAAATTGTTTTTAATAGAATATGAGTCTTACTCAAATATTGAGAACATTCTCAGACAGTCCCCACTTTTTTTTAATTTTCAGTGAACTGTCATAGCCACAGCAAAATTTTAATTGAAAAAAGGCAACTTCGTCGAGATATTGGTTTTTAAAAAATTACTTACTTAGATGTCAATTAGAAGTTACGCGAAATTGGGAAAATATCCCAGGAAACTAGAGTTTCAGCTCGGAAATTAAAATGAAACTTTTGACATCTCGATGACGTCTAGTATGAATAAAAAATTTAAACTTTTTAGCTCTTTTACGTAAAATAACATGTGGATTTGACGTTAAATTGAAGCTGCTATTTTGTATGTAATTTTACATGGGAGAGTAAAGAGTTTAAATGAAATTTTTTGTGAACTAGACGTCATCGAGATGTCAAATGTTTCATATCAATTTTTGCGTTAGAATGTTGATTATCTAGTGCTCATCGCTGTCAATTTTTGATCTCACGTACACGAGAAATATCTGCTTTAATTTATGATACTAAAATTATCTGACGTCTAATTACATTTAGATTTTTTTTTTAAATGATAAATTGTGAAAAAAAATATTTGAAAAAATTGCACTTGTAATTTTTAAAATTTCCTACAAGTGCATATTTTTGGTTTTTTTTTTGTAAACAATTCGTTGAAAAAAAAATTGAAAATTTTGAATTGCCTGGTATCTAATAATTTTTGGATTTTCAAAAAATTATAAATAATTAGAAAAAAAAAATTTTGAAAAATTGCACCTATAGTTTTTTAAATTTCCTACAAGTGGATATTCTTGGTTTTTTTTTTTTTGTAAACAATTCGTTGAAAATCAATTGAAAATTTTGAATTGCCTGGTATCTAATAATTTTTGGATTTTAAAAAAATTATAAATAATTAGAAAAAAAAATTTTGAAAAATTGCACCTATAGTTTTTTAAATTTTCTACATGTGCATATTTTTATTTTTTTTTTTTTTTTTAAATTTAATTGCTGAAAGAAAAATCCAAAAATTGTGAACTGTCTGCTAATTTCAAGCTCATAATTAATTGATAAAATTTCAAAACGCTAATGACAGATGTCATTAAAAATTTTTTAAAAGTATGAGGGGGAATCTGAGGGTAATGTCTGAGAATATTCTTAATTAATATATCATTTTTATCAAAAGGTTTTCCTGGCACACGGTAAATTTGTCGTCCTCAGCGCACACAGACTAGTACACATTGGAGATACAGTCCACAGAAATGTGACTCGAAATGATGTGAGAACAAAAATACTCGAATGCGCAAATTCTCTGAGCGAAGCACTTGCTCAGACCGTATTGAAAACTAAACAGGCGGCTCAATTTTTTCCGAGTGTCACCGCTGTTCAGGAGATGGTTGACAGTGTCGTTGATGTATCACATCTAGCCAAAGATCTCAAAGTGGCTATGATTCATGCGGCGCAGCAACCTTAAGAAAAAACAATCCTACAATCGACATGCTGATTGAATACAAATTGTCCTCGACGGGACTGAGTACAAATGCAATGTACTCCTAAGTAACTCTTTACCTCATCCCAGTTTCGATCCACCAGTAGCGATGTTAGTGGCCTAAAAATTAATGGGTGAATTATACTACAGCATACAGTACTGCCAAAGCATATATGCGTAGACGATGAGACTTGATACGTTCCATCGATTTAATTTAAAAAAAAAAAAAAAGTATATATTGTAGAGGCCTTTCGGATCTAATAGATTTATCAGTTGATTTAAAAATTTAAAAAATATAAATAGTGAGCTATTAGAACTGAAAAATAGTATTTAAATTTTTAGAAATTTGTCTTTTCAATTTTGTATTTTTAATAGTGACAAAAGCTTTAAACTTTTGTTTTTATAATATATATTTACAATTGAATGTTTTCAAAAGAAGAACCAAAAAAAATAATATCTTTGATATTTTTTCGTGATAAATATATAAATTTTTTTGATAAAAAATTTTTAGACCCGACACTTTTTATATTTTTTTATCAACTAAGGTGATTTTGTTTGATAAAATACTTACAATTTTTTTTTATTAATGGTAACAACGATACTTAAATATCTGCAGAGTATTTATATCATGCAGTAGACTGATTTTATAGAACAAAAACAAAGAAAACGAAAAAACTACTTATCAAAATCACATCAACCTTCCACTGAAAAAATTTTGTAAGTATTTGTAATTGCCGCTTTTATTACTTACTTACAAGCGAGTTTTGTATATTATGACGTACAATTTTATTAAATTGTTTATTAGGGTGGTCGTTAAAAATTAAATTTTCTCAGACGTCGTATAAAAAGTTTCTTTTTAGTGAGAAAATATCTGGGAATTGGGTTTTTCTTTTTAAGTAAAAAGAACACGTGCCTCAAGATCAAAGTTCATTTTTCGATACGATCGCGTTTTTTTAAATAAAACAAAAAAAAATAAATTAATATTTTATTTATTTATTTATTTAATATATAATAAACGCCAATCGGCTATGTACATATAGGTTTTTATTACAAGATTAGATAATAAAATGATTAGATAGTATCATTTTTATGTATGTACCAAACAACTATTATAGAGAAGATTATTGCACAGGCTAATACAGGTTAATAGAGTAGTAACAATTTTTTTGCATTGGATGTAAAGGAGGAGAGTGAACCGCCGAAGTAATCTAACTCAGTACAATGATTATTAACTAAATTCGCAATCCTGTTTATAGGTTCAGAGCACACGTAGTTTTTTGTAGTTTTTATTGAATACAGCAGCCTTCGGGATCTCAGGTCTGGTCTCGAGCAGATGAAGTTGAACTGTTCCAGAATTTCAGGGGAATCAATATAACCATTGATTGTTTTATAGAAAAGGATTAAGTCAGCACACTGTCTACGACTCTGCAGACTACTTATCCTGTACTGACTGTAAACATCATAAATATTTTAAACAATTATGAATATGAAATTCTTATTTTCATGTCAAGATATACGAGGAAAACACATTACATCTCATGGGTTGAGTGCGATATCCTTTTTGATGTTTTTTCGAGGTATATCTTGATTTTGTCACAAATTTCAGATCCACCTCCACCGTCCATCTTACGGCATTAAATAAATTAATATTTTAAACAATTATGAATATGAAATTCTTGTTTTTATTAATATGTAAATTAAAAAAAAAATTCTATTGATTACATTTTTTCTCTAATGTTGAACGATTTTCCACTATTCGAAATTTGTTTGAAGTTTTAAAATGAATTAAGGATTTTACCAATCTCTCCTCTACAGCTTGAATTTCTTGATGCTCTGGTACGCTTTGTAATTGATCTTTTAGGTCCTTCCATTCGTCTACTATCGGTATTTTGGTGTCCCTCATAATCTCATGCATAACTAAGAACATTTTTCTTCTTTTGTACATTCTTGAATGACCTCCAATGTAGTCCTGGGTTCAATCGGCTTAGTTTTAATTGTGCTACACATTAGACACTCTTCGCTTGGACATAAAAAAATCCCTTCGTCGGTTTTTTTCATGAATAATTGTAACATCGATATTTTACAATTTTTTAAACAATCTATTATTGGATCGGCTCCATTTTTTCACTTTGCTTAAATACACTGGCCTTCATTTCGTGCGTCTGCTCACGTCTGCTGATTGTGATCAAGTCAAATTTCTGACAAAAAAGGTTGTATTCATTTTTTTTATAAAATGTGGATTTATGAAGATATTTTGGAAAAACTTTTTTTAGATCTTATTAATTAAGTTTTAAGAATTACAAATGTTAAAAATAACGTTTCTTTTTTAAATATAGTCAACTTCGTAACTCATAACATATAAATGATTAATACTTGTTATAGTTATATACTTAGAAAAATTTAATTTTCAAAATTTGTAATCCTTAAAACTCAATAAGATCTAAAAAAAGTTTTTTCAAAATATCTTCATAAATACACATTTTATAAAAAAAATGAACATGACCTTTTTTGTCCGAAATTTAATTTCCTACAAAATTGTTCCCATGACTTTTTCTTCTAATCCGCATATTTCATGAGATATTTGAAAAAAACCGCGATTGTATCAAAAAATGAACTTTGATCTTGAGGCACGTGTTCTTTTTACTTAAAAATAAAAAACCCCAGTTATTTTTTCACTAAAAAGCTTCGTATGTTACGTCTTAGAAAGTGTAATTTTTAACGACCTATGGTTTACAGTGAAATTATTTAAAGCGCGAAAATGTTAAGTATTTGATTACTTAAAATTATGAATGTAAATGTAGCAAACAAATTTAAAATTCAAAATAAAGTAAATAATTTTAAAAAAAAATATTTATAAAAAATGCACTTACTAATTATAAAATTTTGTAAATGTGCATTTTTTTAAAATTTTATTTTATCAATTTTTTACTTCATTTATTTAAATTTTAAATTTGCCTGCTACATTGACACTCATAAAATTATTCATATCATATTTAATTGTGTGCATGCACGCATTTTATATCAACAAATTTTCTTGTTTAGTGATATCGATACATGGCAACAAAGTATTTATTTATATTAATCATAAAAATGTTTAAGCTAAAGGACGTCTTTCTTCTAGTTAAAAACTTAATTAATTAACTCTTAATTTAACATTTGTAAATAGTCATATTTATAGACATTAATTAAATTTCCGAGGCTGGTGATTATGTTTAAGATCTCCAATCGCTAATGGTTATCTTGTATTATAAAAAAAAAAAACTATATACAATTGTACTTACTTAAATAATTGTTAAAGTTCTTAAGGAATCACCAACCAGATTTATTATTAATTAATCCTGTCGTCGAATAATGTATTAAAAATATACTAAAAGTAATTATATTTAATTGTGCAATTAGATGATACTTGGACAGGAAGTAAGATATAATATCTGTTTAAATAAATTAATTGTGCTGAATATTTGTGAATATCCTTGTATATTTAATTAAGCTTCTCTAATTCAATAAATATTATATAATATGATAAACAAAGATTTATTGAAAAAAAAATAATAAATGAAATGATAATGTACATATACATTTACCAATTAATTCGTACTTTAATGAATGACAAAAAATGTTTTAATTTGAGTTTAATTATAAATCATTGGTCTCTTTATACTTGAGGACGTTCTCAGATGCAGCCACTTTTTTAAAATTTTTAAGGACTGCATTCAAATTTTATTGATTAATTTTTAAAAATTGAAACTTTGCCGAGATTTAGACTTAAAAAAATTAATTTAAATTGTCATCAATTAGAAGTCAAATGAAATTTTATATAAAAGTTTATGCTACAAAATTTAAAAATTTGAATTTGAAAATTGACATCAAGATTTTACTAAAATTTATTTGTTTAATTTTGTTGCTGCTAATTGATGTCAACTGTAATTTCTTTTTTTGGACCGTACCCCTTTTTTTCAAATATTTAATGACCCAGTCATAATGACCGTGTTAAAATTAAGATAATTATAAAATTAAAGCATTAATTTAAAAATGACAACTTCCCGAAACAATTTTTTAAAAAAATTTACAGTTGACATCCATAAGTTAAACAAAATTTCAAAAATAAATTTTAGTAAAATCATGTCAGTTTTCGAATTCAAATTTTCAAATTTTGTAGACTATAATTTCTTTTAACTTCTAATTGATAACTTCGTAATTTTTTTAAAAATTTGCCCGCGAATTTTAACTGCGTTCTTTTTTTCAATTAATACTTAAACTTCTTTTTAATAAACTATCAAAATTTAACTACGGTCGTCATAAAATATTTAAAAAAAGTGGAGACACTGTCTGAGAATGCCTTTAATTTTTTTCTAACTGATAAAATTTCGATACTCATCACAGTTGTCATCGAAAATTTATAAAAAAAGGTCTGAGAATGGCTTCAATATTTAACTAAAACAACTTTCATTGATTATTTTATTTTATTTGTTGGTATGAAAGAGCCTTTTATCATAAAAAAAGGAATTAATGATCACAGCACCGTCCCGTATGTGTATGTGGTGTCGAATTAGCATCTTTTATCATATTTTCTTTAGCTGAATTTTTTTCCTGATGAAAGCTACTGAGATCACGTTTCATTGCATAGGCATCCTCGCCATCGGCGTAATATTTCGGCTCTATCTCGGACACCTCAAATTGCAGACTGCTCGTATAAAGGTTCAAAGCTGCTCTGTTGCTGCGTCTTACGTGCAATGATACATAATTGGCTTCAAAACATTCGACCATTGCCCTGGAGGCCTGGTTCATTAGCTTCTGCGCAATTCCGAGTCTCCGGTGCGATCTTTTGACAGCGAGGCTCGTGATATGTCCGTGAGGATTATCCTCGCAATCTTCTTCCATTTTTGCCAGTACGTAGCCGACGATTCGGCCTTTCTCGTCTTCTGCGACGTAACTCAACTGCGGCCAAGATAACGCGTGGTAGAGGTAATATTTCATCTGGTAATTCTCTGGTAGACATTGAAGATTGCAGTGTTGAATGTTGAGAAGATCATTTGTATTCGCACATCGTATATTAATTGCCATATTTATAATTCGACTTATAAATTAATTTTAATTAAAATATATTTTATAATTACTATGATAGTTCAGGTAAAATATAATTATACAAAATATGGATTTACTTTGACAAAACAATTTTATCAATTTGATTTAATTGTTTTTTTTTGTTTAGTCGCGTCGAAGTTTTTTCATACGTGATCGGCCAGTTTTTAAATCGTTTACTGATGATGATTCGCTCATGCCACCAAGAAGCTCACGTACAAACCGAAATCGGGAGAGGAAAAATTTCCAAACGAGATACCAACCTGTTGAGAAAATTAAAATAATTAAATATTTAGTGAAATTATAAATATTATTGCTTATGATGACCCTGAAGTTAGCTCACATCCAACATTTTTTAAATTAAAGAATTCCTACCTTTAAAAACAAAAATTTTTTTTGGATTTAAAAAAAATACTCGTGTTTAGTTTTCCAAAATTAAGACGAGTATTTTTTTAGTTTAGTAAAAAAATTATTATCTTCGTTATAATTCAAAAATTAAATTTAAAATTATTTATTTTTAGGTTCTAAATTGATACGAAAATAAAAAGCTAGCTCTGTTTACATTTTTTGAAATCTACATGAGTATTTTTTTATTTTTTCGATTACCAATTCTCATTCCTGAAGTTAGCCAACATCAAACATTTTTTAATTTAAAAATTCTCTAACTTTTGAAAAAAAAAATTTATATTTTTTATTTTTGAAAAATTACTCGTTCAAATTACAGAAAAATGAACACGAGTATTTTTTTCGATTTAAAAAAAATTTTTTTTTCAAAAGTTAGAGAATTTTTAAATTAAAAAATGTTTGATGTTGGCTAACTTCAGGAATGAGAATTGGTAATCGAAAAAATAAAAAAATACTCATGTAGATTTCAAAAAATGTAAACAGAGCTAGCTTTTTATTTTCGTATCAATTTAGAACCTAAAAATAAATGATTTTAAATTTAATTTTTGAATTATAACGAAGATAATAATTTTTTTACTAAACTAAAAAAATACTCGTCTTAATTTTGGAAAAATAAACACGAGTATTTTTTTTAAATCCAAAAAAAATTTTTGTTCTTAAAGGTAGGAATTCTTTAATTTAAAAAATGTTGGAAGTGGGCTAACTTCAGGGTCATTGCTTATGATCTTGAAGGTAACAGACAATTTTTGAATTTTTTTAAAGAAATTTACTGAAAAAAACTAGTAGGATTGTATGGGTAAAAATGTACCTGACAATTTTTTGAATTTTTAAATAAATAAAATGTAAGTGGAATAAAAATGCGCAGTTAGAAAATTTCATAATCAGTACGCGCGTTTTTTTAAATACTTTTTTTTTTACAACTTATGGTTTTTAATAAATTCAAAAAAATATTAGACATTGACTAACTTGAGTATCATTAAGAGATGATTCTGAAGTTAGCAGACAATAAATCATTTTTGAATTTTATTTTTAATAATTTAATTTTAAAAAATTAAAACTCAAAAAATTCACATGTAGAAAATTTTAAAAATTAAATGTAGCTGTGAATTTTAAAAATTCAAAAAATTTTAATTAAACATGTCGAATAAAATTAAAAAAAATGCGCTTTTATAGTATTTAAAAATAAGTAAGTACACTTTTTTAAATTTTATATTTTTAATTGATTAATTCGTTTATTTGAATTTTAATATACGAGTGTGAATGTAACAGACAAATTTTAATTATAAATAAAACAAATAATTAAAAAAATATTTACAAAAAATGCACTGATTAATTTAAAAATTTTTCAAATGCCCATTTTTTAAAAATTCTATTTTATTAATTATTTATTCTATTTATTAATAATTTAAAAACTTGTCTGATATCTGCTACATTCACACTCATTACGTTCACTCAAAAATTGTCATATGTTGCTACTTTCAGTATCATAATTATTTATTACTTAATTTAATTAAAAAAAAAATTAAAAGAAACAGGAATTAAATTATAATTTTCTAAAGCATGCTTATAAATAATAATTAGTTTGAAAAATAAATACACGTCGTACTAGAATAAAAGTTGGATTTGTTGATTCTCACCCAACAACACGAGGACAAAAACAATTATTAAACTTGAGATTACAGAAAATGCAGCCAGCACAAATTCATGCATTATGACAATAAATATTATTACGCTGTTACAATAACGTCTAATATTATTATTGATGGCTCCAAAATATTTTTCATAACCTTGCTCTCCTCTTGTGTACGTTGACGTTTTTTTTTTATTTAAATAATAACTTCGCTACTTTATGTAACTAGAAAATAACAATTTTTTTTTTCGTGACTTGGTAATTGAACTTATCGAATCAGAGGCCACGCCATTTTTTAGTTCCGTAATCTCATAATTATATCGTCTAGTATTCTATCTAGTAAGATACAGTTTGATAGCACGAGAGGTTATGTTTATATTCATTGACGAAATTACGCGTTTTCAAATTTTGTAAAAAGAAAAAATTTGACACTATGTATAATTATAGAAAACTACTTACCAGAAATTTTGAATAATTGGTTTTTAAAATTTATGTAGTGATTTAAATATAATTCGATATTTAAAATGACACACTCGGACTCGTGTGTGATTTTTTGTAAGACTAGCGTAGTACCGGAAGTATTTCCTACTGCCAAATTTTTTTTATCTTTTTTTTGAATTTATTAGAGGTCTGATAATTTTTTGATTCTGTTAAAAAAGAATTGCAAAGAAACGCAGATATTTAAAAGAATTACATTTATAGTTTTTTTAATTTTCTACATGTGCATATTTTTAGTTCTTTTTTTTGAGTTGAAATAAAAAATTTAAAAATTTTTAACTGTCAGCTAACTTCAGGATCATTTTTATTTATTAATACATTTTCCAATTAAAAGTTTGAATGTTTGATAAAAAAATATGAGTATGGAAGTAACGAACAAGACAATTTATAAATTTAAATAAAAGCGCGCGCTGTTTTTCAATTATTTAAATTCGTATTTTTAATGGTCTGTTTGGATTCTCCGCTCAGCGCACTGGGGCGCTTGCAATTTACCCGGGAAAATTTAAATTCATAATTGAATTTAATGAGTAGAAAAAAAAGTGAATTACCAATTAAAAAAAAAATGTATTAATTATCAGTGTATTGATTAAAGTAAAATTTAAGTGAAACGGATCTTAGCATTTCAAATCGATCATTAATAATTAGAAATTAATGTTAATTTCGTGTGCGAAAAAAGCGTCCAAGTACCCTGGGTGGCAGGTCCGAAAACACTAATAGAAATAGAACAACGGAAAATATATAATTAATGAATTATTTTAAATATATACAAACATATGTATTCTAAATATATTTATACATATGTACATACGGGCCGTAGTCCCGTGTCTGCAACCTGTTTCGTAGCGTGTCTCCAATCTGTCTCGAATCTGTCTCGAAGACTGTCTCCAATCTGTCTCGAATCTGTCTCGAAGACTGTCTCCAATCTGTCTCCAATCTGTCTCGAAGACTGTCTCCAATCTGTCTCGAAGACTGTCTCCAATCTGTCTTCAATCTGTCTCCAATCTGTCTCGAAGACTGTCTCCAATCTGTCTCTAAGACTAACTAATTATTAGACGTCAGCTAACTTCAGTATGTTGACCTTTTCTTCTTCATTGATGTGATAATTGTTGTCAGATTTATTAATTTACAATTAAATGCTTCGTTTATTCGGTGAGTTTTAACTTTAAGAAATTACTACTCATATAGTAAAGTTCAAAAGTAGGCCGATTTCATAATAAGATTTAAAAGTTGACTCAGCTCGAAATTATAATAGATCCCGGAGAAAATATTTGGCTCGGATGATAACTAATAACTACTCTTGTCATAAAATAATTATATACATACGTTCCTGTAATGCTTTCCGGACTACTTATCCAAGTTAACTAGAATTTTTAGTCGTTAAAAATTTCAAATGCTCACAGCAATAACTTTGTTAAATTTTCATTTATTAGAAACTTTGTCAATAATTTCTAGCTATTATAAGCGGGTTCAAAAAACCAGATAGAAAGAAAGAAAGAAAGGGAGAGAGAGTAATTTCTCATCAATTTAAATAATTATACTGCAAACTATGAGAAGATTCTGATTGAATTATTCAGTTAAGATTTAATTAATGTGTGAGATAAGTGGGTTGGTCGCATGTTTCATCTTTGTAAAAAATTACGTCTATACTTTATTAATTTTTGCATCACTTTAATTATATTTTTCTCGTCAACTCATCCAACCAGTCATTACTTCCACAAAAATTGTCAATATTGAGTTTTTTTAAAACTCGCGCCTTTATTTTTATCATCAGACCATTAATTAGTATAATAAGATCTTTTTTATTCAAGTGATTAAACTCCGTTAAAAATCTGGATACTCTGACAAACGAATTCGTTTCAATTTTCCTTGTCTTTTCGCACACTGAATTTGAGTTCTCTGTTTTTGATTATTTTATATACATCTAAATTTCATTAATTAATTAAAAAATAATTAAACAAAGAAATATTTCATCGAGATTAGAATATTAAAAAAATTATTTACTATAACATTATTTATTATTGCAATTGTCATTATATATTTTAAAAAAGTGGCGGGCACTGTCTCAGAATACCTTTAAAAAAAGGCCATTCGGCAGCCGAAATGGGAGTAGATTTTTCATTATTTATTTATATATTTAAATCTGTAAGGTAGACGGTAGCGTTTAAAGGTTCATTTGAAGCTTCTAAGATCAATTATATTTATGCTTGTCAATTTTCAAAAAATACTTTATGCATAATTTAATGTTGAGATTTTAAAAGTGTTACACGGCAGTAATCAGAATTGGAACAGTTTCATAAATTTATTGAAAAGTTGAAGAACGAATGCAACAGCTAAATTTCAATAAATAAATAGGTAATTGTTGTTGAATATAAAAAAATAGTACTAAAATATAAAGCTCATTAGATAAGCTACATAAAAATATTAGCAAAATTCAACTATTATGAATTACTTGAAAGTTATTAAATGAGAAATTAAAAAAAATTGTTTTTTCTATTTTTCTGAAAATTTTGAAATTCATCAAAGTACTAGAAAAAATTATCAAAAAAGTAAGCAACATAGCCTAAATTGAAGGAAATCGAATGAACATAAAGATTAAATCACCAAAAATAGATTATCTCTTTAGGATCAAAAGTTATTTAAAGATAAATCAAGAAAAGTTGAATTTTTTGAAAAATTAAAAAATCTTTTAACGACTATAACTTTTAAACTTTTGGGCCGATTGAGCTCATCTTCGAACTGAACCGAGCTTTCTAGCTAAGGAATATGCAAAAAAAATTTCATGAAGATCGGTACAGAATTGCGGACGCTATCGTGGGAGAACCGCGCGTTATATCGTATATATATATACATAAATACATATATAAACTTTTTCACCAATAGTATTTTCGGAACCTACTTGACTCAAATAGATAGAAAATGTTAAAATTTTTGAAAAGTTGCGTCATGAGGACAAATACAACAGTTAGATTTTTATAAAATCTACTAAAAATTTTTTTGGTGAAGGTACGGGATACGATAAAAAATCCGTTGAGGTTTTTTACTTCATTGTCCCACTTACCCAGGTTTCACTGTATTATCTTTCTTCCTTTTTTTATCTGTCTCATTAAAAAATAAAAAATAAATCTACTACTTTTTCGAATGGTTTCTATTGTACGGCATTGAAAATAATGAATTATGAGTCTAGTTATCCTTGTATTAAATAATTTTTTTATGTAAATAAATAACTAATAAAAATGAACAATTGTCATTGAATGACTCATAGTGCACTTTAAAAAATGAAACAAAACTTTATTAGGCTTCTATAAATTCATCATTAAATTTCTGGGCTTAGGGGACAAAAAAAAATATCAACACTAATTTATCACATTAGTTATTATTTTTTATTCAAAAATTATTATATAGTAAAAGCAATTTCCAAGGTAAATGACTAATTCTACGTATTTTTTGTTTCTTAAACTTGATAAAATATTAAATGATCAACAGATAAATCTATTACACAAAATAATAGTATCACTTGTATCCTATTTCCATCACGAATAGTAGGTGTATTTACATACTTTTTAATGCTTGTATCCTTGAATGCATCTTTAATGATAATTTTATTTATGAATCCTGCTAATAAGAATAGTACTTTATATATATATATTTTTTTTTTATTTTACTTTAATATTTAACGACTAAAGGATTCTTTTTATGATAATTTTACGAGGCATTAAAAATTTAACGAACAGAGCGGGGTTGAACATCTGAAAAAATTATGACCATAAATTAATATTTATATTTATTATGATAATACAAAAATAAATGTATGATACTTACAATGGGGACGATTGATATCTTCCTGTTCATCAGATTGAGGCATAACTTGAGCTTGTAGTGGCTGGTTCTGTTCTTTGTTGTCTTCTTGTTCTTCAGAATTGCCCATCACGCGAGCACTCACTCCAATGGGCACCTGGAATGTTTCCATAGATCTCAAGGGCATGGGAAATTGCGGTCTAGGAAATAAGCGTTCTTCGATTCGGTGGATAAAACTTCTCTCGGGAAGTACAACAATTTTCTTCTTGTCTTCATCTTCTTTGTTCTCTTCTTGACTTTCAGAATCGGCGGTAAGTTTTGTTGATTGTTGCTGCCCTTCTAAGTTTTCCTGACGGTGGCCTTCGATGTTTTCGTGCTCCATGAGATTTCTCAATTCGATTGGACGGATTGGTCCATTGAATTGGACTGGGCGAGCATTCATTGGGAAAGGTTTAAACTCTTGAACTTGAACTTGCTGAAATTATTTAAATAATGTAGATGGTATCTGGTTATTGATTTAAATATTTAATGAAAGTAGCGGTGTGCAAATTGTTCGAACTTATGAATCATTCGAATCGGATAGAATTTAATAATTCAAATTTTTTGAAAATTTACAAACAATTCCGAAATTTTCTTCTGAATGACTTAAAATTTCAATAGTTTTTCCGAAAATTCAAATTTTTACCAGAGGTAAAATAAAAATTGGACAGAAATCTACAAAAATTTACGAAATTAGTAAAAAACGATCTTGAAGTTACACCCGGACAATTCGCGTTCACTTCGAAAATTTTTTACAGTAAGACAATTAACAAATTTCAGATTTTTTTCAACGAATCAAAAATAAAATAAAATAAAAATATGCACATGTAGAAAATTAAAAAAACTACAAGTGCAATTTTAAAAAATATTTTTTTGTTATAATTTACCATTTTTTTTAAATTCCAAAAATTATCGGACGTTGGCTAACTTCAGTATTTTGAAAACTAAGCTCTTTATTAAATAAAAGTTTAATATTTGAAAGCTGATCAGAATTTTTTCGATTCGAATCGAGTATTTTGAAAAATTACAAGTATTTCAAAAACTTGCAGATGATTTTAAAATTGACGGATAATTTGAAAATTTTAATTACTTTAAGGAGTAGCTAATAGTTACCTCTTGTCGAGTTCTGTCAATATCTTGTTCTGGTTTCATTTCTTCATCAATATGCTGAATGATGCTCTTAATTTTAAGCGGTACTTGTTGAATAAATCTTATGATATCAATTGGTAACCCTGGGAAAGGGAAGTTTTGTTTATCACGAGCTTCTTGAGGTTGTGTAGGTTTTTGTTCAAGCTGTTGCTGGATGATGTGGACCTGTGGTATGATTCTGGGCTCCCGTTGGTTCATTTCTGGCATAACAGGTGCTGCTGGTGGTGGTGGAGGTGGCATCATTCCATGAGTTTGCTGTTCTTGAGGGTACACTTGCTCGCTTGGTTCTTGAGGGAACATCGGATGGTGGAGTTGTTGCTGTTGTGGTTGTGGTTGTGGCTGCTGTTGTTGTGGCTGTGGTTGATGTTGCATCTGGTTCATTGGCGGTCTCATTCCGCGGATCATTTCAATTGGTAGAGTACGGATTTCAATTGGGAATGGACGTATCTCCACTTGCTGATTGTTATTAATTTGTTGGGGGATTTGCGGTGCTCCCAATCCTAGCATCTGATGAATGTTTCTTATTTCCGGTAAACCAAGACTTTGTTCCAATTGATTTATTCTACGCGCATTGACAAATGACGGATTTTGTGCATCGGGTGCGGGAAATTGGTTTTGAACTTGGTAACGATGGTAGTCTTGTTCGTGAGGTTGCATCGGAATCTGGATGTTGCCAAGCGGAACAATAATTGGAGTAAGAAGATCCTGTTCCTGTTGCCTGGATAATTATTTTATTAAATTACTACTTAAGAGACAAAATTAAAACAACCATTGAAAGCTTACTCTTGTCGACGAGGTTCTCCGGATTCACAGAGAATGACCACGCGCTCACCACTAAGACGTTGAGGACGCTGGTAATCGTTGTTGTTGTTGTCGTTGTTGTCTACTTGATTATTACCATCATTAAAGTTGTCAGATCTACGACGTTCGACTACACATGATACGAGACCACGGGATTGCTGCATAAGGGTCTATAAATTGTGGCAAATAAATATGATTATACTTTGATTTTTTAAAAATTTATGTAAGAAATTTTCCTGATTTAAAAATTCATTGAAAAGAATTTAAACTAATTTAATAGTTTGGAATTTATTGGAGAATTCGATGTTGTGAATTGATTTTAATTTTTTTGAATTGTAGATGAGACCAGAAATTTATTTTTATCTACTGATTGAACTCAGAATTTTTAATTTTCTACGAGACCAGAAATTCAAGAATTATTTAGTCATTGAAAAGAACAGAAGTAAATTGGTTTGATGGATGCGGAGAAAAATGAGAAATTTAAAATATTTAAATGAATTAAGGTAAAAGCTCTTATACCCGGTCACTTTTCATTGGAGTGAGATTAAATCACTCAATATAAATCAATAAATAAAATGAAAAACCATATTTTTTTTATAGTTATTTTTTGAAGTTTCGAGTAAAATAAAATTTTAGTTTGAAGAATAATGTTAATAATTAATTATTATTAATTTTTTAAATAAGGTCGAGTGTACCCATAGTCGCTCATTAAAAGTTGTGATGTCCCATTACTCGATCAACACGGCCCTATAGCCGCTCAAAGACAATATCAATTAAACTATGACAAGTTTATTGATTTGGAAAATAATTTATAAATTATACTACTTTATTCTTTCATAATATAAAATTTCATGAATTTTAAAAATGTATGTAATAAGATATAGGTATAACAATTCTTAAAAAATTTGACGTAAGCTAAATTTAATCTAACGAATGAACGTTAAAGTAAAAAATCCCCGGCTATGCGCGATTTTAAAAACAGTCATTTAATTTAAATTTATAATCTATTATAAAATAATTTGGTACATGATATTTTAATATATTTAGATTCGCAATTAATTATTTATCAATAATAATATTTTTAGTTGTAATTTTGTATAAAAAATCGCCTTAAACAGTTAAAATCAGCGACTAATGGTACTGAGCTTAGAGACTTTTACCTTATTTAATTTTTTAAAATTCTATTCAATGAATTTTAAAAATCAGGGATGAATTCTTACATTTGCAAGATCATCTAAATCAAGTTGAAGTGGGAATTTAATGTGGACAGGTGAAAATCCAGAATCACTGTAGTCATCCTCATTTTCATTGTCATTTCCACTTTCATTGTCAGCTTTCGAATCATCCTGAGTATCAGTTTGAGTTTCTTCCTCTTTAGGATCTGATTGAATTGGTTTCGTTTTTACGGATGACTCGCCAATGTTCTGTTTGGCATCAATCGGATCCTGTATATTTACAGATAATTCAAAATGAAAAAAAAGTAATAATAAATAATAATAATAATAATAGTATAGTATTAAGTTTCACTAATTTAATAATATGTCTAGGAATCTTCTTAATGGCTTTAAAACTTTTTAGCCGTCGTTCTCTTAAAAATTAATTGCACGATTCAACGGTTGGTCGCATTCGATTTCCACCGTTTCGAGTTTACCGCGACTTTTAATAATAATCATCAAAGTGACTTAACTTTCACCAACTGCGAGCTATGACCTGGCGTCAATGCGTGACCGGAAAGTATGCGGGAGTGATGCCCATTGAAAAATCCCATGTCACTTGTAATTCAACAATAAGTATATACTAAATTATCAGTATCATTTTCTCGTTTACGCCGCTCGATTTGGACATTCAATAAATTTAAGTTATTTTATATACCAGAGTTGATATACAGGAAATTGTTTAGTAATTCAAACTGTTGACAACTTTCTATGCACTTCCCGATTGACCGGTACCGCGTTAATAAAAACCAGAATAAAATCACTTAGAACTTTTTGAGTTCAGCGCAACTATGATACTTTTTTTCGAGCCCATTTTATATAAAAGTAAAAAGTAAGTAAATTATAGCAAGTAGCTTTTCAGATATTTACCACTGGAAAGTTATTCGCAGACAATATAATCGGTCATGCAAATAAAAAACTCTTGAGAGAGTGAAAAATATTTTAGTGGGTTGTAAGAAATCATATTTGCTTGGATTAATTTTAGTATTCGTGATCCATTACCCGATACGCTCGTTTAAATCTTTATAATTTTTTGTTTATTTATTATTATACTTTTTTTCTTTTTGTTTTTAGAGGATTAGCTCGGGCGATTATAATTTACACGAAGATTATTATCCTCGACAGTACAGTTAATCGGCAAAGAGAAAATCCTTTCAGCGAACGTTCACCTCTCGGCACAACTGCCATCCAAGCAACCCACTTTCATTGTATTCGTTGTACAGGTAAGCTTATGTATGTATTTTTTTTTTTTTTCTTATTTTTTAACCGGTGTAGTATTAAATAAACCTGGTACAGCACATACCTACTACGGAGTGCCATTTAATAACAGATTCCTCTAATGATTCATTATATTACATACACAATAAAATAAATATACATTATCTTTTAATGATATGTGTGTTGATTGATGTTTACATTTATCTTTTATGAGCATAATCAAGATTTTTAAAAATTGTTTGAGATTTAGTTACTAAATAAGACGGCGGAATCAAAGAATATAATTTAAAAATTCAAAATTGAATGACGGGTTTATTTATTATTTATGCGATTCACGAGTATTTGCTTCCTGTCTTAGTATTACGTGCTCAGTAGAAAGTAAACTTAAGTGTACGACGTGTATGTGAGACAAATGAGCCGAACATACATAAAGTTTGCCCTCTGAGTCACGTTAAGGTGAAAATAAAACTTAGAACTTGATGTTCTCTTCCCGAAGAGGAACAAAAAAACAGGAATCGTCTAAATAATTATTTACAAGAGATTATTCTTTAATAGTGAGCCATTAAATACTAGTTTGTCTGGTTTGCCTTGACATGGACTTGTAGGAACATTAAAAACTGTTATGAGAAAAGACTCATTATTTGGATTAGATTTTATCGAGACAGTGGATGGCAAAGTAAAAATAAAATAATTTGTGTACCTGAACAAGAGCTTCGGGTTGCAGGTGTTTGATGAATTCGTTTGGCTGCTGGCTGTTTATTTGGGTCTGCATAGCATTGATAGCCTCGGGAGTGCATGATGCGCGAGCTTGGAGCCAAGCTGCGGCTAAGATAAAGCTGCCGATGATAACGGAAATGGCTATCAAAGTCGTGGCGATTATCTTGGCGATCTGGACGGCAGTACTCTTCATTACTGGTCTTGAGTATGCCTGAAAATGAAAATATATTTATATTTTTAAAGTTACCCTGTGGAAAAATTTGATCTGGTTTCAGTCTAACTCTACTGTATGCGATCTGTTTAAAATTTTAAGTTGTTTTTGATCTGAATATGATCAAAAATGTCTAATTTCGGTTCGGATAGAAAGAAAAATACAAATAGAAGGTAAATTTAATAGAAATGATTTCAAATTTTTATTGGATCTTAGTCTGGCTAAACTGCATTTGGATTAATTAGTCTATTTTTGAACAAGTCGATCTGTTTTTAAAATTTTAAGCTGCTTTTGATCTTAAGATGATCAAAAATAGGCTTAAAACATAAAAGAGAGAAAAAGTCTAATTTCGGTCTGGATAAAAACAAAAATCAGCAAAACTATTATAAGGAAAAAGTCTGATTTTGATTGAAAGGCGACCAAAACTGCGCTAAAAATTATCAAAAACAAGTCTTACAATAGTCTAAATCTGATTTTAGTCTAATTCGACTATATTTGGACTTTGGTCTGTCTTTGATCTTAAGAGAATGAAACAGGTGATTTTCAAATGGACCGTTTTCATAGATAAATGCCCGAATAATTAAATAAAATATGTCATTCGATGCGTAAAGTGATTATTTATCGAATGAAATGCTTCCGGTTCGGAAATTTCAGTTTATACCTGAGAACGGCTCATTTGAAATTTCCACTTGCTAATGTAAGTGCAACAAGGAACGTTTCGTTTGTTCACATGTGTGTGAGAAAGAGAATAGATGGCAAACCTTCTTAAGATAAAAACAGGCTAAAAAAATAATAGACAGAAAAAGTCTAATTTCGGTGGATAAAAATAAAAATCAGCAAAAGTATTATGGAAAAAGTCTAATTTTGATTGAAAGGCGACCAAACCCGGAGTAAAAATAAGTCTGAAAATTCCCATGTTAGCTAAACGCAAACAAAAAGTAAAATTGAAGCAAAAAATTCAAAATTTTTTATTTAACAGATAAAATTTTCCGACGTTACTTTACTAATCTTTTCACATAATCATCGCATGTATCAATCATTCCATTTCCACTGCAAAAAACATGCATGACTATTTTCTCATATCGTTAAATGATTACATCTGAACAGACCTTCCTTACATTAATAGAATTTACGTGGATGGTTCTACACTATGTAGAACCTGTGACAAAGACTACAATGATTTACGTTTGTGTATGTTCGTGCCAGCTTCACGGTTGGTACCCAACCAAGTCGAGGCCTTTGTCGCTGTACCGCTTCCTTCGTTATCGATTTAAGTCTATGGTCTCTTGGTCGAGTCACACCAGCACCGGGACTTATAAAAAATTTAAACAACAAAAAAAAACAACCGAACAAAAGTAAAAAAGATTTCTTCTCATTTAATTTCTATCATCATTACTTATATATAAATATATATAATTTCTAGATGAGAAGATTAATAGTCGAGATGATTCGAGAACTAGAAAGCTCATGCATTATCACGAGCATTAAAGAGTTAGCGGGTTTACAGATAAAACATGCAATGTCTAGAAACGGTTTTCTTGTATTGTTTGAAATCCTTAGCAGCCTTAACTGTTTTTTGACCCTACATCTTTTAAAAAAAGTATAAAATTTACAGGATGTCTTCTCTCAGTCTTTATTATTTACGAAGGACAACAAGTTATACAGAAGAATTGTGGATGCGATTCATTATGACCTCGATGTGGATGGACGATACTTTGGTGAGAGGCTTCCAGGAGATAGTAGGCCATCATACAAGACAAACTATAGCAAGGTGTTTATAAACTCATACATTTAAGTAAACTGATACAAAAGTAAACAGCTCTGTTGCCAAGTGAAATAATTTCATAAATATCTTTTTTATTCTTTGTATTCCTAATGACTCATTTAATTGCCATATTATAATTATAATAAAAAAAAAAAAATTTTTAATTTAACACAATAAAGAAACACGATATTAATTTAAGTATTTAATGTTTGATTTAACTTACGTAAGCTAACTTGTGTTTTTTTCCTCATGATTACTCTACGCACGTCTGTACGCAATAATCTCGGAAACAAAATAATATTTAATGGTATAATGAAAAGTAAATAATAAGAAAAAAGTGTCTTACTCAATTGTACTCGTGGACGTGGTTTCAAATTAAATGCTCTTTTGAAACTTTACGTTTAAATTAAGAAAGCGGCAATCAGCAAGAAAATTTAAATTTTTAAACCGAGATTTAAATGCTCCGGGTTTGAATCTTTGTACTGGAGTAAAATATGTGTTCTAAATTGTGAATGAGTCATTTTGCCTTGAAATTATGCGTAATCTCATTACCAAAAAAGCAAACAATCTTATTCGCGTGACCATTAACTCTTTTGAGGACGTGTGTAATTTTTTTTTATTTATAAATAAATATAATAATTGCAATTATTACATAAATTTTATATATGTAATTATATTAGAAATTTTTAAAAGTTTGATCGAGCAGGAAGCCGACAAACTTTCTAATTATTATTTAATTTTAATGAATTTTTATGAGTTTCCTGGTAGAAAATTATGAAATATTCTTGTAGATATTTTTGGAAAAAATAAATATATAATTATTGCTTACCGGAGGTGATTCTGATGAAGAATAAACTTCACTGGGTGCATAATGACTGTGAGGAGGCGGAATCTTCTCTGATCCCACGGTAACAGTAGCCAGGGAATCAAGTTGCTCTTTCTCCATTATTGAGAAATAAGACACTTGAGTACTTGTTAAAACTTGTAGTCCGTTTTTAAAATAAAATTGACAGTATAAAAAATATATAAACTTATAATGATATATCAGCACTTAAAATATTTTTTAGAATGAAGAAAAATTAGGATGTCAATTGCCCGATGATCATCCGAGCAGTGAATGTCCAAGGATTCTGAGCACTGGTAGCTTAGGTGTAATCCCCACCTGACGAGAGAGCTGTGCTATGGTATGGGCATTGGGCCTTCCTCTTTCCTCCCACAGCATGGGATATACTGACGGAGTGGTGGGCCCCACCCTCACGTCACCGTCTTCGTCATCTCCGAGTGCAATCTCAACTTTCTAAGCAAAGCAACAATACTATGCCTACTCCAGACCACGATGCTATTAGTGTGCTACTTATATATTTATGTCTTTGCACAAAACCGGTTTTACATTTACGATTAAAAATATTATAATCACGATAATTATTTATATAAGTTTGTTTATATATATGTATATAGATTACTATTTATATATATATATATATATATATATATATATCAGAAGTAATCAATAAATCGGGCAACTTTTTTATAGATTTTAGCAAAATGTGAGGCAGTAATTAAATTATCGAAAAATTAATAAATATTGACAGTTACTGGTTTCAAGGCTGGCATGAATTATACTGTAGATTAATTTCCGGAAATTAAATAAAACGTGAGAACACGTTTAGTATATTTTTGTACGAAATGCGCAGTATATACTTTGGACGTGCTTTTAAATGGTAATAATAAAGCAAACATGAGATAATATTGTTTTTAAATGAAATTTATTTAATTTATACTGGGAGATATGTTTTTTGTTATTGAATATAATAATGCTGATAGATGGATCGTCATGAGCGAAAGTGTTAAGTGAATTACTCGTGAAATGCATCAGGCAAAGTCACTACTTTCCCCGTATTTTAAAATAAATTAAAAAATCAATCAGTTGTTGCAAAAATTTAAACAAAAAAATATATAAAGATTTCTTAATATCAAATAAAATTAAATTTCACAATTTATTGTTAATAAATATTATTTTTAATTATATTAAATATAAATAATTACCTAGAAATTTATATATTATTATTATTATTATTATTATTATTATTATTATTATTATTATTATTATTACACTGTAAAAAGAACGGTGTTAAAATGAAATAACACGTGTATGCGGTGTTAAAATACCGGTGTTAAATCGGTGTAAAAAAAAAATTCCACGTATAGAAATTAGAAAAAAAATGTATTGCGTATAAAAAAAAATATAAAAATTTAATGAATATTATCTGGAGGAAATTTAAATTTTGATATGGACATTTAAATAATTATTAATGTTATATGTAATTTATGTAAAAATTATACAATTTTACACCTAGCATTTCAGTCACCAATAATTTAATTAATTAATAAAAATACTGTCTAACTTTCGTGATCGAGTAAATAAAAATATTCACAAAGTAAAATATGTTTAACACTGAAAAATATTTGTGAGTGTGAATGTAGCAGACACTAGACAAATTTAAAATTATTAATAAATATACTAAATGGTTACCTGACCGTTGATCCAAAGACAATTGATCCCCGACAATTGATCCGTGCGACGATTGATTCATCAATAAAATATACTCACACACATATAAATGTGAAAAATTACGCCCTTTTTTCACTAATTTTATGTGCGTGTAACATAAAAAATACATTCACACACAAATTTTTCACATTTGTGTGTGTGAGTATATTTTATCGGTGGATCAATCGTGGCAAGGATCAATTGTCGGGGATCAACTGTCGGGGATCAATTGCCTTTGGGTCATCGGTCGTGTCACCAGACTAAATAATTAATAAACTAAAATTTTAAAAAAAAGCGCATTTAAAAATTTAAAAAATTAATAAGTGCATTTTTTATAAATATTATTTTTTAAATTATTTATTCTATTTCTTTATAATTTCAAATTTGTCTGATGCCTGCTACATTCATACTCAAAATATTTTAACACCGTGAAAGTTTTTTAACACCGGTAAAGAATATTTACACCTTTAGCGGTGTTATTTTAACAGCATTTTCGGTGTTGAAATTTAACACCTACACCACCTGGACTTACCCCGATTTTTTTTTACAGTGTAGCTCATATTATTACACTAAAATTTTCGGAGTGAACAGAGTTTATTTAAATATTTAAACTCCTATTTAAAATATAACATTGACATAATAACTCACTAAAATTCATAAATTTAATATTAAATTTCCTATGAATATATATTAATATATACATACTTATATGGTCTTGGTGATTTTCAATACAAAAATAATGATATGAAAATTTAATAACAAAAATGTCATGTGAGCCAAAAATATAAAAACAACATGACCATGCGCAATTTAAAACATCATACAAAATGATCATCATTATTATTAATAGAGTTGTATATGATTAAAAGCAGTTAACTATAATTAATTTAAAAGTAGGCGGTATATAAAATTAAATGCGTTTGATGAGAACGGATATAAAATAATTAAATGTAGAAAAAACGTAGTTTAAATAAATAGTTAAGCAATTATTTCAGGTATAAACACGCAATGGCATTGTCGAGCGCTGGTTTTGACCTAGGTACCTGATGAGTTTACACGAGATATATGTATATTATATTATTATGTACGTATGATAGGTGATTGCTCTATGGAGACGTACGACTTCCATGCGACAATTTCACCTAGAAATTGCGCTTCGTCCAACATATAATTCGTAATTTATATTTTAAATAACATTTTCTCTTTAAATAAGTAGACCTGTAAGTGTAAATATATCTATGTTATTTGAAATAATATATATACTAAATATATGTAGTAAATTGAATAGTTTAATTTTGATTACAAATAACTTATGATACTTAAAAATTAAATTATGATTTTTTATAATTCATATTATTTTGTGTAAAAAATCTATTCATATTATTCACGTTTTATAAAGATAATAAGAGGTACTCTCGCTTTCACTCGAGATAATAAGTATCCATGCTACGATATTTAATGTAAACTGTAATTACATTTATTTTCTTTTTTTTTAAATTTAATTTTCATATTCCCGCCAGTTAATATTTTACCAAAACTCAGAAAATTAAGTTTTATTTAAATATTATTATTTATCACTTAATTGAAGTATGAAGGGGGAGAGGGAGGGGAGAGACACATATTTCAGAAACAATATTTATTGTTTTTTTTTTGCTGTTATTTCAGTAATATTTCACTCTTTATCGATGCAAAAATGAATATTTATTTATTTTTTAAATTGAAGATTAAGACCGATCAATTTGCAATCAAGCTATAAATGTATATATGTATACTATATATAGACATATACATGTATGTATGTGTCATTTCTCTTTCTATATAATATATAACAACTGTAATCGTCAATATATTGCTTTTTACGGACGTGCATCAGCGAATTTCCATTATTAAGCAATAAATGTGAAATGCATGTTTTTTATGCAGGCATAAAAGTTGCATGAAGTTGAAAAATTTTCATTCACGTATGCTAAATATTATTTTAATATTTAATATACTGACAATTTTTTTTCATATTTATGTTAATTAAATTTTTTTTCGTTTAGAATAAAAGTTACCAAATTTTGATGAAATTTAATTTTTTGAAAACAGAAAAAACGAATTTTTTGGCGCGAAAATTTTAAATGTCTCAAGAAATTTTTTGTATGGCAAATTGGAATGAAAAATTTTCTTGGGGGAAGAATTTATTTTTTTCTGTGTAATTTTTATAAATGGAAATGGTTTGAAAGAAAATTTATTAGGTATAAGTTACGAAAATTAAATGCGATCTCAAAATAAAATTTAAATTTAATCAAGCGGAATTTAAATAAAATAAGACTTTATTTCAGTTACTGAAGGTGTTGATTTGATAAAAAAACAAAAAATAAGGATGTAATGAGTACACTAAAATATTGTTTTGGTTTAAACTAAAGCCTCATTATGATATAATAAATGAAAACGACTACATGCTTGAGTTAACAATAACAAAGTTTTGTTTATTGAAAACGTATGCATAGTTGTTTCTCTTCCGTGTTCAGTATACATATTAACTAAATGAAATACGTTTTTTTTTAATTATTTGTATTGAATATATGCAAAAAAAAATCGATCTGTCCCACTTTTTTTTAAAATCATTTCGTAATTTTTTCACAAAAAATATCATTTAATAATTTATTAAATAATATTTTACACAGATTATATAAAAATGTATAATTATTTAATTAAATTCCTATTGACACTTTGGTGGATTATGAATTATTTTTTTTATTCCTTGAACTAAAAATTAATTATACACGGAAAAAAATAAATCGGCGCTGCAACAGGACGCCGTCCTGTTGGTTCGACAGGATTTTGTCCTGCTAATGAAACAGGATTTTCCTGTTGCAGCGCCAGGACACATCCTGTGGGGGCAACAGGATAAAATCCTGTTGCAGCAACAGGATTTTCATGTTGTAGTAACAGGACACATCCTGTGGAAGCAACAGGACCAAATCCTGTTGCAGCGACAGGACACATCCTGTGGAAGCAACAGGACCAAATCCTGTTGCAGCGACAGGATTTTTCCTGTGGAAGCAACAGGATAAAATCCTGTTGTGGCAACAGGACTTTTCTTGTTGTAGCAACAGGACTTTTCCTGTTGTAGCAACAGGACTTTTCCTGTTGTAGCAACAGGACTTTTCCTGTTGTAGCAATAGGACTTTTCTTGTTATAGCAACAAGACTTTCCTGTGGAATCAACAAGACTTTTTTCGTGGAATCAACAGGATAAGAAACTGGTTTCATGCACCTACGGAGTTTGTAGATGAAAATCAATTTCTATTTAGTTAAAATTATTTTCATATCAATTTCAATATGAAAAAAATCCAAATTTTGAAAAAATTGCACTTGTAGTTTTTTCAATTTTCTACATGTGCATATTTTTAGTTTTTTTTTTTTTTAAATTAAGTTGTCGATAAAAAAAATCCAAAAATTTTAAACTAACGGCTAACTTCAGGATCATAATTATTTAATTAAATTCCTATTGACACTTTGGTGGATTATGAATTATTTTTTTTATTCCTTGAACATCATTAAAAAAAAAATTTAGCGTATTTGAGTCCTAGAAAACTTAGTATTTCCTGAAGTACCCCGTTTTGCCCCTCCCTCCCCTATAAAACCAGAGATTTTTTTTTCATCTAAATTTTAATTTATTTTCCAACTATGAAATTTTATCCTAGGGACAAAAACAATTGGTGCATAAAACTAGTTTCTTATCCTATTAATTCCACAGGAAAAGTCTTGTTGCTACAACAGGAAAAGTCCTGTTGCCACAACAGGATTTTATCCTGTTGCTTCCACAGGAAAAATCCTGTCGCTGCAACAGGATTTTGTCCTGTTGCTTCCACAGGATGTTTCCTGTTACTACAACATGAAAATCCTGTTGCTGCAACAGGATTTTATCCTGTTGTTCCCACAGGATGTGTCCTGGCGCTGCAACAGGAAAATCCTGTTTCATTAGCAGGACAAAATCCTGTCGAACCAACAGGACGGTGTCCTGTTGCAGCGCCTATTTATTTTTTTCCGTGTAATACTTTGATTCAAAAATTTGTTTTTTTTCCTTTGTCTACATGGAGAAATTCTCGTTTTGAATTCTATGATGTCATAGTTAAACCGGACCAGGTTGTCCACCTGCAGAATTTAAAATAAACAAGCAAAAATTACTATGACCATAGTGAATAATTTACAATTCCTGATTAACTCTGATGAGATTTAAAAATTCGGGAATTTTCGATCGACTTTCAAATGAATTTATTATCGGATTCAATCGGTTTTCAATCAGGAATAATTACAGTTAATTGTAATATAATTGTTGGCAACTTTACTATGAGTAATGAGTAATTTTTTAAATTTCTGCAAGTGGCCAACATGGTCCGGCTTTACTACGACACCATAGTATTTAAAAGAAGAACAATTTTTCCGTGTAGTTTTATCATAGGTGTTTGAATATTGACATAAGTATGTAGAGATATTGATATTTATCACTTATATATGACTCATTACAAATATTACATCACGTAGAATTACTTCATGGGTATTCAATTTCCTGTCAAAAAATAAATACTTTTTATCCCATAGCCTATACACTAAAAAATTTCGAGTGCGAATATAGCAGATATGAGACAAATTTTGAACTACGAATAAATGAATTAAAAAATTAAAAATATAAAAATACAAAAATGCACATATAGATTTTAAAATTTTATAAATGTGCATTTTATTAATTTTATATTTTTTCAGATTTAATCCACGTATTTCGAAATTTAAAAAATGACATTGTCAGTTAGCTTCACATTCATTTAAAATATTATCAATTTTTGAAAATCAATTAATGTATATATATATATATATATATATATATATATATATATATATATATATATATATATATATATATATATATATATATATATATATATATATATATATATATATATATATATAGACATTAAAGTATAAGATAAAAATATTATAGAAAATTTTCAAGGTAAAAATAATGAATATTTATATTATTTGTTACTGACAGATTAAACTTATCAGTGAGAAAAAAACGCAGTTAAATTTATATTATGTATATAAAATAAATAATAAACTTATTTTCGCAACATAAAATCCTCAGATAGTGAAACAGCAACAAAAGATAACATACCTTGGGTATTGTAAAAAAAATTTCTTTTATTCAAGTTCAGTAAATAAACATAAATATTTTTATTCACAAGCGCGGACTCTAGTAAAATTATTCTGTCAAAATTTTAAATTTCGCGCGCTTATTGTACTCTTATAGGTGTCGCTGAATTACCAATTAATTTTTTCACAAATTCAAAATCTTTTACCTGAACAGTAGTGACATCTTGTATAAAATTTTCAAATTACACAATTTAAATTTCCATCACAGCAAGAAAATTATTCATGGAAACTCTTCATAATTTGCCTCGTATCAAAAGTGGGGGAAAGTAAATATCCAACTTCATATGTTCATATTTGTTTTGTATAAGTCAATGAATTAAAAAAGTGCATTTTCTTTATTGTTTAATTACACACTATGTACTAATTAGGTTATTTATTTAAATAGAAAAAAATGTAAATTATTGGCTCTCCCACCAAAATTCAAAAACAAAGTATGTAATGTTCATTATTACGTATATTTTTTTTAGGCTACATATATTTTTTACACTGTAAATTTATTTTAATTTAAAATTTAAATGTTTAATTTATTATTACGGTTTATCATGCAAAAGTTGACATTTGAAAATTTAAATGATTTTGGTTACCAAGTTATCAGAAAATTTTTCAAAAAAATGTCAATTTTTTTAATTTTTTACACCCATTTTTTTAAACTATTCTGTCAAAATTTACTTTGCTTACAAAAAATTAATTTTTTTTTAATGACTGCCATTTTGTATCATTATTATTATTTTTGTGATTCCAAGTATTTAAATTCGACCCACGTGTATGGTTTTGAAAACAAATAACCTAACAAATTTATCAAAGCGATCGAGTTTTAATTTTATATTTAATTATAAAAATAATAATTTAATTTAAAAAACAATTTAGTGATCATAAAGATTGCCGACAATTGATAATTTATGGATTTTTTGTTTCTTTAATTAGATTTTGAAAAAAACTAAAAATAAAAATATGCACATGGAAATTAAAAAAACTACAAGTGCAATTTTTAAAAATAATTTTATTTTTATAATTTAGCGTTTAAAAAAAATTCAAAACTTATTAAATGTCTGTTACATCACACTCATATAAATTTTAATGATCTAGGAAATAACACGTCCAAATATTTTTTTGTTTTTATGAACAAATTGCGGATTAAAAAATATGTGATGTTTTGTATATATATATATATATATATATATATATATATATATATATATATATATATATATATATATATATATATTTTATATAATTTTGTGTCGGTATTTAATTCATTTATTTAAAAATTCAAAATTTTTGTTTGCTACTTTCACACTGAGTTTCACTATCGTAATTAAAAAAATTTCCAATTGTTTTTTAATTAAATAAATAATTAGTAACTAAGCAACGGGTGAATTTACATGACAGTTTTTATTTTATATTATTTATTATTTATTAAAAAACGAGAAATTTAAATATTATTATATTTTTAAATGGACTAATGATAAATAATCAAAACTTTTTTAGTCTGTCGATTTCCCATTAATGACTTTCATTATAATGACATTTCAAAGTGAAAAAAATAATAGTATTTTAAATTAATTAATTAATTGTAAAGAAAAAAGTTAATGACAGTAATTTTTTAAATTTCAGGTTTATGTTAAATGCTTATTAAAATTAGAGATTGGGTGACTATTCGTGATAATTACAATGACGACCGAGAAACAGCGTCAAAGATTAGAAAAAAAAAAAAAAAAAGCTGCAGCTTTTTTAGAGATCGCAAAACTCAATGATAAGGATAAAGCTAAAGCTCTTGAGCTTAAAAAATCTGTAAGTTTTTTTAAAAATTTTTTAAAATTCCTATTATTTATTTTTGTATAAAGCTTTTACTTTCATTCTATTGATTTATTAGGTAATACGCTTTTATTTACCGAGTGCTAATTATATTTATTTTAATTATCAGTTACTGAGACACTGATAGACTTCATTGAAGTCACAGGCAATAGCAACAACCAATTAATTATTATCGATGTAATTAAATTCATTTAAGACCAATCTTAGACAGTGCCCCCACTTTTTTTAAATTATTCAATGACGAACTGTCATAATTGTATTAAAATTTAATTAATTAATTAAGAAGAAGTTCAATCATTAATTTAAAAAAAGGGCAAGTTGTAATTTTGCTGAGGTAACAAATATAAAAAATATTAATTAGTTATTAATTAGAAGCCATGCAAAATTTGACTTCTAATTGATGTCAACTGTAAGCAATTTTTTTTTTTAATCTGTACCTCGACGAAATTGTCTCTTTAATTAATTAATAAAATTTCAATACGGCTGTACAGTTCGTCATTGAATAATTGAAAAAAATGGAGAGCAAAACAAAAATCAAAATACGATCTTAACTTTTATAAATGCATGTGTAAGATAATTATTAATTCATTAATTGCTGAAGGAATTATTTTAAATAAAATTGCATATTTAATTAAAAATATAACATTCGATGTCACTAGATATTTTTATCACTATAAAATTCTAAACAAAATTTTTTTTTAGGCCGAGTCGTGTAATTTAAACAATGAAGAAGAAATGTCTGCTCAGAGTCCAAGAAGAAAACGAACTTGCAGTGAGTCCCTGGATGAAAAAACTTGCGAAATTACCAGCGAAGAAAATTCCAACGGTCAAGATGCAGACTCTCAAGTTAACAAGAAGCCTCGTTTGATCGGCGAAGAATACCAGAAACTGAAGCAGCAGCTACGAGAGCGAAAAAAGCTTTTGACATCAAAACCACGTTTTCGTCTGAAAGCCGCGGGTGAGAATGCAAGTCTGACTGTAAACATCGATCCCAGAGATCGTATTCCCATTTTCCTCTCAGACGTCCAGCATCTTCTGATGTATTCTTTGGTCGGCAATGGGTCGCCGTATTTACCATCCAGATGGTGCCATTTAGAAAAATACAACAAACTCTCTCACACTGTCGTGTTTGTCGTCGAGGGTCTCACTATGTACCACTTCAGCTCATACGAGTCGCTGTTTCCCAGCATAAAAAATCTTCTAGAGCATCGTCTGGAAGTGGTGACCCCGGCGACAATAGACGGGTCAGTAGTCGAGCAAATAGCAGCCGTTCCATTGACATCCTCAGAGCGTAAGAAGTTGATAGACAAGTACGGATCTCTTCCAGCGGCAGAGAAAAAGGCCGGAGACATCGTCAAGTTACTCAGATACGTCTTTCCCATGCAGCAGCTCGCAAAGCAAAATGATCCTGTCCCAACTGATCCTTGTCCTGAGTTACCGCCTAGTGATAAATTTCCCCGGACGCAGTTACTTTTATCACTGAGCCAACTTATAGATGAAAATTGTCCTGTCCGATGGCCTGGTGCCTTAGCTTCCAAATATAGAGATTATATTTTTACAAAAGATGTTTATTTAGAAGTAACTCCCAAGTCGCCGATGTTCGGACTTGATTGTGAAATGTGTCTGACAACAAACGGATCCGAGCTCGCGAGAATTTGTATCGTCGATGAGGACATGGATGTTGTCTATGAAACTCTGGTGAAGCCGGAAAATAAAATAACAAATTATTTAACTGAGTACAGTGGAATAACAGAAAAACTACTGGGTAACGTCACGACAAAACTGTCAGATGTCCAGCAGAAAATACGAGAATTATTGCCACCGGATGCTATTCTCGTAGGGCAGAGTCTGTACGCTGATCTTCATGCTCTGCAAATGTTGCACCCTTATATCATTGACACGTCAGTTATTTACAATATTACGGGTGACAGATACAGGAAATCAAAATTACAAGTTTTGGCGCGGGAATTTTTGAATGAGAGGATTCAAGAAAATAAAGGCGGTCATTGTCCGACTGAGGATGCGCGCGCGACACTGAAGTTGGCTAAATTAAAATTAGCTAATAGTCTTAATTTCGGCGACGCTGTTCTGATTGGCCAGCAAAATTTAGAGGAAATTTTTATAAAACAAAAATTGGGTAGCGATAAATTGCGCGACGATCACAGTTTTGGAGTAACGATTTTCAAACATATTGTTAAGGATAAGAAGACAGTATCGATAGTCGGCACCAATGAGGTATTGAATGAGTACTCGAAATACCTGAAAACATCTTCTCTGTCTGTTATGGACGATGCCAATTTTAATAAAGACGACCAGGTCAGACTAGTCGCGGGAAATTCAAATAAACAAGTAGTCGCTCGCGCCAGTGAAATAGTTATGGAGCATGCGCTGACAATTTGTCATATTAAATTAAGCAAGGAAAAGGTATCGGATAAAAATATAGAAAAAACTTGTCGGAGTGTAAATAAGTGGGTCGAAAAAATATGGCAGCAAATGGCAGTCAATGGATTTGCTTGCGTTATTTTCGGGGGAGAGAAAAACGCAAATGGCGCGTGTTTTTTGAATTTAAAAAAAGATGTAACGCCACTGCATATATAATTTATTCTCTACTATTAAAACATCTTGCTCAGGCTGACATGAATCTCGAACGCGAAGAGATATCGAGGTCGACTACCAACTGACGCGCCTCATATTTTTTATTTATATTTTCCGAGCTATGTACAAACGAATCGTTTGTTGTCAATAAACATTTTATACTTGACTTATTTTATTTTTCTTGCTGTCAGATACATGTCACTGTTATTGTTTATGTTTTTGCATATTTATACAATTGATTTTAATATTTTATATTAATATTATTTATCATATACTTTAATTATCGATTATGAATTATTTATTAAATCGTACGATTTATCATTTTGGTTAAAGATAACAAATTTTTATTTGTAGCTTTTAGTAATTCAAGTTCACGCGGGCTTTAGAGCCTGCAATCTTCGGTCTCTTTTTTCAAATTAATTAAAAAAAAAAACAAAAAGCACATGTAGAAAATTAAAAAAACTAAAAGTGCAATTTTTTAAAATATTTTTTTTTATTATTTATCATTGGAAAAAAATTCAAAAATTATTGGAGGCTAAATTCAAAATCGAAATTTTTCCCGCTTTAAAGCGGAGTGTGTGAGTGGAGATAATTAATAAGCGTTAGAAATTACCTGGTTAAGGATCATGGAAAATGATCAAATTTTTATTGTTAGATAGAAATAAATGTTGTAATAATTATAAGTAATTTAATGATATGTTTAATTGTAAGAATTATTTATGATTAAGAGCTCCGATTTATTATAATTGTTTTTTTGTTAATTAATTAATTTATTTATTTACGCCAGTCCACTACATGAATAAGTTTTACATTACTCGATCCTACGAAAAAATGAGTGGCAGTAAAAAATTTTGTAAAAATTAACACAAAACTGAGTGTTAAAACATTTTACACAAATTGTTATGTTGTATTAACATTTTTTTGTGTTAAAAAAATAATACAAAAAAATGTTAACATTCTCTGTTACCGGTTCTGAAACTTTAACACATTAAAATGTTATCTGCAACACGAAGTGTTAATTTAACACTTTTATTTGTGTTATTTTGAGACTCATAAAAATTTATGTTAAGTTTAACAAGTGACTACGGTAAATTTAACACGTTCTGAGTGTTACTTTAATAAATTAACACGCTGTATGTTAAAGTTACATTTTAAAAGTGTTAACACTTTGGAAAGTAACACAGTAAGTGTTACTTTTGTTTCAATTAACATTTTTTTGTGTCAAAAATTAACTGATCAAACAACACAAAAGCAGTGTGTTAAATTAACACACAAAAATGCTAACATTCTCTGTCACCGGTTCTGAAACTTTTACACATTAAAATGTTATCTGCAACACACGAAGTGTTAATTTAACACTTTTATTTGTGTTATTTTGAGACTCATAAAAATTTATATTAAGCTTAACAAGTGACTATGGTAAATTTAACACATTCTCAGTGTTACTTTAATAAATTAACACGCTGTATGTTAAAGTTACAATTTAAAAGTGTTAACACTTTGGAAAGTAACACAGTAAATGTTATGTTTGTTTTAATTAACATTTTTTTGTGTTAAAAATTACTGATCAAGTAACACAAAAGCAGTGTGTTAAATTACCACACAACTGTTAAATGTTGAACACTTTTTTCTTTACACAAATACCAAAAATTTTTGCAGTGTACGTATGTTAAATTAACACACAAAAGTGTTAAATATTTCACATAAAATTGTTAACACACTTTTTTTTTACAAAAATACGAAAAATGTTTCACTGTGCAACCGAAGAAGTTTACGTCTAAACAAATCGCATTGACTAAATTTTTTGGAGTAAAAAAATTTTTTATTTTTTTGAGTAAAAGTGTTAATTTCTATGTCTATTAATTATAATGTAAATATTTCAAATAGTATTGTTAAAATTAACTTATTTTACAAAAATTTACGGGTAAATTCAAATAATACATTGAATTTTACTGTTAGATTTCGGAGTTGTTTATCACGAACACGTGCTCTCCAGCACGTGTCTGCCCGGCTAGCTCAGTCGGTAGAGCATGAGACTCTTAATCTCAGGGTCGTGGGTTCGAGCCCCACGTTGGGCGTTATTTTTTCATTTTTTGCACTTACAGATCGTTAAAGTTTCATTACATAACCAGCACTTATTAATTTTGATTTATAGCACTTGAAAAAGCCATAAAATGCATTTTTTTACATTGAAACTATGCCTTTTTTTCCATTCGCAGGCAATATAATTATAATTATATGTAAAACAAGTAAATAATGTAATTCTAAACATGATTAGACATCTGTTAATATAAGACAGACAATATAACTTGAGTTATTCTTCATATTACTGAGTATGACTCAAAAAACAATTATAAACTTATATTTAAATGTATGAGATATTGGAGCGAAAGGTCTCAATGCTTTCGCAATGTTCACACGTACTTGTTTTTTTTTCTTTTTTCTATTAAATTTTTTACTCTCGTACGCTCGCTGGTCAAACACACGTTTTTTAGTAAATTCATATAATATGAATCGGTTTTTATTTTATCGAACATACAATATACTAGAATCCATTCGCTTACGACCTCGGAAGACAAAGATTTTATTTGGGTACTGAACCTCAGTATTGTCTTTATTGTTAACGTAGGCAGATTATTTACTATCGATTTTCCTTAAGTGTTGGTATAATTATAAATATATAAATATATGAAGGAATCACACTAAGTACCAGCAGCCAATCCTATTAGTGGGTAAGTCTGCTAGTTACTGGTTTTTCAAATTGTATGGATTACTAAAAAATCAAGTGTAATTTCTTTTTTGACTACTCAATAGATGTAAAAATTGTTGGTGTAAAAATGATCCCTGAATTTACATGGTGTCAGTGTGAATTAATGGTGTTAAATGCGGTGTACTTTTAACACGTATGTTTTTTTTCACACCGGTGTTTAACTCAGAACCCATAAATTTTCTAATCATAATTAGAAAAAAAGCGATAAAATTTTAGTTTTAAATTCGATATGCAAAAAATTTCTTGGGTCAAGTAAAAATTTCCTTGGGGGTATATTTACGATCTTTATAAGATACTCTATGGTTCAAAGTTGACAAGTTAATGATTCTATTACTGATATTAATTAATAATTAATACTTAGAATAGAAATTTCTATAAAACCATTTTTTTTCATTGATGGTATAAGTCATGTAACTTGTCAATGTTTTTAAATTTATATATATGTATATATATTGTTTGTTAAAAATCTGTATTGTGTGGTAGCAAAAAGCTTAGGCTTAATGGCAAATAAATAACACTTACACCGGCGGTGTTTAAGATTTTACACCAAGTAATTTGCACCAGATCGCGGACTCATTTTTTACTGCGTATAAAAAGCTAACAGTAAAAATGATGAATCATTTTTACCCTCAATGACCCATTTCCGCCCCTCGTGAATAATAAAAGACTGGGAAAGTTAGGCGAGGCTTAGGATTGACCTACTTCTTATATTAAAGAATCGATACACGCATTACAGTTACGCGGGTCCTGGAGTTTACACGAGGGTTGTTTGTAACAATTCCTAGTAGTCGACTACCACACATCCTATTTTACTTAATTATTTATGTTTAATTAACTTTTCTTTTGCCACCAACGCGCCATGACTTCTTTAAAAATAGTTCTGTTAGTATTTAATTCAAGTTTATTTTAAAAAGTTTTTTATATTTTCTCAGTTTTAAAAATATAGGTCGACCTTGACCTTGAGCTCATTTACTATTATTATTTTTTTCTTAATTTTCTTCATTAACTTTTTTTTTAGTTTTACTTCTAAGTGTTTTCTGACTTAAATTAATATCATACGTTTTTTTTTTATACTAAAAATTAAAATTTGGCTAATTAGTATATTTATTAGGCGGCAATTTCCAAACTACTTAAATATTTAACAGGTAAGTTATTTTTAAAAATCTTGTAATTTTAAACATGAGCATATTAATAGATATCAATTTGTAAATTCTGTTTATCTACAGCAAAAAAAAAAAATTTAGAAACTTTTTTTTTGCCTAAGACAAATTGCGCTAAAAAATTTAAATGTAAAATATTTTTGGTGTAAAAATTCGAAGATTTTATTGAAAATATTTTTTTTTGAATTGGAGAAATCTGAGTAGTTTTAAATTTGATGATTTTTTTTTTAAATAGTGTAAATAAATTTTGATTTTTCAGTCAAATTATTCTTCAAGTTCAATATGAAACTAATGATACAATTTTTTGAAATTCATTACTTAAGAAAATTTTTTTTTCTCAGGGTAAAATATTAATTGTCATTAAAATTTTAAAATTAGTTTAGAAAAATATATACGCAGAAAAAAATAATATCTTGGCGCGAAAAATTCTTTGCATTACGAATTAAAAAAAAAAATTTTTCCTAAGACGAGAAAAAATTTTCTACTCTAAAAATTTTTCTTGTTTAAAAATATACAGAAAAAAATACAAAATCTGCAAATTTTGAATTAAAAAAAAACTTTAATAATTTTCTCTAATTTAAAAATTTAAATTGTAGTATTTTTTCATACAATTAAAAATCTTTTCGACCCTTAACTCAATGTAAATTAACCCCTCCTTTTTCGGAGCAACAATGAATCCCATAGTAATTAGAGAGTACATCGACAAACGTGAATTGAATTGTTGGTACACAATAACCGATAGTTTCTCGACCTCAAACTCCAATACATTTATATATATATTTCTAATATTCTTTATTAATATACAAAGAATTATAATAATAAGAGGGCTGAAAATGCCTGGCGTCTGCGCGCTGTAGCTTCTTACTGGCTATGAATATCACCAATGAAATAGTCCACCGGAATGTATGGTTCCGCACTCGTGCAAATTATATGCTCATTGTAGCCCCAGTCATCGGCCAATACACATTACCGCGCTACTACATTTATTTCAAATATCCGATAACTTGTTATTACATTCTGTGTTATTTTTAACCATTTTACCCAATCGTGAATAGTTGGAAAATATTACAGTGAAAAAAGCTTCACCTCAAGGAATTTTCTGTCACAAAAAAGGTAATTTTTAATTTAAAAAAAATTCAAATACTATTATCAAATTTAATAATTAACAATAGAGTAGAAATTTAAAATAGATAATTAGTAGATTTATATTACGGTAGTAATTACTCGAGTAAGAGCCACAATAACGTATTAAGATTAAAGTTAAATAAAATTAAAAATTTAAATGCCATAGACTATTATCTTAAAATATGACAGGGGACTTGTGAATTATATACTTCTTTTTGTTGTCGTCGCCGACTGTTTGTAATCGCTGATAATTATCCTTCTTCAGTTAGCAGTATTTAATTATCGCTGTGTGTATACACACAATATTTATTCAAGTCGTGCGTGGTCTTTTACATGTTTATATTTTTATTATTGATACTTTATTTTTTTTATATAATAAGTTAAGAGTTATGACTTTTTGGATTAAAAGTTTTGGCGGAAATATATTTTGAATTCAAACTACTGCATTGATGCACCTGTCAAATTTAGCGGGACGTTTTGGTTTTTTTTAAAATATCCTTTATCGTTTTTTTTGAGAAAAACTCGGCCAAAGTTTCTATTTACTGTACTAGTGTAACGAAGATACAATTTTCCCACTGGGTGCGGGTGAAAAAAAGAGACGACATTGAAGATTGCCAATTGACAATTTAATTAAATCCTGCAGATCCTTATTTTGGGTCTAATGTAATTCAAATTTTTAAATCCCGCCTATTGTCTTCTTTACCTGCTGCTATTTTTTGGAAATTTTATAAGGAGATTTTTTTTTTTTTTCTGTAAAATAGAGAGGGTGAATGTATAGTTTAGTGTTTCGCGATATCAAACTGTACTCTGAGAGTATTGATTAACCTCCGAGGGGTTGACGTTATGTACGATTTCACTCCTCTTTCCTCTTTTTATTCTACAGCATTTTCTTTTCACGGATGATAAAAAATCGGGGGTAAATTCGGAGCGATAATGGATTTTATTTCAATACGAATTTACTCCGTTACAGTAAAAATTTTTCGTATTTGCGTAAAAAAAGGGCTAAAAATTTTGTGTTAAACATTTAACACTTTTTTGTGTTAATTTAACACACTGATTTTGTGTTGTTTGATCAGTTGTTTTTTAACACAAAAAATGTTAATTGGAACAAAAGTAACACTTACTCTGTTACTTTCCAAAGTGTTAACACTTTTAAAATGTAACTTTAACATACAGCGTGTTAATTTATTAAAGTAACACAAAGAATGTGTTAAATTTACCGTAGTCACTTGTGGAGCTTAACATAAATTTTTATGAGTCTCAAAATAACACAAATAAAAGTGTTAAATTAACACTTCGTGTGTTGCAGATAACATTTTAATGTGTTAACGTTTCAAAGCCGGTAGCGGAGAATGTTAACATTTTTGTGTGTTAATTTAACACACTGATTTTGTGTTGTTTGATCAGTTGTTTTTTAACACAAAAAATGTTAATTGAAACAAAAGTAACACTTACTGTGTTACTTTCCAAAGTGTTAACACTTTTAAAATGTAACTTTAACATACAGCGTGTTAATTTATTAAAGTAACACTAAGAATGTATTAAAATTACCGTAGTCACTTGTTAAGCTTAACATAAATTTTTATAAGCCTCAAAATAACACAAATAAAAGTGTTAAATTAACACTTCGTGTTGCAGATAACATTTTAATGTGTAAAAGTTTCAGAACCGGTAGCAGAAAATGTTAACATTTTTGTGTGTTAATTTAACACACTGCTTTTGTGTTGTTTGATCAGTTCATTTTTAACACAAAAAAATGTTAATTGAAACAAAAGTAACACTTACTGTGTTACTTTCCAAAGTGTTAACACTTTTAAAATGTAACTTTAACATAGAGCGCGTGTTAATTCATTAAAGTAACACTAAGAATGTGTTAAATTTACCGTAGTTACATGCGAAGCTTAACATACATTTTTATGAGTTAACATTTTAATGTGTTAACGTTTCAGAACCGGTGACAGAGAATGTTAACATTTTTTTATGTTATTTTTTTAACACAAATGAAAAGTGTTAAAATAACATAAAAATTTGTGTAAAATGTTGTTTTAACACTCAGTTTGTGTTAAATTTTATAAAATTTTTTTTACTGCGTACTTGGAGTCAAAAAAAATGACTCTGCATTCGGAGTAATTCCGGAGTGATCTGGAATTTTTTAAAATCTGAATTCACTCCGATTCGGAGTTTTAATACTTATATAAACTCCGGATTTACTCCGCAAATTTTCTACAGTGCATGACACAGTATCTTTATCAAATGAATCATCTACGCAGTTATTGAATTATGATAACCATTTTTTTTATAACAACAATAGCATATTGTCGAGTGTAATTAATTGAATAATTAGAGGAAAATATATAACTGTAATATAAAAAAAAAAAAAAATGATTCATCTATTAGCACGTGCCGGTAAATAGAGATGAATGAATAATATTAAAAGTACCAGGTGCTTCGCTTTACATTCCCTTTTGTTAAACAAACGTTTACTCTTTTTACATCTCATTGCTAACACTTGGCTATAAATTTCGATAAACTGCTGGAACTCATTGCAAAACCCGATAATTGGCGATGTATAATTGCTTGAATTCAGCCTATCATACTCCGTACTGAAACATCAATGTCGAATTTTTATAAAATATTGTGTTTTACCATATAAGATAAGAATTTAAAAACCTTTTTTTTTTATTTTCAAATATTAAAATGATTTAGAAATAATTGCATGCACAATTTTTTGAAAGTACTCTATTTATTTATAATTTTAAATTTCCCAGGTCAAGTAAAAATTTTCTTGGGGCGAGTAAAAATTTTCTGTACCAAAATATCCTTTTTTTTTTTTTGTAAAAATTTGAAAGAGATAATTGAAAATTAAAAAATAGTTATTGAGTTAAAATGGAAAATTTTTATCCAATTGTTTGTTGAGTTGGTCAGGACTATCATCCATGTCCTCATTCGACATCTATTATAGATAAAAAGTCGCACTTGTTAATAATTATGTGGACAACTCATCAACGTGATGATAAGCCAACAAGTTTATTTTTCATAACAAATTTAAAAAATATATAATTGCAGTATATAGTACATATATATAGACATAGACATCAATGATGAGTCAGAGTAGGATTCCATCTATAAAATATTCTGTCATAAAATTACAATAAAAAGATCGCTCTAATCTTAAAACGCCCTGAGGCAACTCCGGATTTTCCTTTACACATGATACATTTCCAGAGTTTCCGTCGTTTGATTGTGCAGTTTCCCTACTTCTGCTCAGTTTTCTTCCATCAGTACTGTTCCGATAGTAACCGCGGATCAACCGGATGTTTCGGTTCATTCGATCTAGAGAAACGCGACGTTTATTTTACCGCATACCGCCACGCACGTGTCATATTTTCTATTGTCACTTACTCAAGACATTGCTGTATCGTAAAATGCGTGTTATCAAATTGTGGATGTACTCGGATAAATTCAAATCCCGTAAGTGATTTTAATATCTGTAATTCGTCTATTCAAATTTTAAACCTTGAAACAAGTCATCAAATGCTCAATAATTTTATTAGCGAGCAGGCGTTTTTTTTTCACACATCATCGCAATTGTTCAGATAGTAATTATATGGATATTGAATATTTTCGCACATTTGTCTTATTGTTAAATCGTCCTTACAATTTTCTCCTTGGATAAGTTTTACATATATTTTTGCGTACGTCAAGTAATCAACTGCGCAAGGTTTTTTCAATCTGACAATTTATTGTGTCATTCCTACTAATTTTTATTTTGTTAAAAATTCAGTCTCCGTAATTTATTTTAAGATATCAATTACTATCAATATAATTTTAAAAACCTTAGATGTACCCCGAAAATTACAAATAATTATATATAATTATATGTGAAAAATGGCCCAATATAATTATATATAATTACTTATGTTTACCCGAGTAAAAAAAAGTATATGTAATTATATATAATTATATGTAATGTTATACAATTTCATATAATTACATACAATTATACATAGTTTATATATATTTATATATATTAAAAAAAATATTAGATATATTTGTGCATAATTTTATATATTTACATTAAGCCATTTTCTATATGTAATTACATATAATTACATACAAATATATATGATTTATGTATGATTATTTATAAAAAATCATTGTATATATATTTATATATAATTTCATATAGTTACATTGGACCATTTTCTGTATATAGTTATATGTGACAAATGATTTAATATAATTTCATATAATTTATGTATAAAAATCTATTGTGTATATTTATATATTTACATTGAGGCATTTTCTATATGTAATCACATATAATTACATACAAATATATATGATTTATGTATGGTTATCTATAAAAAATCATTGTATATATATTTATATATAATTTCATATAGTTACATTGGACCATTTTCTGTATATAGTTATATGTGACAAATGATTTAATATAATTTCATATAATTTATATATAAAAATCTATTGTGTATATTTATATATTTACATTGAGATATTTTCTATATGTAATCACATATAATTACATACAAATATATATAATTTATGTATGGTTATTTATAAAAAATCATTGTATATATATTTATATATAATTTCATATAGTTACATTGGACCATTTTCTGTATATAATTATATGTGACAAATGATTTAATATAATTTCATATAATTTATGTATAAAAATCTATTGTGTATATTTATATATTTACATTGAGGGATTTTCTATATGTAATTACATATAATTACATACAAATGTATATAATTTATTTATGATTATTTATAAAAAAAAACCATTATACATATATTTATATATAATTTTATACAATTACATTGGGCCGTTTTCTATATATGATTACATATACATTCACAGATTATTATATATAATGATATATGGATTATACATAACCAGATATGAATTACATATAATTATATATGATCATATATAATTATATATAATTTATTTTTTCTGGGATGTCTACATTTATCATTCTAGATTACTATACATGCGTACTCTTGAAAGTAAACCTTGATTACAGATCTTTATTTTAAATTTGACAGAGTAACTGATATGCGCGGCAATTTAAAAAGAAACAGTAAGGACCTCGTCCCTTGATTTATTCAGATAGATCACCATTTATCACATGACTTACGACTTTAAATAAAATTCAATCGTATCCTAGACTCAATACATGGCATTGACATTCTACTGTAGTAAAACTAGTATAAAAGTACCAGTATAAGGACTCATTCAATAACATTCAGTTTATATACCTCCGTACACTAATATATATATACTAAATACATACAACTGTACATTTATCTCACAATACTTAGGGAATAATAACAATAAATACAAACATCCATTATTATTACTCTGAGAAAGTTTTACTCAAAGGTTCTTCCCTTAAATTTAAATTGAAGTTGCGTCAGTGCGAAAATGCGGGTGCTATTAATTAACTTCAATTGGATTATTCCAATTGTAGTTTGTATAGTTAAATAAAATAACTATAAGCCTAGTCTCATTGGTTTATTTTTAAACTTAAACTCATGACCAGTAGCCAAGAATTACGTCACTATTTAAAAAATAAAAAATTATTTTATATTTATAATAATTATCTATGTCGTAAAATCCATATTATATTTATAATAAGTGACGCATGAAATTTAAAGCAGAAAAAATTTCGAATTCGTAAAGACTTACTATTCTACCAGTTCATAAAATATTTAATTTAAAAAAAAAAACCTGGTAAAAATTGAAATAAAATAACTTATTTATATGGGTAGAGCCTATAATATAAGAGAAAAAAGAAGATGTGTAGTGATGTATATACAATACATGAATGCAAACGTAAAGTTAGTAGCCGATGACTGATGACTTGGCTGTTGACCAATCAACCGGTGAATAAATTTTCTTTGGTTTAACATCATCATAATTTTGAATTTTTACTCTTATCTGCGATGGTATTTACCGCACTTTTAACTTGACACGCTCGTTAGCACCATAAAATACACACGGGATCATTATTCCATCTTATAGACTGATGCTGCTGTATACAAGAAGACAAAGCTGCCGGCTGCTTGTGCTTGTATGTCAAACACCTGCATTGCTTATATTTTATTTAAGATCCCAAGGCTGGCACACGTCTATTTTGCTTCGTATAACAGTAGGCTGCATACATTAAATCTGTACTAAAAAAAATTTTTGAACTCGGTGTGAAAATTACACCTAAGATTGTGTTAAATTTAGCCAGTGTGAATTGAAAATTTTTACTCTGTCGACCGTGTAAAAAGTAGATTACACCATTTTAAAATTACACAGTAAAAAAAATTTTGTATAAATTAACACAAAACTGAGTGTTAAAACATTTTACACAAATTGTTATGTTGTTTTAACATTTTTTTGTGTTAAAAAAATAACACAATAAAATGTTAACATTCTCTGTTACCGGTTCTGAAACGTTAACACATTAAAATGTTATCTGCAACACACGAAGTGTTAATTTAACACTTTTATTTGTGTTATTTTGAGACTCATAAAAATTTATGTTAAGCTTAACAAGTGACTACGGTAAATTTAACATATTCTTAGTGTTATTTTAATGAATTAACACGCTGTATGTTAAAGTTACATTTTAAAAGTGTTAACACTTTAGAAAGTAACACAGTAAATGTTACTTTTGTTTCAATTAACATTTTTTTGTGTTAAAAATGAACTAATCAAACAACACAAAAGCAGTGTGTTAAATTAACACACAAAAATGTTAACATTCTCTGTTACCGGTTCTGAAACTTTAACACATTAAAATATTATCTGCAACACACGAAGTGTTAATTTAACACTTTTATTTGTGTTATTTTGAGACTCACAAAAATTTATGTTAAGCTTAACAAGTGACTACGGTAAATTTAACATATTCTTAGTGTTATTTTAATGAATTAACACGCTGTATGTTAAAGTTACATTTTAAAAGTGTTAACACTTTGGAAAGTAACACAGTAAATGTTACTTTTGTTTCAATTAACATTTTTTTGTGTTAAAAATGAACTAATCAAACAACACAAAAGCAGTGTGTTAAATTAACACACACAACTGTTAAATGCTTAACACAAATACCAAAAATTTACACCATTTTTACACCTAAATTTTTTAGTCTACAGACATTGTAATTTTCTTCAATAATAGAATTATTATTTAATATCAAAATTTTCAAATTTTCATTTTTTTTTTTTTATATTAGAGACAAATCCTATTTTTAACTTAAATGAATCAATGATTACTTAAAAAGCCATAAAAAAAAAATCAAATACTAAAACTTTTTATGACGGGAGTGTCAGTTTGCTAAATGCGACAAACAAAACTTAATAGTGCTAAGAAGTAATATTTGAGTTTGGACCTTTGGTCTACACTATATGTTTACATATATATATAAATACACTAGACCCATTATATTTTTGACTTTTATTTTTTCATGAACACTTTACTTCATAATGTGTTCCTCTATTTTCACTCTCTTCAAGTGACATTACATTAATAAAAGTCAGTCCCTGGAATGCATTCCTTTATATTTCTCATGAGTTCACCCGCTTCAATGGTCCTTACGGATTGTTTTGTAAACAAACGGATAAACCTCGACTGGGTGACGGAATGCGTCAATGTTCATCGACAACGATCCGAGGTACTGACTCATATATATGTCGTATAGAGAGAGAAGTCAGAGGGAAAAGACCATATCATACCAGATCGACACACGATTTCTCGTAGTTGAAAGAGAGCACTCGACCGAGAGAATGCCGTGTATTCATTACTTCTTGCCTAAGCAGAAATAAATATCGTATTGAATCTCATTGTTTATTTTTATGAAGTTTATGGGTAAAATTGTTGTATTTTTGGTGCGCAAACTTTATTGTTTTAGCAAAATGTGCGGAGTTGATTTTAGTTATAGTGTAAATTTGAATTTGAATTTTATCAGTTGGTATATCTCAGTATGTATACAACTTGTCGCTGATTCAGCCGGTATTGCATATCATAATATTATTTTTTCAGTAGCATAAATAAACAAATTCTCGGGAAAAGCCCGCGGGAAAATTTAAAATTGATTAGTAAAAAAAAATAGAGATGTGTGAATAGTTCGAACGTAAGAAAATAAAAAACTGGGGTAAGCCCAGGTGGTGTAAGTGTTAAAATTTTCGGTGTTAAAATATTTTTCGGTGTTTAAAATATTTTTTTTTCTAATTTCTATACATGGAATTTTTTTACATCGTTTTAACACTGCCATATTACACCGCTTACATCAGTGTTATTTCATTTGTAACACCACGTGGTGTTACAAATAACTCGAAACTTTCAGATACGAAAGTCGACAAATAACTCGAAAAATTACAACTAATCCGATTTTATCGAACACGATTCGCACATCCCTAAAAAATATTTGTCAATAATTATTTTATGTGACCTGGAAGAAATAAATAATAAAACCTACGTACTACTATCTGCGGCAAACATTGCCAAACCCTTGTATGATTTAGATACCAAGTAACGCGACATGTTTTACTGGCGCTCAGCGAAATCAATAGATAGAAGAAAGTATTTTAAGCAACGCGCTGAATAAAACGTTATCAATAATCGCGGCTCTATATATGAAGATTGCCAAGTAAAAGTTAAAAAATCAATAATGATGATTCATTTTCTTACTCCATTTAAATTTATAACCATTGGTAAAATGAGATAAATACAAATTTTTACGATACCTGAATAATTAATTAAACAAATTTTATTTTTTATTACTTAGGAGACAATTCAGAATGTCACCGAGGATCTACATACATATTTAGGCCACTCAAACGGTTTTTTTTTAAAACCATAGTACCGCCGATTACTGGGGACGGTCTAAAGAGCATGTCCCAGGTTCCATTAATAACTGAAGACCGAACTACTAATGGGGAAAATGATCCTCACAATAAAGTCATATTGGAAGTGAGTATAAATATCTATATCTATATATATCAGGGGAGCGCGGCTTTGAATCTAATCGAGTAAATTTTCAAATTAATTTATCGGACTTCAAGTCCTCGGTTTGAACTGAGCATCAAATTTTTTCACCAAATCTGCGCTGAAAGTTTAAATTCCTGCCCTGTTTAGAGGGAAGAAAGTCGTTCTTTCCTTTTATGGAAGAATGATAAAAATAAGCGCATGCGCATTCTTCTCACAGAGACAAAAATTTAAACTTGCAACTACAGATCTGGTGAAAAATCGTCTACGCACTACGAAGGAAAGTCGGAAATCCCAATCCGTATGTTCGCTACCCTCGCCCTAGGCTTGGGTAGGAATTTATACACACGGATCGGAATGCCCTACTTTCCTCCCTAGTTGTACTATCATCTAACTTGTAATAAATAATAAAAAATTTACATGAATGACACGAATTATTTATCATTGAGATTCGAATTATTTGCACTCAATTACTTGAAATAATTTTTATTTCAAATAAAAAAATGAATTAATTCAAAAGGTTGGTTTACCTGGAGACACCTGGAAGTACTGCGTAGATCGGCAAACTTTAGCAGACAAGTCAGAATGGTTTCGCGCTTTACTTATGGGGGAAATGGCTCCTCCTCCAAGCAACCCACCCCCAATTATTTGTTTACAGCACGTAGAAAAACGTGCTTTTGATCATCTCTTCAAGTAAGTATGACTAATTCCTACCACCTTATATTTACAAAAAATAATCCCCACTCACCTTATAAATAATACTGTAATTGTGATTCATTAGATATTTTCGGGAAGAACCAATAAACTTTCATTCTGTTTTAACTGCACGAGCAACTTTGGATGCTGCTCATTACTACCTTTGTCCAGAACTCGCAGTAATAGCCGTCGAATACATTATTAAAAATTTAAACTCATCAACAGTTCTCAATGTTTATCACGGACTCAGTCTTTACGCTTTAAGTGATGTTGATGTAAATGAACAAATTCCATCTGCGCCACCCGAAAATGATGCTGCTGAAATTGGTAAGATAACATAAATAAATGTTATGATCAGAATAAGAAGAATAGAAGAGAATTCGTGCAAATTTTCCTGTATCAAATTGACGACCGCAAGTTTACGTGAATTGAATTGAAAATATTCAAGTATCGAATGTCATAAAAGAATGTCGAAATTATGGTTGTGAAAAAAATATACCAATAAGACAATCAGTAAGATAATTAGCAAGATCATCAGCAAAACCATTAACAAGTCTTGCTAATTGTCTTGCTGATGGTCTTGCTAATTGTCTTGCTGATTGTCTTTCTAGGAGTCTTGCTCATTATTTTGCTGATGGTCTTCTTATTGTCTTGCTCATTATTTTGCTGATTGTCTTTCTGGTAGTATTGCTAATTGTCTTGCTGATGGTCTTGCTAATTGTCTTGTTGATTGTCTTTCTGGTAGTCTTGCTAATTGTCTTGCTCATTATTTTGCTGATTGCCTTTCTGGTAGTATTGCTAATTGTCTTGCTGATGGTCTTGCTACTTGTCTTGCTCATTATCTCGCTGATTGTCTTGCTGATTGTCTTATTGGCATATTTTTTTACGATATTCTTTTATGACATTCGATATTTGAATATATCTTTTAATTGAACTCACGTAAATTTGCTCACCATACACGGAAATTTCTATAAATTCTCTTTTTTTATTTTTATTATTGAGCACAAATCTCTGTACCTTGGTTATGATAATAATTACCAAGTGTATAATAAAATATATGATATTTTTTATAACATATCATTACTATCATGTTATCTCAGCTGTAGCATGCACTAAACTCCTCATGGCCTGCCTGGCAGTAATTGATTCCGCACCGGATCAAGTGCTACGTCAAGAAGGCTTTGAAGAATTGACTGTTGAGGAAATCGCAAGTCTCGCTTCTAGAGATGACCTCAGACTTGCCAAAGAAAGCGTTCTGTTCGGAGCACTCGAGAAGTGGGCAGCATCTGAATGTAGGAGACGTGGCATCGAGCCAACGTCTCACAATAAACGTTCAGCGCTTTCCGATGAAATTTGGTACAGTGTAAGATATCTTCTTATGAATGATCAAGAATTTATTCAAGGTCCGATGGCCAGTGGAATTTTGTCAAGCGAAGAATCAGCTGCAATCGTGGCCAAAATTCTTGGGCACAGTAACCAGCAGGATAATGATCAATTAGCGCGATGCATTGCACCGTACAGACTATCGACGACACCTCGTCGACGGAAAACACCCACCAAAGCTAAGTCTGGCATGAAGCCTGGTAAAAAAGAACGTGAAGATAATAAAAAAAATAGAAGAAAAGAGTGTACTAGTCAAGGTCAGCGAGCTTGCGCTCGCGTGGGCGATTTGGTTGTTCGAGTTCTCGCTTGTGTTTTCGACTGATGTGAGACCACAGAGACTATTAGGTTTATTTAAATTATATTTTTATTTCAGCTTTAGTATTTTTATTACTTAAAACTTAACGTGATATCAGACTGACAATTTTTATTTTATTTTTATTTTTTGTTACTGAAAAGATACAAAAGATCCTCTTGATCTCAAATAATTATTTAAATAGCAGTAGAGAAAAATCGTGTTGATTTATTTGAATAATTTAAATTTTATATGGCTAAATATATTAATTAGTTTTTGTATAGAATCTGTGACATCTATCAGTTATTTGTTGTATGCGATACGCTGTAAAAAATTTCCGGAGTAAATTCGGAGAATTTTCTCCCTCGGAAGAAATTAACTCCGGGGGTTTAATTTTAAATTCAAAATTCGGTTCGGAGTAAAATTGACTTAAAAAAAAATTGTTTTAATATCAAAACTCAAGATCGGAGTGGATTCGGACAAAATTTTTTACAGCGTATCAAAAAATTTTAAATCAATTGAGTTCAAGTCCTGTGTGACGAGTATAGTAAATGTTGTGTTTAATGTTGATGTTATATGCGTTTTAAATGTTTCAATTATATTGTGGAATTGTTTTGCATGAAAATTATGTCAGCAAAAAACAAAATATTAGAAAATTTTTTTCAAAGTTATATGGCTGGTCCAAAAGATTTTATTTTCGTTGGACTTGATAATTTATTAATTTTATCATAAAAATTTAAACTCATTTTACTGAATTGATTATTTTTAAAAATTCAATTATTTCAGAAAATATGTTGATGTAAATATATAGACATATAAATATTGTTGTGCTATCAAGTTCATGTTACCATTATTCATGTAATAAATATATACATTTGCCAAAACAAATGTTCTTTATTTTATTTTATTTTCCAGTAGTACAAACACGATTAAAAGTTTTTTCAATTTTCACAAATAGTTGTGGTGAAAACTATTATATTTTGAAAAATAAAATAAAATAAAAATATGCACATGTAGAAAATTTAAAAAACTATGGGTGCAATTTTTTATTTTTTTCAAATTTATCATTTTTCGAGAAATTTTGAGTTTTGAAACTGGTAGTTTTTTAAAAGATACTTATTATTTTACAAATTTTATAAGAAATCTTTAAGGAAATGGGAAAATTATTCATCTTTACACTGAAATCTAAAAATAATTCTAAAATAAATCGGATTAAAATAGAAACGGTTTCATGAAGTATAATCAACTTTATTTGATTTTTTTTCCCCGCATTAAAATGGTAAATTTATTTTGGCTAAGAGCAGTAAGTTATGAGTCTAAAAATATAAAATGATAATAAATATTTTCTGTGACGTATGAAAACATATATTTTTAAAAATATTCATCGAAATAAAAAATTATAAGCCCGTCAATTTTAATTATTCTATTTTCGAATACTATATAAATATATTATAAAAATAAGTTTTTATAAACTGTTATAAAAATTCATTAAATTTGCTAAACTACTAGAAAATTCATCGAACATCATAAAATAAACAAAGCCTAAATCAATTTTATGAAATTTAAACTATTTTTTGGAAATGGTTTTTTTGAAACGAAAAAAAGAATAAAAAATTTCTGACTCCCAGACCAATTTGTACGTCTTATTTATTTACAACTTGGCTTTGAGACAACATTTGTCTTGATCTTTTAAAAGATATTTTAAAGTTGTCTCTGTTTTACTTGAGAATGACATAATTGTAGGAAAGCAATTACTCATGCTGTTTCCCTACATTCAATATTAATTTAAAAAAAAAAACCAAAATTTTTACTCACGTTAATTACTCGATCATGATTTGTTTAAAAAATTTTTTTCTGTTTTCATGGTATATTTATATATATTAGGACTTAGACAAAACCATATCCGGCCAACTTAGTCGAATTCAAATTCAAATTTAAAATCAAATTCAAATTCAAATTTCTATTTTATACCAAATCAAATTCTGCAGATTGACAACTGGACGAATGATGAATTTTAGGATCAAAAGATAAAAAATTTGAAGACATAAATATATATATATATGTATATATATATATATATATATATATATATATATATATATTATAAAGCCTCTAGCAATTCTATATCCGACCGACTTGAATTTAAATTCAAATTTAAATCAAATTGACAAGTTCGCAATAAAACGAATCTCCGTACAAAAGACGTCATACGTATAAAAATTTTTTTCAGCTTTCACTAGGATTTGAACCCACATCTGTTCAGTGGTCAAGTTCGAGAGCTCCAAGTTTTACGTCTTAGAGAAAAAACTTAAAATATAAATAACATTATAGCGCCCTCTATCAACGAGTACTATCTTTTTCTTCAATACTTCCTGTTGGTAAAAGAGCGCGCTGTTTAAAATTTTCATTCTCCATTTCTCGTCAATGTCAATACTAACCTAAAAATAAAAACAATATTACAACTGACTAATAATTAATTTGAGTTTTAAAAAAGTCCTCAGTATGATTTAAAAAAGTATCATCTTTAAAAATCAAGTAAGTGACAGCAAATAAAATTTAATTTTTTACATAAAGACATTTAAAATTAATGTGCTGATGGATTTATTTTTGTTTTAGATATTGATAAAAATAATAAGAATAAAAAATATCGGGAAGGAGAAAAAACAAAAAGATGAAGGTTCCAACGACGAGTTTCCAACTGCAGAGTGATAAAAATTCACCTTTTTACAATCGACAGCAGGCACTCTTTGATCAACTGTCGCAAGCAGAAAAAAATTGTAAAAAAGATCAGTCAACTCCAATCGACACCAGTGAGTTTGAGCGCGAAAAATTTCGTCGTCCACCGCCTCCTGGCAAACGCAGAAAAAATGAAGCCAGACAATTTCGAGGTAAAGAAAGTATTTTCAAGCAGGCAAGTTTACCATCTCCTTTCTCCGATCGTAGTATCCCAGATTACCATAAAAATCCTCACAAATGGATGAGGTACAGTTTGGATGACGTAGCCGATGCTGATATGAGCGAAAAAAATAATACAAGAGCGGCGCTTTCGTTTCTCAAAGAATTGAAGGCACGAAAATTAAAGGACGAGCTTAATGAGCAATCGAGTATGCAAGTCGATGATAAGTCGACCGGAATGTCAAGCTCAACATCGAGCTCGATAATTAAATTCAAGAAACCTAAAGTTAAAGAGCAATCTTTTACTGAGATCGTGGAACCTGATAACGCGCCTATTTTTATAGGCAGTAAAATTATTCTCCCTGAGTATGTAGTAGGTCAGAAACCAGTAAATAAATCGAAGAAAGATAAGAAGAATTTCGTTAAAGTAGATCGGAGTAAACAAATGAAATTGGATCACCTCCAGGAGTATGAAGACGAATAAATATTTTATTTCGTGTTACTAATTACAAAAAGACATATTTTTATACGATCTTTTGGCTTTGGTTATGGAGTTTAAAACAAAAAGGGCGGATGGCCAAAGATCTAATAGCCGATCAAGATACTAGTTCCCTGATCGGATATTAGTTCTCTAATCGAGTACTAGTTTCTTAATCGATTACTAGTTTCTTGCACGGGTACTAGTTTTCTGTTCAAGTACAAATTTCTTGATCGCGTACTAGTTCCCTGATTATATACTAGGCCTTTTACCTTAATTTTAAAAAAAATCTAATACCCGATCAAAGAACATGTAGAGAAATTTTTAGTAAAAATTACCCAAAAGTTTGATACTGTTAGGACATGTGATAAAAATATAAAATTTTCCCATGCACACTGTAAAATATACTACACTGATAAAAAAGTTTTCTTGAGTCAAGAAAAAAAATTATTGAACAAAGAGAAATTTACTTGACCCAAGAATAATTTCTCTGCTCAAGAATATTTTTTCTCGACTCAAAAAAAAAAACCTTTTCTTCAAAATAGCATGTAAATGAAGTGCAATTTTTACTAACAACATAGTAAAAATTTAATTACTCACTAGATGTTCTTACAGAACCAAATTTTATGGGTAATTTTTACTCAAAAATTATCTGAATACCCGATCAGAGAACTAGGTCTTTTACCTAACGCTCTTTTGGTTATCAAAATTTTTTCAAATTTCCAGTTTTAAAACGTCTTCAGTCTGATTATCAATAAAAAAAAATTATACGCCCTTTTGAAATTAGTAACGCGATTTATTTTCTATGTCTCTATTAATATTATTGTTATCAAATGTATCTATTAAACCTTATTTTATAGTATCGTTATAATCTAAATATACTTAACGGAATAAAATAATTTATTTGTTAAAATTGACCGTTAATTTATTGTAGATAAATTAGCGATAGTAGCTTGACTTAAATATTGAATTCAATTAAGATAGCCAAAGATATAGTACATTCTATTCGGAAATGTACTTAAGTCGGCCAACAGCTTCCTTTCCTTTTTTCTTTGTTTTTTACTTGTTTGTCAGTAAGCTTCATATAGAACTAAAGGATACAAACAAGTAATGTGATATAATCGTACTACATGCGTTGCACAGGTATACATATAAACATATAAAACACAGTTCTAGCTAATTCTCATAATCTTGATACATATATTTCATTTAATACCTTACTATCATATTAATTGTAATGTGTGGGCTGTGATAGATGATGCGTAATAAAATAAATTTTAAATAATAATTTAAAGCTGTTTCTACAATACATACACAATATATATACATATATATGTATAGGTACCCACAGTTGGAGTCCATCGTAACATTTGTGTTATATTCGCACCAATGAACAATTCTGCCAGTACAAGTGAGACACTAATAGATTTATAGTAAAGTCTAACTCTATATATATATCCAGTAATACCAGACCCTCAGCATCTAGAGCTAACTCTATTCAGTGATTTGTTCTTGTTACTGATACATAGACGAAGAGAAACGAGAACATCTATTGAATTAGAACAGCGATTATGTTTTTTTCTAATGGTAAAAAAAATACAATTGAAGATTATAATTTTGTTTGTATAGTAATTGAAAACTATAAACCGTGATACAAATGCATTCAAAACACTTAATAATAATAATGAAAAACAAATCACTCCAAAAAAAGGATCCGCAAAATAAACAATAGTAAGTAATTCAAATTATTTACGTAAATGACAACTCTGACTTTGTGATTATTTTGGAAAAATTAGTGTCAATAATAAAACATTTATAGTTCCTGCTTAGTTATCAATTGCTAATGACAGTTTAACAGTTGATCACACTGTCGGTCTTAAATTTACTTGTTTATGACTGGCTGCTAACAATGAAATTTTATGTTCCAATGCAGATAATCATGAAGAATATTGTGTAACTCGCGGAGAGAAAAAAATGTAATAGTTATCGTTTTACATGAGAATTAGAACTGTTTTTTTTTCCGTGCAGGATGAAACACGAATTCACTACGGGTGATGTCAGCCAACTTCACTCTGCTTTGTAATCGTTTTGTTTCATCCCTTGTCACACAATATACTATTAGTCTAGTTTTAATTCAGACTAAATCAGACTTTTTCAAAAAAATTTTAAGCCTGTTTCTAAATTTTAAACAGATCTAGTTCAAAAATAGATCAATTAGTCCAAATGCAGTCTAGTTAGACTTAGTAGATCAAATTGTTCGATCCCGGTTTATATACAAGTTTTATATAAACTAGTACTGATATAAAACTCAGCAGTCAAAACCACATTGTCATATCAAACAGCTGTTTCCGAAGAAATTTCTTTTGAGCCCTATAGTACTTTATTACAGTAATCTCAGGTGACGTGATCCCATATGTAATTTTAGTAGTCAACCAAGTGGACTTCCACAAGTCCACTTAGCATGTTTTGCTGCGCCGGCAATCTAAATCGGAGAATCGTTTTGCACAGGTGAGAAGCTCTCCAGTTTCACATACATAAAAAAACTCTGGAATTTTGCACATGTAGGAACATTTATATATAACATTATTTCATTTTTACAATTCTTATACATACAAGAAATATAAATAAATTTAAAATACATCGATGCTTTCACGTGTCAAGATATGCCTCCATTTATCTGTAATTCTAAATTATAGTACTTTCTAGTTAAGCATTTCCATAAAAAAAAAAAATATATGTATATATAAATGCGTAGTTTGAAATTTTAACGATGTAATTTATGTGTTTATTAAACGGTTTATATTTTTAAAAATCATTTCTTCTGACGTATATGTAAGTGATATAACGTTATATTATGTTACGCATTAATTTTACTTTTAACTCAACTTTCAAACATGACAACAATAATATATGTAGTTGCGTGTCATTTTTTATTATTCAAAAATTTACAAGTCATCAAGAATAATAGCTTTGTTTATAATCCATCAACTGGTTTCATTTTTCATCATTTTTTACACTTAGAAAAAGTGCGCGAAATAAAATTACAAATAAAAAAAACAAAATTGTATTTTTATTAAAATGACTCCACTATTTTTATTTCAACATCTAAATATCATAAGCTTACAATAATCCATTATTACATAAGTTAACTGTAAGATAAATACAATTTAAAACATAATATTTTCTTAATGTCATTACAATGATGATTAAAAATTTATAAATTTTAGGAAGATGACCTAGATGATTTTAAAATCCGGAAGAGGAAAGAGAAATTTTGAACAAAAGTAAATAGCCCATGTAATTAAATTATAATGATAAAATAAAAAATTTCTTTTTTTTGGAAGACGGCAAGAAGAAAAAAACAAAACAGACTACGAATATTTTTTTATGTCCAAGGGAGATTCCACAAAGTTTCTCCATGGTACTGAGCAGGATGAATGATCCGCGAATGTCGGGGCAACGAACCCGACCTGAAAAGATTTCCGCTTGAAAGTCAAGGTATTCCTATGTCCCAGTTTAAAATCACTCTGGTTTATATGGCTTTCATTCGATTATATATTTTATTTCTGATATCTTAGCGTCAGTCTGGTTCCTGGGTTACCGGTCATTGGCACCCACCTACTACACGTAGCCTCGTAGTAAACCGGCTTTGCTGATTTTCAAATATTCAGTTAATGCAAACGCTAAGGCATCAGACTGTGTCTTTATATATACGTATTTATATAGATATATGTCGGGTGATGCGCAAAATTTATCGTCTTCACTTCTGAGCGATCAACGTTCATTCTTGCAGAGTCCATTAATCCACATAATTGATGATTATATACATTATCATATTTATTATAAATAACAAAATTAACGATTCGTCTGAAGATTTACCACTCAAGTCTCTCAACAAATAATTTTGCAGCATCATAATAATTATCTTAAAACTCATAACCGCGAGAACTGAGAATATGTTAAGTCAGAATAAATGTGCAGTGGTGTCAATGCCACAAAATTACCCAGGAGTTTTATTCCCCGGAACACCGGAACGGGAAATGTTATTGTACGTGGGAAATTTCTTGTTACAGTCTTCGAGATAACACAATTACATTTAAATTTATGAAAAACATCAAGAACAAATATTAAATAAAACATACTATAATATTATTTGATGCACAAATTAAAATTTCTTGAGTCAAGAAATTACTTTTAGTCCTAAAAAATTTTTCTTTTCGATTCATACTACAAAAAAATGGCATGCGCCAAGAAATCCTTATTTCCTGTGTTCATATAATAGAAAAAATTACAATAATCATCACAAAAGAATTGCTCTCAATGTATAATTCAGCATAAACGCCGTACGTTCATAATATACTCTCTCGATCCTATATACCGTTGACAATAATATTACGTAGATATAATCATGTATGATAAATAACAATTTTCATAATGTGTATATGTAATGCCGATAATCATCGGCTGTTACCTCAGCACAGCAGAAAATTGACTCTTACTTCCATTACCTACGGTGATCATCAGCTTAGACGTCATCAAAAATACCACCTTGAATTAGCTTTAGATAAGTGTCAGATAAATACACAAAACTGCCTTTCGATTTGGGTAATCCAAACAGCGCGCCATTTTCCAGACGTTCTATCGGATTTTTTGAAATATCAAGCAAATGTATACGTCCCATATTTTTCGCAGCGCCTTTCGTAATGTTTTTAATATTATTTGCGTTCAGAGAAAGCCGTCGCAAACGAGTAAGACCTTCGAATGCATCACCGTCAATTGTCTGCAACGAGTTATTTTTCAAGTGCAGTTCGTGGAGATAAGGAAGATTGAACGTTCCTCGAGGTATTGCTGATATTTTATTGCCATCAAGAGAAAGCGTAAATTTCGGTACACCCACGAAACTTCCAGACTCCAAAGACTCGATTTCGTTATAATCGAGATGAAGATCTCGCAGTGTGTCCGGTAATCCAACGAATGTATCCTTGGTAATTTTAGTGATGTTGTTCCAAGCTAAATTAAGATCTTTCAAGTTCTCTAATCCTCTTGCAAATCCACTTTTCAGATCACTGATCACATTACGGTAGAGATAAAGTGTTCTCAGATTAGCCGTATCTTGAAAAGCCCCTTCTTCAATATTTTTTAGTTTATTGTCTGTAAGGATGAGCACCTGAAGCGAAGTTAAGCCCCGCAGTGATTGACTTTTTAACTCAGTAATATTATTGTGCGCGAGGTTTAAATAAACTAAATTCCTCATGCTAACCATCGCGTTTTCTGGAATTTCTTCGATATGATTCTGCGAAATAATCATTTCTGTCAGTGTACTGGGTAGAGTCGAAGCGAAAGATAAACTCTTCAAACGATTTCCTATAATAAAGAAACCAGAAAGTCTAGTTTTTTCCAGAGCGCCATCTTCGATTTCTGTTATCAAATTATCTTTCAAATTAATAACTTTCAGATGATTATTATCAATTGTGTTATTTTCTAATTTCTCTATTTTATTTCCCGCCAAATTAACGAAAGCCAAACTCTCAGGAAGATCATTCAATAATGAAGGAGTGATTCTTGATATTTCATTCATGGTCAAGTCGATTGAATTGAAAGGAAATTTTTTGAGTTTGTACCAGCCGTTTTCAAACGCCCTTAGTCTCAAGTTTTGAAGCACTAAAGTACGTTGCTTGTAAATGATACCAGCACGACGGCACTCTGAGGATAAAGTTTCATTTTCCTGCAGTTCTTCAACAGATTTAACGACACCTTGGTCTGTTTTACAAACCTTGACTTGCAGATTATCATCAAGAACTAAACTGTCATCGTTATCATATTCGTTTCTCAAACTGGGGTTTTTATCAGTGCTTTCATCCAACACGATATTCAACAGTTCAGGGTCCACTGTCTCTCTGAGAAATGGATTTTCAAAAAGTACTGTTGATATGCTCCAAAATTCATTGCCCTCTGTTATAATGTCCGCAGATTTGGTCAGACCGAAAAAGAAGCTCTTCCGCAGATGCTTCAAGGGATTGTTGGAAATATTGAGTACTTTCAAATTACTGAGCCCCACAAAATTGTTTTCAAAATCATTGAATTTATTTCCAGCGAGGGACAAAACTTGTAGGCTTGTTAAATTAGCAAAAACGAACTCCGGCAGCTCTTGGAGATAGTTATTAGCAAGACTGAGAGATTTTATGTTGACAAGCTCATCAAAGGCATTTTTTTGAACCGACTGCAGCCCGAGGTTGGATAAATCAACATCGCTGGCCAGTGGTTCTGTCAACGGCTTGACGTTCTTCAGGATTCCGTTGTCAATGTCTAGATGATAATGCTGAGGTCTGAGCACTAGGGCTCGAGTGTTGGCCCCGAGGACAATTCCCAGAAGCAGAATAATCCGCCACATTTCCAGCTGTCGTTTCATCGTTATCCACAGTGACGTCTGAAACAGTCTAGAGAAAAGCGTAAGAGCATCAAGATTGGATCCAACGAATGATGCAACTGACCGTTAGGTCTACCGTGGCAATGAACCCGCTTAAAAATTATCTACGGCGTGGGTAGTGTCTTTCTTACCTTATGATGTGAATCCTGTCGTGAAGTCTAATGTTAAAAATAAAGGAAGCTCGAGCCGATAGACAAAGACTGCAATCACTGGCTCTATCACGAGCGGTATATACCGGAGCCAACTTGTAGTTTACTGATGCGAGCACGAGCAGAGACTGTTCGAAGGTGGTCGAATGCTAGGCAATAAGTACTCGATCCTTCAGAATTTTATGAGATCCAGCAAACAGGTCCACCAGTTAACCTTCAACATCATTCCTTTTTAAGTATTCCACGACCTCTTGTCGTCATTTGCATTTAATAAACTTCTGGCCAATTCCCAGCACGAGGACTGTGTCAATTACTTGGTCAATGGAATAAATTACTGACCGGTATTGATTATAAATAATGTCCCATACAATTTATAGTTTACAGTTCTCATACAAGTACTTAAATGTTTCCGGCATATCATCCTTAAGACGCTCGGTTAATTCTCACACTGCAACTACGGTTCTTAACTGCTTGTAGACAATTGTCAATTTAAATTATTGACAGGCGTCAAATGTCTTTACGAAAATAACATTTTTATTTGAACATCGATTCTACACTGTTAAAAGAGCGGTGTAAAAAAAATTCCACGCAAATTTAAAAAAAAATGATAAATTGTAAAAAACAAAATATTTTTAAAATTACACTTGTAGCTTTTTAAATTTTCTACATGTGCATATTTTTAGTTTTCATTTTTTTGTAATTGATATGTTGAAAAAAAATCAAAAAATTACTAATTGTCTATTAAATCCAGGGTCATAAAATTTAATGAGTATCTAGAGGAAATTTCAATTTTGCTATGTACTTATTTAAATAATTATCTATGTTATAAGTAATTTATTTAAAATTACACAATTTTACGCCCAGTATTTCAATCACCAATAATTTAATTAATTAATAAAACTACTGTCTAACTGTAAAATAATTTAACACTAAAAATTTTAACACACACCACCTGAACTTACCCCGTTTTGTTTTACAGTTCAAATACTTGTGAAAATGTCACGTGAAATTATTGACAGACGTCAAAATGACATTTTCATTTGAACATCGATTCTTCTTATCATTACCGGGTATTCTGTTCTGAACAATATATATGAATGATGTATACATGTATATATATACTTTCCTCTATTTGTGGATACATTAATTTATCTTTCTTATGTGTTAATTATCGCGTCGCAGTAGCAGCCCAAGGTGAAAGGAAAGAAGACATAAAAAAATAAGGAAGCGACTGCGTCGTATGTAGAGTAAAATTGCATCGGCAGTGCGGAAGAGAATGATAGAGAAAAGTAGTAAGTTGATGTATAGTAGTAGTAACGGGGCCGATCGCCGGCGAGAGCCTCGTTTTTAGCGGGAACCAAGTAGGAGTTTGCATCAACAGGAGGTGGAGAACGATGCGGAACCGCAGTCGCACATTGACCAGCCAACCTGGCGGACATAACTGTCATTAATCCTGTCTTGATAGTCAAGGTAAACCAAAACCAAAATCTCGATCTACAATTTTTATTATCAAATATTTGTGTTAACATTTTTGAAAATAGTGAAAGAAAATACGTTAAGTCATGCAACGTCCGCGTCGCGCAGTCAATAAACTGATTGGTCAGTTGATTCTGAAGCTTGTGAGATACAAAACATTGGATGATAATCTCTGATAAGTCAACGAGCTGTCGTTAGGAGTGACCGAGGACAAGAACAAAAACAAGAAGAGAAAGAGGAAGAGGAAGAAGAAGGAAACAAGGAAAAAATAGTAAACCACGAATGATTAGTTGATCATAGTAAAAGAACCGGTATAAACGCTCTAACCACGTGAAAAACATATCTCATCTCATGCAAACTAATTGTTTAATCGACTGACATGCCAACACGGACATTTAACTTTCCAGTGTATATTTAAACCAACTAGTTACAATAAACTTTGTTTTATTTTCAAAGTAATTGTGTTGCGAATTTTTGAAAATATATTGTGTTCATAATGATCGTCAAAGACAACATGTGGAGACAGAGACGTCTGACGGTACCAAAGAGGTAAGTGAAATTGAATGAAAAATTTGTTTAATAAGGCAGATTTCACAGGAAATTTGTCAAGGAGATTCTAAAAATATAATCAGTTCAAAAATTTATGGATAACTTTTGAAAAATTGCGCGGGGTGAAAAATTTGATCTATTTCTGTTCAATTTTACTTTTCATTTGTATTTAATTAACGAGTTCTGCGCGTACTTATTCTTGTTTAGACTATTTTCAAACCCTGGTCAATTTGATGTGATTTTAGTCTAACTAGACTATATTTGGACTAATTGGTCTGTAATTGAATTAGATGATCTATTTTTGAATTTTTGTTAAAGACTTAAGCTGTTTTTGAACTAAAGAGACTCAAAAATGGACTAAAAAAATTAATAGGTAGAAGAAGTATAATTTTGGTCAGGATAATAAAAGAAGGCAAAATATTTTGAGTAAAAATTCTGAGTTTGCCGAAAAATTATTGAAGACAGTCTGAGAATACAAATAAAAAATAAAAATAATTAAAATTTTCATTTGATTTAAAACAGATCAAATTTTTCAACCCGGGGCTCGGTTTCAAATTATTGGTCTGATTTTGGTCACCTGTAGACCAAAATCAGTATTCTCAAAATATTTTACTTTCTTTTGTTATCCAGAACACAATGAGACTTACTGCCTATTATTTTTATTAGTCTGTTTTTGATCGTCTTTAGATAAAAAATTTTTATAAAAATTTAAAGACAGGCCAATTAGTCCAAATACAATCTAGTGAGGCTAAGATCAAATTTTTCGACCCGGGTGTGGGACTAAAAATCTGTGTTTGTATACAAGATATATATTATAACACATCGCGTTACAAAAAGTAGATCACACTGAAATTTTATAGACTAGTTTTCTTGAGGAATCTCCTGATAAAAATTCGCACACATGATCAGTAAACTTGTTTTGAAAAAGTGGTCGTTTAAAAATTTAAAAATAACGAGAATTTAAACTTCTATAAACCGTGAGAAATTTTTGTGCTGAAAAAATGAATTCATTAATAATTTCAAACTTCTTTTTATAATTTTGAAAAATTTTATGAGAATTTCAAGTAATTTTACAACTGATGTAGATTAGTAAGACCGGGATCATAACTTTTATAACTTTTATAGTTTCAGCTGAAATTTTTTTCACGTATCATCAGTCATTTCATACACAAATTGTGGTATCCGAATAACTTTTTAATAATATATGAAGATATAACTCATTTCTACAAAAAAAAGTTTAGAGCTTGTAGACTTGAACTTAAATTTATTTTCTTTGCCTCTTTTTTTCGAATTTAATGAGGTTTTAATGTTAATTTATCTGAATAATTATTCGGGTAATTAATCGCAAGAATTTCACACTTTAATTTGTTTTTATAAATTAATTTTTTTTGAGAAATTCACCTTCGGGCTAGATAATTTTTTTTGTAATAATAAACTGCCTTTCTCTAAATCATTTATTTTTTTCAGCATCAATTTCACCTTCTTCACTTTTAAACGTGGAATAATTTATTCCGATGTAATAGTCTAATTTTAAATCGCACTTACCTTCTTTCACCTGTCATTTTTATAGTGAATGAGAAACGCAATATTTTATAATATAAAAAATTATAAATTGTGTACTTAATGTAGATACGAACAATTAGACTGACATTTTTTAATTAAAAAGCATGTAATAACAGAATAAACATTCACGCCTAATGGAAGCGGGTCACTCGTAAAGTTATTGTCACCTCATGGCAATTATAAATGCACTGTTTAATCGTCTAATTGTATAAATTCATGCTAACAAACTTTTTTAAACTTGTTTTTTAAATAAATATACATATTTTTTAATTATACGTATATTTTTTTAAATTTTTATTTCGATTTTAAAATTGTGAGTATATAATTAACAACTTAATATTACGACTTAAGTTTTTTATAATTATATTAATTACATTAATTATGAAAAGCCAAGCATAATTTTTAAAAAATTAATTACTAAATATTATAGATATTTTTATAAAGATGCTGGTTCATAAAACCCGCGAAATATTAACAAGAAATAAATTTTTTATCGATTTGAATCAATTGTCCCTCGTGATAAAAATTTATATTAAAAGTATATGTTAAAATATAAAAAATATTTTTTGTATAAAAAAATCTATAAGTATATATAAAAAGTATATTTTTAATAGCTGAGTTTTAGCCGATTTTCATATATATTTTATATATTTTAAATGTAACTTAAATATATTAAAAATATATCTTAAAATATATGAAAAGTACATGTATGAAAACATATTCCATACATTTAAAATTATGAAAAAAAATAAATATCAGTATAATGATATAAAAAAAATATATTTCAAATATATAAAAAATATATCGTTAGTTAAATTAAAATATATTTTAAATATTTTCATAATTATATTTCATATATATTTGAAATATATTGTTGATTTTTTTCTTATATTTTACATATTCTAAGATATATTTTTAATATATTTAAAATACATACGAAAATCGGCCAAAAGTTAGCTATTAAAAATATACTTCTCATATATTTACTTGCATTATTTATTACATATATACTTAATATATATTTCTAATATATTTTTTATAAATTTTTTTTACGCATGCCTAATTATTCACAAATCATACCGATCAAAATAAGTATAAATAAATATTTTCACACACATATATATATATATATATATATTGAAACCAAACAAATAAAATAATATATACGCATATATTATTTTTGTCTTACAATATTTTACTTGGTTTTATAGGACTAGCGAACTGGTTGCCCTGGTTGCTCTATCCAGTACATTGTTCCTCTTCCTTCACACACGAGATCTGCATTCTCGCCTACGTGAGATGGAAGTGCGATTACAGCCCGGCGAGAACGAGATCTCAGGAAACCCACCGTCATCAGGTAATAGGCTGCTTTTTTTTTTTATTTATTAACAACATTAACTATTATCCAATAGTACCTTCAAAGTAAGCTTAACTTCAAAATTATGATTACATAAGTGGAAAATAATAAAACAAACGTAACCAATAACGATGATTTCTCACAAGATGTGAAGACAGGGAACTTTTTATTTATAACGCAGAAACATATCAAGTGAAGCAGAACGAAAACGTATGCAAAGTAGTTTGCGTTTACATACGCACTAGATCTCTGGAATTCTTCATGGAACTTTAAGTACATACGTGAATGTACGTGAGTTAGTTGGTTTCCTTGTGCCTCGTTTCCGTCAAGGATTTCGAAGAAACTTAAACTCACCAGCCAGAAGATGAACCATGCACTGAATTCGTAACGGTTAAATGCCAAGTTGACGTTGATTTGCGTGCGATGCACAACCCTCGCTAATTAGTCGATTTAGTTCTTTCTCTTTAGTGTCGAGCTGGTTAATCACTTTTATTTCCTACTCCATTGGCGAGTTAACTTTGGATCAATTAAATGATTGTCGCGTATATAATTTAAATTGCAATTTATACATGTCAGTCATTAATCATTGTTCAAAAGAAGTATTAAAAAAATTATGTACTCTAATAATGTTTATGCCAAGTCATAAAACATTAGTAGGAATAATAATAATAATAATAAGCTTATATATTTATAACTGAGGGATAATAATTTCTCAGTGCGGGAGTTACGCTCCATGCCGGGTTTTTATTTAAAATAAGAAGTATTAAATAAAATATAAATTGAACATAACAAAATGAAAAAGAGATTAATGTACGGAGCTATTCTCAGCCATGTCGTGTATAGAGTAATGCTGATGAAAACCAGGCAAAGTGAAAGGTCTAGAGCGCGCCCGTGAAATTATTATTGACGTTAATGTTGCAGCAAAGCAAGTTTAATGGGTTCTCGCCCGAGATTTATCAACGCTTGTGATAATTACAATGTTGGAAAGCGTACTGAAGAACAGCAAAAAAGGATTCACTTCTTGAGAATTAGAATAAAATAATCAAGTTTATTAATATGTACGACTATAAGTTTATTTTTAAATTTATAAATATTGTAAACTTAAACCTAGTGCAATTCCGCAATTTCACTGTCTGGAGGATTTAAATTTTATTTGTACTAAGTAATTTTTATTGTTTGAGTAGGGCGATAAATATAAACTGCGGTAGTAAACTTAAATATAGAATTTAGTGAAATTTACTATCCAATATAGTAAATTTTAATATATTAGAGCAGAATTAAATTTTTATTAGTTCTTCAGCTTTATTATTATTATTGTTATTAATTATGGCATGTGTATTGTGTTGGTGACGATTTTTATATGAATAAATATAAGTTGACTTGGCTGAGATTCAAACCCTGATCTCCCGCGTGCGAATTCTGTGAGCAGTCTGTCGGTCCAGTGTCTTTTAAACGAAGATCCCTGGAGTTGCAAAGCATATTAAATAATTTTCGTATTTGCGTAAAGAAAAAAGTGTGTTAAAAATTTTGTGTTAAAGATTTAACATTTTAGTGTGTTAATTTAACATATAATTAGACAGTACAAAATTTTCGTATTTAGGTAAAGAAAAAAGTGTGTTAAAAATTTTGTGTTAAACATTTAACACTTTTGTGTTAACACACTGCTTTTGTGTTGTTTGATCAGTTTATTTTTAACACAAAAAAATGTTAATTGAAACAAAAGTAACATTTACTGTGTTACTTTCCAAACAAGTGTTAACACTTTTAAAATGTAACTTTAATATAGAGCGCGTGTTAATTCATTAAAATAACACTAAGGATGTGTTAAATTTACCGTAGTCACTTGTTAAGCTTAACATAAATTTTTATGAGTCTCAAAATAACACAAATAAAAGTGTTAAATTAACACTTTTTGTGTTGCAGATAACATTTTAAAGTGTTAACGTTTCAAAGCCGGTAGCAGAGAATGTTAACATTTTTGTGTGTTAATTTAACACACTGCTTTTGTGTTGTTTGATCAGTTTATTTTTAACACAAAAAAATGTTAATTGAAACAAAAGTAACATTTACTGTGTTACTTTCCAAACAAGTGTTAACACTTTTAAAATGTAACTTTAACATACAGCGTGTTAATTCATTAAAGTAACACGAAGAATGTGTTAAATTTACCGTAGTCACTTGTTAAACTTAACATAAATTTTTATGAGTCTCAAAATAACACAAATAAAAGTGTTAAATTAACACTTCGTGTGTTGCAGATAACATTTTAATGTGTTAAAGTTTCAGAACCGGTAACAGAGAATGTTAACATTTCGTATTATTTTTTTTTAACACGAAAAATGTTAAAACAACATAAAAATTTGTGTTAAATGTTGTTTTAACACTCAGTTTTTTGTTAATTTTCACAAAATTTTTTTTACTGTGTACAGATTGTAATTTTTATATACTGTAGAGTATTAAATGCATATTTTTAGTTAATTTTTATCTTTTTACAGTGTAAAAATTGTTAAATCGTACAACGAAATGTAATAAGTTAAGTTTAGTAATAATTTACTTTTTATAAAAATCGCAGCTCTATTCATAAAAAATGCAAATGAATTAGAATTAAAAGTAATAATACAGCAGTTTCTCAGACAAACATGCAGTAGTAATTAACGTTTTGCGATTTTCACCATTCACTTAGTAATAAAGAGTAAAACTAATACACTTATTAATTTCTATTAGTACTTCTTACTAAAATATATTAAATATAATATTTTCGAGACCCGTTTTCTCCAAGTCTAAACCAAAGTAAAATACACGAATGAAATTAATCAGTTGTAAATAATTTTAATTGAAAAATTCCTGGAGCAAGAAACCATGGTCTATTGGCTAGGAAAATATCTGTAAGTCTAATGCCCATGACCCTTTATCTCCAACGACTATAACCCAAGAAGAAGACAGATGTAAACGGCTACTTTAACGTCGGAGGATAATCAAAAACTCTTGTGATTAGACTCCGGGTTGTAAGCAAGATTATAATAATAAAAGTAATTGTTTGTGGATGGAATTTCTTTAAAGTATTTAAACCGCACAGAGTAAAGAAAGAGGTAATAGATAAAAGTGTGCGTGAGTGCATGCGTGTCAACACAATCCTAGTGCCTTGTTTAAGGCACAACACGCACTAGTCGGAGGTCGAATGGGTATGGTGCATAAGGGGCAACGGTTCTTGCTTATGCTGTATTCTGCTGGTGAACGTGATCCTCGATGGTGAAGGGATATAAGAGTCAAGTCTTGAAAGTACATTATGGCCAGCATTATTGAATATAGTAAAAGAGTATGCGGAAATACATGAGCCAAAGGCGTTTATATATATATATATATATATATATATATATATATATGCCTCATATTTTCGAGCGAGTTATCGTAAATGATCGGTATCGAGACCACAATATATACATGATAGTATTCCCAAGTAGTATTTTTATTTATTGTCTTGATGCCTTCTTTTATATCGCTTCCCACGGAATTAATTATCCTCGGGTGTATTAATACGGTTATATAAATTCAGGTTACTACCGAGTGCTCGACAATTCTTTATAGAAAAGAAAAACTATGGAAAATGGGTCAAGCTGAGACAATATATTGTTAAGAATAAGGATATAGTGATTTATTAATTGCGTTCTCGATTGAAGATGATAGAAGTAGAGTTTTATTTATAGAGTTCTTCAGATCTTTTGCCGGAAAAATGATTGGATGGCGAGAAAAAATTGTTAGTTGTAACTGTATTCTTACTCGAATTAAAGTGATAGTTGAATAATTAAAAGTAATTTAAAATTTGAATAGTTAGCAAATTTTTCAATTATTAGCAAGCTTTTCATTTTTAAATATTTCAACAGTGTCTGAAATGATTTGAATATGCACATTTTTTGGCGCGAAAAATTTAAACTCGTCCCAGGAAAATTTTACTGGCGCAAAGAAATTCTTTTTTTCTGTGAAAGAAGTATAACCCTCGAGTAAAACACTTCTAGATTCACAGTGTAGATATAAGCTGTAAAACCAGCCGTAATTTTTTGAACTGCTTGAAAAATTATGTCAAAATTTTCTAAAAGTTGCATAATTAAGACAATCACGATAATTAGGTTTCTAAAAGAAATCTGCAGAAGGCAAATTATCTTATTCTTGTTATTTTTCATCAGTTCTGTAATCGTCATAAATAATTATCATAACGAGTAAGTTTTTTTGTTGCGGCAAAAATATGTGTACTGTAAAAAATCGTGAGCGAATTCGAAGGTAATATATTTTTGTACTCCTTCACTCGGAGTTCCGGTGTTTGAAAAAATACTTCGCATATGAATAAGGAATTTTTTCCAAGGAAGAGACAGATTTTACTTTAAGCATCCATTCTATGCTTGATTTTATTCACTTGAAATTAAATTTTTATTATGTCTGAGATCGAACCTCTAACTTTCAAACCGTGAGTAATATGTACCGATTATCCTAATAACTGATCTACTATCAGACAAGCTTACAGTGGATTTGCAATCAGCTCAGCAAGAACGTGATCTCTATAAAACCTTAGGCCTACAGCGTTATTTCATGGACAAATCGTAGATCGATTTCACACTAGACTGCCAGAGTCGGTCAAGATTGGTGGAAGACTCAGATGCCGGAAACTAATCTGTTGCGCTTCGTCAGAAATCGCTCTTAAAGTAAATAAAAATGAGCAAAGACGTTTCTAGAGAGAAAGATGAAAGTCTAAGTCGATTGGCGGGTCCGTTCCGAACAATTAAACGACAAGATCGAGACGTTACCATCAGGAAGAAATAATCACCGGCCGACAAACCGCAAAAGTATCGTCCTGCAACATACTACACAAGTGCACTTTCTCAAGTTCTGGGTCAACAGGTCCATCAATCCGGCCTAAAGTCAATCAGGAAGTGGCTATTTATTCAAAGTTTATTGAAATAAAGTTAATTCCAAATAAAAAAAGCTAAAGTTTTGTTTTAAAATTACAGCGAACGCGTACACTTTCTCTACCAGTGCGTGAAGATCCTACATAAGTTTATATCATCAACAAATTACAGTCTTGTGTGTATTATAAAATTTTATTTCGAAGAAATCATAAAGTGTAAGCCTTTAAGTGAAGGTTTATTTGCTTGGAAAAATATTATAGAAGAAAAACGGCTTCGTAAAAGCTGCTGTGTCTTAAGTATAACAATTTATACTGTCACGTCTCGTTTACAACGAGAAATTGTTATGAGTAAACTCATCAACTAAAGAATAAGGCGTGAGAATTATTACTCTACCTTGTAATTGTATATACACTATATTCCTTTTTATGACCATTTATTGTAACATTGCTGTCTTAAATTTTCAAATACAATTCATCTTTACAACACTGTAAAAAGAGCGGTGTTAAAATTAAATAACACTGATGTGTGGTGTTAAAATATCAGTGTTAAATCGGTGTGAAAAAATCTCGTTTAGAAATCCAACATAGATCTCGATATAGATTCTCTCATGGGTTCTTATGGGAATTCACACCATGCCAAATTTAAAGAAGAATCTACAATGGGTTCCCATGTGGATTTTTACTTCGATTTCTTATGGGAATCTACACTGAAAAATTCCCATTAAATTTTACTATGGGTGCATTGTAACACCGGACCATAAGAAAACTGGTACAAAATTTACAAGTGTCCCATAGTAAACATATGCGCAGACGACACGATTGGGGCCTATGCGCATACATTTACTATGGGACACTGGTAAATTTTGTACCAGTGATTCTTATATAAATCCATAAACTCTTATATTAATTTCTATGGATTGTTACATAAATCTATATTTTCTTATATAGATTCTTATGGGTTTTCAATGAAAACTCATAGATTTCTTTAATACCGGGAAATTTAACACCAGTAAGGAATACTTACACCAAATTTAACACCTACACCGTCTGAACTTACCCTGGTTTTTTTTACAGTGTATATTTTATCACCATAAATTTTTTTTGTGTTCCAGATGAAGAAATTCAATCAACAACAGCGACGCAGTCTCTCCAAAGCTCTAGATATTCTACTGTTAAACTGGTAAATGAAATTCACTATTATTCAATACGAGTACATAAATAACGTATGTGCGAAGCAATGAAAGAGTGGTCGTTAAATGATACTGAATATACACTTATGTAAATGGATCTATAAATGTCGGTCAATGTAACAGAATATTTATGATCGAGTAATTGTAGATGATCTTAATGAAATTGAGAAACTGCATGAAAGTATAATATTGGAGTTCGATCATAAAATTAAATTTTTTAGTAAACTATTCGATTAGCGCTTAAGTATATTCATCATGCTACTTATTTTTTTGAAGAATTCCTTTACGCGCACGATTAATACCGTTTTGATTGCTGTGCTCGATAGTTTAAAATGTGATAGCAGCGTTTAAATTATCGATTTTGCATTCCAAAAATTATACATGATAAATTAACATACAATTACACTATAAAAAATTTTTCGTATTTAGATAAAGAAAAAAGTCTGTGTTAAAAATTTTGTGTTAAATATTTAACACTTTTGTGTGTTAATTTAACATACAAATACACTGTAAAAAATTTTCGTATTTGGGTAAAGAAAAAAGTCTGTGTTAAACATTATGTGTTAAATATTTAACACTTTTGTGTGTTAATTTAACATACAAATACACTGTAAAAAATTTTCGTATTTGGGTAAAGAAAAAAGTCTGTGTTAAACATTTTGTGTTAAATATTTAACAATTTTGTGTGTTAATTTAACATACAATTACACAGTGGAAAAATTTTCGTATTTGTGTAAAGAAAAAAATCTGTGTTAAAAATTTTATGTTAAATATTTAACACTTTTGTGTGTTAATTTAACACACTGCTTTTGTGTTACTTTCCAAACAAGTGTTAACACTTTTAAAATGTAACTTTAACATACAGCGTGTTAATTAATTAAAGTAACACTAAGAATGTGTTAAATTTACCGTAGTCACTTGTTAAACTTATAATAAATTTTTATGAGTCTCAAAATAACACAAATAAAAGTGTTAAATTAACACTTCGTGTGTTGCAGATAACATTTTAATGTGTTAACGTTTCAAAGCCTGTAGCAGAGAATGTTAACAATTTTGTGTGTTAATTTAACACACTGCTTTTGTGTTGTTTGATCAGTTCATTTTTAACACAAAAAAATGTTAATTGAAACAAAAGTAACATTTACTGTGTTACTTTCCAAAGTGTTAATACTTTTAAAATGTAACTTTAACATACAGCGTGTTAATTTATTAAAGTAACACGAAGAATGTGTTAAAATTACCGTAGTCACTTGTTAAGCTTAACATAAATTTTTATGAGTCTCAAAATAACACAAATAAAAGTGTTAAATTAACACTTCGTGTGTTGCAGATAACATTTTAATGTGTTAACGTTTCAAAGCCGGTAGCAGAGAATGTTAACATTTTTGTGTGTTAATTTAACACACTGATTTTGTGTTGTTTGATCATATAATAACTTTCCATATTTACCTAAAAATTGTGTAAATTTATCACTTTTTTAGAAGCTTCTGAAACCACAAAGAATTTTTTTACAAACCAAAAGAAGTGAAGCCCTACTTTTACATAATTACCCAAAACAATTATTGTACAATCATGATTATAATCATGCTCATGCATTTCACCTACTGTTAATAATGTTTATTTAAATACCTGTATGCACATCATTATATACGCGCTTTTTTCTCTTATAGTAAACCTAACAACCGGCCTGTGAACCTGTTCTTTGAATTATTGTTAAAAAAAATTACGGTCAATAGCTCAGCAAATGAACCGCAATAAAAAATTTATGGCACAGTTTGCAATAAATATCCGGATTTTAAATCTTGTATTTCAAGTTATGTATTTACTTTTAAATAAACATTTAACATTTATGGAGGCAAATAAAATTAGATATTGCGTCATATCTCACCATAATTTTTCAACACATTAATACAAATATCCTAACGAGAGGGAGCTTGAAATACCTTCATATCTACTCTCGTATATTTTTTCTCTCTGAACGTACCTCGTGCAGAACAATCTCTCATGCCATCGAGATATATCCAGGTCGAATCGTCTGCTCGTTAACTAACACAGAAAAATTGCACACAATTACATACAGGCGTATGTATGCACTGCAAAGTTTTGAAAAATCCCCCCCCCCCCTTCAGCTAAATTTTTGAAATACAGAGCTGAAATTTTTTGAGGATTTTCTACTTTAATTAAAGTAACTTTTGACATGTACTTAATAAAAAAAAAATTTCTGACAGTCTAATTTACATATTATATATATTCATATATTGATTTGTTTGTATGGATATAATTTTAGTACGATCATCTCGAACCATTGGATTTAAATGCGCTAAATAATACAAAACGAGCTGACAAACACGTTCTCTTCTTCAATCGCGTACCAAAAGTTGGATCCCAAACGTTCATGCAATTGCTAAGAAGGCTTTCCGTGAGAAATAACTTTGCATTCAACAGAGATCAAGTGCAACGTGTCGAAACTATCAGACTTGCACCTTATGAGCAGGTATACAATCACGGCAGTACAGCAGATAAATATTAAGTATGGTAAAAAAAAAGTTAAGTAATTATAAACTTTTATTTATACAGCGGCAGCTTGTAAGACTAGTTAGCAGCTACAACGAACCATCCGTCTACGTGAAACACGTTTGCTTCACAAACTTTACTGAGTGAGTATCTCTAATATCTTGAGTCTATAACGTTTATATGAAAATTATACTTATCCTCTGCTAATATGTCTATTTCTTTGTTCATTTAATAGGTTCAATCTTCCTCAGCCAATTTATATGAATGTTGTTAGGGATCCGGTTGAACGAGTAATATCTTGGTATTACTACGTACGCGCGCCTTGGTACTACGTCGAGAGAAAACAAATCTTTCCAGATTTGCCGCTGCCTGATCCTGAATGGCTGAAGAAGGACTTTGAGAGCTGTGTCTTGAATGGAGATCGCGAATGCCGGTATATTGAAGGGGAGTATCATGAAGGCATAGGCGATCACAGACGACAAACTTTATTTTTTTGTGGCCACAGTGAAAAGTGCATGTAAGTATAAGGAAATATATGCTGCTGTTATACTGTAGAAAATTAGGAGTGATTATGGATTTTATTTCAATCTGATATTCACTCCGTGACTCGGAGTGTAGGAGATTAAAAAAAAATTACTCTGCATGTGGAGTCAATAAAGAGTTTCTTTTTTCAATGGAGTGATTTCAGAGTGATGTGATTTTATTTAAATCCGCATTCACTCCAAGGGGAATAAATAGACAGTCATCTGCTCTACATTTACTCCGCTAATTTTTTACAGTATACCGAAATTATGTTGAAATTATTTTAGAAAATTTAACAAGTAAAATTAGAGACCCAATACCTGATCAGGGAACTAGTACCCGATCACTCAGGTATTTGTATATCTGTGTTTACTAGGTCTTTTGGTGTTGGATTCTCTATACAAAAATCAATCTTTATTCTTATATATATTTTATTTAATATTTCTCTTTTACTAAATGTTCTGTTCGAAATATTATTTTGAACAGTGTTGCATTTAAGTCGTAGTACAAATATATTATTTAGTTTAGTTCAAAATATGTATATGTTTACTTAAGGAAAAGAAAGCTAGCATGGATCAAATTTTATGACCTTAGGTACTTGGGTCGATGAGAGATTGAGGCCCATGTTCCGAGTAAATGCAAGGCAATATGTTTTTCTTTCATTTGCACACATGTATATATATTTTGAACTTAGAGATCTTTGTTATATATAAAAGGAGGAGAGGTTGTTGGACCTCAGTGTTAAAATTATTAAAAGAATAAGTTATAGTCTAAGCTAAATCTCTTAAGAGTAAAGACAGCCTAGAGCGCGAATATTTTTAATAAAAGAAATAATTTTGATTTGTTTGACCAAGTATTGTTTCATTCACAATAAACCATACCTGAATTCCCAACATTTGGTAACCGACCTAATGAACTTTGAAAATTGATTTTTTGTAAATTTGAACTTTGGTAGATTTGAACTTACCTTTTTTCTCAAGTTTTGTAAATTTTAACATTGGAAAATTTGAATATTTTATATTTCCACGCACACAAAACCTGAGAAAAAAGGTAAGTTCAAATCGTCAAAGTTCAAATTTACAAAAGTTCAAATTGTCAACGTTCAAAGTGTAAAAGTTCAAATTTTCGAAGTTCTTTAGGTATGGAACCGTTTGTTGTAAAGTTTTCTGACCAAGAGAAATTCTTGACTTTGTTCCTGAAAACGTTTGTCTTCCAAAATATTTTCATGACTCGATAACTTTATTTTCTGTACACGGAAAGAAAAACATGGGAATTTTTCCCATTTTACTTAAGAGTAATTCCCATGTTGACATGGCAAATTTTGCTTTATCGACATGGTAGATTTTACCAAGGAAAAATGGAAATATAACCATATTTTATAGGAATTTCACCCATATATTATAGGAATATCTTCCATGTTGCCATTGCAAAAATTTCCATGCAACATAGCAATTTTTCCTATGTGGACATGGGAATTTTCCCCATGGCAACATGGATATTTTTACCACGTCAGTATAGGAATTTTGTTCATGTTACTGGAGTAATTTTTTCCTTGTCAACATGGGAAAAATACCCATGTCAACTTTGAAGAAATTACTCCAGTAACATGGGAAAAATTCCTATACTGACATGGTAAAAATATCCATGTTGGCATGAGAAAAATTCCCATGTCAACATAGGAAAAATTACTATGTTGCATGGGAAAAACCCACAAGAAGATAAAATCACTAAAGTACCAAATATTTTGGTCATTTTGATCATTTAAGCTTTGAAGCGATAGAATAGGGATATGTGAAGGTATTACCGTTTACGAAAATAGAATTTCAAAGTTTCCGAAAAAATTTTGTGTAATTTAATAAAAATTTTTTTGTAGCACCTACGAATTAATCAATTTTGATTGTACTTAACAAACTACAAATTAAAAGCAGATGAACTTCGAACAGATTACATCCAAGAGCTATAAAATATTTTTACTATCATCGTACTTCACTTTAATTAAAAAGGTGCCATAATTATTAATGTTCTGCAAGTACATTCTTTTTTAATTCATACATTTGACTTGCATTCAACTTGCCATTAAATACGGCTTGTAAATCAACGAATGACCCATATTTAATGTTATGAAAATTTGAAACCATCAGTTTACATATATATTACTTTTATATACATGGTTTTTCTACTTTGTTAACATGGAAATTTTTCCCATGTTAACATGGGAAATTTTTTCATGTTGACATAGGAACAAATCCAATGTTAACATAGGAACGATTCCAATGTTAACATGGGAGTTTTTCCCATGTTGAGATGGGAATTTTTCCCATGTTAACATTGGAATTATTCCTATGTAACATAGTTATTTTTTCAATGTTGATATAGGAAAATTTCCATTGTCAATATAGGAATAATTCCTATGTTACAAAGCAAAATTTACCATGTATCACAGCAACAATTCACATGTTAGCATAGTAAAATTTACAATGTCAACAAAGGAATTTTCCCCATGTAAAATTGGAAAAATTTCCATTTTTTTCTTTCCGTGTACAAAAGATATAAACACAGTAATTTTAAATTTCCGATAGCACTTTTTACTTTTATCAAAAGTATAAATTATCAAATCCATTAGCGGTTTCGGTTTACTTTCCACATTGTAATTTTTGCCCATTATTTTTATTCGATTATGATATTATTTATTTATTTAATAAAAAGAAAATAAAAGTATGTATTTTGTTCCAATGAAATTAATATCTGAATCTGTCTGTAGTTTACGATAGACAATTTTTCTGTATAATTATAAAGTAGATGTGAAAATAAATATAAGAATAAATTAATTGAAATTAAAAACCTATAGAGAGTTGACATAGAAATAACAGGTGTTTAAATAAAATAACAATATACTTTCGCAAAGATCAATCTCGCCGTAATTATAGATCACGAATAATTGATTCATTATTAAATTAAAATTTTAATTATTTACAAGTAACTATTAGAGAACAATGAGTAATAATGAACGAGGAGAAAAATAGACCAAGCATTTATAACAGTAAATTTTCAGGCCATTTAACACGGCTGGTGCATTAGAAAGAGCCAAGTTGTCAGTAGAAAAACATTATGCTGTCGTCGGAGTACTGGAAGACGTTAATACCACTCTCACTGTCCTTGAAAATTACATTCCTCAGTTCTTCGAGGGTGCGACTGAACTTTATTGGGGTAAAAAAGTTTATTTAATTATATTACCGTTATATTACGCCGGTAAAAAATATAATAATAATTATTTATTTTTGTATTTCATTACAGATGAAATGAATTCATTTAAAAAAATTAATCGAAATTCATTCAAACCTCCAGTAAGTGAAGAAATAAAAGATATGGTACGAAAAAACTTCACAAGAGAGATTGAATTTTATCAGTTTTGCAGACAGCGATTACACAGACAGCTAAGAGCTTTGAAATTATCTGCAACCAATGACGCTAATAGCTTGTAAATATTTTTAATATATACATACATATATTTATATACATGTACACTGTAAAAAATCTGGAGTGAGTTCGGATTTTATTTCAATCTTCGGAGTTCTGGAGTTTAAAAAAACTCTACAGAATAAGTGATCTAGAGTTTATTAAAACTCGCAGATACTCCGAACCGGAGTTCAAAAATTATAAAAAATTCCCCTTCGGAGTGAATTTTACTCCAAGGGAATTAAATAAATACAGTCATTCACGCCGTATTTACTCCGTCACTCAAAATTTGAAAGAAATGACTGCATACGGAGTAAATAAGGAGTTTGTTTTTTTAACGGAGTGATCTGGATTTTATTTCCATCTGTATTTACTCCGCTTAGGAGTAAATTTCACTCCGAAAATTAAATAAATAAACAATAATCCGCTGTGCATTTACTCTGGATTTACTCCACAAATTGTTTACAGTGTATATATAGACATATATATATTGAAAGAAAGAGAAAAAGCGAGAATTTTAATCGTAATTAAAAAAGTTGATAACAAAAAATTATGAAATAAATTGATATTTGTTCGTCCATGTGATATATATAAAGACTATTTTTTTAGATTAATATATTATCAATTTATATAATTATCATCAGCAAATAAGATATTGAATGAATAAATGATAATGTGTATTATTAATTATCAGTTTACTCTAAATATTAATTAATCAATAAATGCATAACTCAATAAAAGTCACCAGAGTGAACTTTACAATTTATGAAAATTTTTTATTATCACAATTATATAATATAATGTAAAAAAATTTCCTCGTCGTCTGCCCGCGATTTCATATTTATCATTTTTAGAAAATTTACTACCATCTCGCCAGCTGTTTAACACAAAACAAATCTGTAAACAATATTTTTTAAGAGACAATCGACCCTGGCAGAAAATTTTTCATATATATTTATTGTAGTGATAAGTATTCAAAGTACTGTGTAATTTTTATATTTAACTACTGTCGTAATGACGTATCAGAAATTATCTGGTCAAAGAAAAAAAATATAAAATTTCTGAAAAAACTGATTTATTTTCACTGAATTTATTAATCGATAAACGCACGACAATTACAGATATTACAATTGTACATTACAGTTAATATGCGCTCTCATTACCAATTCATTTTTTATCAGTCTCGTGATATCTACTTTAATTATGACATATGTTAATTTCATCAAAAACATTCATTCAGCCAATATATTATATATATTTATACAATTTTAAATACATATAAACATACATTTATAATAATAATATTTTTAATTTAAGGGGCAAAGGGGTCTGAGATACAAAAGAAAAGATATTTTTGTGATTTTTTTTTCAGAGTACCGTCTTTATTAAAATTCCAAAAATTTATGACGTTGTTAAGCATCACTTCAAGAATATTCTCCTAAATTTTCATAAAAAAATATTGAAAAATGAGCCAGTGGTGGTGGGGAGAGACGAGTCAGATAAAAAAGTCTCCATGAGAGGCAGGATAACTCATGGTTTATCTGAAATAAAAAAACCAAAAAAATTTCTTTAGTACATAAGTTTATCTTAGATTTGAACGAAGGAATTTTTTTTTCAATAATTACTTATTTTTTAATTGAACAAAAAATTCAAAAATTAATATTTTGTTTATTACTTCGTACAAATCCATCAAACTTATGTCCCAAAGAAATCTTTTTGGTTTTTTTTTATTTCAGATGAAGCAGTCATGAAGTATCTTGTATGGAGACTTTTTTTAAATGACTCGTCTCTCCCCACTACCACTGGCATATTTTTCAATATTTTTTTATGAAAATTTAGGAGAATATTCTTGAAGTGATGCTTAACAATGTCACAAATTTTGGGAATTTTAATAAAGAGGGTACTCTGTAAAAAAAATCCTCTTTTTTTTTATTAGACTCCTTTCTCCCCTTAATAATTAACTTTACTTTATAGACTTTCTTATCTATCATAATTTAGGATTAACCTTCGTTGTAATATTGCTATATATAATTATTGTTGATAGTTAATTAATATGTGTAAAAAATATTTCATTTAATTCAGTTATTAAATCAATTATTATTATTATTAACATTTTGTTTAATATCTTATAAATTTTTCAGGTACAAATCCCTCCCCCCTGTCAAATAAAATAACAACTAGATAATAAAATAACAATTGCGAGAATAACGAAAATACAGATAGTTATTAATAGTTATAATAAAATTAATTTAAAAAAATAATAAAGTGATATCGATTGTCGAAACAAAGTAATGTCACGAGGTTACAACAATAATAGATAATATATGTCAATCATATTGAAATATATACATACATAATCTAAAAAACTAACATCTATACGACAAGAAATTCAACAATTAATTATTTAATCTTATTACCTAATACGATATTATATTTATGAGTAACAACACTAAAGTATTGACAACTATTTTAAATTTCATTTGAGCTTATGTATTTTTTGACATATTGCGGTTTATAATTTTTAAAAAAAATACAAGACTAGAAAACTCTATTGAACAAAGAAATTATGGTTGTATATAAAAATATTGGGTAGAGGTACCGTTTTTGGCCACTGTAGGCCCAGTTTTGGACAATTTAAAAATTTAAATAAAGTGTTAAGTGTCCAAAAATGGAGCAGTGGCCATAAATGGTGATTCTACTCTACTACACAGAAAGAAAGAATTTTTTGAGGCAAAAAAAAAATTCTTGCGCAAAGAAATCTTTTTTTTTTTGTGTACGATCCAAATTGTTGATAAAAAAAAAGTATTTACGCTAATTACTACATCGTGCTATAAAATATGTAACACTGATAAATTTTTTATAGACATAATTGGAAGTAGATTACTATTATATTAATTTCACTAACAAATTGATAACGATTCTATTTATATGTATAAGTATATGTATATCGCTCAACAGTAAATGACTGATATACTTGTGATGTAACACTTGGTATGCATTATTTTTTTATGCTTGATCTCTATGATAAGAGATTAAACAAATATTTATTTAATTCCTTCGTAAATATGCTTGTTGTTCAAAAAATACTCGCTAAGTTCATACACACACACATAGACATTGTGGATATAAATAACAGTGGTTCATATTTTTATAAATGTTAAAAATAACTTCCGATAACCGACGAAAGACTTAATAAGCGATAAATTTTAATTTCATTTACTTATTATTTTGTCAAAGGTCTCAGAGTATTATGTTACACAGTAAAAAAAATTTTGTAGAAATTAACAGAAAACTGTGTGTTAAACAACGTTTTACACAAATTTTTATGTTGTTTTAACATTTCTTTCTGTTAAAAAAATAACACAAAATTATGTTAATACTCACAGCTACCGGTTCTGAAACTTTTGCACATTAAAATGTTATCTGCAACACGAAGTGTTAATTTAACACTTTTATTTGTGTTATTTTGAGACTCATAAAAATTTATGTTAAGCTTAACAAGTGACTACGGTAATTTTAACACATTCTTTGTGTTACTTTAATGAATTAACACACTTTATGTTAAAGTTACATTTTAAAAGTGTTAACACTTTGGAAAGTAACACAGTAAGTGTTACTTTTGTTCCAATTAACATTTTTTTGTGTTAAAAATGAACTAATCAAACAACACAAAAGCAGTGTGTTAAATTAACACACAAAAATGTTAACATTCTCTGCTACCGGTTCTGAAACTTTAACACATTAAAATGTTATCTGCAACACGAAGTGTTAATTTAACACTTTTATTTGTGTTATTTTGAGACTTATAAAAATTTATGTTAAGCTTAACAAGTGACTACGGTAATTTTAACACATTCTTTGTGTTACTTTAATGAATTAACACACTTTATGTTAAAGTTACATTTTAAAAGTGTTAACACTTTGGAAAGTAACACAGTAAGTGTTACTTTTGTTCCAATTAACATTTTTTTGTGTTAAAAATGAACTAATCAAACAACACAAAAGCAGTGTGTTAAATTAACACACAAAAATGTTAACATTCTCTGCTACCGGTTCTGAAACTTTAACACATTAAAATGTTATCTGCAACACGAAGTGTTAATTTAACACTTTTATTTGTGTTATTTTGAGACTTATAAAAATTTATGTTAAGCTTAACAAGTGACTACGGTAAATTTAACATATTCTTAGTGTTATTTTAATGAATTAACACGCTGTATGTTAAAGTTACATTTTAAAAGTGTTAACACTTTGGAAAGTAACACAGTAAATGTTACTTTTGTTTCAATTAACATTTTTTTGTGTTAAAAATGACCTGATCAAACAACACAAAAGCAGTGTGTTAAATTAACACACAAAAGTGTTAAATTTTTAACACAGCCTGTTTTCTTTACACAAATAACAAAAATTTTTTGCTATGTAATTGTGTGTTAAATTAACACACAAAAATATTAAATATTTAACACAGACTTTTTTCTTTACACAAATACCAAAAATTTTATACTTTTACATTTTAACATATATTTTTGATCTCACCTATTGCCAGTTTTTCAAAAATTTCTTGTGACTTTAAAAATATTTAATTTATTTCGTTAGATATTTCACTCAAATTTGAGTTATTGGAAAATTTTTAATATTTGAGTGCGTCATTGATTTCAAAAAACAAAAATGCTTCGTTAGCGGACAGCCGAAGATTAGTTTATTTTTTTCGTCCATTAAAATAAACAACTTAAAAATAAATTTTAAAAAATCACAAAGAATTATTCTGAACACAAAAAATAGGTGAAATCCTACTTTTAGACCATCAATTTTTTTGACCCCAATAACACTTAAAAATAAAAATTCTTCATTTCATTTCTTTTTTGTTTCCCTCACTAATTGATGAGTTAAAATATGACTAAAAAATAATTAAAAAAACTAAATAATTATTTTTCAGTTTAAAGCAAACGGACGCTCGGAAGTAAATAACTCAGTTATTGTTCTTTTTATACAAAAATATCTTAGCCGATAGGTCGTTTTTTTTTCTAAGTCATTGAAAAAATTATTTTAATTGCCATGTAAAATATGAATGATCAACAAGTATATATTCAAATCTATATTCATACAACAAATAGGCCTTAGTAAAAATTCATCGCCCAATCGTTTGTATAGCTGCTCTGCGATGACGTAATTGGTATGTAATTAATGGCTTGACTCGTTGGTAAACATTGGAAGCAATAATTAAAACCTGAGTTATTGTCCCAGTACTGAACACCCTTACACTGAAATCGTACCGCGAGTTCAAGTTTCGCGCCGACTTTCAAAGGACGACAGTACAGTTGAAATGTAAATTTATCACTAAACCCATCACATGAATTTAGTAAATATAGTGCCTGTAGATCGCTGTAACTTTTCCAAGAATCTAAAGTGTATCTTATGTGGACGGATTTATGGAAGTCGAGATTTTTTACCCGTACGGTTCCTTGGATACACATCGACAGTGGATCCTGTACAATAACATTCTCCAGACACACCTGTCGCTCTCGCACAAGATCCATGAAATTCGGAAGACCTCCTGGTTGCTGAAAAAGCGGCACCAGCATTAAATCAAACTTCATTCCCGTACTCCCCGATACCGGTTTTATATTCAAAGTATTTAAATTAAATCTAGAGTACTCAGATGCACTGCTGTCATATAAACCAGGGCTCGAATCCTTGTGGAAAAGTTCGTCATAACTTAGGTCCGAGAAGGCAGAATTAGGCACTTTTGGAATTTCGTCTAAAAATGTTCTGACATCAGCGAGATCAAGACCAAGAGCATCTGCGAAACGGACAATTTTCTTTCTACCAGGAGTTCCTGGGGGTGTTTTCCCGGTCTTGAGAGACGAGCATCGTCTTACTCGAAGTGGTCGCGGCTCAATTCCTTCTTCATCTTCTTCATCAACTTGTTTATCTTCATCCTCCCCATTTTCTTTTATTTCAAGATTACTTATGGCTGTGTCTTTATCATTAACTAGCGTGTCACTGTCTTGAGACGTCTCTTGTATTCGGACATTGTTTACGTCATCACATATATTTTCTAAATTTTCTACGTTATTTAAAGGTTTAATTGTCGATGGCGATGGTCCGTCCAATGGACACTCAGCGTCTGGTTTATCAATACAACTGGTGTCAGTTGAAAAACTGTCACCCGTCGAAGCCGCACTGAGGTCATTTGAACTTAAAACTAAATCCGATGGTTTTACTTTATCGTCATTATGATTAGTTTTATAAAAGCAGTCAACTTCATCGCTAGATGATGCCGATTCTACATTTATTTCTGGTAAACGAGTGTGCGGAGTAAGTTCTGAGTCTGAATATGACTTGGAAATAATATCAGGTGGTAGGGGAGTTGATAAGCTGTCATTTTCCAGTGACACAGTGCTGTCATCAAAAGTGCTCCAAAGAGACTCATGACTTGGTGATGTTGTGTCTAAAGAGCTCGCATTATCAAGAGATTCTTCAGAGCTATACGTCACTGCTGATTTCTTATTCAGTTCATCCAGTTGTTGCAGATTACTTTTAACAGAAGAACTTGATTCCGATGTATCTTGAGTTTTCTGTGACTTATGCAAATCTGTTCTTCGACGTCCCGGTGGCTTATGGGAATCGGATTTGGTTTTATAATTAGACGCATTACAGACATCACTTTCTGAAGAATTAATGGGATCGTAGAAACAGTCAGAACGTGTCTTATCATTATCAGAACTTACTGGATCAAAGTAAATTTCGTTATTGTGATCATCTGACGGAGTGCCGTTTAAAGGAGACGAAAATTTGCACCCTGATTCTGGATCACAGTACACTAAAGTATTTTCGTGTTCTGGTTGCTCGGTGTGAGATGGAAAATCACAGCCATCCGTCGCTTTTAAAATATTTGAATGATTGACCAACAAACTGGCGATCTCTGCAGCATTTAAAACTTGGTCTGGAGAGCCTATTTCTGTATCACCGTTCTCTAGGTCTGGTGAGAGATCAAAGTCGAAATACAGATCAGACTCTGATGTATGCGGCTGTCGTTGATAAACGTGATTTTTTACAGGATTTCGCGCCGTGGATTTGTTTGAATTTTTATTTTCATTGCATGTTTCATCGTTGGTATAATCTTCTTCGTTGTCATCCTCATCATGGTAATTAGTCTCAGCATCGGTACCGTTAAGAGACGTCAATCGGCGATGAAGACGTCGGGCAAATGCCTCGGCACGACCACGGCAAATTGTTGGAAATAATGAACTTACGAGTCCACAGGATGAACCACCGGCGCAATGATTGTCGTCAGGTGAGTCTGTGCTTCCCATCTCGTGGGCACTCGGAGGAAATGAAACGGCAGCCTCGCCCAATGGGCTCTCGTGATTTCTGTTTCGCTGAAAATATAAATAAAAGTAAAGATTATTATACCGTGGATATTATAGAGGATATTTACACTATGATTAGAATAAAATTATTCCAGGTGAACAAACGTTCGAGACATGCACTGGAGAAAATAATCGGGGTAAGTCCAGATGTAGGTGTTAAATTTCAATATTGATAGTGGTGTTAAAATAACACCACCGGTGTAAATATTCTTTATCGGTTAAAAAAATTTCACGGATTTCTAATTTCTATACGTGGAATTTTTTACACCGATTTAACACCGCCTACATGTGTTATTTTATTTTAACACACATGGTGTTAAATCGAGTCCATTATTAACATCGCTCTTTTTTACACTAAAAAATTAGCGGAGTAAACCCGAAAAGTGTGAATTTTAAACAAATTTAAAGTTATAAATAATTTTTAAAAAAAATTTATAAAAAAATGCACTTATTAATTGAAAAATTTTTTAAATGTGCATGTTTTTAAAATTTAATTTTATTGATTATTTATCCTATTTACTCATAAATTTTAAATTTGTCAATCATGAGTAGATGACCGTTTCTTTATTTAATTCCCTCGGAGTAAAATTGACTCCTAAACGGAGTTTAATTTGATATTCAAACTCCAAATTGGAGTGAATGTAGATTTCAATAAAACCCAGATCACTCTGAAATCACTCCACTGAAAAAAAACTTCCTATTTGCTTCACAAGCGGAGTAATTTTTTTTAAAACTCCGAAACTCCGAGTGACAGAGCGAATTCGGATTTAAATAAAAACCATAATGACTCCGAATTTACTCCCAGTTTTTGCAGTGTACATGAATAAAAAACCTAAGTAGCAGTAAAAATTTGTTTTTAATTTTTGATCATTTACTTATTTTATTTGCTAACGTCAGCTGAATAATAATAAGTAGTAAAGTGAGCATGTTTTTTTTGGCCGAGGCCCAAATTTTAAAAAAAATTAGACAAACCTCTGATGTATAGCTATGCGAAATCATGTTTAGCTGGTATATAATCACTTGGTCACGCAAATAACTCGTGAAGATTACAAAATATTTATATCAGGCACAAATATGTACTCGAAGATCAACAACAGACCGGTTAGATAAGAATATTAATATGCGCCGAGGATAAAATAAAATATATTTAAATTCAAAACTAAAGTCGCCTATATTACTCTCACTGACCGGATAACATAACATTAGTAAATCATTTTATTTTTATCAAGGACAATTCAGCCCAATTGACATGAATCATGACCATGATTGCCGGTTAGAGTATTTATCTTTATTAGTCTTCGACTCAGTAAGACCATCGACTTACTTTACACTGTAGCGTACTCGTGAATTTACTTTGTATTTCAGTGTTCAATACGACTTTATACTTAGTAGCATTACCACAGGCTAACTACCTCGATCATTACATAACAATTTATTGCCTAGACTTACGATAGACGTCAGTTGGTTCAATGCACGTTTGTAATCTCAGCACGTGCACGTGCACTCAACGAAAAGTACAATAGTATTCCAATTATTATATAATTTTATATGAAAAATTAAATATATTTATGGTAATGTATATTTTGATATTTTCTTAATGATATATCCAATTTATTTACAGTTTATATTTTTAAATTCAAATGTCAAGAACAGCCGCAATATCATACGACTTATGAGTGATCATCAGTCATCGTCTATCAGTAATTAAAATAATTATTATAATTAAACAAGAAATTTTTAATTTAATACTAAAGTTAATTATTTTATCAATTTATATAAATATATATATATATCAATTATTTATATTTTTATATGGAAATTTTCTACTTTTTTTTTCCACAAACAAGAAAAATTTTTTTCCTCTTCGTGAGTTGGGTTATTGATCTTGAACTTGAAATGAATTTACTCCTGTTTAATTCTTATCATTATTTATAAATGTAAGCATTTACAAGTAATTCATTATTTTCACCAAGTAAATTAATCTTCAGATTTTATTAACGTATTTTATGAACGTAATTAATATTAACAGTAAAAAAATTAATTAAATTGCTGTTTTTTCTTCTTTTTTTTTTTAAGTATCAGTAAAAAAAAATAATTTAATCCACGGTGTAAAGTGACGAGTAAGGACAGTAATTTGATGTCAAGGTACTCATGCGATTGACCGGTACTCCGTTTGCAAACAAGGTCTCGTATCTCAATTTTAAAATTGCGTTTTAAATTTATTTCAGTGTACGTTAATTAATTATTTAATTATTCGTTCAATATGTTTAATTTTGACTCATTACTTAACAGTAGCAGTGATAATTATCATGATAATAAAAATGATTGCGGTTTTACATTTAAATAGTGACGTTAGTTGTTAAATAAAAATAAGTGATAAAGTATAAATTAAATGAGCAATTTAAATGATAAGCCGGTAATATTCTCACACTCGTCGTGCGCGTGGCACATTCACAACTGATTGGATGCAACGAAACAACTTCTTGAACGAGCTCAACTGGACGAACTAAATGAAACTCTGTCTTTCTGAAGGACCCCTCTGCCGCGTTACATAGCAACCACTCCTTCTCGAACAAATAATATAAGCGAGCATGTGTGCATACATGTGAATTCATTTATCATAACAGATTAAAAAAAAAAAAGTAATACCTCAATATCCATTTTATTCTTTCAGTTGATCTGCTTCTTTTACGTCTTGAATCTCAAGAGTTTAAATTTCTATTAGAAACACTAGGCTATTGACCCTAATCGAAACCACTCAAGTTATATATATATATGTATATATTGGACTCAGCAACTAATAGTATCATCTATTTCTTACTATTGAGTATGTTAATTTTTGTTGTTTAAACGCGCGTAGTTTGATTTAAATTTATTTTTGTGACTGCGAATCAAGCGTCATTCAAAATGTCTCGATGCACTCAAGCTTTTTAAAAATAGTATCTGGCTATTACGAATAAATTCCAAACAAAACCCAGATACGTTTTTAAATATTAATAAGAGGAACAAAAATTGAATATTTTTATTTATATGATAGTTAGCAGACATTTGAAATTTAAATAATTTTTTTTGACAGGTAAATAATGAAAAAAAATTAATTATAAAAAAAATGCACATGTCGGAAATTTCATAAACTGTATGTGCAATTTTTTAAAATATTTTTTTTTTTGTTATTTATCATTTTTAAAAAAATCTAAAAATTAGACCTCGGTTAACTTCAATATCATTTTTATTAATAAACAAAAAATTGATTTTTTGGCGCGAGTAATTTTTTTGTGGTATGAATTTAAAATAAAAATTTTTACTCTCCCCAATAAAATTTTATTTCACTCCAAAAGAGTTTTTTAAAATTTAAACTCCAAAAAATTTAGCGCCAAGAAATAAATTTTTCTGTGTAATAAATGAAGTGTCAGCATTAAATGAATCGTCACATTATTAAAAAGTATGTTAACCAAGATAATAAAAATTAAATGAATTTTTTTTATTCATATATTTTAATATAAAAACAAAAATAAAAATGATTAATTACACCAGTAATTTCTTATTGCAGCTTTTATTATATTTTAGTAACTTTCATGTGTATATATAGTACTTCCAAACTTGTTTTTGCGACGACCTTTCGCTAAATACTAAAATAGATACCGAAGACGAGACGAAGAAGGGGGTGGAAAATAAATAGAATAGAAAGATTGGATGGCTAGGTCATAGATCTGACAATATACTTCATAAAACTGCTGCCGTAAAACACACTCCTTGTCTACATATAAACCTGATGATTGTCTGCAGCCCACGCGCCGAATACGCGTTCAAATAATTTGCTTGTGTGTATTTATTGTACTGTTCTGTAGCCACCGGCTCTGACGTTTAATTTTAAAAGAGCAAATGCTCGATATGATGGAAATGTGCCAGAAGACAACGACGACAAGAACGTGTGCTGGAAATAGCACTTCTCAAACTTCAATTTTAGCTTTTACATATAATCGTTGCTCAATTCACTCATATATTTTGTTTTCATTCTTTAAATTGTTTAATATACATCACTACCATCATATATATCTATGTACATGTATATGTATTTGCTATTGATACTTATTATCAATATTTAATAATAAAAAAATAATCTCCCTCACAAATTAAACTTACTCTGATAAAGCGCTAAAAATTATAACATTTAATTATTTTATGTAATTTAAACTTTAAATATTCATATATTTTATGTACTCTAAAAGTAATGAGAATTTTGAATTTTAAAAATATCAAGTCCTGTTTTTAAATACAGAGAGGTAATTTTGAAAGGTATTTATAAAGGCCCTTGAGGTCAAAGGCCCTTTAAATGACTGCAAGTACAAGAACACGATAGACAACCAACCGGTTTAACTTTAATCCATGTGGGCTAGTAAACATGTAAAACAACATCGTAATGTTTTCTCATGTATTTATAATAACATGTCAACCTAATAAAGGCGCGGAATATTCCACAGTGAAGAAAGTTTGCCTCGATATCTCGAAGAAAATGTTTTATATCGAGGGTTACAAGACACTTGGATAGTGCGTAATCATAAATATACCAATGACTATTTACATCGCGTTGTATTATAAAACGCAATTGGCTCTTTAATTAACAAATTGACGTTACTCCAAATCGCCAAACCCGTTTATTTATTTTCAAATTTATTACGTACTGTAAAATTTTTTACTGACTCCATAAGAAGCAATTGAAGTGTGAAATTTAGTGGCTCAATTTAAATTTGGAAAAGTAATTAGAGTATTTTTGAAAATTTATCTCACCGTTAATTATAAAGCCTTGGCGCGAAAAATGAATCACAAAAATAACACACTGTTATTTATCACTGCTGTGAACTTTTTTTTAACCACTTTTTAAAAATTGCGATATATTTTTTGATCTTCCGGCTCCGAAAAATTTCATGACAACTCAAATGATCACAACATCAGCGTAAGCCCCACTCCGGATTATTCTGCACGTCGCTACGTTCTTACACAAGGGCATCCAAGGTCAATACGTAACACGCAGGTGCAGATTCGGATTCATTGAATGTAATGAGTGACTATCTACCCTATTAACGAGACATCTCAGATCATGTGCGCTACGGAATTTTTACGGATAAATTATTTTGAATTAGTTTCAAAAATACTTTTTTTTAAATTTAATAAATTTTCTGTGAATTAACATCATATTGCTACGTTAATTAACAGCATATCTATTGTCATTGTCTTATTAATTGATCACTTTATATTCATGTTTGATCCAAAAAACGTCAGTTTTGATTTTGAAGCTGGACAGTTGACAATTTTTGAATTTTTTAAACAAAGCAATCAAAAAAAAAATGCGCATGCGGAAAATTGAAAAACTGAAGTAGAAATTTTTTGAATTTTTTTTTATAATTTTAAAAAAATTCAAAAATTATTAGAGTTCAGTATCATGTCAGTTTGCCGCCAAAAAGAAATTAATATTTACGCCGCGAATTTTATATCTTCAGTAGCAAAAAGAAATATTCATTTTACCTCCGCATGCGCGGGAACTGAATATATTTTTTAAAATATACTTCTGTTTGAACAGTTTACTGTCAATAATTATATCAAGCAAAACAATGTAATGTAAAATATTCAAATTTGAATAAATTTAAATGTCAGCTTTGGTATAGCCGCGACGCAGGGTCAAATAAAAAAATTGGTCCTTAAATTTCCGCGTGCTGCATTGTCGAGAGTATATTTGACCGCATTGAGCCTATATATATTTAGTCGAGCTACGGCACAAGCGCATGATATTTCTCTATACTCATATGAAGTAACATGCGGACATATAAACTAAAATAGTATTTATTAATTAAGACTACGTGATGAACTGTTGTATCATTTATCGGGTGACTGTATATACGAAACGTCATATAGTAGTCTGATTACAAGATAATTTTTACTGTACATATATTCTGTATCACCCGATTTTAAAAATGAATTTTCGACGAATACCAGGATTTATTTATCACAATAAATATTTCACCGGTGGTGTTTTATTCACATTTATTTTAATTGTTTACTTACTTTACCACTGGGGCATTATCTGTTCAAATTTTGAAGCACGGCGACAAGTGTCAGAAGTGGTAAGCACTACTTTTATTAAAATAAAAACTACGTACAGTATACAGTAACCAGGAGTTTTTATTATGTACCAATACAATAATCAGTATAGATGGAATGAGGGAGAAAAAGCGCCCGCGCATTAGTTCTGTCAATCATGTCCCAATAATTGGCGCGCTCTTTAATTTAGTTATTTAAATATATACAGAAAAATATTATTTCTTGGCGCGAAAAATTTTTAACTGTCCCAAGAAATTTTATGTATTATAGAGTAATGGTACCAAATATTGACCAAGTTCCATTTAATGACCGGGTACCTAAATACTTTAAAAATGGAAAAATTAGTAAATTTAATTGATGGAAAATTCAAAATTACATATTTTTCATTAATTAAATTTACCAATTTTTTAATTTTCGTGTTTAGGTACCCGGTCATTAAATGGTACACGGTCAATATTTAGCACTGCTCCTAGATTAAAAACAAAAATTTTCTTAGAACGAGAAATATTAATACTATTTTTTAATATTTTTTCAGTGCAATAATTATGAAAATGGAATGGCCTTGGGAGTTTTATGTGAACCCTTATGTTTAAAGCAGAGTATTCATTCTTTTACCTGTGAAAATCTGCATTCTGGTAAAGAAGTTGTTTTCTCAGCGTATTGGGAGACTACGAGAATTGTATTTAAATCTTCCAAGTACTGATTACCAATTATTAGCATAGTTTAATTAATTATTATCATGATTACCACGATATTAATAAAAAAAAATGCTTTCAGAAAACGATTGCCGTCAGAACAATACGAATCGCTGCATTGGATTGATACTCTTGGGTACAAACACTATCCATCTGAAAAAGAATTTGAAAAAATGATAAGTGACTTAGTATTTACGAGGCTCAATATAACTATTGGTAATAGACAATTAGAGAGATTGAGTCATTTACGACTGGGACATTTAGAGACTGATGAGAAGAGACGTAACTTTGAAATGGAAAACATTTGGTCTCTTCTGCAGGAAAACGAATATCTCATTTCGATTCTCTACGAAGACAGAGAAATATTCCCACGTTTGATTGGAACATGTGGAACTTTTTATGCTGTTGAATATGCGAAGCCAATTAAAAATCCAACTGCCTTAGCTCTTTTAGACACGACGCACGATTGGTCAAAAAGACTGCAAATCGCCATAATGATTTTAGATTTAATAGACGAGTTAGAAAATAATTTTCCAGAGTCTTTTATTCTGTGTGACGTTAAGATCTATCACTTTGGACTTCCTATTGGCGGTCAACGTCTCAAATATCTGGATCTTGATGCTGTGTTTCCTAAAGCAGTTGCTAGTCGTTTGACTGCCGATGGACGGACGTGTATAAAACACAATGACTGTGATTATTTTGACTGCAAATCTGTCTGTTCTGTTAATAAGCTCTGTGAGTCACCTGTGATAAATAACAACTTACAGGTAAATTTTTAATTATAACAATTAATACTAATTAAAATTTATGCATCCTAGAACATATTTGAAGAAAAATGGGCTTAAATAATCTTAGAATTTTTATACTGCCGACTAAGCTTGAAACCGGAAGTTGGATCGCCAAAAAATTATGTTGCATTACACAAAAAAAAATAATTTCTTGGCGCAACTTGCAATAATAATTATAGTGCAGCTTAATAACTTTCTTATAACAACTTCCGGTTTCAAATTTGATAGCATTATAATTCATATATTTTTTATGTCCATTTTACTCGGTATAAAAATAATATTAATAACAAAAATTTATCAAACTTGCAGATAATTTGCGAGAAAGTTTTCCTTGGGTGGAAACTTTCAGGTACGATCATAATACCTGGATTACTCATGTCTCGAAAAACCAATGAAAACCTTACAGCTTTACTCAACCAATGTGCGCACATTGGACGTCCACGGTACATTAATTTCGATAATTTATCAAAGATATCAACTCCATTGACTATAAAAACGAAACTTTATGATATACTGACTGAGATGGTTCGACATTACGCTTCCATATAGATAATAGTATATTATTTATTTTTTAAAATAAATGTCTCCGGCCTTAATAGTGTTACGATTATTTTAAAGACTAGTATTTAGTTAATTATAATTAATAATTACTCATTAATATTAACGAATTATAGCGTAGCACATTAAGATACATAATTAGATCAAAATAAGTCAAAGAGTAATAATACAAAAATCAACTCAAGGACCAATAGTTAAATAAATATTTTTATTTATTAACTAGTTAATTATTTATAGTCTCAAATAAACGATAATCTAATTATTTCCATTAAATTACTTATGAAATATTTTTAATTTATAAAAGTAAGCAATTATTTTATTTTAAAAATGGCGCCTACAGTAATAAGTACATTGTAAAAAATTGCGAGTTAATTTGGAGTGATTATAGATTTTATTCAAATTCAAATTTACTCCATCATTCAAAATTACTCCGCGTACGGAGTAAATGGAGAGTTTTTCTTTAACAGAGTAATTTATGAGTGATATGTATTTTATTTAAATTCACATTTACTCCAAACCGGAGTTTAAAAATTATAACAAACTCCCCTTCAGAGTAAATTTTACTCCAAAGATTAAATAAATACAGTCATCCGCTCCGTATTTACTCCGCAAATTTTTTACAGTCTAGATGTAATTAATCGCTTAATTGTATGCTTAGTAAATTATTACAGTACATTTATTATCAATAAAAATAAATCTATTTTTTAAAAACTAGTTCTTTATTTGAATTTTTCCCGCCCTGAAAATTAATTTTTAAAAAATCTACTTGGAGCGCTGGCTGGCAGGAGAATTTAAAACAATATCGTTTTACTACACGTAAAACTACATACTCTGTGGTCTTCAACCATCAGCAGATCGAACGACTATAATCTAAATTCACTTGAAATTTTTTCAATCAATTTATGCAGCCTCCATCACAAATAGCAGGCATGGATTGGGGTAACTGGGGAAAGTATCCCAAGGAATACGACCGTGCAATTCACGGCCCGTTCGACCCAGCAAAATATTATGGAAAAGGTGAATATTAATTGTCATTAAATTAATTAATTTTGAATACTTACTGAATGATTTTTATGTTAAGTCAATGATTTGCTAATATTGATAAATTTCAGCTGACATACCGTTCGGTCAAGTGAAACTCGCAGAGCTGCCTTCATGGTTAGCACGTCGTAACATGAGTCCTGTGAAAATAGCTCAGGCTTGTGGCAGAGGTTCATTATCATTTATTTTCTAAGTAGCCATTTTTTAAAATAACCATGTTGCATAACTAAAGTTGAATTTTTTACTTGCAGCTTACTGGCGATGGCAACACAAGTATGTCCTTCCAAAATACGCTGGAGTAGCTCCATTCTTTCAAGTTACATGCATCTCCATGATATTTTTCTACATCATCAACTATCCGAAAACCAGTACGTACTTTCTTTTTAATACTTCATCTCAAATATTTGACTAATTACTATTATATTTAATTACTGGCATTCATTTTATGTAAGTTGGCGATCCTGATGTTAGCAGACGACAATTTTCTGAGTTTTTCTTAACAAATTAATTACAAAAAAAGAAACTAAAGCGTGCGCATGTAGAAAATTATAAAAAAACTATAGCTGTAATTTTTAAATGTTTCTTTTTATGATTTGTTTTTTAAAAAATTCAAAATTAGACGTCAGCTAACTTTAGTATCTTGTGAATGAATTATATTTGAATAGAATCACGTGATACTTGAGCCATTGATTAAATAATAAAATTATTTTAAAAATATCTAACTTGATATGAATCATCAATACTTTTTTCGCGTTAAATTTTTAAAGAACGAATAAAATTGATGTCAATGAGGTAAAAGACCCAGTACCTGATCAAGGAACTAGTATTCTGTCACTCCATATATTTGTATACATATATATACTACCTTTTATTTAAAATATCTTTACAAATAAGGAGTGATCGAGTACTAATTCCCTGATCGTTTCCTGATTAAGTACTAGTTCTCTAATCGGGTACTAGGTCTTTTAATCTAGGGTACCGACCTAGTACCGAACACTGCATGTATTTATATCTATTTTTAGTAAAATTTAATAAATAAGATAAGAAATTCAGTACCTGATTAGAGAATTAATATCAAGTATTATTTGTAATTTCATTTAAAAATATATAACATTTAATTTTTTTTTCTAACCAATAATATTTATTGTTTCAGAACACCACGGCTACTACAAGTACCACTAAAAAATTACCAGTTGTACAAGTAGAAATGAATATTAATTAAAATTTAAATGTTCTAACAAATGTAATAAAGAGTATTGTCAAGATAAAAACGTATGTCAACAATTCAATTATTTGTTAATTATTTATACACTTCACAATATAAATCTGTCAAGCCTTAAAAATACTCCTCAAAATGAAATAAAAAATGTAGTTAACAATAAACTAGTTATTTATAATTAATCACACCAATAAAATTAACATTCAAAATTTATTTAAAAATATATTTTTTATTTAAATCAACTTAGGGTTCGATATTTATGATCCAAAAGTTAACAGACAATTAAAAATTTTTGGATTTTTTTTTCAATAAATGAATTACAGAAAAGTAAAAACTAAAAAAATGCACATGTAGAAAATTTAAAAAACTATAAGTGCAATTTTTTAAAATATTTTTTTTTATGATTTGCTGCTTAAAAAAAAATTCAAAAATTTTCAGATGCCCGCTAACTTTACTGTCATTCGATATTTCATAGTTAATTTAAATATCAATCAATAACTTTATCTAATATGTAAAAAAAAAATATTTTGAAAAATTGCACCCATAGATTTTTAAATTTTCTACACGTGCATTTTTTTATTTTTCGTTTTTTTTTTGTAATTGATGTCGAAAAAAAAATTCGGAAATTAAAAATCGTCAGGTAACCAGCATCATACCGAAAATTCAAACTTTCGCGGTCGAAAAAATAACACGAGTTAACGTTTACAAGTGTGTAACTTTGTCTGCCGTAGGTATTAAATGATTAAATACTTACACGTATGTAACTGCACATGTCTAGTAATCGGTGATTGGTTTTTGTTCAAGTGGAATGCGGTCTGCGCGTCATCACTTGACCAATCACTGTAAATTAGGGGGACAAAACTCAGGTCCCTCAGCAATATGGCTGTCAGTATAAATTTGATGCTTGTAAGATGCTTTTCTCTCCGAATAATTGGCAAAATCTAACATATAGATGTAAAATTTTAAATAGTTCAGAACGTAATGTGATATATGGAGTTCCTGTAAAATGGGAAATGGGAATGCGGGTCAGTTGAATACAAAAACGTTTATTTTAAATTGATAACGACGATAAAGAAAAATAAACGACATTCCCCTTTGAGGTACGTAACAACAACTTGTTTTTAATTACTCTTTATCATCCATATTGACGTGACTCAAGTAGAAACAATTAAGCAGTACACTATCTTGTTGTAGTATTATTTACCAAACAATTTATGCTTTTCTAATTAAATAGCTGATATATTTTCGTTTTTTTTACTGGAAAATTTTGTCGCCAAGCCAAGCGCGTAATGTTTCGTGCACGTGAAGAGCTAAATTGCACAGAAAAAATACTCGACTGAAAGTAAATATTCTTGATTCAGTTTAATTTTGTTAAACCTAAATTCTAAGATAAAGTAGAAATCTCGTGATCCTGAAGTTAGAAGACAAGAAGAAGTTTTTGGATTTTTTTCAACAAATCATTAGAAAAAGAAACTGAAACAATGCATATGCAGAAACTCAAAAAAACTATAAGTGCAATTTTTTCTAATATTTTTTTTTTATATTTTATTATTTTGAAAAGAATTCAAAAATTCTAAAACGTTGGCTAACTTGAGTATCATGAAATCTGAAAAAAAATTCTCTTGAAAATATTTTTTTGACTTAAGACTTTTTCTGTGTACTTTTTTTTCAAACTCTTGTATTCAATTAAATTTTTATGAGTCAATATAATTAATTCCGCCTCATTTATATTTAATTAATAAAAGCTGTTTTATTTTTCAGGTTTACAATTAAAATTTAATTTCACAATCCAAAACCATGGCATCGAGGTATCTTTTATTATTTTATATTTAGCTGATGCAGGGTAGAGGTACTTGTGGCCACTGCTTCATTTTTGAACTTTTAATCTTCATTATAATTAATAAAAAACAGTAAAGTATCAGTTTTCTTTTAGTAGTGGGACAAAAGTATCATCTAAACATATTTAAAAAATTAATTATGCTATTGTGTCTTTTAAAATTAATTTATTTAAATTTCCAAGTAGCCAAAAATTGTACTTCTACCCTGAATAATGAATTCATTATAGAGTAGTATTATACACTCTTAAAATATATAGAAAAATTTATTTTTTATTTTTTCACTCTTCTAATACTTTGAAATGGCGGTTGAAAGTAACTCCGCAAAAAAAATTGTTCGCTGTCAGTGATATTTCGATAATGACATCTAAAATAAAAACTATTTACAGTCAGTAGACGTGTAGCTCTCGTCTGAACTACAGCCGAGTTTAAATTTTGATTTTAACAATTTTTTTGAACCCAAAAACAGTAAAAAACAAATCTCATTTTTTGAATTTTTTTCAAAAGCCCGCCATTTTTTTATTTATCATCAAATATCAATATCCGCAGCAGTCTAAGAGTATCTTAGTCAACTTAAATAAACTTATTATAAATATTTACAACAATTTCTTTCTAAACAAATGAATGAAAAGTCTTTTTTTAACCGAGCGAACCAGAATTGTGGCTTAAGTAGCTTTTTATTTCTAGGCTCGATCGGTTATTTATATTACTGGAGACTGGAACTAATTCAGCAACAAAAAAAGCAGCTGCTCAACAGTTGGGTGAAGTTCAGAGGCTTCATCCTCACGAGCTACATCATTTGCTAGCACGTGTATCAGCTTTGTTAAAGTCCCCGCAATGGGATACCAGAGTATCAGCTGCACAGGCCATACAAGCAATACTCACTCAAGTACCTGTGTGGGATCCTCAGCCAATAAAAAATGAATTATTGGACAAAGAGAAATTCCACCGTAGTGAAAATCACAAAAATCAGTTGACATTCGAAAGTTTTGACATGAACCAGGTATTGGCAAAGAGCACACATTTAACTGGATCAGAGGGCAGTGAGTACGATCTAATAATTGCTGAAGGCGATCAGCAACAGGCTTTTAGTAATCAGGGTGACAAGTTATTAGCTGCTAATTTAGGACTTGATCCGCGATTAATTGGAGTTGACACTTCGGAACTCTTTACTGCCGAGGATCTCGCACTTCCTGTTAAATTATCTCAAGCTCAATCGAACAAAATATCAGTAAGCGAAACACTTGAGCAGTCTGGTGGATTGAGTAGACGTGAAATAAATCGAGCGAAACGCAAAGCGAGACAGTCGATATCTAAACAGCGATCACGGGAGCCAGATGAGCAGCTTGAGACACCAAATAATGTAATGCAGTCAAATGATAATGTTGAATCTCTTAAAAAAAAAATAAAAATGGAGGATGTAGTCTCAACAGATATAAGCTCAAATTGTGAATCAAAAAAAGACGAAACGTGTATCTCAGCAGTACCTGATGGTACAGGCTCTTGGCCTGATACAATATTAGATTGGCCATTGGAGTCATTTAGTGAAAGCCTCTGCCAAGATCTCTTCAGTCAGAAATGGGAGATAAGACACGGGGCAGCCACGGCATTGCGTGAACTTGTAAGACTTCATGGTAAAGGAGCTGGCAAGTCACGTGACCAAACTCAAGAGGAGATGGAAGAAAGTAATCGCCGTTGGATAATAGACGCTGCGTTACGCCTTCTCTGTGTACTCGGACTTGATCGTTTTGGTGACTTCGTGTCCGACCAAGTGGTCGCACCTGTTCGCGAAACTTGCGCTCAAGCTCTGGGTTCCCTAGTTCTTCTGCTGCCCAACGACGGGGGTAAAGGTATCATGGGAATAGTCAAAGTTTTGTTAAAACTTCTAGAACACGATGAGTGGGAAGCCAGACATGGATCTCTTCTAGCTTTGAAATATTTGCTGGCAGTAAGGGATGATCTTCTGGATCAAATTCTTCCTGCTGCATTTCCAGCAGTGATTCGAGGACTTTCCGATCCTGTAGATGACGTCGGAGCAGCAGCAGCCAGCGCACTTATTCCAGTGGCTTCAACACTGCCGCGATTACTGAAAGCCGATCAGCTTCAAGCAGTAATAGGACGACTCTGGGAACTTCTTCGTGACCAAGACGACCTTGCAGCTGCTTGTAACAGTTTTATGGGATTACTTGCGGCTATACTTTCATTATCCGCAGCACGAGCTTGTCTATCACCACAACCATTATCATTAGTATTACCACGATTGTGGCCGTTTCTCAGCCACGCAAGTTCAAGTGTACGTAAGGCAACACTGCAAACTTTGCAAACGTTAACAGGAGAAGACAAAGACAATGAAGAAAACCGAAAGGAACGGTGGGGTCAAGAAGGAAGTGTGATTCTCCAAGAAGCGCTACGTCATGTTTTCCAGCGAGTTTTAATTGAACATGTAACTGCTATTCAAGAAGTCGCTGAAAAAGTTTGGGAGAACCTTGTGGTTCACAGCGACCTTGAGTTACTTCTTCACGCAGCTTGTCCTCTCATCAGCACGTGGCTCTGCTTAGCGATGCAGCCCGATAACGTTCCATTTAATTCTCTACTTCTCATAAATTACAACAACATAAACGTCAGTTCTAGCCCATCAAAAGTTCCGCCCAAAAGCGGCCAAACAAATGGAGACGGACAGTCTGACTCCGGCAGTAGCAGCATCAGCATCACAGGAAAGTCTGCTTCTGAACTAAAGGTGTACATCGGAGGAATTGAAACGGTGCCTCAAGCGGTTCGATTATCAAATTCCGTACGTGCACGAATAATGGCCACACGGATGCTCGGTTTACTGTCTCGCTATGTCGTAAAACCTGCACCAGGAGTCGTTTATACCCCAGATATTCCCAGCCCAGCATTTTGCTACGCCAGAGTATTACTAGCCCATCTTGCTTCGAGATCCGCTCTCCAACGTACCGTCGTAGGCCTAACGATTGCTCATTGGGCAGCTTTAGAACATCCTCATACTCCAGAAGTACCTGATATTCTGCGTGATAAACTTTTAGGATGTCTAAGTGAGTGTACATACTACGATGAAATCGCTGGCGCTTTCACAAGACTTTTACACGACAGCAAAGACTATATGGCGACTTTGAAACATTACAAACTAATGCTGCCTATCGCCGCTGAAAACACAAGTGGAGTATTAACTCTTGATCAAATTACTAGTCTTGCAGGAAAGCCTATCATTGGCTTACAAGCTTTAAATAGTGGAACGAGTACTGGAGGTACTGGTGGAGGTGGGGCGGCATTGAACAAATTGAAACCAAAACTCGTGACCAGTCTTGAGGAACGGAGGAAAACTCTTGAAGTTGGAGCATCGAATACGGCTGCTCAGCAACTAGCGCTGAATGTCATGGCCATGGCTGCACTTTCTGGTGGAGCGACGATGCTGCACTGCTTACCTGAACCTCCCCAGCCATTGAATCCCCTAGTGAAACCTTTGATGGAAGCGATCAAGCGAGAGGAAGACGAAGACTTGCAGCGACTCGCGGCTAAACATTTAGCGCACCTGGTTGACCTCTGCACTGATCGGACACCGTCTCCGAACAACAAAATAACCACTAATCTGTGCACATTCCTGTGTTCTGACATGGAGTTCACGCCACGTGTGACAGACCGTGACTCGGATGCCTTCGATGGCATTTTGACTCTTAACAACAGAAATAAACATGCGGAACGAATCGCCTACAACAGAGGAACAGGAATCGGAGGATCAAGTGGTGGACGAGGGCCCGGTAGGCCTCCAGCTACAGAAATACCTTTGGAAGAATTGCTAGCTTACGAAGAACCAGAAGCAAAAGCTGCAAGAAATCGTCGTCGGGGTGCTACATTTGCACTGACAGCCATCGTAAAACTCATCGGGTCGCAGTTACCAACTCGTCTACCTCATCTATGGGACATAATTATTATGAAAAATCAAAACAAAGTCGATCTGTCACTGCAAAGTCAAGTTAATCGTACTGAACAAGTCAATAATTTAATTTTTAATTTACAAGTTATAGAAGTCGTAGTGTCCAGTCTTGATAAATCCATTCTACCTCCAGTACTTGAATGCTTACCGAGACTGTGTAATCTTTTAGCTCACCCGTACAAAGCCGTAAGGCACATGGTGTCACGGTGCATAGCCACCTTTGCTGTTCTGAACACCGAAATAACAATGGGACATGTCGTGCGTTCTGTAATTCCTCTTCTAGAAGCTCACTCTGCTGATGCTGGTAATTCGAAAATCCCGGCAACTCCAACTGAGAGCGATTTACGCCGTCAAGGAGCAGCAGAAGTACTCACTTGTATTGTCGAGAATCTTGGAGTCAACGTCGTACCCTTTGCTGTTCTTTTTATGGTTCCTCTTCTTGGCAGGATGTCTGATCAAAATCAAGCTGTAAGACTTGTCTGTAACTCGACATTCGCAACGCTGATACAGCTGCTGCCTTTGGACTCTGGGTCAATTACCGACCCTCCGCATCTCGCTGAAGAAAAAACTCAAGAGCGTAAATTTCTCGAGCAGCTGCTTAATCCTCGTAGCATTCCTGAAACTAAACTGACAGTTAAAGTTGCTGCGGAACTGAGATCTTATCAGCAACAAGGACTCAATTGGCTCGACTTTCTCAATCGTTATCGACTACACGGTGTCCTGTGTGACGACATGGGTCTAGGAAAGACACTTCAGACTTTGTGTATTCTTGCGATAGATCACCAGCGTAACAAAGACTCACCACCGAGTATTGTCATTTGTCCGCCGACGTTGACTGGTCACTGGGTATACGAAGCTGAGAAATTTTTGCAGTTAAAAGACCTTCCGGTGTTACAGTACGCTGGGTCTCCACCGGAACGAGAAAAACTTCGACCCCGTGTTCATCAGTATCGATTAATTGTAGCGAGTTATGACATCGTTCGAAAAGATCTTGAATTTTTTGAAACAATCCAGTGGAATTATTGTGTTCTTGACGAAGGCCACATAATAAAAAATGGAAAAACTAAAAATGCCAAAGCTGCTAAAAAATTACGTTCGTATCATCGACTGATACTGTCAGGAACACCCGTTCAAAATGACGTACTCGAACTATGGTCACTCTTTGACTTTCTGATGCCTGGTTTTCTCGGCAGTGAGAAACAATTTGCTGCCAAGTATTCAAGACCAATTCTTGCATGCAGAGAATCTAAAGCTGGACCTAAAGAACAAGAAGCTGGAGCACTCGCTATGGAGGCTCTTCATCGGCAGGTATTGCCGTTCCTTTTACGACGTAATAAAGAAGACGTTCTTCAAGATCTACCTCCAAAAATAACCCAGGACTACTATTGCGAGTTGTCGTTACTACAAAAGAAACTTTACGAAGACTTCCGGACACGTCACTCAGCAACGCTTATGTCAAACTCGACGTCACCATCAACGGCATCCTCTCCTTCACGCGGTCATGTTTTCGAGGCACTTCGTTATTTGAGAAATGTCTGCAATCATCCAAAATTAGTTTTAGGTCCAAGTCATCCTCTCTATCAAGCAGTTCAAGCTCAACTAGACCAACAGCAGACTAATTTATCAGACATAGAACACAGCGCGAAATTACCAGCATTGAAGCAACTACTTCTGGACTGCGGAATCGGCCAACCCCAGCAACAAAAACCTTCGACGCCCTCTGGACTAATCGACAGTCAGCAAACGACACAGCAACTCGTCAGCCAACATCGGGCTCTTATATTTTGTCAACTGAAAGCCATGCTAGATATCGTTGAAAAAGATCTTCTCAGCATTCATTTGCCGACTGTGACGTATCTTAGACTAGATGGAAGTATTCCAGCAATTCAACGACACGCGATCGTCGCCAGATTCAATGCAGACCCGTCTATTGACGTGCTACTGTTGACGACACAGGTTGGTGGACTGGGACTGAATTTGACTGGTGCGGACACTGTCATTTTTGTTGAGCATGACTGGAATCCAATGAAAGATCTCCAGGCGATGGATCGAGCTCATCGGATTGGTCAGAAGAAAGTTGTTAATGTTTATCGACTGATAACCAGATCAACTGTTGAAGAGAAAATTATGGGACTGCAAAAATTCAAGCTTTACACCGCTAAAACTGTTATCAGTACAGACAACTCATCGTTAGATACCATGCGAACCGAACAAGTAAGTATTTTTTGTAAGAAAATAGTGTGTTGTGTCACAAGGATTGAAACAAGACGATTTCAGACCAGGGTGAAGTTGGCTGCCGAGCCGTAGGCAAGCTGACATCGCCCGCAGTTTGAAATCGTGTTTCATTTTGAGTTACACAATAGATTTTTCATGATTACCTGCATTGGAACTTGAAATTTCATTGTCAGCAGCCCGTCAGAAACAAGTCAATTTAAAACCAATGGTGTGATCAACTATTAAATCGCCATACCTGCGCCAAAAGTTTAAACTTCTATCTAATAATTTTTTGAATTTTTTTTTAAATTATAAATTACAACACCTTAAACATTAGCTTCTTTCCACTGGCTTTAGAACACTGAAAGTTTAAGTTCGAATATTGGTATGGCAAAAAAATATAAACTATAAATAATTTTTCTTTTAATTGTTTCAGTTATTAGATTTATTTTCATTGGAAAATGGACGAGAAAAAAGAGCTGACGAGGGAGAAAATTCACGAGCAATTAACGCTATTCCAGGAGTCAGCCGATCAGTTTTAGAAATAATACCAGAACTATGGGAACAACAGCAGTATGACGACGAATATGATCTTGACGCATTTTTATCAACGTTAAAAGGAACCAACTTGTGAAATTATTATTTATAGTATCCCAGCGATAGCTGCAGATCAAAATAAAATTATTCATCCAAGTAACTAGAACGTAAGAACGCTTGATATATATTATATATATATATATATTTTTTTTCTTTATTTATAATAACTTATAAAAACAATGCAAATACATTTTCGCATTTGTACCAAAACAACTCATTTTTAATTATTCCTTTGGTAACTTTCACCACTGAGACATTGAAGTTTACATCTCTTGAGAAAGCTTTTTAAAAGTTTTCTCGTGACTGACTATCTCACATGATAATTAAACATATATTTAATATTAAAAAAAAAGTAAATTCATTGGTCGTCTATAATTTGGCTCTGTATTGAGGATCTAAATTACCAGCAGCAAATATATTGTTGGGATCCAAATGCTCTTTCATCGCGCGATAAAGTGAGACTCCAGTCTCGCCAACAGCTTCAGGATAAAATTTAGCTCTCATTTTTCCTACCCCATGATGATGAGAAATAGAACCTCCGCTGGCAATTATTTCAGCTCTTGCATTTTCTTCAATTGTCTCGTAAGTCTCAACAGGTTCATGCAAACCAATATAATTGAATGCTAAATAAAAGTATATGCAACATCCTGCGTCGTAGGTTTGCGTGACTCGGCAAGACATGAGGTAATGCTTGATACCCCGTTCCTTGCAGTCCCGTGACACGCGAGATTTTACGTTTCGGCAAAGTGACAGTGCGCGGCTCCAAGGCACAGAGGTTTCAAATGATTCCGACAGTACTCCGAACTCTAAACCCAAGTCTCTGATATACGCAATGACAAATGTAAGAATGTAACCACGTTCTCCATTAGTTTCACCAGCAGCCATTCCGCCGTACTTCTTAACAATTGCGTAAATTTTTTTTTCCTGACTAGTGACATCACTTGACTCGTAGCCTTCAAATAGCAGAGTCGCTACACACACGCTGTCCCACTGAAACCCTTTGATTTTAGTTACATAAGTTTGCTTGAAGGCATGCATTATCTTATCCGTCAAACCGCTGTCAGGTCGCAGTGCCTGACCAAATCGAAACTGCTCATTGTCCATCAACCGAATACTCGATGGCTGACATCGCTGGCGCGCAACTTCTCTCATCGCGTCGACACCACTTTCAAAATTTGGGAATATGACACTTCCGTACTTGACTATTTTTGGCAGCGGACGGACTTTGAGGACGACTTCCGTTACAACACCGAGTGTACCTTCACTGCCGAGAATCACATGGTCGAAATCTGGGCCGCTAGAAATACGTGGCACCTGCGCGCCTCTTTCTAGAGTCAACGAGGGATCTTGTGTCCGTCCTGTAACCATTCTCACTCGCACGACCAAATCTTCAATGTTTCCATATGTATTTTTTTTCATTCCACTTGCTCTTGTGGCCACCCAACCACCCAAGCTATAAAAAACAATTTGAAATTGAATGTTGTACAATTTTTTACATGACAAGTTTATTAGTAAATTACCTAGAAAATTCATACGAATCAGGCTCGTGACCGGAGGTTAAACCTCTTGATCTCAACTCCCGCTCAAGATCTTGCCCAATGATACCTGCTTCGCAGCAAGCAACGAGGTTCTCTCTGTCAATCCATAGTATCCGATTCATTTGCGATGTATCGAGAGAAACTATCGTACGACGCTCTTGTACGGGACAAGTTGCTGCTCCACTGACACTAGTACCACCGCCGAAAGGTATACAAGCGACTCCGTATTTTACACATATCCTTATTATTCTCTCCACATCATTGTGACATTCTGAAATATGAAGAGAATAAGTTAATATTAGTGTCATCTTATATGATTGGCCTTGGGTACATAAAGTTTAAAGGAAAAAATTTAGTTAAGTAACTTCCCCCGTGAAAATTTCAAATTTTTAAAAAAAGGAAGTTATTTTAAATCGAGTTTTCATCAGATCTTGATGTTTTGAGGTCCTCGATTAAATTTTACATGTTAATTAAATACAAATAAAAAGTAAAATTGAACAAAAAAAACTTGAAATTTTTATTTTGTTTAAAACACATCAAATTTTTCGACCTGGATAATATTGCTTAGATACTTTAATAAAAAAATTAAATAAAAATCAATAAATGGCATAGTATATTTATGACGTAAGCCGAGACATAATCATAATATTCGTTCTTACAATTATTGATAATAGTAATTGTTTGAAAATTTCATAAATTTTTTCTTCAAACCAATTATCCGTATCTTATCAGTTATTCGTTGACATTTTACTCGTATATCAGAAACAACTAACAATATTTTTTAATACTAAAAAAAAACGTATACATTTTTACTTTTTCTCCATATTCATATTTAATTAAATAAGCTTTCAATAAATAAATTAAGAAATTTTTGAATAATCAAAAACGCAATAAAAATTTGAAAACTTACTTGGCCAAAGAATAATATCCGGTATCCTCTCAAAATTTCCATGTTTCAATTGAACCATTTCCCGAAGTGTATGCCCATGAGCTCGGAACAATCTATCGAGACCATCCGTAGAAAAAGAAATTTTCAACTGATTCACAGCATCGAAAAAATCCTGAGAAAGTATCGGTTCAGGAAATGATGTCGGTAATGACTGTGCTGGTGTTCGTTTCGTCAAATCAACTCCAAGGACTTCTTTGACCCATTGCGTAAAGTAAGGCAACTGGAGGTTTCCAATGGGGTACCTTGAACAAGAGTATATATTAGCATCTTAAATCATCATTATTCTCATTAAACTATATAATATATTCATATTTATATTTGTCAGGTGAGAACACATTTTTTTTTAACTTGAGAGGATTTAAGTATTGAAAAATTTAACTTTAAAATTTTTTGTATAAACATAGCAAGTCTATTGAGACGTTAATAAGTTATTTTTAAATGAAAAAGACTATTTATTTAAGTATTGCAACACACAAAATTAGAGAGGCATAGGTAAATGACAATAAGTGACATTTCACATTAACACAACGAAAAAAAAAATAAACACTTGAAACAAAGAACACGAAACTTAATTACTCACTTAATAAAGTCCTCCAGTTATTTATTTATTTTTTTAAAATAATAAAAACATGACATTGTCATTAAAAAAATTAGCATGCACTTGAATTGGAGAAATAAAAATATGCAATTACTAAGTTTGTTAGGATTTTTAAATTTTTTACCGAGAACCGGTGAATTCAATAATCGAATTGTCTTTGACAACAAACTCCGAATCCTTGTAGCCCCATCCATTCCACTTGAGTAATTCCTGCCTGTAAAAATAAAGAAAATTTAATTTTTATCATCTGTATAGTATGACATTTTTCAATGAATGGAAACATGACCTGTAGTTTTTAAAAAAATTCAAAAATTATTAGGCGTCAGCTGATTTCAGTATCATATTTAAAATGGGTATCTAATATATCTATTGATAACTATTATCTTTTTTCATCAATACACAGAAAAAAATGATTTCGTGGCGCAAGAAAAAATTTTCTACTATGAAATGAAAAAAAAATTTTTTCTGCCCCAAGAAAATTTTCGTTTTCAATTCATGATGTAAAAAATTTTCTTAATTTAATTACGAAGTGTAAAAATTATACTGAAATTATCCGCCGTTTAATTTTTGAATTTTTTTTAAAAATGATAAATTTAAAAACAAAAAGATTTCAAAAAATTGCACCTGTAGTTTTTTAAATTTTCTACCTGCGCATATTTTTATTTTTTTTTCTTTTTATAATTTATCTGTTGAAAAAAAAATCCAAAAATTAATTGCCTGTTATCTTCAGGGTCATGATACTGAAGTTAGCCGCCGTCTAAAAATTTTTAAATGATTTTTCAAAATGATAAATTAAAAAAAAAAATATTTCAAAAAATTGCATCTGTAGTTTTTTAAATTTTCTACGTGTGCATATTTTCATTTTTTTTTTTATAATTTATGTTGAAAAAAAAATCCAAAAATTCACTGCGTTAGCTTCAGGCTCACGTGCAAAATTTAAAAATTGAAAGGATAAAATAAAGTAACTACACGTGACTTAAATCCAATCGGATCACTCGATTTTAAATCTATCTAACAATCGGAAATACAAGACAACAATTTTAAACTCCGTCATCATCAGATTCTTTTTAAAAAAAAAAGTTATGATTCAAAATCAAGTGTCCCAGTGATTCAACGATAATGAAACCGCAAAAGTTCAAATCACAAAAAATCTATTGATTAAAAACGCACTGTACTAAAATATAACTAGAACACAATACACGCGGGGAAATAATTTGAATGACTCGTAAATTACAGAAAATTACCGTGTACTGAGTCACACATAGAAGGCGTGGTTAAAATACTCTATAATAATAGAATAAATACAGTATTATACACACAATAGTTTGATGTAACACAAGTTAAATCAGTGATAAAATAATTTAAATTAAACTGACCTGATTTTCGGGACAGTACTTTTAACATTAGTCGGGTTTATCTCATTACTATTGTGATTCCCACCAGGTAACGATGAATTGAATCCTGATTTTGACATTTTTCTTTTACAAAAGTTATTTTCGTTTTAAATAATTAACTTGCGGTATTTAAAATCAATGTCTTGAGAAACAATACAATCACTGGAGAAAATAAATTACTCAAGTTTATAGAACGACGTTTTTGTTGCTACTAAACGTACAACTAAACGCCGTGTTGATTATCAGACACGAGCTTTAGCTTAAACTTACTCGGCACCGCCATACGCCGATAAACCAAATTTAAATCGATACGGCCCCCGCCTGTCTACGCTCCGCCCATTGGCAACATGCCGAACTTACAAAACGCGTCTTATTTTTACAATTCATATTTACATATATTTATATATATAAATTTTTAAAAATAAAACACACACTGTCACAAAATACAATTTTTAAACCAATAGAAACTCATTCTTTCTTATCACTGTAAAATAAACATTTGAATTTCGCGCGGGAAATTCAAATGTCAAAAAATGGTAACCAATGAATGCGCGTTTTAATGATAACTTCCTATCAAATTTACACATCAGGAGAAAGTAAGTCATGTTTACAAACATATACTTGACATATACTTGCAAATCAACACTTATGATACTGATGACGACATCAACGACAATCAGTTGTCTCGCAATTTATCTTTGTCATCTTTTAGCGATACCTGTGTTGTAAGATTGTTGACATTGTGTTTAATGATAAATATAAAATGAAAAAACCATAAATTAACAGTAATAATAATAATATTTAAAAAGTGTATGCAAAAAAAAAGGTTTTAAATAAACGCGGGATCAACTTGTAAATAATTACAGTACTGCTAGAAGACGGAGCTTTATTTAGATTTATCACATTTGGTCGTTATCATGATAAATCCCTGGTCGCTGGTGTAGATAACAAAAACAAAAAGAACAAGTTGGTTAAGTGTTTAAATTAAGCATAGATATATTTTTTTAACGCTATTAAATATGCCTGATAGTGCAGCTGTTTATCGACCTACGACAGTGGGTTATAGTTATGAAGCTAACGGGGATGGTAATGAGAGCGGTGTTGGAGTCGGAGGTGGTGTAGGGTTAAGAAATGGATTTTCACGAATTATGTTCAGGCACAAGGTCAGTACTAGGAAATGGCTCGAATGGGTGCTACTGTCAGTTGCACTCTGTGCTACTGTTGCTGGGCTTACGACTATGCTAGTTAATGTCATAGCTTCTGAAAGTTCTTTGCCTTCGGAAATTGTCCAGGTATTGTGGAACAATTAATACATTTTTAATTATTAATAGGGTAAAAGATCTAGTATCTAGTCACTGCATTTATTTGTATAGATATATTTAGTAAAATTTAGAAAATATAGATATTCAAATGCATGAGAGTTCAGGTACTAGTTCCCTGATCGAGTACTAGGTCTTTGAACATTATTTTTTTTTGAAAGGGGAAAAGGAGTCTGAGATACAAAAAAAAAGCCTTTAATACCTTCTTTATTAAAATTTATATAATTTGTGAGATTATTAAGCATCACTTCAAGAATATTCTCCTAAATTTTCATAAAAGAATATAGAAAAATAAGCCAGTGGTAGCGGGGAGAGACGAGTCAAAAAAAAAGTCTCCATGCAAGGCAGGATAACTCACTGCTTCATCTGAAATAAAAAAACCAAAGAGATTTTTTTAGTACATAAGTTTGATGGATTTGAATGAAGGAATAAACAAAATATTCATTTTTGAATTTTTGGTAAACGCGCATTCGAAAAATTATGATTTTTACCAAAAATCGCTCCTTTTGTTTAATTAATAAATAAATAGTTATTGAAAAAAAAAATCCTTCGTTCAAATCCATCAAACTTATGTACTAAAGAAATTTTTTTGGTTTTTTTATTTCAAAAGCAGCCATGAGTTATCCTGCCTCTCATGGAGACTTTTTTTTTGACTCGTCTCTCCCCACCACCACTGGCTCATTTTTCAGTATTCTTTTATGAAAATTTAGGAGAATATTCTTGAAGTGATGCTTAACAATGTCACAAATTTTGGGAATTTTAATAAAGAACATACTCTGGAAAAAAAATCACTAAAACATCCTCTTTTTTCTGTATCAGACCCCTTCATCTCGGGTAAAAGACCTAATACCCGATCAAGAAACTAGTATTCGATCATGGAACTAGTACTCGAGCAGGATACTAGTGACTTGATCGGCTACTAAATCATTTACTCTATATGAAATATTAATAAAAATGACATTTTATTCCAGGACAATTCAAAAAACGGATCAAAATCAGATACAACAACTAAAGTTGAGGATGTTGTTAATCAGGATCCCAAAGGATCATTGGCTGCTGGAGCAAGTATTACTCTAATAGGATTGGTGATGGGCGCCCTTTGGGTTTGGTTACGTTTCTTCCGACACGGTGGAAAATCCCAGAGAGGTGGAATAAGTCGTGCCAGCGGACAGGTGAGATTTTATTTGAATAGCAGACTCCTTTGCATTCCTCCTAATTTTTTTTCTTTTTCTCTCTCTCTTTTTTTTTAATTAATTTACTTTACTTTTAATTTCTTTGTGTTGCTTTTTATTTATTATACCGCCGGTATGCTCGTTGCTACGGCGTTTATTATCCCTTGCTCATTATTACACCTTATGTACGCGTATGAGGAAAGATGTTGGGCGGTTTGAATCCATCAACTGACTTGCTGGTGGGTTCCACTTCGCAGTACGGGCCAGTACTCACTGAGGTGCCGAGCCAGATGACCAACAAGCAGATCATCAACGAGACTCGAGCTGTCCCATTGTCAGACCAGGAGGAGGAGACGCACACGCTCATGCCGGATTCAGCTGCGGTTCCATCTGCAGTCACCAATGACTCCAGTCATCCTACCAACCAGTTAGCAGGCTGAGTACATGATTACTTAGAGTAAATCGTACACAAAAAGAAATAGCTTTATCTTCTCTCGCGCTCCATTTTCTTTCTTAGAATGAGAAACAGTTACTCTAAGATTTTAATTTTAATCATTTTAATTCATTACACGTTATAGTTTTTTTGGTTGTATTTGTTATGTAACTGATAACAATAGACAAACTGTGATTCTGCGGAAGCAAAAACTAACTTGTTAATTAAGTTAATGCACAATTATTAAAGAAAAAAAAAAAAACGATGAACAAAAATTGTAAAGAATAAAAATTCACTCTATTGACAATTTGTTACTTTAGATGTTATGTTATAAATATTTTTAAGTACTAGAATGTATGTACTTATAATTTTAATTTTATGTAAGAGTTTAATCCGTACATTTTATTTTTATTATTATTATTTTTCAATTATACTTTTATTTTATTCCGTCCACTGATACGTACAACTTACCTACACTTGTAAAGTATGGGTGGAGTTTGTTTACATTTTACAATCAAGTTTTCATTTTTATCATACATTTTAATCATTTGATTCCTTTTTTAAACTTGTTTTGTTATCATATTACAAGTGTATGAACGGAAATAAAGACTGAGTGAATGAAAATCAACACGAATATGTATTTTTTTATGCTCTTACTATTAATAATTGGAAGCTAATTATTACTATTATTATTTATATAATTAATAGTGTTTAGTATTAAGGACATCCTCAGATAATGACCCCCACTTCTTTAAAATATCCAATGACTCAATTGTTTCTGCATTTAAATTTTATTAATTAAAGGCATTCTTAGACAGTGCCCGCACTTTTTTAAAATTTTGAACAACTGTCGTAAGCGTAACAAAATTTTATTAATTAATTAAAAAAAATTATGATACTGAAATTAGCCGACGTTTAATTATTTTTAGATTTTTTCAAAAATGATAAATTTGAACTTTTTAGTTTTTTTAAAAATTAAATTGTTGAAAAAAAAAATCAAAAAATTTTTGATTGTTAACTTCAGAATCATAAAAAATGAGTCTGAATGTAGCAGGCATAAGACAAATTTTAAATTACAAGTAAATGAATTAATCAATTATAAATATATAAAAAAAATACACATACTGATTTTCAAATTCTATAAGTGCGCATTTTTTCAATTCGCTTATTTCAAAATTTTTTAAATTTACAATTGTCAGCTACGTTCACACTCATAAAAAATATTACTTGGTTAATATTAATTGGGAGTTAAACGAAATTCGGAAAATAAATTTCAGTAAAATTTTATAAGTGTGACTGACAAGCTGCTTTTTTTTAAATTTTCAAGTGGATAAATAAAATGTAAGAATAAAAATTTAAAAATGCCTAGTTAGAATGAAAAATTACTACGCGCGTTTTTTTAAATTTCATCATTTTAATTAATTCATTTATTCGTTTTAAATTTATGAACTGATGTCTGCTACATTCACACCAAATTTTGATGTCAATTTTCGAATCCGAATTTTCAAATTTGTTAGACTCTAATGTATTCACAAATTTTCATTTAACTCCTAATTGATATCAACTATAATTAATTTTTTTTTAATTAAATCTTTTATTTTTTGAAAATTAATTAATAAAATTTAAATGCGATCATTACAATTGTCATTAAATATTTTCCAAGATGGACACTGTCTGAAAATGGGAAAAAGAACTAAATTTAAATTTAGACACACCTGAAAAATATATTTTCCATGGCGCTGCTGCTTTATTTTCACAAAATAGTAAACACTAGTACAGGTTATATTTTCATTGATCGTCTGATAATATAAAATATAAACATGTAAACATGTGTATGTACATATGCACATGTTTTTATTTATAGAATAATCATATTTGAATTATTTGAATGTTCAAAGTTTTTATCAATACATTAAGAGATAAATTTAAATCCTATAACATGTCATCTACAAAAGACTCAAGGTCACTGCGTTCAAGTAAAAAAAAAACTAATGATGAAATAAAAATAAAAGATGAGGATTCCAAAGAGGAAGTCGTTGTCTCAAAATACTTCGTAGCTGAAATGTTGGAACAGAAGAAAAAACCAAAAAATGGTGGGAAAAAACGTAAGTCTGTTGAAATAAAATATGAAGAAAATCAGGATGGTGACGATGGACATGAGAAAGAAAATAGTGAATGGTTTCCTAAGAACTGGAAAGAATCATGGGATTTGATAAAAGAAATGAGAAAAGGAGCTACAGCACCAGTCGATGACAAGGGCTGTCACAAATGTTCAGATCCAAAAGCTGACCCTCCTACGTATCGTTACCAAACTTTGATATCATTGATGCTTAGTAGCCAAACTAAAGATCAAGTTAATCATGCAGCTATGCAGCGTCTCAAAGATCATGGATGCACGCCTCAGAATCTTCTTGCAACATCAGATGAAGTTCTTGGAAAACTCATTTATCCTGTTAGTTTTTGGAAGGTAAATATTTTAACGTCAATATTATACCCAAGTTGCACAGAGACAACTTTAAGTCTTTTAAAAAGACGACAAATTATTTTTTTATCTGAAAGCCAAGTTTTTTTTATGGAAATAATACAGATGGTCTTAAGAGTCGTAGAAAATTTATAATACTAAAATTAGCCGTCTAATAATTTTTGAATTTCTTCTACTTGTGCATATTTATAGTTTTTTTATTTTCATAATTTATTTGTTGAAAAAAAAAAATTGTTACCTGTCTTCTAACTACAAGATCACTAAAAAAAGTAATTTCAATAAAAAAAAATTCTGTAGATGACTTATTTGTAATTTACTTTTTGTCGTCACTTGTGTCAAGTCTTTTAAGCAGACATTTTTTCGCTGACATAAATTTCTGATTAATTTGTCAACAAAATCATTGATGTCACAGTCGTATGCTACTTATAATTATATTTACTTATCATTACCATAAAATAATATTAGCAATACTTGAACTTTGTTTTATGCGTTTGAAATTTGCTCGTTTACAGAGAAAGGTGCAGTATATTAAGAAAACATCAGAAATTTTACTCAATACTTATGCTGGAGACATTCCGAACACCATTGAAGATTTATGTGCTCTGCCTGGTGTTGGTCCCAAAATGGGACATCTTTGTATGCAAGTGGCATGGAACCAGGTCACTGGTATAGGCGTTGATGTGCATGTCCACAGAATATGCAATCGTTTGGAATGGGTTAAAAAACAAGCAAAAACACCCGAAGAGTCGAGAAAACAATTGGAATCATGGCTACCTAAAGAATTGTGGAGTGAAATAAATCATTTGCTTGTCGGCTTTGGGCAAGAGATTTGCTTACCCCAGCGTCCAAAATGCGATCAATGTTTAAACAACAAACTCTGCCCTTTTGCTAAATCTGATAAGAATTCAAATAAAAAATCTAAAAAATAATTTTAATTTAATTATTTATTTTTTTATACAAAATACAAATAAACAAAATTTTTGATCATTCATGCTTGCGTTTAAATTTTTTATTTCTTTTTTTGCCTTTTGTATCTTTTACTGAACGATCCTTCCTCATTTTTTCTCTGATTGCAAGCTTTTTATTTTTATTCCGCAGCATTTTTTGCTTACGCTGGAATACTTGATTTTTCATTCGACTTTGCAATGTTTCTTTTTGTATCGCTCGCGACATTTCTTTTTTCGATAAATTTACTTTGTCATCTTTATCATCGATTATCTTAGACCTCTTTCTCTTCAGTTCCATACCAGGAACTACATCATCTTCTTCTTCATCACTCTCTTCATCGTTTTCAGAAGCTTCTTCGTAAGTTGGTTTATTTTCTCCTATCCAATTAGCACTTTGTGTCAACTGATTTATATTTAGCTCTAATATACTCACAGACTTTCCATCAGTTTCATATTCATGTTGAGAAAGCAGCTCCTCTAACTCAGGTACATCGCGTTGGGATACTAGTTTTTTAAACTTCTCTTGAGCCTAAGATTTGTTTTGGAAAAAAATCGAATTGTAACTTTTAATCATTAATTGATCGAGTTAAAAAAACATATCAGCCCCACACTTCTTAAAAATTTTCAATGACTTTCCTGTCGTAACAGTATCAAAATTTTATCAATTAATATTTTTATAATTTCATCAGAGTACCTTCTTTATTAGAATTTTAAAAATTTGTGACATTATTAAGCATCATTCCAAGAATATTCTGCTAAATTGTTTTCAAAATTAAAAAGGCCATTCGGCAGCAGAAATGGAAGTAGATTTTTCATTATTTATTTATATATTTAAATCTGTAAGGTAGACGGTGGCGTTTAAAGGTTCATCTAAAGCTTATAAGATCAATTATATTTATGCTCGTCAATTTTTAAAAAATACTTTATGCATACTTTAATGTTGAGATTTTAAAAGTGTTACACGGTAGTAATCAGAATTGGAACAGTTACATGAATTTATTGAAAAGTGGAAGAACGAATGCAATAGCTAAATTTCAATAAATAAAAAGGTAATTTTCGTTGAATATAAAAAAATAGTACTGAAATATAAAGCTCATTAGATAAGCTACATAAAAATGTTAACAAAATTCAACTATTATGAATTACTTGAAAGTTATTAAATGAGAAAGTAAAAAAAAATAGTTTTTTATATTTTTCTGAAAATTTTGAAATTCATCAAAGTACTAGAAAAAATTATCAAAAGAGTAAGCAACATAGCCTAAATTAAAGCGAATCGAATGAACATAAAGATTAAATCACCAAAAATAGATAATCTCTTTAGGATCAAAAGTTATTTAAAGATAAATCAAGAAAAGTTAAATTTTTTGAAAAATTAAAAAATCTTTAAACGACTATAACTTTTAAACTTTTTGGCCGATTGAGCTCATCTTCGAACTGAACCGAGCTTTTTAGCTAAGGAATATGCAAAAAAAATTTCATTAATATCGGTACAGAATTGTGGACGCTATCGTGGGAGAACCGCGCGTGATATCGTATATATATATATATATATATATATATATATATATATATATATATATATAAATACATATATAAACTTTTTCACCAATATTATTTTAGGAACCTACTTGACTCAAATAGATAGAAAATGTTAAAATTTTTGAAAAGTTGCGTCATGAGGACAAATACAACAGTTAGATTTTTATAAAATCTACTAATTAATAAAATTTGAATAGTTATAACAGCAATTGAAGATTTTAACCCTTCAGAACATACGCCTCCCGCACCACAGTCATTGCTATCGTGATGAGAGAAAATCTCACGCCTATTGCGCAAGCGCCAAGAGCGAAATTTAAAAAATATTTAAATAATTTTAGGTTATATATCAAGTAAAATACAACATAAAATATTATTTGTTTGAATACTAAAAATTAAATAATAATTCTTTATAAAATATTTTTTATAAATAATCATTTAGAAATTATTACATTTTTCATTTTGATTAAAATACTGGTATACAGGTACACTTATTGTAAACAACTTTTAGAATACTGTTTATTTGTATATCTATATACATTTAAAATGGCGGCTAGATACCACGGAGACAGCCGAAATGAAACGAACTAATACGAACAGCAATTTTTCTTGTGCCTGACTTAACTCGCGCGATGAGAGAAACTCTCACAGTTAATGAAAAAATAATTTTTTTTCTTTATTTTTCAAGTTTAAAAAATTTTGTTTTTTTAGTATCACTTAGAGCATTAAATTTTAGTAAGCTAAAAAAAATTTCAGGGGGTTATTCCATTTCAATTTAGAAAGAAAAAAAAGTTTTAAAGAAAGTGTGAGAGAATCTCTCTACACGATGGTTCTGAAGGGTTAAAAAACTGGAGGCAGAGCCCTTAATACTAAAAATCAAAATTTAAAAATACACATACTTCTTTTTTAATCCTTTTTTTTTCTTCTTTCCATTGAGCTTCTATTTCTTGTTTAGCTTTGAGTTTCCTTTCAAGTTTTCTTTTTCGAAATCCGCTCAAATATTCTCTGCAGAAAAACATTAAAAAAAAATGATTGTTTACTTTGTGTTAACTTTCAAACAAAAAATATATATTATGTACATACTTCCGTTTCTCTTCGTCAAATACCAAAGTGACTTTCCTTCTTTTTTTTGGCTGTCCTGGTTTTCTATTAACATTTAGAATCTTGGGAACAAAATTAAATCCTTGCCGCATGGACATGTTTTTGTTGTTTTTTTAAAACTACTGTTTTACAGGTTATATTTTTATGATGAAACGTGATATAATCATATGGCATAGGATGGAAAACTCGATTCTGATTCTAATCGAGAATCGATATGACTAGCCAGTATCACAAAATGAAGAATAGGCTATGCCTGACCTCTAAAGGAGAAAATTTTAGCATTATTTCAAAATAAACTTTTTAGTTTTAGCGGCCATTCATAATATGTCACTCAAAATTTTACTTTTTTAAATCCCCTAGCTTTTCTTCATCACAAATGACCCCCTCCCCCCCTCATTATGAAGAAAATATATACACAGAAATACTTATATATTTACAAATATGAAACGAATGACTTCTACCAAAAAAATAAAATTTAAAAGTAAGAATAGCTCCTTGGCAATCAACTGCATAAATAAAAATTAATTAGAGTATAAACTAAAATTTCTAAGTTATTTTTAGTTTATTTTTTAGTATAACAGAATACATACATTTGACATTAATGTAATAGAGATTTAAACAAAAAAATATTTCATTTTCTACAATATTCTTACGTATTTATCTTTACAATACTTTATCATTATTATTATGACTATACTTTTTTTACAGCTAGATGTTCATCAAGAATAACACTAACAGATTGCTGATTTAAAGAAACTAATTTGTAGTTGTTCAAATTTAATCAATAGGTTGGCACCACCCTGGGCCATGCCACTGTCCTGGCATTTTATACAGGCCGCAAGTATCACAAAAAGCATCGACCTGCAAAAAAATAAATGTAATTTAATGAAGAAAAATTGAAACATGAAATTTAAAGTAAATTACGGGAATTCCATTCGGTGTCTCTGCAGGAATAGCTGTTGGATTAGGGCCATTTAGTCTCTGCAATAATTGTTGATTATGATCTCGTATTTTACCCAGTTGATCTGTCAAATGTTCTCGCTCTTGTATCAATTGCTGTTTAGTTCTCTGTTCTTCTTGGAAATCACTTTCGTAGAGTTTGAGCTGATGTCGCAAATGAGCAATCGTGTCGCTCTAAAAAATTTAAATAAAAGTTTTATTACATTACTACTGGCTGTCAATTATATTCAGTAATTTAAATTTAAGTCAACACTAACGTCGTCTTTAGAAATTTCAACGCGAGCTTTGACACCCTCCAGCTCAATATTTTTCAATCGAAGTTCTTCTTTTAGTTTTGTGCATTCTGACAACATCTCATCGTGACGTTTTTGTAAAACTTTCATGTCATCTTGAAGAGTTCTCATTTGTGCTTCGTACAACATACTTTGCGAATTGAGCGATGTTTTTTCTTCATTCAAACTCAATTTTTCCTGTTCGAGTATCAAGTGTTCAGCTTGACAATTTTTACGTTCGAGTAGCAGCTGATTCTTTTCATCTTCCAATATTTTAATATTTAAAGCAATTTGCTCCTTTTCTTTTTCAAAATTATATTTAACTTCGGCGGGCTTAGAATTCTCACCGCGAATAATTTCTAATTCGTGTAGAGTAGAGTTGTAGTCAGAAAATATTTTTTGAAATTCATTTTGCGCTTTAATTAAAGTCTGTCGTTTTGATATATTTTGAATTTGTTCATTGATCAAGTGCTTTCGGCAATTTTCAAAAGTTTCTCTGAACGATTCGATTGTTTCAGTAGACAAATTCATTTGGTCGCTGTAACTTAGCAATAAATCTATTGTGTCAATGCAGCGTTTCAAAGAATCTTGAATACTGATAAAATGAGACGTCTGTTCTCCGTAACATTTAGCCAAATCACTGAGCCTTTCATTGTAGTAAGTGAAATGCTGAAAAAATTGCTGGCGATTCTCATCTTGAGATTGTTCTAAAATCTCGTAGCTGTCAGTTTTGAGCTGAAGAGAAGTAAAGGCGCTTTCATTTAATACACGCAATTGTTCTTTCAGTGACAAAATTATCTCTTGTAAATAATGCATGTCTCGCTCTTGACGTTCTCTGACTTCCAATATTTTTCCGATTTCTTTTATATTGTCTTTGTGTAATTCTTTGAAATTAAAATCCGTCGAGTTTGTAGTAATTAAATTACTACTATTGCTTTGAGCTTTCATTGATGGACAATTTAATTGTTTTTCATTGACTGGATTTCCTGCCTAAAATAATTTTAAAAATTAGTATGATAGATGACTCATAAATAAATAATGATAGAATTTACCTGCTCTGATAAAAGTAAAGACATCATCATGGATCCAGTATCAGCAATTTGCTTATTTATGTCAGCTTTTTTTTTTTGTAACAGTGAAATCTCTTCAGTGTCTTTAGTGAGTTCTTTAAAATCAAAATCGTTTGAAAGAAAGTGACTAGTCTTCATAGAAATAGAACCATCATCACTTGTCTCCATACTTGCAGTTTTGACGGATGGATTATTTATTAATTGTCCTGGTTTTTGACACATTAAATTGTCGGCCTGAAATATTTTATTAAATTAATAAAAGAAGAGTAATTTACTAAAAATGCAGGCCATTCTCAGACAGTGTCCCCTACTTTCCTCAAATATTGTAATAAAAGCAGTGTGTTAACATATAAAATTGAGTATTTAACATAAAATTTTTATCAGACTTTTTTCTTTACGCAAATACAAAAGTTTTTTACTGTAATTTTTTTTTAAATCTATACATGGACAAAATTGTCCTTTTTTCAATCAATTGATCAAATTTAGATACGCTCATAATAGTTGTCATTTAAATTTTTAAAAATTCGCGGGCACTGTCTGAAAAGGTCCTTGTCTCATAAAATTCACCTGTTCTGACAAAAGTGAAGGAACAATTATAGATTTTTTATCTGTAAGTTTCATCTTTAAATCAGCATTTTCTTTTTGTAAAAGTGAAATTACTTCATAAGTTAAATCTTTAGAGTTAAGATCCTTTGGATTTGAATTACTACCATCATCATTAATAATTTCTGTACTTCCAGTTTTCATCAATTTAAAATCCATAACTTGTTCTTGTTTTTGAGCAATCGAATTTTCTGGCTAAAATATTTAAAATATTAATTAAATAATAATACTATTAACAAATAATAAAACTCACCACTGAAAATTGTGACGTCAACATTGACTCTGTCGCAGTAAGTTTAATTTTTAAGTCAGCATTTTCTTTTTTTAAAAGCGAGATCATATCACAAGTTTCTGCAAATTTTTGCTTGTGATTTCCATGAACTTTCATAAGCTCATTTTGCCAATTTACCAGCGTATTAAATTGTTTTTTCATGGCATCATTATTTCTAGTTAAAGTTTCTTTAAGTTTAACATTTTCTTTCAGTAGCTCAGCAACTTTCAATTCTATTTCTTCCTGACTTAGTGTTGAAACTATTGAATTTAAATCCTGAAAATAATATACATAAATTTTTCATAATCAAAATACAATTTTAATTTTCATGAGAGAATTTAACTGACAAGTGGGAATTTTTTGAATTTTTAAATAAATATAAATTTAAAAATGCGTATTTGGATCAATGCAAAATCAGCAAGCGCATTTTTTAAATTTATTTAAAATTAATAAACATTTAAACGTCTGCTAAATTCACTCATAAAATTTGAATTTTTTTATAACTATAAGTTTGACAACTGCTTACAACACTCAAGCTTTTCTTTTTAATTTCTTCATAGTCAGCTAATGAAGCTAAATTTATAAAATCCATCGAACTTTTACCAAGAACAACAAAAGATGTTTCATCATCGTCATCGTCGCAGTTTAAATTATTTTGATATGGCGTATTAACTGCAGAAAATGTCGGTTCATTTAATTTAAATTTCGGCTTGCCGTCATTAAATTCCATATTTAGACTGTCCATTATACTTTTTGATATCGAATGATTCATAGCTTCAAGCTTCGGGTCATCCTTTGAACAACCGGATGCTGGATGTGACATTATCTAACGACGTAGTGCCCTTAAATTTTGATACCGTTTAAATTTTGAATAAAAATTCACAAACGTCAATGTTCAACATCAACGTAATCTCCACGGGGATCACATTTAGTTGCTAAATGTTTTTTTAAAACAATAGCTGACGACACTCCGTGTTTTGGTCACAACTGACTCCATGACTTAACTGTATACTGTATTAAATGTATACATACTGCGTTTTACATTCAAGATGATGTGATTGGTCAGTTTTGGTTAAAAAATATAAATAAAAATTTTAACCTTTTTTCCAATCGCACTTATGAGTAAATCCGCTAGGGGCAGTAGGATAGGTAGGGATAAATGCTGTTTAAATTCAAACTAAAACTTGTAACTTGCAGCTGTCATCTGTCATTAATTTAAAAAATCATTTTTAATGAGCTATTGTCCTTGATATTATTTACGATACATAATTAAGATTGTAATTCTGAGACAATACCTCCCCCCCTTCAATTTAAAAAAATTTATGAGTATGAATATAATTGATGGTTATGAATTTTAAAAATTTTAGAATAAATAAATAAAATGTAAGTAAAATATATTTTTAAAAATGAATATTTAGGTAAATAAAAAATCAGCGCGCGCATTTTTTTTAATTTAATTATTTGAATTTACTTATTTATTTGAAATTTATAAATGGTTTCATTAAAAAACTTATGAGTGTGAATGTGACTGACAAGTGGCAATTTTTTAAATTTTTGAATAAATAAATAAAATGTAAGTAGAAAAAAAAAAGAAAAAATGCGTATTCAGATAATTGAAAAATCAGCGCGCGCTTTTTTTTAAATTTCTTTTATTAAAAAAATTTATTTATTTAAAAGTTATAAATTGTCTGGTCTGCTATCTTTGTGTTAACAAATTAAATATTTTTATGTTGATTTAATGCTAGCAAAGTGTTGAGGTTTTTTTTATAGAATAACTAGTAGTGATATTAGAAGTATATACTGAACATATTTTATAACTAAAAAAGTTACTTTTTTGGTTTTAATTTATTTTATAAATCAATCAAACAAAAATAATTTATCATTTTACAATAAGATATGAAATGCACCAATGTTTCATTTCTAACTCTTAATTGTCAACGTGTTAAACACGCAAATGACAAAAGTTTAAAAAATGGCAGTGTAAATAATATAAAGTCATCAAAATGTTAAGAAAAATGTAACAAAGTGATATAAACATTGACAAAATTTTCAGTTGCCAGATGATAAAATTAAGGTAACATTTAAATATAACAAAAAGTATTACACACATTATTATGACCATCGGTCATTAGGACGGAGGTACAATTTAATAGCTTAAGTACATTCAGGTATAATGTTAAAGCGTAAAACCGATTATCCTCAATGCACCCGCATGGCACTTAGCATTAGTATCACAAAATATTTGTATTTATTGATCATTATTTTAAGTAGAGCTTAAATCATTAATAAGAATTCTTATATAGTCTAAAATGTTTACTAATAGAACATAAATATTTTAAGTATTAGGATTATCAATGTAAAGTTATCGAGAAATTGTTTAGACAATTATGATATTGGCGTCTGCAGGGAAATAGAGATGCTCGTATTTTACAAAATTACTAAATTTAGTGTCATTTTAGAAAAAAAAAATTTTTTTATAAATGCATATGAAGAATCTTTCACGATCTAATTGCGCCTATTTTCAAAAAACTATTTTTTACAATATCTATAACAATTACATGTGATCTGAGACATTTCTTATTTTAGTTCCCTAGGTGTGTAATATACTATTTGAAAAAATTGCACTTGTAGTTTTTCAAGTTTTCTACATATGCATACTTTTAGAATTTTAATTAATTAGTTTAAAAAACATTCAAAAATTGTCAATTGTCTGTTAACTTCGGGATCATCAAGCATCCCCTCCATCATAATTATGACGATGGGCATTTAAAGCGAAGTGGGAAAAGAATAATTACCCCGGACTAACTATTGGATAATTGGATAAGTAAAGGAAAGGGATGGGGTAAAAGGTAAAACTAAGAAAATTTAAGTAGTGGGAGGCTTGCCTTAATTTCGGAGGTACTGCAATCATCTACTCAGAGTAATTTTCGATCTTGAGAATATCAGTCACACGCTCTTGATCTCACGCTCAAAATCAAAGTTTATTAATAATTTAAAGTTAAATTATTGAAAAGTGATTCAAAGTTCATTACTAATTCAAAGTGGAATTGCTACAGTGAATATCTATTCGAATTGTTAAGTGCCTTACTGTGTTCATTTTTAATTCCGTCTTATAAAAATTGATATTTATCCTTCATATCAAATTTATTACCATGGATATCTCGAAATTCACTTACACCAAAGTTTCTTGGCTGATAGAAGAAGGGTTTATCAAGGATGTCAACCAGGAGCTTCCATTTGAAGGCAAACCGACGTTCCTTCATATAGCGGTTGCAAATTCCGATGACAAATTGGTCGACTATCTGCTGCGAAAACAAGCGGATAAAAATTTCAACAACTTGGTGTGGGGAACTCCTCTTCATGTCGCTGTGAAGAATGGAAACCTGCAGATAATCCAAACTTTAATAAACTCCGGAGTTGACGTGAACCTGCAATTGCTATCACACCCTTGGCTGACACCCCTTCAAATGGCTGTTCTGATTCAAAAAAACATCGAAATCGCAGAATTGCTTTTAAAAAGTGGTGCTGATGTTAATTTTGAGGCGGATATTGACAGTATGCCCACGCATCGCAAAACACTTTTAAATTTTGCAATGGATGAAGGCAATGAACAAATGGTCCAACTTCTTCTGAGATACAATGCTGATCCTAATAGAGATGTTTCTGGAGATATCTCGTCACTACACATTGCTACTGGTAAAGGTAATTTGAAAATGATGAAGATTCTTCTTGCATATGGTGCCAATGTTAACTTAGTACCGGTTCATGGATACATAAATCAAAGTCCGTTGCATTTTGCTGTCCTTCATGAACACTCGAATGCCGTCAAGTTATTGTTGGAAGATATTAAGATCAATCTAAATGTAATAAGTGAGTGTGGAAGTTCGGTTTTACATTACGGGGCTATGTTTGTGAAATTTAATTTTAGAATTGTGCAGTATCTACTTGATGCTGGTGTGGATATAAATTTAAAAAATGAATTTGGTGAAACGGCGTTAGACATAGCACAGCAGTTTCCGGGAGTGGTCAAATTGCTGATAAGAAGACACATCATCAAACTTAGTGCGGCAAATTTTTATGTCAACAAAGAAAACTTAGCAGCAGTGGCAAATAATAGTTTTGCTAGTTCGCGTAATTCTTGTGTGGAAGAGCTGGAAAAAATGAAAACAATAAAAATTGGTGCGAGTAATCTTAGATTTTATGATGTTTTGTTTAAGAATGAACATGAATTGGCGGTTGGGTTGAAATACGTTAGTAACGAAACTCTTGCAAATTTTAATCTTAAATCTGTTTTCCCGTTGTACGCTGGAATGATAGCTTATCGTTTACGAAAAGCGTTACGGCGAAGAAAATTATTGTATAGTGCTATAGATTTAATTCATGATATTTTAAATGAAATTCTCCCAAGTACTGTTATATGGGAGATTTTGAAACTTTTGACTACTGAAGATTTGAAAAATTTTGCTTATTATCAAATAAGATAATTATAGTAAGAGTATTGTTAATAAGTTTTATTTTATTGTAATGATTTAATGTATATTTTTCATTTATATTTCATGTATATTTACTAATTTAATTTATTTGTATAAACTATATATGTATATTTTGTGTGTATCGAATGAAAAATTTTACTTTTAAGATTTTTGTACAGTTGAAAAGAATTATTTATATTTTTTATGCAATAAAATTTATCTTTAATTTATATAATTATTTTTTTTTTTGTTCAATTACTTTAAAATAAATTAAGTAATCTCAATAATTAATTATTTCTTATTCTGACTGGCTATATAGGAGTTTTCATGGAATGAAAAGTAAATTTATACTTACCAATTTTGCTTTAATCAATTCTCATTTTAATTAAAAAAAATTATAATCTTATTCTAGAAAATTTCTATTAGAGCTAAAGTATTTCTAGTGTTAAAATCCAATCATCATATACAGCCCTTATTAAAATAAATGATTTGAAAAGATTCAAAAAAAAAACTTTGAATACTTTTGAATGCTTTAAATATTTTTAAATCACCCTTCTTGAATGAGCAAATTAGCAGAAGATTGAAAAGATTTAAATTGTCAAATTTGAAATAATAATTAGCTAATTAAATACTACACTAGTAATTGAGTTTACCTTTAGCACTTGTTATATTTGTACCGTAAAAATTGCTTATTGTTAATTAGCAGAATGTACTTTGTTGATGAAAAAAAAGTATTAAAACCAAACTTGAAAGAATTAAATTATAATAAATTCTCAAATTTCATATTTTTATTTTTTTTAATTATATATACTTCATCATGTTTTTTTGACGGTCAATAACTTTAAAAAGTATGCAATAAAAAAACAAGAATTTTTCTTTTAAAAGTAATTGTTAGTAACATGTCAAACTATTCTATTTTTAAATGATAAAAAAACACATTCATAAATTTCTTCGTTTATACCTTTAAGAATATTGTATAAAATAGACGTGATAGAAAAAGATTGGGTACAGGTACCATTTTTAACCACTTCAAAAATTGAAATTTGTATTTTAAAATTGAAAAATTTGTAAAGTGCGCAATAACATAATTTTCAAAATATGTACGCAGATATTTTTCAACTGTTACAAAGGCAATTGTATCTTATACTTTTTTATTAACTAAATATAAATAGATAAATGTCCAAAAATGGAGCAGTGGCCACAAGTGGTACTTCTACCCTATGAGAATCTAGAAAGCTATTAAAAATCACAGATAATTTATTATTTAATTATTTTACTGAGATTAAATCATCAATCATCACTATTTGATGTCAGTTTAAACTTTTTGGCAGATGATTGTATTTTTCAAAATACTAATTAGTAAAATAATAACGAGTAAACAATAAACTACAAAATATACTTACTTTTGGAAGTTATTATTTATGAGTTTGAATGTAACTGACATATGACAATTTTTTAAATTTTGGAGGGAACGAACAATATATTAGATAAAAAATGTAAAAATACGCATTTAGACAAATGAAAAACCCGTACGCGGATTTTTTTCAATTTCATTATTTTGATTAATTAATTTTCTAATTTATAAATTGTCTCATGTCTGCTACATTCTTCTCATTATTTATAAATCAAGGGGTTAAAAAAATAAAAAAAATTAGGGAATTAAGGATTCAAAAAGTGATGTAGCTTATCAATATATAAATAAAAAAATGAACAGTTGAAATAATGTATAGTAAAGATCATTACTTTTATTTACTTCAATGGAATAAAACGAGAGCTGTGGGTGGCACCAATACCAGGGCGACCGTGTTTGACAGGTTTGTAAGTGACTGAAAATTCACCTAAGTAGTGTCCAATCATTTCAGGTTTAACTTCAACTTGATTGAATGTTTTGCCGTTGTAAATACCAACGATTGAACCGACCATTTCAGGAACGATCACCATATTTCTCAAGTGGGTCTTGACAATTTCTGGCTTTTCATTTGGTGGAGCTTCCTTCTTAGCTTTACGCAGTTTCTTGACTAAAGCCATTGGTTTGCGTTTTAATCCGCGGGCAAAACGTCTTCGGACACGAGCGTGCATCAATTCCATCAACTGCTCACTGAAATAAAAAAACAAGAAACAATTACGTACTTGCAGCGTAGACGTGCAATCCATGAGGATTGGAAATGTTTTTTAGGTTAAGTTGATACTCAGAGTTTGTACTTACTTGGGCATGTCCAGGAGTTGGTCAAGATCAACTCCTCGGAAGGTGAACTTCCTGAAGGTCCTCTTCTTTTTCAAAGTTTCTTCACCCTGTAAACAAAATAAATTTTTTAAATAAATAGTACTCGGAATATTACTTTCAAAATTTTTAAAAATAATAGTGAAATAATATATTTTAATTATTTAAAAAAATAATTTGAATGTTGAGAAGTTGATTTTTTGACAGATTGCTAAATTATAATTAGATTAATTAATAAAAAATAAGTAAAATACTTACGTCAGCCATTGTGCTCGTTACTGTTGCGCGATCACGAACAAGAAAGAAAGAGGTACTCAGAAACCTGAAGTGATGTTCTGTTCAATACTTGATTGGTAGCTCTGAAGATAGCCAATATTCAACTATTTCATGCAGCGCCACCAACATCTATAATAAAAACTATTTTTTAAAGTACTCATAATTTTTTTCCTCACAATTAAAGTCAAGTAATGAGTAATTAAGTATCATATATATTTATATGCTAGTAATTATAAAATAATTTTATTAACAATAAATGGATGTAGATTTTTAAAATGAGTAACCAGACAAAGTTGACATTTTGGCGAACGTAAAGTCGCAATGACGAATCATATGTGACTTTCATTAGATCGAGAATTAGTAAAGTTTTAAGCAATTAAAATTTTTTAAAAATTAATTACTAAAATTATTGTAGATATTGAAAATTTTTTTCCCGTTACAGATAAAATAAATCGAGAGCAATTTCTTTGATAAAAAAAAAACTTTGGTAAGAGTGTAGTTATGGAACAAATGAGTGTGAATATAGCAGACATAAAACAGGTAGAAATTTAAAATAAATAAATTAATTAACTTAAAGTAATGAAATTTGAAAAAATGCGCGTACTGATTTTTGAATTATCTGTACGCATTTTTTAAATTTCATTCTATTTAAATTTCATTTATTTATTCAAAAATTTAAAAAATTAACGATTGTCATCCAAATTCACGCTCATGTGGATCAATTGCAGATTCTGGATGCGCATCCAGCAACCTAGAGACAACTTTAAGATGTCTATTAAAAGAACAATATAAATTATATTTTTTATAAAGTCAAGTTTTTTTTATATAAATAAGACATTCAGACGTCGGTCCTAGAAGTCTGAGGAAATTCGTAGTCTTTTTTCTGTTTTAAAAAAGTAATTTCAATTTAAAAAATTTTTAGATGACTTATTTGTAATTTACTTTTTTTCGTTACAGATATCAAGTCTTTTAAGCAGACATTTTTTTGGCGACAAATTTCTGATACTTTTGTCAACATATTGCTGTCTTAATAATTCAAAAAACAGCCTCAAAACTATCTTATAAATATGACATCTGTCTACTACTTGGAATTTTAGTAGCGATTAATTAGCTTATAGTTTAATTTAAAAAAAAAATTTCCGCGCGAGTAAATTTGAATTTTCTTGAGTTATAAATAATTTTATTATCAGCTGCTGGTCATTATACTAAATCATCAGACAGCGCTCAACTGCTGAACTATAAATTTCAACTTTATACGTTACGATTTATTTTATCTCACTCTTATTTTTATTCAATAACAAGTTTAACATGTTTTAGTACAAAGGAGTAAAAGAGATGAATAGCAAGCTTGGGGAAAAAACTTGCATAAAATTTCAACGGAGGTTAGAAATTCAAAAAAAGTTACCGGTGTGTAACCGAAAAATCAGAGTCTAATGTCAAGGTGCACTGCACTAAGGAGACCATAAATCAGTAGTGTAATGTCTAACGTTTTTGAATTTTTAACTATTTAAATTATATATTTTTTTATAGTAATTGTAATTGTATTTATTTATTAGAAGTTATTTAAATTATTATTATTTAAAATGGAACACTGGAGCACAATATTAGTAGAATGGGTAAGAACTTTAATAAAAATTAAATTATCTGCATGTGTACTGACGGCGTCTATTTATTTTATCATGTTCAAATATATTTATGTAATCATATATAAAAATTACAGATTAATTGTTTGAATCTCAATGAAACCCAGCTGTCAGACATTCAACAACTTCAAGACAATTCAGCTGTCTATGGCAAAATCATCCAACAATTGTACGTTTTTTATGATACTGAAAGTAGCAGGCTTTAAAAAAAAATTTCTTTTAAATAAACAAACAAAAAACTTGTAGAAAAAAAATTAGAAACTGCATTTAAAAAACTTGAACGAATATTTTAGTGCATCTTCTAAAAATTAAATTTTACTTACGAGTAATTTGTTTATAAAAATAAAATTTCTTGTCTGCTACTTTCAATATCATCGTTATTTTGAGCTATTTATTATATATGACATTAACAAGAACTTAGATGTAATTAAATGTTTATCAGGTGTCTAGAAAATAAACATATCTTAGAACTAGTATAGAATTATCCATTGTTTGTATGCAATACCAATTTGTATTAATTACTTCATGAAATTTGTATATTATTTTAAATGTATGAGACTTTGGTTGCATTGTTGAGGAATAAAATTTGCAACAAGACATTTTCGCGAACGCCATCACTGCAGTCTAAACCGGTCCCTGGTTAAAAATACTGATTGAAAAGAATTGAGAAGCAGTTACTCCATTAAAAATGTGTAGAAGAACAAACATTTTATTATTAACTACCTGTTAATGTCATATATATTTAAATCATGAATGATCTTTAATTTTGTTATTGATTATATTTATGAAATAAATAATCATTTCATTTTTTATTTTGTAGGAAACTTGATGGCAAAGACAAAAACCCAGATTCTTGTTATGAAATATCAAAATTTATTGAAGAAGAATATCCAGATTTTATAATTAATAAAAACAATGAAGACGATAATGTATCTGATCATATTTATAAAATGTCTCTCTTGTTATTGAGTGCCTCACAAAAAATAGCTTTTCACAGACCCATGTATTCGTTGAAAAATGATTCACAAGTGATGATAAAAAAATTTTTAGAACTTCTTTTACCCCATGGTAAAGGATTAACATTTGAAACAGTCCGCGAAAGTATAATGGAATTAGGAGATACGATTCCCAAAACACCTCCAAAGACACCGAAAGATCGCCCATTGAAAAATTATTTAACATCTCCAGCAGCACAGTCAGCTTATCGTCACAAAATGTTGAATGAACGTAATCGTGAGTTGAGACTCTTGAAAGCTCAGCTGGAAACTGAGTTATTTGAAAAAGTTGATCTACAAGGAGACATTAAAACTCTAGAAGACAAAGTTAAAAATTTACAAAAACAGTTAACAAAAAAAACAGAAGAACTGAAGACATTGAGGATTGAATATGCAAGTCCGAAAACTCCACAGTCTGTGAGAAAAAATAAAAATAATCAAAATGTCGAAGACTATTTAAAAAAAGAAATTGAAAATTTGGAAAACTATAATATGAAACTACAGGCAGAACTAAACCAAGTTGAAGAAGAGCATGAAAATTTGAAACGTCGTTTGGCATCAAAGGATCGTCTCAATGCAACTTTGAAGGAGAAGGCGGAAGAATTTGAACGGGGAATGGAATCTTTGTCTATACAATTAGAGGTAAAGACCAACGAATTGTTAGACTTAAGGATGCAAAATGAAGAACTTCGTGGGCATATCAAAGGTATGCAAAGATACTCAACGGATGCTGACCAAAGTTTTGAAATGGACAACGTCCTTCGCGCAAGATCACCAACTCCTGGACTTAACGTCAGTGAAGCTGCCAGTTCTATTATTGATATTCAACTAAAAGAAGCTAATGAAGAATCTGCTAGGCTGAAAGAAGAATTATCTAGTATTCAGAATAAATTAGATGAGGCTTTGCAGGAGTGTCAAGAATTTAAATCTCTCAATGATTTGCTAAATGAAAAAGTATCGAGTTTAGACGAAATCAAAATGGCGCTAGAAATTACAGAGGATAGATTAGAAAAACGACAGTGTCAGATAAATATATTGGAGATGGAGAAAAAAAACCTGCAAGACGAACTAGAGAAACACAAAAAAGATATAAGCGCTAAAGAAATTACTTTGAAAGAGACTGAAGAAACGAAATGTAAATTGGAATCTCATATTTCTTCAATCGCTGAAGAATTAAATAAATTAAAAATATCATTGGTTACAGCAGAAGATACGTTGGCTCAAACCGTTACCACAAAAGAAGTCTTGGTGATGAAGTTGAGTACAGCCGATAGTAAAATTGACAGCTTGAAAGAGTCTTTGAGTATCGAAGCTAAAAAATACCAGGAGCTGACTGAAGATTCAGAACAGAAAATTCGTAGTTTAGAAGAAAATATAAAAACGTACTTAGAAGATAAATGTCAGCTTGAGGCGACTGTCAGTCACCTGAATGAGGAGCTGAAGAACTTGATCAAAGAGTTGGACAACAGAAATTCAATAATAGATTCACTAAATACCAAAGTAACTGAGTTAGATGATAAAGTTGTAAATTATTCAGATGAAAAGCGACAGCTTGAAGAAATAGTCACGCAAAAAACTGAAGAAATACTTGAATTAAATAGAAAACTTGATGATAAAAAACTGGCGGTAGATTCATTGAATGCTAAGTTATTAAACATGGAAGAAGACATCACGAGGTACTTGGAAAATAAACAAGAACTTGAACACACTATCGAACAGCAGGCTAATGATTTAGATAAATTTAATAGAGATCTTGATGACACGAATTCAATAATTGATTCATTGAATAATAAATTATTTGAATTTAAAAAAATAATCGCAAGTGATTCGGAAGTTAAACTGCAGCTTGAAGAAATTATCAGTCAGCAAAAGCAAGATCTAGTTCAAGCGAATGAAATAATCGAGGATAAAAGTTCGACTGTTGAGTCACTGGAATTGAAAATTTCGGAGCTGAACAAAACTGTTAAAAAATATTCAGAGGATCAGCAGCAACTCGAAGACGCTATTGAGTATCAGAAAGAAAATCTAATTAAATTAAAAGATGAGCTTGACAACAAAAATTTGATTATCGATTCACTGAATTCTACGCTTCTGCAATTGGAACAGACGATTGTTATGTATTCTGAGGAAAAACGTGACTTAAAAAAAATAATTGTAGATACCAATGAAGACACTCGTAGATTAAATCGAGAGTTAGAAACTAAAAATTCAGCGATAGAATCATTGGATGCCAAGATATTGGATTTGGAAAATATTATTGATAAGTATTCGGAAGATAAACGACAGCTTGAAGAAATTATCGACAGGTCTAATAAAGAGTCAGTTAAATTGAATGATCAACTCGCTAATAAAAATTCAATAATCGATTCATTGAACGCCAAGTTGACGCAGTTGGAAAATTCAATGAAAATTCTTCTTCAAGAGAAACAAAATCTTTGCGAAATCGGCGAACAGCAAAATAGGGATTTAATTAAAATGAAAGAAGAACTCGGTGATAAAAATTTATTGATTGATTCAATGAGTAATAAATTATCAGACTTAGAAGAAAATATATCGGTAATTTCCTGTGAAAAAGAATCACTGGAAAAATCAGTACATGCTTTGAAAAATGATTTAGTCAATTTGAATATTGAAGTTGATGCTAAAAATTCATCGATTGATTTAATGAACAGTAAAATTTTACAATTAGAAAGTGTTGTCACGTCTAATTCAGAAGAAAAGAAACAACTTGAAGAGATTATTCAGCAGCTTAATTGCAATGTCGTTGACTTAAATAAGGAAATTGAAAATAAAAACTTGGCTTTGGATTCTTTGAACATCGTGTTGTCAGAATCAAGAGATACTATTGCTAAATACTTAGCTGAAAAACATCAACTTGAAGAGGGTATTGAACAGCAGAGAAGTGAATTGATAAATTTGAATATGGAACTTGAAGACAGACAATCAACAATAGAATCAATGAACGATAAATTTTCTCAACTGGAAGACGTCATCGCAACTCACTTAGAAGATAAGAAATTGTTAGAAAATTCTGTAGAGCAACAGAAGAGGGAGTTGATGAAATTGAATGGAGAACTGGAAAGCAGACAATCGACAATAGAATTAATGAATGATAGATTTGTACAGTTAGAAAATATTAATGCAAAGTATTTAGAAAAAAAGCAGCAGCTACAAGACACTTTGGAGCAACGGAATAGTGAGTTGATAAAATTAAAAGAGGAACTTGAAGACAGACAGTCTACAGTACAATCAATGAACGACAAATTTTCTCAACTGGAAGATGTTATTGCAACTCACTTAGAAGATAAGAAATTATTAGAAAATTCTGTAGAGCAACAGAAGAGGGAATTAGTAAAATTAAATGAGGAACTGGAAAGCAGACAATCGACAATAGAATTAATGAATGATAGATTTTTACAGTTAGAAAATGTTAATAAGGCGTATTTAGAAGAAAAGCAGCAGCTACAAGACACTTTAGAGCAACAGAAGAGTGAATTGATGAAATTAAATACGGAAGTTGAAGATAAAAATTCAATTATTGAGTTATTGAACAGTAAAATATCAGAAGTAGAAGCTAAATTGAATTCCAAGGAGTTGGCTCTGTCAAGTGCGGAAACAAAAATATGTGAGTTAAATGAACTCCGAGAAGAGCTTCAGAGCCAACTTGTTCAGGAACAGAAAAATATTATTATTTGTATGGATGAAAAAGACAAATTGCAAGTCAAACTTGATGACTTGATAAAATTAGACGAGAAAAAATCTTCAGCTGCCCAAGAAAAAATTCAGGAATTAAAGTCTCAGTGTGAGGAATTAGTTTCCGAACTTGCCGGCGCGAATTCTAAAATTTCTGATCAAGATAACGCAATCCAAGACATCAGGACTGAACGTAATTTACTGAAAAATAAATTAGATGACATTAGTAAGGAACTGGAGAGTCAAAAAGAAGAGACTAGAATTATGGAAGTACAGATTGAAGAACTTAAACAGATTAACGAACGAACGGTAACCGGATGTCAAGAACGCGAGGTCGCTTCTAGTGAACTTCTCAATTCTGTAGAGAAAAAACTTCTGTCCATGCAGAATACATGCGAGACACTTAAGTTGGATAAAAAAATCCAGGAAGAATCACTCGCCGTTCTCAGTTCAAAATTAGAGCAGGTGACTAAGGAGAAAATTGAATCGGAGTTAAAGATGAAAGAAGTAATCGTCAATTTACAGGAAGTGAGAGCTAGTCAAGAAGCTGTACTAGATGCGCAGTCGAAAGCTCTTGCTGACAGATCTGCAGAACTAGATGCAGTGAAACTAGAATTTGCTAAGCTTAAGAAAACTCTTGAATTAGAAATAAATGAACAAAAAATCCAGAGTAAAGAGAAGTCTGATGAATGCGAGGCTCTGAAAGAATCTAATGTCAGGAATCTTAAAGTGGTAGAAGAACTTGAGTTTAAATTAAATGCAGTAAATAGTGAAATGAAAACATTGCAAGAGGACTATGAGAGTTTGAAAAAAAATCTTGAAGAAAAAATAGAGAAATCTGAAGCCGCTGTCAAGGCGACGAAAGCAAATACTGAGCAGTTATCAGAACAACTTGACATCATGGCGACTGAAAAAAAAAATCGTAGTGAGTATCTATCTCGGCTGGTTCGGGAGAAAAAGAACTTACAGAATGTACTTGATAAGGTGATAAGTAGCCGTGATAATTTAGAAGAAAATCTTTTGAGTACTCAGCGGTCGTACGCCGACGCGTTAAATAAAGTCAAGTACATTTTTAATGAAAGTAATTCAGCTTGTGATGAATTGAAACATCTTGAGGCGCAGAAACAGGAGTTGGAAAAATTACTAAAAGATATTAGCGACCGTCAGTCTAGGACTTCGAAGCCTTTGATAAAAGTTCTCTGCCGAGTTTCCTCGTGGGTTGAAGAAAAACTGAGAGAAATAGATGTTTCTGTGATCAAAAGGGAATTTAATGAATCTGGTGATACTTTGGCAGATGAAAAACTGGTTTTGGAAGGAGAGATCGAGAAAAATGAGTCAATATGCAGAGACTTGGATGTTGTACAAAAGAAAATCAACGAGTTTTTAAATGCGTCGATGACTTATGAAGCGAATATGAAATCGGGTAACGTAAAACGCGAGCCCAGTGCTGAGGAAAAGTTACAAGCGCAGCTTGAAAAAATTACTAAAGAGAAAAAAGATATCAAGGAAAAATTGGACGCAGCTCGGGTAAGAAACGCAAAGATGGAAAAAAATATTGATGAGTTGAGGAGTGAAAATAAAAAAATTAAAGCTGAGATATCTTCGTCGTCTTCAGATAAAAACTCAGAAGTAGAACGTCTGACAGTTTTAGTTGAACAATTGGAAAAACGAATTGAAAGTCTTGATAAAGAGAAAGAAGAATTGGAGAAGAAGTTGAGGGACGATGACTTTGACAGTAGATTGAAGGAAGTTCACAATGAGTATGGACTAAAACTTGAAAAGTTGAAACAGAAAATGAAAGTGGCGTACAATGAACAGATCAGTAAGCTTCAAATTGAGCAGGACCAGGCGATGGCAGAGAAAGTAGCTGCAATGAAGACCAAAATGGAACAGCAGTGTAAAAAATACTCTGAGGATATCGCTAGGTACAAAGCGCACGTCAGTGAATTGTCATCGCAGTTTTGGAACATCGGTGAGAAACTTTTAGCAGAGCAACAAGAAAAAGAAACGGCCCAACATCGTCTTCAGGACTTGCAAAAGAAATACCAGTCTGCTATACAAGAGGCTAATCAATCACTTGCTCTAGCTCACAGTCAGGTTAATTCGTCAAGTTTAGACAGAGATTTTAATTATGATCGGTCGGATGCGCCGAGACAAAGTTTCAGAGCAGTTCAACTTATTGAGGAAGAGACAACTACTACTCGAAGACACAGTGTTAAGAGTATCCAAGCTATGGGGAACGCTTTCAGTGTTGAGGATGAAGAGGGTGAAGTCTTTAATAATGACTTTTTAACAGACTTGAAGGAAGGCAAATTCCGTACTGCTGATCCGGGACCTGACTTTGATCGATTATCAGAGTTACGTATGCGAAATTCACTGTGTCGTCCACATCTTAGATCTGCTTATGCTGTTGAAACACATTTCCATCCCTGTGCTATCACTGAGGAAGACATCAAGGTAAACTAAATATTTTTATTGTAAGATTAGAGACCTAGTACTCGATCAGCGAACTAGTACCCGAATTTTTGGAGTGATCGAGTACTAGGTTTTTTTACTGAATTTATTATAGACAATTTAAAACATTTTGAAAAGAATGAAACAGTTAATTTTATTTGTGCTATAGAGTGGTCCAACAAATGACGAAACTTTCAATGACAGTCTCAGTCAAAGTCTTCTTCCAGGTCAGAAGGTCAAAAAGAAGGACAGAACACAGGTAAGTTTTTTGTTCTTTTAATTATCATGTGTTTGTTCAATGTTTAGTCCATTGTATTTGTCTACTGTTTTTAATTATAGACCTCTTATAAGAGACCTGGTCCTCCTACTCCCAGTAAAAATGGTGGTAGATTGTCACTCCAGGTAAATTATATATGTATATATAGGATAGAAATATATATACACAGAAAATAGAAGAGTGGAAAAATTAAATGTATGTCCAAAATTTATTAGTTTCAAATGTCAGCAACGTCTCTCCTTTGAAACTGTAAACAGTAACTGACATTTTCATTAAAAACTATCATTTTTTCCACTGCTCTTTTTTCTGTGGAGTCATTGGATGTTTTTTTGTCGCCATTTATTGTGGGAGGTATTTTTATTATGTCATGTATTTGTTTATAATAGGGTAATGAATTGAAAAGTCCAAACTCGAGAATACTACGAGATAGAAATAGTGAAAGACGTACTACCACAACTCCAAAACGTCTGAAAGACTTTTTCTCAACTTCCTTGTCAAGACGCCAAGATGAGGTGAGGATAAGACGTCACAGTAATCAAAAATGCATGAGTTTGTTGTATATCCTCTTGTTTGTTATCCTTACCTTTCCTATTCAGTTTATGGGATTTGTCCTCGGAATTATGGTTTACGTATTGTAATTATTGCAATAATTTTTTGTGATTGTTTATAAAAAATTTTACTTTATTTTATATATTTATATATATATATATATTTTTTTTTGTTTTTTTTTTTTGACAGAATACGCCGGCTACTCCAAAAGGCCGCAGACTTAGCAGCATCTTTCGCAAACCACGAGCGGCGGAAAGAAATTAAAGATAAATAATAATAAAATAAACTATTTTGTTGCATTTACTTTTTATGTTCGTTAAAAAAATAATTTTAATAAAAAATAATTCAATGCCTTAATGCTACTTTTTAATTAAAATTAATAATAATATTTTATCATAATTTTTAGTACTTTTATAAAAAAAAATTCATATTTGTTCGGGAAATTTATATAAGTTATTTACGGTAACAATTAACTTATTACTCAAACTAAAATAATATATAAAAATGTATAGTAGTAACAAAGTAATGTTATTTACTTTAATTATATAAACTTTCGTCATTTTTTCGTCACGTAAATTTTTATTCGGAATCAGATTCCTGAAAAAATAAAAGATCTTTTTAGTAAAAAATTTATGTTTTGTATTATAAATAAATGAAATGGAAACATACCATATATTGGCCTTGGACATATCGTCCAGAATTTCTCGCTGTTCTCCGAAGTTCTCGTGGCTCCTGCTGATCTAAACTTCGTCGTCTTTTTGTAAAATTAAAATTTGTTTTATATTTGTTAATAAAATTTGAGGTCATTTTCAGACAGTCCCACTTTTTTAAAAATATGCAATGACAATTGATGATCGTAATGACAGTTCATAGTCATTAAATTTTTTTAAAAAGTAGGGACTGAGATTGCCCTTTACTTAATTAAAATAATTAAAATCACATACCCTCCTTTATTTTGTATTTGTAGCGTTTTAAATCTATCATCTACATCCTGCGAAGGACTAGCAGTGTCCTCAATCATTGGTGTTGGTGATGCAGGAGTAGCTGGTATGTCATTATTATCAAAAAAACCAGCGGCTTTTGGTCTTGAAATATTTGTTTTTGTAACGCTGAGTCTGAAAATAAATTTAAATAATTTTTCTACTATCAATTGCACAAGACAAATAAATTTAATTAGTCCTTAATACTTACGGAGATTTTTTGGGCTGCCTTTTCTTCTTCTGCTTGCTAAAAGGAAAGTTTAAAGTCGCTTAAAGTTTACACTAACAATAAATAAGGATTGAGGAGCAATAGGGAAAATCAAGGGATTTCGCATTAATCAAAATCATTGTTTTAATCCATTAAACCAATTTGTATTGTCGATAAACCAAAATACAATTTTTTTTTGTAATTTAAATAGTTATGAAAAAAAAATTTCGTTTTTTTATACAATATAATTTCCAGAAAAAAGAAATTTAGAGATTTTACCGAAATAAAAAAAATAAAAGATAAAAAAAAAATCCCGCAGTTGAGTATCCCCTATAGTATCATCCCTAATGCTCCATTGTAACTTTCAACTACGGGTACGTTTCTCAGGATAAAAAGATCAGACTGTTTTCGACGAGCCGTGCAGGAGGGGCCAGGGTTCAAGTCATCGATTCCTGAAAAATTATATCCATGGTTTCCTTGATAATGCTGATAATTATAAATTAATATCGTTGTAAATATTTTGGTGTTGAACCCTCTTGCACTGAGCCATCGATTTATGATTGCGAAAAAAGCGATTCCGCGGTTCGTAGATAATTATCAATACGATCGCTTTAATTATTTCATTAAAGTCAACAATATGCTAGCGATTTTTTTACTTTTATTTTTAATGAAAAGTTTTAAAGCATGACCGTATTAAGTGAAGCCAATGCCAATTATTAATTTATTAGTGGATGAAAAGCAAACATGAGTGATATTGATTACTGATTACTAAGGCACACAATAATTGAAAGCAAATAATTTAAATAAATTAAACATAATTATTTAAAGTACAAACATTTAAGTAAATAACTAAACTCACCCCATGAACTCATGGTCTGAACCATCCTCAGCTTCTTCGGGCTCTTCTTCTTCTACAATTAAATTTAATTACATTAATAAATTATTTTTAAAACTTAAACAAAGTCCATTAACTCGGAACTTTTCCTCAATCTTGATTTCCATTACGAGCTACGGTATCTTCCACCCAATGCTCCACATTTTTAAGTCGGAATTTCGAGGAAATTTCTGCTAGTCCGTAGACTAACTGTCCGAGTTAATGGAATTCGTCTGTTAGTAATATGATAAAAAATACAAACCTGCTAGATGATCCTTCTTACGTCTAGTATAAGCTCGTTTACTGGTTACAGGTACCTGATCTGTTTCTCCATGCAATAAACTGTTTCTATATAATAAAAGCGGTTGCCAATCTTCACCTCGTGAGGAAGGCATTCCAGCAGGTAATCTTTTATCCAAGAAATTCAATCTATACAAATAATTTTGTTGTATAAATTAAAATTTAACATAAATAAGAACAATTTAATATGAATACTAAGGGTGAGGGAATTCGTAATTTTTCGAATAATCCAAAATTTTCTTTTGAACGAATTAAAATTGTTATTATTTTTGGAATAATTCAAAAACTTTCATATGATATTTCCGAATAATCATGGAAATGGATAGAAAAATCTATGATTATTTTTTTCAATCCTTTTCATACTTAAAAATAGTAAATTTTCTAATTCGTTGTTTTAAGATATCAATTTATTAAATGCTGTAAGATGGACCGTCGAGTTGAGTTTGATATTTGCTATTTGATATTTCCGAATAATCATGGAAACGCATAGAAAAATTTATGATTAATTCAAAAACTCGGATAATTCTAAAAGATTCAAATAATACGTAAAAATTCAAATTATTCAAAAAATTTCTAATGGTTCGAAAAGTTTTAAATTATCCGATTCGATTCAATTCAAACCCCATTCGCAAGCCCCTAATAAATACATGATATATATATACTTACACTAAACGTTTATCTTGTTTTAATAATTTATTTGTAAATTCAGCAAGAATTTCCAGATATGGAAGATTTGGTGGCGGCCCTGTAGGATCCTGTTCAACACCATCCGGCGGTGTGATAGCAAACAAAACCCCAGCTCGATGTAAAGCTGTAATAGCTTCGCGATTTTTAATCGCATCGAGTCCAAATGACAGAGCGAACCTCTTAGCAAGTTCTTTGATAGCAGTAAATTCTTCACTATTCTTATTAACTTTATCTTTTTCAGCTAAAATTTCATTGTACAACGCATTCAAACTCAACTGCATCGTCAAGGCACAATTAACTTTGTTTATATCTCTTGCTTTACCCAACGTCGTTTTAATAATGTCACCATAGTCATTGTAATACTTGACATAATGCTTGAAAACATCAGCAGCAGAGTTGGTGGGAATAATATTGTAGACTATAAGCTTGCAATATCCAGCAAGGAAGTTTCTTCTTTTATGAAGCTCCTCAATTTTCGAGTGCTCGTCATGTTCGTCGTCTTCTTCTTCAACAAAAACGTACTCTTGTATAAACTGATTGAGCATGTCCTGCATAACTGCATCTGCTTCATAAACCAGCTGATGCAGCAGAGGGTTCGCCTGAGACGTCAGTTGCGAGCAGAACATAACGAGCATATCACAAATAGTATTGTATGCCTCTTCACGTAGAATAGCAACGCGGTTACCTTCTCCAGCAACAAAGTAACGCATGGAATCCATAAATGAAATAATTTGGTCGTATAACTGATGAGCTTCTTCTTCACCGCGTTTTCCCATGTCGACACTTTCCATCAGTTGGTTTTGCCCCCAGAGAATAGTAAAGAAACACGCGCTGATGGCATACTTGCCGGCTTCTTCAGGAAAATTTTTCGATATGTCTTTTGCGTCCTCGATATCTCGATAAAGTGAACTCCAGATTTTCTTGCCATTCATGTTGTGGCAGCTGTAAAATATTGCAATTTTTTTTAGGGAATGAACGACATCGAAGATCTCATCTTCATTGGGAACCTCAGCTCCTTCTATTAAATTTCTGTAATCATCAATCACTTCGTTGTATTTATTAACAATAGTGTCGATAAGCGTCGAGCGTGAGATGTCGCATTTTGTAAATATCGCATTACCCTCGACGCACATATGCTCCAAAGTTTTGGCAGCAGTATCTAGAACATCATTGTCATGAGTTTTTTCCACTATGACATGAATTTTTTCTAGCAAAGTCTCAAGATTTTTTTCCTGCCGTGATTTAGTGTAAATGTCTAGATCAAAGTACTGAGGTACGGACAGCAAATTCGCCAACTTTTCCGGGTCGGCGCTGTACTTATCTAGCAAAAGAGGAAGAGTGACGATAAAATGCTCAGTCAATTTTTGTTTGTCATCTTGAACTTGTTTCTGTTCTTTGGTAGACAAAATTTTACGAGTGGGCCCACGTCCGACTGGAGCTTCACCAGTCGCCGCTTGTTTGATGCAACATACCATCAACTCAATCAGCGACGTTTCCTTCTGATTATCAAGAGCCTCTTCCTCTGGTCCAGCTTCCTCCAGCAGTAAGTCAGTCATGCACTCCCAGTCTTTCATCATTTGATTTGTCTCAATAAGTGAGTCAACAAGATAAGCGCCGTGTTCATGTAACTCTGACTCAATAAAAAACAAAACTAAGTCTCTAATAAGTGGAGTGTTCGGAAGTCTTTTCTTTCCTCTCTTTGTTTTTACACCTGCCACTGCTTCTTCATCTTGAGTAAACAACCGTTCGTTTAAAAATTCACCAGCAGCTTGAGCTACAGCTCGATGCGATGAATAAACAAGTTCGTAAACATGCTCGCAGTCTTTGTCTGTCAGAATTTCACGATGATGCTTGAGAATAGATATGACAAGTTTGACAGCTTGGACAGCTACGTCGTACTCTTTGTCAAGAGTCATCGCGACAATTCGATCTTTGAATTTACTAGTAAAGAGTTCAAGTTTTGCTTTGAGCTCTTCCGAGGCATAAAGTGGCTGCAAAGCTTGCAGACATTTCAACCTGACCTCACCCACTTTATCATGCAGCGTCCAGCCGATGTACTTCAGGTACGAATCGTCCAAGAAATTTTGGTGAAATTTTTTCATCCAGACACCTATTTCCGCCATACAAATTGCACGTATTTCAGGTAATGTATCTCTGTACCTATGTACAAAAACAGATTTAAACATATAAGTCAACATATTTTTTATTTCATCCATATTTTCTTCAAGTTCTTTTCTTTTTGCCATAAGAGATTCTAGTCGATCATTGGCTCTGCGCTCTTTAGTTTTTTGTCTCTCAGCCTCATACTGACGCTGAGTATTATCGAGATTTACAGAAACTGTCAGAGCAACATCGACAAGTGCCGTCATTAATTTCATAGCTGCTAAAGTTGCAGTATGACGGAAAGCACGAACTTGTGAATCAGATAATCCAGTTAATAATGAAATCACATTATCCATAAGGAATTGATCATAAATAATTGAATACTGGCATTGACGAACGAGAATTTGCACAAATTCACAGAAATTGGTACGAAATTTTTTCCACGGCTGGCCAGTCATTATCAGCGGATATTCGCCACTTTCTTCATCAAATTCCTCTGTCATTTTACGAATGATAGCGACGTGCTCCATGTTCGCTTGCATGTCTGGTGTAATACGACCTTTACACCCGCTGGCATTTATAAAAAACTGCATTAGCATCAGGAGAGCATTGTCACGGGTCATCTTATACTTCTCAATCCAATCATCTACAATATTTGTAAGAGACGAGCGGTTATTCTTAATTATATAGTAAAGACTAGCTTCATCCTCAGTGTTAGTAGTATTTGGGATCCGCTTCGCGCGACCTCTTGTACCACCGCCTCGTCCTCTGATTGGTTGAACTGGAACATAATCAGTATCTACCTCACGATATTTAGGCTGATTGACAGTACCACCTCTCATTCTTGCTCGGGTGTTTCTGGTTATTCTCATGTTTGGAGCAGCTGGAGTTGTTGGCTGTTCAAATTGGACAGATTCATTATTTGCTGGTTGGTCTTGATACTGAACTTGAGAAGTACTAGGACTGCTATAACTTTCTGAAGAATAATTCTCTGACCTATAATACAATTATTTGTTATATTAATAGCTCGTTTTAAATAGTATATTACACACCTAGGGAGGGAAGTAGGACACTCTAACGTGTATAATTGCCTACTCGTCTAAGGCAAGATTGGGACCTACTTTCCGCCCTTGGTGTATAATGAATTTTTTCACCAAATCTGCACCCGAATGTAGAAATTTCTGTCTCTGCAGGAATTTAAACTTTGGCTGCAGGTATCCCAAGTAGCAGAGACAACTTTAGGACAATTTCATACTATAAGTGATCCCTACAAATTGATCCCACTGACAATTGATTTTTACCAACAACTAATTTTCAAAACAGTAAATTTGAATTACTCATGTCATAGTGATTAATTAATAATTAATTATTTTATGAAATTGTCTGTGGGATCAGTTGTCAGGGAACTGAAATTCTGTTCTGATTTTGTCAACATATTGGTGTCTTGATAGGTCAAAAAACAGCTTCAAAAATTCTATCTTACAGATGTCATAAAGCTGAGTTGCTACTTGGGATGGTGAAAAATATTAATTAAAGCATGATTTAAAAAATATAACCGTGGAGTGTGAGATGGTGTTTGTGGTGCTTGGTTGTAAGTAGAATAACCAGCATAGTTGTCTTGTCCATCACCGCCGATATTATCATTCATTGGCGTCATAGGAGTCATAGGAGTCATGGGTGTCATAGGCTCCTGGTACTCAGGGGGTACGGGATCATCCATACGGATTCTCTTGCCACCACGTCGGGGCATCATCTTGTATGGTTATTGTTGTGCGCAATAAATTATAAAACTCAAAATAATCTGAAACATTATAATTATTAGTATGTATTTAACCTATAGTTTATTTTGATTTTTACGTAAACAAGCGTCTATGTCGGTCCGGCTAATCACCAAATTTTGGGTTACAAATTAATGTACTTGAGAAAATAAATAATTTATTATTGATTTCAAAAAAAAATTTACTTACTTGATATTAGATATAACTTATAATAATTAATAACATTAGATAATTAATATTTGCGGTACTTAGCGGAAAAACAAAACCGCCAATTTACTTTTGGCCGCCATTTTTAATACTTTTGCGTTCTGCAGCTACAGTCAGTGTCATCAGTGTGAATGTAGCTGACAGTTGTCATTTTTTTAAATTTTTGAATAAATAAATAAAGTGGAAATAAAATGAAATTTTTAAATTTGTAGTTAGATATTTAAAAAATCAGTACGCGCCTTTTTTTGAATTTTATTATTTAATTACTTTATTTATTTAAAATTTATAAATTGTCTCATATCTGCTACTATGCTCATGTCAGTTTATGTGCAAAGTATAGAACTTTCTTACGGATTTTGTTTTTTCGAACAGAAATTACATCAAGAGCCATCTGTTTTACAATACTGAAGTTAGCCGACTTCTAATAGTAATTTTTGGATTTTTTTTACGATAAATTATAAAAAAAAATATTTCAAAAAATTGCGCCTTTAGTTTTTTAAGTTTTCTACATGCGCATACTTTTGTTTTCTATTTTTTATAATCGATTTGTTAAAAAAAAAATTCAAAAGTTTTTAACTGTCAGTTAACTTCATTATTCTGTAATTTATAATTGAACAGGAATTTTTTTTTCAAATATTTGTATTTCTATTTTATGTAAGTTTTATAATTAAAATAAAATAAACTACAAAGTATATACAATAAAATATTATACAAAAAAAAACTTGATATTTAATGATCTCAGTTAGCAGACAATTAAAAATTTTCGGATTTTCTTTTCCGCAAATCAATTGCAAAAAAAGTAAAAATATGCACATGTAGAAAATTAAAAAAGCTAGTGTAATTTTTCGAATACTTTCTTTACAACTTATCGTTTTTTAAAATCCAAAAATTATTAAACGTCGCTAACCAGTATCATATTTACGATCTTAACCCCGGTACCCTGTATAAAAACTCTCCATCGCTGTCATAATAACGATCTTTTATTTTGAAAGTCACTCCTAGCTTAGCTTTCGCACGTGGTACTTTGATAAATCTCGGATAGTCTTCTTCAGCACCAAAGTCTTTCTTTTTCCATTCAATAATTCCAGTCTCCATACTATTTTTATTTATATCCAGTTCCGGATCTGGTGCCGTTGTAACTTTAGATTCATCCATTGCTGCTTCTTCTACTGAATTATCTTCACTTTTTACAGACACACCAGTATCGAAATTATTTAAAACCGGTACTTTATTTTTCTGCTGTTTGTATTCAGCAATAAGCAGATGATCCTCAATATCCAGTTCTTTTTTCCCATCCATTTTGTTAACGTTATCTTCAAGAAATTTTTCATATGTTTTGTACTTTCCACCTTTAGACTTATCAGACGAATGGAATAAAGTTATGTCTGTAATTTTCGTTTTACTTTTCGTTTTACCATCAGTAATTTCCAGTGGTTTAGCATTTCCTGCACCTGCTTTCCTTTGTTCTATATAATTTTGCACAATGGTTGTAAAAACTTTGCTCTTAGGAGTTGGAAAAACCCTTGGTGGTTTAACAAATTTTTCTGCTATTTCTTTCAAGTCCGTAACTTGAATATTACGGCCTTTGAAATTTTCTAAATGCGATGCAAGCCGAGGCTCAACATTCAAATTCCCCGCTTTAAATTGTTCCCAATTTTCAATTATTTTCTGGTCATACTTGGCCACAACCTCCACTGATTTTGGAGTCCACTTGGATTTTATTAACTTATGTATCGTATCTGGTAATGCAGGAAACGACTGACTGAGTCTTTCTGGAGTCCATTCAACACTGTCTTTTTTATGCAAACTTTTTATTTGTTCTCTTTCAGCCCACGTTATAAAATTTGGATTTTCAATTTTAAAATATTTCCCTGCAACTATTCTTCCTTTTAACTTCTGTTTTTCTATATATGATTCCCTGTAAAAATATATATACATAAATTAGTAATTATATTTGCATGCTTATAAATTTTGAGCAAATAAATTTACTTGAAATATACCTCATATGTTCGTCATATGATATATGAGCAAATGAAAGATCAGGTTCATCCATGTCATGTTCAGTGTAGTCTTCATCAATTTCAATATCGGTTTCTTCGACGTTAGGATAAAGTCTTCTCTCATTTCTAGTATTGTTATCACGTTGTACTTTCGGAGTTTTAAATTTTCGGGAGCTACGATAACCTCTTTGAAATAGAAACAAAGTACTTTTCAATTGATTCATATTCAAAAATTTATTATTCTTTCCTTTCGTTTATAAACAATAGCAAAATATTTTTTGAATTTCTCAGTAGTTTTATAATACTATTAGTTTACGAAATTTCACGTTATTTAATAACAAATAAATGCAGAGCATGTACGCACATGATTATTGTTGCATGTCAAACTATAATACCGACCGTGACTATTTTTTTTTTTAAATTCCTGGGCATGAATTTAAATATGATAGTAAAGTTAGCGGTCATATGACAATATTTAAAACTTTTAAGTAATAAATTAAAATTTTTATAAAATAAAAATAAAAAAATGCATGTTTAAACTATTCAAAACTCAGTATATGTATTTTTTTAATTTTATTATTTTATTTATTTAATTTTTTTATATGCAATTAAAAAGATGATCCTAAAAAATTTAATTTAATATTTTCGTGTCCTATAAAAAATATTACAATGATATAAAACTATTATCTTGCCATGTCCACATCATAATTTGATGGTGTTTGTAAGACATCGATTAACAAAAAAGTCATGCTTCTTTTTCTGCGGTTGTCCATCTTCAGACAGAGCCACAAAAAAACTTGAAATTTTTTGTTTTTTCGGCAATGATGCGCTTTCAATATTTTCCCACTGGACAGCTTCGGCATCAGTTTCCAGAATTTTCTCAGCTGTTGACCAGCTAAATCTTACGATTTGCGGAAACCCAAATATCGGATCAATGTTGTCAGTTAGCCACTGCTTCGTTACAGTATCATGTGGATAACCAGTACCATAGTCTCCCTTTGGCTCGCCTTCAAGAAAACGCCAAGCTCTCAATGCATGGTCTCTTGAAACTTTAGCGCAAATACTGGCAGCACTTACAACAGGATAAGTTGAATCAGCCTTTTTAGCAACAATAATACTTTTGATATCTGGAAAAATACTTTTTAATTTGTCTTCATACTTTCCAGACTTCCCGACAGTGTCAACGTAAATCTCTTCAACATTTACGCCAGCTTCAATGGCTCCTTTTATCAGTCCTATTGCCGAGTTCATTGACACTTCATTCAACGATGACTTACATCTTCTATACATGCTGTTGCAAATAAAAGTTGGTGATATTGCTTCCACAGCCCATCCAATTTCCTCAGGCTTATCACATATTTTATCAAATATCCCATCTCGCTCTTCTTCTGAAAGAGTTTTAGAGTCAGCGCATCCAATATCAACAAGCAGCTGCTTCTTAGACAATGGGATATAAGTGATTCCATAAACCATAGGCCCTAACACTGGTCCTCTTCCTGCTTCATCGACTCCTAACATACAGGGCTCACTTTTACATATTTCAGGAACCTAAAAAAATATGACAGTAAAGTTATATCTGTTTGACACTCATAAAAAAATTTATTTTAACAGTTGCGACATTGAATTTTTGATAGAGAAAAAAAATATCAAAAGAAAACTAACCTCAGATTGATAAACTTTATTGGCACAGTGATCACTTTCTCCAAAAAATGAATCAAGATTTTTACGACGTAGGATACTATCTGGCTCTTCTTTAATTTCAGAATCAGTTATTTCTGATACTGGTGTAGGTTCATTATTTTCTTTTGATTCAGTCGTTTCAGGATCCATTGTTGTGAGATCTGAGATATATTATTTTACCGCGCTTTTCTATACTCTATTCCAAAATGTCAGTTAGCCACCGCAACGCATTATTTGAACGAAAGTAGCGCCGACACTACCTGAGGAACTGATCGAGTCTCCGAAAGATAAAATGGATTTTATTCTAAAATGTCAATTTTTTTTATTGTTCTCACTCTAAAAAATTATTTTTACTTTTCCAGATAAATTTTTGAACAAGCCTTTCGGGTACTAGGTCTTCGTACCTTAGATTAAAATAAAAAGTCCTTATAAGTTGAAAGATCTAGAACTCGATCACGATATGGAAGTTAGCAGACGTCTGATAATTTTTGGATTTTCGAAAAACGACAAATTATTGAAAAAAAAATATTCAAAAAAAATCCACTTATAGTTTTTTAAATTTTCTATATGTGCATTTTTTCGGTTCTTTTTTTTTTAATTTATTTGGTGAAAAAAAAAGCAAAACTTTTTAATTGTCTGGTAACTTTTGAATCATAACTCGATCAGGGAACTAGTATGAATGAAGCAGACATGACAATTTATAAATTTGAATAAAATAAATTAATAAATTAAAATATTGAAATTTAAAAAAATGCGCGTACGGATTTTAAATTTACTTAAATATTCAGTTTTTAATTTTTAATCTACTTACAGTTTATTTATTCTAAAATTTAAAAAATTGACAAGTGTCTGGTACATTCACACTCGTGGAACTAGTACCTGCTCATGTATTTTTAAATCTATATTTACTAAATATACCTATATAAATATATAAAGTGACCAGGTACTAGTTCTTCTACACTAGTTCTTATTTTACTGAACTGTTTTCAAAAATAAAATTATTCTGAAAGTAGCAGTCGTTGAAACAATTTATTTATCATCAACAAAATAAATACTGACTGTAAAAAATTCTAAGAACGCACATGAAGAATTCAAAAAATCTAGTTTCTACTTTTTAAAAATTTATCCAATGACAGAACTTGGTAATTAAAGTCATTCAATTAATAAATGGCAACTCATCATAAAATAAATTACAAAATGAAAATTCAACTTTTAATTTTTAAATAATTTCAAATATGCAAATAAAATTGATTAGTTTGTTTTTTATTGATACATTTATTTCGAGATATTCATATTTATACACAATAGTATTATTAATTTTATTATATATATATTCAAATTTATATATATATATATATATATACATACACATATATATGTATATATATACATACTAGTTAGCGGTAGTGGCATAATGCATTTTGCACTTTCAATTGATCGATAAATTTATGACAAAAATACAAAAATTATTAAGTTATGATAATCATTATGAGAAACAAACCTCCGCCGTCTCAGTATCAAACACATTTTTAAGTCTTACTATTATCATGTATTAATTATTATCATTATCATTATCATTATTATTAATATTATTATTATTATATTACTTATTCGTGTTGTACCTATTAAAAGTATTACTGTAATCAACTTGCACTTTTTAATTCGATATTATTTTTATTATTTTCATCGTACATTACACTTACTACATACTGCCTGTCAAATATCAATCACGTATTATTACATTATATATGATAAAACTTAATTTAAAAAAAATACTTGTTAATAAAAGAAACAAATGATCTCTCCTTGAAAATTTATATTCATTTCATTTTTTTTTAAATTCAATTTTTATGAATATTTTACATCCATGACATTGGCTCATGATTTAACTTAACATGATTTGTAAATTTAGTATATACGTGCGAGCGTGAAATTTAAGTGTGTTTTTTTTATGTATATTTATATATGTATAATATATGAATGGGATTTAAAAAGCTGGAGCTGTCGTTGTACATAATAAGTACAGATCGGATAATTTAACTTGACAAGTTGGTAAGTGGGCACATTACCAAGCTGCCAACACTATCAGGATCATTGTAGACGTTATTGGTTTGTCTTGATGTTGATTAATTAATTATATATCAATAAGTCTGTCTACTAAAGACGTAAGTATGGAGTCTTACTTAATTATTTCCTCATACAATTGAATAAACTAGCCAGATCAGAACAGGTTGCTTTCAAATAAGCCTCGTTGAACGTGCCGATGAGACGACTTGGTCAATATTAATATTAATTTTTTATATTCTTCTCCATAAACAAATATTTTATCATTTTCTACTCATATACATTTTTTTATTGTATTGTATAAAAAAAAGAAGAAATATTTTTACCATATCTGCGCCGGAAGTTTAAATTCCTGCCCTGTTTACAGGGAAAAATGTCGTTCTTTTCTCTTATGAGAAAAACCTGTCAAAAAAAATTGTTGACAAATGTGACAAAAAATCCATTTTTCCCACAGGCAAAAATTTAAACTTGCAGATGCAGATCTAGGGAAAAATTTTATTCACACCACGGAGGAAAGTAAGACGTCCTAGTTCACGTGTTTGCTATCCTTCGACTCGAGTAATTAATTATACACGACTTAGAATGTCCTACTTTACTCCCTAGGTGTGTAATATATTAATTTTTCATCATACCTGCACTGGAAGTTAAATTCCTACCCTGTTTCCGGAAAGGAACGGGCAAAAATTTAAACTCAGGTACAGACCTGGTGAAAAATTGATTCAGACCATAGAGGGAAATAGGACATCCTAGTCCGCGTCTTCTAGTCAATTATACACACGGGTTCAAATGTCCTACTTTTCTCCCCAGGTGTGTAATCTACTATTTTCTATTATTGAGACAAATTTATTTTCCTTATTTTTTCTTTAGTTAATAAGAGCTACTTTTTTGTATATTTATTTTTTGTTTTTATATATATACTTTGTTAGGAAACAAAATTGTCTCTCATAATCCTTCGCCCTCGAGGATAACAATTATCGAGCGATAAATTTTGTTAAATTATTACAGAAGAAATAAATTGAATACAAGTTTACTAAAACACAGGACTCTCGATACTATTCAGAGTCATATGACACCGATAATAAAAACAATAATAATACGCTTCGTCATTAAATTTTCTCCGCGATAAGCCAAGCAGATAATTCATTATAAATTTTATACGATCCTTTAGTTTTCATTCTCTTGCTTTGGTCATTGTTTCAATCGTTAGAAAAATAATAATTATTCGTACTACCATTAATACTTAATAAATAAAGCGAAATAACTAACAACTCTCGTGCATTATCAAACATTTAATCATAGATATTAAACAGTAATTTAATTAGATAGAGCAATACAAATGATATTATCAACGGATCTTTTATAATAAATCGCTATAGATAAATTAATTATAGTTTTTTTATTAGATATATATGTATATATATAAGAATTGTTATATGAACAATAAACAATATATAGAAGCTTAAGTAATCATTATTTGGCGAGGAAGAATTTGCGTAAAAAAAAAATGGAATAGTCTACGGAAGATTTTTTGTAAAAATTTTTTGATTAATTAATTAACTTTTCATTATTTTTGGTGTCATCTTTTATTAAAGTGCAATCAGTGCATATATTGATTAATAATTTGTCACTCTGATTTTATATATAGAAAAAAATCAACTACTAAACAAGTATTTATTAATATGTAAAAAAGATTTTTTATAATCGTCATCTACAGCGAGGAAAATTTAATCTAAAAATCCAGCGTAGCAGGATTCAAATTTACAGTACGAGAGCCCACGTGTCAAAATACCGTAGCCGCCCTCTCACTCAACAATTTAAATATTATCAGTCATCAATAATGAGAATCAACGGCTAGTAACAACTACCGCTAATCGCATGATCGCGTATTAGCGATTGCACTTTTTATTTTTCGCAGCATTAATTCCACACAAAAATCAGACAATTCAAAAAAAATAATAATAAATTTGTTTTTTTTTTTTTTTCCTTTTTTTAATGATTTATTCCCGATGATTAATTGATATCATCCGACATGTTTATATGTTCACTTTACAAAATTTTCTACAATACACGAAAGAAATAAACATAAATATAATAATAAAAAGACGGATAATAAACAAGTATCACTTAAGTCGAATAGGCGAATTCATTCGAGTCTGTGTATCTCGCGGGCGGCGAAGGCGTATGTTAGCTCGTTTTCAATTTTTTTTTTTATTAATCATTTTTTATTCATCAGTTTTAAAAAAATTTTGTTTTTTTATTTTTTCGTGCGTACATATCCGCGCAATTATGTGTATATGAATCTTTTAACGTCCAACTCTATTTCTCTAATTTTTAAATACGTCTTCCTCATGAGTAAGCACATGGAAGACACGAGAATTATAATTTTTTTCTCGTGTAAAACATTTAATTACCAGCAGTCCAGTAGTTTGAACTATAACCGGGCTTAGCCTGTGCTTTATTTTGCGAGCTTGTATTAGATCTTTGTCCAGAGCTACTGCCACCATCCTGATGCAATGGCTGATGGAGATGCTGTGTATGTGGCATTGTTGAAATAAACAAGTGCGGAGCACCATAACCACCAGGCATTCCTGCAGTCTGGTTACCAGTCAAGCCAAAGGGCGGCGGTGTTGCCGAGTGGAAAGTCTGTTTGTCATATGACTGTTTTCAAAAATTATAAAAGTTAAAGATGTGTACTTAAAAACAAAAAGCAATAAATAAATGACGCAAAAAGTTAACTTACATTTACTTTGCTAAGAGCAACGTGACTTTTGGCGTACATCGTTGCGCCAATATCAGTGGCTGATGATGCTCCTGAATTATTGTTGCCCGTAGAAGTACCAGTCTTACCAGTCTGAGTTCCAGTATATCCACTACCAGCGCCTTTGTAGTCACCAGTCGGCCCAGCATTAGTGAGTGTATCGTAGCTCGCACCTCCACCGTAACCAGAACCATAGCTACCAGGTTTAGCGTTGTACGCACCACTGTTTGTGCCGGCATTTCCCGCTGTTGCCATTTGCTGTAAAAAATTAAGTTATTTTATTAATGCTGTTTTAAAATATTAATCATGAATAGAGAAGTTGCATGTTTTCGAATTTGAATTTCTTTTTAATTTAATGACAGTTGTTAAGAAAAATTGAGGGAAAAGTATAATAATTTATTTAAAAACGGAAATCCGTTCCGACGCGCCATCGCGGTTTGAAAAATATCCATGTTTACCCTATCAGAATCACAAAAAAATACAAGAGGATAACATGACTTTCATTGGTTCTCAGCTCCAACAGATCTAATGACGTCATAATCATTACAAGTTATTTTTTCCGCTATAATTTATTTATTTTTCATAATTAATTTTAAAAAAATGAAAATTTTGACTCAAGGAAGATCTATAGTAATTTTAATTCAACCTTTTCTCTTAACCAAAATTTTTAAACGCAAAATTGATAACGAGACTGCATTACTCTGTAATTTTTTAAATTTTCATTTGTTTAAGAGGAAATCATGACAGTCATTTACTGCGCAAATGCAAGGATAGTACCGTTCATCGACTTGAGTGTGATAAAGAAAAAAATGCAGATGTCTCGTAAAAAAAAATGATTAAATCATTCTTAAAAAGTTGTTCGTTCATTTATAAATAAATTTGTGATGATTAAAAATTCTTGCAACTCCTCCACTAGATATACTTTTATCATCATAAATAAATAAATAAATTATGCTTACTGGATAAATAGGTCCACTATACTGGAAACTTCCTGGCATTATACTACCTCCATAAGTAAAATAAGCGTAACCGGGTGGCAATGCCGGATTCATCATTGGTTGCTGATGTTGCGTTGCAGTCTACAAATTATTTTTTATTATATCAAAGAATTCTTTATTTGTTTTGTTAAGGTAAGAGACTCAGTACCTGATCAGGAAACTAGTACCCGATCACTCTTGTATTTATATTTTTATTTACTAAATATAGATATACAAATACATGCAGACTGGGTACTTGTTCCCTGATTGGGTACTAGATCTTTTATCTGACAGCAGAAAAATATTAACTACCTGTTGCGACATTGTTGATGGAACTGGTGAAGCGTTGCTGTCGTTCCTCGCGAATCTTCCATCACTGATACTGGTGTAGGCACCTTGGACTCCTTGGACACCTTGGACTCCTTGAACACCCGATAGTGCGTCGCTCCTTCCACCTCCGAGACTCGTTGCTGGACCAGTCGTCTGATACCCCAGTGCCGCGTCATAGTAACCAGTAGTTGGCTGCAGGTTAGTCAGGAAGGCCAAACACAAAACTACATGCATACACTGTGTACTCCAAATACGAGGAGACTTCTAACTAATATTACTAAGGCAGTTTGATACACGAGGAAGAATGTGTGATATTTTATAGTCTACATGCATAATTTTTCATAATTATTTAAAAAAAAATAAATAAATCAATAAAATAAAATAAAAAAAAATTGTAAATCATGTCTGTACTGATTTTCCATATCACCTCGTGTAATCAAAGACTAAAATTTTCATGTACCCACGACACGTCCTTGAAATGGCTGAAATCGCGCCAAGGTTACAAAAAGTAACAATAGATAAAAAAAACTACTTGATACTGTGAAAATTTTCCATGTGTTTGATACATCGGCATCACAAAGTGCTGACATAAAGAAAGTAAATGCTAACATAAAATAAAATAAGAATAAAATTATGTAATAAAATAAGAGCGGCTACCAAGCACCAAATAAATATCTTCCATTGTATAATCATTCTTCGAAATAAAAAAAATAGGAATAAACGATTCTACCGAGCATCCGTGCGCGACTAAAGTCTATTTATCAGAATATATTGACTGACCATGTGGGGTAATCTCTGCTGCATCAGTTGCAAGTCTTCGTAACTGTACAGTGGCTGCTGAAACGTTGGATAAGGTACACCTTGACTCATAATATACTGATGACTTAGCATTGGAGTCATGCTACTAGCAGTTCCTCCTGCGCTGCTGGCTCCAGTAATACTCCCACTTGTTCCTGTTCCCGTGCTGCCACTCGATGTACTTTTTGGCACAGCTGTAAAAATTTTAACAAAATTACAAATCCTTTCGTTTTATTATTTTTAATGTCAATTAATATTATCTCTAACCATTTGAACTTGATACTTTAGTCTGTGAACTATTCACAGAAGTTGAGGACAGTCCTAATGCTGGTGCAGTAGTCGTTGCTAAAGAGCTGCTGCTCGTTGTTACGTTGTCATACTGCGAATCTTTACCAGAGGCAGTACTTAGTTTTGTGTGAGTGTGCGATGGCGTTTGCGATTGAGTGTTGTAATTGCCATAGGCACTTGCATAAACCTAAATATCATAAAAAAATATACATCAATTACAGTAATTTTTATTTAATTTAAATAATAAAATGAAATTTTACCGAGTGCGCTGTATTTTGATAGGCGCTGCTATTCGCCTGAGTCATGGGAGAAGTAAAAGTTGTAGCGGACGGTTGATAGGCCTGTGAAGTGGACTGGAATGAAGAGGTACCCTGATAGTTTGATGCCTGATAGCCAGTGTTGCTGTTAACTCCAGTACTGGCTGATTGCTGTCCTTGATACTGAGCGGTGGTTGCCGGGACAAAGCCACTTGATGACTGGTATCCTTGGTTAGACGCAGTAGTTTGATTGTACGCAGACGTGCCAGTAGATGACGGCGCTGAAGGAGAGGCTTGACTGAAGGTCGAAGCGTTTGATTGAGGATAAGAGCCGCTGTAACCAGACTGAGAAACTGATGTTGTTGTTGTATAGCTGTTGGTATTGCCACCAGGAACAGTTGGGAAGGATGACTGAACTGATTGTCCACCGGTTGAAGAGTACGCATTGTAGCTGTTTGATGATGCTGCATTAGTTCCTTGATATGACGTTTTTTGAGACTGATACGTTGCTGAACTTGTGCTGGTGTTGCCGTAATTGACACCAGCGTTGTTTGGTGATGCGATCATTTGAGAAGATGCATTGTAAGAGCCACCTTGTTGTGCTGTATCAATGTCTAGGGTATTCGATGAAGTTGTAGAATTAGCAATACCCGAGGCAGTTACATTGGAAGATACATCGATACCGGAAATATTTGCAGATGATGAGTTGTATTTATCATTGGCTGTAGCATCGATAGTGGTGGTGTCGTTACCAAACTCCATAGCACCGAATTGTACATCCAGAAAGCCGATGTTGCTGTTAACAGTATCAGCTGGCATCTCGACGGCACTTGAAGGAATTTTCGATGGTGGTGGAACCCGCGGGCGTTGTTTGGTTTGCCTCTGAGTTTGTCCAGAAATAGCCATCGATGAGAATGCGGACTGGTTTGCGCTCTTATAATTTTCGCTAGTCTGTTGAGTTAATTGAGTGAGATATTGACTCTGAGCAGCAGTTAGTGTATTAGACTGCTGTGACAGTTGCATCTGCGTTGGCATACCAAGCGCCTGTTGAGACTGTTGAGATTGCGAAGACTGTGATTGAATCATTGATGATTGCTGTGATTGCATTACTTGAACTTCACTTAATTTTGATAAATCTTCTTGCGGTAGTCCAAGATTACCAGATTGAACGTTTGATTGTACAGCTGTCTCCGACGCAATATTAGATTCCTCCATTGTCACTTGATCGTTCATTGATGTGCTCGGTGTAAAAACCTTGGTGTCAGCCAAAGACCCAGTGTACTCTTCATTCTCCCAATCCTCCGATGGTTCCAAGTTGTTCCAAGGATCACTTGCTATTTTAGCTTCTTGATTACTCTGCTGCTGTTCTTCGCTGCCAGTCCAAGTGTCGATAGGACGATTGAAACTATGGGCACCAGAGGAAGAGTCACCGCGATTGGCGAAAGTACGCGGACCAAGACCTCGGCCACCACCTCTCCCACCGCGACCGGATCTACCTGCTCCTCCTCGACCACGTCGGCCACCACCGAAAGCACCCTCGCGTACGTTGTCCTCCATGTTTCTCTCGTTTTCCTTGTTTTCTCGACCACGCCCTGAAATTACTAGTGAGTATTAATTTCAATGATAAATAAACATCAAAAGTTATCTTTCAATTAATTGCCTATACTTACAACCGCGATTGTCATGATTAGCCCGACCCCGAAGACGAGGAGGACCACCGCCTCGCTGATGACGCCTTTCTTCCCAATCACCACCTCCACTTTCATCATGATCGCCGGACTGGTCAGCACCCTGCTTGGAACCACTTGGCTGACGAGGTTTCTTCTTTTTCACCTCCCACTCGGAAGAAACGCCCTCGAGAAGGTCATTCACAGCACGATTGAAATCCCAATCGCTGTCATGAAGGGCCATGATAACCTCGTCCTCTGATTTACGAGTCACCTCCATGATTTGCTTTATCTGATCCTTCAGACCTGGGTCTTCAATTCCACCTGGTCGAGTATCAATTATTTGTGCATGTTTCGCCTGATCTTTGTTAGACTGAAATTACAAATTCAAATAATTATCATCATTTTATTACAATAATCAACAGTCCAAATGTATACTGCAATGATATTTACTTGTCCTTTTTCATGTCTAGCCGTATCTGTAGTCTTAGAATGGTGCTGATCTGATTTGCCATGTTGTTGAGACTTACTTTTGTTGGTTCCTCTCCCACCGGAGGACACCAACGATTTATTGCCTGAACTCATAGCGAGCTACAAAATCCACTTATCTATCGCCTCTGCCTATTACTCCTATATACACGTGCTATTTACAATCTGCAATAATACCAGACATTATTAATTTAAAAACCCATTGTACAAAAACTTATTTCATCTTAATCTAAATGATAATTTTTTAAAATCACGTGGCATTCATCCTTACAACCGTAGCTACAAATTATCATTCAATGCCCTGAGTATTTAAATACCGGTAAAAAAAAGTTTTAAAAATAAAACGACAATGAAATGAGTCTCAAGGTGAATGAGCCGTCGTTAAACCGGTGCTTTTACATTTACACGTTATCCACTTGATAAGAAAAATTGAAGCTTTTTTTTTTGTACAAAATTTCGTGATTACCGGAAAGATTGCTCGCGTACCTACCCTCGTGTAATCGTAATTTAAAAAAACCTAAATAGATCTTTAAAAAGAGTATGTGGTAAGTGTGCGTTAACGGCATTAATTAATGAACGTTGAAGTGTAATATTTCCGAGAGACCATGTGCACGACGGACGCCATTTGTGGATTCAGGGTAAGGCTTGTCAAGCATCGTCTTAGCGGCGGGCAGCAGTCGTCGACATATACACTATCAATAAGTTCCTACAAAGCCCGTATGAATGTTATAAGTAGAATGGCGGATTTCGGTCTGTAGTATTGGGGTAAAAACTCACGATCTATTGCGACTTGATAGTACGTCCTTATGAACCTTAGGTTATACCACACACACTAATTATATTGTATTTTTTATTATCACCTCTTCGGCGCGCGTAAATATATTAAAAAAACAACGTATTAATCACAGTACCTGGTTAGTGCGCTCAAACGCAGCTCAATCACGTGACCTAAGTCTTTATCCCCTACTAAAACGTCGGAATGAGACGCTTTGCGTTATCCTCTACACCTACGATATATATAATGCAACGACGATGCCCTTACAGTAAAGTACACGCACAAATCATTACGGGTTTTTTTTACCAACTATACCTTTGTAAATGTGCTTTAAATACTTGCCAATTATTTTATTCGGCACACAACGAACGCTTACCTCCCGACCTGTTGTCCTCGGCGTTTATTGGAGCTCTCACCTCTCACGTCAACGATTATTTATATATACACTTAAGCTATATTTTAGTCTACGTAATTTCCAGCCTCATGGAAACCAGCCGAAAGTTTGAATTTTATTCACGTAGCCGCGTTACGTATGAAATACGGACAGCAAAACAAGCGGCTTCGGATTTTGTTTTATCAGTAGATGTTTTTACTATAGTTCATATTTGTAGTCAGTTATACTGTGGTCAGTTCAGAAGCCGTTTAAATTTAGTGAGACAGATGACGTCTTGTGCTCTTTCTCTTCTGAGCGTTCTGCGCATCTTTGTTGCGCACGCGGTATAGTAGAGGATTTCAAATGAAATACAGGTGCTTTTAGGTATTTAATTGATAAAAAAGTTTTTTGGTATTGAAATTTATAAGTTATATTATATATATTTTCATTTTGAATACTTATATAAATATAAACTATTGAGCGCCAGTTTTTAAAACCGGGTTCAAATTATTATTGATGATGAATGAAAAAAGCTACAAGTACAATTTTTTAAATATTTTTTTATAATTTATGTTTTTTTTAAAAAAATTCAAAAATTATCAGACGTCGATTAACCAGTTTTGAAAAATTGGCCTTAAATAAATGAGAAATACATCGATAAGAAATTATTCTCGTTTTTATTCTTACTACTGTTTAGAGAATTGCCAAGCATGCGCAGTACAAATAAAATTTCCTGATGAAGAGAGAAAATATAGTCAGTACCGTGGTCTTGGTACATTATTTCCTGTACCGACTGGCTATAGTTTATATGAAAACCGAAAATTGCCGAAGTAAACTCTTGAACTAGTCGGAATTTATAATATATTCTATTCAATAGTCAAATCAACTCAAATGGCACATGCGTTTCCTGTTGTTTTTTTTATTTGAAGAAAAAAAAGTATCTGAAATTTAACCTCAAAAGAATCTTCAGTATCTTTATTATTAATTATTTATTGTTATTGATTAGTCACAAATAACATGCCACGATATCCATTACATCCTTCATCTGGTACTGGTGTCTACCGTGAACTTCAAAAGAAAGTAATTCGTTTGGCCAGATATGGATGCGCCAATCGACCATTTTACCACATTGTCGTTATGCCTGTAATTATTCTTACAATCATACTCATTATTGATAATTATAGATAAATATTAGTAATAATGACAACTTTTTTCATAAAATATTTATTTACAGACGAAACTAGACCAACTTGAACCACCAATTGAACAATTGGGAACTTTTGATCCTATGGTAAATCAATATAATGAAAAATTAGTTAGTTTTAATTTTGAAAGAATTCAATTTTGGCTTGGCCAAGGAAATGTCGAAATTTCAAAAATAGTCGAAGAACTTTTAGGGCTGTCGGGATTTTTACCCATTAGTCCTTCTACGTATAACATATCTTGGAGAAATAGAATGAAGGCCGAAAAAGAAGCAGAAGCTAAACAAATTGAAAACAAACAAGACTCTCAAAAAGCTGAACAATCTAATTAAGTAACGATTTTCTTTACTGTATATAGTTTGAATGTTATTAAAAAAATTCCCATTTATCACTAACAATCTCAATGTTTGTTTTTTTATTAGATAATTTTTAGTATACTGATTAAAATTTATTTTGCTGGGAATAAATTTTTAGTGAGGAGTTAAAAAAAAATTCCCCAGGTGAGGCTCGAACTCACAACCCCGGCATTGCTCACGTTTTCACTGTCATATAAGTACCGTGCGCTAACCAATTGCGCCACTGGGGAAGATGCCGTTTGCCTATGAATTATACATTTATAGACTTAAAAATTTCGTTTAAACTCTTAATGGCTATTTAATGGTCGTTTGAAAAGCTGATAAGGGGATAAGTGACGTAGATCGTTGAAAAATTGACTACTTATTTATTTATTTAACGCTCATCCGCAGTATACATAAATTTACATTTGATTTAAAGAAAAATAAAAAATAAATTACAAAGCTATTAAAAAAATAAATGAGTCAAGCAGAAATTTGTATTTGACAGTAAAATTTCATTTTAGAATTTATTTATATGAAATTTATTGATTAATATACAACGTACTTCTTAACAGCATTGAATTTTTTACATGTTACCATAATAATACATCACACATTTAAATTATTATCATTACGGAGTGTATTCGTCAATAGCAATACACAAATCATTCCATAGTTCTTCTAAATCCTCTTTTTTTAGTGGTTTCTTACAAAAATTTTCAATTATCTGTTGATTCGCATTCAGAAACCCTGAAACATTAGTTATTAATTAAAAAATATACTTAAGAACTTCCCAAATACATATTTGTAAGGTTGTACCATCATCTACTTCTTCAATTGTAAAAACGTGATTGATGGCCATCGTTTTTGGATTTAATTGTGTTCTCCACAAGTATTTAGCATAAGATTTATCAGTGGTTTTTGGTGAATGTATATAAGCAATAATTCCGCCTCTTTCGTCTTGACAGTTTTCCAGAGTAACTATTTTCTTATTTTTTAATTTATCCAATATTTTTTTTCTTACAGCACATTGACAACCGTATTCACTAAAAGCTATCAATAGAATGTCATTTAATGAGTTTAATAATCGAAAAAATAAAATGATAAATTCTTAGGGAGATGGACAGTAGAGTTAAACTTTAAAATTTAATTTTGACTATAAATTGGACGTCTCGTCCCATTATCGGGACTTGTTCATCAACTAACTATGAACTTATCATTTTATTAAGTTGATTTGAACATAATTTTAAATTAAATATAATGATAAAAATTTTTACCTGACATAAGAAATGAAAAATTTTTAATTTTAGCTAACTCTAATACCCATGGTGATACTTCTTGAAGATAACAAATTTCTGTTCTTATAAAACTACATGTTATATCCACTATTTCATTATTCTTTGAGCTCTGTAATGAAAAGAACTTTCAGCATCTAAATACTGCTCATACTTATAATAAGTAATAAAAAAATCAGTGAACCTTTTTATCAATCGTTACTTTCAGTTTGAATTTAAGATCTTTCAACTCTATCATGGCTGCATATTGCCAAATGTTATCTCCTAGCCATTTTTTACTGGTATTTTGATAAACAATTCCTGCGACAGTACTTGACATTTCTCCTAATGTTTTTGTATTATTCTTGGATAAACTCTTGCGAGGAAGTAATTCTTCTATTGTTGCAATTACTCTGATATAAAAATAAATTTAATTAAGGCCATTCTCAGACAGTGCCCCCACTTTTTTAAAATATACAATAACTCAATTGTAAAGACCGTATTAAAAATTTTATAATTAATTTAAAAAAAAGTTGAAGCATTAATGAATAAAAGGGACAATTTTACCGTGACAGATTTTAAAAAAAATTGTTTACAGTTGATATCAAGTAGGAGTTAAACAACCCTGATTAAAAGAAACGATTCGAAACAATTTGCAATGTTAAACTTCCTTAAGAATGTCGATTCCAAAGTATTCAACGTATTCAAAAGCATTAAAAAGCATTTAAAATTTTTTTTTTCGAATCGTTTCAGATCGTTTCTTTTAATAAGGGAAAATTTGGAAAATAAATTTCAGTAAAATCTTCATGTCACTTTTATAATTTGAATTTTCAAATTTTGTGGGCTCAAGTTTATTCATAAAATTTCGTTTAACTCTTAATTGATAACAGATATGAGTAATTTTTTTTTTAATCTATACTTTGGCGGCAATTGCAACTGCGTTGTCTTTTTTTAAATTAATGTTTCAACTTTTTTGGAATTAATTAATAAAATTTGAATACTTTCGACAGTTCAGTCATTGAATTTTTTTAAAAAGTGGGTACTGTCTGAGAATTTCTTTAATAAATAAATATGATACTGATAGTAGACGTCAGACAATTTAGTATTTTTATAAACAAGTTACTTGTAAGTAAAATTGAATTTTTGAAAGATGTACAAAAATAATTTCCAATCTTTGATATGTCATTTTTACAAGTTTTTTTCCGTAAGTATTTTCTTGGTTTATTTAAAATAAATTTGTTTAATGTTTAGTACCTTCAGTATCTTTAAATAAATCATTAACAAAATTTTTGTAAATTAGAAGTACATACTCATCCCGATTGATTGGTATTTTATTAGTTCCAGAAGACTTTTGATTTTCACTCAGTTTATTTCGGAGTTCAATAGCCTTATCCAAACGTTCTTTACGAGTTTCCTCCAGCTTTTTTAATTCTTCGTCGGCTAACATCATAGACCATTAAATTTATCAACTTGTTTAATTAAAACATAAACAACTTTGGATACCGCCAATTGCATACATTCCACATGTGTTAGCTATTCTACCGCCATCTACAAATAAAAGTAAAGTTCAGTTAGACTAATATACTTACATACTCTCGGCTATGAGAGGAGAGATTCCTAAACACCCAGCTGTGCCCAAGACACGAACAATTTGCCCAAGCTGCCCACGAAAAAAAAAAAACCGATAAAAACCGAAGAATAATCTTTCATTGATTCGATTATTGGAGTGTGAGTGTAAATTTACACATGAGAGACAATTGTAAACAAACCTACAATCAAGTAACAAAGTTTGCAATAAAACAATTATATTTTTAATTAAAAACCATAAGCTAAGTATAGAATAATTTTGAACACTATGGATTCGTATATAATGCAGGTAATTAATTTTATTATTGGTGAATTTATTATTTTTCATTAAATTCTAGATAAAATGAAGGTTATATATGTTATATTTTTCAGCTACGAAAAGTCTGGCTTAACCAGGATGGTGAAACACTTGCAGTAAGTAATTGTTAATAACTTTATATTAATTATAAATTAAAGTAAGAGACCCAGTATCCGATCAGGAAACTCGTACCTGATCAGGGAACTAGTACTAATCACTCCATGTATTTGTATATCTATATTTACTAAATATATCTATATAAATATATGCAGTGACCAAGTACTAGTTCCTTGATCGAGTACTAGGTCTTTTAACTTTTTTAATTTTTTTTTAGCCGAAAGTAAAAGACCTAGTACCCGATCAGTACTCGATCAGGAAACTATTTGTGTATCTATATTTACTTAATTTTACTAAATATAGATATACCAATTCATGAAGTGGAGCACACTAGTTTTCTGATCAAGTACTAGGTCTTTCATTTTAAACTTAAAAAAAAAAGATGAAAGAATTAATATAGATTTTTTATTTCATAGGATTTATTATCATTGAGGCATAGTCATACATCTATTCCTCAACTCAAATCGCAAACTGCGGTTAACAAAGTAATGGAACATCTTTCAGCACCTTTTAATGACCTTGTTATTCTTCATCTCAAGTAATTAATTGCAAATTATTCTTATACTGTAAATTGCCTTTGAAATATTAAATTTCCGGAGTTATTCATAAATTTTGAATTATTATTTCCAGCACCATTTCGTCTGCTAGTAAAGACGAACCTCGAACTACGTACAATGAACAAAGCTCAGTTGTGCAAAGCCTGACGAAAATTCTCCAGCTTCAGAAAGAAGAAAACTGGATGCTGCCAGTAATGAACGTCGTGTGCTTAGAGCTCAGGCTGTTGGCTATACAGGCCGAAAATACAAAAAGTAAAAACACAAAACCTGGCGAAGTACTAGAAAAATGTGCAGAATGTTTGATGAATTGTTTCCGAGTGTGTGCAGCAGATTATCGAAGCTCTGAAGAAGACACTAAGCGTTGGGGAATGCTGGCGGTAGTTAATCAGTTGCTTAAAGTTTACTTTCGAATAAATAAACTCCACTTATGCAAACCTCTCATACGAGCCATCGATTCGTCTGTTCATAAAGATCACTTTCCATTGGCTCAAAGAGTAACGTATAAATTTTTTGTGGGAAGAAACGCTATGTTTGATAGTAATTACAGATCTGCTGATGAATATCTGACATTTGCTTTCGAACGTTGCCACAAACAGTCAACAAAAAATAAAAGATTAATTCTCACTTATCTAGTGCCTGTGAAAATGTTGCTAGGCTTCATGCCGAAGAAAAGTCTCCTAGAAAAATACAATCTCATGGAATTTTGGGACCTTGTTGAGGCAGTCAAAAAAGGAGATTTGAGAAAACTGGAAGCAGTGATGACTGAACATGAGAGTTTTTTCATCGGTTCTGGTATTTATCTGATTGTCGAAAAATTAAAACTGTTGGCATACAGAAATCTATTTAAAAAAGTTTGGCTGGCTTTGAATACTCATCAAATACCTGTAGATAATTTATTGACGGCGTTAGAAATTTATGGAGTCGAAGATGTTGACATGGATGAAACTGAATGTCTCGTTGCTAATTTAATCCACGAAGGCAAAATCAAAGGATATATTTCACACCAGCATAAAAAACTTGTTATTTCTAAACAAAATCCTTTCCCCCGGCTTTCGTCAATTATTTAACAACCGGAAGTACGTACAATTAAGTTGCTGATATGTGTATTCTATTTAATTAGCGAATATAAAATTAAATCATTTTTAATAAATAACTTTAATTCAAAAAATAAATTTTTTTTTTCATAACTTCATTACATTGATTATGTATAAAATGAACTTATGATAATTAATTATATATTTTGTACATTACATGCATGTACAACATGTATGTAGACCTGTACATGTAATATGTATGTAGACCTTTTTGTTTTCAGTGCGCATGTCTCAATTCCCGCCATATTTTTCGGACTGTTTATACGCCTATGAGCGTGCTACGCAATTTGTATGAAAAGTGTCCGAAACTTTTGAATTGCCGCTTTTAAAACACGGTGGATGCGCTTGCGCTGAACTTGTCGTAAGGGTTTTATACGGTTGTAGAACTTTCATCCTAAAAGCTAGTTTGTCCAAATCGTATGAAAAGTTAAAAATTGTTGGACATCAGACTTGTATACGATAATTATAGTTTGAAAGAAGTAAATATCTTTTAATAATAGATTGACGAGAAGTTATAGTAAGAATTTCAGAGCTGGATGCAGTATTATTAAGTCATATGACTAGGTGCGATGACAAAACAATGATGCCAACTAATATAGAACGATGTAAACTGTATGGTTTTTTTATTTAAATATTAAGATACTTTAAACCATATTGTGAAGGAGTCGGTATGTTGAAATTAGAAATTTATTTAGAACGATTATGGTGAATAAACCGTAAGCAATTGTAAAATTATAGTATGGTTTAAAAGTTTATGTCAATTATTTTAAAGAAGTTAGAGTTGATGGAAACAGTTGATATGTAAGAAAAATTAACAATAGATAGAATCTCATTGAAACTCAAAACAAGTTTGAACCAATGTCAGTTTGGCGCGTAGTGATTGAGACGCATAGCTAGTTGTCGAGATTGATAGTTTGTTCTCTTTGCACAGTTAGAACGAAAGTGTGTAGGCATCTGAAGCCTCCTTTGTGCTTACCTGTCGAAGTACCGACCGTCGTGATTGTATTTTGCTGATGATAAAGTAATTTTCAAATGATAAATCGAAGATAGAAAGAGACAGTAATATGACAAGTGATATAACTATCTCTTTTTATCTTTGATTTATCATTTGAAAATTACTTTATCATCAGCAAAATACAATCACGACGGTCGGTACTTATTCGACAGGTAAGCACAAAGGAGGCTTCAGATACCTACACACTTTCGTTCTAACTGTGCAAAGAACAAACTATCAATCTCGACAACTAGCTATGCGTCTCAATCACTACGCGCCAAACTGACATTGGTTCAAACTTGTTTTGAGTTTCAATGAGATTCTATCTATTGTTAATTTTTCTTACATATCAACTGTTCCATCAACTCCTAACTTCTTTAAAATAATTGACATAAACTTTTTAAACCATACTATAATTTTTACAATTGCTTACGGTTTATTCACCATAATCGTTCTAAATAAATTTCTAATTTCAACATACCGACTCCTTCACAATATGGTTTAAAGTATCTTAATATTTAAATAAAAAAACCATACAGTTTACATCGTTCTATATTAGTTGGCATCATTGTTTTGTCATCGCACCTAGTCATATGACTTAATAATACTGCATCCAGCTCTGAAATTCTTACTATAACTTCTCGTCAATCTATTATTAAAAGATATTTACTTCTTTCAAACTATAATTATCGTATACAAGTCTGATGTCCAACAATTTTTAACTTTTCATACGATTTGGACAAACTAGCTTTTAGGATGAAAGTTCTACAACCTTTTATACTTCTCATGATACTGAAGTTAGCCGACATCTAATAATTTTTGAAACTTTTTCAGAACGATAAAGTATGAAAAAAAAAATATTTAAAAAAATTGTATTCATAGTTTTTTTAATTTCCTACATGTGTATATTTTTGGTTTTTTTTTTTTTTTTTTTTTGTAATTGATTTGTTGAAAAAAAAAATCGGAATTGATACAAATTCGATACTCTAAAATAAATATCGAATATCGATAATTGTATGGAAAAATATCGGTATTTTAATATATCGATATTTTTTGCCCATGCCTAGTAAAAATACTTAGGTCTCCACCTCGTGTTTATTTAAAAAATATAATTAAGGAAAAGTTGTGTAATAGAAAAAGTGTCAAGTTTAAAAATGCCACTAAAAAAAATAAACCGAAACGTTGATCAAGACTCTCATACATGGGAAGTTAAAAATATTAATGAAATATTCTCAAAAGTAGATCCGAAAAATTTTCTCGATGAATCCATTCAGGAGGTTCACAATTTTTTTACAAATTTTCAAGGTCATAAAATTGATTGGTACGTCAAGTTGATATTTTGTAATAATAAATTGCATGGTGGATTTATGATAGAATTCGATGCTGTTGAAAAATTTGAACCTAAGAATCATGTAACCTGTAACTTTTACCTGGTCGACGCCGACAAAAATACTTATTTCATTGGACGTAAGAACCGGAAATTTCATTCTACACGTTTTTATTTTCCACAAACATGTTCAAGCACTCTTTGTGATCACATCCAATTACCAACCACTGAAGATAAACTACTTCCAAATAATACCATGACATTGCTCATCGAACTCAATACTTACTTAGATGATAATCCTATATTTCCTTTCGAGTTCATAGAACGTTCCATTGCACTAGATGCCAATTTATCAGATGATTTCTTCAAGTTATATAAATTTCGAAATGAGGGTGATGTCATAATTTATGTGCAGGGTGTTGAATTTCGAGTCCATAAAACTGTTTTCGAAACACGATGTCACCAACAAATGTCTGACATCAATAATATCCAATCGGCTCTTGCGGATGTCAAGCCAGAGATATTTGAAAGAGTTTTAGAATTTCTCTACACTGGGAAAGTCAAGGACTTGGATGATCATGCAGAAGATTTGCTAAAAGCTGCGTCACAATTAAAATTAGACAGACTGAAAAATTTATGCGAATTCTCCCTCGCCGACAACTATCTTACTTACGAAAATTCTAATGAGGTTAAAAAATTGGCTGCTAGTTGTGATGCCTTTCAATTATTAAGGAACCTTATTCTGTTAAAGAATACAAGAAACATTACAGTAATGGATTTTTATTGTACACCTAGTGGTACGTTAATAGCCATACAACCGACTGGTAAAAAAGAACTGGCTAAAAACTATTTTAAAAATGGTACATTTTTATTTTTTTAATTATACTAAACTTATGTTTTTTTTTTTAAGAATCGAAATATTTCATTTCAATGATTAAATCACTTAAAATTTTTTTGTTTTTTTTTAGGTATACCCGAGGGAATTAGAATTGTACCAGAGGAGATGGCTTTGCTTCTCTAGATAGCAATTCATTCATTCATCGCGGCAAGATTTTTCTTTATCAAAATTAATATTTGGTAAATAAATTTGTTTTTCTCCCTTCCGGGCGGTGTCAATACTATTTTTCTCCTCGACGGAGATGGAAAGCGGAAACTTTGTTTCGCACAGTGGAAGAAAAGTTAACGCTTTTCGCCCAGAAGGGAGAAATGGTATATTTGACACCTTGGGCAGTAAATAAGAAAGCCTCAGATCACATGTTTGTTGATCATTACATGAGATCTGAGACGTTTCTTACTTTACTGCCCTCGGTGTAAAATATACCATTTTGTGCTCAAATTCAGGTTACATTTTTCCACTTTTGTTAAAACTTTCAATAAAATCTTGGATTTACTTAGTTCTAATTTATAATTCAAATTTCTATTTAATACGTTCAAAAAGTTTTCATTTGATTCTTTAATCGATGTAAAGTATAAATTTTGTGTTATTTCATTAAACTGGAAGATTATGGAAATTTATGGAGTCGAAGATGTCCACATGGATGAAACTGAATGTCTCGTTGCTAATTTAATCCACGAAGGCAAAATCAAAGGATATATTTCACACCAACACAAAAACTTGTTATTTCTAAACAAAATTCCTTTCCTAGACTTTCGTCAATTATTTAACAACCGGAAGTACGTACAATTAAGTTGCTGATATATGTATTCTATTTAATTAGCGAATATAAAATTAAATCGTTTTTAATAAATAACTTTAATTCAAAAAATAAATTTTTTTTTTCATAACTTCATTACATTGATTATGTATAAAATGAACTTATGATAATTAATTATATATTTTGTACATTAAGACATAAATAAACTTTTACGTGTACAGTAAAGCATCTTTATACACAGAAATTGTTTTGCGTTTTATTTTCAGAGACGTTTACTTGGCGCGAGATAGTACCGGATCACTTGATATGAAGTACGCAAATAAAATTATGTATTAATTGTAGTTTAATAAATATATATTGCTAGTATAGTACAATTAATCAAGTTTGGTTTGCTCTTGAGAGTTTTTATGTCGCCATTTATCAACACCCAGTTGAATTAAATCCATGTATTCATAAATCCATGATGATAATACGATACTAAACATTATGACTCCAATAATAAGATGATACAATTTGTACTCAGGAAAAAGATAAGTCTAGAAAAATGAAAAAAATTATATTATTTTATTATTTATAACTTATTTTTGACGTCTAATAATTTTTTAATTTTTTTAAAAACGATAAATTAAAAAAAAAAAAAATTTCAAAAAATTGCACTTGTAGTTTTTTTAGGTTTCTACATGTGCATATTTTTCTTTTTTTTTTTAAATTGAGCTGTTGAAAAAAAAATCGAAAGTTGTTAGTCTTCTGCTAACTTTTAAACCATATTTTTCTTATTTTACAATTACAATTTTTTTTTCTTTATAATTTAAAAATAATGAATAAACTTACATGTGAAATACTAGTGACGATGGCCGAGATAATGAGAGACACGCAGAAAAATAATTTGGGCATCAGTGTGCGTAGTGGTTGGTATTTTAATGGAGCGTGTCTCTGATTGATAAACGAAACCGAGTAAAAAATTCTAACTATCATATTTACACAGTTACCAAAAATTAAACCAACTGGGCCGAAGCATCTAGTGAATGTGTATGATGCAACAAAATAAGCAATCGATTGGAAAATATAAGTATAGTATCTATTTATTGTGTCCTTATCTCCCGTAGCATTGGTATAACATTCTGTTATTCCGTTTATTGCCAGTAGTAGTATTGAAAAACTGTGGGCTCTCATTAAAAGAATAGGAAGATGATGAGTTAATTTAGCTCCACCATATAACCAAAGTAGAGTTGATGAGTACGATTGTCCGAATACTAAAATTACTAAACCAATTGATGTTACAAAGGAAGACAAGTGCATTAGTACATCAACGCTCTCTCGAACTTTCACCTGTTATCAAAATATATATAATTAACGATTGAATTTTTAAAACAATTTTAATTTATTATCACAGATAATTATTTAATATTAATTATACTCACAGGACTTTGCTCTATCAAGGGCTTGTCCCTTTTTATTGTTTGGGTAAAATAAAAATACGCACTATCTTCCACAGGACGAAATATAAATCTTGCAGCTAATGATCCGAGATTGTTAACAATATCGTAGGTACCCTAAATAAAGTTTAATAATTATTAAATACATTTTCATAATACCAGCATCAGGACTTAGTTTCAGTGTCTTGACAGCCAGTCGAAAGAAGCGAATTTCAGTCTGATACCGCGAATTAATATCAGCAAATGCGTAAATTGTGTCCCGCTGTGCAAAACAAAGTTGCCGTTTTCTGCCTTTGAGGAGAAAAATAGTATACACACCTCAGGAAGTAAATAAGAAAGCCTCAGATCACATGTAATTACTTCCCTAGGTGTGTAATATACTATTCTGCCCGCTGACTGAAGGCTTTCGCAGTTTAAACTCTAATTCTTGACATTTGTTTCATATTAATTTCAGACCATTAATGTTAGTTGTGTTAATGACAGTTCTAACTGTAAGTTCTAATGCAGGTAATCATGAAAAATCTAGTGTGTACTCAGAATGAAACACGATTTCAGACTGCGGGTGATGTCAGCCAACTTCACTCTGATCTAAAATCATTTTGTTCCATCCCTTGTCACACAATATACTATTATACTGTATTTTTACCTGTTCGGCAAATGATAGCAATGGCCATATTGTCATAATTATTTTTTCACCTTCAGTCAGACATTGCATTGCAAAACCCTGTTTGAAAAAACTCCAAGTCAATATCACTAAATTTTTATCAAGCATCGAATCCTATAAAAAATTGTCCAGTATATAATAATCACCTTTTTAATATTTCATTTTTTCCAATACCTTATTTTCCAATTGCCCGGGTAAAAATTCTGTTATAGATTTAAAAGGAAAATCTTCATTCCGATGCTTGGAATTATTTTTAATTTCTGCTTTATCTTGACTAGACACTAACTGATAATTATCCTTATCATGTTTTATATTATTTTTAATATACCAATGTATATAAATATAATGAGTTACTGTGTAAAAAACAGTAGCGACTATTTGGGCAACACCAAAAGCCCATAATGCATTTTCCGGTTTATGTAAAACCATTGGAATGAATATCAAAGTACGTAGAACAATTGTAATAGTTTCAATCATAATCTATAATGTGATTTTATATATTTTCATATATATTTATGAGAAATAATTAAAGTAGGTTTACCTTACACCGAACGAAAAGAAATGTACTCAATACTAATTGAGTTATTAAGGATAGAAAATAAATAATACTAGAAAAAGTAATTGCTAAGACTGCAAAATTATAGTACAGTGGTAATTCTTCAGCAGTAGTTAATGCATATAGCCAAGTACATCCGGATAAAATTGATATCGTTGACCAAATTGGCATCCTGTAATTGATGTCATTCAAGCAATAATTATTTTGAAAATCTATGCAATTAAATTTAATTCAGTTCTTACATTATCCAGAACATATTGACAACTTGAGCCCAGTTGTGCTCTGCTGAATCTGTCAAACAAGCTTTCAAAAAAGGTTCTCGACATAGCAAAAGTATCATCGACTCTAGTAAAAGAAGTCTGACGTTTATTACACCAAGAACTTTTTCTCCAACATGACGAATGACAAACGCATTTAAAAGAAATGTGAGACCACGGCAAAAAATCTGAAATAATTAATAATTATTTAAATAATAATAGTAGTAAAGTTAATAGCGTAAAATATAAAATTCATTACTTGAAAATTAATATTGAAATATGCATTTTTTAAACTAGTTGATAAAATGTTTCTAGTCATTGTTAAATTAAATTTGAAAATTTCTGTTAATTCCACTTGGTCTTCTGTCAAAAAAATAAACCATTATTTATATTTATATATGAGCTCATCAAAAATAAAGGTTATATATGTCTAAATATATACATATGTTTTTTCGGGCCACGCAGGCCACGTTATGCCTCAGGTCTGTGGAATTACAAATTGCGCGAAATTTAAAAAACTGACAGGCCACCTTGTAGTTGTTTCAAGATCTAGGGGCCCGTGGAATTTGATACTGAAGTTAGCTGACATCTAATTATTTATGAGTGTGGATGAGCAGATATGAGACAATTTATAAATTTTAAATAAATAATAAAATTTAAAAAAAGGCGCAAACTTTTTTATTGATCTAAATACGCATATTTTTACTTTTATTCTCCTTACATTTTATTAAATACATTCAAAAATTCAAAAAATTACCGACTGTCAGCTACACTCACACTCATAATTATTTTTTGATTTTGTTCAAAACTATAAGAGCCAACTTTTCAAACCGGGTTTATTTTATTTGTTTAAATTAATATTACTCGTATATCTATTATATATACTTTAATAATATATAGATATACCAGTAATACTAATGAGTGTGAATTTACTTGACAATTATCAATTTTTCAAATTTTGAAACAATTAAATAAAGTAAGTGATGAGTGTAGCTGACAATTGTCAATTTAAAAAATTTTAAAGTGAATTAAATTTAAATGAAATTTAAAAAATGCGCAATTATAGAATTTAAATATTAGTATGTGCAATTTTCAAATTTATAATTGTTTAATTCGTTTATTTGTAATTCAAAATTTGTCACATCTGCTACATTCAAACTCTGTAATAATAATTTAAACCTTGATTAAAAATAAACCCGGTTTAAAAATGGCTCTAAATTATAAAAAAATATTTGAAAAATTGCATTTATATTTTAATTTTCTACGTGCAAATTTATACTTTTTTTTTCTTGTGGATTTGTTGATAAAAAGTTCCAAATTTTTAAATGTCTGCTAACTTCAGGCCATGTGGAATTCACTCAACAATCAGTTTTTTTTTATTTTTCAAAAAATACGCGCGCTTGTCGCCTAGGGAAAAAATCTAAGCCAATCAAATTATCATCCATATCAGAAACTTTTTACTGTGAAGTTTTCACTTTTTGGTGAAGTGCAATGAATGGTGATATCGTGTCATGAAAATTATACCATCGTGTAATTTCCAGTAGGGAAACATTCTCTCGTAAGCCGCGCCTGCCTAACGTGCGCAACATCAACGATAAGATATAATAGTATAGTTTTCTATGTATGTTTACATATATGTATTGAAATCTGTGTGTGTGATATCACTATAGAGCTTTGTACTATATAGGATTTTGTGTGAATTCGCGCTCGATCAAAATCACCGTGGTTTGGTAAAAAAAAACGTGAAGGAAGGACGACAAGTTGTCGAGTTTTTAAAAATATATATTATCTCAAGTACATTTAAACGTCCGTTAAGACAAGCGTCATTCAGTGGCGTCATCCGGTGATAAAGATCCGTCAGAGAAGAGACGAAATGCGGGACGAAATCGTTATAAACGGCTAGTGCTATTGATTGACTGTGCGATTGGTTAAACTAGAATTACATGCAAGTATGGCTGCTCTGCCGTCACCCACACAGGTATAAATCAAAATTTTTTGATTAATAGACAACAAACATCAATATCTCCAACACTATTTACTGTCCGCCAAAAATTATCAGCGAGCCTTCGAAAGAAAATTTTTTATGCCAAGGCAATGATTTTATCAGTAGATTATTCATTAACTGACGTACTCCCTATCAACCTGATAATTTTATTCCAGAGCTGTTTGATTTATTTTATTTATCATCAGCTATTTACTCAACCGTTTATTAACATAATATTTAATCGTTTAAATGTCAGCTGTCAAATTTTTTAAATAACTCTGCACGGCTTATTTAGATCCTTACATTTTTATTTTTCATTTTTTACTTGTCACTATTAAGAATGGATATATTTAACACAGTACTTGTATAATAGATTTGTATTAAGAAAACTTATAACAGTGTCTTATGATAAACTTGACATCAATTTTTATTGATCCACGTTAATATAAACTTTACTTTTTATTTTAGGTGGCTGGAAGCCATGAAGCGATTTATGAGGCCTACTACAACCAGGTTAGATTTATCAAGATTTAACAATTTTTTTAAATTCTTGAGCAAGTCTGCTCTCAAGATCGATAGTTGCTAGTGTCTTTCTACGTATGTCTTGCTGCAGACTGACCAGATTTGAATTGCAAGACTAGTGCAAGCTTTGCACAAGAAATTCGTCCCAGATTATAGCTCTGGAGGAAGACTGCAGTTGAAAATAGTTGCGCATGGCTTGCTGATTTACTCAAGGTTCAAAATTGATCTTGAACCTTGAGCAGATCTTGAGCAAACCATGCGTAAGTAGTTACTGGTGCAAGAAAGGCGTCAGAAGCTTTTTTATTGTGCCGTGCTCAAGATATCTTTAATATTCTTGCATAGGATACCATGAGCAAGACATAGACAAATCTTGACATGGGTTTCTTGATACATGCGAAAAACATACGTAGAAAAAGACAACTAGGGTCTTGCTCAAGATACTTACTCTAGAATCTTGTTCAAACGTGCTGGGAAATAACGCTGCAGATGATAATGATGTTTATTTTTTTTTTAAAGGCGGATCCGAAAGGATGTGGAAGAATTGAGGCGATGGATGCAGCGAGATTTCTCAAAAAGTCCCAGCTGAGTGATGTGATACTCAGCAAAATTTGGGACATGGCTGATCCCCAGTCTAGGGGTTCACTTGATAAGACGGGCATGTTTGTCGCCCTTAAATTATGTGCCTTTGCTCAGGCTGGACGCGAATTGAACATCGCCAATTTGAGTCAAGATATACCTCCACCGAAGATGGTAAATAGTAGACTAAAGTATGCTTGTAAAAATATGTTTTAGTGTTACTTATAATAATTTTATTATTTTGTTAAGGGTGACATCAAACCAGTAGTCAAAAAAACACCGGCTGTTCCTCCCCCGCCTGTTATTTCAGCAGTCAACAGTAGCGACTGGTCGATAAAACCGCATGAACGCATTAAATACGATCGTTTATTTGATGATTTACACCCGACAAATGGTTATATACCGGGTAATCAAGTTAAAGGCCTGTTAATGGACAGCAAACTGCCAATGGAAACGCTAGGAAAAATATGGGATCTTGCTGATATTGACAAAGATGGAATGCTTGATAGGCATGAATTTGTCGTCGTAAGAATTATTGATTTTTTATTTTAACAATCAGCCATAACTCCCCAATTCATCTATATATATCTATACATATGTCAGAGGGTCAGCAGGTTGGTCGCTACCCTTAGCATTTCCATTATTATTAGCACTCATTTTTATTCAATTATAAAATATCCATTAGACAATAAAAAAACTATCATTACAAAATTACTGTTAAGATTGTCTTCAAATAGTTAAAGTATTTCGATAACTACAGTCAAATAACTGCGGACGATGATACACGTACGCAGTATTAAATAATTTAAAACAGAACTCAATCGATGGCTGACAAAATTCACGGCAAAAACTAAACTAGAACGAATTCGCGGTCAGCAGGATAACGTCATGTGTTCTTGACTAAAGTTCAAGAAATTTCCTCTCTGTATCTGCACTCTGTACTCTCTTCTAAAAACTTTCCATACGGACTTTATTATGTTGCATTATTTACTATCCTGTGACTGTGGCTACGTTTGATGATCACATGTGTCATTCCAAGCAAGCCTATCGTCAAAATATTTTACAAAAAGTTCACAAAATTTTCCAATCGTCTCCAGGAAAAACTCAATTACTCTTTTATTTCCAACATATACATCACACAATGACCATATGTTTTTTCAGGCAATGCATTTGGTTTATAAAGCCTTGGAAAAGCATGCAATTCCAAGTGTCCTGCCACCGGAATTGATGCCAGCGGGAAAGAGAAAAGACGCTCCTCTTATCGCTGATTTACCTGCTCCAGCGATGGTAGCTGCACCTATACCACCTATTCCACCGCTACCAAATGCATCTGCGATCAATAATTTAGTGGGTCTGCAGTCTGTCAAGGTAGACGTCGGTACTACGGTTTTATTTTAAATATTTATTAAATACAAAATTTTTTTACGACACTTTTGAACTCTAGCCTCCACCGCAGCAACAGCATGTGCAGTGGGTCGTTTCAGTCGAGGATCAAGCTGCTGCTGATAAATTATTTTTACAAGCTGACATGGATATGGATGGGTTTGTCTCAGGTACTGAGATCAAAGACGTGTTTCTTCAGAGTGGACTTCCGCAAACTATACTCGCTCATATATGGTAAAATTAAATGCTATATAATAATTATTATTGTTTATTTGTAGTATTTATAACTTATTTATTGTGGTCTAGGGCTCTTTGTGATTTGGGTCAGAGTGGCAAGCTTAACAAAGAACAATTTGCTCTCTCGATGTGGCTCATAAAACAAAAGTTGAGAGGAATCGATCCTCCTACTGCACTCACGCCTGAAATGATACCTCCGTCTTTAAGAAAATTCACTGACGGTGGAGTAGCGGTAAGTTGACATCTCTTTTGTGTTATTAAATACTAGTATTTGATAGAATTCTTCAACAATTTTAACCTTTTTTGAACCGATTGCGTCCTCGCCAAGCGCGATAGTAAACATAAAAAAATACTGAGACCAATGGAATCGCACCGAGCATCATAACTCGGTAGTCCAGATTCTTCGGCATTTCATACGATACTTCGAGCCGAATTACACCAGCGAGAGTATTTCTCTGCCAGCAACTGTAAATATTTATATCTGCATATCGCAGATGCTTAAAATTTATTTGTTGACGTGAATCTATAAATATCCGGCCGTCAGATTGCGCTTGTATTGACTCTGGGTTGAGAATTTTTGTACCGATTTTCCAAACTATCGGCAAATCAATATTCATGTTTCTAGAAATTTAATATCAAAAATATGATACTGAAATTAGCTGCTAGTTTCCGGATCATAAAATATTAATCGCGAGATAAATATTTAGTCTAATTATTGAACTTACCCGGGACACTTTAATTTCAAACTGTGCCCGTGATTTTCATACAGAGTAATTCGTTTTACAGATGGTTGAGTTTCCGGTATTCCTTGAGCCAAAGAAAATATTCCTGCACTATTATTCGCAGTTTCTATTACCCTTCCGTTTCTATCTCGTACTTCATATACGACATTATGTGGACATTTAACTTTACAAAATTTTTTCATAATTTCCGTTTTGCGAGTTCTTATTTCGTAAATTTCTTTAATTTTCCGAGGAGTGAACAAGGAACGACATGGCAATTGATTTTGAAACATCCTTAATACTTTTCTTGCCAGTCTCTTCAATCGTTCACGCGATAATTTTTCTTCAATCGTTAATTGCTCATTGACGTTTTCTGTTTCATCACTAATACCTTCAAACATATTTTTAGACACTTGTTCCATTGATTCTTCCGTAGGTAGAACATCATTTGACTTATCTTTTTATTGACAAAGTTCAAAAATAAATTTTTTTATCAAAATACAGTCGACTACCCGTCATAAGCCTGCCCATAAACCTCTTCCCCCAATCGGGAGTTACTGAGTCCAGCTTCCCCACTTAACCACTCTAAAGAGTTTCGTACTAGAGAACCCGTTATAAGCCTCCGTTAAAATTGTAAAAATTATAAACTAAGAATAGGAAAAAATAGACAAATTAATGATGATAATTTACTATCTATGTTTCGCGGATAATAATTTAATCATTATTAAGTAAAATATAATTTATTATTCATTATTGTAATCATGGATCACATTCAAAGCTTCTGTTACAATTAAAAAGTTTTATTGAGCATTAAGTTCATCAATAAAATTATTTTTTTTTATCATTACTGTAATCAATACCGTTATCATTATAATTTTCTGCATTTAAATTATTATTAGTGTAGAAAGATAAGTATTTATCTTAGCGCTATAAGCAACAGGACAATCGGGATAGTCACGTATGGGACAAAATATAAATATGACGTTTAAATTCATATAAAATAAAACAAGCTTATAACGAGTGGTCGAGAACAAAACTAATCCACGGTAGTGGAAAGACTGAAATTTCAAAAAAATTTCCCCTACGTCTCCTAGACCAGGTTTTTGACGAGTCGATTGTATTGGAATAATTTTACCCACCATTATTTTCTTGCGGAGGTTCTAGAAGAGATATTGTGCAGTGTCCATATCTTACTCGCGTGCCAATCATGTTGCACAGTGAGCAAGGAGACCAAGGGGTCCATGTTGAAAAAACTTTCAATCCGTATGAGGAAAGTGTTACAGGAGGTTCTGAATGTTGAGCTTCTATCGCTTCTTGAGGTCGCACCGTAATAATCGGTTCGTTCTCGTCAGCAACATAAAGATAATAATAATCAGACAAAGTGTTTATCATTTTACACCAATATAAACCTTCTTGAAATGTTTGGACATTATAAAGAGTCAGAGCTCCGTCGTCGGAGGACATTACAGTATTTTCCTCCAGTGTATCTATTTGCGTATCCTCAGTATTTATGTTACGGATATCACGATAAAACCATTCAATTGATTCGATTGTATACGCATCGTTCGGTGAAATGCAGATATTACATTTTAAGCTGTTGAAAAAAAATAATTTATACTATTAAGAGAATTCATTACGAGATTTCATTAAAATCTGAATCCACTCTGCGACTCAAAGCTCCAGAGTTTTAGAAAAAATCATTCTGCACAGGTAGTAAGTGGGGAATTTTAATTCCAGCGTAAAGATTTTAATAAACATTTAAATTTGAATGATTTAATAAATTTGGTAGCAATACTCGAACAATCACTCAGTAACATATGATATCATAAAAAGTTTAATTGTACCGCTAAAACTTACGTAATAGATGTTCCTTCCAACACTGACAATGAAGAAAGATGTAATGCCTTCTCTGGACCAATATCGGAATATCTTTTTCTGAGGCATTCATAATAAGAATCCCAAAGTTTTTGATTAATATTTTGCAATGTAAGATTGCCTGCCGGATATTCTAATTCATTGATATTCATATTTATATCATTTCCGTGTTGTTTTTTCCAGGCATCACGTATGCTTTCTTTCATGCTGCTGAATTTGTTTTGAAATTTTATTGGCAGATCAAAGTTGGTGACAGTATCTATTAAATAATATAATATAAAAATTTTACAGAGCAACATTTTCCGTACTTTTTTTTTTAGGATATTCTCAGACAGTGCCCCCTCTTTTCAGAAATTTTCAATGACTTTCAACTGTCTTAACCGTATTAAAATTTTATTATTTATTTATTTAATACCAATCGGTTGTACATTAATGAAATATAAAATGATAAAAAAATATATAAATATAAATAAATCAAAAGAAAAATAACAATCTGTAAAAATAATATTATTTGATGATATTGCAGAAGTAGCTTCTTGATATTGGCTATGTATTGCCAAAAAAGTCAATGTCTGAACAATTGCGATTGACTAGCCTTGATATTCTATTAAGTGATCCATGAACTACGTAATTTTTATTTGATTTGACGGTAGAGTAGTCGAAATATTCTGAGACCATTTCAAGTGTTCCCGGCGAGTCTATTAGACTGTTGATAACTTCGTAGAAAAAGTCAAATCCGTGACTTATTTTCAGCTGTGTAGGCTGCTTATTTTGAATTTGAAGCTAATGTTATTGACACTAACGTGATTCATTAATTTTTGTACAGTCAGACTTATTTCGTGTCCTTTCGATCATGTTGATGTGAATTTTTGAGTAGGGGGACCAGATAACTGAGTAGTATTCCAAAGTAGACTTGACTAAAGCACAGTAAAGCCATATAAATAGTTTGGAATCCTTGAATTCTACCAGATCTGATGATAAATCCGAGTATCCTCTATTGGCCTGCAAGAATGTTTTGCTTAGGTGTTGTGCAAAAATTAGTTTGCTGTCAATAATGACTCCAGGATCCTCGGTAGACGCGGTTTCCTGCAGTTGCTGACCGATCAAGTAGTATCCAATAGTATGACGATTATAGGCGCGTGAAGAAGACATGACAACACATTTTTTCACATTTGGGTTTAATTTATTGAGTATACACCAGTCACATTAATTAATTAAATAAAAATTAAAGCATTAAGTCCCATTTAAACCCTTAAGATGTTCCGATCTTTAGGTACATGATTGCTTTTATTTTCAGGAGAACAATAATGTTCCTACTTATTCAAACCCCGAACTCGATATGATAAGTAAAGATATTGCTGACTTAGCTCGTGAAAGACGTCTAATGGAACAAGATATTGCACAAAAAGAAGCAGATATTAAGATTAAAAATGGTGAAATAAAAAGCCTACAGAGTGAATTAGACACGTTAGCTGCAACTTTGAAACAATTAGAAAACCAACGAGGAGAGGCACAAAAGCGACTGAATGATTTGAAAGCACAGGTAATGTTTTATTTAACTATCACTGGTTATAGTAAGTGTTGAATTGATTTATTCAGTAACTAAAAGCAACAAATCAAACGTTTCCGATTATTATAAACCGATGAATGCGCACGGATGCATGCACAGCATTTTTCGTAAGCTACTCAAAAGTAGTTTACGATATCGAGTTATTAATTTTATTTTTTATTTCATTTTTTTTTTGTTCGTTTTTTTTTTATTTTTATTTTTTTATTTGTATTTCCGGCTTGTAGAGAGCTGACGTAGAAAAAGAGTTGAACGAAGTTGAACAAGAAATCCGTGTACAGCAGGAAAAGGTATTTATTTAAAAACAAAGTTTTATTTTAATAAATTTTTTTTTGCACATTAATTCCAAGATTGTCAACATAGACCATAACTTCCTACAATTTTACAAGGTAATGGGTAATAAAATGTGCATGCAAACAATGAAGATACAATTGATTACCAAATTAAATGACAGTACAGTCGACCCGCCAACGGTCTGATCTGGGAGACGTAGGAAAATTTTTTTGAAATTTCAGTCTTCCCTACCGTGCGTTTAGTTTTGTTCTCGACTACCTGTTATAAGCCTGTTTTATTTTATATGAATTTAAACGTCATATTTATATTTTGTCCCATACGCGACTATCCCGATTGTCCTGTTGCTTATAGCGCTAAGATAAATACTTATCTTTCTACACTAATAATAATTTAAATGCAGAAAATTATAATGATAACGGTATTGATTACAGTAATGATAAAAAAAATAATTTTATTGATGAACTTAATGCTCAATAAAACTTTTTAATTGTAACAGAAGCTTTGAATGTGATCCATGATTACAATAATGAATAATAAATTATATTTTACTCAATAATGATTAAATTATTATCCGCGAAACATAGACAGTAAATTATCATCATTAATTTGTCTGTTTTTTCCTATTCTTAGTTTACAATTTTTACAATTTTAACGGAGGCTTATAACGGGTTCTCTAGTACGAAACTCTTTAGAGTGGTTAAGTGGGAAGCTGGGCTCAGTAACTCCCGATTGAGGGAAGAGGTTTATGGGCAGGCTTATGACGGGTAGTCGACTATAATTTATTTTTGAAAGTCTATAAATAAAGAAAAAAATAAATTATTATTAATTGTAATGATGGTAATTATAATAATACAGATCTCCAATGAACTTTTGTCCGTAAAATGATAATATTTTTTCTCAAAGGTGGATAAGTTGCGTCAGCAAGCAGAAGAACAAGAGTCAGTTTTGAAAACACAAGAAGACGAGCTTAATAGTAAGCGACAAGAATTAGAAGGACTTCGTCAAGAAGAACAGCAGCTTGAGCAGCAACAGAATACGAGTAGAGATCAATTAAATGAGTTGACTAAAAACCTACAAAATACTCAGCTCCAAATAAGTCAAGCGAAAGCCAAAATAACGCATTTGGAGGAACAACAACGACAAATGACTGATGTAATTGCGATTTATGACTCAGCCTTAGCAGCAGGAGATCCAAATCTCGTTCCGGATACTAGTCTACAATTTAATCCGGAAATAAATGCACCTGAGTTAGTATACAATGTCACAAAAATTATAATAAAATTGTGGATAAAATCAATTATATTAATAAATGATGTTATTAATTTTGTTTATTAGATTTGAAAACGAAAGTTTGACAAAATTGAATGGTTTGAATAACGAAAATCAGGGAACTAAGGCTGTAAATTCCTTCATAGGAATGAATGGATCATCTGATGGTTTTGAAAATCAAAATGATCCATTTACGTCCAATAAAGCAAAAGAAACATTTGGAAATAGTGAAGGTGATCCATTTACTAATTTCGACGGAAGGAGAATATCTTCTGGGTTTGCTAGTGACCCATTTGCTGCGAAAGGCAAAGAAGATTCTTATGATCCATTTGGTGACAATAAGAGAAATGAAAAACCTGCTATGGAAACTGTAAGATTTATTTACTATATTATTAATAATTTTAATTATTGGGAGTGAATTTGGAGTGGTTACAGATTTTATTTAAATTCGCATTCACTTTGATTCGGACTCTTAATATTAAAATAAACTCCCTTTCGTAGTGAATTTTACTCCAAAGGGATCAAATAAACTGTCATCCGCTTCGCATTCACTCCGCTATTTTTTAAAGTGTATATTATCTAAAACAATATTTATATTTATCAGGCGAAAGATCCATTTGGAGATGATCCTTTCGCAAATCTCCACGCGCCAACTCGTGCTGAAAGTCCGAGTCCTGCTCTCCCACCCAAAAAAGCTAAACAACCACCACCAAGACCTGCACCTCCTCGGCCAGCTAGTGGCCCGACAGGCCCCCTCCGAGCAGCACCTGTTCCTCCCACGCCTTCACCGACACCTGATCCATTTTCAAACTCCAATTCAGATCCATTCGCTGCTCAAAATGACAACAACAATGGAAACACTGGCTTCGGATCAACTGCTACTGGATTTGCAGACTTTGCAAATTTCGACGCCAAGGTATAATTACTAATTAACTACTGTTTTATTGTTTTATGAGTTATTTTTTTACGGATTGATTATTCATATTTTTTATTTATTTTCATATTTTACGTACATCACTATTTTTTTTTAAACATCAATTATCAATGTTATTTATTTATAAATTTAGGTAATTGCCGTTATTTCAGTTAATCCACAGACCTGATTCCTGGAGCATGCTGTTGTAACTATAATTGTTTTGTTATTTTTATTTTTACTCACGTCCATTTTGTTTATTATTTATTTTTATCATCAACTATTTTCTTTTTTTTTTATTTTATCACAGCATCTATTTTATTTTTTTATGTAATCGATTTATGTAGCAAAGAGACAGCAGTCCAGTGGAGCAAGACGATAATTGGTGGCATTTTGCCCCTATTTCCTCTTTTAACTTTTCAGTAAAACCAAACTGATTCGTGAAAAAAAAACCTGCTTCAGCCGGATTTACAACCCACTCGTACGGCACCAGCGAGGCCAATAAGCAGACCACGTGCTACACCAACGCCAACTCAAAAGCTACCCGACTTTACGGAGGATCCATTTAGAGACTACCGATACGAAGATCCATTCGAGATTGCAGATCCATTCGCCGACGAAGATGACGCTAATGCTAATAAGAAGAGTCAAGGAAACATCAACACCAACGGCCGTAAACTTGATCCATTTGGATTCGAGACAACAGCAACACCTGGAAATAATTCTTTTGCGGGCAAGGATCCCTTTGAAAAGGGCTTTGACTCCGACTTTTCAAAGGCTTTTTCTTCAACTAAAGAAAATACTGATAAAGTGGATAATTTTATGACTGACACGAAAAACAATTCATTCAAAAGCACAAATGAATTTGACTTTTCAAATAATAGTATCACTGAGACAACGAGGCCCATTAACAAACCAATTAATTTTGACGAAGCTTTTGCACCAAGAAAAAATGATAAAAACATAAATTACTCAGACCGAAATACCGCTCAGGTATTCGAAGACATGTTTACTAATGATAATACTCACACAAATAAAAACAATAACGGCAATGCTACATGGAACGGGCGAAATAATGTGTCGAAGGTGCTCTCAGAACAACAACAACTCGCTTGGGCGTCGCAACAAAGCTTGCGTGCAGAAGAGGAACGGTCTCGGCGCAAAGCTCAAGAGGAAGCTGACTTTGCTTACGCGATTGAGCTCAGCAAGCAGGAAAACGCTGGCAAGTTTTAAATTTAAATAAATAACAACTAAAGATAACTTGAATTTAAATAATTGAAGCGAGTTGGTGCTCAATGAAACAACAATTGTTAACAATATTTAGCATAATAATGAACTTTTACTCGTCTATTTATTATAATACGACGAAAATAAGATAATGCGCGTGGCATGTTGTACTGTCTCTTTTGCCTTCAACCAGTATTTATTCTGTATTACGCGCCACACGAATCCTAAATTTAATTTACTTCAATTCTTATATATATGCCTTCCCAAACAAATAATATTAATAAAATATATGATAATATAATATTAAAAAATTATAAGCACAGACTATAACGCATTATACAAAAAATGATGAGTGTGAATGTAGCAGGCATCAGAAAAATTTTAAATTATAAATAAATAGAGTAAATAATTTTTTAAAAAATATTTTTAAAAAATGCACTTATTAATTTTTAAATTTAAAAAATGCGCATTTTTTTAAAATTTGATTTTATGATTATTTACTCTGGTTATTTATAATTTAAAATTTTTCTGATGTCTGCTACATTCACTCATAAAAAATGATAGAAAAAAAAGTTATGTTATTTTAAGTATATAAAAAAATAATAATACAATTAAAGAGTATCATTGTGTTTGATTAGTTAGTAAGGTATGCATATAAACTTCATATCAGATAACGTAAAGTACGTAACGAGCAATAGTTCAATAACGTTACTTACCGAACTACTAAAATTAATCACTTGTTTAAAAGTATACAAAAGTTTAATGAAAACCCTCAGATTTTTTACTTTAAGTTATTCGTGTATTGCTCGATACGTTCCAAAGACTACGGTGTTCAAGTTTAAAATATAATTAAAAAACCATTGAATCACAATTAAATAGTCTATTTGGAAAAGTTAATTGTGCGTATTTTTGAGTTTAATGTTATCTATAACTGTTACTCAATCATTTTTGTTTTTTCCGATTATTGCTACGTATGTGTATAACTTTTTGATGTATATATTCTCTTCGTTATACTTCAGTCATTCTTAAATAATTACTTTCATTATTAAGACGATTAATCATTGTTACGTATTATCTTAACATTTACATTTAATATTTTGTTTTATTTTTTTAAAATTATCTTTTTTTATTAATTCAAAACTACATAGAAAGTAATTTCTTGGGGTAAGAAAAATTTTTTCTGCATGAAATGAAGACAAAAATTTTTTACGTTAAGAAATTATTTTTTTTCGTGGGTAATCGTCACTTTCATAGTACGTACTAATATATTTTAATTTTAAATCTCTGTATATATCGGAGTTTCCTCACAATTGAGATTATCATGAAAAAAAAAAAATAGTAATAACAAGGTACGTTATTTGAAAGAATATAATTCTTTTTTTTTGCTTTGTAAAAAAAATTAATTTTATCTTAATGAAAAGCTTATTAAGGAAAATGCCGTAGGTATGAGAAAATGAAGTAAAACCGCTGAACTACTTTACAATAAGATTAAATATTATACAATTTATTGCAAAGTAGCATTAAGCTGTTTTACAATTTATTACATCAATATTTATTTATTATTTTGTTTTTTAATTTTATTTAAGCCCATAAAAATATTTACTCGCATAATTGAAATACCTGGTCAGGTAACAAACATTATTATTATTACTATTATATATTTTTTTGTTTTCACAACGAATAAATTTAATGCGATTCTCTTTAAGTATAATTTATTTTATTGAAATTCTTTATAAAATGGTCGAAGCGAGTACATAGACAATAGCTGATGAAATATATCTATTCATGTATGAACGAATAGTTTACAGTGAAAGAGATATAATATATGTTACAAATGATAATAAAAAACAATACAAAATAAAATATATAAAAAAAAAAAAAAAAAACAATAAATAATATGCATATTAATTATGAGTAAAAATGGCATTTAATAGTATATTGTGTGACAAGGGATGAAACTAAATGATTTCAGACTAAAGTGAAGTTGGCTGACATCACCCGCAGTTTGAAATCGTGTTTCATCTTGAGTTCCATACTATATTTTTCATGATTACCTGTTGAAACTTAAAGTTTTAGTGTTAGCAGCCAGTCAGAAACGAGTTAATTTTAAACCAATGGTGTGATCGACTATTAAATTGTCATCTGCAATGTCTAATTAAGAAGAAACTATAATTACTATTTATTATTCATACTAATTTTTATAAAACAATCATAAAGCGGGAACTCATTTACGCAGTAGTACATTACACACCTAGGGTGGAAAGTAGAACATTCTAACCCGTGTGTATAGTGTCTTACTTTTCTCCGTGGTGTGTATGATTTTTCACCAGACCTTCACCTGAAAGTTTGAATTCTTGTCATGTTTAGAGTGAAGAAAGTCGTTCTTTTCTTTTATGAGAAAAGAAATTTTAAAAACTAGCGCATGCGCAATTCTCACAAGAAACAAAAATTTTAACTTTCAGGCGCAGGTCTGGTAAAAAATTGTATGCACACCAAGGTAGGGTTCGCTTTTGACTCGGTAGGTAACTATACACGCTTAGAATGTCCTACTTTTCACTCTAGGTGTGTAATGTACCAGACCTGCACCTGAAAGTTTAAATTTTTTGCCTATGGGAAGAATAGCGTACGCGCTAATTTTTATCATTAAAGAAAAGAATGACTTTCTTCCTTTTAAACAGGGTAAGAAGTTAAACTTTTGTCACAGGTATGGTGAAAATAAAACAAATGGTCTGTCAAGTCAGTTTTAATTGTGAAAGCCTTGTCATCGGGCAGAAACATTAATTGTTTCTTTCCAAGGGACAAAACAAGCTCGTTTCTGCTCGCTGACGGACATTCACAATTGACGCGTTTGCTGATATGTATTCGCGACATTGGACTAAAATTAGCTTCTTTCCACTGGCTGTCGAGGCACTGAAACTTGAAGTTTTGATGCTGGTATGAAAATATATAAAAACATTTAATTTAAAATAAATGCATGAATGGAAAAAAGCGTGAGAGCGAGTATGGTGCCTATTTAAGAGCACAAGAAATGAGATTATTAGTACTAGTAGTGTGTTACGTTACCAATGTATATATATATAAACAAATTCAAAACGAAATTATAAAATGGTACATATTAATTAATTAACCGTCATCCAATCGCGACAAAATTCAAACGACGTTATCTTGAATGATCATTGATATTTCATAACTCAAAAAATATACCACAAATAATTTTAACTGTTAATTAAAAACAAGACAAATAAATAATTAAAATAATAATCGCAGGATTGTGCAGAATTCATAAAAAATACTAAGGCGATTTTTTTCTGTGTGCATGCATTTAGTTATTTAGTCGCAATTTAATGCTAATAAAAATCGCAATAATAATAATGATAATGATAATAACCATACAAGGTATAAACTTAAAGATACATCATTATATTCATATATATATCGTTCTCATACACTATACACTTATTAAAATTTCCAAGCGCTATTAAATTTTAAGAGAAACAAAGATAAAAAGATCGCTGAGTTGAATTTACTCATGTATTTTGAGAATATATTGTTGATTAAACGTAGCTTACTTTAACATACCTTTTGCTTCTTATATATATTATAATATATCTATTTAATTAGTAAGAGTGAAAAAATATTTATACGTACGACTGTGGTTTTGTTTTAATGAGAACAGGAGATATGGCAATAAATCTTTAAAGATTATTAATTTTAAAAAACATATATAAATACATATATATATATATGTAAACATGAATTGAAATGCAAGATGAAGAAAAAAATAAGGGCGGTAATATACCTTTGTATATAAATGTATCAATTATATATATAAATATATATATAGATTAACCGAACCTGAAGGAGAACAGGGAGTACCGAAGGTTTTTTTCTCTAGCTGATGGTGGAAACAAGGGCGTAAAGACGAAAACAAGAACAGAGTAAATAAATAAGTAAAAAAAAATTGAATGAGTTGAGTTAAGTAGACAGGAGTTGGTTTTCTGGTTTAAATCGAAGGACGGTGGGGTGATGTACATATGTATATAGTATTGAACATGTTGACTACGATATATACTGGGTCAAGGGATTTTAAGTTTGTCTGACAGCGTACTTGCTTAGCCCGAGGCAATTATTAATCTCGTACTATACATTTTTATTTTTTTTATCATTGAAACATGGAAAAAAATCGGGAGTGAATTCGAAGTGCGGATTTTATTTCAAATCAAATTCACTGTCACTCGGAGTCTTTTAAAAAATTACTCCGATTACGGGGTAAGTAGGGTGTTTTTTTATCTGAATGATTTTAGAGATCTGGGGTTTATTTAAATCTGCATTCACTCCGCATTTTTTGCAGCGTACGAGATTCTCCGAGAACTTTCCGGGTCTGTCTACTGTGTCTGCCAATCCGTCTTAAATAACAGAATCTTTCACAATAATATTTTCGCTTAGCATTAGATCTAAAGTGCTGTAGCAATCGTCTACAATTGACCAAGCTATCGCTCTTTTGAATCAAGATTAGAGCATAATTTCTTTTAACTTTAACGATAATGAGATTGTAGCCGCCAGCAAATATTCTATTTCGCAACTTTTACATCTATCCCGGTTCCTCTTGACATTACATACACACATATTCATATGTCATTTAGCATAGAATGACAGTAGTATGTAGAGGCGGGAACGGGGAAAAAAATAAAAAGAAACTATTGCCATCAATAACATCTAGCGTATAAATTATTCAATCTGTTCAATTTTCGATGTTAATATACATATGTACATAACTATAGTTGCAAGAGTTTCTTGAATCGATCGTTAAGTTGATTTACTTAATTTTTTTCGCCAGTGTCTTATTATCGAGCAGAAAATATGTAGCAATATTAATTTAATACAAGTACGAGTAAAAATAACTTTCAAATGGATATAATGGAGCACTTAATTTTTTATCGAGTTATTGATGATGACGTTTTTTTGTTACTGGTAGTAATTGCTGGTTGATTGGGAGCCTCTGTCCCGTAATATGGTCATGGTCATTTTGGCGAATCACCCCGGGGGCCTCGCACTACACAGCGAGTCCTTATTGTTGGCTCTGCTCGTGTACTGGACTGACTCATGGCAAAGCAGTGGCTCTCATTTAACATTTTTTATCATCTAAATGATACCAGACACCTATTGAGACGCTTATCCTTGCATCGAGATCACCTGAGTTACGGTCAGTTTGCTCCAATTGCTAATGTGATTAAACTGCTACGAGGCTGAGTCGTAAAGTCTGCGCCACCAAAACCAATTCAATGAATGTACAAAAATTAAAAAACGTTGACATTTTATTGTGTATCTCAACTTTTACTCTTATGATAGTCGGTGACGAATTGAAAATAAAACTGATCCACGCATTTGGCGGGCTACCCTGACCTAGTTCCGGTGCGGGTATGATTCCTGCCTTGTTCTGCGAGACATTTTCAAGCTGAGAAATATCGCCCCGGGGAACTCACCGCCCTCTGAACCTCTACTACACATTACTAGTGACTTAGCGTAAGTATAATACATGTATACAAACGTCCTTCATTTTACCTCCTGTTCCCCGTCGCGGCTTTCATCGCCAATCTCTTGCAAAGATTTCCGACCGCGGTACATCCCTATACGATACCAATTCTCAAACTTTCTATATAATGTCTGGTAATTTAAATTAGTTTTTATATGCCATGTAAGTGAGAATATTCTGTAGAAAATTTTGGTTTAAAAATGGACCCGGGGACTTTAACACCAAATTAATCACACCACACCGCGGACTCTAAATTTTCTACACGGAAAGAAAATTATAGGGAGTATTCCTATGCATTATAGCCCCCTATACCATTATGAGAACCATTCCTATAATAGTATAGGAACCATTCCTATAATATTATAGGAACCATTCCCATAAATTATAGGAACCATTCCTATATTATTATAGGAACCATTCCTATAATATTATAGTAACTATTCCTATAATAGTATAGGAACCATTCTTATAATATTATGAAAATGGGAATAGTTCCTATAATTATAGGAATGGTCCCTATAATATTATAGGAATTATTCCTATAATAGTATAGGAACCATTCCTATAATTTATAGGAATGGTTCCTATAATTTATAGGAATCGTTTCTATATATTATAGGAACCATTCCTATAATATTGTAGGAACCATTCCTATAATTATAGGAACCATTCCTATAATTATAGGAACCATTCCTATAATTATAGGAACCATTCCTATAATTATAGGAACTATTCCCATAATGGTATAGGTATCATTCCCATAATTATAGGAACTATTCCTATAATTATGGGTAATATTCCTATATCTATAGGACGTGTTCCCATAATTTATGGTCGTCATTCCTATACTGGTATAGGATGAAATTTCACAAAATTATAGGAACCATTCCCATAATTTTCTTTCCGTGTAGTGTGATAATCGATTATAAATTAGGTGTGATAAATAATTATTTTAATGGATTATTTAATTAGAGCTTAAAAATTTTCGATAGTGTATAGAAAAAGAAAAAAGCACTTGACTGTATTATTAAAACGTAAAAATTTTAAAACTTAAATACTCAGCAAATCGTACTTAAGTCTACAATAATAACATGCAGTAAAATTTATGTTTAAAAAAAAATTGTTGAAGTTCAATATCACATTTTTATGATTAAACATAACAAGAGACAAAATTTCCGTAGTTGTACTCTGCAGAGTGACATTTAGACTCTGTCGAACAATAAAACGCTAATAAAATATTTAAATTATAGCTGAGATGAAAAAAAATTTTTTTTGTTTTGCTTTTGAATTTAACTTAAATTTTTTCATTCTTTCAATGAATTAAATTTTTATTTTTAAAAATTTTCTTTTTTACCGTAATATAATATATATCGTTAATATAATATAAAAAAATTTACAGCACTGATTTAGTGTGGATTTAATAATGACTTACAAAGTATCGGTATTTAAATATGTAAATTTATTAAAAATATTTATTTTAAACACAAGTATGCTATTAATCATTAAATGTCATCGAATATCTGCAATTTGAATTTCGAGTCTTTTTATTTTTTATAATATTCCTTAAATGACAAAGTTTTGTTTTTTAAATATAATAAAAACAAAAAATTCTGAAAATTGTAGAAAATTTATTTTTAAAAAAATCAATTAGCTTATGAATTGAAAGTAAGTGATGTTGCACATCGGACGAAAATATAACAGGATCCTGTGATTAAAATCGATGTCATTAATGCTCTGTTATGTAGCCTTCAAATATCTCGTATAAACGTTCCTATGAATTTTCATATAAAATAGAAAAAAAAACAGAAACTATCATAAACTTATATACTATATACATACATATCGTAATGATAGTTATGTCAACGTTTCCACGATAAACAGTGCATGCAGTATTACATAAATTATGTATGCGTTAGACTGTTGTTTATTTTCTCGACTAGTAAATAATTACTTAAGTATAAAGCATTATTGATTTTTATAGCTCGCAGATTTTTCACTAAAAAAGTTAAGATACGATAATTTAATACGCGACATACCGCTATAATATAAAAATCCATGAAATAATTATTTACCACACCTAATTCGTAATCGATTATCACACTGGAAAATTTTGGGTCCGCGTGGTGTGAATAATTCGGTGTTGAAGTTTTTAACACGGTGCGAAACTTACCCGACGCATGGTGTTAAATTTTTGAGTGTGAATTAGAACATCCACAGCAACAATGGTGTAAATGTATGAGTTCTCTGTTTAAAACTCTCGATTACTTCGACACTGGGTATTTAATTTTTATTTTAAAATAATTTACGTCAATAATAATAATGATATACTAGAGTTGCGACTTATATATTATTTATTAATTTTTAGCTACATATTTTATACTGCAAAAAATTTTTGCACGGTGTAGTGTAAAAATTTGCGTGTGAAAATTACACCAAATATCGTGTTAAATTTAGGCGGGTGAATTTAAAATTTTTACACCGTCAAGCGTGTAAAGGTGTAATTTATGATAATTTTGCGCTGAGAAAAATAATCATAAAAATATTTAAATGTTCAAAATACTATTTAATATCTAAACAAAATTAATAGTCATTGATTAAGTAGTTAAAAATGTCAATGATCATTTGTTGCTCATTAATCAAAATTATGAGTAACTCGGAATGGTGTAAAAAAGTAGATTACACAGTTAAAATTGCGCAGATCGATAATTTCACACAATACGACCGTGTAAAGTTCTCAGGGATCATTGTTACACCAAAATTTTCTGCAATAATTCGAGCCAATAACACCAAACGGTGTAAAAAAATCTTATATCATGTCAAAAGTACACGGCTCGATATTTCACACCGTCAATTTACACCAAGCAGTCGAGGAAAAACCCTCTGGTAAAATTTTTGCGCAGAAACTTTTGAAAAATTTCAAACCAATCTTTTTTCCTCATCCTGTACTTAAATAATTGACTACAAATTAATAATATTTTCTGAATCAACAAGATTAATCATGATATAAAGTTGTCAATAATAAATTGTAAGCGTAAATAACTAGGAAATCTTTATTATTTCTTTATAGTCATAACCGGTTGTTGTCAACGTTTTCTGTTGCATAATAACAACGGTGAAACCATACAAATATTGACTATGTGCGAATGCCCTGGTGACTCAAATACTTACGTAAATACATAATTCGATTATCCACCTTTAACTTGGCGTGTCATCTCATATGCGGTGAGTTTGTATCATGTATCATGAGCTTTTAAATTCTTACGTATTAATTCTCTTTTCCAACGCAAATATAAAATAGACTGGGCTGAATAGACGTTTAAAAAACGATGATTTATTATCCTCATACGTATTATTTTTATAAATTTATAATTTATTTATTTGCTCTTATCCACATGATTTAATAAATAAATTTCAATAAAAAATAATAATCCCAATGATTAATATGTTATTAATCACAGCTATACAAATTAAATTTTTCTCTTCCAGCACATTATTCATGAGGATTAATTTAGCGTGAAAAGTAATAAAAAATAATTTAAATCATCATACAAATGTGTTAATTTTAAAGGTCCCCATTTTTTAGGACTTATTTTATACATGTATTTATTACCTGGTTAATCTTGAAAAGGATACGGAAATGCATTATTATTATTTACTAAGACAAAACCACATAAAACATATATTTTATGATCTGCCATCAAATTATGTTAATTAAAAAATTCGTCCTTCGTATTATTAAAATAATTTTCGAATATATGCCGGCGCGGTTATTTATTTTTACTGAATGAATGATTGACACGTGGAAAAAATATTAAAATGGGCCTTATAGTCAGACAATCGTTTGACACACACACAATTACATACTTGTACAGCATATAGTGACTCCTTACATGATACCAGCCGCACTTGACCCATATCTTATTATGCTCAGAGCGTCCGGATGCGACACGAAACGCGCCGAGATACTAAAGACCGTCGGGTTGCCTTTGGAGGTCATGTACTTGGGTTAATTTTCTTCTATCATTAAACTCTAAAGTTAATCGAAAATAATTCATTTTGTTTATACAATTATTTCATATCATATATATATTATTATACATTATAATAGTAATAGTTGCTATTAATCAATTGGCCTTGAATTTACGCGTAATCCTTTTGCCGATGATTGTTTAATGTATCCTGGATTATAGCAGCTCAATAAATATAAATATATTTATTTATTTATTTATTTATTTATATATTGGTTGATTTATGTCGTCTAATTCTTGACCAGCATTCCGGAAGGTCGCAATCGCTATCGAGGTCCTGTCGCGTCCCTGCAAGACGTCGTGGTGAGGGTCACAGATGGGAGGAAGTTTAAAAAATGATATCCAATGATAGGTAGCAATGTGTTGTATTAATACTCTCATAGGTGAAAAATATATTGATGCAGTTACAATTCGATGGCAGATTTATTTTAAAAAGTATCGCGCGTGCGCGAGTACGGGCACCAGGGAAAGTATTTAAATAAGTTGCGGCACTTTTAAGTCGGAAGGCCATTCTTGTCCTGACTGTCACGGCGATCGTGCTAAATCTTACGTATTTATCGATTCCTTTTATTGATCGGTTTGATTTTTCACTGCATAGCTAGTTACAGAAAGTACCAGTGAGTTTTTCATTTGCCTGTAGATATTGTAAAGTAATCGTAAAATGATTTGCAAGTGTTATGACAAATAGCAATGGAAAGGTGAAGTGCAGTGGTAACAAAAACAAACTGCTAACTATTATTTTTAAGTAATTAGATATTTTTTAATTGAATAAAATGGATGAGCAATCAGACATCCAGCGGGAATCGATGGACGAGGTGGGCAATCTGATATTCTCACCGCCGTTGATGAGAAAATCCGATACTCGAGACAGTATTTCGTCTATTGACAGCGACGTCAGTTTGTCTTTTGACAGGCGAGGCTCCAAAAGTGAAGATGCCGATTTTTCGGATTTAGGAAGTGGCGGTGATGAACCCGATCGTATTTCGCCAGCATTATCAAGAGTAACGACTGTTACAACAACGACAGAGCCACAAGAGACGTGTCTTGATAACGTTGATGACAATCATGTAAATATTAATGAAGATGATAAGAATAAAGGTGAATCTGACGGGTATTATTCAAAAAGTAGTGATGAAGCGAGTGCTTTAACTCCTCCGAATTCCCCGTCTAATCAGCAAGAAGAGACAGCGGTAATCTGTAGTGACGAATTGGCGGAAAAGATAGCCGCTCAAGTTGAATTTTATTTTTCCGATGAGAATATTGTGAAGGATGCGTTTTTACTTAAGCATGTAAAAAGAAATAAGGAGGGATATGTATCGTTGAAACTTATCTCGAGTTTCAAGAGGGTTAAACATTTGAGCCGAGATTGGAGGATTGTTGGCGCAGCTCTTCGAGCTAAATCTACTAAATTGCAAGTAAATGAACTGGGTACTAAACTCAGACGACGAGATCCTCTTCCACAGTATGACCAAACACTGCCATCAAGAACAGTAATCGCAGCAAAACTTCCGCTGGATAAATTGACCATTGAATCGGTAGCTGAATTATTCCGACAGTGCGGTGAAATCGCTCTTATTCGTATACTAAGACCGGGACATCCGGTTCCAGCAGAGGTAAGACTATTCAAATACTTTTTTTAATTTTTTTGTTAATTAGAAAAATATTTTTTGACATGTAGGTCCGTCAAGCGATTTCAAAAAAACAAGAGCTCGAGACCGATGAAGAATGTGCGCTAATAGAGTTTACAGACTCTGCTGCTGCACGGGCAGCTCAGCAACTGACCTTGGGTGATGCTGTGATTTATGAGCTTCAGCAGATATCAACAGGAGAGAAAAAACGTAAGCAGCAGCTGAGTCAACAACAAAACCAACTGCAATCTCAACCGTCAAAAAAGAGTGTTGCAGCAAGGCTGTCTGCTGCGCGAGAAAATGTTTATGGTTCAGCAAATTGCCCAAACAGTTCTGAAGAGGACATTCGGAGCTCCAGATTAAAATCCGGCAGAATTTATCAAGGCAAAAGAGACATGCCGCTACCTAGTCCTTACACTTGTCATGGTAACTAAAAAATAATTATCTACATTTACATAAAATTTACCAGGTCAAGTAAATAAAATTTTAAATTTATATTTTAGGCCCACCGTCGCCAGAGCCTTGGCTGCCAAGACGATTTTCCGCATGTGCTATTTCCGGGACAGAAAATAATTCACTTCTATTCCGCCGACTCTCAACGTGTTCTAGCACAGGCTCTAGCTCAGACGTTTCAAGTTACTCTGGTAGACGTTTCTCATCTTGCTCATCTGGTTCAGATACTAGTTTCGGTTCGCCTCTGTACCACCATTCCCCTCATCAAAGTCACCACAATCTCTACCCTCCATTTAATTATTGGCCTGGTCAACCAGCGTCTCGTCGATTCTCATGCTGCACACCTCCGAATATGACTCCTCCGAACATAGGAGGCTACGGCTTTGATTACCCCAACGGGGGATTTTACCATCAAACAGGTAGACGTGGGTCCGCAGAGTGTGGGACATTTCTCAGAAGACTCTCCAATTGCAGCAGAGATTCTGGTTATGATGCAGGATCTAGAAGACTCTCGTCTTGTTCATCTGGTTCTGATTCTTGTTCAGGTTTTCGTCCTCGTAGCAATAGTGGATTCGTCCTAATGGCACATTTGCCTGAAAATGTAACCAGATTACCATCAGGACCTGATGGAACTCGTGGCTTTGGTAGGAGTAATTCTGCTGTTGAAACCTCAACATCAAAAACTTCTGTTGATCCGTCCTGTGGATAAATAAATTGTAATTACTATTAAATTTATAAATATATAAACATGGTATTTTTACTGGAAATTGATACTCAGTTGTGAATAATTTAGTCAACAGCCACATCAACTTAATGTAATTCATTGAATTATTATTATTATTGTTATTGCGTGATTAACGCGTACGGTTAATTAATACTTAGTATGTACATACATTTAACGTACATGGTAAAATTATTTTTAATTGCACTTTGACCACTTATGAGGCAGTGTTACAATGCGTGATTTTCTGTTGATTTTTTTTCAAAGTAACATTGACCCGATTACCCGTGCTATTGGTCATCAGAATTATCATGCTATGAGAATCATTGAATTGCGAGGCAGATCGTGGATACAATGGGCCCCGCGTTGAGTCAAAAGGAGAATTACCCTTGGATTCAAATGATAATCAAGGCAATGTCAAATGAGAGAAGAAATTACTCTGTTTCATTATAGCCTTCACCTATTCAACAACTTAAATTATTAATCATTAATTAAATATATAAATTTATCATACTTGAGAAAAAATTCATTAAGTCTTGTTTGATCTATTATTTTAATGTATATATGTCAGCTCAATATAAATTATACCTATGCATTTATATATAAATAAAATATATAGATGTCAAATTTTTTGATTCTTACACGGATTTTATTTATTTGTTGTTCATTCAATATTTTACATGGTCAAAAAATGCATTAATTATTATTGTAAGAATAAGGAAAGTTGGCTGAGGTCTACCAATTTTTTTTGAATGATAAATTATAAAAAAAAAATTGCGCCTGTAGTTTTTTTAATTTTCTACAAGGGCATATTTTTAGTTTTTGTTTTTTTGTAATTGACTTTTAAAAAAAACTCAGAAAATTGCTGTCTGTTAACTTCAGGATTATTAAAAATATCAAGTAAATGTAGCAGATATGTGACAGTTTATAAGTTTTGAATAAATTAAAATAATGACATTTAAAAAAACGCGCGCATTAATTTTTCAAATATTTAAATACGCATTTTTAAATTATTATTCTGCTTACATTTTTTTTAATTATTCAAAAATTTAAAAACTTCCAAGTGTTAGTTACATTTACACTTATAAAATATCACACGAGTGAATGTAGCAGATGTGTGACAGTTCGTAATTTTTAAATCAATAAATTAATTAATTGAAATAATGAAGTTTAAAAAAACGCGCGCATTAATTTTTCAAATATTTAAATACGCATCTTTAAATTTTTATTCTACTTACATTTTATTTAATTATTCAAAAATTTAAAAATTTCCAATTGTCATTTATATTCACACTCATAAAATATCACGAGTGAATATAGCAGATGTGACAGTTTAAAAATTTAAAATAAATGAACTAAAACAATGAAATTTAAAAAAACGCGCGTACTGATTTTTAAAATATTTAAATACGCATTTTAAAATTATATTTATTTATTCAAAAATTTCAAAACTGTCAATTGTCAGTTGCAACACTAATAAAAAATATAAATAATTCAAATAATAGCGCGCGCGAATAAAACTTGTGTGCTTAGCGCACCATAATAATTTGTTTTATTACTTTGCACATGCGCAAAAAATTTGTTCTCTAGTCTCTCTTCATCTTCGTTTTGTCGTTTCATCTGAATTTTCAAGCAGCTGCTTCAGATTCAGAGATTATTTGTTTAGTCACAATTGAGTTTAACAATATTTATAAATATATTTAGTTTAAAAAAAGTTTTATAAGGTAGTAAGTAACAAATATTTCAGAGTAATTGAAAATATGGACAGTCCTCTTCCTCATATAATGGAAAGTAGTGATATGGCGTATTCTACAAAGCCGAAAGATAGGTTAGTCAGTATTTTGGATCAAATTGAATTACGAGTTGAACAGCTAAGACGTGATGCTTCAAGACTCGAAGAAGAAAAAGACACCATGCTTACAACCCTCGACACCTTGAAAAATAGTGAAGAGCATCTTGAACCTCTAGATGACTGTAAGTTGATGATTTTTACTTAAAAAAAAAATTTGTCAACGTTCAGTATACGTTAACCTCAGTAGCTTGAAACGTCTGGAATAATCTCGAAACGTAACGAATTATCTAGATCTAGACGTGATAAATTTTGTAAATATTCTTTGTTTATTTCAGTGTTATCATTATTTTTAATTCAAAAGTAATTATTTCATCTGGGTTTTAATTGTAAAGAGCAAGCGATAATGAGAGATAATTATTGCAATTATTTCTATCGATCAAATTAATTATATTCTTCAGAGTTCTGTAAGATATTTTTTTCGATTTAATTGTCACCTTTCAATCGTCATGTCATTTTAAAAAAACAGTGACAAAGTTTAAATTGTTTTTAAAATATTCAAATTATAAATTGATATCTATGTGCGATTTTGAAATGAGTGTGAATGTAGCTGATATGAAACAAATTTTAAATGACAGATAAATGTATTAAATAATTTAAAATTTTAAAAATGCACACTGATTTTAAAATTCTTAAGAAGCGCAATTTTTGAATTTAATTGATTTACATTTCAAATTTTTTAAATTTAAAATTGTCAGCTACACTACACTTATGACTTTGAAAGTGACAGACAATTAAGAATTTCCGGATGTTTTTAAAAGAATCAATGATAAAAAAAAAACTAAAAATATGCAGGTAGAAAATTTAAAAAATCTATAAGTGCAATTTTTTCAAATATTTTTTTTTACAATTTATCATTTAGAAAAAAATCCTAGAGTTATTAGACGTCAGCTAACTTCAGTATCATTATTTAAATTTTTAATTTTATATTGACATAATAAAGTATAAATGTTATTTAAATTTTTAGCTGATCGTGAGGATGTACTTCGTTATGCTGAAAGACTATCTATGAGATGTTTAACAGTCGAAGTAATGGTAAAAGTTCAACGTGATGACGTTCAACAAGATGCGCTTCATCAAGTAAGTAATTTTTGAAATGTCAAAGTACATTTTTCCTTATTAATAAAATAACAATATATAATAAAAACTATTAATAAACATTTTAGGTAAACGGTTTGATTGATAGTTTAGTAATAGCATTAAAAAACGATCCCAATTCAACACGTCAACGCTGCGCTGCTTTTATGAACGCGTGTTCGTCTCACGCGCAAGGTCACTCAGACAAAACTTTTGAAACTGCAATTCTCGGATGCACTTTGGATGATCAAAAACGTATTAAAAAAAGACTACAAGGCTTATTAGACTACATCGACAAAATGCATACTTTTGAATTACAATAAAATTATAAATTTTGTCCATCTACTGCATATAAAGACACTAAATTTACTTAGACTTTTCAAACAAAAATAATATGATAAATATATAATATAAGTAGTGTGCTATTTGTCTACAAATATAAATGCAAAAAAACTTCGATCAATATTTAAATGTAAAAAGCAAGCATCTTCATATTAATTATTTTCCAATGTACTGATATATATTTCCACTACGTTGAATATTTTTAAATTAATGTGCTTTCCAAAAAGTCAATCTACGTAAATTTATCTTTAATTGTTATTAACTAAGTGATATTTATAATTATTAATTATTACATTACCGGCTTTTGAAAAAAAAAAAGAAAAAGAACGAGCATTAAAGCTCCCAAAAAAATATTTTTCATTAGTAATAAACTATTGTATTATATGTAAACGTATATATGATGATATTCATACAAATTATTGATTAGTTATTTTTTTTTTAATTGAATCAAAAAGCTAATTAATTACTTTATAATTTTTTTCAAAACAATATATCTCTGTCATGAAATTGTTATTGTCTGAAAGAGCAGTAATAAATTTTTGAACTTAAAAAAATAAATGATAAATTAATATAAGAGAATGTTTGTAGTATCGGCAAAGTTGCGTGTGAGTTACACGACAACGTCAGTAAACGCAAAGAACTCAATACAGAGCAGGACCAACTAACCGGGCGTTGACTCTTTCCGCTCAAGGTCTTATGAAAGGTGAAGGACATTTTATTTGCACCACAATCTTACTGCTATTTTAATAGGACACTAATTACTTACGTCAATCCAATAATAATTAAAACATTTTTTATATAATTAATAATACTCATTCATCTATATTTTATTAATTGATAAAATAAAAAATTGCTAAAATAGTTTACAACTTATTTACTTAGATTTTTATTTGGTTAGACGTCATACATTCACCGCATTAAATATTAACATCTGATTACTGTGCTAGAATTAATATAGAAATTCAATTCGAATTAAAAAATAACAGTAAATATATAAAAGTAAAAAAAAGAGAAAAAAAAATATACATATGTACAAAATAAAGAAATTATAAATCCAAAACACGACTTAGGTACATTTTATTTTGTAATATTTAAGTAGATGGAAAACGCCTTTCTGTAAAGTGATTTGTTTGCCCATATATTTAAACATTATTTCTGGTTTTTGATTCTTCAAACAATATATATGTATATATTCAATGAATATGAATTTCATTACTACTTGTATGTCTTACAAGAGCCTGCAGGCATTCTTGACAAAGTTTTTCTTTTTGTGATGTCGAGTTTTACCACTCGGTCGCAGAACAATTGTTCCGTTTCCGGTGTTACGACCTGTACATTCATTTGGACTAAAAGCACCTGAAAATAAAAACAATTATTATAAATATTTGTTGATATCATTGTCACTTGATGTATTTAGAAATATAGTGAAATTTAAAAAAAAATATTTTACTATTTAATAAGAGGTCAGAAAAATTCAAGCTAATTAAATAAATGGAGTTTGAGAAGTGAAAACGACGGATAGTTAAAATTGAATAACACTTGGTTATATAGTCAAGCTCAGTATATCTGAAGCAACTTCTACATATATTAAAAACAAATATCTGAACACTGATATTTCAACTCAATACCGACTTGCTAATTTATTTAAAATCTTGACAAACAATCTAGTGCGATATATTCACGCGAATCTAGTCGCTTGTATAAATTATAACTATTGAATTATATACTGAATGGTATCATATAAATTAGTCTATATTAAACTAACACTTGTTTATACCCTAGCGGATTCGAATTACGGTATTTAACAGTGAATTGTGGTATTTAACGGAAAAGATTATGGTAATTTACCATAAATTTGCTGCAGTTTGAAGTTATTTTACTATAAAATCACAGTATTTTGCTGTGATCTACAGTAAATTATAGTAAATTGCAGTATATTTCTGTAAATTACCGTAAAATGCGGTGAATTTACCATAGCAATACGGTATTATGCAGTAAAGGTACGGTAACTTACCGTAGATGAGCTGTAACTCAGAGAAATTTTACCGTAAATGTGCGGATGTATGGCAAATTACAGTAATTTGTCGTAAATTGCAGTATATTTGCTGTAGAAATACGGTAATTTGCGATGAAGGCGCGGTAATTTACCATAAACCAGCTGCAATCCACAGGTATTTTACCGTAAAATTATGGTATTTCATCATGAACATGCGTAGTTACTGCAAAATCATAGTATTTTACTATAAAGAGAAATATTTTACCGTGTTGATGGTAAAAAATACCGTAAATTGCAGTAATTTGCGGTGATATACAATCAATTACAGTAATTTGTCGTAAGCTGCGGTATATTTCTGTAAATAATGACCGTAAATGCAGCAAATTTGTCTTAACAATGCGGCAATTTCCGGTAAGTACCGTAATTCAAATCTGCTAGGGTATGCATGACCCTGTAATAGTTATTCATACTATTAGATCTTAAATGTAATACACCCAGATCTTATTATTGGCTTATATGTGACATAAATCTACAATGAGGTAACTGTCCATCCACGACCTAGTTTATGTCGAGGGTAATTTAAAAGCCGATATTTATCTTACACCCAAACTCCGTGAAGCAGACTAATATTTTCACCACCTAATCATTTAGAAGGATCTTAATTCAGATACAATCGTTCTATTTCTTCTTATATTATTTAAAAAAGCTGAAAATTTTATTAAGTCAAGGCTATTGATTCCGTTGCGTGAAAATCACACGAAATAACAATGAGCGATGGGCATAAAAAATATGAATAAAACTTTCTATAAAGACTATTGACAATTCTATAAACAGTCGTGGGACAAACTTATTATCTTAACGTTTAATGCACTCCCATGTATGTCAACAAGAATTTCTCCGGCCGTACTTGTCTCTGTAATTCAGGCGACATGATAAAAAAGAGAGAATCAATTGATCGACTCGTGTTTCTATAAGAAACCAAGACATCCACTGGTCTTAGGAGACAAACCGTATTTTCTTGGAAATTCTCGCGCACGCCAATGTATTATTAATGATCAGCCACCGGATATACTAGTTTTAGAACCCGTAACTAACTACAATGTTTTTAAAAAAATGTAGAAGACTCCTGTGTAAAAAAAGCTTTGACCTTTCCAAACTTCAAAACGTGACACAACGGCGCGCTTTTTTTAAATTTTTAAACTATAAATACAGAGAAGAAATCAATTTACTTTAAATGAACATCTTTAGACTCCTGTAAAATTTTTCGGCTCCATTGAATAGGATCAGAAGAAGCTGATTTTTATTTTTAATTTTCAACAGCTTAAAAAAAGTTGATCGCTGTCACATTTTCAAGTTTAGAATAAACAATTTTTTTTACGGGCTTTTTTTCTATTAATTGCTTACTGATAACTGAAGGTGATCGGGGTCCTGATGAGTACAATCTCAAGTCATCTTGAAAGTCATCTTCACACCTGCGCATTTCAATTAAACATCTTGAAGCGAGATGTCTGAAAACACTGACTACACCCACGTCTTCCTTAACGGATGTGCGTAGGAGTTTACAACCCAATGCTCGACCTAGTCTCTCCGCTTCATTTCTTAATCATAACAATAATTAAATTATGATAAGTAAATTTTTGAACAAAATACAAGAAGTAAATTCTTCAAACAAATACTTACGGATCAATTTGACATTGATCGACAAGATCAATCTTGTTTTGTACCAAGACCGTCGGAATTTCTCCGCACTCATTCTCTACCTAAAGTATAAAATAGATATAAAATAATGTTTATATATCTTTAGTTATAATAATAATAATATAATAAAAAAAAAAACTTTCCTTTAGTTTCCAAGATGGTATGGCGTCAAAAGAATCTCTGTCTGTTGCTGAGTATGCTAAGACACATGCGTGTGCACCACGATAATAAGCTGCTGTAATTGCATCAAATTCTTCTTGGCCAGCAGTATCCCACAGCATAAGTCTTATGTCTTCTCCATCAACTCTAATATTAACATTTATTTTAAATAATATTTTTTTATATTTTAATAAAAATCAACATATACTCACTCGATTTCTCGTTCCAAAAAATCTACACCGATTGTCTTTTTATAATCCCTCGTAAACGTTCCTTTACAAAATCTCTGGATCATCGAGGACTTGCCGACTGCACCATTTCCTACTATGACCACCTATAATTTATAACAACGTTCGTACATTAATAAACTATATTTAAAAGTATATAAATTTATCAGCTAAATTAAGTGTCAAGCGTATTTTTGAACTTCCCGCTGAAAATTTCAAATTTAAAAAAGAAGGCAAGTTCTTAGTTTCGATTCATTTTTGAAAATCGAGTTTTTTTCAGATCTCGATGCTTTGAGGCTCTAGGAAGTTATTTAGTCCAGCGATTTTTTGAGCTCGAGCTCAAAAGTCTTCAAATAATGACGTTCGCCGAGCTCGAAACCAGCGGGGTTCTGGTTGATTGACATCAACCTTTTTTTATACTCTTCATGTATCGAATTGTCCAGATAAGTATTATGATCATATACAGTAACGGTGCATTGGACACGTATACAAGAAAATGATGGAATGTATATGTTGTATAAAAAGAGCTACAATTCCACTGGGGTCTACTTTTGAAGACCGGTCCAACTCGGAAATTCATTGATTTACAAAATTATTTGTACAGTAATATGTTTATTAATTTGAATAATTATTAAAATATTTTGCTACAGTTATTATTTAGGGATCATTAATTAATTATGCATTGTACCTGCAATTGATCTGTACTAATTATTACCAGGTGATCTCCAAGCTCATCAAACGGTGTAACGTGTGAGAATTGGTAAACCAAGTATAACAAGAATACCGTTAAATACATGTTAAGAACAAGAGGGAGAGCTACTCAACGATAATTAAGAAGCTTTACAATATAAATTTTTTTAAATGAAAATAATATTATACTTGATCATATATTTAAAGTAATTAAATTCTTTCGTTAAATTTATCAATAAACTTTAATTATTTATCAATAATTGGCTTATAGAACGCAATGAAAAAGGGCGGAGACATTTAATTTGAATAAAAAAGGAGGGAATAAAATTACTGAAGGTAATACTCGAAAGAATTTGTGCAGGTAAAAATATACCTTGAGTGATATCTCGAGCTCTTCCTCCCGCATTCTGATCGCACGTCGCTTCTCATAATATCCAACTAAAATTTCAATTTAAAAAACACACATGTACACATACACACTTGGCTTAGCAATAATGATGCATATTTTATTATTTTATTTTCACTGTCTAAGAATTTACGAGACGTTCGCGTGCCATGGCCGTGGCTGAAAACCGGACGTGGATTCGAGGCTTTTTTTAAATATTTATTATATTAAATTTATTTATATTCACTTAAATATATTTTTTTTGTAAAATATGTGGTCGGTATGAAGAATTTGAAAACTACGATGTGGTATTTTTTAAATTTTGACACATGTGATTAGAACGCGCGAATTTTGATTAATATGAAAGCCAGCCAGAGCCAACTGCAATTGTGTTACCGGTCAGGTTGAGGCCAAACCAACACCTGTCGCCTTTTCACTTACCTGCACGCTACGAGAAATATCAACCACCTGGTTTTTATAGTCTAGGGAGTTCTGGGGAACACAAAGTTACTAAAAAATAAATGGATTGATAATAAAATGTAGGATAACAAAATCGAAATATTAAATTTTAAAATTGACACTGAAAGTAACAGACAATAAAAAAATTATCTCTTTTGAATAAAGAAATAAAATAATTGTAGAAAAAATTTGATTTCGAAAATTTTGAAAAATCTGTATGTGCATATTTGAAAAATTTTATTTTACTTATGAGTAATTTGTTTTTAAAAATTTTAGAATTGCTTCTGCTATTTTGATTATCATAAAATTATGATGATCCTGAAGTTAGCAGACAATTAAGAATTTTTTGATTTTTTTTTTCAACTGCTTGAATTTGAAAAAAAAAAAAATTAAATAAAAATATGCACATGTAGAAAATTTAAAAAACTAAAAGTGCAATTTTTTAAAATATTATTTTTTTTATAATTCATCAGTTTGTTAAGAATTCAAAAATTATTTGACGTCTGCCAAATTCAGTATCATAAATTATGACACTCTAATGATTTTTGGATTTTTCCAAAAATGATAAATTATAAAAAAGAAATATTTGAAAAAATTGTACTTAAAGATTTTTAAATTTTCTACATGTGCATATTTTTATTTTTAAAATTGAATTGTTGAAAAATAAATTTGAAAATTCTTTATTGTCTACTACAGGACCATAAAGTAACAGTCAAAAAATTGATTTATTTTAAATAAACAACTAAAGTACTTACAGAAAAAATTCAAAAAAATTTCATATAGAAAATTTAAAAAAATCTGATTGTTCAAATTCGAAAAATTTTACTTTACTTACGATAACTTGTCTGTAAAAATTAATTGTCTGATGCCTGCTACTTTCATTATCATTAAAAATTTATAAATTATTAATCAGTAACTGAAATAATTATCAAAGATATTTTTGATATATATGATTTTTTTACAGTATAAAAACTATTGTATGTTTAATTTTTTTTATTGGCATAAAAAAAATATTGAAGTAATTCATCAAAGCATATTGAATATCGATTTGAAAATCAAAACAATACTGATAGATATTGATAAATAATAAACTTTCATAACACTGTTGCTTAGCTTTGTAACAAAACGATAATAAAAATATATAATAAATCTACGAGAAATTTATTAATGAAAATAATAAATCATGAAAGTAACAATGACTTTTTTTCATTGATTTTATTATCAATACAATTGAATAATTAATAATAATCGATATTAATAAAATAAGAATAATAATCAATAGTATAAAAAAAAAAGCCAACTCAAAAAATTATAAATTCTTTTTGAGAAAAAGATATTTTGTTATTTGAAATTCGTATATATGATTTTTAAAAATATCGATGTTCATTGGACGTGCTTTCGGCGTCAACATATTTTTGAATGTACCTTGATATATATTTATATGATCTTAAAAATTATAATATCATGGATGTCTATTTTTTTTAGTAGAATTTAATAAAAATGTAAAATGATTAAGTAACACAATATACAAAAATTGTTTATGGAAATAAAGCATTTGCCATCCAAGGTAGCAAATATAATATATATATATATAATGTATCGAAAGATTTTTTCGTTCGAGTACAGTTCCTAAAATTATTAATTATTTTTAAGCTCTCGCTTAAGAAGGAATGACGCACTAAAAATATGATTCTAAAGTTAGTAGACAATTAATAACTTCCGGTTTTTTTTTCAACAAATTAAAAAAATAAAAATATGCACATGTAGAAAATTTAAAAAACTACAAGTGCTATTTTTTAAAATAAATTCAAAAATTATTAGACGTCGGCTAACTTCAGTATCATAAAATATGACAATTACATCCACCAAATTGCTCTTAACTGTTTCATTATTCTTCCTTTGTATTAATCAATGAACTTTTCTTTTTATTAAAAAAAAAAAAATAGTTAGTTAACACGTGCGATGAGTAGAGGCCTCTCGATCGTTATAAATAAAAAATAATTGGTCTTACTACATACACATGGGATAGTTTTTTAAAAGATATTTTTCTTATAATTTATACAAAACATGATCATTATTTTCTCCAGTATTACTATTTTATATTTATATATATATACTACACAAATGCACACATAATTAGTGTCTTTTATGTATAAAGTATTTGTAATCATATCATCATTTTGATGATTTATTAAGACGTCATTTGTTAATATAAAAAAAAACTATATATATAGGAAATTGACAAATCAATGACTGATTTTCCAGTACGTTAATATAACAGTGATTGCATGAAATGGGGTTGTAAAAAAATTACACCGCTAAGATGACTATTAATCAATAAGAATAATAATAATATATAAAAATTTTTTATCACTTTCTCATAATAGATGTAAGATTACAAAACGACTTACTTCTAAGTAATTGATCAATAAAAAATAGTATTGTATTAAAGGCATTCTCACTGCCCCCATTTTTTAAAAATATTTAGTAACTTTCAGCTGTGATAGTATTCAAATTTTATCAATTAATCAAAATCTTAATTGAAAATTGATTTTACTAAAATTTGTTTTCCAAATTTCTTTCAATTCCCAACTGACAACTGTAAGTAATTTTTTAAAAATTCATCTCAGTAAAATTGCAACTGCTTTTTTTTTAATTGACAAAATTTTGATACGCTTATGACGAGTCATTGAAAATTTTTAAAAAGTGGAGGCACTTCCTGAGAATGATCTTAAGAATTCAAAACTCAATTTCGCAATGATTTGCTTTCATGAGCAATTTCTTTGTTAATTTTGAATCAGTACTTAAAATTTTTTAAATAAAAAAATAAGTTTTTAAAAAAGTACACTGACCGGTGTACTGAGTAAATATGAAATAATAAATCGAATGAATAACCTCTATTAGTATGATAATCGTCGCATTTTTGCCGTATGGACGGACCAGTTTGTAAATTATCTCATATTACACACAATAATTATCAATATCACTGGGCGTGTTCAGAAACACACTCTGGAAGAGAAAATATTTAACTCCTGCGTTCAGAAATATCCTCTGGTCGAATCAGAGATGCGATTTAACATTACAAAGGTACTAATCACCCCTGGATAGGTAATTTTTCATCTCCAGAGTATATTTCTGAACATGCCCACTGATTATAAATAGTGCTGAGCTGCGTTTATCATCGGAAGAATAAATGAAGATTTAAAATTCAACACAATTGTTTTAAATTTATGAACACGTCTCAATAGCAATCTACAGTCGATAATAAAATTATCATATTTATATATTTGAATGCAACTTTAAATCGATTGACCATTTCAATAATCGTAAATTTAATCGAAGAGCATTCCATGTATGGTAGATCAAATTTTATAATTTAAATTGCTCATTTTTAAAATGTATACTTTTATTATCCTAATCTAAGATTATAAATATCATTATTTATATATTTAATATTATAATTAATCATCGAAACTCCTGTTATTAATATCTCTTACTTAACAATCACTCCTTATTTCCTTTCGTTATATGGCAGCCAGAATATCATGTAAACAAGTACGAGATAATAACGGCGACGTTATAAAAATAAACATTACTATGTAGATGATCGTAGTAAGATTACCAGTCTGAATTAATATTTATGGTTATATCTCTTTAAATTTTTTAAATTAGATGTTATTTGTTCGTTAATTTTATATAATCAATTGTTTGTTCAAAACATGAGACTCAATATGCGGATGCTTCTTTATACTCTGAGCCCTCCATTGTAAAGAAATCTTCCAGCTTCCATTGAAGGGTTTCAAAGGTTGGCCTCTTCATTGGATCTTTATTCCAACATTCTAGCATTATATCATAAAGTGCCGTCGGGCATCCAGGAGGACATGGCATTCGGTAGCCGTGTTCGACTTGATGTAATACTTCAGCATTTGTCATACCTAGGAATATTTTGTAACATGTCTAAATTATAATGATCCATATACATTTTCTATATATAGTAGAAATAAGTTAACAATTTCTTAGATAGCAGGTGTTATAATTATAAAAAGTCGAAAAAGCGACAAAACGTTGAACAAAAATAGTAGATAAACGTTAATTATAACGTTTACTATCTAAGATACTGAACTAATTCCTATTAAATGAAAATTTTTTAATTTTTTACAAGGTAAGAGACGTAGTACCTAAGCAGGGAACTAGGTCTTTTACCTTAGTTTAATATATTAGATTGAAATATGATCATACCAGGATATGGAATTCGTCCATATGTTACAAGTTCAGTCAAAAGTATACCGAACGACCATACGTCCGATTTAATACTGAATTTACTGTAATTGGCAGCTTCGGGTGCGGTCCATTTAATTGGGAATCTAGCACCTACACGAGCTTCATACTCGTCTTCTTTTATTAATCTGGCTAAGCCAAAGTCAGCTATTTTGACAACATTTCCATCAGCCACAAGAACATTTCGGGCTGCTAAATCCCGATGGATGTAATTTTGTGACTCGAGATACGCCATACCAGCAGCGATTTGCGCAGACATGTCTATCAACTGCTGTAGCTTTAGTCCTCGACCTTTTCCTATAAATTTAAATTTATCAAAACAATATATTATTTCATAAGTAATTTTCATAAAGCTTTAGTAGATTTGTCTTTAAATGTTGAAATAAAGAAATAATGAGAAATCTACTTTCATTTCGATGCCAAATGGCTTTTTTTAGCATTTATCTATTTATTACCTTGCAAGAACTCAAGAAGACTGCCATTTCTCATGAGTTCTGTAATAATATAAATAGGTTCCTCCATTGTGCAAACAGCATACAGTTGAATAAGTTTTGCATGACGTAGTTTTTTCATAATTTGTGCTTCTGCGAGGAAGTCTTTAGGATCCATTGTGCCTGGTTTGAGAGTCTTGATAGCAACGGGTGTAGTGTTGTTCCACAAACCTTCCCATACCTCACCAAATTGTCCCTGGCCAAGTTTCCTCACGAACTTCAGTGAAGACCGATCAATTTCCCATTGATCCCTTGTTCGATGACTCAATCCTTCTGTCACGGGTTTCTCCACCTATCAACACAAGCACGTACGAGCCAGTCAATCGCTGATAAATTAATAACTATTATCTGGAACTTGTGCATTTATCAATTATTATTTACACAAAGCCAATTTAATTCGTCGTTTCTCACCTTATATATATAACACTATAAATATACAATTTATAAAGCTCCTTAAACAAAGTGAATAAGCATGAGACAATGAATAACCAGCAACGATTTTACATTAATTTCTCTGCATACATATATATTTAACAAGGACGAGAAAAATTAATTAATACAACTGAATATTTTATTTATTTTGTCTGTTTTGTAATCATTCAGTCAATTACATTAAATACAAATTGGAAGATCATTATAAAATAGCACCATTCGAATAATAAAAAACAAATATGAATGTATTAATCACAATTAATTTAATCAGTCGTTTTCAGTATATTATATAAGGGTGTGGGAATCGTAATTATTCGTAACTTTCAAAATTAGTCGATTCGAATCAAGAAAATTCAAATATTCAATTTTTATTTAATGGAGCTTACTTTTTAAAGTAACCAAAAATAATTATTTCGTAGATTTATGTTTAAGCTCTGTTTACCCCAGACAAAAATTTGAATTATTTGAAACACTATTGTAATTTTAAGCCGTTCGAAAGAAAATTTTTAAATAATTTGAACTATTTGAAGGTTCAAATCGATTCGATACGAATAATTCAAAAGGTTCAACTATTCGCACACCCCTACTATTATATTTAATATAAGTAATTATAATAATGAGCCTGAATTTTTTATTCAAGCTTAATTGATTTAAAAATTTATCAGAAAATATACGCGAATATAAATATTAATTGGATGGAAATGACTTTTCATGAAGTAATCGATTTCATGAAAAAAATATTGATGAAGTTAATTACAATAAATTTATAAAAGTTGATAAATTTGATTATTTTTGTTGTTTTTGGTTTCGTTTTATATAAATTTAGTGATACAGCTAAGTCTACAATAATGGATGGATTGGAAGCACTGATTGCATTGAATTCAATGACCAAGTTGTAATGGGATCTTGGAAATATGTATTCGATGTGCTTTCAACCCGTGATTTAATACGTGAATCGTATTTGTAACATAGTACAGCGAAACATGTGAATTGTGATTTGTTCCGAGGTTAATAAACTTTTTTTGATTTTTTGCTAAACTACTCTATGTCTAGTATCTTTGAAACATGATGCCATATAACACGGGCTTGTGCTGTGTTGTGAGTAGCAAAATAAATGATAGAAGTAGATGAGGGATAACATGAACAGATTTTTATAGTACAAGAAAAAGAGAGATGAAAATATAGGTAACGTGAAACATAAAAAATAAAGTTACAGTAATAATTTCATAATTCGGACATGTAAATTTACCAAGAAAATCCAGCGGGAAGTAGGGCAAGCCATAACAGAGAAAAAAACATCATCTAATCAGAGATTCAAATTTGCAATTTCATTTTTTCATTTTGATAAAGACTTTTTTTTATTTATTTCTTTTGTTGCTATTATTTTGCACGCCTCGAACGCGAAGCGGTTGTGCTTTATTACGGACTTGTCAAGGTCACGCGATTCCCTCATACAAAACTGTGTATATTATTTTCATATCACACTTATACGTTATAAAAAAGATATTAATATAAACAGGAAACACTGATGAATAATCCTGATACTTTCGTTAAGTTGTCCGATGCGTATTATAATAAAAAAAAGTTGAATAAAAAAAATTTATCATGGACGTCAGTTAGTTTGTGGTTCAAAAAAAGTCTGTGGGAAGGATATCTCGAAAACGACTTGACGAAATGACTCAATTTTTTTTTTGTTAGCTTCAGAATTATGCAAAGAAGGTTCTGATCGAAAATCACTACTGTAGTCCTCGTGTTTTTTTTTATAATAAATCATTTCTGTTAAAACCGGCATTTTTCATGGAAACAAATACTGCGGCCATTTTTTCGGGAACTTCCCTTTCCTTCTCTTACTTCTTTTTTATTGGCTGTTATTTTACTGTATATTTATCATGACAATTTTCATGAAAAAAAAACGCGGGGAATTCAAATTTGGGTTTTTATTTTTTTTATTGCCAATTTTTCAAACCAGGTTTATTTTAAATATATAGATATACTAGCAAAATTAATTTAAAAAGTATTTTTAAAAATTGTACCGTTTCTTTAATTTTCTACACGTACATTTTTTTTTTCTTTCAAATTGATTTGTCGACAAAAAAATCCAAAAATCATTAATTATCTGCTAATTTCAGAATCATTAATTTGAATCCGGTTTGAAAAACTGGCCCTTATTTAATATCTTTCTTAGTAATTAAATAAGAATTGCCAGTATCATACTGTCAAAAAATATTTCGTGTTAATTAAACAGATAAAACTTTTTTTACCTTAAAAAAAAATACGTGGTTCAGTAATTAATAAAAGTAAATTGACTACTCAAAATATTGCATGAGCGTTTGAGGTGTGCACTTGGATTTTCAAAATTTTTATCATCATTATCATTATTATCAATTTACAAAACCCTTCAGTAAAATCAGCAGCATTCAACTAATTTTTACTTACTGATTCTAAAACTAACAAGAGTGAGATCGCTCTAGATATTATATACTTTCAAGTGTAAACTCACGCACGAGCATTAATCATCACGGTTTTATCATAACGATGAATTTCACTAATAATAGAGATACGCTTTTTTATTTTGCTTAAAATTTACTATAAATATTTAGTTACAAATATTACCTGTACACACGGCTTGCAAAGATTTACACACAGGCCATCAGCTTCTTTGCTGTAATGCTCAACAAGGTCCTGAAGGTTTCTAAATGTCGTACGTCTTGCTATGAAAAATCCTCCCTCATCTAACTGTCGAATCCGATAATGTTTGACAGTGTCGCCATCACGGACTAAATTTAAATTTTAAATTTACATACAACAATAAAAACAACAGTAGTAATAACACAAATAATGATTGTTAACTCATTATTATTACCAGAAAGTGAGTAATCATTATGCCTGCTTTCAGAATCACGGATTAAAAATGCCCCATGATCATTCTCTGGCAACAGGAGCTTCTTCTCGGCCTCAATACGTTTGATCTTTCTGAAGTACCAGCTATAAATACACACAACATGAGCATAAAAATTGAATGCATTTGGAGAAAGTTTTCATGTAACATCAGCCAAGCATTTAAAAGAAAACAAAAATTAATTACGCGTAAAATATGACCTTAAAAAATTAATTAATATTAAAAGTAATTAAATAAAAAAAAGTAACTTACGGTTCAGCCTCAATAGATTTAAGTTTAGCGACGTAATTGCTGGGTATATAACCTTCTTGTCTGGTCCTCTTGCTTCTAGCAAGCCACCAATCGCCCTGAGTATCATTGAGTATCTCCAGATGTTCACCCTTACGAAAACTAAGGTCTTCATCAGTCCTAGCATCGTAATCATAGAGAGCGACGAATACTTTTGCCGAGGGCACATCTGTATCTGGAATTTGCGGTACAGGTCGTATGGGATCTGGTGGAGGAGTTGGTACCGGACTGGCTTGAGAAGCAACTGCTTCAATACTAGGATTTCCTATCCTGTCAGACTTTTCTGTCTCCGCATCTGTCGGGCTGCTAAAACAGTTTCCCATTTTTTTTTCTTGACTACTGTCAAATCACATTAAACAACAACAACAACAACAACATCAACACAAAAAGAAACGACCTCTGTTGCTTTTTTTTATAAATTTATTATTTTTTGTTAAAGTCAGCTGATTTTTTTCATGCCACTTTATTTTTTCATGTAGGTTACCTAAATATCAAAGTAAAAAAAATATTTTCACAGTATATTTTAGTAGATATAATTTCTTGATTGATAATTAAAGAAAAATTTTAAAAAACTACCCAAGTAATTTTAAAATAAAATTACAAAGAAACTATAATTGACGACAGGGCGTTTCTTTGACAAATGTACGTGGGTGATTTAATATATTTATCTTTACGCATCCGACGCGTCTGATATATGGTCGTATATCCTTTATCCATGGATCGTAATATAAATCGACAGATGTTGGTAATAAATAATTGCGGATGAGTATCAGGAGAATGTAAAAAATTTAAAACTGTGATTGTAATTATCCAGGAACTTGGCACGGTCAATAGCCATTGCAGCCACCAGTTACACTCTTTGTTATATATATTTGTAATATATATTTAAATTGTTTTGAGGATGTGAGGATTTTAAGGAGCAAAGTAATCCATCCAATAGTTTTCACATGCGCCGTAACAACGAAAAATTATGGAATCAATGGACGTGAGAGAACGTATATAGTAACGAGGGGTCGACACACGCCCAACTAGGACACACATAAGACACAAACTGTACCAGCCTTTAAACCGTCAATCGTAGATGTGATGCACTAAAATATATACACTGTATTAATGTTCGTGGAAACTGCAACCAATATTTTCACCACCCCACAAAATATAATGAACCTGGAATTATATATATATAGTTAACACAATGATTCATATTTATGACAAATTATATGATTGCTCCGACGAAAGAGCTACCGATACAACATTTTGTCCATGAGTTACTAGTTGCTACTGGTCTATGGCTTGATAATACGTTTCCCCTCCTCACATAACTTATACTTTACAGATAAATATATATGTATATGTATATATACACCAGATCAGGATTTACAGTATTTTTTCTTATTGCCAGTACGTATTTCACTCTGGTTGACAACGTTGGAAAAAGCGCGAGGTGAAAACAACACCCAGACCCAGTGAATATGCAGGTGGGTGAATGTGACCAAGTGCTGCTGCTGTTGTCGTCGTCTTTAACTTGCTTTTTATATCTTTTGTCTTTTACTTTCTTGTTTCCAACTATTCTACGAGGAGCTAGAGATTTACAGGGTGGGAGCACTATAAAAGCTAAGCTCGACTGGAAATTTAGCTCTGGCTCGGACTTTTTCGTCGAGAAATCCGAACTTTGCCGATCTCAGTTTCTTCTCTTTCTTTTTTTGTCTTTCACATTTTTTTGTAAAGCAGTTGTCGGGTGATGGGCACTGTCAGAAAGTTATGAAATTTTGTATACTAGGGTGGGTAGGACTGAGAATTTTTGAATTTTACTTTTCTAATTACGATTTGAATAAGTGCGCCACTTGAATGATGAAAATTTTTCAAAGTTTTTTTTACACTTGTGTTTCACACACAAGTGTAAATGCAGCAGACATTTGACAAATTTAAAATTATAAATAATAAAAAAAAAATATTTAAAAAAATGCACTTGATTTCAAAATTTTTTAAATGCGCATTTTTTAAAATTTAAATTTATTAATTGTTTACTTTGCTTAGAAATAATTTTAAATTTGTCTAATGTCTGATACATTCAAACGCATTTTGTTTTTCATCCTGAAATCAACAGACATTTGAAAAAATTATCAGATTTTTATTTCAAAAAAATAAAAACTAAAAATATGCACATGTAGAAAATTTAAAAAACTATAGATGGAATTTTTTATAATTTATCATTTTTTAAAAAATTCAAAAATTAGTCGGCTAATTTCAGTATCATTTTTTTGGAAGCTACAAAAATTGCTATAACAATTAAAAATAAGATTCAAAAATTCGGTTAGTACGGTCCAACTTTAATGGCATGAAGATAAAGTTACTATTAAAATTTGAAATCGATTGATCATCTAATTCGAGATATTTTATAATCAAAGTTCGGATCTTTAACATTGCTAGCAATGAGGAGTAGGCGTTTCAAATAGCGTTCGTCATTTAAAAAAAAAATAACTGTAAGAAACTTTTGAAAAACTAGCAGAAAATTAATGAGTTTGTCTTGAATTTAAAAAAAAAAAGTATTTACTATCTGATTGTTGAAATAGCAACGCAAAGCTCAAAATAAATGAAAAAATATTCATGTTGGAATTGGATAGAAACAAAAAATCTGACAACGCTGTACGTGAGTTGGGTAGTAATATTTGAGCGGTAAATTTAAACAGATACTCAGTACACTACAGCAACTGGTAGAATATATGCGATGTTGTCAGATTATAATTCAAGAAAATGTTTCAGCATTTGTATATTTATATATATGTATATATATGAATGTGTAGGTATACTCAATGATGCTGAAAGTAGCAGAGATTAAAAATTTTATTTATTTTCAATAAACAAAATAAATATTGACAATTTAAAAAAATCCTTGTAAAGAATTTTAAAAAGTTTTCTTGTGGATATTTTTTGAAAATTTTCATGACAATTTGCCAATTAAAAACAGTAAAATTTTGAGTTGCCGGCTTCGTGCTTCTCACGGGTACAGTATCAAACAAAAGCAATGTCTCATTTTAACTATCACCTAACTTACTCTTACTGCGCATATGGCTTATAACTTTTTGACAATATTGTAGCAGGACAACTGCCTTAACTCCAACTGTTCACCGACCATTTATTATTTCTCATCCTTCTGTTCTTTACTCTTTTTATCTGCCTACCTGCGATCGGACCAAGTCTCGATTGGCTTCTCACTTTAAAAGATTATTATACAACTTGTATTATATGCACGAAAAAATTTTAATGATTCGAAGAACATCTTGATTTTTAATGTTTAAAACCTGATTTTTTTTTTCTACAAAAAAAATTTCCTTTTAATTTTTTATTTTATATTTCCCTTGTAATTAAATTCTTTCACCTCCGCCTATAATTCCAAGACTTTTCTAGAACGATAATTGTTCGAAGGACCTTGAAGATACGCCTCTAGTTTCGTTAAACATTCCGATATCTGACGTATCCGCATGCCTTTATCACTCGATATTTAAGATTAAAAAATGTCTATAAAAATACATTTATACTAAAACTTGACTAATAATTGAAATCAGAATAATTTTAAAAAAACTATGATAACTTATTACAAAATTTTTTAAATGTAACTAGTACATGAATACATATATAAAATAAAAGTTTCCATCGTTAAATGCTATTATAATCCATGTAATCAATCGCAGTTGTATGATCTAACCGCGTGATTATCAGCTGAACAGTTCGTTATTTTAAATTTAAAATTTTAAATCGAGATAAATTACCTGCGGAATATACGGTTGAAAAAAGTACGTATTACTTTTGGAGAATTGAATTTTTTGTTCATATTTATCACATTAAACCTCACAGTTATTACATTAGTTTATATAAATTATCTAATTTCATAAGCTCTCAGGTGGTCTTTATAGTTGGCAATATCTATCGAATGACTGATTGCGTTTTAGATTACATCTATGAGGCGTCTTGTTTAAGTGTGTAGGTACATCCATATAACAATTTTTTAAAATTCTTGAGCAAGTGTGTTCTCAAGATCGATGGGTGTTAGTGTCTTTTTCTAGGTATGTCTTGCTGCAGACATTTGTGACCAGATTTAAATTGCAAGTCTTGTGCAAGCCTTACACAAATTCGTTCCAGATTATAACTCAATTCTGGAGGAAGACTATAGTTGAAAATAGTTGCGCATGGCTTGCTCAAGATCTGCTCAAGGCTCAAAAGTGATCTTGAACCTTAAGCAAATCATGCGTAAGTAGTTACTAGTGCAAGAAATGTATCTGACACTTTTTCATTGCACCGTGATCAAGATATATTTAATATTCTTGCATAGGATAACATGAGCAAGACATAGGTTGCTTGATACATCTTGCGAAAAACACATACGTAGAAAAAGACAAGGGTCTTGCTCAAACACGTGTTACTAGAGTAGTTTGTCTCATTGAAAAAACTATTAGTCTTATAACGAGGTCCTACTGTACTAAAAAATGATAAATCATCGACTGATGATTGAAATAAAAATAAAAATAATTTTTCAAATATGTGTATAATTATAATTTTACAAAAGAACACATTAGTAATCATTCATTCATGTAGCAAGAAATAAATTACTTGCTATTTTATAAGAAAACTATTATTAACATAACTATTACTGATATCATTCTCTCAATGCGAAACAAATTTAAAATGCTTCATATAAATTTAAACTAATAATTTTTTTTCAAGCTAAATTTAATGACAAAAAATTGTTAGTATAATTAATCGCTGTCTGTAACAGGAATCTGAAGAATTTTCGGTCCGTATAGAAGAACGTAAGCGCAGTGCCAGTCGCCACCACCACTAAGCTTAAGAATTTCCTCACTTGTGACGACACTTACTGTATCATCATCACACTTCAGCCATGTGTCGCCTTTTTGACGTACCCAGCCGACGTAGTGACCGCTGCTACTCGATCTTCCACGATGAGTTAGCACAGCTTGAAGGGTGTAGTACCCGCTGTTATTTGAACCCAAGTCTATAAAAAATAATACAATAATAATATTAATTAATTGAATTATCTATTTAATAATTACTATCATTACACACCATTTTCAAACCAAAAAGGCAGAGACTTCACTGCCTTTTCAGAGACATCCCCCTTAGGTTTTTTGTCTGTCAAGCTCTGAGCTTCTTCCACTTTTTTGTCCTCCAGTTCTTTGAATTTATCTCGCATGGGTATAAGTTTTTTTTGAAGCTCGGGAGTACAGAGATCAAATGCATCGAAGTCCATGGGGAATTTTACATCCTTCAAGATCTTTGCATTAATGGCTTCTTTTTCTTTGTAGAAAAAGCGAACGAACTGGATAGTGAGATATGATGGCAATCGGCTGATTTTAGACTAAACAGGACAATATAAATATGAATACTCTATTAACAATCTTAATTAATCAATTAATTTACCGTTTTAGTGTAAACTGCATCGCGTTCTAGAGTTGGTGATAATTTAGTTAGCTGCTCTTGCATTTTATTCTTCAATCCAGAGTGCATGTATTTGACATCAGTTGATATAAAACAACTGAGCTGTAAAAATTCCTCTTTGGATTTAGTCGGTGGCTCGTCTTCAGATTCAACGCACTTTAACTCTGTATCAAACGTACCACCGAAATACTGTTCTATCAATGAACGTGGCTTGTAACTATTTTCGTCAGCTAGTGGATTTACATCAGCTGGTAATTTTTGCTGAAGCATTCGGATTAATTCGGTCCAGCACTCACTGGCGTCTTGTTGCTGAAAACCACCGAGCTCAGACTTTTCAGCGAACCGTGGAAATGCAAGATGCACCATGTGAACAAGAATAGAAGGTCGGATCGGTGAGCCTTTATCCATACCATCATACAGATCCCTCAAAGCAGCGGTAATACTTTGCGCCGGGACTAATGATGCTCTTCCGTCACTGCCTGTCGGAGCAAGACCTCCAGAAAAATTTTTCAAAGCTTCTCGTAACTCTGGGACTGTTTTGAGACACTGGACAGTTGCATTGAGATAACAGGTATTTCCGAGATTCATCAGTCCTCCAGGTAAGTCAAGAGCGGATGCTATTTCAGCTTCGTTCATGTCTTCTACAAACAATGGTTTTTCTGCTGGTTCCACTGGTACGTCTTCTTCTTTTGAACCCATCAAAAGCACCGTAACTCCCTAAAAAATTACATACGTTTGTAAAATGACAGTGTTACATGTCTATTCACAACATCTCTACTCAAAGGAAATGGTTATAAGTCTCATTTACTTCTCTTTTCAACTCAGCTTCAACTTTATTCAGTTATATCTTCACTCAGCTTCAATTAGACTCAGTGACAACTTTACTTAGAGTCGAGGCTGAGTAAAGAAGTAAATGAGTAGAATTATAACCATTTCCCTTGAGTAGAAATGTTGTAAGTACACATGTAATACTGCCTGTAAAATAATAATTCATCAGACATTAAATTTTCAAATTATTTAAAATATTATACATCTCTAAGTTTTATGTTTCCCCAGCTCTCGTCTTTTAATGTCATTCCTTTCAACATGACTTTTTGTCTTTCCGGTTGGACTCCAGTCAAAGCAAAAAGTTGTGCTTTGAAAAGTATTGGCTCTTCATCAGTATTTACTTCAATATTTGGAAATAACTCTTTCCCCCATTTTACTTTAACTAAAACAACGACATTTATTAATGATACATTTGTTTGTAATAATAAATCAGTTAACAAGAGTGGAATTAAAATTTTTAAAGGTTAATTAATTAATTTTATTATTATTTAAAACTTACCTTTGTATTGGGGCATTTTTTATTTTTAATATTTTTATAAAAACTTAAGCGAAGTTTAAAAAAAACAATCTTATTATTTTATAGAATAGTAATTTGTTAAGAATGATTTTGTTATTTATGTGTAAAATGCCAAGTCAGACTGATTGAGTCTAACCATATTTTGATTTTCTTTCTGCTATAGTTCGATTGACAAAAGTGTGAGATTCGGGTATGTTCGGTTCGAAGTTAAATGCTCGGGTTCTACCCCGACCCGTAACACAGAACTTTAAGATGCCTTTTAAAAGACAAGAAAAATTTTTTTTATCTGTCAAGTATTTTTATGGAAATAAGACTAGATGGTCCTAGGAGTCATAGAAAAAATGTGTCATGAGTGTGAATGTAGCAGATAAGACCCAACTCATAAATTTAAAATAAATAAATTAATTAAAATAATGAAATTCAAAAAAACGCGCGTAATAATTTTTCGGTGATCTAAATACGAATTTCGAAATTTTAATTCCACTGCCATTTCATTTATTCAAAAATTTAAAAAATTCACACTCATCTCGAAACTGCTATCTTATAGATGTCACATTCCAAGAGCACTACTTGAATAGCAATGCTCATTTTTCAAAATTTTAAAGTAATTAAGAATTTGATGCTTCAAGTAGCAGTCAACTTGAAGATGTCTTTTAAAAAGAAGACATTTTTTTTTTTTGTTTCAAAGTCAAATTCTTTTATATAAATATATAAATAAGACCTAGATGTTGGTAGGAGTCATAGGAAATTTGTCTTCTCTTTTCTGTCCTAAGTCATTCAAATTTAAAAAATCGTGACTTATTTTGACCATTACTTGTAATTTACTTCTTGCCGTCACTTGTGTCAAGTTTTTTAAGCAGATTATTTTTTTCGTGACAATTTTCTGATTGTTTTGTCAACACGTCCCATTTGAGTGGATTCTATGAGGATTTTTGGATATGAAATAGACACGTTTATAAAAAAAAATCTTAACTCTTGACATTTGTTAGGTTTTTTTTCTAAATTCACTTATCATATAAATAACTATTACCAATTTCATTTCATACTATATATTTTATTTCTACTCTTTGATTTTGATTCATTTTTATACAGCACCGCTTGTGAATCATATACAACTTCTAGTCTGCCAAATAAAAGTTTTTTATAATGTCTTTTTTTTTTTTTTTACAGAAACAGTAACTGAGGTCCCAGCCTAATACATAATAGATATTTTGTTTTTAGTAACATTGGTGCGTTAATACAACAAAAAATTTCAAATAAATATACAAGTATTTTAATACTATCCTCATTTCAATAACTCTAATTTTTCTTAATCTAAATGTATGTTTGTCATGATGATTTATGTGAGGACTTTTACTCTCATAACAACAAATCATAAATAGAATTTAGCATATCATATTTTGTATTAGCTTATGTTCATTCATTCTCTCATTCATAGCTGTTATTATTATCATTACTATTACTATTGTTATAAGTTTATTATTTTTTTTTTTTTTTTACATATATGATAATCAACATCAGTATGCTACACGCGTGTCATGTACAATATCTAGAACTTATTTAAATGCACATTGGTACTTTTTTATCACACACGTGATCAATAATAATCAGTGGAATTAATAAATAAATAAAAATAATACAGTAAAATTGGGATGTATTTAAGCCCAAACACGAAGAGTTGCGTCCCAGCTGCCAGTAGACAACGCAGTTCCGTCTGGTGATACTCGAAGACAAGAAACTCGATTTTCATGCCCGTAAAGCAATGCCACTCTTTGGCATTTCAATGTATCCCAGATGTTGACAGTGTAATCATTGTAGCCAGCAAATAGTAAACGACCACTGACACTTAAATCGACAGAATTAGCGCCAAAGATAATGCTCTCTTTAGCATAAACTGCAACCTCTTTATCAGCACGTAGATCAAATAATCGGCATGTAGCATCGTCTGATCCTGTAGCAACAGCATCGCCACCGGGATGAAATCGCACTGAATTTACATCAGACTCGTGGCCTTCAAAACTTTGAACACATTGGCCACTTCTCATGTCCCAGATTAGAACCATTTTGTCGCAGCTACCAGACACAAAAGTATTGCCAGTTTCACTGGGTGCCAGATCAATAGACATCACGTCGCCCGAGTGTCCATGAAAGTTCTGCAGCAGTTGTCCGCTTTCGACATCCCAAAGTGCACAAGTACTGTCGCCGCTACCAGTCAAAATCTGCTGATCACTGTTGGGAAATACACAGCAAGACATATAAGATGTATGAGTACCGACAGTCTTTTTTTTCGTGCTCACATCGTCTTCTAGGCTCAAAGGATAAACGGTTACTTTGTTATCAAGACCTCCACATGCGACCAAAGCACCGCTTGGTGCATAAGCGCAGGCCATCACCCAAGTCGTAGGCATTGTGACAGCATGTTCTTTATTAGTAGTAAAAGCATCCCAAATTATCATCTTTCCATCTTGAGATGAGGATACTATATGTCTTTTATCTGGAGACCAGTCTGAGCATAGTACTTTGGCTTGATGACCCTTGAGAATTCTTCGAGGCTTAACATTTATACAGTTTATAGGCTCTAATCTATCAGCAACATCTAACACTACAATGGGAATATCATAGTATTTAAATATAACAATAATTCATTTTATTTAAACTAATGACTGTTAATGTAGCAGACACAAGACAAATTTAAAATTATTTACTCTATTTACTTATGGTTTTAAATTTGTCTGCTACATTCACACTCATAAAAAGATTGCATCAATGTTTTTTTAAATTTTCTACTGCATTAATTTTTTTTAAATTCAATAGTTGAAAAAAAAACCTGAAAATTTTTAAATGTCTGCTAACCAGAATCATAAATTATTATGATAAACAAAGAAGTAGAAACTTACGAGTGACATCATTCAATTTTTTCCTTTCATCTTCCAGTCGAATTTTCAAACTTTCTGCCTCTTTTTCTAATTTTTCAATTTGCTCTGTTTCAGTAGCAGAATCCATTTTTCCTCACTCGTATCCACGTCCGTGATTAGCTCAGGTACTCGTACTTATTTTCAAAATAATCAAACATTTTTTAACTCGCCATAAATATGTTCTTATTATTTTCACTCATTTTTCAATAGTTTATCTGACACGCGCTGCAAGAATACCACATATACATTAATAGATTATTATTAAATACTATAAATATGTATATATATACACATATACATATGTATATACATATATATGTACATATGAATATAACATCAATCAATACGCATCAATAAAATAAGTATTTAAATTATTAACATTCTGTTATTTCAAAAATGTAATTTGAATATAAAATACTATAATTACCTCGTGTCAGTTTATCGTTAGCCAATAAATTTATTAATTGATCAGATCATTTTGATTAATAATAAATATTTAAAATGAGTAATAGCTACACACAACTAGGGCTAAAACTGAAAAATTTTTATTGATGCGCAGTGTTTTAGCGTCGACCCTCATTGGTCCACATTAAGTTTCCAGTTTGTTGACTTTTTTTTCACTCACTATTTTTTAACATATTTATTAAATCATTATGGATTTTAATTACTTATATCTCGTTAAAATATATGACAATTAAACTAAAAAATTATATCGTAAATAAACTATTCATATTTTTTGAATTTTCGATACTGAAGTCAGCTGACGTCTAAGTTTTTAATTTTTTAAATCGATAAATTATAAAAAAAAAATATCCAAAAAATTACATCTGTAGATTTTTAAATTTTCTACATGTGCATATTTTTAGTTTTCAATTTTGGATAGTCGATTTTTTAAAAACAAAATCCGAAAATTATTAATTTTCTGTCAACTGATTTCGGATAATTTGAATTTGGCGCGCTTAAAATATAATTTTAAGGAGGCGCGCCATCACTTCCGGCGCATAATTTTATCAATGGTTCTGCGCAAGACGACACACTGCGACGGTGGAGTAATAAGTGGGATCTTAGGGTCGTTCTTCCGCTAGTGCTTTTACTCCGGACGTTTATCGAAAAAATAATTTCAGTCCGTAAAACGGGCGATTAATATTCAACCATGTCTCTGATGACCCTCCGTTTGGCTGCTGCTGTGGCAAAACAACTGCCAAATGCCACTGTACAGGTAATACTAATTTAATTTACCATTAATTAAACCTGGGGCAAATGTCTTTCAGTAGGACACTGCCTTGAGATTTTTCTGTGCCGACATTTTAGTCTTGATAAGTAACACCGGTTATTTTACAACCACTAATTCATATTCATGATTTAAAACCACACATTTTTATATATATTTCATATATAAATAATTGGCATTTAGTTTTCGGATTTTCTGACTTATTTTTTGGTGTATTACATAAACACAAGAGTCACAAGTTATGTAATACACAATATGTAGCCTACTATAGATTTCCACTTTCACATGAATGAAAAAATTTTTTTAAATTTCAGATTAAATGGCCAGCAAGTGCTATTGCATCTCGCAAATATCATGTTTCATGCAGCCGACGATCAGCTGAAATCTCTGCCATCTTGGAAGAACGAATCATGGGTTCAGCCCCAAAGGTTCGTCAGCTAATAGATATTTTTTTTTTATTTATCAATAAAAATCAATCACACATGAGGCGCTAAATCCTGAAACTGCTACTGCGCATAATTTTTAAAAATATTTAATTTAAAAAATAATTACCAGGCTAATCTTGAAGAAACTGGACGTGTGCTGAGTATTGGAGATGGTATCGCTCGTGTATACGGTTTGAAAAACATTCAGGCCGATGAAATGGTGGAATTCAGCTCGGGTTTAAAGGGTATGGCCTTGAATTTGGAACCCGATAACGTCGGTATCGTAGTATTCGGTAACGACAGACACATCATGGAGGGTGACATTGTCAAGCGTACCGGAGCTATCGTAGACGTTCCCGTTGGTGACCAACTTCTAGGGCGTGTCGTTGATGCTTTGGGTAATCCAATTGATGGCAAAGGTCCATTGAACAACAAATTGAGGTTTCGTATTGGTACCAAAGCTCCTGGCATTATTCCGAGGTACATAAAGTGGTTTAATTATTTATTTAACAATAAATAAGTAACGTAACTTTAATAATTATTTTTTTTCTTCAGAGAGTCGGTCAGAGAGCCCATGCAAACTGGTATCAAAGCTGTAGACTCATTGGTGCCCATTGGTCGTGGACAGCGAGAGTTGATCATCGGTGACAGGCAGACTGGAAAGACTGCTCTGGCTATTGATACCATCATCAATCAGAAGCGTTTCAATGATGCTGGTGAAGAGAAAAAGAAGCTGTACTGTATCTACGTTGCTATCGGACAGAAGAGATCAACCGTAGCCCAGATCGTAAAGAGATTAACAGACAGTGGTGCTATCAACTACACAATCATCGTGTCTGCTACTGCCTCTGATGCTGCTCCTCTTCAATACCTTGCCCCTTACTCTGGATGTGCCATGGGAGAGTTCTTCCGTGACAACGGCAAGCACGCCCTCATCATTTACGATGATTTGTCCAAACAAGCTGTCGCCTACCGTCAGATGTCTCTATTGCTGAGACGACCTCCCGGACGTGAGGCCTACCCTGGTGATGTATTCTATCTCCACTCTCGTCTTCTCGAAAGAGCAGCCAAGATGAATGAAACTCTTGGTGGTGGTTCTCTTACTGCCTTACCTATAATTGAAACCCAGGCCGGAGATGTGTCTGCTTACATTCCCACCAATGTCATTTCCATCACCGATGGACAAATTTTCTTGGAAACCGAGTTGTTCTACAAGGGTATCCGACCTGCCATCAACGTCGGTTTGTCTGTATCTCGTGTAGGATCTGCTGCTCAAACTAAAGCCATGAAGCAAGTCGCTGGTTCCATGAAATTGGAGTTGGCCCAATACCGTGAGGTCGCAGCTTTCGCCCAATTCGGTTCTGATTTGGATGCTGCCACTCAACAGCTTCTCAGTCGTGGTGTCCGACTTACTGAACTTCTCAAGCAAGGACAGTATGGTAATAAAAAAATCCATTCTTATTTTTTTGAATTAATTTACTTATATATTTTATAATGATTTTAAATATTTTTCATTTTATAATTTAGTACCCATGGCTATTGAAGAACAAGTAGCTGTAATCTACTGTGGTGTCCGTGGTTACCTTGACAAAATGGAACCAAGCAAAATCACCGCCTTCGAAAAAGAATTCCTTGCCCACATCAGGTAAATTTATTTTACATCTGTCGTGAGTTCACTGTAATAATTTAAAATTTATTTTTACAGAGCATCACACAAAGACCTGACTGCTACCATTGCCAAGGAAAACATCATCAGCGAATCATCTGACGCTAAATTGAAGAAAGTTGTTACCGATTTCCTCGCTTCATTTGGCGCGTAAAAAAATCATATATTTAATAAAATGTGTCGTTCAAATGTTCATAGCTAGTTACTCGAACAGTGTCGTTAAGCTGTGCTGGTCAACGTGCGAATCAGTATTTAAATAGTTTGGTAATAATAACTATCGATACTGCACGACCATTGACAAGAGCACATTCACATTTTTTTAATTTCACAGAATGAAAATTTTAACCATCGTGCGTACGCGTTAGAAAAAAAAATATTAATAAAACAAAACTATAAATAAATTACATATGTAAGTAAATAAGTGGATGAATGACGCGTTCGTCTTTAATAAAATATATTACTTAGAGGTATCTCTTGTAATTAAAAAATAAAAAAACCAACAATACTTCGATTTATTTATTTTATTTTATTTACAAAATTTTTATTGCTTGCTTTTTAATCCAGGCAGTACAAGTAGATTTAATTTTCTTTTATCAACTACCAGAGGTTTTAGTAATTTTGTGATTATGCCAGTTGCTACTGTATTTCTTCCTTCTCGGACTGTGAAAGTCTGGCCTATCATCATCGGCATTCGTTTGATAAGGGTCAGTTTTGTAGAACACTGCTCGCCAGGCATCAGCATGTTGTTTCCTTCGTCAAGCATCAAATCGAAGCGACATTGTACTGACCATGTTGAACTATAAATTGGTGTGCAATGACCTGAAGACTATAACAGAATTCCATCAATAACAAATTCGATTAAATAATTTAATAATGCGCATATTCCAAGATTCAGGATTATGGAACCGTTCATAAAATACATTTGCACTTGTGAGGGCGAGGGGGTGTCGCTTATTGTGACAAGGTAACAAGGGGTCTAAGGAAACGTGACGTTCGCAGCTCATCAAATTTTGAAAATTTTTCTCTCGGTTTTTTTTCCAAGTTTATTTTTTTGTTACGATAAAAAGTCATTCGTTTCATATTTCTAAATATATGAATACTTCCGTCAATAGTTTACACCGTTTTAAAATTATCGTCTCGATGATGATCAAGGTAATCTAGGACATGTGCAAAAAAACTCTAGAGGTTGATAAATATCTAATCAAATGGTTAGTAAATGGAAACTCACATGGTTTAATTAAAACTAGAACGAAAGAATACCAGGGGCATGTTCAGAAATTCACTATCGAAGAGAAAGATTCAACCTCTGCGTCCATAAATATCTGGTTAAAGCTGGGCCGTACTTAACGAAATTTCGAATTTTAGATTTCTATTTACTTTTTGAACACTTATGGGACGAATAATAAAAATCCCGAGGAAGTTTGTCTTCTACTTTTTGTCGGAAGCTTTTATTGCTGTACTGATAATTAATAAATAATTATAAATCTTAAATTCAAGATTTCGTTAGGTGCGGCCCAGCCATAAAGCGGGGAACAATTCGAGTACCATAACGCGTTCATAAATTCTGCAGGTAAATGCAGTATTTTTTCGTTCCTCTAGTTTTAATTAAACTTCATGACTTTCTATTGACTGTCTGATTAGATATTTATCAATGTCTAGTGTTTTCCTGAACATGCCCCTAAAATAAAACGTCAAGTATCATAATTAATATTATTGTTGAATAAATTAGGTGGTCGTAAAAATAAATAATATTCAAGAAAAAAGTACCGGTAAAGGTCTATGTCGTCCACCTTCCGCAGTTTCAATTAAAAACATCTGTGCTTCAAAATGATTTGTTGAAACTACTGAATCTCTTTGGCAGAGAATCATCCCTCTAAAAACATTATCATACTTAACATTTCTCAAGAGAACACCAACGTTCTCTCCAGCGAGAGCTTGTGGTACACTTTTTTGAAAAATCTACACAAAAAATCCATCAGATTATTTATAAATATCAGAAATTTTTTTTAATGACAGAAGTAAAATTAATACCTGAATATCTCCAACACTGGTACGAGTTTCTTGATTGAAGCCCAACAAATCCGCAGGTGATTTTTTTTTAATTATTCCTCGCTTCAAAGTCCCCACGACCACCGTACCTCTGCCAGGTATATTTATCACATTGTCAATTGGTAATAGAAAAGGCGCAGTGTAATCTCTCGTCGGGGTCGGTACATATGAATCTATGGTGTCCATCAACTCCATAATACATGGAACTCCGAACTTTGATTTCTCTCCCTTCAAAGCTAGAAGTGCGGAGCCTCGTACGACCGGTGTAGCCAATCCATCAAACCCAACAGCACTCAGGAGTTCTCTGACCTCGATTTCCACCAGATCCAGTAGCTCATCATCTACAAGATCCGCCTGTAAACTATCCAATCAGTGCATTGTTCAAATTTAATAAAAAATTAAGTAACTGCGTGAAAGTATTTTGAGATATAAACCTTATTAATAAAGACAACGATATGTTCAACATTAAGTTGCTTGGCTAAAAAAAGATGTTCTTTCGTCTGTGGCATACATCCGTCATCAGCAGCAACCACCAGAATTGCTCCATCCATTTGTGATGCTCCGCTGATCATATTCTTGATGAAATCACTGTGACCTGGACAGTCTGTATGCGCGTATCTTCGTAATTTTGTTGAGTAACCAACATGGGCAATATTTATGGTGATTCCACGTGCCTTTTCCTCAGGAGCTTTGTCAATTTGATCAAACGGAACATATTTACAATTATTGTATTCTTCTGATAACACTTTGGTGATGGCTGCTGTCAGAGTTGTTTTTCCATGGTCCACATGACCTATGGTGCCTATATTACATATTTGTTGGTCTGTACTTACGTCAGAACACAAATTCCTAGTAGGTGCTAATTGTTTGGCGACAGTGTTTTTAGTTTTTGAAAATACTGTCATGCAGCGTAACACTGAGAATGTCTGCTTGTTTGTTAAAATATTTAACTTAACTTTTGAGACTTTCGTTGCATTGTAAGCGGTTCGAAATACATTTTGTAAAATACTCATGATTTCGGTTAGATTTTTGCCGGATTATTTTACTTAATCTGAGTATTATGGTTACCATTAAATGAAGATCATATGACGTGTGTTTAAAAACATTAAATTATACTTGTCTTGATGGTTTTTTTTTGGAATCATCCATTTATCAACGAGATTTTTGTGGTAAAATATTTGTTTTGTGAATACGATAGATAATTTTTTTATTTTATGTTAGCATGTGAATATTTACATCATTGAGACAGTTCTTTTTTTATCTTGTAGAGTGCGTGTGTGTTTGGTTGCAGTTTAACGAGCGAAATTTCAAAAAATTTTTATTTAATTACTGTAAAATTAAAAATTTAAAAAAAATCTAAGTAGTTGGAAGTGGTCAGTTTTGGAAAAAACATTTTTTGCGCGTGCGCAGATATCGATACTATTTTTGCGCACATTTGTTTCTCTAATAGTCACTTGAGCTTGAAATTGACAGTGATTTGACATTGGAATTGCTCAAATTCACTGACAATTTGACAGCAAAAGTTGTAAAGAAAAATTTGCGAATTTTTTCTCAATTAAGGTAAGCAAATTTCCACATAAAATTGTCTACAATTTGAGGATAAAAAATATTTAATAATTTTTCAAGTCAAATTGACAATAAATTGATGTACAAGTTTGTCTGAAAATTGACAACTTTTTTCTAGTCAACTTTTAAAGTGAATTTGCATTCTAATTCGGGTAGTAAATTTACGTCAAATTGTATAGTAAGTTTCATACAAATTGTCATCAAAATGGGAAAGCCCGAAGTTGATGTACATTTGATGAAAAATTCAAGGAAACTTTTGTAAACTGCTGGGTACGTAGTTTTTTTTTAAATACTGGCGCTAAATCATCATTGTGTATACAGAAAATAATACGCATGCGCAAAAAATTTCTGTATTAACTGTTGGTAAAATATAAATAATAAAGAAATATGTGATTTATGAATTAGAATACTATATGAATGATAATATTACGACTTAAAAATAATACTATTAATTAACGAAACTAATTTTACGTCATAATTAATTCATAATTTAGATAATTATCCAGCTCAACAATTTGGAGGCAAACTTCTGGCGTTTGATTGGTCAGAAATACTTCTTCGCATGTTGATTACCGAATCAACCAATCACAAAAAAGAAACTCGACATGTGTCGGCGATTATTTCAGGATTTGGCGCGAGAATTCACAAGCTTCTTCTTCAAGTTGTCACGTAGCATCATTTACCCGCCCAGCAGACTCGAGGAAAGACTTCCAGTGACTTACATTGACAAAGAAAAATAATTATCATGGCTCTCGTTGAATCTACCAAAGAAAATATCTTCAGAAATCTTGAAAACATGAAGCTGAAAGAAAATGTAAGTCTATTTATTTACATTTTAATAATTATTCTGTAAAAATTCAACCAGAATTTTCGGGACTTCCTTTTACTTTACGCGCATTTTTTTTCTTATCTTACCCATCAATTATTACAAGTCATTTTTGTTTTTAATCAATTTTTATTTCTTATTTTTCTCCACAAAATTTCCAAACTCGATTTTTTTATTTCTAGTCAATGGTTTTTTTTTTTTTTTTTTTTTTTCGTATATTTAAAGCGAAAGAAATTGATTTAAAGTCTAGGTAATTAATTTTATTATTTATTTAACCTCAAGATTAGATTTTGTTGAGTACGATTATTTCTCCGCGTTTTTTATTTCCGCGAATATGCGCATTAAAGTGCTGAGGTAAATTTATTATTTATAATAATAATTTATTTTATTTTCCTTAATATTCTCGGTTATATTTATTTCCATGCGTACTGTACTTACTTACAGTATAATGCAATAACGTGTAATTGTATCCGGTATTTCTGACCTTGGAAAAAAGACAATACGTAAATTGACACTTATTCTAACAATTAACTCATTATTATACTTAGATATCTCCAATAAAAAGAACTGAATCACCTACCAAAGCATCTCCATCAAAAAAAATCTGCATGTCGCCTGAAATATCACGTGAAGTTGAAGTAAAAACTCAGGTAATTTGTAGCCTATGTAATTGTTATTTTATTGCCTTGTAAAAATTTATTTTCCGGACTAACCTCAATTTTTCACGGTCTAGGTCGTCCAGCAGGCAGTCAAAAAATTAGACTTTCAAGAAAATGGATTCGATCCCCAAATCGAGCCACTTTTGAAAGAAAATCCACGAAGATTTGTTGTGTTTCCGATAGAATGGCCCGATATTTGGGCCATGTACAAGAAAGCTGAAGCATCTTTTTGGACAGTTGAAGAGATTGATCTTTCAAAAGTAATTTTTTTTATTTATTTTGAATAATACTGAAGTTAGCTGACGTGTAATAATTTTTTGACTTTATTTTAAACGATAAATAATAGAAAAAAAAATGCACCTGTAGGAATTTTAATTTTCTACAGGCGCATTTTTTTTTTTTTGTAATTTATTCGTTAAAAAAAAAAATCGGACAATTTTTAATTGTCTGCCAACTTATGAATATAGCAGACAAATTTTTAATTATTAATGAATAGAGTAAATAATTAGTAAAATAAAATTTTGAAAAAATGGGCATTTAAAAAATTCAAAAATTGATAAGTGCATTTTTTATAAATTTTATTTTTTAAAATATTTACTCTATTTATTTACAATTTTAAATTAGATGTCTGGTACATTTATACTCATGCCAATTTCCGGATCATTTTTTTTTAAATTAATTTAAATAATTGTAATTTTTTTTTTTAAGGACATTGATCATTGGGTCAAGTTGACAAATGATGAGCGTAAATTTATTTCCCATGTCCTAGCATTTTTCGCTGCTTCTGATGGAATCGTCAATGAGAATCTGGTAGAGAGATTCAGCCAAGAGGTACAAGTTACTGAAGCCCGTTGTTTCTATGGGTTTCAAATCGCAATTGAAAATGTTCATTCTGAAATGTATTCATTGCTTATTGATACGTACATAAAAAATGACAAAGAACGAGATTATCTTTTTAATGCAATCGAAACACTTCCATGTGTGACTAAAAAAGCTGAGTGGGCATTAAACTGGATAAGTAATGACAATGCAACTTTTGCTGAAAGAGTAGTAGCGTTTGCAGCCGTCGAAGGTATTTTCTTTAGCGGGAGTTTTGCCTCCATTTTCTGGTTGAAGAAGCGGGGACTGATGCCCGGCCTTACATTCAGTAACGAATTAATTTCTCGTGACGAAGTAAATATATTTAATCATTCATTACTAGTAATCACAACTCTACCAGTTTATTTTATTATTATTATTTTTCCTATTGCAGGGACTACATTGTGACTTTGCTTGTTTGATGTTCAAACATATTATTCAAAAGCCATCTAAGCAGCGTGTTACCAGTATTATAAAGGACGCTGTTAAAATAGAACAAGAATTTTTGACTGTTGCTCTACCAGTTCAAATGATTGGAATGAACTGTGAGCTCATGTGTCGTTACATTGAATTCGTTGCTGATAGACTTCTTCTTGAGTTGGGTTGTAATAAGGTAAATTTAAATATTATTTTATTTTATAGAAATAATTAATTTTAATTTAGGTAAGAGACCTACTGCCTGATCAGAGAACCAGTGCTCGGACACTACATTCATATGTATCTATAATTAATAAAATTTACTAAATATTAATATACAAATACATAGATGATCGAGTACTAGGTCTTTTACCTTAGGGAACAAAAGTAATTAAAAGGTAAAAGACCTAGTACCTGATCAGGGAACTAGTACTTTATCACTTCTTGGATTGATTATTTACTAAATCATTAAATATAGATATATAAGTAAATGAGTGATCGAGTACTTGGACTCGTACCTTTACTAATATTTTATGTATTTTTTTTACAGGTATATAATTCAGAAAATCCATTTGACTTCATGGAACATATTTCCCTTGATGGCAAGACAAATTTCTTTGAGAAAAAAGTTGGTGAATATCAAAAGTTCGGTGTAATGCCATCTGATTCGACTCAATTCACACTTGAATGCAATTTCTAAATTTATTGAATATTTCTTTTTTTTTGTAAATAATTTTAATTAACTGCAATCGACGATTTTCATATTAATGACATTGACAATATAACAATTATTACTATTATACTTTAAAGGGATATGAAAGCGTTATTTTAAACATGTATCAATCAATTAATTACTTAATTAATTGACACCTATAATTACTATTTACACTGCATACATATAATTTGTGATCTGACAGGTTTTATATTTATTAGAATAAAGTTTTATAAAATTGTACTTATTAAAAAAGATAGTATTAAAAAAATATGTTTCATTATAATCAGTGTCTTAAATTTGTGATGTCTCTTCTCTCACTCCCTATTACTTAGTCTTTCACTTGATATCGTTTGTTCATTTTGAAATTATGAGATTATCTTTAAATATTTAAAAATTTTTTACTAATTACTAGTATAACTTTTATACATTTTTAAATTTCAAATGTTTTTTTACAATCTATTAGTTTTTGGAAAGATTCTTAAGTAAAATAATTTGAAATATACCTCAAAATATGACAGAACGCGAAATTAGCTGACAATTTTTAAATTTTTGAATAAAATAAATAAAATCGGTATCTCGCTTTTCAAACTGTCAAAAATTTGAATTTTTAAAATTACATGCAGACATTTACCTTGATATCAAATTCCGATTACATTAAATAAAATTCTTATGATCAGTTTTAATAAAAAAAAAAAATGTTTTGAATTTTTCCCGCGTAATTTAGTAAAATGAAACGCGCGCGCATTTTTAAGATGGCGTAAAGAAAAAAACATCAACATTGTGATGGAAAAAAAAAATTTCCCATCGAACATGAACGTGGGAGGTTATCTGGCTACTACGCAGCATCCATGCATGTATTCCTGATTATAGTCATCCTCCAGCTCTAACCCAAGTCGAAATTCTCGTCTTCTCTCATCTGTTATCACTTAGATCAATAACATCATGGCGCGACAAGTGCACAATGCCGCTGGTTGTTCAATATAAATAACAAGAAAAAAAAATAACAAGAATTATTGTATAATAACATAAAATAATAAAGATGTTGACAGAATTACTGACGTAGTCAATATGTGATCGCTGGTACAGATAATTAACGCAAGGACAAGTATAAAATAATTGATATTTAAATAGATTTTGAGTTGACAATCACCTCCACAAAATCATCACCATGGCAAAGTATGTTGCGTAATCATTTTATTAACTCTTTATCTAATTAAAACACCCGGTATGATAATGTATTGTTTACTAACGACACACAGTGCAACCTGAACAGACATACATTTTTTTTTAAATATTTTCTTCAGTTTTTATTTTGTTTTACAAAATTTCTTTTAGTTTATCTCAACATACTCCAGTTATTTATTTCTCTAAATGTCGCTATTTAATTCAATAATTTTTACTAGAGATAATGGAAATTTGAAGCTCGTGTGAGTTTATTTATTTCAAGTTACTGTAAAAAAATTGCAGTGAACCCGCGTTAAATTCGGAGTGAACGTGGAGCAGTTCATTATAATTTTAAAATTCCAGTTCGAATTGAAATTAACTCTTCAGGGAGTTTATTTTAATGCCAGAACTCTGAATCGAAGTGAATAAGGATTTAAATAAAATCTAGATCACTCCGAATTGACATCGGCTAATTTCAGTATGATATTTTTTAAATTAAAATACATCAATTATTTTTACAGAGAAATGATGATAGTTTTCATTTACGACACCACGAGGTGTCGTAAAGAAGAAGACGATCCAGCTGAGGCTGTCATGTATTTCCATCCAGCCTGGGTCTCACCAGCACAACGTCTCGCTCTAGCAGGTCAACTCATGGGTGTATATCAGTTTTTATCAACGTGTTTTTCATCACCACAGCTGATAAATCTTCAAGGGGGTAAATTTGTTTTGAAAAAATTCAGTCACTATATTCTGGCAGTTGGTACCGACCGCAATATACAGGATTGGATACTCGAACGACGTGCTAATTGTCTAGAGTCAATGCTAAAATTTTTCCACTGTGATCTCGATACTATTCTCCAGTCATTTAACAACGACCGTAACAAATTTACTGAGAAATTGTATCAAATGTTCGAAACTTATCTACCGATACTGCAGTACAGTGCTAATTTATTTTCCAACATGCCGATTATTAAATTACCAAGTACTGCAAGCAATGTCTTCCTCGAATCAATGCAAGTGCTGCAGTACTGCCAAGAGACGAGCGGTATTTTTGGTGGCGCAATTTTTTATAATAATAAAGTCGTCGCAACTCAGTTGAGTGCTGACTTAACTAAACAATTAGTGATAACTGATCCATATCGAATTAAAGCACCAGCTGATCGCATACCAACTGACTTTCATCTTCCAGTTGGTGTTCAATTATTGCGAGTTTACATTCAGCGAAAACCCACTGAGCTTCCTGATGATTCAAGTACTAAATCAAATAACATTTCCGGTCACACAGATTTCATTAAAAAATATAAAAAGTCTTTGCCATCTGGTATGAAGAGAGACACGTCTCGTATTTTTACTGTTCCTGAAGAAGGCGAGTCAGAACATACAGAACTCCCGGCTGTTCCTCAGGAATTCCCACAACCAAAGCGCCCACCCTCGATTCCTATTGGGAATTTTGAAAGGAAACAAGAATACAAGCAAAAATATCAAAATCCTTTGACCCCAAGCGTTTGCTCTACGCCTCTAAAGGATGTCAATAGAATTCTCCATGGCAACGCGGTGTCTATTTGCAAAGGAACTGATGAAGAAAAAGTTACTGACAAGCCAGATGTCAAAGCACGAGAAAATGTCGATGATATTCCTGATGTCGTCAAAGAAGCCTTGAGATGTAAGCGATTTAATAAACTGCGAAGTGCAGCGCGGGAAAAATTTGAAAAAAAAAATCGACGGGAGCCGTGGAATAGACGGAGTTCTAGTCTTACTGACTTAGAAAATACTCGCGATGCTACGGAAAAATTTATACTGAGTATTACTTGTAATATTAATCAATCGAAGACAATGATCGAGTCTCCAGAAAGTAAATTCCCAATGAAACGTTCATTCAATACCATCACGGATCCTTCATATCCAGTCTTCAGGTTTGACGGTCGTCCTGTATCTCAATCCCTGTACGATCATTACATTTCATCTCATTATCAAGAATTAGTCAAAGAACAAAGTACTGAATTTTCTCAACGCAGTAAATTACTGACGAATGGTCTCGGTAATTGCAATAAGACAACGGGATTGGAGAAAAAAAGTTCCAATGACGAAAATCATATCGACGGTTTTGATACTGTGATTCCTGAGCTACCTGAGTCGCGATCTAATCCTCTAGATGTGAGATTAAATAGCAAATCACGTCAGGAAAGTTACCGAAGGTCGATGAGTTTACCTCTGAAGAGTCTCAACGCACCAGCAGACAGCGACGATCGAAGAAAATCGACTTCAGAAACTGGAGTGTCGTTCGATTTACCTCGACGTAAACTCGAAGGTCTGCAATTAACTCCTTTGATGTCTAAGTTGAGTCTGCTGGCGACTGATGAACGGACAAGTGGATTCTGTAGTAAAGAAACTACTCCCAGTGAATTTTGTGATTTATCAACATTATCAAGTAAACTTACGCGTAATAAATCGGAGAATATTAAGACTTCCGGTAACGGGGACGAAGATGAGGAAGACTTTTGGCTGAATGATAAAGAAGCTAATAAAGAGGGTAATTGTGAAAAGGCTGAACTTTTTATCTGTGGACAAAATAATATGGTATTGTTTCTTCTGATGGAAAATGGGACGGCAAATAATCCTGAATTGATACACAATCTCGTAAGTTGTTTTGTTTAAATATAAGGAACGGGTATTAATTATGATCGATTCATAAAAAATATTTTTAATTTTTTAGTGGAAAACTTCAATGAACACTTTGGGACATTTAGAGTCACGTCTGCAGCATTGTCTAGATCCTTTGCCATCTGGTGAACACAAAGAGCTGTACAGTGTACTGAGTGTCGATCCACAATGGGATACTCTTGACCGTTCAGGTCTCTGGGGTGTTACGGAGCTGGACATCGTCTCCTCACTACACAATCGTTTTTGCGAGTCCAGTAACCTCACGGACATTATCGTCAGGACTGATGACACTGTCGTTTACGGAAGCCAGTGCGGCAAGACTCAGATATTTTACCAACAAGCCGTAGCATCCAGTGCCTCAGGTGGACTGCCGACACCCGCTGATCTTATGGGTGTCGTTCCTCTTAAAGCTAAACGTCGCCTTGAACGTGACCACGGAATAATTATTTTATAAAACTATAAAAAAGAAACGAAAAAAAAAAATCCTTGCCAATTTGCTTATTTTCGTTGAGAATTTGCTGATATGTATAAAAATGCCAATAACTATTTGCAATATTTGCGATGTAATTTACTGTTTATTAATCATCGGGTTGATTCCCGAGCTATTTTCTATGTGTATTTTTGTAACTAATGACATTGACGGTTTAAATTTTTTCACTTGACGTTATTTCCTATGGAATTTATCGTGTATTGACTATTCCTGAAAGGTAACAAGAAAACATTAATAATGATAATGTGTGAATTTATATATGTGATAAATAATATCTTAATATTTTAATTAATGACAATCATTTTAATTTAATTGAACTATTTTATTTAATTGATTAATTAAAATGATACCATTTAATAATCCGTCGCAATTTAAAAGCTTTACTGTCCATTACGAAGCCATTCCATTTTTGCTTGCACGATGCTGATAAATTATCGAATTTTTTTAGATAAATATTTGAAATTACATAGATACATAAATTCAATTATTTTATAAATTTGTCGTTGTTAATTATAATTGTTAGTCGACCTGCAATATGTAATCTTAGTCCTGTAGCATAGTATTATTTTTCGTAATAGAAAATTATATTTTTATTTTGTTAATGGATATCGATTAGTCCAGTATTTTATGTAGATAATAAAAAAATTAGTGATACTTTAATAAATTTAATTGTTTAATTTGAATCTGGGAGAAATATTCTCGATTTTAGTCCTTTTGCGCATGGGTTCGAGCCCACTGAGCGGGTCAAGTCAGTGATTGCCCTGATTACAAACTTTGATTTAATTCGATTGGGAAATTCTAATCGAAAATTCCCGATTGAATTTTATTGGAAAGTTCCGTATGAATTCGATTGAAAGTTAACCGGAAATTGGAAAAAAAAATTATTATTTTCCGATGGAATCTGATTACAAATTTCAATCAGATTTATTCGGATTTAATCGGAGTTTTTATTCAGGGTGATTTCGTGTAAAATTTCAAAATCTCTAATTCTTTTTTTTTGTACAGTTTTAAATTTGAGAAAAACAAATTTATATTTTTTTATTTCATTGAATCTTAATCCGTCTAGTCTCTGATGGTTGTTCGATCGGTTTCAGTTAATTTACATATTTATCATATTAAATTTATCAACATTTTTTATTGATTTTAAATTATCCAATGATATGTTATTAGCAATAGTTGATTACCTCTATTTTAAACATTATAATTATAAATTTATTTAATAAACAATTTTAAATATTTTCCTCTTCTTTTTTTCTAATTCATCATTTTATTGTATTAAACTTTTCAATAAACAACAAACTTATTTATGATATGACGCACAATTTCTCAAATCATTACGTATTTTATAATTATCCTTGAGTATTTGAAATAAATATTTACGTAAATAAAGAAAATATCATAGTAGTTTACTGCAATAATAAATTATTTAATTGAAAATGTCATAGTTCTAGAAATTTCGCTCAATTGAAATGATATAATATAATAAATATACAAGTTTTTTTATTGTAAATATTTATTATTTGTTCAGATATGAAAATATATGTAATTAAATTGGGGGATCGTATTTTTACGACTTGATAAGAGTTCAAGCAAAAGATAAAAGTACTAAATATATTTTTTAAACTGTAAATATTTTGATTTGAATGAAGTTCGTAATAAAAATAATTAAATTTAAAAATCAGTAATTAAAATAAAAAATAGTTTTAGCTGTGATTTTAAAGAAGTAAATATAAATCAGGCGTTTACATCGTGACAATCCGGTTTTAATATTTCTGGATAATTCATAATCTCGCATTAATTAACAATAAAATAAAAAGCTGGAACTTGTTTAATAAACAAGCCTCCACCATCCAGCCAATTGCGATTGATCCTGGGACCTACCTACTTTCGAGTCTCTCTTATTTAAATGCTTAAGAGCCAAGTCCTCAGTTTGTGCTAAGAAATAGTTGCGATTTCATCAATAACTTTTTATATATTATAATTATGGTAAGTTGATAATAATGGCTTTTATTTGTACGACTTTGTCTTTTACAAAGTTTTATTTCATACTCACTTTACTTTCCGTATCTTTTCCTTCATAAAAAAATTTCTTAGGGTAAGTAAAAACTTTTCGTATATCGTCTTGATTGTCATCGTGTCCGATGTTACTCTGAGTCTCTTCAATTTTTTTTAAGATCTCCCAAATTTCTACTTTTGTCTCTCCTTATTCTTTCCTGTCTCTCCCCTCTCCTGTATTTGTTCTCATATTTTTAAATATTCCTGTTATTTTTTTTCCATCACTTTTACTAGTTTTTTATATCTCAGTAGATACACTAACATCCTCTTCTTGTCTACAGACCCTGCATCCTTTTTTGTCCGCTGTCTATATTCCCGCATCTAATTCTTACCCATATTTCTTCATTTTCTCCCTTTACTTTATCTTTCTTCCAGTTTTTTATCTATCTCTCCTCTTTCTCAGTTTCTATCTATCATGACGATAGTCTTCCCGTACTCATTTTTTTGACCGATTTTCCCCCTTGTCTCGGATATCTGTTCATTATTCCTCTCATTTCTTCTCTCCTCTATTTCTGACCATCTTTCGTCCTCCATTTTTACGCATTCTTTATTAAATCTTACTGATCTTTCTTTAATTATTACGTTCATGTTCTTCATTCATAAAAAGTTAGTAATTCTAATTACTTTTTAAATTTTTTACCAAAAATTTATTATTTATTTATTTCAGACTACGTACACTGATAAAGGCCCTAAGGTAAGTCTAAATAATATGTAAAAACATATATATATAGTTATAAAATTAATTAAATTAAATTTTTCTAGCCGGCCGGTGGAAAATTTATATCATTTGATCACCTGAAATTGTGGGTAGGAAATGCTAAACAAGCAGCAGGATTTTATTGCGCGAGATTCGGCTTTGAACCTCTGGGTTACCGAGGATTGGAAACGGGATCACGGAAATTAGCTTCTCATGCTGTCAAACAAAACAAAATTGTCTTCGTTTTTGAATCCGCATATGAACCAGATGATAAAGAGATGTCTCAGCATTTAGCACGTCATGGAGATGGTGTTCGAGATATTGCTTTCAGTGTTGAAGATATCGATACAATTGTACGTATTGCTAAGCAACGAGGCGCTAAAATAGTTAAAGACATTTGGGAAGAAAAAGATGAACATGGTATTGTCAGGATGGCTACTGTTCAAACTGTAAGTTTTCATTTTTTAAATTATTAAGAGTTGCCTGATCGGGTACAAAGTCTTTGATCGGGTACTATATCTTTTACTTTAGATTAAAAAAAAAATACTTATAAATTAAAAGACCTAGTGTATCTGATTAAAGAACTAGTACCTGATCAGAGACCTAGTACTCGATCAAAGAACTAGTAACCGATCAATGAATCAGTACCCGATTAGAGAACTTATACCTAATGAGGGAACTAGTACTCAATCAAAAAACTAGTACCCGTTTATTAATAACTTTTAAAAACAATTTTTCAGTTCGGTGATACCCTGCACACTTTTGTTGATAGAACTAAGTACCATGGACATTTTCTTCCTGGATATGCTGATGTGCAACCTGATCCTATTACTAGACTCTTGTAAGTTTGATGCTTAAATTCAAAACTGTGTTTTTAAATTATTTTTATAGCTATTTATTATTCCAGGCCACCAACAAAATTGGATTTTATTGATCATTGTGTCGGTAATCAACCTGACCAACAAATGGAACCAGTTGCCAAGTGGTAAATATTTAATTATTTCCCATGGGTCATTCATCAAATCTTACATCAAAAAGTAAAAATAATGACTTCTTATTGCTTTCAAAAATCTTTTAATTGATTTCTTTTTAAATTCAATGACTTGAGTTTGAAAATAGATAAAAATTTAAAAAATGGTTGTAAAGAGAACTTGATTAGCCATGGAATGACTCATATATTTACTAATAATATACTAGTTAGATATAATTAAAAATTATTAGGTACGAGCAGTGCCTACAGTTTCATAGATTTTGGTCAGTTGATGATACGCAGCTTCACACTGAATTCTCAGCACTTCGTTCGATTGTAATGACCAATTGGGAAGAGACAGTTAAGATTCCGATAAATGAACCAGCGCCAGGGAAAAGACGCTCACAGATTCAAGAATTCGTTGAGTATTACGGAGGTCCTGGTATCCAACATATTGCGTTAAATACGAGTGACATAATTAAGTCAATTGAAAACTTGAGAGCACGTGGAGTAGAATTTTTGTATGTTCCGGACAGTTATTATGATATGCTACGAGAAAAATTGAAGTCAAGTAGCACTAAAATAATTGAAGATCTTACCATTCTACAAAAACTTAAGATTCTTATTGACTATGATGAAAATGGTTACCTTCTGCAAATCTTCAGTAAAAATGTTGAAGACCGGCCTACACTTTTTATCGAAATTATTCAACGTAGAAACCACAACGTAAGTTATACTTTAGTAATTAATTATTATTAAATTACATTAATTTTAAGTAAAAGATGAGATAAATAATGAAACATCTGATTGTAGGGTTTTGGAGCTGGAAATTTCCAAGCATTATTTGAAGCGATTGAAAAGGAACAAGAGAGACGTGGAAATTTATAAAAAAATTTTTTTTTGATTAACAATTGATGCACTTACTAGAAATGATTAATTAATTAATTAATTAATCTTCAAAGCTATATATATAAATGTATATTAAACAGTGGCAATAAATTTTTAATTGCAAATAATTAATATCTATTTATTACAATTAAAATTAAATACACAAATTAATTTTTTAAAAATTTAATTAAAACCTTAAATTAATCTGAAGACGGTTTTGTCGTAGATGTGACATTAGCTTTTCTTAATAAATTTTTATTAATCACTTTGTCTTTATTACTTTTTTCTTCCGTTTTTCTTTTCTCTTTCTTCGTAGACTCCCCATCATCTTCTACTTCCGGTCGTTCAATCTGCCCGTTAGGCTCCAAATCATAATCATAATCCCCGAGCTCAAAAATTCCATCATCATCTTCATCTTCCTCACCATCAAATTTAACTCCAGTCGAATTTGTCTCTAATGCTTTTAAATTATTTCCTCTTCCAAATACTTTCTGATATTGCAAAGCCAACACATGGAATAATTGTCCAAGTAAATTAAGTCCATCAATTCGTTCTTGGTCTTCATCAATTGTCGCATCTTCATCATCATCATCATCATCATCTTCGTCATCAATATCATCAACTTCTCTTACTTCTTTTTCTTCAATAGCCGATGATTTTTTATCTCCACCTCCAGTATTAATTTTATCATTTTTAGTTTTAGTCCGCAGTCTAGATGGAATCACAACTTTCGGTTTAATATCTTCCCTGTCATCCAAGCTTACGGGATTTCTTCTTAACAATTCATCAGATTTTTTTGGTTCTTCAGAAGACTCTAATCTAGACTTTATAGCTCTCGTGCCACGTGATATAGCCAATGGAAATGATATGTAAGACGATGGATTATCTACTCGATACTCAGACCTAGAAATTATAATTTTAATCCATCAAATAAATAATAGTATATTACACACCTAGGAAGAAAAGGAGAACATTTCAACCCTCGTATAGAAATGCCTACACGCGAATTTTAAAATTTTTCAGCAGATCTGTACCTCAAGTTTAAATTCTTGCCTCTGTTTATAAGAAGAATAGCGAACGCGCTAATTTTTACCATTTGTTTCTTCATTAAAGAAAAGAATGACTTTCTTCTCTCTAAACAGGGCAGGAATTTAAACTTTAGGTGAAGATATGGTGAAAATTTTTTGGTTTCGACTGGCTGTAGATACAGAAACTTTAAGTTTGATGCTGGTATTAGAAAATAAATTTAATTAATACATACCATGGACGAGCTAATACATATTGAGTGAATCCTGTATCATCAGATTGACGTCTACCACATGGACAACCTTGTGGTAAACTAATACCCTGTGGTATTAAACTTGAAAAATATATTACTGTCAATATAATTATTTTATTCGACATCTTGAATACGTCTGATAAAAAATATTATTTTTCTTCCTTTTATAATTCAAATCTAAAAACAAATTTATTTAAATCCACAATAAGGAACACAAAAATTGTTAATAAATATTAAATATTATACGGAAGTTAGTTTATATATTTCCTGTAAATAAAATTCATTTAAATATAATTTTTATATTTTTTAAAAATATTTATATATAAATATATATTCTTTTTTAATTATTTATTAAAAGTATTGTTGAGAAACTGATGTAATCAGGCCACTGTCACTAAAAGGTAACAAATTTTTGTGTACGTCAGCGGTAATTCAATATTTCATAAGTTGATTACAAAATATAAATAAAGTAATTAAATTTTTTTATAAAATTATTCAATACTTGATTTATTAATAAATTTAAATATCATACAATTTTTTAAAATTATTATCGTGATAATGATAATTAAAAAAAAATTCAATACATAGTTTTAAAAAAAATAAAAATATATTGTGTTATTTTTAATAGAATTCTTGTGCTTATAAACATTTAAAAATATTTATTTTATTATTTATTATCATTATAATTTATGTCAAAGTTTTGAACGTGGAGCAAGAGGTGTCTCTCCAGCAGTTTTTAGTTCAGACCACCAGCTTGCACGATCCATTCCACCGGCATTGAATTTGAATACTTCTTCAAGACGTTCATAAACCTAAAATATATAAATATTTGAATATCTCAAGTGTATTTAATATAAAATAAGTGCAACCGGCCATACCCGGAATGAAAAAGTATATTTCGTATTTAAATAAAATAAAATCAAGTTTTAAAATCATTAACTAGCTTATTAGTTATATTTCTTTTAGAAATATAGTTATTGTAGAAGTCATTATGTCTTATGGAAAATAGAAAACTGATGCGGAAAACTCTGAATGTTAGTATTAAGAGCTCTAATTTTCACAGGCGTATTTTTATACGTAAATAAACTTATGAACTGATGGCATTTTTGAGTAAAATAGAACGTATTACAGTAAAATTCTTTGAAAATTGCAACATGAAACCTTCTACTGGCTATATTTTTAAAGGAAATATACTTAAGAAAAGTGAACTAAACAATTAAAAACAAGTGCGTAAACTTACACGGCCGTCAGACATTCCGAGAACTGAATTAAGAACAAAATCAGGTGGTGCTAGAGCATCAGCAATAGCAACAGCTTCTGGTTTTAGTTCACTGCAAATATTTAAAATACTTTCACGTATTAAATCAGTCATTTGTGGTCCAGTACAGTAGCCACCTTGATAAAATGAAGCTAGATGTTTTTCTAAGCACGACAACGAGTACAGTAACATCATTTTATTCAAAACAATTTTCAAGCTTTCATTGGATGGCATTGTCTTAATTACTTTGTCTAATCTAATCGTGCAGTACTTTAATATAATCATCTAAAAATTACAATTATTATTATTACAAGGGTCAATCTATGGAATCTACTATAAAAGAATAATTAAATTACTTCTCCATATGCACGTGATAATGAAGCGGCACAATAAACTTGTGCTTTAGTTCTTGCAGCAAAACTATCCAATCCTTTAGCTTTACCGTCTTCAAATTTACGCTGTGTCTCCATAACAAGATAAGTTATTAACCATTCATACGTATCTTTAACAACTGAAATTGATAATAATAATGTTTCAAATAATAAATTTATAATTATTGATTATCAAAGGAATTTTCAGAAATTGCCCGCCATTTTTTTAAAAATATGCATTGACTTAATTGTCAAAACTGCAGTAAATTTTAATTATTTAATTAGAAAAATAAAGAAAAATTAATTAAAGAAAAACCACAGTTGCAATTTCGCCGGGATGTAGATTTAAAATAAAATTACTTACAATTGACATCAATTAGGAGGTAAACGAAATTTGTTAAATTAATTTAGTAAATTCTTCATGTCAATATCATAATATATAATTCGAAATGTCAAATTTTGTGGGCTAAACTTTACTTATCAAATTTTGTTCAACTCGTAATTGATGTCAACTGTAAGTAATTTTTTTTTTAATTAATATCTTAGCGAAATTGACACTATGATGTCCTTTTTTTAATTATTGCTTTAATTTTTCTCTAATTAATTAATAAAATTGTCGTTAATTGAAAAAAAAGACAACGTAATTACAATTTCGCTTAGATATAGATTTTTAAAGATATCTCTTACAGTTGACATCAATTAGGAGTTAAACAAAACTTGGCGTTAAATTCCTAATTTATATCAATTATAAGTAACATTATCTGAGAATGTCCTCAACTAATTATTAAAAAAAAATAACTTTTTCTTACACTTCAATGATTTAACATCATCAATACAAGTTGCTGTAAATTTTTTATTAATTATCGAAGCTCCGTGAAGTAAAAATGTTACTGAAGACAATGGACTGCCAATTGTTGAACCTGTTTGTACTTCCAACCATTGTCTCAAAACCCAATTACTCGTTTGCTGCATCAGTACATTATTGTCACCTTCATATGTCACCGTCGGTTCATGATTAACCGTCAAATCGCCAAGATTGGCAGCTAAAAATATTAATTTAATTATTCAACAACTTTCTCTTAAAAAAAAAAAATTCAAGTCATCGACCTGGTTCATGACTCAGATAAATGACCCAGCAATTGACCGTAACCCAGTTTCTGACCTTTTAAATGATCATTAATTGAGAATTACAAATATTACCTTTATGATAACCATGCCCACCACAAGCTTCCCGACATTCACTCAAAGCAGCTTTGCATGTCCATGTAATCAAGGGTTTTATTGCTGATACAATTGAATGGATCTCGCCTACAATTTGACTCTAAAGTAAAAAATAAAAAATTTAAATTCACAAAAATTTAAATAAATAAAAATATAAAATAGTAAAAACTAACAAGATTTGGGATGTTGCCGCCTCCCATTGATTTTTCAACATTTTCCACATAAACTTCCGTGAACTCAGTCATGAAAATTCGGAAGATTGACGCTGCTGCTAAATAAGGAAATAATCTCCATTGCTATAAATAAATTATTTAATTTATAAATGAATTAATTAAATAATATTTAATTTCAATTTAAATAAATAATAATTTAATTACATGAAGCTCGTATTCAATAATAGGAGACTCTATTTCTTTATCAGCAGACAAAGAAGATGCAAATTGTTTTCTCACGGCAGCGTAACGGACAGCAATGACAACTGCGGCACCTAATCTGTTAACAGACTCTTGACAAATTCCCATACGTCCAGCAGACAAATTTTCTAATACAGCACCGAGTATTCTTTGGGGATCGGAGAATGAACTCTCGTACTCTCCGTCTTCATTGATGTCACCAGTACGATTTAATAAATTATCTTTGGGAATGCGGTAATTATCGAACATTATAAAACCATTGTCAACTCCATTCAGACCCATTTTTTCTCCCATATCACCGATTGTTATTCCAGGGTAAGGCAAATAAGTTTTGCTATCCCTAACAGGTACAATGAATGCATTCAAACCATGGCAATGCCCTTCGGTTATTAATTGTGCAAATACTATTGCCACAGTGCACGTTTTACCTGAAAGGAAATTTTGAATTCTTACCAAATTCTGAGCTATGTTCCAAATTTCAAGCCCAGCTCATCGGAAAGTTACTTTAAAATCAATTACAAAATTCCACCCGTAATTACATAAAAGCGAGTCAATAAAAACGTGGCAAAAAAAAAACTATATCATTAATTACTGATTTAATTAACTGAGTCCTGATGAATTATGTATATAAATAAAAAGTTTAAAATTATTACCAAGATTTCCAACCCAGCATTTAGCAGCTTGAAAATCCGGAGTGTAAAGAATAAATTCTTTGGTCGCTGGATCATAAGTCGCAGTTGTACGCATCATTTTAGTATTACTGCCATGCCCGACTTCAGTTAATGCGTAACAACCGAGTAGTTTTTTGTTCCATACATCTTGAAAGACTGGAATATGTCGATCTGTTCCTAAGCTCAATATTGTATTGCCAAATAAATATACTCCTAAAGCAATTTTTACGGACAGAGCCGGACTAACAAGATTTGTTGCTTCATTTATCGTCATCAGTGCTTCTGTCTAAATTAAAATATCAATTATATTTATTTATTCATTTTTTTTTTGTCAGTTAATTCAAGGTTGCCACTCAAAGTTCATCAATAAAATTAATTATTAACTTCTTGTACAGTGAGCGATTATTGTGAATTTATTAAAGAATAAATTATTTACTTTTAGTTTGTAGCCAACGTTATTTATATTGGAAGGTAAAAACTCTAAATGATTCAATCTAGCTAATTGGATTGCTGCTCGTCTTTTTTGTTCATCACTTGATACTCCATAATGTGGCATATGAAACTCATGATCAGCTTCCATGGACTTCCATACGCGCATCTGTTAATGACACAATTAACAATTTATTAATTACTAATTAAAATTTTATTTATTTATTTTGTTGACATGAATTTTAATCTTCGATTCCTGGAAATTAGTATTTGAAATTCAAATTAATCATTACATAAACATTAATAATTGATATCAATGGGCATAGACAGATAAGTTAATTTTTGATAAGCATTCAGAATTTATGAAAATTTTCAGACAATTCCTTCCACTTTTAGAAAAAAAGACAATTAAAAATGTTCTGATTTTTTTTTCGACAAATCAATTACAAAAAAAATTATTTAAAAATATGCACGTGTAGAAAATTAAAAAAGCTATATGTGCACTTTTTTTAAATATATTTTCTTATGATTTATCATTTAGTAAAAAAAATCCAAAAATTATCAGACGGCTAATAAAAAATGATACTGAAATTACCCGACGTTGAATAATTATGATACTGAAGTTAGCAGACATCTAATAATTTTTGAATTTTCTTTTAAAAGATAAATTATGAAAAAAAAAATATTTCAAAAAATTGCACCTATAGTTTTTTAAATTATATACATGTGCATATTTTTATTTTTTCTTTTTTTTAAAATTAAATGGTTGAAATAAAAATTCAAAATTTTCTAACTGTCTGCTAACTTCAGGATCATGAATAATTTTATGGATTTTTTTTTTAAAGAGATAAATTATTTTTAAAAATTGCACTTATAGTTTTTTAAATTTTCTACATGTGGATATTTTTTTTTTGTAATTTACGTATTAAAAATAATCCGAAAATTGTTGACTGTCCGTCAACTTCAGGATCGGAGTAAAAAATATTATACATTTTAAATAAAATAATTTACCTTAAATTGTAATTTCTTTGGATCTTCAAATACTAGACGTAAATATTTCCATGGAAAAGATGATAATTTTCTGTAATTATCTAATGCTTCACTTCTCGGCATATCTTGAATCCAATCAACATCCATTTTTAAAATTTTTAAACTAAACTTTCAATAAAAAATTATCGTACGAATGATTCAATCCTAAAATAAATAATAAATGCAATTAAAAATAATAACTAATTAATTAACGATAGAATTATTGTATTTAAATGAAAAAAAAGTTTAACACGAGCGACCTCTTAAGCAGAATTATAAAACATTCAAATCGAAATATTCCCGCCACTATCTTTAATCTCGCCAAATTAAACGATAATGAAAGCTGTCACAATTACCCTAACAATACAAACACTTTTCCAGGAAAAATAAATTTAAATTAAACAATACCGAGCTATCAGTAATAAATATACATAAACTGACAGATAAATAACCAAGTACTTATTGTACGGTTTTAAATATTCTTGACGACAAAAAAATTATTTACTCTAAAACATTTACCTCGTGTGTCTAATATCTATCAAAGACTACGCCCACTGAACTAACCTTCAAACTAAACAGCGGAATATTCCTTTTAGATAAAAAATTATTTAAAATATTTCAGGATAAATTTGCAATTAGATTGAAGGACTATAATTAATTAATTTACTAATTATTCCAATTAAATTATCAACTTACTGCTTTATTACGGCGTTTTATTTTTTTAAATTTTAAATAATTATTTTTTTTAAAAAAATATAAAATATAAATATAAGTATGTATAAAAATTAATTTGTTGAAAGAATATGTCAGTAGTAATTATATGTAATTGTTTATAATTGAAATAAATTTATAAAAATAAATAAATTTTTAATTGACAACGTGAGGACGCCGACTGATGGACTTGGATGGACTGATTTTATTCTTTAGGCACGATTTTACCAAGAGCCGGCTTCAAAACACAGACATAAAGCCATACATATAGTATACACATATACAGAGGAATATTAATATATACATATACATATATAATATATAATATATATATTTAGTAAGTACTTAAATACATACAAGTAATGAAACTTAAGTTAACTGGCGACTAGTAACTTTGAATTTTTTTTAGAAATCATAAATTATAAAAAAAATATATTTTAAAAAATTGCACTGATAGTTTCTTTTATTTTCTACACGTGTATTTTTTAAATTTGATTTGTTGAAAAAAATTCAAAAATTTGTAATTACTTTCTAACTTCAGAATTTAATTCTAGGTATTCGGGTCTGAATTTTTGAATTTTTTTAAAAACTATAGATTATTAAAAAAAAAAAGCATTTTAAAAAATTGCACCTGCAGTTTTTTTTATTTCTTACATGTGTATTTTTTTATTTCTCTTTAAATCCGAAAATTTCTAATTATTTTATAAGTTCAGAATCATATGCGGTAACATCAATTGACATCCAAGTAAATTAATGAAAATTTATAAATTTATAATTTTAAAAAATCAAAGATCAAAGACAACATATTGCAATAAATATATAAAAAAATATCTGCATTTATATTAAATGGCTATCAGTATTTATGAGGCTTTATTTTCTACATAAAAAAAAAAAATAGTCACGTGCACAGACATCGAATTGTCAACTTGATTTCTCATCATCCGAATTCCGGAGCTTCAATCACTTCAATAAAATAAAATAAAATAAAAAACTATAAGCGATATTTTATGGTAAGTCATTACATCATGAAAATTTAATTATTTTATTACTTTGTTTATTATTTTCTAGGTAACTACCAACGAGAATAATTAGATTGGTAAATAAAATTCAATTGTTAGGTTATAAATGATGACCATGAAAGCAGTAGACATCCGACAATTTTTTTATTCTTACATAAAAAAAAATTAAATAATAATAAAAAAAAAAGAAAAAAATTAATATCAAGGACTTAATAATGCTAATGCGCATATTTAAAAATAATTTTTATAAAGAAAAAAAATAGTTGGACTTGTGATACTTTCAGCATCATCGTCATCAATTAGTTAATTATAAGTTAATTTATAAGTTGGTATAGATTTTAAATTGGAAAAAAAAAGATGACAGCAAACATTCCATCTCCTGTGTACAAGTAAATTAATAATAGAGGTTTAATTTAAAAAATATATGCAGAGATTTGTTTTTGTTTTTTTAGGTAACAATGAGTACATTGGAATTGAAACAATGTCTTACAGGTCACAGAGGTAGAGTTTGGAATGTTTGCTGGCATCCAAAGGGTAATGTACTTGCATCGTGTGGTGAGGATAAGACAATTAGAGTATGGGGTATGGAGGGACAAAAATGGACAATGAAAATGATACTGGCTGAAGGACACACGCGGACAATACGCGAAATATCATGGTCACCGTGTGGTAAATTCATTGCTTCGGCGAGTTTTGATGCTACGACAGCGATATGGGAGCAGAAGTCTGGACAATTTGAGTGTAATGTTACACTAGAGGGTCATGAAAATGAAGTCAAGAGTGTCAGCTGGTCCAATAGTGGTCAGTTGATAGCCACCTGTAGTAGAGATAAATCCGTTTGGATTTGGGAGTGTGATAATCATGAATATGAGTGCGCTTCTGTTATCAATGCTCATAGTCAAGATGTCAAGAAGGTAATTAATAAATAAATTAATTAATTTTACTGAAGTTTATTTTTTTAAATTTCATTTAACTCCTAATTGATGTCAACTGTAAATAATATTTTTAAAAACTGGAAGACCCTCTCTGAGAATGCCCTAACTCCCAAATTTATATTTTATTAATAATGTAACCATAAATAAATAAATAAATAATTATAGGTTCGTTGGCATCCACATGAAGACATCGTTGCCTCAGCAAGTTACGACAATACCGCAAAATTATTCAAAGAAGATCCAGCAGACAACGATTGGTTTTGCTTTGCCACTTTATCTTCACACACATCAACAGTTTGGAGTCTATCATTCGATTCAACTGGTACACGTCTGGTGACAGCCAGCGATGATCAGACTATTAAAATATGGCAAGAATATAAGCCAGACAATAGTGCTGGTATACCAACACCTGATAATAATCCCGTGTGGAAGTGCGTATGTACGCTATCGGGTTATCATACCAGGACAGTTTATGATGTCGACTGGTGTAAAAAAACAGGTTTAATAGTAACAGCATGCGGTGACGATACAATAAGAATATTTCGCGAAGAAAGTCATTCAGATATTAATCAACCGACGTTTAATTTAATATGTTCTCATGAAACGGCTCACACGCAGGATGTTAATTCTGTCCAATGGAATCCAGTAGTTGCTGGCCAGCTCGCTTCTGCTGGTGATGACGGCAAAGTTCAAATATGGTTTTACAGCGACTAAAATTAACTTTTTTTGATTAACAATTTAAATTAATAACTATCGAAAGAAATGTACAGATATTAATTAATATAAGATGAAATTTTATTAATTAAAAAAATTTGTTCTTACATTCCATTCCCTTAATTTTTATTCATTAAGTTGCAATATATTTATTTTTAATTATTAATTTATTATTATTTATAGATTTGATTTTAGATGATACGTAAGCAGTTAGTTAATAGTTTACTATATCGCAGTATGTCAGGAACAGCAGGCTTGCCACTGAACAAAGTCGTCGAAGCACTGAATAATTTTGCTAGTACATCATTAGCAGCGTCATGGGACAACGTGGGTTTGCTTATTGAACCAACGGAGCCCAAAAATGTCTCACGTATTCTACTTACTAATGATTTGACTGAGAAAGTTATGCAAGAAGCTGTGGATCTTAATACTGATCTCATTGTTTCTTACCATCCTCCAATATTTGCACCGCTGAAACGACTCACTACCAATGCATGGAAGGTAATAAATCAGCAGTATATAACAGGGTAGCCGCAATGAAATGATTTTAAAAATCCCTATTTCCAATTTTCGCGCGAAATAAAAATGGATTTAAAATTTTTACCGCTTAAAATAACTTGAACTGAACTTGAGCATGGTTACAAAATGATAAATAAATAAAATAAAATATGTAATATACAAAACTATTATATTTTATCAGGAACGTATTGCTTTGAAATGTATAGAGAATAAAATCGCTCTCTATTCTCCGCATACAAGCTTTGATTCAATTCGCGGAGGAGTCAACGACTGGCTAGCTGGTGCATTTGGTATTTATCTTCATATAAATTTTAATAAAATCAATTAATTATTAATTATATAAATAAAAAAATTAAAGATATAGAAACAAGCGTTCCAATAGAACCTAATTCTGTTAATCCAGAGAATGGTATGGGTAGACTCTGTACTCTAACCAGTCCCATAACTGATCAGGAAGCAGTAAATCTTGTTAAGCGTCGAATAAATCTTTCTTACGTCCGGCTTGCACGTGTCCACAGTCCAGGTATATAATAGTATATTATGTGACAAGAGATGAAACAAGTCGATTTTAGACCAGGGTGGTTGGCTGACATCACCCAGTCTTAAATCGATTTTCGTCTTGTCGCATGTTAAATTTTTCATGATTACCTGCATTGGAACTTAGGGCGCAGACACTGAAACTTTAATTTTCAATGCCAGTGTCATGAAAATAATTGTATTTAAATAATAATTAAACTAATAAATGAATAATTTAAACAGATAAATTGATAAAGACAGTAGCAGTTTGTGCTGGATCAGGAGCTTCAGTTTTGAAGAATGTAAAAGCAGATCTTTTCGTTACCGGCGAGATGTTACATCACGATATTTTGGAGGCTGTACAAAATGACACCGTAGTGATTCTCACCAACCATTCAGACTCTGAGCGGGGTTTCTTAAAAGAATTCGCAGCTATTTTAAATAAATCACTTAACAATTGTGTTGATGTAAATGTATCCAAGATGGACACTGATCCACTTATGACTGTTTAATACTAAACATGATGTCATGCCTATAAAAAAATATATAACGTTACCATTTAAAATAACAACAACAATATTATTTCCCAATAAATTTCCTAATCTTGAAGATTTTCAAGCCCATTAAATTATTGTAATGCACGTGCATAAATTACCATAAGATGGTGACAAGAAAAGGTAGAGGATGAAGAAGTTGTTGTTGAAGAGGAAGAGAATGGAGTAGTAAGAGAGAACGGAGTAGGATAAACACTCGGTTATTTTATTTTCCATAAACGTGGGTACGTATTCTGGTGTAGCTTTAATACAAATATCCAAACTCCCTCCGGCTTCAGTGAAAGATCCGCGCTTGAGGCGAACGGGAGTACTTTTGCTACGGTGCTCTTGTTAACTCTTTATATTTAATTACAAATATTAATCATCTGTTTTTAAGTGACTCAATATTATCAAACATCATTTAAATTTAAATTTTAATTATTTATTTATTCATTAATTAATTTTACAAATTATAGATTTAAGTATCTAATGCTCGGACATTAATGCAATTAAAAATAAAAAAACTGTAACGATACTGTTGTGGAAATTGTGTCAGATATATGTCCATGTCCTCAACCGGTTTCCGATTGATTGCACACGATACAAGTTAAGAAAGAAAGGCCTTATTCGGAAGCAACAGTCATATTTAACCAGACTCAAGTTCGTTGCGTGACTCGGTCCTGTGGGCGATCTTTTGAGCTTCACTCCACTGATTACTCATTTATAATTTTTTATACAGGTGTGTTATTATTTTTATCTTCCTTATCATTACGTCATTATTTGTCATATTTTGTTTTCTCAGTACATATTTGGCGGCTATATTTTTTTATCACTTTTAAATCTAGATAAAAATATAAAATGTTGTAAAAAAAAACCCCGCCTACCATTGGCACGAGTGCCCTCGAATCTGTAACCGGCTTTTAAGTACAGTCGTTTTACTCTTACATTACATTGCACACTAGATATTACATTAGACAGTGACCAATCCCACGGCAATTGACAATGACGTTTGAATCATTTTAAATACAGATACAAATATGTAATCATTTTATTCTTTGTTTCATTTAACGCGAGTATTATTAATTCGCATGATCGTACATCAATTTACAGTATAATTAAATTCAAATTTTTAAATTTATTTACCGTAAATTAATACGCATGTACTTGAAAATATTTTTAATTACAGGAAATAAAGTTATGTAATTACGAAATAAATTAATACTTATCGCACGCGCTACTCACTTTCTATAAATTAAAATGAAATTTTAATTAATTAAAAAAAAGAATAGTTTAAATCGAAAAATTATTTAAATTATTCGCGGTATTTTTAAAATTATTTTTTAAATTTTATTTTATCTTTTTCTCATGTTTATGTAAATCACGTGCGTGTTGAAATTATTAATTCAGTTTAACAAATTAATATGTGGAGGCACGTTAATTGTAATTTGTAGTACATGTTAAATTACGTATTGTAATTACCTTGAAAGAAAATCGTGAAAGTTTTTAAAATGAAGACAAGTAAAAAAAAGTAAAAGTAAGAATTGTTTTTTTTTTAAATGTAAGAACAATTAAATTACGTGTAAAATTTAAAATAAAATTTATTGGGCATGTTAAATATACGTTTGTATGAGATTTGAAACAAGAGTTCGTTGACTCAAGGCTTTGAAAGCGGAACCAATGGATAAATTTTTCAGCGTAGAAGGGATTCAAGTTTTTTATTTTGCCAAAGAAAACAGTCGTGATGTAGAGACTACATGACTAAAGGAGTTGAGAAATAAAGAAGAAGAAGAAGAAGGAGATAAAGATAAAAAGTGTGAGTACGAGCACGAGGGAACAAAGAAAAAACGACAAGAAGTATAAGAATAAAAGAAATAAACTCGAGGACGATCTTTAGGTCTTGCGGGGGCGACTTTACATCCGCGTCCTTGAGGACCCGTCTGCTCTTCGCCTACTCTTTGTTTTTTAAATCATTCGTTTTTAATTTTTTAAAATTATTATTAGTTTATTACCTAGTGTGTAGTTCGTCTTCCCACGTTCTGCGACACGTTTACATAAATCGCGAGGCGTTTATTATGCATAAGTTCTCATCGCATTGTCACTCGATTGTTAAATTTAATTTTTTTTTATCATGGCGATTAAGTTATTACGATAATGTTAATTCATTATTTTTAATTAGTTAAATAAATTTTATTTATTGCAGATAATTACTGGTTTTAGTTTACTTAAATAATACATAATGATGAAGATGGAAGTAGTAATGTCACCAGGAAGATTTAATGATGATGGAGCGCCGTTTAAAAATGAAGAAATTAGAGAATGGTCGAGAGTTGATCGTCTAACGGGGATGCTGGAACGCGCGAGAATTGAAACCGGGAGATGGAAAACTAAAAATGACGATGCTGCTCGCTCTTATGGAAAAGTAATGATCTAAAAAAAAATTTAATTAAACATTAAGCAGTTATTTTTTTATTTTTTACTGTACAGGTTACGGACCAACGAGAACGTAACTCCGTTGACGGCAGTGTAACGCAAAAAGCACACAGACAAGTTGAAATATTCCAAAGTAAAGAACCTGGTAGATCTGTACAAGTCGTACGCGCGTCCCAATGGTCGTCTTCTAAAGTTACCGATGTTGAAAGTACTTTACCTTCAGTAAGTTATTAATTTTATCACTTATTAATTAATTGGTAATTATGCAGTTTCCTTGCTCCATAGGTTGTTTTAATTTCAAAATGTTAATTATTATAATTTCTATAAGCCTAGTGGATCCAAATTACGGTAAATTATCATATTTTAACTGTAAAATACGGTATTTTACTGCAAATTTGCCGCATTTTACGGTAATTAACAGCAAATTACGGTAGAATGTGACAGTTTGCGGTAAAACATGCGGTAATTTGTGGAATTTTTACCGTAACACTGTAAAATACTTCATTTTACGGTACAATGACATAAATTTGTAGTAAATTCGCATGTTTTTGATGAAATACCGCAATGTTGCCGTAAAATACAGCAGTATTTCTACAAATCTACGATTAATTACCGTACCTTAATCGTAAAATACCGCAATTTACTAAAACTTACAGCTTAATACCATATTTTATCTTAAAATTCTGTAATTTGCTGTAAAATACCGCAAGCTGAGATAAAAAATGCCGTAATTCTTCCGAATACCGTAATTTGGATCCGCCAGGGAATTCATTCAATCCGAGCAAAGCTGGATAATTGCTTATTAAAAATAGAGAAAGATCTACTTGTGGATAAGTACAAATCAATTAACTAATTAAATATGATTAATTGTCTCTTTATACTTTTAGAGCCATGGATTAAATAGAATAAGTGATGAATTAAAAATAGATAGTTGGAAATTACCATCTTTACGTGATATCCATGCGGAACTAGAACGCGATACTGAATTACCTTCTACTAGAAATACAATAAATGATAGTGTATTCAAAAAATGTACATTAAATAAAAAAAGTAACTCAGATGATGATTTATCGATACTAAGTACCGGTGATTCATCAAAAAATAAAGAATCTTTTACACGCGATTGTAAAAATAGGCGATCGTTACAAATTTCCCCGAGTGTTATTTCGATATCATCGAGTACCAGTGAAGAAAAAAATATTAAAAATGAAATTTATTCCCCGTTGTCTTCAGCGACTAGCGGTAACACATCAGTAATTATTGGAGACAAATCTAATTATGGTTCACTACGAAAACCTCCAGTTCAATCATCACCAGTACTATCATCTTCATCGCGAGGTAATCGCCCGGCAGTTACTGTAGTAAATTTGATAAACCCATTGGAAAAATATCAGGATGATTTGAGAAGTAAAAAAAGTATTGTGACTCTTCGGTCTTCGCCGATTGCCGAAGAAGAAGATTTGAAATTATTTAGTAATAATAATAAACAAATTTGTGTTAAAACAAATTCATCTGGTGATGAAACGTCATCGGCAATAAATTTACCTGGGCGAGTTAAAAAAGTTGGATTTTGTAAGACTGAGATACATTTTGCAGCGGATTCTGGTAAAGTTAATATTGTTGAGACTGATGGCAAACCACCGCCGACGAATCGGTTTCGTCGACGTAAACGAAATCATAATTATTCATCTGGACATGCTGGTAGCTATCCAAGACGAATGATTATTAAGGAAATACCACCTGATGTTAAACATAATAAACTAACAGGTGATGACGTAGGCGCTTACTCTGTTGTTGATTTAGAGACCAAAAAATTCTGGACACCTGAACGTGATGGTAAAATTCATACCACTATGATTAATGTCAGAGGTACAATAATTATTTTTTATTATATCAAATAATTTAATATCAATTAAGTGACCACAGATTTTTGAAACTTAAATTCCCTGACTTTTCCAGGTATTCCAGTCAAATAATTCAAAAATTCCCTGATCATATGTAGTAATATTAAATTTTTCTAGCTTTGTGACGAAATTCCCTGATTTTTCCAGTATATTTATAATTCTATAATTATAATAAAAATATAAATCCTTTTGAAATTAGTACCGCGATATTTCATAAATTTAGTAGTGATACTCGAAGCTGCTTGTTTTTATTAATCATGTATATTTTTTTTTAAACAGACAATGAAGAGTTAAAGAAATCAAAAGAATTAACATCACCAAAAGTCGTATCCGAAGTAATATCACGTCGAAATATTGATCAAGTCGACAGTAATACCGTAACAAAAGACGCTGAAAACAACCGCGTACTCTCAACAGTCGTTACAACTCACGAATCAACAATTGCACGTGTCGAAGACAATGTTCCAAAGATTAAAAAGCCAACTGATGACTTTAATAAATTCACTTCCTCATTGCTACGAAGAAATAAAAGTAATGGATTGAAACGTGCGTCGAGTGTCAAAAGTGACACGGGCAAAAATTCACTGACTAAAAAATCAAATAAAGACAAAGACAAAGACAAAAATAAAGATAAAGATTTAAAAGATCCCGTGTACATCAACGTATTTCGAGCTAACCGGACTCCCATATACGAAAATTATCAACCACCAGAAAAATCGACATCTGAAACCACCCACGAGTCCACCCCCGGAACTGCAAAGCCAATTGATAAAAAAAATTCATTTAAAATATCTAATAAATTAGGAAAGAGATCTCCAATAACTACAACACGTTTCGCAACATGGAGCGGATCCATTGGAAAATATCCCCGTGATTTAACGAAAGCTAAAGTTATTAGAAAAGTTAATAGTAGTAGTAGTAATAATAACAGTAACAGTAGTAATAACAGTAGTACAGAGACCGGTAAATTACACCGGAAGTCAAGTCCTACAAGTGAGTCAAAGAGATCAGATATTAAAACCGGATCAAGGTATTTTTTATTCATCATGTAGACTTGTAGGTTGAGGTCATAATTTAATATTTTATTTAATTATTTGCTAATGTGTCATTAGATCCAAGAAACCGATGGAAGTTATTTATCGCACGGCCGTTTATAACATGAAGAATGAAAAATTGTCAAAGCCGACTAAAGGCAGAGACAGTAAAACCCCTCCACGTTACATCAATGATCTCATCTGCGGTAGCAAAACCAGTCGCCCGAGTAACTCAAAGCATAAAGGTAAAAATAATCTTTTTACCTTATTTGTAACACACGTTATTGTAATATATTTTTTTTTATTTTTTTCCAGGCTCCATTTCTCAGACTAACAAAGAAATACAAACGAGGTAAAATAATAATCTGGTATTTTTTTCTTAATTTATTCTATTTATAATTTGTACTTAAATTATTTAGTTTTTTATATATATTTATTTTTATTTCATTTTAATATTCTTTGTGTTTCAGCCACTGGAAATAAATGCTCAATGTTATTATTATTAATATTTTTTTTATCCGTTAAGATTCAGTAATAAAATTAATTCGTTAATAATTTATGTTAAATTTATACGAATAATTTAAATCTGTTAATGCTTTTTATATAAGAGACTTATTGAATGACATTAGAAAAAGATAAATGATGATTTATTAACAATTGTAAGACTTTTAATTTAATTGTTTTATAGAAATATTTCATATAAGTTATCAAGAAGATTTACACGCTATTTTGTTGTTTTTATATTTTTTTTTTCTTTTTTTTTTTTTTTTCAAGAAAGCCAATGATATGTAAAAATACATTATTATTATCTATATACAATACTTTATAATATAATCGGTGCAGCAACCAAGATATACATATATCATACATAATTTTGGTAATTATATACAAGTGTGACTGCCTCGTTTTTTTTTTTTCAAATAAAACTGTGAAATTTTTGATAAAAAAGTGAAATAAACCATCTAAATTTTTTGAATATTTAAACGACTCCATAAATCCGCTGAAAAGTTTAAAAAATGGCGCGAAAACGAAGTACGAATTTCAAATATGATACTGAAGTTAGCTGACGTCTAATAAATTTTGGATTTTTTTCACGATAATTTAAAAAAAAAAAATATTTTGAAAAATTGCACTTATAGTTTTTAAAATTTTCTCCATGTGCATATTTTTATTTTTTTTATTCTTATAATTGATTCATTGAAAAAAAAACCGAAAAATGTTGCCGACAAATTTCAGGATCATATTTAAAATACTTTTTTTTACCGCCAAAAAATTAGCAGCCGCGCTTGCACATAATTACCACAATTTAAAAAATTATTTTTCACAATAGATTGTATTATTTTATAAATTATTTTTCTGCATCATTGGACAATTATGCGAAGGTCTCATTCGACAATTAAATGAGAATCGCGAGAAAAAATACAACGGACGTACGTGTAGGAGGTGACATAGGTTTCTTAATAATAAATTATTCACAGTTATTTTTTTTTCTTTAAATATTATTTCGATGAAACATTTTTTAGATGAATACGTAAATTTTTTTTATACAAATATTTTATTCATTTATCAATGAATTATTTATTAAAAATTTCTAATAAATCTAGTCAGTAAATGCTAGAAAATAAAATAAAAATTGCAATCGAGTTAACATTATTTAATAATTATCTTTTGTTCATTAAAAAAAAAAAACATTCACTTGCTGTTTATTATAAATATAAAGTCTACCAATCACGTACGTTCAACTGAAAATATTTTTTTTATCTACTTAAACCGAGTACTAACAAATTTTATTCATTAAATTCTTTTTATTTTTTAATTTTTTAAATATTTATATATTTAATTATAATTATTAATTAAATATTTTATACACATATATTTTATGTACGAACATATATGTATATACTTCAATCTTAAAGGCACTCCTGATGTTTTATTATTTCTTTTTTTTTTTAAATCTTATATTACAATTTTATATTTATATATTTTTTACAATAGTGATTTAAAATTACCACCGTTGTATTTTTTTTTATTTTCATTTCCAAGAGTACGATAAAAATTTGTGATTGTAACGGAAAATTCCTGTATAATTTAAACCAATTGCACAATAAAAAATAATAAAATAAAAGATCAATTAATTAATTAATTATAAAGTATCTAATCATGTAAAATTTCACGTTTTAATTTTCCAGTATTCAAAAAAAAGTTTTGAAATTTCATTTAATTACATTTAAATTTATGTATAAATTCTTAAAAAAAAAGAATTAAAAATAAAAATATAAGATTAGAAATTTCCGTTTTTTTAAAATCGTTTGCTCCTCGTGAACGAAACCTTTGGCTTCTTGCTTAAGTCACCGCAAGTTTTACAATCCTTTCATTCATCTTAATCATTAAAATATTTTTTTAATAATAATAATAATTACTATCATTATTATTACTATTATTATTATTATTATTATTATCATCAGAATCATCATACTTCAATACATAAATACAATATGATACAGACACCTATGTATAAGAGAACGGTTTTGTTCAGTGATTTAAATAATAACATTTGTTGTTTATTTATTATACTTTTTTAAATCTAAATATAAATATATATTAATAAATATATATTTTATTTAAGATTAAACAAACCACTTTTAAATAGAGTTGAGTTGGATTAATCATTTCCACCGATTAAAAATAAGACAACTTGCGTTGTTAATGTAGACGGTGTCAATGATTGTTGATTGGTCTGTTTAAAAAGACACCCGTAAAATAATAATTACAAATTTCGAATCTCATTCAGCTTTTTGCTGATGCTGATACAATTCTTTCAGTGTTTTAAGCTCGTCAATGAGCGTTTGGTTTCTGTTTTCTAATACAGCTACTCTGTTTTCCAGACACTTAATATATTCTTTTTTTTTTCTTCGGCATTCACGCGCCGCTTCTCTGTTAAATTTTTTTTATTATTATTATTTGATTCAATTTATCGACTTTGAGGACATTCTCAGACAGTGTCTCCATTTTTTAAAATTTTTATCAATTAATTAAAAAAAACAAATTAAGCATTTATTGAAAAAAGGACAACTATTGTAAATTTTTTGAGATATGAAATTAAAAGAAAATTACTTAGTTGTTATCAATCAGTTAAACGAAATTTTTAAATAAATTTTAGTCGAAAAAATTTGAAAATTCTAATTATAAAATTGACATGATTTTGTAAAATTTGAAAACTGACATTGAAAATTTTTAAAAAGTGGCGGGAACTGTCCGAGTAAGGTCTTCAGGGGGACCACTAGTGTGAAATTTCAAAAAAAAATTAATTTTTTTCTGCATTTTTTAAGTCCATATCTCAAATAGTTTTTTTGAGTTACCTGAAGAGCAGCTGCTCATCGGTTCTCGAAACTAAATTTTTAAAAATTGCTGCGGCTATAAGTCGAAGACAAATCATCGATCGATTCGATTCTTGTTGCAGCTTCTTTATGTAAAAAATGTAATTTTGCCAGACCAAAAATTACAAATTTTCGCGCGAAATTTGAAATTTTTTTTTTTAAAACCCCGCCATTTTGTTAAATTTAAATTTTTCTTTTCAATCGAAGGTCATGGTACAGAAAATAGCACAGCAATGGGACTTTTTTTTGAGCCTCAGGAGATTGCGAACTCGCTTCAATTTTTTTGTCCAAAAATTTAATCATATATTTATTATACATCCACAAATATGTCCTCAAAACATTAGAACATTCCACGCAGTAATTTTTTTTTTAAATTCCCAAAAATCTTTTTTTTTCAGGCGGTCACACTACTGGCCCCCCTTTAATAAATTAAATATTAATGAAATTATTTTTGTTTTTATTACTTACCTATTTTTCTGCAACCTCATTTCCCGTTTCCTGGCTGCATCTTCAACGACAACACCGTGGCCTGTATACTCTGTAACATTGCAGAAGGATGTACTTTTTGAAAATAATTAACTTAAATAATTATTTAATTGTCCGCTGCTTTTTACAGACAATTTATTTCTTTTTTTTTCCAAGGGTTTAAATAATTGAACATAAGAATAAAATATAGAAACAGAGAAAATGAATAAGAAAAGAATCAAAATAATAAAGAAGCTTAAGAAGAAAAAGGGACACACCTGGGACAAAAAATTGTGTATCCTGGCCCTGTGCATACTGCACTATTGTACCTCCTGCCGTTGTTGCATTGCTCATTGTCAGCGTATGAAGCCCTGGCACACCCTCCCCCTGGGTAGCTATTTGTATTGTTCCCGCCGGTATTACTGTAAAATATTTACTTTTTTATCTTTTACAGCAGCAACAACAACAAAAAATAATGCCCCCACATAAAATTATTTACGCATTTAAACGGAATATTTCACGTTTTTAATAATTTAATCAATCAATCGATAGAATAAATTTGATTCGCGGATTACCGTAGATGCCATACCAAGCAGAACAGAGGAAACGGCAGTATTACACAGGGACAGGACAACCTAGATTAATTAATTAACGGAGAGGAATTAGGTAGGATAAGCATTAATCATTTAATAAACAACAATTAAGTTTATGATTATAATTAATAAATCAATGAATGATAAATTAAATATATAAATAAATGAATAAATAGATTTATTGATAATTGAGTTTAAGAGTAAAGTATAAACCAACCTGTTTGGTATTGCAGTGAATGAGAAGACATGTCACTGTCCACGTTAGAGTCACACTCTAGGGAGGATTCAAGGGGAGGCAAAGGACCCGCTGTAACACCGAATCAACAGACTCGGATTATTTTTTTAAAATTTAAATCCTTCATCACCATCAACATCATCATCGTCATCATGATCTTGTTCTTCATACATATCAAGTTGTAATGAATTATAATTACACGGAATATCGGTAGCAGTATTCGCTATTGCGGTCAGTGTCCTCACGAATGTTTTAGTTTTTTATTTTATTTTTTGAATGGTAAGTTCGTGCAGTCAGATCATACACGTAAGACAAGCAGATGCAAGTGTACGCTTTTTAAAAAAAATTGTTTTTTGTTATTTGGAAGATTAACGGCAGGGTGGCCACAAAGAAATGATTTCAAAATTCCACATTTTCCGGTTTTACAGTAAAGTTTTTCACATTTTTCACTGATTCAGAAATTTTATTCGTAGCATTGATATTCAAAGTTTTTATTGTTTTCATTGTCAATAATTAAATCTGATGATTAAATCATGCGAGAAACCAAAAAAAAGTCAATAAAATAAATTAATATGGCGGACTTTAGATTATTAGATGTTTAATATATGTAAGTTAAAATATTTAATAAGAAATTTTATGATTAAAATAAATTAAAAATACACTAGTCACAAAAATTAAGGGATATTAAAAAAATTGTAAATTTTCAAGTGATTTTCCCCAGGTTGTAACTCGAAGGAAAATGGTCGTACAACAAAAACAAAAAAGACAAATTGTAGCTTAAAGTGTCTAGTTTTCTGATCTGGTCTTAAAATTTTTTTATTATGCACGATTTCGGAGTAATCAAAAATCAATCATAATTATCGAAAAAAATTTATTGAAGCCCGTGGACCGTTTTTAAGACGAGCAAAAATTTTGAAAATTTTTTATCGATGGTTTTCTTAGGATTACTCCGAAACCGTGCATAATAAAAAATTTAAAGACTAGATCAGAAAACTAGACACCTGAAGCTACAATTTGTCTTTTTTGTTTGTATTTTACGACCACTTTTCTTCGAGTTACAACTTGGGGAAAATCACTTAAAAATTTTTAAATTTTCAAATATCCTTCCATTTTTTGACTAGTGTATTAATGATAATTTTTTAACTTATGAACTGGATACTTTTTGAAATTCCCTGACATTTTCATATTTCCCGGTTTGTGGCCACCCGAACTCCTTAGTTTGCATTAGTATGAATTAAAAGTGTGCAGAGTGTCGAGTGTGTTAAGGGAAAAGCGGTTTTTAAAAATAAGAGAATGTGAAATATATTACAGAGGGGATTTAACAGTCGATAAAAGCTACTACTAAATATGATGATGCATGCTGTAGTGGTGCGATAATGGAGACGTTAAGCGTAAAATCATGCACAATATTATCTACACGGCTTGGTGTGGCATCGTCATTGTTCTTTTTTTTTTTATCGTTTCATTAAACCTCAAAGTCTTATTTTTAATTCCATTTATTTTATTTACACTGGTTATTATAAATTTACAAGGATTCTGGAAAAAAGGATTCTGTCGTATGACTGACATGCACTATTATGTTTAGATAGTTTTTAAAAATAATAAATTTACATTACGACGAATCGTGATTCACTGTTGCCGCAACAGTAAATACCTGTTACGTGTTAATCTCTCATTATATTTATTAATATAACCACACGTTATTATATTTACGTCGTTTAGTTAATTTCCAAGTGTAGAAAAAGTTAAGTAATTAAATAATTCATTGATAACGTAGATAATTTTTAAAAAAAGCGATAAGAAGTTTAGATGAGTTTTAGAAAATAATAATAGTAATAAAATAAAAATAATAATTACCGGCTATTTCACTGGCACTTAAATCGTTTAGGATTTTACGATACGAAGCTCTTCTTGTCAGCAAATCTCGTCGTTTTTTAGGTGACTCTTCATCTGAAAAACTGTCATCACTGGCTGTTTCGACAACCTGGAAAAATTATTTATTTTAATTATTCTTAGAATACACTAATTAAATTATTAATAATCTCATGATCTATAAAATTATTTATCACACAGAAAAAAAGGATTTCTCGGCGCTTAGTTATTTTAAAATATTAAAATAAATAACCTGTAATGTTTGTAAACTCCCTTGCGCTGATTGTATAACAGAATTCGGTTTACTAACGAGTATAACATTGCCTTTTGAAATAGCTACCGGTTGTATATTAGTAGCACTCTGGATCACAGATTGATGATTTGGTTGAATAACTGATTGTACCTGAAGCAAAATAATTTTAATTAATATTCAATCATTTATAATTAACTTTTATGTCAAAATCAAACTATCAATATTTGATATTTTAAATTTATAAAAAAAAAATTCAATTTTCATGATAGCAGCATCGAAACTCAAAATTTGTATCTCTACAGCACATCGAAACAAGTTAATGTCAGTCCAATGTCACGAACAAGTTTTAAATTTTTCATTATAGGAAAAGTTGGGACAAAATGCGACACTATCTTTAAGACAAAATAGTAAATTACACATCAAGGGAGCAAAATATAAAAGTTAGATGTTTGATAATGGTCTAGATTTATCTAACTGTGAATCGATTCTATAGAATTTAGTAGAACGCGATTCTGACCAAAAGTATGACATCGGTTGGATCAAAAATTTATTTTCATGATACCAGCATCGAAACTTGAAGTTTCAGTGTCTCTACATCCATTCAAAAGAAGTAAAAATTGTTTCGTTTCTTGGGAAGAAACAAATAATGTGTCTGCCCGCTGACTGAAGGCTTTCGCAATTTAAACATTAGTTTTATTTACGAAAATGACAGATCTGACTGTGATTAACTTTTATAAAAATCTGCTGATACTGAAACTTCGAGTTCCAATGCAGGTAATCATGAAAAGTCATAATCCTGAAGTTAGCAGACAATTAATATTTTTCGAATTTTTACCAACAATTCTTTAACAAGAAAAAAAGACAAAATAATTAGATGTCGGCTATCTTCAGTATCATGAAAATTCTAGTGTGTAACTCAGGATAGAAAACGATTTCAGTCTGCGAGTGATGTCAGCCTACCCTAGTCTGAAATCGTTTTGTTTCATCCCTTGTCACACAATATACTATTAATTTTCTTTGAATCATTTAGTGGAAATTAAAAAAAAAAGATATTATTTAAATAATAAAATTTTCGGTATCCAAGAACTTGATTGACATAAAAGTTAATGACAATAAATTTAAATTAAAAGTAATTGTAAACCAAAACCAGCATTCTGCATTGTTCTAAGTGCAAAAAAAAAGCGTAATAAGCAAAAATGTGCGGGAAAATATAACGGACATTGAAGTAAAAGACCCAGTACCAATCCGGGAACTAGTACCCGACCACTCATATATTTGTATATCTATATTTACTGAATATATTTATACAAATACATGGAGTGATCGGGTGCTAGTTCCCTGATCGGTACTAGGTCTTTTAGCTCGTTAAAAAAAAAAAGAACGTGGAGCATAGGTACACAGGATGTTTATTAGAAACAAATCCTGCCTGTACCTGAGTTGTCCCCGACGTGGGTAATGTCAGATGCACAATGCTGGTGGAGGCTACCAGATGATGTGTTTGCTGTTGAGATCTACTCAATGATTGTACCGAGGTAGCGATTGCTGGTGCCGAATCACCACTGTGTGAATCCGGCGACAATGGGTCAACGGCTGATCCGTTTTCTTCGACCATACTTTCCATATCCTGGGGACTAATAGCCCTAAAAAAATAAATTAATAATTTAAAAATATTCACCATTAACTTAACAAATTTAAAAATAAATTATAATTATTATTTAAAATATTAAATTCACTTGTATTATTTAAATAAACGATTTAAAATTTTCCCGCCATTCACATGGCACTGCAACAACTGCGTCATTTACATAAGCAGTTCTAAAAATAAAATTTAACACACACAATATAAAATGTTTTTAATTTTGTTCACCATCAATAATATAAATAGACAAATCCAAGTGGATAAACATCGCAACTGGACAATAACGAAGAGGTGGATGATACTTTTTTTTTATGAATACTCATATTTTTTAAAATAAATAAATACTATTTCCATCACAACATCAACACAATTCAAATGACCTCAATTTAAATTCAAATATGCACATTTATATTTATTTAAATTTAAAAAACTTATTGTTTCGTTGTTTATTTGTTTGTTTGTTGATGATTATTTATAAAAAACAAAAACAGAATCTCAGTACGGGCGCCATATTTTTCAATACAAGAGATTCTGGTTAACATCGACGGATTGTATAAAAATGCCTACGGTGATGATGTATACCCTTAAGAAACACACACACATAAGTGATTGAACAATAAAATAATCAATTATGTATCACTAAATATGTATTATATATTAAAATATGAATTGTGTGGCGTTTAAATTGAAAACTAAACGTACCATCCACCACCTCTTCGCTACGGTCCATGCCTCCTTGTTATTATTCTCCAGCTGGTGTATGTACTTACCAGTTACGTATTTCTCGTCACCAACTTTGCTGCAATACGAGTGGGCAAGCGGGCAGGTACGTAGCAGCCACGTCAAAACTCCAGTGGCTTCGTCACTGGTTGGAGAGACCGCGATCTCCAATACGCGCGTCACCATCAAAATGGCGCCTGCCCATTCCAATTGTAAGAGTGAGTAAGAGCAACTATATTCTATACTATATCTACATACATATATATATATACTTTTTTTTTTAAATGAACCTGATGATTGTATGAATAAGAGTGAGTAAGAAGTATCAGTGTAATAGAGAGGACATATATATATGTATATATATACTAAGTATGTAAAGAAGATAAAAAAAAATCTGTACATTCTTAAAAGAGATTAGCGTTTATCGTTTATGTATTTGTAATTTTAAAAAGAGACATCTATAGGGTTTACTTTTTTAAAATTCAAAAATAATTAAAATCAATAGAATTTGAATTTGAAATTTTGAAATAAATGATTTTATTTGAATTTGAATTATATTTAAAAATTAAAATATTTAAATGTGTTTAAATATAATGTATGTTGACGTCATCGGGTGACGTCATCGGTATATTTTATGTATTAAAAATATGTGTACTTATATTTATGCCAAATTTTTTATTTTACGGAAATTTTGTTCGTAAACGAAAAAATTTATGATTGTTATAAAATAACATATATGTATATAGATTTTTTTAAACATATATATTTGTTTATTGCTTTTACAAGATTTGTTTTAATCCAGAGATTATGAGCGATGACGTCATTTGTGATAGAGTGGAAGTAGAGAAAAAATGAGTCATGATGATATTTTACGTCGCGGACAAGGTCACAAGTGTTGACCCAAGACCTCATATTTTTTCTTTCATGTACATATTTTTTAAATTCTTTTTAAATATAAGGTAAACTTATGAGTATCGTTTATTTAAAATAAGTTTTCCTTTTGAATTTTCAGCAATGCGAGCGTTTTTGTAGATGAAGTTTCCACGCAGAATTGTCGATATCACGCAACCATTAAATATCTTTCCTTCGTAAGGACTTATCTGTAATTTTAATTAGTGTTAATTCTATGTTAAATTATTTTTTTTATTTACATATTTATATGATTACCTTATTCTTGTATAATATATCCGCTTTTTGTACCTACAAAATGAAAAAATAAAATAAAAAATGTATTTTAATTTTAAATTACTAGCAAATTACCATCAACTGGGACTCAGGATCCCATACAACAAAATCAGCATCCATTCCTGGATAAATTCGTCCTTTTATTTTGTCTAGCCCACATAATTTTGCTGGATTTGTTGAAACGTAATGTGCTATTTTGCAAATATTTATTTTCCTTCGCTGCGCTTCTGTCCAAATTATAGGCAGTCCTAGATAATTAAGTAATTATCAATACAAGTTCAATAAATTTATTATTTTTAATTTATTTTTACCAAATTGCAAAGAAGAAATTCCACCCCAAGCATCAATAAAATTATTACTCTTAAGATCTTGAGTACATGGTGAATGATCTGAAACTATCATATCCAATACTCCATTTTCCAAAGCTTTCCATAACTTTTCCTATTAAATATTAAAATGCATAAATATTTTAATCAACTCCATTTAATAAAAATTAAAAATCTTAAAGCTGATCAAAATTTTCTCGATTCAAATCAAGTAATTTGAAAAGTTAAGAATAATTCAAAAATATTTTTTTCTCTCAGTATAATTTAAATATTAATAAATAAAAATCACCCGATTTTCCTTCGAGCGAATTGGCGGGCAGCATTTAAATCTAGTATCACAATTAGGAATTTCATCATCAGTAATTGTTAAATAATGATAACACGTTTCTGCAGTTAGCGGCACATTATTTTTCTTAGCTTCTGATACAATATCAAGAGCTTCACTTGCTGACAAGTGGACAATATGACAACGTACGCTAAAAATATCAATGGCAATAATGTTAATTACTTGTAATTTTAATTGAAAGAGAAAATTTTTTTCAAATTCCAAAACTCACTTGTATTTTTTACACAGCAAAGAAACAGCTTCAATAGCACGTACTTCCATACTAGATGGACGCGAATGAAGAAAAGTTTTGTATAATGTTGGATCCATTCCCTCTACTGATACTTTATCTTCTAATTCTGCATGAAACTAACCAGCAATTTTTAATAATAATATGTTACATTTTTTGTATGTAATATAAAAATTATTTTTAGTTACCGCAAGAACACTTGGAGTTGTTTGCAATTCTTTAAGAGCTTCTTCAACTTCCGGTAAAGTAACAAATTTAAATTCTTCTGTTCCGCTTGGTATTAAAAAACATTTGAAACCAACTACGCCAGCTTCAACCATTTTCTTCAATTCATTCTACAAAATAATTGAATTAAATAATAAAAATAAATTTCAATTAATTAATGATAATTAACTTACAGTATTTCCAGGAACGACTCCGCCCCAAAAACCGACATCAACAAATACATTTCCTTCAGCGGATTTTATTTTAATTTTCAAATTATCGACGGTCGTGGTCGGTGGTATAGAATTGCTGGATAAATATTTTAATTATTTATATGAAAATATGTGTATTTTTTATTGAAAATTTTAATATTTCTTACAGAGGCATATCAATAATTGTAGTGACTCCACCAGCAGCGGCGGCTTTTGTTGCGGTTTTAAATTCTTCCCATTGTGTACGTCCAGGATCATCGATATGAACGTGAGAATCCACGAGCCCGGGCATTAAAACATTTGATCCAAAATCTTCAATTATTATTCCAGAATATTTCTGGAATAAGTATTTAATTTAAATATTAAATACTTATTAATTATAGAAGATTGCGTGACAAGGGATGAAACAAAACGATTTCAGAGCTGGGTGTTGGCTATCACGGTTTGAAATCGTGTTTCATCCTGACACACACTAAACTTTTCATAATTATTTGCATGGGAACTCAAAGTTTCATTGTCAGCCAGTCAGAATCAAGTCAATTTTCGACCAATGGTATCATCAACTATTAGCGTAAGCGTAAATTGTAATTAGCAATTTATAATTAAGCAGAAACTATGAATCTTAGATTCCTATGTGGGTTCTCACATGGCATTTCCAGATAGATTCCCATATGGTTTCCTATAGGAACCCAGCATAGATTCATATACTTGTATCAATAGACGATAGACACAGAAATCCAGATACTCCGGATTCTATACCCTATCAAAAAAATTCATATGGGAATCAAGACTAGATTCCTATGTGGGTTCTCACATGACGTTTTCCGATGCATTCCCATTTGGTTTCCTATAGAAATCCAGATAATTATATAGAAACTCAGATTCTTCTATGAATTCCCCACAAAGAAATCCATACATTCAAGTTTTTATTCGGGAATCCAGGTACCCACAGTTTCCTATGTGAAGTTCCTACATAGGAATCCCGGTACCCAGTTTTCTATGTGAATTTTCTACATGAGAATCCACGTACCCACAGTTCCCTATGTAAATTTTCCATATGAAAGTCCAGAAACCCCTGGTTTCCGACATATATTTTTATATAAATCCATACACTCCTAATTCCAATTGATTCTTACATAAATCCATACTTTTCTATGTGGATTCCCATGGGTTCTGATGCAATCCTACATGGGTTTTTTTTATAGGAATACTATTTTTTACCAGACCTGCACTTGAAAGTTTAAATTTCTGCCTCTGTTTGTGGTAAGAGTAGCGAATGCGCTAATTTTTTCACCATACCTCCACCGGAAGTTTAAATTCCTGCCAGAAAATTACCCACGGGTTGGAATGTTCTACGTTCCTCCTTTAGAGGGTTATATATTAATTCTTCCCACGGGATAAAACAAATTTATTTCTGCCTGCTGCCTAAAGGCATTTCAATTTACGCATTTCCCATTTGTCTTTGACATTGGACTGAAATTAGCTCAGTAGAGACTGAAACTTCAAGTTCCGATGCTGGTATTATTAAAAAATTAATAAAAACTCACATTCTTAATATGTTTAATTTTTTCATTAATATCACCACAAATTACTTCATGAATTTTTTCATTTAAAACAACGACAATTGCTGGTGAAACTTGATCATCAAGAACAGTACGCTGTGATATAAAAGCTTTAATCTCCGAAGACATAATTAACAAAGTTACTCGTCTATTTGTGCTTAATTATTTAATTTATAATTTATAATTAACTTGTATCGAAGTTTTGGTTACGTTATTACTCTACTTAACTGAGATTTTGATAATTTAATAATAAATTTAAACCTCCGTTATTCTAAACGATATCTTCTTTTTTTATGAAAGTTCAAAGTTAAAGATAAAAATTAATTCTACGTCATTAAAAAAATATTTAAAATACGTAATGAGTAATAAATTATAATAAATTATTATTTTATAGATCGTATCCAGGAAATTTGGCTGACGATGGAACAGTGAGATCAATTAAGTAGTAAATAATTCCAGCGAGACCTAAAAAAAATAATTTATTATGAATAATAATGAATTTATTAAATTTATAAATTAATCTTTACCTTCAAATAACGAGTACGGACGATCGGGAATACGAGCTTGATGTTTTTCGTAATCGAAACACCACTCAGCAAACTTACAAGCACGATAAAGATGTTTCAATTCCTATCGAACGTTACGTAATGAAAATAAAATAAATTTAAAAATTGAATAAACTGAAGATAAAAATAAAAAACAAGTCAGTTATCATAATTTATTTAAAAATCACCTTCGTCTTTTGATAAAGACATAAAAATGTGTAAGCATTTCCTGACACACCGTGGCAAACTCCGCTGCCTTTTTTCAATAATCCCCGGCACCAAACAACTTCGCCGCAATCTTTAGCTATTTCTAGATAATCTTGACGACCAAAAATCTAAAAATAAATTGAATATGTAGGAAAAAGAGGGTATAATTAAAAAAATGAATTAAATAACAATGATTTAATGAACCTCATGAGCTACAGCAAAGAGCATCGTCATGGACGGAGCTCCATGACACCAGTGAACGAGTTTGTCTGAACTGCCACCAACAGACGAGGGAAAATTTCCAGTAGGATATTTTAATGAGACTAAATAATCAATTGAAGGTTCAATGTCATTTTTTAATTGTTCTTGTGTTAAATATTGTCGTGCCTAAAAATTACATTAAATATTTTTATTGATATTTATATAGGGTAGAAGTAGCATTTGTGGCCACTGCTACATTTTTGGACATTAAATACTTTATTTTGATTAAGGGGGGAAAAGGGTCTGAGATGAAAAAAATCTATCGGTTGACCCTGCGGGCCAGCCCTGAAACTTTCCGCTGCTTCTTGAGTTCAAAAACATTGTTATGATAGATTTTCCAGCTTTTCGAGCTTTTATCGAGAAGTCTTCTATAATAATGGACATAATAGACATATTTTTTTAAGTGATTTGTCTCTCCCCACTACCACTGGCTTATTTTTCACTATTTTTTAATGAAAATTTAGCAGAATATTATTGAAATGATGCTTAATAATGTCACAAATTTTAAGAATATTAATAAAGAAGGTACTCTGAAAAAAAAATCACAAATATGCTCTGTTTTTTTTTTGTATTTCAGACCAACTTCCCCTCTTAATAACTCTGGTCAAAACAACTCGAGTGATATATTCTACCCTATTATTAAATAAATAAATATTATTTCTTGAAGCTCACTTGTAAAAGTATGTAAAGAATTCCTGCAAGACCATGGGCACCACCAAGATACTCCGAGTCATGCCAAATGTACATTAAAGGCGTGCTGTATTTGCGCGACTTAGCGTAAGCTTTGCCAGTTGTCAGCATGCAATAAATAATTTTCTTTATTACGTCATCGTCAATTGAATTGGGAATGTGTTTGTTGACAAAGAGAAGCGCGTAGAGATAACCAGCACGTCCGTACAATAATTCGTCGTATGAACTTTTCGTTGCATTATTAAACAGCGCTAGCAATCTAAAGTCATTACATAAAATATTGCATCTATTAATTATAGAACTGCCAAAATTAGATAATAATTGTAGATTATAATAAAATATTAACTTTGTAATCATGGATTCAGACTGCGCTTCATCATTTAGTGACTTAAAAATAACAGCACCGAGTGCTAATCTTCCAGCTTCGCCAATTAAAAATGTTATGTCCCGTTTGCTTCTAGAGCTGTCTTGTCTGTCGATTAATTCTAAAGCTCTCTGTTGAATAATTTATTTATAAATATGTTATTGAGTAATCAATTATCGATTATGTATGGTTTATTTTAATAGACTGGGTTAATTACTTTTATGTAAGTCTCCTCACTAAATCTTGTACCGTAAAAATAATACAAATATGCAATTCCAGTGTTTCCGGTATAAATTGAAGAGTCATCTTGATTAATCCATTGTTTTTTATTGTTATTCAACTGATTTAACATTATAATTATTTTTTCTTTTAATGTTTCTTTAAACTCATCATGAATCTGTAAAATTTATTTCAGTTATTTATTATTTAATTAAACATTTCATACTGTAAAAAATTAACGGAGTAAGTTTGAAGTAAATGCGGAGCGGATGACTGTTTATTTATTTGACTCTGAAATCAGCTGAAAAAACAAACTCCTTATTTACTCCGTATGCGGATTGATTTTTTTAAACTCTGGAACTCTGAGTGATGGAATGAGTTCGGAGTTAAATAAAATTCAGATCACTTCGAATTCACTCTCAATTCTACAGTGTAAGTCTATTATATACTAATTTTGACAGGCACAATTTAAATTTTGATAGAGTAATAATTAAAAAAATTTTCATACATCATTTTTATTAATATCAATAATATTGTCTGCAGTCGTTGGTGAATAATCTTCAAATTCATTCTTGAAATGTCGACCATCGTCACGAAAAAATCGAGAACTCATTTTTTAAAAATCAAAACCTGCAATTAAATTTATAAAGAATAAAATAAATTTAAAATTTGTGTTAACAATAATTATCGAAGTAATCAATTACTGTAATAAATTTTAAAGTACCAGGACCATATTCATCTATTTTAATAAAATTCATTATTTATAATTTATATTTTTATAGATTCTGTGATATCTAAACAGATTATTTTTACTTAAATGTCAGAGAACGATTTTATTTTTCCCTATTGGAAGTTTTCCCCACTAAAAATCTACCAAGGATTATAAATTTTCCAAAAGTCGTTTTTTTATATAAATAAGACATTCAGGTACTGGTCCTATCATAAGAAATTTGTCTTCTTGTTTCTGTCCTAAAAAAGCCATGCCACCCATAGCACACTTGCCTTTGTGACATCTATAAGATATCAGTTTTTAGGCTACTTTTTGACTTGTCAATAAGACATCAATATGTTGACAAGACGATCAGAAATTTATGTCACCGAAAAAATACCTACTTAAAAGACTTAACACAAGTGACGACAAAAAGTAAATTACAAATAGTGGTAAAATGAGTCATTTAAACTACTTTAATGGACATAAGACAGGAAAAACAACACAAGTCTCTGTCTTCGGAACCAACATTTGCATGTCGTATTCATACCAAAAAAGATGACTGAAAAAAATTTGTCTTGTCCTTTTAAAAGACATCTTAAAGTTGACTCTGTGCTACTTGGGCAATTAAAAAATCTTTTACATGATGATTGATTTGACAATTATTTGTACTCTACTTTTCATCACTTGTGTCAAGTTTTTTACGCAGATATTTTTTCAGTGACATAAATTAACAGCGTAATATTTTTCTATAAATAAATGTCCAGTATGCCATTGTTCAGATTCTTAATTTAAAATTAGCAGCTTATTTTTACATTAACATAAAATATATCAATTACATATTTATATCAAATTTTAAAATAAAAATTTTTTGCGCCGATAATAAAATAATTTTTTAAAGGTTAGTTATTGTTGCCATTGTTTGTTTTTTATAATACTTACATAAAATAAAATTAATTACTTAATTTTTATAAATATTTCTATAGATTAAATATATAAATACCTTTTGATATAAATTTTCGCAAAGTTTATCATTAATTTATTATCAAAAATCTTTTTTTATTTTGAGCGACAGTCGGACCGGTTTGAAAAACTGTAAGTCTGAATAATAACAATAATTGTTACTTTTATATATATTTATATACATATATATATAGATATATTATACATAGAAATACCTATACTTACATACAATTAATTCGGTTAATTAAATATTTTTAAAAATATGATACTTTAATTTTGACTGTCATAAAAAAAATAATTTGAATTTTTAAATTGATTTTTGTAAATAGACTTGAACTTTATCGTTGGTATAGAGTTTTTTAAACCATTACATCATCGAATATAAGTTCAATTGTTATAGAAGTACAGTATTGTTTATAATAATAGATAATGAGTGGATATAAAATCCCGAAATGGGACGAACCTGTAACAGTAATAAAAAAAGAACCGGAGAAAAAAGTTGTTGAAAAAGTTGTGAAAAAAGAAATCGTAAATGAAAAAAAAGAAGAGAGAGTTTGGGATGGAGAATGGATGGTAATTATTTTTATAACCTTTAAAAATATATTACTATATTTATTTGAATATTATAAACTGATATAAATTCATTTTTATATGATTATTAAACTTTTAATATTCAGTTGTTTAATTACTGCTGTATGTACTTGATAAAAAATATAAATATTTAATTTCAAAATTTTTTAAAAATTTCATGTTCATAATTCGGAGTATCATTAAATTTAAATGAATAAACAAATAATTGTATTTTCGCGGTTTTTTACAAATGAAAATACATAAATTTAAATTTAAATTTTCGAATAATATCAATTACAATCAGTTTAATTACACGATACTGAAAGTAGCAGACATCAGACAATTTTTGAAATTTTATAAACAACACGAGTGTGAATGTAGCAGACATCAGACAAATTTAAAATTATAATTAATTTAAAAAATAATATTTATAAAAAATGCACTTATTAATTTAAAAGTTTTTCAAATGCGCATTTTTTAAAAATTTTATTTTATTAATTATTTACTCTATTTATTAACAATTGAAATTATAAGGTGAATATATTTTAAAAATTTTAAATTTGGTTGGAGCCAGTCGGTCTCCGGACATAAGTCTGGACTTTCATCCAGAGTACAACGAAATATAAAAATTAAATATCACGTCGCCTCAGGATACTCTGGTGAACACTATCGTGGTCTGAGTCATGCATCGTCAAGAGTTTTGTCTTCGGACCGCTATCAAGTTCGCAGAATTTTCTTATCTGCTTGAGGTACTCCGTTGGATAAAATTTATCCAACGGAATGACTGAATATTTAATTTAAATGGAATAATATAAAATAGACGGGAACGTCACAGTCATTATTTTCTTGACATAAATAACTTATTTTATAACTCTATTTATCATATCTTTTTTTTTCTTTAATTTATAGTTGAAACCCTGTCATATGTATGAAGAAGAATATAAAGATTGTAAATCAATAAGAGGTAGATTTCATCAATATTTTGTTTATGGCGAGGAATTAGATTGCACTCAGTGGAAAACAGATTATTATAATTGTCAAAAGTGGAAAAATAAGCAAGACGAAGTTGCTTATGTACGTATCAAATATTGATATTGAAGTTGGCTGACGTCTAATAATTTTTGGATTTTTTTAATGATAAATTATAAAAAAAAATTATTTGAAAAAATTGCACAAATAGTTTTTTAAATTTTCTACATGTGCGTATTTTTAGTTTTTATTTTTTTGTAATGGATTTGGTGAAAAAAAAAATACAAAAATTTTTAATTGTCGGTTAACTTCATTGAATATTTTGTAAAATTAATTTAAAATTTAAAAATACAGTACCGATAATAATTAATTTAATTTAACAATTTATTTAATAGAATGATTTAGTGGAAAGCGTAAAGAAACGTAGATTAGAACGTTTGAAAAGTCATGTAGCCAACGACACGTGGACGAGACGTACAAACCCACCAGAAGATTGGGCTGAACCATTACCTGAATGGATGGTTAAAAAAAACGAAGGCACATTTCTTGCTGCGAAGCAAAAAAGTATCGATGCAAAAGGTTACGATCATGGATATGATCAGTATGTACCATCGTGTACGATACTCTAGTTGTTAAATAATAATGTAATTATGTAGACTTAACAATATTTTCTAATTAATACAAATTGTTTTAATTAAATGTGAGTTTTTATTTAACGAGTGTGAATGTAACAGACATCAGACAAATTTAAAATTATAAATAATTAATTGATGTCTGCTACATTTACACTCATTTTATTTATTTATCGATACCACGAAAATAATTTTATTTAAAATGTTTTCATTTATAAAAATTAACTGATAAAAATATTTATCAAATATATATATGAATGTATATATACTTTTTCAGATATCACAGTTTAAATTGTATATTTTTTGTAACTTGTCAAGATTTAATGACAAATGATTTTATTTTTTTAGCACAAGCTTTTATACTTTTGTGTTTTTTTACTTTCTTTGAAGTTTTTTCCATCGAAATCGATGGAGATTCTAGGCTGTCTAAACCTTCTAACGAAGGAAGCTTTTTAATTAAATCATTCTGGCTGTCATCAGATGACAGGGTTGTAGGCGGAGCCGGTTTGGGGCTTAAACTTTTCTTCGTCCAAGAAAGTAATTTTGATTTAGTCTTAGTAACTCCTGTAGATGATTCTTTCGAAGTCGTGGGAGTAATTTCGGAATTTAATGACAAAGTTGAAGTACTTGGAACATCTGGTAGATTTATTTTGACGTCTTCACACTTCGTATCCACTGAATCACTGAAAGAAATTAAATACAGTTAATTAATTAATTAATAACTTATGTTAATAGATAATTAATTAGTCAAGTACTTTTTAAGAGTATCATTAGCTACTGTTCTAACAGAATCTTTTAGTCTTCCCCAGAAGTCATACAGTTTAGATCTGTTGTAATCAAGGAGCAAAGTATATTTCAATTGAGGAGGTAATTCACATTGTTGGTATAAACATGGTATTATTTTTCGATGATTTTGTTCTGTTAAATAATTTAAAATAAAATTATTAATTTATTATTTATTAATTTAATAAGAAATTTAAATTTCTTACCTATACCAATAGCTTGAGCATAATTCAAAAAAAATTCATTGGCAGTACTTTTTATAAAATTGGGAGATAGTACAACAATTAATCTATTACATCGTTCAGATATTAATTTCATTATTGCTGTATGTTCAAATGTTATTCCACTTATCAAATCTCTGTCTTTGATACAAAGCTGTAATTAAAATATGTAATATAATTGTTTAAATGATCATGTGGTAGGGTAGAGTGAGACTATTCGAGCCACTCGCGCTCTTTTACTCAGCTCTCCCTATTTTTATGCATCGGAACCCATGGGAATCCACATAGAATAGTATGGATTTATGTAAGAATCAATTGGAGTTAGGAGTGTATGGATTTATGTAAAAATATATGTAGGAAACCATGGGTTTCTGGACTTTCATATGGAAAATTTACATAGGTAACTGTGGGTACGTGGATTCCCATGTAGAAAATTCACATAGAAAACTGGGTACAAGGATTCCTATGTAGGAACTTCACATAGGAAACTGTGGGTACCTGGATTCCCATATAAAAACTTGAATATATGGATTTCTTTGTGGGGAATTCATAGAAGAATTTGAGTTTCTATATAATTATCTGGATTCCTATAGGAAACCATATGGGAATCCATCGGAAAACGCCATATAAGAACCCACATAGAAATCTAAGCTGGATTCCCATACGGATATTTTTTAATGAGATATATGACTGAGATATTTCACCTGATATATTTTGACTAAGATGTTTTTGGCTGAGATGGGTAGAAAAGTCACTTTTTACTCAAAAAAAAAAATAAATTAATTAAAATTACCTTCAGATTATGTTTTTGTTCTAAATATTCAATAATTTGTTCAACAAAATTAGTATCCTCATCAGCAAAAAGTAAAAATGCATCGTAACGTTGCATTGATAAACCAGCTTTAACTCTATAAAGATCATCGACAGTCAACATTTTGCTGTCAATATTATTATCAGTAATTTCAGCAGACGTTTTATTTCTCTCCATACGGTCATAATATTTCTGAGCATCTTTAACTGTTAAAAAAAATATTATTATTCTAATCATATTGAAAGAAATTCGTTGATAAATTTTGCTTGACATTCCAGGGACAGAAATATTTGAATTACCAAATACTGGCTGAGTATCATCAACAACATCCCAACGTTCTATTTTTTCTAATACAATTTGTAAATCTTTTATGACAGTTTTTGGATTTTTTTTAGTCACAACATCTAGAATAAATGATATTGGATCTGGATTAGAAGCTATCGCTGGTATTAATTCACCACTAAATGAAAATAAATCAGCAATTCCTCGCCAATCTCTGAAAAAGTAAGACAAATATTGATTACAAAATCAAAATTTATCAATTTTATTTATTAAAAATATATATAAATATAATTAACTAACCTTGGATATCCATCATCAGTAGGAATACATTTAATAGGATTTAATAGTGTTGATAATAAAAATTTTGATTCTGAAGACAATGCAACAAGTGGTACTGCTGACACATCTGCCATTTTCTAAATAAATAAACTAATAATAGTACAAATAATAACTAAATAAAAATATAACAATACTGTAATTAAAAATTCCAACAAGTGTCATGACGTCATTGCCACTAAAACTAAATATTTAAAGGTTATAAACGGGGATTTAAATTTGCGCGGTTTTAAATTGAATTTAAATTTACCGCCATCTGTGCGGCTCGCAGATAAAATAAAAAATGATGTGTTTTTAAAAATCTAACCTCGAATAACCGTTAAAAATGGTTTATAATGCAACAGTAATTATTGTAAATTGATATTGATAATTATAAATAGTAATTAATTCAAAAATGGATAAAATTTTATCACAACGTGACAGATATATTTCGTCGATACCTCATAGTGAACAGATGAAAGAAAAATTTCGTAATTTTATTGGACAATTAGATAAAATAAATCGTCATAACATTGAACAGCTTACACGTAAGTTTAATTAATAATTAATTTAAAGTTAATTATTATAAGTGTGAATGTAATTCACAATTGGCAAGTTTTTAAATTTTTGAATAAGTAAATAAAATATGCATGATCATGAGTGAATGTAACAGACACAAGACAATTTTTTTATCACACAGAAAATTTTAAAAAATGCATGTACGAATTTTTGAATTGTCTAAATGTGCATTTTTTTATTTTTATTTTCAAAACATTCAAAAATTATTAGATTATTTATTTAAATGATTAGAAAAACGCGCATTTTTTTCATTTTGATTATTGAAAATTTTTCTATTTATTTATTTAAAATTTATAACTAGTCTTATGTCTGCTACATTCACACTCATTAATTATTAATAAAATGATTAATAAATTTATTTTTGTATTAATGTTGATAGAGGAGAGTAAAAAAATTGAAAGACTGAAAGAAACAATATCAGAAATAGAAGACCAGTTATTAGTCGAAGAAAAAAAGAAAAATTATTTGAACAACGAATTAGAAAACCAGGCAGAATTATTGGTAAATATAATTATTTATTAATATCCTGGTATTGTTTTAATCAGTAAATGTTAATTATTTATTGTAGGAAGAATTACCAAATGAGAAATCGCGTCTAATAATAGAAAAAATGGAATTGGAGTCTAGAAAAAATCAATTGAAGGCTACAAAACCAAGTAATACGGATCGAAAACTTTTAGAACACGGAAGGTAATGTATAATTATTATTTCATTAAGCAATTGCGTGTGTTTATTAACTATTTGTATATTTTAGAAAAAAATTGGAGTATTACCGAATACTGACTGGTATCAGATGGGACTATCCAATGTTGAAAACTTGTACTAAAGGATGTATCCTTTTTTATAAATAATTAAACTAATCAATAATACTGAAATTAGCCAACGTTTAATAATTTTCGGATTTTTTTTTAAATTCATAAATTAAAAAAAAAATATTTGAAAAAATTGCACCAGTAGTTTTTTTAATTTTCTACATGCGCGTATTATTTTTTTAAATTTAATTGCATTATTGAAAAAAAATCCGAAAATTTTTAATTATCTGCTAATTTATGAGTGTGAATGTAGCAGAAATGATAAATTTCACAAAATTTCAATTAACAAAAAAATGAAATAATGAAATTTAAAAAAAAAGCGCGTAATTTTCAAATATTTAAATCCGAATTTCAAAATTTTTATTTTTTACATTTATTTATTTATTCGAAAATTTAAAAAAATTCTCACTTGCCAGTTACATTCACACTCATGCTAATTTCAGGATCATAATAATAATTATACTTTTATATATTACATATTTTTTCTTAATGGGAGATATAGATGTAACAAACCGTCATGACTATACACAGGAATTTTGTTTTAATGAAGACGACGAAAGAACAGAAGAAAAAATTTGGGAAGAAATTGGAAAATGTGTTGAAATTTCCGAAGAAAAAGAAAATTCTGCACCTAATAAATAATAGTTAATTATTTAGATTAAGTTTTTTTTTATAATTGTATAAATAATGAATTCAATTACAAAATAATTATCAACTATTTTTAGAACCACGTGTAATATATATAGTATTATATTATTTAAAAAATATTTTAATATATTTGTAAGATAATTTTAATATTTTTTATTAATATTAATTAATTAAAACTAAATTACAAAAAAAAGAAAATATTTAAAAAATTGCGCTTATATATATTTTTAGTTCCACTTTTTTTTTTAATTGATTTGTTAAAGAAAAACCGATAATTGTTAATTGTCTGCTAACCAGGATTATAAAATTTGTTAATTTAAATTTAAAAATTCGCGCGTTTTTTTTCGACTTACTCTCGTGGTTAAAAACTCGAACTAGAGAATTTCCGAGTAGAGCCGCAATCTCCATCTTTTATAAACGTAAATATTTATATTTGAAAATTTTTTCTAACCTCAACTGTCAACAATAATAAATAATGCAACACTTGTTATCAATTATAATATTAATCAATTAGTACAATAATAAATAATAATTAACAAAAAAATGGATAAAATATTGGCACAGCGCGAAAAATATTTATCTTCAGTACCAGAGAAAAAAGATACGAAAGAAAAATTTCGTAATTTCAAATCGCAGTTAGATGAAATTAATTATAAAAATTATGACCAATTAGCTGGCAAGTATTTTTTGAATTAAATAATAATAATTTGAACTAATGATTAATTTTATTTTCAAAAATTGATAGATCAGAATAAAATAATCGAGGATTTGAATGACAAAAATAAATGGAACAAAGAGAAACTGTCTGTTGAAGAACAAAAATTAAGCTGTCTGCTAAATGATTTTGAAAATTCGATTGACCCAATGGTAAAAAATTATTTTTACACTTAGTTATTTATTGGTCATTAATTTAAATTCATTTTTTTTTTTTTATATTGCAGGAAGAATTAGGAAATGAATTGAAAATTTTAGTATTTGAAAACTTGAAGGATGAATTTAAAAAAAATGAAATGAAATCTATAAAACCTAGTCCTAGAGATAAGCAAATTTTAGAGTGCAGAAGGTAATTCCATTGAATATACATTTTTCTTCAGTACAAATATTATTTATGAGTTTGAAATTCAATGGATAATTTTTTTGTTTAGAAAAAAACTGAAATATTACAAAGACTTGACTGGCATCGCGTGGAATTATCAGACTATAAAGAACTGTACTGCTGGATGTATCCTTTTTTACGTAAATTTTTGAATTCAAATTTATCTAGGTGCCATTGGTCCATTTATTACTTATTTACCGTTTTTTGTTTTAATAACAAAAATTAATTATTCCTTAATCGGATATTTAGTCGTTTCAAATGGCCGCGATTACATACAATCGTTTTGTCTGGACAAAAATGACAAAAAAACCGAAATCAAACTTTGGAAAGAAATTTCAAAGTGTGCTGGTAGTAATGCGGAGATAAGAAATTATGATTAAATAAATAAATTTATTAGCTATGAAAAAAAAAAAAATAATTTATAAGTGTACAAATGCATTATTTATAAATTTATAAAATTAATTATCTCAATTTTTGATGTTGACATTAAATAAATTTATCGGATTCTCCGGATATTTCTCATAAATGTCAGTAAATAATAAGCAATTGACCATGTTAGAACACAAATTATTCCAATGACCGCAACTGTTGATAATACGCAAAATAATATTGAACATAATACTGTTGCTCCAACTGAAAGTACTGCAACTGTAATAAATTACAAATCAAATTACTGTCAATTGTTTATATATTTATGCACGGTAAAAAATTTTGGTGTAAAGATGACTGCGAAAACTTTACACGGCTGTGGTGTGAAAACGGTGTAAAAAATCTTCGGTGTAAATTATCCATCCGTGTAATTTTAACACGGTGTAATATACTTTTTTACACCATTCCGTGCTACTCATAATTTTGATTAATGAGCAACGAATGATCATTGAAAATTTTTAACCACTTAATCAATAACTATATTAATTTTAATTAGATATTAAATAGTATTTAGAACATTTAATTAATCATTTACACGCTCAACGGTGTAAAAATTTTTAATTCACGCCGCCTAAATTTAAAAGTATATTTGGTGTAACCACGAAATAAATCTTGTTCCTAAAAAGCTATAACTTTTCCAAAAATGGACTAATTCAGACGTTTTTTCTGTTTCAAAATTTTTGTACTTTCCAAAAGATATTAAAATCTATGAAATTTTTCATTTTTTTTAAAAAAAATCGCATTTTTCTCGAAAACTAATCGAGATATCGAAAAATTTTATTCTTAAAAAAAGTTTTAATTCGTTGAGTTCTACAAAAATTTTGCAGTAATGACGGTATGAAAATGACGGCGTAATTATCACACCGTCATTTAAACTAAAGTAAAAGTCTTAGTACTCGATCAGGGAACTAGTGACCGATCACTTCATGTATTTGTATATTTATATTTAGTAAAAGTAGATATAAAAATACATGAGTGATTGGGTACTAGTTCCCTGATCAGGTTCTAGGTCTCTTTACAGAGTCCAAAAATTTTCAGTGCGTGTTGAATAAACGTACCTTGGACAATAATGAAACCAGTAAATGCAAATGCGATATTAATAATTGTAAATGATACAAACAAAAAAATAGGTATTGTAAATGAAGCCAATATTAAGAGACAAATAGCTGATAAGACTGGATGAGACATCAAATATTTTATAACTTGATCAAAAAATTCATAAGCTTTTGCATCAATCATAAATTCATTGACATTTTTCTTCATTTTCGCACCTGTAATTAGTTAATAATTTATATTATTTTATTGGTTAATTATTCTAATAATTCATACGAATTTTTTACTTACATTTAATGGCAATTGATTTAACGTAATTATTAAATCCATCATGATCACGATCTACAGATTCCATAGTATTTCTCTATAATTTATTTATTAACAATTAATAATATTATATTTTTTTAATAATACTTGTATAAAATTTATAAAGCTATAATAATATTTTTATTTTTAAATTACTTACAAGATTTGTCATTGCAATAATAAATAATTCACTAGGTTACTTAGACCTAAATGTCAGAAATGTCAAAAGCAAATATCAGTGTTAATTTATTTTTATTTTTATCGTTAATAATTTATTGCCACAGAAATTTTATTAATCCTTCATAAATGTTTTGATGAATATTTAATGTCTTGAATACGCGCAAAAATTGTACATGCGCAACATGTTGGCGCATATAAGAAACTCTAGTTTGTCAACGCGGTCAAACTTTTTTTTAATTTCACTTTTGAAAGGCAAATTAATTATTTATTTTTTTTTTAACAGAAATTTTATTTACTAATTTTGAATTTATCGTTTTCGCGCTATTTTAGTTTTCAAGTAACGATAAATTAATCAATATGTCAGATTTTTAATTTGAATCTGATTAAAGAATTTCTATCGGATACTTGAAATCCCGAGCAATTCTAATTGAAAATTTGTTTCCGGTTTAATCTGATAGATATCTGACGTTTACTACTTTTAAAGTCATTTAATTGGAGTTTTAAATCAAAGATATATTTTATTATTAATTGTTTATAAAAATTTGAATTTAAAATTTATAAGTTACATCATAATTGTGACTGTAGCAGATACCAGACAAATTTTCAATTAAACCAACTAACGAATCAATAAAAAAGATAAAAATAAAAAAAAATTCACACCGATTTTTAAATTTCATAAATGCGCATTTTTTTTATTTCTTTTCCATTGACATTTTAAATATTTACGATTGCAATTTGTTTTATGACACAATTTTAAAATACAACAGTAATAAATATTTAAATCCCACACTTTTTCAAAAAAATTACCTCTAACATTTTGCAAACTGAAAAAAAAACATTTATAATTTTAAATAAAAAAAAAACCCCCGCCACTAGATGTCGTAAGAAAATGTAGTTCTAACCTGTCCAAGTACAAAAATCGTGGATCGTTTCGTAACAAATCCTAGTGTTGAAACAAAAAACGAAAACAAAGTTAAATAAATAAATAATTGTCATAAAAAAAAATGGCAAACTTGGTACGTCTCAGTACAAACCAACTGCTGCGAAGCGGTTTGTTGAAATCATTAGTAAAAACTCGTCAGTTAACAAAGCCAGTATCAATACCACAATTAGCAGCAATACCATCACTGCGTTTTATCAACACTTCATCAAAGCCACCGCAAGCTCAATCAGACACCAGCTCTCCTGTAACACAAACATCTCATGAAGTAACAGAAACCAAACACTGGATAAGTTGGGGCTTTCATGAAGAAGAAGAATGGCTGGACAGAATGTTAGTACACGCAAACTTTTTCTTCTCCATCACACTTATTTTTATTTGTGGTGGTTTCATTTTTTGCTATCTACCTGATCCAAAGTACCGGGACTGGGCCCAACGTGAAGCTTACCTGGTTCTTCGGTACCGAGAAGATAATGGTCTGAAACCGATCGAGCGAAACCTCATCGACCCGTCAAAATTCACTCTGCCAACTGATGAAGAACTTGGTGACACTGAAATTATTATCTAAATTACTTTGTTCCTAAAAAAAAAATTTCTTTAAATAATTTAAAATAAGAAGAAATGAAGTTTGTTATATTATTTATAAATAGTAAATTTAAAAAATATGTAATGATGTAAGTCATGTAAAGTGGGACAGAATATAATCATGTATACCATTTAAAAGTATTTGATAATCTTGATGAGTGTGAATGTAGCAGACAGACAATTTTTTAATTTTAAATAAATAAATTTTAAAAATGCGCGCGCTAATTTTTTATTTATTTAAAACGCATTTTAAAATTTTTCTCTACTTGCATTTTATTTATTTAATTAAAAATTTGAAAAATTGACACTTGTCAGTTATGTTCACACTTATAATTATTTCTTATAAGTAATCATGTTGATAAATAATGATCCTGAAGTTGAGTGTGAGTGTAGCAGCCATTAGAAAATTTATAAATTTCAAATAAACTAATTTATTAAAATAATGAAATTTTAAAAAATGCGCTTACTAATTATTCGTTGATCTAATTGAGTGTGAATACAGCTAAAAATTTTAAAAATTTAAAATAAGCGAATTGAATCGAATAAAATTTAAAAAATGCGCACTTTTAAAATTTGAAAATTAGTAAGTGCATTTTTTAAATTTTGTGTTTTCGTTTATTTGTAATTTAAAATGACTTATATCTGCTACATTCACATGAGTGTGAATGTAACTGACAAGTGTCAATTATTTTAAATTTTTGAATAACTAAGGGCGTGTTCAGAAACACACTCTGGAAGAGAAAATATTTAACTCCTGCGTTCAGAAATATCCTCTGGTCGAATCAGAGATGCGATTTAACATTACAAAGGTACTAATCACCCCTGGATAGGTAATTTTTCATCTCCAGAGTATATTTCTGAACATGCCCTAAATGTAAGTAAAATAAAAATTTGAAATACGTATTTAAATCAATGAAAAATTAACGCGCGCATTTTTAAAAATTTTATTTAAAATTTATAAACTGTCTGATGCCTGCTACATTCACATCTAAATACACGCTTTAAAATTTTTATCCTACTTGCATTTTATTTGTTTATTCGAAAATTCCTAGTTATTAGTGAATGTAGCAGACATCAGACATTTTTTAAATTTTAAATAAATAAATAAATTAATTTAAATAATTTAATTTGAAATACGCGCACTTATTGGTGATCTTGAAGTCAGCAGACAACGATTTTCAAATTTTTTTTTCAACAAATGTTACAAAAAAAAAAAAAAATCTAAAAATATGCACATGTGCAAAATTAAAAAAACTGTAAATGCAATTTTTCAAAAAATTTTCTTTTTTATAATTTATAGTTCCGAATAAATTCAAAAAATCATTAGACCTCTGCAACTTCAATATCATGCTCATTTTTCATTGCTCTAAATACGTATTTTTAAATTTTTATTCTACTTAGTTTACTTATATATTTAAAAATTAAAAAAATTCCCACTTGTCAGTTACATTCGCAGTCATATTATCTTATCACGTACTACTTTTTTTCTTATTATAAAACTACCAATTTCATTATTATTATTAATTAGTAAACTAATATTAAATATAATTAAAACCAAGTCATTTTGCCATACATATTTATTGATTATAAACTGATATATTTTGTTAAATTATTATTTAATATTAATAATTATTAATAACTTTTAAAATTTTTAAAAAATGATAATCCAATCGTATTTACATCGAGCCTTAGACTTTAAAATAATTAGCTCATTAACTATTATTATTTTTCATATAAAATGGACATGTCTGCATCAATTTATTATAAAATATTTTTAGTATCTCCATTTATTTGAATCCTCTCGATAATTCAATCTGAAAATAATCCAGAGGAAGATGTTAGTTATAATTATAAAATAATAATTAATATTATTGTGCCGTAGCAGAAGTTGGAATAGTGACACTCGTGTTGACGTTTGTCATTTGATTTTGATCTTGCATTGGAAAGAAATTGCTCGTTTGTGGTAAGCTTGCACTCACGGTGATGGGTGGCATGCCAGGAAGTGAAATAGGTGTCGTTACCACTTGGGATTGGGGTAAGTACGGCACGTTTGATGTTGGAATATTTGTTTGCTGCGGCATTGCTGGTGGGTTAAAGCTATACTGAAGACTTGGTGATGAATCTGGAATAGATGTATCCACAAGGAACGATTGAGCTGGTGGTGCTACCGGCATTCCAGGTATACTTGGAGTATTTTGATACATCGGTGAATCTAAATAAATAAATAAGTAAAATTATCATGATCGTATTACTGTACAACCTGGTTACAAGTTACTGTTGGAGAAATTAATAAACATACTTTGGGAATAATTTGGTTGATTGAAAAAGTTAACTGCTGGATTGGTGGTTGTTGAAGCACCAGCTATTGCAGGATCAATAAATTTAGGTGGTGCTGATGCATCAATTGGCATTGTTTGCGGCACTGGTACTGTAGAAATTGGTATCGTTGGTGTAGCTATAGATGAGACAACAGTAGTATCAGCCGGTTGCATAATACCCGATGATGTCGACATGTAGTTAGGTGGTATTGCAAAACCTGGTGGTACAGCTGTTACTGCAGGATTGTTATTAACTTGCGGTTCATAATTAACTGGCTGTGCTTGCGCAGCTATTGGGGTTTTAACTGTTGTCTGTAAAATAAAGTATTTTAAAAATGATCATTCAGTTAACGACTTTTAAAATTAATTTACTAATTACCTGATATGAATTTTGATACATTTTGTTATCGAATAAATTTCTTACGGGTATTCTATGAAGATAACCGTAACCGATACCACAACCAAGACTTCCTTCGCCCCCCCATTTAGAATTTGGTGTGATCGTAACTTCACGACACGAATCATCAGTGGTATTGTAGACATACAATTTAAGTGGTCGTGCTTCATGGGCTTCAATCAGCGTAAATAAGTCTTCGCTTTCATGTAGAGCTGAATCAGCACCAATAATGTAATCAGTAAATGATCTGAGACCCGCAAGCTCTGCTGGGGATGACGGATGTACCTCTAACACATGCCATACGTTTTCATTGGCACCTTCGAATGAACAGAACCGTATACTGACACCCAGCAAACCATGACCTCCCCACGTCATACTCGGTACTATTGTCGTCTGTCTGACAGTTTGATTCTTACTATTGTAAACCGTCAGTTGCAATTCTTTGTCTATATTTGTTTTCAATATATCCTTCAGTGTATCATTGTCCTGGTCAAGTCTTATGTTACCAATAGAAACGATAAAATCGAAAAATGCCTCTAACCCGGCTTTGTAACCTGGTGATCCAGCTTGTACCCTCAGGACATGGTAACCCTCGGTACCGCCACCAGGTACTTCGAGACTTTGTGATGAGCCCATTATTTTTTTTACACTTTAAATATTATCCCAAGTTATTAAATGTTATCATTAATAATTTACTTGTCAATATATTTAAATACTTATATATATTTATAACGAAGTTTGATAATCAATGTCAAAATTACGTGGCACTATAAATGTTCTACTTCGTAATGAATTATTTGATGACGTTACGAACTATCTGGGTAATCTACAAACATCAGGAATAGCGAATAAATAGTCCATTCCTGTTTTTAAATTTAAATTAAGTGACATCTTGAGTGTCAGTACTGAGTCCATTTAATTTATAAAATTTTTTCAAATTATCTGTTGTCGGTAACACATTTCAAGTTCCGATCTATGGAGACCATGGAGACTTTAACTTCCTGCGTCCGCGCATTGGTGGTTTAGGTCCTTTTACTCGCTGGCTAACCTCTAGCTCCAGTCGGTGCGCGATAAACAAAATTTAAATCGCAGGTAATCTTTGTTTAATTTATTAAATAATTGTCTATTTAGTGTTTTTTTATTTAATTAATTGTTGCTAATTAATTATCAGCAAATATTTTTTATCTGCGGTATTTATTTTTATATTTTTGTCATTGTGAACTAGAGTGAAGAAGTGGGGTTATGATTTACGTAGCCATTTAAATATGATCATTGTTTAATTGTTTATCTGCGTGTTGATAATTTAAGTGTCGATAATTTAAATTTAAATTTGAATTTATTATTTTGCAGCCATGGTGCGAATGAATGTACTCAGTGATGCGCTCAAGAGTATCAACAATGCCGAGAAACGTAACAAGAGACAGGTTCTCATCAGACCTTGCTCCAAAGTTATCGTCAAGTTTCTTGGTGTCATGATGAAGCATGGTAATTTTTCTTTTTAAACATAATAGTATGCATGGGTTGTTTATTTTTATTGCTAATTTATAATTATAATTTTGATGATAGGTTACATTGGAGAATTTGAAATTGTTGATGACCACCGTAGTGGTAAAATCGTTGTCAACCTGTCTGGTAGATTGAACAAGTGTGGAGTTATTTCACCAAGATTTGATGTACCAATTACTGATATCGAGAAGTGGACCAACAACCTTTTGCCTTCTCGTCAATTTGGGTAATTTTAGATTTTTTTATTCACTGTTATTTTATCTGTGAAACCAATGGACTAATTTATGATCCTGTTTTTTTAACAAATCAATCACAAAAAATGCACGACCTAATTAGCAAGTAGTTTAACTCCATTTTAAAAAATCTTCCATTTAAGCGAAAGAAAGTAATTGATTTTTTTTTCTTTTAAAAATTAATTCCATATCTAGTATGTGTGTAATATTATTGTCTAGGTTACTCAAATGATATTTCTTCTGACTATTACTATCTGAAAATTGCACAGAATCATCTACTAAAAAATATTAAGTTAGACAATTTGCTAATTTGAATGTCGACATGTAGAAAATTTTAGAAAATTATAAATGCTATTTTTTAAAACATTTTTCTTTTAATTTGTTTTTAAAAAAATCCAAAAGTTATTTTGGCTAATTTCAGTATCATACTAATTTTTATTTATTTTTGAATCAACAAACTAAACAAGGTAATAGTCCTTGAACAATCAGGGAACCAGTACCCGATGACTGGGTCTAACATCACTAAAAAAAAATTTTAATTTATTTGAAGAACTTTCCACAATCTTTGTTTACAGTTTTAATTTAGTATATTTATATATATTATTTTTAATTAACTTGCAATTTGTTTACAAAAATTCCAAAATTGTTGATGTCTGCTACTATTAACATAATTAATTTTTATCACTTAATTATTTCTTCTCTTCTATAAATAATTAAAGTAAAAGATCTAGTACCCGAGCAGGGAACTAGTACTTGATCACTCCATAAATTTGTATATCTATATCTAGTAGAATTTAGTAAATATATACAAATATATGAGTGATTGGGTACTGGGTCTCTTTACCTTAAATCAACTAAAAATTTATTTTAAAAAATAATTTTAAATTATAATAAAGCTTTTGGAAAGTATTGATTTAAACATTTATTAATTGTAGAGTAATTAAAAATTCATGTACTTGCAATATAATTTAATGAATGAACTATTGAATACTTCTACAATTAGTATAAAGATCTCGTCAAATAAATTGTCAATAATTTATATCTGAGTCTGACCAATTGATTACAATTAATATTAATTTTTTTGTTTACAGATACGTTGTTTTGACAACCAGTGGAGGCATTATGGACCATGAAGAAGCAAGAAGAAAACATTTAGGAGGCAAAATCCTTGGGTTCTTCTTCTAATTATTAATTTATAATAAATAAATACAAAAAATAAAACTTTGTATCAATGTTATAAATGATATCTCCATAACAACTCGTCATTAAATGTTGATGCAAATAAAAAATATGTATTTTTATTATTTCAAAAATGAGTCCTTCAATTAAATTATCTAGTAAATAATAAGTTTAATTAATTTAACAGCAAGTTATAAATGACAAAAAAAAATAATCTATTCGCTCTCCTCTTTAAAACTGGCCTTCAATTTATGTTTTACAAATTCAGATTAAATTACCCAGTCTTCACTTTACCTAAAAATCGTAAATTTATCAGAAACAAGATATGATCCTGAAGTTATTAAAAAATTAGAAATTTTTGTGTTTTATTTTTAACAAATCAATTAAAAAAAAAATTGCAAGTATACACATTGAAAAAAAAATCCGAAAATTGTTAATCGTCTTCTAATTGCAGGATCATAAATTAATTGACGTCTACTAATTTTTGAATCTTTTAAAACCATAAATTAAAAAAAATATTTTTAAAAAATGTACCTATAGTTTTGTTAAATTTCTATATGCCTATTTTTTTTCTTTCTCTTTTTTTAAATTCAATTATTGAAAAAAATCAAAAATTTGTTGATGGTCTAACTTCAAAATGAGTGTGAATGTAACAGACATGAGTTTATAAATTTTAAATAACTAAATAAATTAATTAAAATAACGAAATTCAAAAAAGGCGCGCACTGATTTTTCATTTATTTAAATTCGCATTTTTATTCTCACATTTTGTTTATTTACTCAAAGATTCAAAAAATTCCCACCTGTCAGTTACATTCACATTCATCTTCAGGATCATCCTTCTACAAATCAAAACGTTTAAAAATTATTTGATACCTTAAAAATTAATTTTCATTTTCTTATTTGTAATTACTGACAAGTTTCACGCAAAGGGGAGGGGTACAGTGCGCTGTCAAAATATTTACCTTAAAAAATAATCAAAAGACCAAGAGATGTCACTAGAAGTCTATTTAAAAATTTTTAAATCCCCGCTCTTGAAAGTAAATACATACAGCATATGGTATATGCTCGTCTACGTCTATTGGCTGGTTTAATCTACCAATACAAATCCAGTTACTACCGTTGTGTATATTCAAGTTACATTCCAAACTTCTCAAGAAAGAAAACGAGTCTTTGACGTGCGTTCGGCGGGATTCGAGTTCAACCACGAGCTCATTTCATTTGTACACTTAGACATTTTATTTAAAACTCATAAATCAAATTCAAAATTTAATTTCACTTATTATCGAGTAATCAAATCAACGTTAAGTTAAATGATTTAAATATAAAAAAAACCATAAGTAAATTTAAATGGTGAACGTAAAGGTGAAATTTTTTATGGAGACAATAGGGTAACGAAGCCACGACCTGATGCCAGGTAAAAAGAGTCCACAGGGTTGCCAGGTCTTATGTTTGACTGTATTCCAGGTGAACGTGTGTTTAAAGCCCAGTGCAGTATTTAATTATAAAACAAATCAGTGAGTGTTTAAATAATTGTAATTTAAATTCAAATTTTAATTATTACTCCAATCAGTATTTGAAAATTTAAAAAAAAAGTGAAAGTTTATTTGTTTATAAAAAAGTATTATCGCGTTGAGTAATTTAATGATTTAAAAAACTGATTGTCAATATAACAAATGATGATAATGACATACTGATTACTATTTAATTACAGTTCTGTAATAATAGATAATGTAATAGAAATATTTATTTGTGTCATGAACGTCAATTTGATATTTCCCGGATGGAGAGCGAGGAAGAAATGCAATTATTTTATTTAAAAATAACAATTAATTTAAATAATTAACAAGTTAAATTTTAAAAATGAAGACTCGTAAGTTAATGAGAGACAGGTGATTATCATAATTATTATTTTTTATTTACCTTGGAAACTATTTCCTCGGCGACGATTTCTAGTGCATTGTTTATCTAATGATTTATTTTTATTTACGTCACAAGAGACTTTAAATATTTATTATTGTTTTAATGCTGGTATATAAGAAAATCTAAGACTTTTCTTTATATAATTCCTGGTTAGATTGTTGGGATTGTGTTTATTGTGATAAGTTGCAAAAGGAAGTAGACAGGATTGTGGACAATGAAGAGAACTCGGTGGAACCGTTTCAACGTGTGAAAGTTCGGGAGTTCATTTATTGTTTATCTGGAAAACAAACACTAATTATTTATGAATTATTGGTATTATTCAATAGTGTTACGATAATTTATATGACTGGATTTATTTGTTTATTACAAAGGAAGTGGATTTTTTAAAGATGACTGCGAGGTCGTCTGGAGGACGAGTACGGAGACTCGTTATTCTTTTTACGATTTATATTCTTCTCAATACTGATAATGCATCCGGTGCTGCTGGTGAGTTTTATTACTTTATTTCTTCTTTTGATATATTAACTTTTTTATAGTTTTATGGACACTAAAAAATTTACGGAGTAAATGCGAAGTGGCTGTTAATTTTTTTAATCCATTCGGAGTGAAATTTACTCCGAAGAGGAGTTTATTCTAATATTAAAACTCCGAATTGGAGTAAATGCGGCAAATTGGAGTAAATCAATGGTAAAAAAAATCTATAGGTGCAATTTTTTAAAATATTTTTTTTTGCATAATTTATCGTTTTAAAAAAAATCCAAAAATCATTAGACGGCTAATTTTAGAATTATATTTACTCCGTATTCGGAGTAATTTTTTGTTAAAATTCCGAAACTCTGAGTGAGGGAGTGAATTCGAATTTAAATAAAACCCAGATCACTTCGAATTCACTCCCGATTTTTCAGTCTACTCTTATACTGTAGTATTTTTTCACAACTCATCTTTACAAATTTAAACATCAGCGTAAACCTGTAAAAAATAAATGTTCAATAGCGATAAAATGACGCAGAGAATAAACATTTATTTAATAATTCAGGTGAATCATTTTTAATGACAAATTTCCTGGTTATTAATGAAAATTACTCACTCAAAAAAAATACATTGAAGTAAGTAAATATAGAGAGTTTTAATGGGATTGGAAGATGAGCGATAAATAGGGCTTTAAAAAATGAAGAAACAAGCGAACGATACATCAAAACATTCATCACGCCCTAGAAATAATGCTTAAATCCCCTTTTAACAACACGAGTAATCAAATAAAAATAATCTAACCCCGATTTGCTTAGAAAAAAAAACCGCACTCTATGTGCTTAATCTTCCCCGAAAATTTTTTTTCTGGGTCACAAAGCCGCATCTGTTCGACTGAGTTTTGAATTGATTATTAACGAGGTGTTTCGCATCTGCAACGTAAGCTCGTGTCTATATCATAATTCAATAGGGTACTGAAGGGTGCCAGAGTGTCTCGTTGACGAGTAAGAGCATTTGGGATACCAGACTGTGTCATGATTAAGAGGAAGATAGAGTTCAAGAAGAGGGAGAAGGGAGAAGGAGTACAAAAGGGAGAGATTAAAGAAAGAAAGTAATTGTGACTCTAATTAGGATTTATTACTCTAGTTTAATTCGTCGGTCAATTAATTAATTGAGTTAAACTGTTGACCTGGAACACCGTAGGCGTTAGTTTCGACAGTTGAGACACTTGTTAAAAACGCCTGCAAGTGTTTATTCATCCGGATCAAATGTCATTTCATTTCTTTACACAAGATAAGAGAAGAGAAGAGCCCAGGAAACTAAAACCTGGTTTGCTTGTCTTCTATGTGCTGCGTTATTTACACACTTAATGTTGACGTACATGTGATGTAATATTTTATTTTCAGGTGCACTGAGATATTAAATAAAATAATTCAAGTAAAGTAAATAACCTGTAGATCTGTTATGTGGATTTGCTACAATCATATCAGAGATTACGCTTATTTCCTTCACTACGTTCGAGGTCATCTTGTGTACATCTACAGCCAGTAGTAGAGCTTCATCGTATCGGCAATTAGTTGGTATGCCAGCAACAAGCAAACCTGTCTCACCACTTATATGTGACTCAGATGAGTAGAGAGCCAAGTAAAGAAAACGTCTTATACAGCAACTAGTACTCATCATCTATTATCATTCTTTATCGAGAACCTGATTCTCTCATCCATGAAAACCATAATACTAAACAGCTTTACTTATTTTATACATATATTTGTATACAAGAAAATAGTACAGAGTATAGAGAATTATACAGTGAAGAGTTTATGTGAGATCGGGAACATTGAGGGGAATAAAATATTTACAAGAAATAAAATTCAAGACAAAGAGTATATTTTAAAACTAAACGTTTAAAAGAGAGGAAAAAAAATATAATAATAATAAGACAATTGGATTTGCGTGATTCTACACGCCCTCCTTACTTTAATCACTCGTTGTATTGAGTAGAGTGTGGCCCTTATCCTGTCCTTCGTCCTCGGAAACATGCCAGGAACGCTAACGCGTCGTCCGCCGGATACGTCTCTCCCTCGCCTCAACCCCTCTCATACCTCTCTAGAACCGCATCGGCCTCGTTTTTACCATTCACCTGCGTTCTATTCACGTACAATGTCTTTCCCACCATATAATTCTGATGTTCCACACACTCTTTTTGACGGTGATGCTTTTTAAAAGCCATTCCTACAATTTATATACAGCACCAAATGTAATGAAACAAACCATAAGGTACAAAAAAATTTTTTTTCAAATCCTTCGGAATCATTTTAACTACAACTGCTACTATATTTTTATTTTAGACAACTAGACATCTGCCTGCATGGAAAATATCTTAACTTCCGAGTTTTTCTGATCGGAAAAAAATTTACAAAGAGACGAAAGATAGTCGAGCTTGATGTAGATATTTATAGAAGCATTTATTTTTATTTTTGACACATGTCTAACAAAAAATAAAAATTATAACAAAATATTGTATCTCGATAAGGTAACAGAAGATGATCTGAGAGCAATGACGAAGAAATCGAGAGCTTCGTGGACGAGAGACCACGGATGGGATACGAGTTGTGATAAAGTAGAAAAAAACAATACGACGTCGAGTGGAAAACTGGATGTTGTAGTTACGCTAGAGTACTTATATGTATTGTAATGTAAGAGATATCTGCTACAAACTATACCACTACGACTATTAAGTGTGTAATATGTAATAGTAGAAGTATACAATATAATGCAGCAAACTATCTATATCTAGTGTTGATCGCAAGTCAGGTGATCATCAACCGTGAAATTACTCCACTCACTCGATGATACATTCGTAGGTATCATGAACCAAGTCTTACGTCTGATGAACTTTAACTCAAGGAAAAATATACTTATGAAATTTGAATACTATTTTTGGAGCAATAAATCATTTCATCACATTCTTTTACAGATAGGGACAGAGGTTGATGTGGACTTAAACCCATTAGGTTTCAAAATTTTTTCGTTGATGGGAGAATGATACAGTTATAGATATATATATATATATATATATAGTAGGGCGACCAAAAAAAACCGACGTTTTTTTATTTTTGAGTCTCATACAATAAAAAATTAGCGGAGTGAACGCTGAGTAAATCCGGGATGTCTGTTTATTAGGGTGGTCGTTAAAAATTAAATTTTCTCAGGCGCCTCATAAAAAGTTTCTTTTTAGTGAAAAAATATCTGGGGAATGGTTTTTTTTTTTTTTTTTTTAAGGAAAAAGAACACGTGTCTCAGGACGATCAAAATTCATTTTTCCATACAATCGCGTTTTTTTTTTAAATATCTCATGAAATATCCAAATTAAAGGAAAAAATAATAGGAACAATTTTGTAGGAAATTAAATTCTTGACAAAAAAGGTCATGTTCATTTTTTTTATAAAATGTGTATTTATGAAGATATTTTAAAAAAACTTTTTTTTGTCAATTGAGCATTTAAAGAATTAAGAATAAATTTAAAAAAAAAACAAATGTGACTTTTTTGTCAAGAATTTAAGTTAATTTTACGGATAGGAAATATCTCTGCCACAAAAAATTTTCATATGAGACTCGAAAACAAAAAAAAATTCGGGTTTTTTGGGCCACCCTAACATGTAGCAGATTCTGCCAATATATATATTTATATATATGGGAATGTACGAGCCAAGTTAAGAAGGCAATAGATTTTATAAGTAAAGAGTATGGAATGCAATAGGCAGACGTATATCCAGCACACGTGTTTGCCATCTACAATATTTTCCAAGTAAAAGTACCGGGTCTTCGACTTAACTTTTACGTGCGTATACTCTTATATACTATATGAGCATGTAATGCGTAAGCTGTAAGCTGTTGCGGGAATACTTAAAGTACTATACCCATAATATAAGAAAGAGAAAGAGGGAGAGATGAAGATTCAAAAATGAGCAAGAAAGAATGAAAAGGCTGATCAAGAAGTAGTAAGTGTACTCTGTAGTGGCATAGGCAGTAAAGGGACGAATGAAAAATAATAATAAAAAAAAAGAAACAGGAGTTTTAAAAGAAGAGAGGAAGGAGTGAGAGAGCCTTGCCGGGGGCGGTCACTGGCCCCAAGACCACGATACCACGAGACATTCTACTCTAACTCTTTTTCTCTTTTTTTATTATTTCTTTCGAGATTATTCTTCTTTTTTATTATTTTATCTATACGTCTTTGTGGTCTAGCGTCACCTTAGTCACCACACGTTTGTTCTAAAACACCATCACAGGTTGTTTATAACAAAAAAAAAATACATACATAAAAAGTAATTTTTTCGTTTCGCTGACTTTGATTTTAAAATTTCCGCAGTATTGGAAAAAATAATATTGCACTGGAGTCAAGTTGGAATAAAGCCAGTGGACTTTTATGCTCACAGGAATATCGATAGAACAATTTCTTTAGCTAGCTTATACTTTATAGTAGTCTAAAAACGGTTTACGCATAGTTATATATATATATGTATATTATATATAGGAGACGGTTTAGTGTAAAAGAGAACGATTAGACAGAAACGCCCTTCGTTATTTTCCGTGGCACGTTCCATATGCATTTAAACTTTACTCCACTTATTTTATTCCCTTGACACTTGGACTTATGGCCAGTAACAGCTGAGCAATAAATATAAAAAAAAAGTTTAGTGAATGAAAATAATAACTAGAGAAGTAACGATCATTACCTTCCTCGTTTTCTGTTTCAGGACTAAGATTTCTGTAAAAACAAAATAAATTAAAAGATAATTTAACGATATGGAATTTTAAAAATAATTATCCAAGTCAGGATTTATTTAAAATTTATAAAATATGTAACGAATGCTGGTTAATTATTTTTTTAATTAACGTCTATTGGAGGAGGTAACTTTTACTTTTGTATGAGATGAAGATTAGATTAATTAAAAGTTTATAAATAGTAATTAATAGAGTGAATCACGTTGGATAATTATTAGAACATGTGATGTAATTTTTATGTTTTTTATTTTTAAGGATCTAAGTGAATAAGTGATGATGAATATCTGTGTCGAATCAGACAATTGAGTAATTGTTGATGAGTTAATGGCTATTATCATATAGATCATCGACCGGAATTTCGCTTCAGCCAATCTAACCATAAAGAAAGTTTTATAAATAGACTCTACTCATCATAAGAAAACTTTCTTTTCTGTCTGCACTTTCTTGTACTTATTTGCGAGACAGTTTCCCATTAAGGGCGGGCTTATTTTTAAATAAATTTAAAGTTTATCCTGAGGTTTTTTTTTGAAAGAGGGCGGCCACAGAAAAAATAACTTTTGTGGAAACAATATTTTTTCGAGTAATAAATCGATATAAATTATTGTATTCGTTTCATATTTAGAGAAGTGTCATTTTTTTGACAGAAGAAAATCAAAATTTATTTACACTATTGCAAGAAAAAATATCAAAAGATAGGGAAATAAATTTGGTTTTCTTCGATTAAGAAAATTATTTCGAAAGAAATCTTCAAATTTTTGCACTGAAAATAGAAAAAGTATAAAATAAAATTTCTATTTTTATAGTGGGATAAAAGTACACTGTAAAAAAAATTAGGGTAAGTCCAGTAGGTGTTAAAATTTACTGTTTTTTTTTTACACCGATTTAACACCGGTATTTTAACACCGTTTTTTTTTTACAGTCTATTTTTGAACACACTTTAAAAATTAATTATGTCATTGAGTCTTTTACAAATTATTTTATTTAAATTTTTCAAGTGTCCAAAACTAGCCCCAAAGTGGTCAATAAATGGTACATCTGCTCTCTAGTAGGATTTGAAATTTTTAATAGCATAATTTCTTATGATAAAAATATTCAATGATTCGAAAATATTTTCTCTCAGCGCACAAACAAGAATACTGTAAAAAAAAAAAGTAAAAAATCAATGACAATTTAAAAAATTAAATTTAATGAGATAAATTGAAAACGATTTATATAAAATAGTCTAAAGGTTCATTCAACTCACGTGATATTCGATTAAGCAAAGTTGGCAGAAGAACAGCATAAAAAAAGCCGTAGAGTCTAGAGGGATGATTTCACCACGACGATATCGCGGGTGTTTTCACCCTGGCTCAATCTGCTGCTGCTGCTGCATAGTGGACGTGTTGGTGATGAAGAGCTAGAGGTAGAGGAATAGAGTACTGGCAAAAAAAGAGAAGACTGATAGGGTACTGAGACATGCTTGTGAGACGAAACACAAGATAGAGACGGATAAAAAACCTGCAAAATGTTGCGCATTGCGTCTTACTTGCCGAAAACTCCATACAGCAGGAAGTACTTCCATACAGATAATTTACAACTAGGTGTTAACTCGTGAATTCTCTGCATTCTAGAGGTGATCAACCTTGCATTGTTCCGCGACACCTAAAAATAAATTAAGTTACCACACTGAGAAGTAATTTATTTATTAATTTTATTTAAATTTAAATTTTGTTTTTAAAAACTAAATTAAAATGTTTTTTTTTTTGTTTTTGAAGCTACATGGTTTTTATAACGTCTGTTATGAATGAAAATACGAAGATGTCCCTGCGCTAGTGTACTTATACACGAAGCGGAACTCGAGTATGCAGCTGTTCTAGATCATAGGGTGGCGAATAGCTAGACAATGAAGGGTGCTTGAGCAAGTCGATATTATTATATATATACATATAAAAAAAGGGGTTGCCCAGGTGTTGCGAATGACTGAGAACTACCGTTAAATTTGAGCAGACATGAAGATGGTGAATAAAAAATAAATAAAAGTGTTAATACACTGGCCATAAGCCGGGAAATATCATGGAAATGTCAAGGAAATTCAAAAAGTATCAACAAATTTAAATGCGACAGTTCAAAATTTGAAAAATTTTCAATATACACTAGTCAAAAAATTAAGAAAAATGCGAAAATTTTACCGTAACTCGGGAAATAGGGAATTTGAAATAATTTCTTTGTAGCCACTCCGTAATAAAATAATCGAATAAATTTATTTAAACTTTTATATTTTTTTCCATTCAATTTATGAGTACAAGAGATCTGAAAATAGATTTCAAAAGTCTTAATCTCCGAATGCTAGATTAAGATAGGGTAGCAGGGGTGTCGGTGTGTGCTGATGTGCTTGAAAAAAGAGATAAGAGGCTGGGGATAAAATCCAACTAAACTCAACTCAGGACTATTCGAGAGTAGATGAGAGGAAGAGGAGTTGCTGTGCCTTCAAGTGGCATACACTCTTGAAATTTCATCTTTTGCTGTTGTGGCGGGCGCCGCTCTTGCTTTTATTTCTTCTCTCCCTACAACAAAATTTTTATTTCTATCTTTATCCCTCCGTACTTACAGCTAACTATAATACTGCTCTCTTTACTTTGCTTTGCTTTACTTATTCCTCTGTACTGCTCTTATTTAACTGCTGCATTTGCCAGTACGTGACTCTGATTGAATGCGATTGAGGCCTGCGTTGCCTCACATCACTCAATTGTTCTTTTCTCATTATTATTATTATTTTTTTTCCCGTTCATTCTCTCTTTACTTTATTTGTTCTCTTTTAAATTCATCGGGAATGTATTACGAATGACTGAATAAACTCTTCGAGCAATTGTTAAGAGCAATAAACCGTTCAGTTAACCAGAATAAACTTTTTATACTCCAATTTGCCTTTACAATGTACTAATAGTATATACATAATATTATTAAATTATAAAACTTCCAGTTATAAGTAAGTCTCTACTTGTTATTCGTTGAATTTTATAATGCAATTATCCCTTGGCAGTTTAAATAAATAAATTTATTAAATATAGCAGCCTTGGATTTTTAACGATAAAAAAAATATGCAAAGATCATTAAAAATTTTTTTTTTTTGTGAAATGTATGAGCAATATGAAAATAATTCCACGTGTCGTTTAAACTTTCGTTTTGAGTATCCCATTCTCTTGAAGAATTAAATCCAATGTCCTGACTCACTATTTTATTATAATATATATATATATATAAGTACATATATATATACACATGAATTCATATATACCTTCTTTATAAATATATATATGTTGAGTAAGAGTAAAAGGACACGGTGAGAAGGCCATGAAGTATAAAAGGGGAGTAAAAGAATTTTTGTGGGCTCTACTCCAAAGTAAAAAGAGTTAAATATATATATATATATATGTGTATATGTATGTATGTATAATATCAGAGGTTTTGAATTTATTTAATGGTATATCCGTTAAAAATGAAAATAAAGGAAAAAAACGAGGGAGAGACAGAGAAAGAGAGGGAGAGACGTTGTAGTCATTTACAATTACGTGGACATGCCTGAGTAAACACAAATATAAAAAATGTAAAAAAAAATAATAAGCGTAACTCAATAACAGTATATCTATTAAAGTAATAGTGTCATTAGATTGGTGATGTTTTGCCCTCAGCCTTGAGCTTGTCTTTATAGTTTAAACCTCAAAGAGGTCTTAGCAAGTCTTTTAGTATTGATGGGCTCTTTGTCCGGCTTCTTACGCTCCTCTCGTACCGAGCCCTATCACCCACCGCCACGTAGATTATCTTACTTTATTACAAACTCTTTTTTATTATATATAGTTCATCAAAGTATCTTTTGAATTAAATGTTTCAATGCTTTGCAGTATAAAAATTTATACCGCAGTTTCTTTGATGACCGAATTTATTATTTAAATAAAAATTAATTGCTTCCTCTGCGGCGGTGTTATCTGAGAAAATGATAGAGTTGGACACGAAATATTTTTTTAATTACGGTCATTTTGTATGCTATTTTTTACATTACCAATCGAAGTATTGATATACATACTTTTATTTTATTTTGTTTCAGAATCCTTACAAGAGCCAAGATTTACCACACAACCATCTGGTATAAGCAACATATTGATAGAAAATAGAACAAAAATACTTCAATGTCAAGCACGAGGTAAATTGTCATCTATTTTTTTTTAATTAATTAATAATTTATAAAAAGTATTAAAATGTCGCGCCTACTCATATTTATAACTAATTATTGATAAAAATATTTAATTAATTTACTATCGCATGACTGAAAGTAATAGATAATTTTTTATCAAATAAATCTAAAGTATTTTGTAATTTATTTCTTCAATTAACTAATCGATATCGACATCAGTAAAATACTCTTCCTACTTTATACTGTTTTACAAAATGACTTTTATACAGAAAAAAAAGAATTTTCGGCGCACGAGAAATTTATAATCCTGAAGTTAGCAGACAAGTACAAATTTTTTGATTTTTTTTTCCATATCAATTAAAAAAAAAAATGCACATGTAGAAAATTAAAAAATCTATAGGTGCAATTTTTTAAAATATTTTTTTTTTTATATTTTATCGTTTTAAATAAAATCCAAAAATTATTAGACGTCAGCTAACTTTTTTCGCGCCTTAGGAAAATTTTCGATTTAAATTTATAATGCAAAAAATTTCTTAGGATAAGTAAAAATTTTTGCGTCAAGAAATTCTTTTTTTCAGTGTATATATTTTCTGTCAGACAAAAATTTCTCATCTCCAATATAAAAATTTTAAAAAAACCGCCACCGCGAAAAATTCCACTTTTGTAGAATCAAAAAAAAAATTTGGAGTCGGGTTTTCTACCAACGACGTTCATATACTTGACAGTTTAAACAATTCTGCAACAAAATAATTAACGACATAAAATTTTACTACCGAATATTTAATTAAAGTCGTCTAACTAGAGTAAAAGTAATTGGTAAGACAATAAAAAAAATATCTAAGATAAACTTTTATTGAGTACTCGAAGTATTTAAATACAAAGCAATCCTTTATTTATTTTGTAAGTGAGATTATACGTTATTGATGTATATAATCTGAGAGTATATGTAAGTATACGGTAGCACGAGAATGCCAAAGAAGCATCGAGACAAACGATTGGATCGAATGACTGAGGGTGAATGAAGCCATAGAATTTCTGAAACTCGTCAAGTGACAGAGATAGATTTTAAGAGGATAGAAAAAGATACGAGAGTAATTTGATAAGAAAAAGTTGCTTGTACATATTCCGCCTATATAAAATAAATATAAAAACACAGTATAGGTTTTATTAATATCCTTTTTTCCCAGGATATCCTCCACCGAAATACAGGTGGTTCAAAGACGGTGTCGCGCTGAGCAATGAATTTACATCAGAGTCATTTTGGCGGATCCAGAACGCAAATAAAAAAGATGCTGGAGTTTATTACTGCGTTGCTAGCAATGAAGTCGGTTCAATTTTCAGTGAACGTGTTACTTTCTCAGTTGCATGTAAGTATTTATTTAATTATTAAATTTATTTTTATTTAGCTATTCTCGGTTTATTTTTAAGTATCCATAACTTCCTGTAATTACAGAAGCTAAAATAATAATTTTATGTTGAGTATTACGAGCACTCTTTATAGAGTTTTATATTTAAAAAAAAAAAGCTACTCGGCATCCGAAGTGGAATTAGATTTTTCACTTTTTCTTTATTTTTATGTTTCAAGTTAAAATTGATTTTTTGTTTAATTTTTAGTTAATTTCGAGCTCAAAAACTGCCAGCAATAAAATTTGAAAATTTAAATTGCCGCTTTTTTTTAAAAAGTATTTACTCAACCGATTTTTAAAATTTTTTAATTTGATCAAGATAATTGTCTAATGAATAAGTATATAAAATTTCATAAAGTTCATTTAAATAACAAGGAAAAAAAAAATGTAAAAGTATTTTCATTTTTTGATAAATTCATCTGTTCAAAAGTTATCGGAGTTTGAAGTCAAATTTATACAAAATTTCGAGATCTTACTTTTCTGGCGAAACAATCAGACTTATCACAAAATATCATAGGACCTTTTTTGTAGCAAATTTAATTCCTTACAATTTATCTCTGATAAAGTTTTTTGAAATTCCGCACTGTTGTCTAGTTATTTTCATTTTAATGTCAAGCTTAAAAAAAAACTAGTGTTCTGCTCGATTTTAAGATCTTGATATTAAAATGAAAATAACTCGAAAACAATGCGGAATTTCAAAAAACTTTATCAGAGATAATTTGTAAAGAATAAAATTGTCTTCAAAAAAGATTCTATGACATTTTGTGATAAGTCTAATAGTTTCGCCAGAAAAGTAAGGAGATCTCAAAAATTACTATAAATTTGACTTCAAGCTCCGATAACTTTTGAAAAGATGAATTTATCAAAAAATGATAAGAGACTTTTTTTGTAGAGCGTTCAATTCTCTACGAAATCACGTCCTGAAATTATCTTTACAATGAGCCATTACCGAGGTATACAATTTCACTTAGATTTTTTTTCCTGTTATTTAAATGGGAAATAGAAACGCGATGAGCGAGCTCTAAATATTAATATTAAGAGCTCATCTTTTAACAGGCATCTTATTTTACCTCCCTACAAACATTTAAAGGGCAAATATGATAGATTTCTATAAAATCTACTAAAAAAAAAAACTGGATATATATTATAAATTATAACTTACAGACATGGGAGTATTTAAAGACCAAACAGAAAAGGTAATAAGTGTAGGGTATGGTGAAGCAGCTATTTTAGAGTTACCACCTATCGAGAGTCATCCAACACCCGACGTCACCTGGTCAACGCCAGACGGACCAGTACCTTATGGTATTAATTATGCAACGAGTCAGCGTAGGCTTCTCATCTTGAATGCCGGCGACAATGACGAAGACTTGTATAGGTAAGAAAATGAGACCGTAACGTAACGTAAGACGCTCGTCAAGATCTTAAGTTATGACCGAGACTATAAAATGGATCTCAAAAGGCCATATTAATATATAACGATTACTTATATTTTTTATTCAAGAGCTCGGGCTATGAACACACAAATAGGCAAAGAGGAGTACAGTCCGTACTTTAAGCTTGAAGTAATTGGCGATCCAAATGTTGAAGTTGCGCCTTCAATTATTATCGCTCCAAATGACACACAAATTGCTAAAGACCAACCAGTAACTTATCTTGACTGTATTGCAAATGCACGGTATGTATTAATTTTTTAACAATTTAAAGTTTTATTACTAATTATTTATTAATTAATCGTATTGTTAAAGTTCATTACACGAATTAAGAGTTCTCTGGACAAAAGACGGCGTACCAATTGAAAACGCCCGTATCTCATACAGCTTCAATGACTTGTGGAACCGGACACTGGAACTTATCTCAGCCAATTTAACGTACACTGGAGTCTACACATGTCACGTTACACTTCGCAGCGGTGGATATCCGATGATAAATGCCAGCGCTCGTGTTGATGTTTTTGAAAAGCCCACGTTTGTTAATGAATTAAAACGCGAGACTCACGGTGATTATGGATCAACTGTTTTGATCCCCTGTGAAGTTGTTGGTGTTCCTATGCCTAAAATAACTTGGTACCATAATGCAGAACCAGTTGATTCTTTTATTGGGACCAAGTAAGTCTGAGATTATTGAATAAATTTGATTGTTTAATTATTAGATTTTTTTATTGATGACAAATTGCTTTAAGGTTTGATATTAAAGAAGATGGTACGCTGGTTATCAAGAGACTGACGATGAGCTACGCGGGAATGTTTCAATGTTTAGCTTCGAATGACGCGGGTGAATCTTCTAGTTACACGTGGCTTAAAGTCAAGAGTTAGTATTTTATTTTTACTGTCTTATTTTTAGTATTGTTTAGGGGTGTGCGGATCGGGTTTAAATCGAATCGAATAATTCAAATCTTTTCAAATTGTTCGTCAATTTTAGAATAAGCAGAAAGTTTCTGGATTATTTGTCACTTTTCAATTGATTAAAAAAAATTGAAGCATTAATTAAAAAGGGGACAATTTTGCTGAGGTATAGATTTAAAACAAATTACTTACAGTTGACATCAATTGGGCGTTAAACGAAATTTGAAAAATAAGTTTCAGTAAAACCATGTCAATTTTATAATTCAAATTTTTAAATTTCGTAGGCTAAAATTTATTTACCAAATTTCGTTTAACTTATAATTGATGTCAATTGTAAGTGATTTTTTTAAAATTCAATATCTTAGTGACATTGTAATTACGTCATCTTTTTTCCAATTAACGCTTCAATTTTTTTAAAATTAATTAATTGATTAATTAAATTTGAATAAATTTATGACAGTTGAAAGTCATTGCTTAGTTTTTACATAGTTTTTGCTTAGTTTTAAATTGATATTACTAGTATATCTATATATTAGTAATATTTATATACCAGCAATATTTAAACCGATTACAAATAAACCCAGTTTAAAAAACCGGCCCTAAGATCTATTTACTTCTGATAAAAATTTGAATTATTCGTAAATTTTCAAATAATTTGAGAATTTTAAAATAAATCTGACTTTAAAATTATTCAAAAAATTCAAAATTTTGAATTATTTGATTCGATTCCATACGAATAATTCGTAAGTTCGAACTATTTGCACACTCCTAGTATTATTATTAATATTACTATTTATAAATTGTTAATTAAAATGAGTAAAGTAGTTGCTACATGACTAACGCGTAATTTATACGATTGATATGTGTATTTTTGTATGTAATTGACTAAACAGCGGGCAAAAGATCCGGAATGAACTTTGTGAAGAGAGTGGCCCGATGGGCTGCAGGCTATCGAGTAGTCAGGGTACGACAATCCGACCGGCGCTTTGAATTCAGTCAGTATCCAGAGAGTAAGATTACAATTACGAAGACGATAAAAAAATCATGGCATACTCGATTGAACGAGAGATAAAGCTTTTATTTTTTTTTTAACACAGTTGTGACACGTTCTGTAGATAATGAACAAAAAAATATTTTTTTTTATACTTTTTTATAGTCACTAGGCACAGCTTGACGTGCGACACCTTTTTTATCATTTGCTTGTTTACATTTTCATTTTATCAAACTTATTATCACTTTTATTGTGTGCATTGCCATCGGAATCACTACGAGCCTGTTCCAATTTCCTAATCCATTTTTTTTATTATTATTGTTATTGAAAAAAAAAAAAAAAAGCAGTAGTAACGAGTCAAGGAATGCTGAATCGTGATATTAGATGCCGACTTTTTTTTATTACAAGGAATTTATGGGATACGCATCTGTTTTATTTTATTTTATTTGAACCAATAAAATACACTTTTAGAAATCACGCATGAGATTGATAAATAAAAATTAAATGTATAATTTAATGGTGAACTTTTAAAATTGCAGCTTCAATTCCGATTATGGAGACCAGCCCGCGAAATTTGACCGTTTTGGATGGAAAAGACGCGACGATAGTTTGCCGAGCTGTTGGAGCACCGATTCCCAACACGACGTGGATTTTTAATGGTAAAAATTTGTACTTAAGGTCATTCTCAGACAGTCTCTCCCCTACTTTTTTAAACTATTCAATGAACTCTCAACTGTAATGAACGAAATCAATTTAAAAAAAGTCAAAGCATTAGCTGAAAAAACTCCTAATTGATAACAACCGTGAGTAATTTTTTTTTAAATCTATACTTCAGCGAAATTGTAACTGCGTTGCCCTTTTTTCAATTAATGTTCTGACAGTTCAAGGTCATTGAATATTTTTAAAAACTAGTCTTGGAGTAATCTCTGTCTGAGAATGCCCTTAATCTTATTTTTAGCATTATTAAAATTTAATATCCATATTAACTTGGCTGAATTATTTTTAGATACGATACCAGTGGAGATAGCCGGCCGTGTTCAACTGCTTGACACTGGAGACCTTTCAATCGCGGCCGTGAATTTAAATGACGCAGGAAAATATACTTGTATTCGTTCGAATGATGCGGGTTCCGTCAACGGGTCAGGTTATCTGTCAGTGCACGTACGGACTCAAATAATCCGTCCCCCAAGTGACACATCAGTGCTTCTGGGACATACAGCAAAGCTTGAATGCAAAGTATCCAATGATCCAAGTGTCCCTTATGACATCGACTGGTTTTACAATGCGCAGTTGATAAATCGAGCGAGTTCTCGGGTAAAAATGCGTCACGACGGTACTCTGGAGATCGGCGCAGTCCGCGCATCTGATGTGGGCGAGTACACATGTACTGTTATTTCTCCAGGTGGTAATGAGACCCGCAGTGCACGTCTCAGTGTAATTGAATTACCATTCGCTCCAATAAATGTAGTCGCCGAACGTGTTGAAAGTATTTCTCCGCGATCTGTCAATATCAGTTGGGTGCCGGGTTTCGACGGCAACAGCGAGATAAAAAAATTTGTCGTTGAACGCCGTGTAGTACCAGAAACTGGACCTATAGCTGATTCACTGTCCAACTGGGTCGTGGAAAATGACAACGTGTCTTCACAAGTACGCTGGTGTCTGCTCGAAGATTTAAAAGCCGCAGCTGCTTATCAATTTCGCGTTACTGCTGTCAATCTAGTAGGCGAAGGTCCTCCTTCTGAGCCGAGCAACGTCGTCATACTTCCGCAAGAGCCACCATCAGGACCACCCGTTGGATTCGTCGGCTCAGCAAGATCTGATTCTGAAATTATCACTCAGTGGCAGCCGCCTTTGGACGAACACTGCAATGGACATATTCTGGGTTACATTTTAAGATACCGTCTCCATGGTTACTACAACCAGAGCCCGTGGATTATACAGAACATTACTAATGAAGCACAAAAAAATTATTTGCTATCAGATTTGATAACTTGGAAAGATTATCTGGTACAAGTTGCCGCGTATAATGACAAAGGTGTCGGTGTATTTACTGATGGGCTGATTATCAAGACGAGAGAAGGAGTTCCCGAAGCACCACCGACTAATGTACGGGTGAAAGCCATCAACTCAACGGCGGTCCAGGTCTGGTGGAAGCCACCGAATCCACAGAAAATAAATGGAATTAATCAGGGATACAAAATCCAAGCATGGACTCGTGGAAATTTAACTGAAGAAAATGAATACAAGTCAATCAAAGTACCGCCGAGTTTATTTGACCCGCTCGCTGAACAGTCGGCTATCATAAGTGGGTTAAAAAAATACACAAAATATAATATTACGGTTCTTTGTTTCACTGATCCAGGTGATGGGCAACGGAGTAACCCCATTGAAGTACGAACGAGTGAAGATGTACCAGACGAAGTTGAAAATTTACAATTTGATGACATAAGCGATCGTGCGCTGACAGTTAAGTGGAGTCCGCCGAGCGAAATAAACGGCGTACTGACAAATTATCAGCTAAAGTACATGATTAAAGATTTGCAAGAGTCATTGCGTGTTTTAAATTTTTCCGCGGATACGTTGTCTAGTAAAGTGGAACAGCTTCAACCAACAACACATTATAAATTCGAAGTAATCGCCTGGACATCAAAAGGCCCTGGAAAATCACGAGTTGCTACTATTCAGTCGGGCGTTGAACCAGTTCTTCCAGAACCACCTTCAAAATTAGCTCTATCTAATATCGATGCATTTTCAGTTGTTCTCCAGTTCACACCGGGCTTCGACGGCAACTCCTCGATAATCAAGTGGACTGTTCAAGCGCAAACAAAACGCAATACCACATGGTACAACATTTATGAAGTTTCAGATCCGGATGCCAGCACAATTACTGTCAGTGGATTGACTCCATTCATGCAATACAAACTGCGTTTGATTGCTAATAATGTCGTCGGTGCTTCTAAACCTTCTGAACCAACAAAAGAATTCCAAACAATTCAAGCTCCACCTTCGCACCCACCAATGAACGTTACAGTCCGTGCAATGAGTGCTACTGAACTCCGTGTCCGTTGGATTCCTCTTCAGCAGCTTGAATGGTACGGCAACCCACGAGGCTACAATGTGACGTACACCGAAGTGAGGACCAACAAGTCTCAAAGTATCACCATTGAAGACCATACTGCCAATTCCTACGTCTTGGAAAACATGGAAGAGTTCGCGCTCTATGAAATTGTAATGCAGGCATACAATGACGTTGGTTTTTCTTCACCAAGTCCGAAAGCTATTGAGAGAACTCGTGAGTCTGTGCCGTCAGTAGGGCCGTCGAATGTGGAAGCCAATGCTACATCGTCGACAACAATTCTAGTTAAATGGGGTGAAGTTCCGGTAGAACATCAGAATGGGCAAATTGAAGGCTACAAAGTTTACTACAGCGCGAATGGTCGCTCCTCATTCCAGTATAGAAACATTCCGAAGAATACTACATTCACTACGACCCTTACAGAGCTGAAGAAGTTTGTCCAGTACCATATCCACGTGCTGGCTTACACGAGACTCGGCGACGGAGCGCTAAGCACTCCACCAGTTCGTGTCCAGACATTTGAAGACGTACCGGGACCTCCATCAAATGTTTCGCTTCCTGATGTGAGTTTTTCTAGCGCCCGTATTATTTGGGACACGCCTGAGGATCCGAATGGAGAGATTCTGGGCTACAAAGTCATGTATTATTTGAACAACAGCCAGGAGAGACAGTTCTCGAAAGAGGTTGAAGCAGAAGCGCGTACATTTACTGCTACTGGTTTAGAATCTGAGAAGCATTACATGTTCCTAGTGACTGCGCAGACAAGATTGGGCTGGGGAAAAACGGCTTTTGCATTGGTGCTAACGACAAATAATCGCGAAAGACCGCAGCCTCCATCCACGCCTCAAATAAGCAGGTCCCAGGTCCAGAGCAGACAAATAACATTCTCTTGGACACCGGGAACTGATGGATCGGCGCCTCTGCGCTATTACACAGTGCAAAAATCAGAGAATGCTGGAGCTTTTCAAGTTATTCCTGAGCGCGTGGATCCGTCTCTCACGTCTTACACAGCAAATAATTTAAAACCATTTACATTTTACCAGTTTCGTATACAAGCGACCAATGACATTGGCCCGTCAGACTGGAGCGACGAGTCTGCGCAAGTCCAAACACTTCCTGCAGCCCCATCGCGTGGTGTTACCGGTCTCAAAGTCGTCCCCATCACTACGACAAGTATTGAAGTGCACTGGGATATGATCGAAGAAATTCACTGGAGTGGAGATCACACTACTGGAGGTTACCGAGTCGTTTATCAACCGGTCTCTGATTTTCCTACGGCACTTGAAGCGACGCCAAAGCAAGAAATAATCGGTATCAATCAGACTAAAATGATTCTGAGTGATTTAATGGAGGACAGAAATTATGAAATTGTCGTACTGCCATTTAATTCCGAAGGAGACGGACCGCCAAGTCCACCAGTTACCGTTTACGTCGGCGAAGCCGTACCGACTGGTGAACCTCAAGGTCTTAAAGCAGAGCCTATTTCCTCGACGGAAGTATTTTTGAAATGGAAACCACCTCAAGCGCACATGCAAAACGGCGACTTACTTGGCTACAAAATATTTTACCTGGTCACTGACTCACCTCAAGTACTAGACAAAAAACAAGAAGAAGAAATCGAAGTTGTACCCGCGACCTCTCTGCAACACAGTCTAGTTTTTCTGGACAAATACACCGAGTACAAAGTCCAAGTGTTGGCATTCAATCCCGCTGGTGATGGCCCACGTTCGCCTCCGATTACTGTTCGTACAAAGCAAGACTTACCCGGACCGCCCAGCAATCTCCAGTTCACTGAAATCACCATGACGAGTATGCGCGTAACTTGGGACCCGCCTAAGCTACGCAATGGAGAGATCGTCGGCTATGTCGTTACTTATGAAACCGCTGAGCAAAATGATAAATTTAGCAAACAAGTCAAGCAAAAAGTTACGGAAACAAGTCTTCTGATTCAGCCTCTCGAAGAGGAAGTCACGTATACTTTTACAGTACGGGCTCTGACAATCGATTTTGGTCCTCCAGTATCAGGGAATGTTACGACTGGTCCTCAAGAAGGCTCTCCAATGATTCCAACAAATCTCTCTGTCACCAAAACTGTCTCCTATGTCCATTTAAAATGGAAGAATGGCGCGTCTGGCAAAGGACCTATTCTCGGTTACTACATTGAAACTCGCAGAAAAGGTAGAATTTATATTTATTATTGTAGTTAAATAATTTAAAACAAAAAAATATTGAGGGAAATGTCATGTCCTCATGTCGTTTTTTTTCTGGGACAGCCAAAGAAGATTGGCAGCATTGTAAGTTTATTTAAAAAAATACCCCGATTGGATTGTTTTGAGTTTATTAAAAATAATAATTATTTATTAGGAGCGCATGAATTTTTTTCATTTTTTTTTTCGAGAAAATGCCTTCCCTTATTAACAAATTTATTTTAATTAGTCGTAGAGTGTGAGGTAGCTTGTAATTTAATCGAGTACACATTTAAATTAAATAATAATTTGTAATTATTTGAGAAAGGACAAAAAATATTTGCTATAAATTTTGTATTTTTTATTTATCAGATGACTCCCGATGGCAGACGATTGCGAAGAGCGACAACGGGCCGCTTGATGAATTTACGATATCATATCAAAATCTTTTGCCATCGACTGCGTACCTCTTCCGAGTAATTTCTTACAACCGCTACGGCATCAGCTACCCCGCTTATTCAACGGAAACAATTTTAACCCCATCAAAATTGTACTTGGAGTACGCGTACCTTCAGCACCGTCCGTTTTACCGGCAGACCTGGTTCATGGTGACCCTTGCCGCGACGTCAATAGTAATTATCATCATGGTCGTTGCTATTTTGTGCGTGAAAAGCAAGAGTTATAAATACAAACAGGAAGCACAGAAGACTCTGGAAGAATCCATGGCAATGGACATTGATGACCGTCAGGAATCTGATCTGTCACTTTACCGCACTCGGCCTTCTGGTGGTACTCTGAGTATCGGAAATGGATGCGGGACTTTGGGTAAACGGGGCACTATTGCCAGAAAGTCAATGCATCCTCCACCGCCGCCATTGCACGGGAAATCACCACCAAGACCTTCACCAGCCTCCGTTGCTTATCACAGCGACGAGGAAAGTCTCAAAGGATATGATGAAAATCCAGATGACAGCAGTGTCACGGAAAAACCATCAGAAATAAGTTCGACAGACTCTCAGGTAATTTTTTATTTTAAAATATTTAAATTACAACGGTTTTATTGGTCTGCCGTCAACTGATCTCAACAATTTTATATTACAAGTGATCCCATCATATTTGTAAAAATAATTAATTGTCTGTGGGATCACTGGTCGGGGATCAATTGTCTGGGATCGTCATAAAATCGTTTTTATTAATTATTAACTTGCTTTTATCTGTGTCTGTTAGGATGAAATTTTGTAATTAATTTTTTAAAGTAACTTTAATTAATAATAATAATTTATTTTAAATTAAATTTTTGTCTAGGGGTCGGAGAGCGAAAATGAAAGTGTTCAATCAGATCCTCATTCATTTGTAAATCATTATGCAAACGTTAATGATTCATTACGACAATCGTGGAAGAGACAAAAACCAGTAAGAAATTATTCGTCATACACAGACTCGGAACCAGAAGGAAGTGCCGTTGTAAGTTTAAACGGCGGACAAATAATAATGAATAACATGGCTAGATCACGAGCTCCACTTCCTGGTTTCTCGTCATTCGTTTAATTAAATATCGGCTTTAAATAATTTAATTAAATGGAGAAATAAATAATAATTTAAAATGTCGATCGTTTTATATCGGCACTATTGTGATATATACCTTGTTAGATTATTAAAATTTTTTAATAATATTTATACCTGCGGTTGTTAAATCGATCTCGATAACGAGGATTCAGCATTCAATTGCTTTAGATAGAATTTTTTTTTTTTCTAATAACGATTTTTAAAAAATATTAATAACAATATTTTTCATTTATTTAATTAAATAATAAAGCTTTATTGTATGTATGTAAACATAAACATTGACATAAATATATGTCACCTTCATATCAGTTTAGAATAATTAGATCACCGATCTCTAATCATGAAACACATACTCGTGCCACTTAATCTATCGTGATTATCAAATAATTATTAGAGTAATTAAAAGAAAAAAAAATATAATAATTAAAAATGAATTTTAATTAACATACATATGTACTTTATAAACATATAGTAACTTGTAAATGAGTGCTTTCTTTTTATACTAATGTACTTTTTATAATGTCGTCATATCATTTTTAAAAATGAAGTTAATTACAATAATTAGGGTAGTAATTTAAGAAAAATAATAGAACTGATTGAAAGAATAGAATGCGATTAAATGTGTGCTTGGTCACGAGTTAATTAATTATTAAATTTAACTATTTCTTTTAATACAAAAATGTAAATATGCAATATTTATCGACTGAATTTAATACTTCTTTCTATTTTTTGTTTTGTATTACGAGTGTAAAAAAAATTCGTTTCCAAAAAGGTTCATGGCAGATTTTTTAAACTCAAAAAATTACAAAGTGAACAATTTTCAACTAATGTAGGTTTTTCCTGCGTTTTTTTAATTTTCTACATGTGCATATTTTTAGTTTTTCCCATTTTTGTAATTGATTCGGTAAAAAAAATCCGAAAATTAATAGCAGTATACTAACTTCAGGATCCTCTTACCAGAATTATTTAGATATGAGGCGAAAAAAAATATAAATGATTTGAAACATTTTTTGATTTTTATTAAAAATTTTTGGGAAGGTCAATTTTGTTCACTTTTCATACTCGTTCAAAAATAGTCCAAAAAATGAGTGATGGGAACTAATTTTGGACTTTTTATGAACTCAAAATTCTGAATTCAAATCAATTTTGCTTAAAAAATTTCAAAAAAAGTCCACAGTAGTTTAAAATTTTTCATACTTGTAATTATTTTAAAGTTCAAAAAATGTTAAACTCAAAGTATAAATTTCAATTTTTCAATTTCACGGTCAGGAACGTTTTTGGAAAAATTTATTTCACACGGATAATAATTGCCAGTAAATATCGGCAGCTAAAATATCCATTAATATTTATGAATTTTTTTTTTTATTTTACATTGTAATAACGATGAAGTTAAATACTAAAAGGCTGATTTTTATCTTTTTATATTCTTATTAATGCTTTTACAAAGCATTTTATTATTATTATTATTGCTACAATTTAAAATAATTAATAAATATCAATATTATTTTAAGAAAATCCTTGATGGCGGATAAAGATTGCGGTGACTTAAAATTTAAAATATATATTATATATTAATTATAAAAACACTGCCCAAGTATTTAGTTCAAATGGAATTTATGATTTATTTATAATTTTTAGAACTTCAAACTGCCTTATAAGTTTATATATAAATATGATTAGAAAATACGATTCAAAAAAATTTTATTTCAATAAAATTTATCCACCAATTTTATGATAAAGTGTAGGAAGCAAAAATTTATTACTTTTGTATCGGCAAATTATGAATGATTAAATTAATAGACCAACGTAACTTAGAATTTTAAATTCTAAGTCTAAAAAAATAAATGATTTTGAATCGTATTTTCAAAACAGGAAATAAAAAAATATAAATATTGAAATGCTATAAATAAAAATGTAAGTTTTTTTATTGTATAAAAATCTTCCGGAGTAAAATATAAAAGTTATAAATTTACAGTTACAGTATTTATAAAAATTATTAATAAATAATTATATTAAATAATTGGTTGAATTTTTATTTCTTATATCAGCTCACACTTCAGGTTCGCAGGAATCATCTGAAAAAATATTCAGTAAATTAATAAATTATAATTTAAAAATTACATAGTGACCACAGATTTTTGAAACTTAAATTCCCTGACTTTTCATGGTATTCCAGTCAAATAATTAAAAAATTCCCTGGCCATATGTAGTAATATTGAATCATTGGAAATATTTATTTAATTCAAAATAAAATGCTATAAGTCAGTTCAATAAATAATCAATCATTGTCGTTAAATGAAACTTTATTTTATTATTTGTCAATGTTCATAGGTTTTTTTTATTTATTAAATGAATAATTATTTATTTTTTATTTTGAATTTTTGTTTTTATATAACTCACTCTATAATAAAATATAAATAAATTTTTCATTTTCACTGGAATAAATTTCATAAATAAGAACGTTTTATAGAATATTAATAAAATATTAATCAAGTACGCGAATAATAAATATAGTGAGACTTATTAGTTCAATACTTATGTATACTTTTAATGTTTTTGGTTTTTTAACTTGTCATTATGCATGTTAATAGCTTGCAGTTCCTGACGATTGGTTTCTACTAAGACTTTTTTTTTCTAACAGTCTTTTTAATTCAAACTGCTTCATTTTCCCGCTATTGGAATCAATTTCTACTAATTTTTTTTCAAAATGGTATCACAATCGCATTCGCGCCGCGCCACTTTTTGAACAGTTTTGACAGAAAAAAAATCTATCGGATTTTTTCAGTCAAAAAAAAAGAAAGTAAAATTTTTCCAGCTTTGTGACAAAATTCCCTGATTTTTCCAGTATATTTATAATTCCCTATTTACAGGTTTTCCAGAAATGTGGCCACCATGTATTAAAAAAAAATAATAATTAAATTACCGACCTTCATCACTTAGTTGAGATAATTGTTCAAAAACATTACGGAGATGTGTTTCCAAGCATTGAAAATCCAAATTTATTTGTTTCGTCGCACTATTAATCTGAGAATTCAATCTTTCGATTTCATTTGCAAAAAAGTCTATTTCACTTTGAGTTTTATCAGTTTTCAAGTACTCAACTTTTATTTGATTCAACATTTCTTTGCTGTCACGTAACGATTGCTGCATTTGACAATACAGAGCCATTCTTGAGTCTATTTCATCAGCCAAAATCTGCGTTGATTCAAATACATTCACGTTCTCTTCATTTTTAATTATTTCTGGTACTTCAATACTTGCACAAGCCATTTTACACTTTTCAAAATATTCTAATCAATATCAACGTTTGAAATATTTATTTACACTGGAAACTCTGGCAAAGTTAGCGACGATGTGAACAGCTTGAAAGCTAAGATCTGACTAAATAAGACCCGAAATTTTCGGTATTTATGTACTAAAACTCAGTGGAAATTAAGTACTTCAAGATATTCTAGAAATAAATTTACCTATGATGACTAATTCATTGATCATTGATCATTATCTTGACGTCTTTAAGATCTTTAAAGGTACAGACGTAATTATAAGCCTATGAGTACCTGAGCGACATTATAAACTTGTACCTGAAGTCTTTGTATGAATCTTAATGATAAATATTGTATGAACCTTTGTATGAATTTTAATGAAAAAAATTTTAAATTGTTATTTGAATATTAAGTAGTAAATATTAAGGGTATTTTCAGACATTTCCCGCCCCCACTTTTTAAAAATGTATAATGACTGAAGTAATAACATTATTCAAATTTTATCAATTCATTTTAAAAGAAATTAAAGCATTAATGGAAACAAAGAGAACGCAGTTACAATGTCACTGAGATACAGACTTTTAAAAAAATTATTTGCAGTTAAAATTAATTAGGACAAAATTTGAAAATTTGAATTATAAAATTGAAATAAATTTTACTGAAATTTATTTTCAAATTTCGTTTAATTTCTAATTGATGTCAACTGTAATTTTTTTTTAAATCCGTTTTGGCAAATTCAACTACATCCCTCTTCTTTAATTAATACTTGTATTTTTCTTTAATTAATTATCAAAAATTTAATACGGTCACTACAATTGAGTCATTGAATGTTTAAAAAGTGAAGGGCGATGTCTATTGCCCTTAAAACTTTTAAAAATAAATTTAATGACACTATTTTAATAAATTACTTAGCAATTTATTGAGAAAGAAAAATTAATTACAAAGTAAAATAAAACCGTGTAAACATTTTTTTTTTATAAAAATTATAAAAATGTATTCTCACAATTTCTGTACCAAGTACTGAGATTGGAAGGTAATTTATCTGAAGTGAATTTTTTTATAGCTGACCAAGCTGCAACATCCCCAACATTAAATAATCTTTTTCCAGAAAACCACTTTTCAGTTCCTAATAATTTATCAAGCAGGTTCAAAGTTGTCTGTCTGAATTTCGGCAAGTCTTGATGCGTTAACAAATAAGACAAATCAAGTACTCGGTCAATTTTAAGTGTCTCTACAACAGAGTCAGACTTTTCGTAGCTCTCATTGTCAAGTAAACGAACTAAGTAACGTAAAATATTTGCTTCCCCTACAATAGGCTGACTCTTGAAACCAGAGACAATTAATTCGCTATCTGCCACTGTAACAAAATAATTATTTCTGTTATTCAACTGAACAATAAAATTAAAATCGCATATGAATAAAAAAATCAGCTACCGTTTTTCCAGATCAGTGATATATTAATCGCGCTGTTATTGGAGCTCGGTTTACTTTTTTCAAATCCCATAGGAATTTTCGAATTCAAACTAGAATGAACGTAAGGTGACAGTCGTATATCAACATCACTCCATAACTTTTTTAATGCTACCAGTGAATAACAAGGTCTCATTGGATTGACATTTATCACCACGTCAGCTGTTAAAGGTGTCTAGTAAAAATAATTAATAAATTATTTCCTCATTAAAAAACGATAATAAAATAACAAAAAAATAAAACTAATTACCCGACTCGTTCTCTTTGGATGTGATGCTGCAGTGTCAGAATTATTTTTATTAAGAACATTACATAAATTAAAAACTTGCTCTTTAAGCTCAGCTAATTGTGCTAGAATTTTTTCCTGTCTTTCTTCTAATGCTTTAACTTCAGCCAATGGGGCCTAAAAAAATAAATAATTATGTATTTAAATAAAATTAACCATAAAAATATTTGTATTTAATTAAATTTGATTAAACCGGTAATCAGTGTTGACATTATTTAAATATCATCCATATATATCCTTATTATTATTATCTATACATACATCCAGGTAATGATTTATCAAATAACCTCATAATTAATAACTTAAATAATGTTTTATTTGTTTTTTAAAATAATCTATATAAATACTTATACAGGAAATGAAAAATCTGGTGGGGTGCAATGGAAGAGACACATCGATCAAGCCAACAGTGAGAACCATATTCTCTCTACTCGGATCGAGTGATTAGTGACCGTTTAAATTTCGGAAAGAGTTCACGCCAACGTCGTCGTAGAAGCTAAATATCTTTTACGGGATTCGAAAATTTTAACAAACGCCATGGCTCTACCACGTGTAAGTATTATTACAATTACCACCAATCACTCATTCATTATTATCACAATTTATTTATATTTTTATTTCAAAAATCGGCTAATATTCAAATAATTAAATACCTTAGTAATGTTAATAAATTTATCAGTAACCTCTGAGACAATTGTGCACTTATGTTTCGACGAGTCGCCATCGTCATGAATATTTTTCATCTCGTACATACATGAGGGTCTTTCAATAGGTGTATTGTGATTTATTATTGCTTTTAATTCATACATTATCATCATTTTTTAAATTATTTTATTTAATTTCACTGTTTTGTTAATCAATACTCAGTATATTTTTAATTAAATTTTTTTTTTAAAATGTGATAATGAATTTTTTTTGTTGCTGCTTTTCGAATTTTTCAATTTTTCACCGCAGCCATATTTTATTTTACATGCGCGAAAATCCCCACTCTTTAACTTTCAAATATGGCCGATTATTATTACACTTATAATCACTTAGATCAATTAAAATTTATATTTACTCGACTAATTATCACAATAAATCATTAAATATTAATTATTTATTATTTACAACATTAAAAACAATAAATTTAAATATAAAAACATGTTTATTTATTTTTAAAGACATTTATTTGACACCGACTTTAGAAACGTCAAAAAAAATAAAATGCCGGACTTTTACTACGTAATTCGAAATTTAATTTTTCAAATCTTTTATAACAATAAATTATATAAATAATCATATAAATAATTCATATATTTAATTATCCTGATAAATATATCAATAATTAATTTTAATTGATTAAATTTTTTATACTTTATTTAAATTACGCGGGAAAATTCCGGATGATGAAATTTAAATCAATAATCACAAGTGTAAAAAAAAATTAAAAAATGACTTTAATTATTTGAATTAAATGTTTTTATAATTAAAATTAATTATAGTAATTAATAAATAAATAAATATTAAAATAATTAATAATTATTTATATTTTTTAATTTCAAATTGTGACCGCATGGTGGCAGTTTACTCTCAAGTTGGATTAAAAAAAATCCACTCGTCAATATTACAAGTTAATAATAAACAAATATCCTTAAAATAAAAAATATTAATTGTAATTAATAACTAATAATATTAGTAAGTAATATTAGCGTATAAATAAACAATAAATATTATTAAATAACAATAAATATATTTTAATTGATATAAAAATAAGTAGTGGCCTCTTGCGAGGCTTGATGGTAACTAAGGTTAGACTGCGTTCTTTTCGCGGGTTAACAAGACAGTGCTACGCCTTTATTTCATCATTAAATAAATAAAATATATATTAATAATATTATTAACAGTGTTATAAAAATATATTAATTACTTGCATAGATAATAACAAATAATTAAGTGACAGAAATAAGTGATAGGAAGTGTGGTTAGAAAAAAAAAAATTTAAGGCAGTGGGAAAAAAAACTTTTTTTCTTTTTTCAGTTAAAACGTCAGTGTCGCCGCCTAGAGTCGCATCCAGGCGAATATTCGAGACCAAGTAGAAGTCGTCGAAGACGATTGGGCGACGTTCGTGTGCTGAAATTTCCCGATAAAATAAAAATATCATCAGATTGGATGGATTTATCAGGATTGTGATGATAATATTTGACATATTTAATCCTGACAGTTGTATTTAAATTGTAAAATTTAAAAAAATTTATTGGATTGACAGTGCATCAGCCGGCAGAGTAATTAGACACATAAAATGGCGGTGTTGTAATCAACCAATCAGAAAGGAGCTTACTGCTGCTCATCGTCAGTCTGCTAGCTATAGTACGAGACTATAGAGCTCTTAACTTAAGGGATCTCTACTTACTGTGGATTGTAGAATATTGAAAATTGCCCCTCTTGCAGCTCCGGTTCCCTCGCGTCCTACCAAACGCCAGCTCGCTCGTTAACTTGCTTTTTGTCTCGTCAACCAGCCAACCAACCAACCAATACAACACAAGTTAAATCAAGAGTGCGTTAGTGAGACGTTTTGTTGTTGGTTTTTTTTGTTGCGCATCATCGTACACCAACCGGTTGATTATCTTGATTAAAAAAATTTAATATTTTTTAATAAAATATATTTATTTGAATAATATTTTTACGGGACACCATGAAAATATTATATTTGATCACGTGACAGACACAAATGTGGATAAAAAATGGCGCTAAGATCAGAGTACAAATATGGGTTACAATTTATTATTATTACAATATCATCAATTGTATTTGTTTACAAACGCGGGATTTCATAAACCACGTGTTAAGTGACATTTAATATTATTTTTATTTTACTGTACATGCTTTGTTTTATTTTTATTTAAATTTAAATTTAAATTTTGTTTTATTTCATACAACAACAAGATAAATATTCAAGTGTAATAATTATTTTAAATAATTCGAAAATGACGGGCAGAGGTACCGGTACCAAAAGACGTGGTCGGCCACCCAAGTCGGTGGTTATGGAGAGACCGAAAAAATTTCAAATGCAAAATTGTAAGAAACCAAAATATTTACAAAATAAAGGAACCGATACTCCAAGCTCGCAGCCTAGTACTCCAATACCATCACGTGCTAATTCGCCGCTGGGAAGTGAGTCGAGTAAACGCAGCACGCGGAGCAGAAAACCACGAGGAGGTAAAGCCAGAAAAGGTGGACATGCTGGGCCGTATTCAAGACGCGGCTACAATACCAATGTTGATTATCATGACTCAGAGTATCACTATGGCTCGGATTTTGGAGATGAGTCAAGTGAAAAGAGTGAAGCTGAAGACGACGTACTGCAGAGTGATGTAGAGTCATCGGAATCAATTGAAGAACCAGATCCGTCCAGCGATAGTGATTTTTCACTGTCTAGTTTCAGTAATAACAGCGGCACACCAAGAAAGTCATTGCTCAGTCAACAGAGACCGCCTAGTCCAGAGCCACTTTGGTTACAAAACCGCGAACTGACACCACTGGAGTTGCCCAAGTCATCAGAAGACTTGCTGCTCGCCAATGAGTACATAATGCCTTGTCTGTCAGTCTATGAAGTCCTCAGACACTTTCGTACCCTCGTACGTTTATCGACGTTTAGATTCGAAGACTTTTGTGCTGCGGTAAACTGCGAAGACCAGACAAATTTGCTTGCTGAGATTCATATTCAATTGATCAAAGCGTTGCTACGCGAAGAAGACTCACAGCAGACCCACTTTGGTCCACTAGATCAAAAAGATTCAGTAAACGTAACATTGTATTTTGTCGACGCAATGACTTGGCCGGAAGTGCTGAGGTCTTATGTCGAGAGTGATAAAAATTTTGATCAAAATGTCCTACAAATTTTACAGACAACTGAGTATCCGTTTACGTCTATTGACAATCGTATTAAAGTATTACAATTTCTTACAGATCAATTTTTGATAACTAATCCAGTACGTGAAGATTTAATTCACGAGGGTACAATGCACTACGATGATCATTGTCGTGTTTGTCATCGTCTAGGTGATTTGCTGTGCTGCGAGACATGTCCTGCTGTATTTCATCTCGAGTGCGTTGAGCCACCACTGGTTGATGTACCAACGGAAGACTGGCAGTGTAACATGTGCAAAGTACACAAAGTAAGCGGAGTCGTTGACTGTATACCTGACGTTGAAAAAAATGGTCTGCTGTGTCGTCAAGAGCACTTGGGTTTTGACAGACACGGAAGGAAGTACTGGTTCTTAGCTCGACGTATTTTTGTTGAGAGTGAAGACGGTAAAGTTTATTACTACAGTACGGCATTGCAGTTTGAAGAACTGATAAATTGTCTTGATAAAAATGAAATGGAGGTTGCGTTATACAGAGAATTGTCTGATTACAAGGATGAAATAACAAGACAAATGGAATTAACAGAAACAATAACGAATCAGTACAAGGGAAATAAAAAATCTTATTTGGAGATGGAGAACGCGAGTATACTGAAGAAAAGAAAAGAGAAAGAAGAGGAAGAGAAGAAAGAAAAAGAACGTTTGGAAGCTGGTGGTGATCCTGTCAAAAAAAATGATGACACTGAGACTGGAGATACATCAGCAGCAATTAAAACTGAACGAATTAAAGAAGAGCAGACTGATGATTCTGCTAATGACAAATACAAGTCCAATCCACCGTCAGAAGTCGGTGAGGATGAAGAACATGATGAGAAAGTTGGCAAAGATGGTAAAAAACACACTATTGTTACCCGGTCCAAAACTGGTTCACTTACACCGCGTACTTTTAACATGGACGATTTAAAAAGACGTACTGGTAATGAGTTAGACAAATGTTTGAAAGATGATATCGGTGATAATGGACGTGTTACTCGACAGAAAGCTCATCAAATAGCAACTGGTACTCATTTATTTAAACTGGGTATGGATTGTAATTACAAATCTTACGTCAATCAGTTCAGTACAAACCCAATAGCTCTGAATAAGCCGCAGAGAAATGAAGAACGTGATAAAAAACGTCATTTGTCCCACAAGTTTTCGTTGACTCCAGCTTCGGAGTTTAAATGGATCGGCAGTTTAACGGGTACACGTGCGCTGCTTGTCAGTACGATAAGACAGACGATTCTTCAACTGGAGAGCAACATCCAGGCACCTTTTATGCACACCAACTGGCCATTGCTTAAAAAACCCTGGACTACTGCCGTTGGTTCCTGCTGCATTCCACGTGATTTTGCTCGTGCTCTGATAGTACTGCAGGCCTGCATTAAATCTGTGGTGTTTGCAAGTGTCTGGCATGATCAACTGGGTCATGTTAAATTGCAACGAGTCACTGCTTTGGAGCGGGAAGAAAAGAAACGTCAGGATAAGAAAGAAAAAAAGGAAAAGGAAGATGAAGAAGAGCGCAATAGATTGACATTTAATTTTGTCAAGTATTCATTGGGACTGAAACATCAAGTGTGGAAGCAAAAGGGCGAAGAGTATCGGGTTCATGGACAGTGGGGATGGTTATGGATATCAGCAAGTCGTCGTTATAAATCTGGTGATACGGCAAAACTAGGATTGAAAGCTGGACCGCAAAAAATAATGGTACAAATTCGTGATAACAAGGGAATTAAAATTTTAGCACTTGATCCACCGACTTATGATTATTTGATGCAGCTTCACGGACCATCAGCCAGTAAAGTTAAGCAGGAAGATGTAAAGCCAGATATTAAAGAAGAAATAGAATCCGAGTGTGATGATAAGTCTGGTATTAATGATAAAAAAACTGATATTAAGACTGAAGTTAAAGATGAAAATGACGTCAAGGATGATAAAAAAACAAGGGTACCATTTGTGGAAAATATGAAAATTCAAAAAGTATTTCCTTTGATTGATAAATTTGAAGAAATCGATGTAACAAAAGCATTTACTACGCCCGGACGTCTTCATTACCCGAAAGTCGCTAAAAAATCTCGTATTGATGATTTTTTATCACGACGTGTTCATCTAAAATTACTTGAAGAAAGACGTTTGTCACAGACAGCAAAGCATGAAGTTAATAATCAAGCTGTAAAAAATGAAGACGAAACTGACAACGATGACAACAATGAAGACTCTAGTAATACATCACTGCAGAGTATTTTATCTGGCAAAATGCCGCCTAAATCACTGGCACCTCCAGTCAGAGAAATGCTTATCACTGTTGCTAAACGTATCCAACAAGTCCGGAGTCAGTATGCAGCAGCTATGAAAATTGGCAAAGGCAACAGTTGTTATTCACGTTACTGTAACATGACTGGACCAGCTTCTAAAACACCAATTACACCACAAAGTTTAAACTCAACCTGTTACTCCCCTATGTGTCTGCAGAAAGCCAGACTCAAACGTGATCTAGTTAATTTATTAAGACGCGCCAATGCACTCAATAATAATCAGACAGCACCGGGTTTAGTTGCGTTGACATCTACGGGTGTAAAAAAAATATCTGAGGTCACTCCTGCAAAGTCAGTCCAAGATGACAACAAGGATGCGATCAAGCGTGATCTTGAGTCGGCTGTCGCTTCAGCGACTCACTGCTCGGAAGAAGTTGCCGCGACAAATGTTGTCGTTGATAAGGAGAGTCCCAAAGCTAAACGTATTAAATTAGAGGACGAAAATGTTGACGTCGAGACAACTAGTACCGTTACGACAACGACGACGACCACCACCACGACAACAAAGTCTGTTAAAGTTGATGGTGTTGTAAAAAGTATTTCTGAAACTGAGGATACGAATAAATCTGTTGATTCCACGGAAACGACTACTGTTAATAGCAACAGTGGATCGACGACAATGATCGTCAACAAACGTGGCAGAACTGTACAACGTTCTGCGGTTGCTAAAGAACTCAGTGCTGATGGTACTGTAAGAATTTACTCGACAGTAAGCACTGAAGGTAAAATTTATTTGAAAAAAATCGCAGTCACGAGCGCTGAACGTAATAGAAAAAAACGCGCACCAGTTAAGTATCCGCTTTGCTCAACTTTCTGTACCAAAGCTAAGCAGAGGAGTATATTATTATTGCCGCAGCATGAGCTTAGAAAGTTGGGAAGAACTGGTGGGAAAACTCCAACTCAGGGATTTCATGCCCAGGCAAAGGTAAATTATTTATTTATTATTAGGGACAAAATTTTTGCCTTGATTTCGAAATGAATGGTTCGAATATTTGATATTACGGCGAAAATATTGGTCTTATCAGAAAAGTTTTTAAACAAAAGTTGTAGGAAATTTAATTTGCTAAAAAAAATGTCTCTTTAGATTTTTTTATACGACCAATATTTTCACCGTAATATCAAAAATTTGTCATCATTATTTATTATCAGTTAATTATAATAATTTGATTAATTTATTATTCTGCAGGCCAATATGTCAGTATGGCCGTACCAGTGTCCAAGACCGCTGTTCAAAACCTGCTGGTTGTATCGCACAGTTGGTTTAAAATCACTTGCAGCTGCGGCACTTCAACTGAGAATACTCTGGGCATGTCTGAGGTGGGACGACATGGTCGCGAAACCTCTTTCAGCTGATGGCAAGCATCAGATAACGACTGACACTGAAATAATGTCACTGGAAATTTTGAAACATCGACATGTTGGACAATTTATGGACAGAGTCCAATATTTAAGACGCAAAGTTCTTATTCCATTGGAACTTCCTAAGCAAATTCGTGAAGTCACGTCAATACGCAGTGGATTGAGAAAACGTAAACGTCCAGAGTCACCACAGAGCACTGAGCCGCAGGTTTCTGAGGAATGGGTTGATGAAGACAAACTGGAATTGTGGGAAATAAAACAGTATGGAGACAGGTAAGAATATAAAGGTTTTTTATTGCTTTAAAATTAATTGTGTTGCAAGCTTTTGGGTTTCTATAAAATCACTCCTATCCAAATTTTAACAACCTCGAATTTAATATACTAACGCAAAAAATGCTTTTGGTGTGTCTGTTGTTTTATACAGGTTAGAAAAGGCTAATGCCCAGATTATTACTAGGAGTCGTTCGGGTCTACCGCAAGGTTCTATAAATCGTGGATCGTTGGCGGGTTCGGGTGATCAGCTTAGTGGTAAAGCAACACCGGAAGAAATAAAAGAAAAATTGGAACAGCAGTTGAGAATGCAACGTGCTGCTCATCAGCAAAAACGAGCTTTGGAGACACTTAAAACTCCTTCGAATTCGTCACCTCAACTTCTTAAAGTTACAACGAATGCTAATCAAGGTAAAAAAAAATTCATTTTAACTATTTATAATTTCAATTATGATACTGAAGTTAGCCGACGTATAATTATTTTTGGATTTTTTTAAACAGAATAAATTTAAAAAAAAAAATATTTTAAAAAATTACACTTATAGTTTTTTTAATTTTCTACACGTGCATATTTTTAGTTTTTTTTTTTTTTTAATGAATTGTTGAAAAAAAAATTGAAAATTTTTAATTGTCTGCTAACTTAAGGATCAATTTTTTGTTAACTTTATAATTTAAATATTTAGGTTGAAATAATTTATTTTAATTATAATTTAAATCTTTTTTTAGATGGCGGAATTAAAGTTGTGTCTAAAGTTGCGATACCAGTTAATCCAAACACTCCACAAGGAAAATCACAATTGACATCCCTATTGACAACTCCAAATCAGAACAAAACATTCATTGGTACACGTCGTATATTCATGACAAAATCAGCAGACGGAACAACACGAATGGTGTCTGGTCCAACAAGTATTTTACCCAAGTCAACATCATCACCAGCAAACGTTAATCAACAGTCATTGATTAAAGCCGCCACTCCAAATACCCCAGTCCAACAAGTGCAGCAACGTGTTCAAATTTTACGCGGACCAGATGGTAAATTACAAGTACGTGGGTTAATGCCAGGACAGCAGCTCGTCCAAATGCCCGATGGTAAGCTTCACGTGTTAAATACAACACCAACAATTGCTGGGTCTGTTGTTACGACAAGTAACTCAACAACTACCACTGTTGCATCACCACAGACTAATGTAAAAACAGTAACAACAAAATTAACACCAGCAAAAGGTACACTAGTTAAAGGAATTGTACAAAGCCAACCAACACAACCAACAACTCCGTTAACTTCTCGCATAAAACCAGCAGCTGTGGCTGTAGTTTCTAATGCCAGTGGTGTTTTAACACCACAAAAAAATACAATTGTCATGGCTAATTCAGGGCAAATTCAATTGCAAGGTCAAGTTATCACTACTGGAGGTCAAGTTATAAATGCAAATCAAATAGTTGTCAATAATGCTAATTTAGCTCAACAATTAGCCAGTGGTAAAGCACAAATAGCAACTGTTGGTGGTCATCAAGTTATAATAAGAAGTACAGCAACAGGAAATCAAATTGTTCATTTAAATCAAGCGAGTCCTGGTATTATTGTTAAAACTAATACACCTAAGACACCAATAGTAGCTGCTCAAACAACTACTTCTGTTGCTAGTCAAACACCAGTGACACCTACAACACCAGCTAATACAATTGTCCAAACTCAAGTTAATAATATAACACCAGCAGTAACTACTCCAGCTGCTGTACCAGCGACAGCAGCTGCTACTCCAGTAGCAACAACAACAACAGCAGCAGCAGCATCACCAGCAACAACAACATCATCGAGTATTCCAGCAGCTACAGAAGCTTCGTTACTTGCTTCTCAGCCACCTGGTACTGTAATTAAATGTGTAACAGCCCAAGTTATACAGACAACTCAGGGACCTAGGATTGTTCTTCAAGGTCTCCAAGGTGCTGACTTTACTCCTCAGCAATTGACGATGGTTCAGCAGCAAGTCAAGCAGCAATTATTGAAAGCTCAAGCAACGACAGGCAAACAAGGAGTACTCGGGCCAACTAAAATTTATCTCGCTGTTCAACCAGCACCTGGAGCAGCTACTCAACCATCAACAACAACTACATCACAAACTCCTACTACTACAACTACAACAACAGAAACTCCTGCAGTTACGGCACCGGTTGCTACGACTCCAGTTAAAGCTCCAGCACCACTGACTCCAATAAAAGTTGAGAAAAATATTGAGACACCTAAAGTTGCTGATAAACCTAAAGTTGTTGTTCAACAAGTCAGCAGGACAAGTGTCTCTGAAGACGAACCACAACGTACTGGTTTGGCTAATGGACAGCAACCGGCATCAACACCAACATCAACACCAGCAACAGCGACAGCGACACCTAATAAAGATGTTAAAATAAAGAGTGAAGAAAATAAAGACACGTTTATAGTAACGGAAGATTATATTGAACACTCAGTAAGAATAGCACTGAAGCAAGAGAATTTGAACCCTGAAATAGCGGAAAAATTGTTGAAATTCCAACGCTATAGGGAGAGAAGCAAAAAAGATGCTGAGAATTCAATTACAAATGTGCATCATAATTTAACACCAATAGCGCGCACACCCTCACGTAAAAGACCAGCAGCAGTTACTGGAGGAGTAACGACGACAGCATCAACGACAACATCAGCAGCATCACGGGAGTCATTGCAGACGATTAATGATAAAAATAATGAATGGTCCGAGACGCCGCGTAAAAAGGTGATGATAAAACAAGAGCCCAAGGAATCGCCGAAGATGGGGAAAGTCGAGGACAGCGACAGTGTCAACAGCAACGTCACTGGGGGTAACGCCAACGTCAGTGTCAACGAAGCAGCGGCAGCGGCGCTGAAGAATCGGTCATCGAAAATAAAAGATTCACAGGAGGCGCGTAGGAAGCAGCAGGTACATTCTCGCATGCAAGTTCTACTTTTTCGTCACAAAGAACTTCTCAAAAAGGATATACTGAAAAAACGTGCACTGCTGGAGAAGGAATTACAGATTGACATCCAGAAGGATCTATCCTCGGAGTTGACAACCCGGACCAAGGCTGAGCGGCACAAACAGGATGAGGTTAAAGTCGGAAGCGCGAAACGCAAAGCCAACGCACAGGTGCCGACCCAAGTCAGTCCAAGTCGCAGCGGTGGTAAATCTAAAAAACATCGCGCGCCGAGTCATCATCATCATACACCACCTGGTGGGTCATCATCGGCGGGAAATCGATTGAAAAAAGAAAAACTTTATTGTTTATGTAGAACACCCTACGATGAAACAAAATTTTACGTCGGGTGCGATCTATGTAATAATTGGTTTCATGGTGAATGCGTTGGTATTACGGAGGAAATGAGTAAATCACTTTCAGAATTTGTTTGCACTGAATGTCGACACGCTAGAGATACTCAAGAGCTGTATTGTCTTTGCAAGCAGCCTTATGATGAATCTCAGTAAGTCTTTATTTTTTACATTCATTTTTATTCAAATTGTACTTTTATTTTATTATTGTATGACAGTTTTTTTAACTGTCAGATAAAATCACAAATTATTGATACAATGAGTATGTTAGATATTATTATAATTTATTTATTTATTATATTTAATATTAACAAGATACATTTTTTACACTCATTTTTTTATTTCATGCCTCTACTGATTTAATAAATTTTTTTTATTGATAAATAAAATTTTTATTTTAAATTTAAAACATTTTGTCTTCTCCAATGTATCAATTATTAACATGTCATATAATTTATAGGCTTCGACGACCTCACTAGAAAATTTTTAAATAATTTTTTTAAACCTTAGAAAAAAAAATTATTCATTTTTCATATTATCGGTCCTTAAAATTTTCAAAGTTGAGATATAATATTTTGGCGCGAAAATTTTTATAATTTAAAAATTCAAAATTAAAGAAAATAGAAAATTAATTTTTTAAAGAATGTGATTTTCTACAGAGAACGTAAATAAATTTTAAAATTTTGAAAAATATTTTAACACAAAAATTTATAAATATTTTTTAATGATATGCGAAAAAATTAATTGATTTTTCATAGTATCGTTTCCTAAAATTTTCAAAATTGAGATAATATTTTGGCGCGAAAATTTTTATGATTTAAAATTTAAAAATAAATTTTTTAAAAAATGTGAAGATTTTCTACAGAGACTAAATTTTAAATTTAATTTAATATTTTGATATTTGAATAATTTGTATACACAATAATCATTAGTTACTTAGTTTGTAAATCAACACACTGTATCATTATTTTATTCTTAAAGATTCTACATCTGTTGTGATAAATGCCAAGACTGGTTCCACGGTCGTTGTGTTGGAATATTACAGTCTGAAGCTGATAATATTGATGAATATGTTTGTCCTAATTGCCAAAAAAATTCGTCTGTTAATTTTGCAAATATGAAAAACCTTGATAATAAAGATTTTGAGTTGTTGAAGAAACTTATTAAACAAATGCAGGTGTGTATTTAAATTAAAACAATTCATTTTTTTTTATAATAACATTTTTAACTAAAAAAACAAAGCTTATGTAATGTGTTATTTATTTATTTATTATTAATAAAATTACAGGCTCATAAAAGTGCCTGGCCATTTATGGAACCTGTAGATCCAACTGAGGCACCGGATTATTATAAAATAATAAAAGAACCTATGGGTAAATAATTATTTATTTCATTTTAATTCATAATTTATTTATTACAAAAAAAATTGATGTGTAAATTGAGTTTAAATCTTTTCGAATTATTCGAAAATTTTTGAATTATTTATAACTTTTTAAATTACTCGATTCAAATTGTAAAAATTCTGATCAGCTATCAAATATAAAATTTTTACTTAAAGTCATTTTCAGACAGTGCCCCTACTTTTTTAAAATATTCAATGACAATTGTAATGACCATATTAAAATTTAATTAATTAATTAAAAAAAAAATGAAGTATTAATTGAAAAAAGGGTTACGCAGTTACAATTTCATCGAGACAGATTTTTAAAAAAATTATTTACAATTGATATCAATTAGAAAAATAAAATTTAGGAAATTAATTTCAGTGAAATTTTCTATTTTTTTACACTTAAATTTATTTGACAAATTTTGCTTAATTCCTAATTGATAACAAATGCGAGTATTTTTTTTTTTTAAATCTCCCGGCAAAATTGTCCTTTTTTCAATTTTTTTAATTTTTTTGGAATTACTGAAATTTTAATACTGCAACAGTTCCAAGTCATTAAATATTTTTAAAAAATGGGGGGGGGGGAGCACTGTCTAAAAATCATGTCCATACTAGAAAACTTACTATTGAATAATTCGAATCTTTTCCAATTATTTGTAACTTTTCAAACTACTCGATTTAAATAAAGAAAATTTTGGTCAGCTTTACTAAATTTTTATTTAAACAAAAGCTTTTTAAAGTAACAAAGAATCATTTTGTCGTAGACTCGTGTCTCTGCTCTATTTATCTCTTACAAAAATTTGAATTATTGAAAAAAAAAGTCACAATTTTGAATCATTAAGAAAAAAATTATCAAAAAATTCGAGAATTTTCGAGTAATTTATAAGTTGAAACTATTCGCAGCCCTCTAAAAAAATTATTAATAATGATAATAATTAATTATTAAATTATAATTATATTGACAGATCTTCAGACGATTGAATTCAGGATAAACAGCCGATCATACAAGAAATTAAGTGAATTTATTGGTGATATGACTAAAATATTTGACAACTGTCGTTATTACAATCAAAAAGAGTCGCAATTTTTCAAATGCGCCGAGTCACTAGAAACATTTTTCGTCCACAAAATCAAGAGCTTAAGGGAAAAATTTTCTGAAGGAAAATGAGCGGCTTTTTAAATTAAACAAACAATAAATAAAAAACACTACAGTGATTTTTAAAATAATTCTTGATAAAGTAAAAGAATGCAATTTTAAAATAATATTTAAAATAAAAGAATTATTTTTATTTATTAGAGTCGTGTGAATGTTGACATAAAAAAAGTATATAATTAATTAATTAATATTTTCTAGTGTAAATTAATATTAATCCCATCGATGTAAAGTTTAAAATTTTAACAAGAGATTTTAAAATAATTTTCTTGTTAAAATTCACGGCGATAAAAAAAAATTGACATTTTTGTAATAATATCAAATTTACAATTGTATTTTTTTTTTTCTTCTTGTTTATAAATGCATTGAAATTATTAGAAATAGATAATAAAGTAATTTAATAAAAATAATATTGTCTATAAAATTTTAATTTAAATCATGATCAATAAGTCAGTAACAAATACGCGGCAATGATCATACGGTAGAGAATTTAAAAAAAGAATACATATGAAATAATTGAGATCTACTCCATTGTAAACAAACTTTCGTGTCCTTTATTATAAAAATTACAATATTATAATACAAAAAAAATTATATATATATAATGATAATGATAATTATAAAATAATTAGGACGCGCATAATAAATTGTACAAATTTGTTTATTATGCTCATAAGTAATTAATTAATCAATTAATCAACGTTGTTTTAATCAAATAAATTTTCTATAAAATTGTTTATAAACGGTGACATATGATGTTAGATTATAAGACTACGAAATGATTAATTGAATAAAAAAAAAACAATTAAAAGTTGTAATGATTTAATTAAAAAAAAAAATCGCTTTGTATATAATAATTAATAATAAATTACAATAGTAATAAAAAATTAATTATAATTAAAGTAATGAAAGATGGCAACATCTTTGACCTTTTTTTTTTTTTAATTTAATGCAAGTGCCCGTATAAAAAAAATAAATACACTAGTGGCAGTATTGTTAATATATAAAAATAAGAAAAAAAATATTGTAGACAATGCGATTTATATAAAATTATTAATTAATTACTTATACTGCTTGAATTTTCATTTCCGTTACGACATTTATTGTTTATTTTTAAATAATTAAAAAAAAAATTAAAATTTCGTTTTATATAAAAGAGAAAAAAGAAAAAAAATTTCTTTATTATTATTATCTGGGTATTTTGTTCGAAACAATAAATTTTCGAAATTGTAAAAAAAATAAATGAATAAATAAAATAAAAATAAAAAAGTTGTGTTAATTAAGATAATAAGTAACGAATTAACAATGTACAGTATTTTAAATTCATGTTCTAGGGTAATGCCTGCCGAACAAATTTTTTTAAACAGTAATAAAGATAATAAATAATAAAGAATAATAAATAAAATAATAATTAATCGAATGTTAAGATTAAGAAAAAAAAAAATTTAATTATTTAAAATTTTTCAGAATTAATAAATATAATTACAATTAGTTTTAATGTATAAGAGTTAATTATAAGTGCTATATATATTTTTTCTTAATAATTAATAATTAACTGTAAATGTTTTTAGTTAAACTTTTTAAATTTATTTAAATAAATAAGTTAAGTATGGAAACTATCACGCAGGGACACGATTTAATAAACTTTAATTTACCTATTGTGACGTACACACGTGCTGCACACAATGTTAAATAAATGATTTAATAAAAAAAAGAGTAATTAATAATTTTAAATTATTATTAAACGAAAATAGTGCCAGTATATTATTTAATATGATTACTTATGTTTATTTCTTTTTAAATGTGCTTTTTTTGTCACGCTGATAAAAAGGTGATTTGATAATTCAAAAATAGGGAGTTCAATAATTTAAATCATGTAAAAATGTTAAGAAAAAAAAGCTCTTATACTATAATTGAAAGTAGATTATAATAAATATATTTGTATTAATTTTAATTGATTTTTTATTAATTGTTTTTATCGTACGATTTAAAAAATTATATTCGATAATTTATTACTCATTTTATACAGAAGTATATCAGATTTTTTTTTTTAAATTGATAGAAACTTGCAACCAATTCCTACAAGACTCAATAGTGTAGATGGTTTTAATTAGTTTTTTTATAGAATTAGTTACTTGTTGGTCGTTACGAAAAGGACTTTCTTAGACAGTGTCTTCTACTCTAAAAAAAATATTCATATTCAATGATTTTAAACTGTGATGATATTTAAATTTTATTAGCTCTAGTAGTACAGAAACTTTAAGATGTCATAATGATGTCTTTTAAAAAGACAAAAAATTTTTTTTGTTTCAAAGCCGAGTACTTTTATATGAATAAGACATTCAGGTGTTGGTCCTGAGTCATGGAAGTTAGTCTTCTTTTTGCTGTCTTAAAAAAGTCGTTTCAATTACAAAATCTTTGGATGTCATTAAGAATTTACTTTTTGTCATCATTTGTGTCAAGTTCTTTAAGCAGATATTTTTTCAATGACATTCTGATTTTTTAGTAAACATTTTGATGTCTAATCGAATGTCACAAAGCCGTAGAACTTGCCAAGTAGCACACTTAAGTTTTTGACATGTTTAAGATACAATTTTTGAGGCTTTTTGACCTTATAGATGACAATAAAATGTTGACAAAATAATCAGAAATTTGTCATCGAAAAAATATCTGCATAGAAAACTTGACACAAGTGATGACAAAAAGTAAATTCTTCATAAGTCATCTAAAATATTTTTTTAAGACAGCAAAAAGAAGACAAATTTTCTACTCCTAGACCAACATCTGAATGTTTTTTTTTGTATAAAAAAAAAAAAAATTTGGCTTTGAGACAAAATGAAATTTGTCTTTTTTCAAAAGAGATCTTTATGACATTTGAAAGTTGTCTCTGTGCTACTTGGGTTTGTCGAGATATAGAATTTTAAAAAAATTACAATTGTCATCAATTAGGAATTAAATAAAATTTGTGAAATAAATTTCAGTAAAATCTTCATATCAAATTTTGTGGGCTACAATTTATTTAAAAAATTTCGTTTATCTTTTCATTGATGTCAATTGTAAGTAATTTTTTAAATATTTTTAAAAAATGGGTTGCACTGTCTCAGATTACTTTTAAACTTTCAAATATTCTTTTTTATATTTATTAATTTACTAAAAAAATTTTAATCATTCATATATTTTGATTTGTGTTTGTATAAATTATTTTTTAAATTAAGTCATATCTAAAGTTTGGAAAACGTATCAAGTTTAAATAATTGCATTTTGAATAGTTTGCGAATTTATGTTTTCTAGTCCTGATAAATTTAAAATTTAATCTGACTGCTTAGTTTTTATTTTACGGATGACAAAAAAAATTTCTATAATTTAATGGCATTGAGATCTTTTTCAAAAGGTCATTGAACTTTGTAATAAAATATTTTTTTTTAGAAATCTATTTTAAAAATTTTATTTTTCTATTTAAAAATTTAGCTCCAATTTTATTTTTCTCTACGAATTTATTTCGAAATTTAAAAGTCTAGTTTAAAATTTAAAAATTCGTTTCATTGAAGAATGGAGTAGAGTAAAAAATGGTGTTTTGGAAAGGGAGAGGTAATATATTGAACGAAACCAAGGGAGACTGGAGTATGCGTAGATTGAAAAACGTTCTTTTTTATCTCATCACGTATTATGTTGGCCCGTTATTATATTTAGAAGACGCATTAGTGCCGTACGAACTTTAGTGAGCGATACGTCAAAGAAGAAATATAACTCGACTGTATGTTACTAAATTTTTAAATTTATTTAAATAATAACTTAACTTTAAAATTTAATTACTTGTAATTTATATCAGTCTTATTTATTTTTTAAATAAAATTATTTTTTGTTTTCAGTTTTTTAAAAATGATAAGCAAAAGTTACATTTTTGCTCGGGGCAAGTCAGTCATTACCAATGCTGTAATAAAAGGTATCCTGATTCTAAAATTCTGTATATTTAATTATTAAGCTTAATTAATTAATTATTTATTGATATATTTAAATATCAATTATTTACTTACTGATCATTAAATTTTGATCCTGAAATATGAGTGAGACAATTTATGAATTTAAAATAAATAGATAAATAAATAAAAATAATGAAAGTTTAAAAAATGCGCGTATGGATTTTTTATTAATCTAAACATGCATTTTTTTATTTTTACTCTACTTACATTTCTTTATATATTTATTCAAAAATTTTGAAATTCGTCAGTGGGAATTTTTATTAGTAGACAATTTAAAATTTTAAGATTTTTTTTACAACTCAATTACAAAAGAAATTTAAAAAAATAAAAATATGCACATGTAGAAAATTTTAAAAACTACAGGTGCAATTTTTCAAAATATTTTTTTTTATAATTTATCATGATGAAAAAAAAAACCAAAAATGATGAGTAAGTGTAGCAGACATAAGAAATTTTTTTAATTACATATAAAAAAATTAAATAATTAAAAAAATAAAATTTAAAAAAATGCACATACTCATTTTTGAATTTTCTAAACGTGCATTTTTTTATTTTTATTTTATTTTATTCCAAAATTTTTAAAATTGTCAAATGTCCGCTAACTACTGTCTTAAAATGATTAGACGTCAGTAATAGAACAGGCATTCAAAATTTTATTCATTTTTTAAACAAAAATTTGGTCAAAGAAATTTCAAAAAATTCATACACAGAATTTTATAAAATTTTTACATATTTTTTTCTAATGTCTAATTTTTAAAATAAAAAATAAAAAGTTTTGGAATGTCTACTGTATTAATTGTGTAATAAAATTTAATCTTATCATTTTAAATTAAATGTTACCTTGAACTCGTTTGCGCAGGCATTACAGGTGTAAAAAAATTAATTGATTGACATCTAGCCAATAATTGATTATTTTTTTAAATTTCCTGGAATGACAATAAATAAGAGCGCGTAAAATAAATTGAATATAAATGAAATAATAATTTAAAAAACAATATTTTTAAATCACAAGACTACTTATTAATATTGTATTGAAATAAATTAATACTAGAGTATCCACTTTAGTTTAAGTGGTACAAATTAAAGTAAATCGACTTTATTGTAGACTCATTGTTATGTACACGTTATCTAATGTAATTCATGTGTAATATAGGGGATAGTAATACATGGAGAAAATGTTTAACGACTGCAACGTGTGTTGAGCCCAAGGGTCCGAGTGTAAAGACGCAAATTCCTGGACCCGCATCACGACATTTGAAAGAAGAACTTGATAAATTTCAGGTATGATTTATAACACTAAGAAATTGTCTTTCTTATGATTGTTCAAACAATTGACATCAATTAACCCGCGAAAAATTGACCATCAGTAATTTTGTGAATCTAATTCCGATTCCCGCGCTAACGAGAGTTCCCTCAGTAAATTATTTCACAAGAAAATTACCACAAGACGAAATTAATTTCGATGAGCAATTGGCAGTCAATTTCTCCTTATCTGACTAAACATCAAAATGACGATCATTTTGAATCACTAGCTTTAATATATTTTAAAAAAACTTTTAAACAAAAATAAATCTTTGATTTTTTTGAATACCGTAAATCGAAAAACTTTTTTTTTGTGGCGCGAATTTAAATCTGCGGTTAAAAAAAATTTCTTTCTGTTATTAGCAAGCAGCAACAGTCCAACTGTTCGCGGACTATGACAAATCATCAGGTAATTACATGGTGGACGTTGATGGGAACACATTGCTGGATGTCTACATGCAAATTTCATCAGTACCACTGGGTTACAACCACCCCGCGATGCTGGAAGCTCTCTCAGATCCCCACAATCAAGTGCGTGTGTGAATATATTAACTCGTCACACATTATTTTAAATAAACTAGTCAGATTATCATCACAAATACATAGAAGATTCTTCTTTTCAGAGAACAATCGTTAATAGACCAGCTCTTGGCGTTTATCCAGGTGCTGACTGGCCAAACAAACTCAAGCACGTGCTGCTCAGGCCTGGAGTAATTATTTTATTATAAAAAATCCATCATTATATTTTTTGATGGGATTAAAATTAATATTTAATTATTGAAAATGTACATTAGGTCGCTCCTCCGGGTCTTGGAAATATTACGACAATGATGTGCGGCTCTTGTTCCAATGAAAATGCATTTAAAAATGTATTTATGTGGTACGCTGAGAAAAATCGTCATGGTAAATCATTTTCCCAAGATGAAATGGAATCATGTATGATCAACCAAGCTCCTGGATCACCTAAGTACTCAATAATGTCTTTTAAAGGTACGCTAATTTACCCAGAAAGAGTTGATACTTTCTGAGAAAGTTGGTGGTAACTTGGAGCCAAAAGTTGCAAAAGCTAGTTGTCAACAACTTGTCGTCAAGTTGGTCGCAAACTAATGAATGCCAACTTTTTGACGAGCAGCTCGTGCTATCAGGGTATAAGTAATAATTTTTTGACTTATTTTATATGAAGGAGCATTCCATGGAAGAACTCTCGGTTGTTTATCAACAACACACAGCAAATATATTCATAAGATTGATGTACCTGCATTTGATTGGCCAATTGCTAGTTTTCCAGCTTACAAATATCCATTGGAAGATAACGTTAGTGCTAATGCTGCTGAAGACAAACGTTGTCTAGCTGAGGTATGGATTCTAAAATAATTATCAGCCAGCCAGTTGATTATCAATTTATTGTCTTTTAGATTGAAGATTTGATAGTTAAATTTGACAAAGAAAAAAATGTACCAGTCGCTGGTGTTATTATCGAACCGATACAAGCAGAAGGTGGTGACAATCATGCATCACCAGAATTCTTTCAGCAACTAAGACAATTGACTAAGAAATATGGAATAGCATTGCTTATTGATGAAGTACAAACTGGTGGTGGTCCGACTGGTAAAATGTGGTGTCATGAACACTTTAATCTTTCATCTCCACCAGATGCTGTTACGTTTAGTAAAAAAATGCAAATGGGTGGTTATTATCATACTACTGATTTAAGGTAATTTTTTAATTAAGACTCCACTTGTTTATATCAAGCAAAAATCGGATAATATATAACTAGGGCCAGGATTTTTATTTTAATTTAAAAATAATTAATAATTAATTGGGTCAAATTTTTGATATTATGGTAAAAATATTGGTCGTATAAAAAAATGTTTGCAATAAAAGTTGTTCAAAATTTAATTTTATAAAAAAAATATCTCTTATAATTTTGTCATAGGACTAATAAGAAAGCCGTAATTTCAAAATTAAGATTTTGATAATTATCAAAAATTTGGATCATTCATTATGAATCTTAATTTTGAAATTACGGTGAAATTATTGGTCGTTTGAAAAAATCATAAGAGACATTTTTTTTAGAAAATGAAATTTTCTACAACTTTTGTTTGAAAATTTTTCTGATAAAACCGATATTTTCGCCTTAATATCAAACATTTGAATCATTCATTTCAAAATTAAGGCAAAAATCTTGTCCCTATATATAACATAAAAATTATAATTATATATTTAAAAATTTTGTAGACCTAATCAAGGATACCGAGTCTTCAATACATGGATGGGTGATCCAAGTAAATTAATCATGTTAGAAGCGATTCTTAATGTTATGCAGAGAGACAATTTATTGGAGAAAGTTTCAAAAGTAGGCGAGTACACGCTGGATAGTTTAAAAAAAATGGAAAAAGAATTTTCTACTGTTATTAATTCAACCAGAGGTCGGGGTACTTTTATTGCTTTCAATGGAGCAAGTCCTAAAATACGTGATCAGATTGTCAGCAAACTCCTCGCTAAAGGTAAGATTTTAAAAAAGTTTTAATAGTAATAATAATTTACTTATTAATTTTTTTATATTCTTTTAGGAATTCAAGCCGGTGGTTGTGGTGCCGATGCCGTTAGATTGAGACCGGCTTTGACATTCGATCGGCATCATGCTGACATATTTTTAGACACACTTCGTAAAGTCCTTAAGGAATAAATAAATATGATAAAATACACTGTAAAAAATCGGGAGTGAATTCGGAGTATGGATTTTATTTAACACGTCAGCACTTCCGTTAATATCTCAATTTTTTTCTACTTTTGAAGAAAGGCGTAAGTAAAAAAATTTTATGTGCGGTTACTCTCGTAACTGCTGCAGTCTGCGGTATCCGGAGTTATTCGGTTGGATTCGTTAAAGTTTAAATTACGTTTATTAATCGTAAATAAATTACGATTAAGGTACCGGCGGGTAATAAGGCCTAGCTAAGGGAGATTTTGAATAGAATCGAAAATATTGCATTTAATTATCGAAATGTATCATTAATCTTTATTTCAATACATTAGCCATAAAATGTAATGAAGTAATGGTAATTTTTACCATAAACAAACAAAAAATTATACTTTTACAAAAACCATACGAATAGGCCTTATTTTACTACGGTAGGGTAATAAGGCCTACGGGTTAAACAAACTGGAATAGTTTAACTATACTTAATAAAATTGGTATTAGAGATAAATCATCACTTAAACTTAGCAACAATACTTTTTAAGAGTCAGAAGACTAGATTGTTTTGCTCAACAGCACTTAAAATTATCAGTATTCTTTTTAAGAGTCAGAAGACTAGATTGTTTTTTATAATTTCTTCTGCGCTACGACAGCATATGACGGATGATGAAATATAGAAGACAGGGAACGTGGTATCGGGACTCTATAAATTTGTCGTAACATCTCTATGTAAGACCCTTCTACTAGAGTAGCCTTTAGCGGAGGCGGTTATTTTAAATATCATTTCTGTCACTTAGGCCTTATTACCCGCGGGTACCTTATCATTTATTTGTTTGTTATTTTAATGATTCTAATTAATTATTCTAATGATACACAGAGTAATTAATTTATGAGAAATATTGTCTTCAAATTCTAAATGCTGACGAGTCACTTGAAGTTCCAGAGTTTTAGAAAAAATTACTCTGCATACGGAGTTTGTTTTTTCAGGGAATGATTTCGGAGTGATCTGGATTTTATTTAAATCTGCATTCACTCCGATTCAGAGTTTTAATTCTAAAATAAACTCTCCTTCGAAGTAAATTTTACTGTAAGGGAATCAAATAGACAGTTCACTCCGTAAATTTTTTACAGTGTAATGATAATAATTCAAAGCACAATAATCTCCAGTCTTCCAAAACTAAAATCAAATATTAAAATAATTTTTACATATTTTTGTATTAAAAATTTATTACTTTGTCTCTTTCTTTTTTCACCATTTCTTTTGTTTAAAAATGACATTATCGTCCGTAAAAAATTTATATTAATCACAAAAAATAAAATATTTATTAGCTGTAAGTAATAATTGTCTTCCATAAACTGTTTTAAGAAATTTAAAATCTTTTAAAAGAATAAATAAAAAAATTGATGCTTGACTTTTGACTTTTAAATTTCCTATTTTAAAAATTAAAATTGTTTATTATTATTACTAAATAATTAATAGTTTTTAATTAATAAAATAAAAGGAGTTAATTAATAAATTAATTATGTAAATAAATCAAGTAAATTTAATTAACAAAATACTTACAAATAAGATTACACTAGTGTCTTGTACATTTATACAAAATTTAATTATCATAATAATTATGGATTATTAATAAATCTCACGATATTTTTTTCAAAATCTCAGTTAAATGTTCAAATTGTGGATGTCTACTTTTGCGCTTTACATATTCTATCGTTTTTGTCTGCAAATAAATAATTTAATAATTAAGTACTTATTTAATTAACAAGATAAAGTTCAATTGAATTAAAAAATATCTGGTAACTTACTCGCATTTTTTGATCAACACACCCGTGTTTTAATGACAAATTCCATAAACTAACAGCCAAATTAGCTAGCGCGGGTTCTTTAACATCAGCCCTCATGACAAGCCGCCCAAATAAGTCCATAGAGAGCGATGATTGTTTGTCATATTGATTAGAAGCTCCCAAGTACTTTAAATGATTCAAAATTTCGTCTAAAACTTTTGTACAAATTTTGTCAACTTCGCCAATAAATTTTTCATCACTTCCATACAGTCTATCGTTGGAATCAACCTATAGAATTAGAGATATTAAATATTATTTTAAATACGGCTTTGTAACATCTATAAGAACAGTTTTAAGGCTGTTTTGACAAAAAGTAAATAACAATAAGAAAAACTTTAAGATGTCATAAAGATGTCTTTTAAAAGGACGACAGGATCAAGTGTAGTATCTGTTCTTATCAGCTTAATATCTGATTAGGGACAAGATTTTTGCCTCGATTTCGAAATGAATACTTCAAATGATAATATTCCGGCGAAAATATTGGTCTTACAGAAAAAGTTTTCAAACAAAAGTTGTAGGAAATTTAATTTTCTAGAAGAAATGTCTCTTATGATTTTTTTATACGACCAATATTTTCACCGTAATCCCAAAATTAAGATTCATAATTAATGATTCAAATTTTTGTTAATTATGAAAATCTTTATTTTGAAATTACGGTGAAAATATTGGTCGTATAAGAAAATCATAAGAGACATTTTCTCTGGAAAATCAAATTTCCTACAATTTTTGTTTGAAAAATTTTTTTATACGATCAATATTTCCACCGTAATATTAAAAATTTGACATTTATTTTTAAATCAAAAATAAAATCCTGGTCCTACTGATAAGATTCTCATTGAGAATCCGGAATATTAAACTGATTTTTGAAACTTTGCCATAAGCTGGAGCTCGCTCTAGTTTTGCCGAAACTGTACTGACTTTTTTTGTCTCAAAGCCAAGTTTTTCTTGTCGCTATATTAGCAATCATTATTAATTACCTTATCTACATGGTAGGGATAAGTTTCCAGAGTTATTGTAGACAATAAATCAAGAACTCGTAGATACAGAACACACTTGATTGAACTGTTTTCATCAAAGCATCGTTGAACGGCATTAAGTAAGCCTCTCATTAAATACAAAACCCCATGCTCAGGACTATCCGGAACAACAAGAAGTGTAGAAAGAAAATTAGACAAATATGATAGTAAATAAGGCTCTGTGTTTTTAGACCTCCCATCAACTTCTATTGTCTTGGGCATTTCTGGAACCAGGCTTAGTGCGGCTTTAAAACAGGCATCAGCTAAAAAAAGAATTAATTATTGATAATATATATGAATACATATTTAAAATTATATTTCTCAATCAGAGCTAAGTGTAAAAACTAAAAATGAATATAATAAATAAATAACCTTGTCCAAGACACTGATTAAGTAAAGCGACTTGTCCAGAGAGTAAATAGAGCTGCAGCCGAGTACTGACCAGCGTCAGCGAAGGAATGGTTATAAAGCAAAAAGCAGCACAGGCCCGGACGAATGCTGATGTCCGTCTCGTATGATGTCCTCTGATGATCCTTCTAGTGTCAACAGCCTGCCTATTAACGCACTGTACCAGTTGAATGTGCACAGAATCAAGATTAGGAAAAGCAGCTCTAGCTTCAGCGTAATAATTTAATTGTTTTTCGAAATCCCGTCCGTAGTCAACGCGCTGTACCAGGTCACAAATCAATGCGCCGATCTGCCGTTTCTCATCTTCCACAGTCAGTGCGTTTACCGAATCGTGCATGATCTTCGCGATGTACATCAGCGCATTTATTATTATCGGGTCTGTCACCAAACCACTTTGAGCTCTAAAACCTTCGATAATATTTTTACAGACTTCAACTTTGATACTTTCTTTATGAAATAAATCAATAAGCGGCAAAAAATTGTCCATCGCTAACAAAGATTCAAAGTCTTGGGTTTTGGAAACAATTTTTTCAACAATTGCTTGTAACTGTGGGTAATAATTTTCAAATATTCGCTTGGGACTCAAATGATTTATTATTTCTTTTAAAAAATCATCGAGTTCTTTTACTGAAAAATGCATTACGACAAATTGGATCCATACTTCAGCGCAATGCATGAATTTAACTGGCTCTTGTAAGCTGGTAATATATCTCCATATTATTTCATAAATAGTCTGACAGTCGTCTCTTGGTAAATCCTCTTTGACGAGACATTCACCCAGACTTCGATACAATAAATATTGCGGGAAACTAATGTCATGTTTGCATTCATCAACAAGATCAACAAATTCCATCGCTCGAGATGCGATGTACTCTGGTTTAAAAGCAACGAGTATTGCATTTAATAATAATGCACAATTGGCTTGTAATTTACAACGTGATATCACTTCTGAAAGTATATTTTCATCAGCAGTACGCGTGAGTACCTGAAGTATCCAGTCTAGTGCCGGTGTATATAAATTTAAGTATATAAATATCGATATATTCTGACGATTTAATTCTGTCTTCATTGATTGGGTGAACAGTTGATTGTATGTCAGTAAAAAATCGTATATATTTTCACGTATGAATTCGTAGTCGGATGTTTTTAGTGCCAAACCTACACGACAGAGATAACATCGTGCGTAGACGGCTATCAGTGGATTGCCGATACCTCGTATCATTTTAGTGATACGCAGCAATGCTGTGTTGAATTCGGTGGTTGTTAAAAAACTGTATGATTTTATAATGGCCATTTCGACGTAGAGACGTGGCACTAGTTCACGTATTGATGCTATTTTGTAAAACCAATTTCTGCAGGTTTCCTTGGCGTTTTCGGGGACCATGTCTGGTGTAAAATTATCTGGAAGACTTTTAGGTACTTTGCTACCGGGTCTATAAATAAAATTTTTATTATTTTAGTAATTTATTTAGTATTTATAGCACTGAGGTGCTAAAAATTCTTTTTTAACGGCAGTAATTTTATTATTAAGGGAGAAGCTGGTCTGAGATATAAAGGAAAGAGCATATTTTTGGGATTTTTTTTTTCGGAGTTACTTCTTTATTAAAATTTTTAAAATTTGTGACATTATTAAGCATCATCTGAAGAATATTTATTCTCCTGGATTTTCATAAAAAAATATTGAAAAATAAGCCGAGCCCCGAGGATGTATTGAGTATGTAGTGAGTCTGTATTTTCTCTGGAAACTTCACATAAGGGCTTCTAAAATAGCTCTAGCATACAGAAATAAAGAAAAATCACTTTTTTCCCAACACCGAGCCCCGAGTCTGTATTGAGTCTGTATTGACTCTGTATTTACTCTGAAAGCTACAGACGAAGGCTTCCGAAATAGCTCTAGCATACAGAAATAAAGAAAAATCACTTTTTTCCCAACATCGAGCCCCGAGTCTGTATTGACTCTGTATTTACTCTGAAAGCTACAGACGAAGGCTTCCGAAATAGCTCTAGCATACAGAAATAAAGAAAAATCACTTTTTTCCCAACATCGAGCCCCGAGTCTGTATCGAGTCTGTATTGACTCTGTATTTACTCTGAAAGCTACAGACGAAGGCTTCCGAAATAGCTCTAGCATACAGAAATAAAGAAAAATCACTTTTTTCCCAACATCGAGCCCCGAGTCTGTATCGAGTCTGTAATGACTCTGTATTTACTCTGAAAGCTACAGACGAAGGCTTCCGAAATAGCTCTAGCATACAGAAATAAAGAAAAATCACTTTTTTCCCAACATCGAGCCCCGAGTCTGTATTGACTCTGTATTTACTCTGAAAGCTACAGACGAAGGCTTCCGAAATAGCTCTAGCATACAGAAATAAAGAAAAATCACTTTTTTCCCAACATCGAGCCCCGAGTCTGTATTGACTCTGTATTTACTCTGAAAGCTACAGACGAAGGCTTCCGAAATAGCTCTAGCATACAGAAATAAAGAAAAATCACTTTTTTCCCAACATCGAGCCCCGAGTCTGTATCGAGTCTGTATTGACTCTGTATTTACTCTGAAAGCTACAGACGAAGGCTTCCGAAATAGCTCTAGCATACAGAAATAAAGAAAAATCACTTTTTTCCCAACATCGAGCCCCGAGTCTGTATCGAGTCTGTAATGACTCTGTATTTACTCTGAAAGCTACAGACGAAGGCTTCCGAAATAGCTCTAGCATACAGAAATAAAGAAAAATCACTTTTTTCCCAACATCGAGCCCCGAGTCTGTATTGACTCTGTATTTACTCTGAAAGCTACAGACGAAGGCTTCCGAAATAGCTCTAGCATACAGAAATAAAGAAAAATCACTTTTTTCCCAACATCGAGCCCCGAGTCTGTATCGAGTCTGTATTGACTCTGTATTTACTCTGAAAGCTACAGACGAAGGCTTCCGAAATAGCTCTAGCATACAGAAATAAAGAAAAATCACTTTTTTCCCAACATCGAGCCCCGAGTCTGTATCGAGTCTGTATTGACTCTGTATTTACTCTGAAAGCTACAGACGAAGGCTTCCGAAATAGCTCTAGCATACAGAAATAAAGAAAAATCACTTTTTTCCCAACATCGAGCCCCGAGTCTGTATTGAGTCTGTATTGACTCTGTATTTACTCTGAAAGCTACAGACGAAGGCTTCCGAAATAGCTCTAGCATACAGAAATAAAGAAAAATCACTTTTTTCCCAACATCGAGCCCCGAGTCTGTATTGACTCTGTATTTACTCTGAAAGCTACAGACGAAGGCTTCCGAAATAGCTCTAGCATACAGAAATAAAGAAAAATCACTTTTTTCCCAACATCGAGCCCCGAGTCTGTATCGAGTCTGTATTGACTCTGTATTTACTCTGAAAGCTACAGACGAAGGCTTCCGAAATAGCTCTAGCATACAGAAATAAAGAAAAATCACTTTTTTCCCAACACCGAGCCCCGAGTCTGTATTGAGTCTGTATTGACTCTGTATTTACTCTGAAAGCTACAGACGAAGGCTTCCGAAATAGCTCTAGCATACAGAAATGAAGAAAAATCACTTTTTTCCCAACATCGAGCCCCGAGTCTGTATCGAGTCTGTATTGACTCTGTATTTACTCTGAAAGCTACAGACGAAGGCTTCCGAAATAGCTCTAGCATACAGAAATAAAGAAAAATCACTTTTTTCCCAACATCGAGCCCCGAGTCTGTATTGAGTCTGTATTGACTCTGTATTTACTCTGAAAGCTACAGACGAAGGCTTCCGAAATAGCTCTAGCATACAGAAATAAAGAAAAATCACTTTTTTCCCAACATCGAGCCCCGAGTCTGTATTGAGTCTGTAGTGACTCTGTATTTACTCTGAAAGCTACAGACGAAGGCTTCCGAAATAGCTCTAGCATACAGAAATAAAGAAAAATCACTTTTTTCCCAACATCGAGCCCCGAGTCTGTATCGAGTCTGTATTGACTCTGTATTTACTCTGAAAGCTACAGACGAAGGCTTCCGAAATAGCTCTAGCATACAGAAATAAAGAAAAATCACTTTTTTCCCAACACCGAGCCCCGAGTCTGTATTGAGTCTGTATTGACTCTGTATTTACTCTGAAAGCTACAGACGAAGGCTTCCGAAATAGCTCTAGCATACAGAAATAAAGAAAAATCACTTTTTTCCCAACATCGAGCCCCGAGTCTGTATTGACTCTGTATTTACTCTGAAAGCTACAGACGAAGGCTTCCGAAATAGCTCTAGCATACAGAAATAAAGAAAAATCACTTTTTTCCCAACATCGAGCCCCGAGTCTGTATCGAGTCTGTATTGACTCTGTATTTACTCTGAAAGCTACAGACGAAGGCTTCCGAAATAGCTCTAGCATACAGAAATAAAGAAAAATCACTTTTTTCCCAACATCGAGCCCCGAGTCTGTATCGAGTCTGTATTGACTCTGTATTTACTCTGAAAGCTACAGACGAAGGCTTCCGAAATAGCTCTAGCATACAGAAATAAAGAAAAATCACTTTTTTCCCAACATCGAGCCCCGAGTCTGTATTGAGTCTGTATTGACTCTGTATTTACTCTGAAAGCTACAGACGAAGGCTTCCGAAATAGCTCTAGCATACAGAAATAAAGAAAAATCACTTTTTTCCCAACATCGAGCCCCGAGTCTGTATTGACTCTGTATTTACTCTGAAAGCTACAGACGAAGGCTTCCGAAATAGCTCTAGCATACAGAAATAAAGAAAAATCACTTTTTTCCCAACATCGAGCCCCGAGTCTGTATCGAGTCTGTATTGACTCTGTATTTACTCTGAAAGCTACAGACGAAGGCTTCCGAAATAGCTCTAGCATACAGAAATAAAGAAAAATCACTTTTTTCCCAACACCGAGCCCCGAGTCTGTATTGAGTCTGTATTGACTCTGTATTTACTCTGAAAGCTACAGACGAAGGCTTCCGAAATAGCTCTAGCATACAGAAATGAAGAAAAATCACTTTTTTCCCAACATCGAGCCCCGAGTCTGTATCGAGTCTGTATTGACTCTGTATTTACTCTGAAAGCTACAGACGAAGGCTTCCGAAATAGCTCTAGCATACAGAAATAAAGAAAAATCACTTTTTTCCCAACATCGAGCCCCGAGTCTGTATTGAGTCTGTATTGACTCTGTATTTACTCTGAAAGCTACAGACGAAGGCTTCCGAAATAGCTCTAGCATACAGAAATAAAGAAAAATCACTTTTTTCCCAACATCGAGCCCCGAGTCTGTATTGACTCTGTATTTACTCTGAAAGCTACAGACGAAGGCTTCCGAAATAGCTCTAGCATACAGAAATAAAGAAAAATCACTTTTTTCCCAACATCGAGCCCCGAGTCTGTATCGAGTCTGTATTGACTCTGTATTTACTCTGAAAGCTACAGACGAAGGCTTCCGAAATAGCTCTAGCATACAGAAATAAAGAAAAATCACTTTTTTCCCAACACCGAGCCCCGAGTCTGTATTGAGTCTGTATTGACTCTGTATTTACTCTGAAAGCTACAGACGAAGGCTTCCGAAATAGCTCTAGCATACAGAAATAAAGAAAAATCACTTTTTTCCCAACATCGAGCCCCGAGTCTGTATCGAGTCTGTATTGACTCTGTATTTACTCTGAAAGCTACAGACGAAGGCTTCCGAAATAGCTCTAGCATACAGAAATAAAGAAAAATCACTTTTTTCCCAACATCGAGCCCCGAGTCTGTATCGAGTCTGTATTGACTCTGTATTTACTCTGAAAGCTACAGACGAAGGCTTCCGAAATAGCTCTAGCATACAGAAATAAAGAAAAATCACTTTTTTCCCAACATCGAGCCCCGAGTCTGTATTGAGTCTGTATTGACTCTGTATTTACTCTGAAAGCTACAGACGAAGGCTTCCGAAATAGCTCTAGCATACAGAAATAAAGAAAAATCACTTTTTTCCCAACATCGAGCCCCGAGTCTGTATTGACTCTGTATTTACTCTGAAAGCTACAGACGAAGGCTTCCGAAATAGCTCTAGCATACAGAAATAAAGAAAAATCACTTTTTTCCCAACATCGAGCCCCGAGTCTGTATTGAGTCTGTATTGACTCTGTATTTACTCTGAAAGCTACAGACGAAGGCTTCCGAAATAGCTCTAGCATACAGAAATAAAGAAAAATCACTTTTTCCCAACATCGAGCCCCGTGTCTGTATTGACTCTGTATTTACTCTGAAAGCTACAGACGAAGGCTTCCGAAATAGCTCTAGCATACAGAAATAAAGAAAAATCACTTTTTTCCCAACATCGAGCCCCGAGTCTGTATCGAGTCTGTATTGACTCTGTATTTACTCTGAAAGCTACAGACGAAGGCTTCCGAAATAGCTCTAGCATACAGAAATAAAGAAAAATCACTTTTTTCCCAACATCGAGCCCCGAGTCTGTATCGAGTCTGTATTGACTCTGTATTTACTCTGAAAGCTACAGACGAAGGCTTCCGAAATAGCTCTAGCATACAGAAATAAAGAAAAATCACTTTTTTCCCAACATCGAGCCCCGAGTCTGTATTGAGTCTGTATTGACTCTGTATTTACTCTGAAAGCTACAGACGAAGGCTTCCGAAATAGCTCTAGCATACAGAAATAAAGAAAAATCACTTTTTCCCAACATCGAGCCCCGAGTCTGTATTGACTCTGTATTTACTCTGAAAGCTACAGACGAAGGCTTCCGAAATAGCTCTAGCATACAGAAATAAAGAAAAATCACTTTTTTCCCAACATCGAGCCCCGAGTCTGTATCGAGTCTGTATTGACTCTGTATTTACTCTGAAAGCTACAGACGAAGGCTTCCGAAATAGCTCTAGCATACAGAAATAAAGAAAAATCACTTTTTTCCCAACATCGAGCCCCGAGTCTGTATTGAGTCTGTATTGACTCTGTATTTACTCTGAAAGCTACAGACGAAGGCTTCCGAAATAGCTCTAGCATACAGAAATAAAGAAAAATCACTTTTTTCCCAACATCGAGCCCCGAGTCTGTATCGAGTCTGTATTGACTCTGTATTTACTCTGAAAGCTACAGACGAAGGCTTCCGAAATAGCTCTAGCATACAGAAATAAAGAAAAATCACTTTTTTCCCAACATCGAGCCCCGAGTCTGTATTGAGTCTGTATTGACTCTGTATTTACTCTGAAAGCTACAGACGAAGGCTTCCGAAATAGCTCTAGCATACAGAAATAAAGAAAAATCACTTTTTTCCCAACACCGAGCCCCGAGTCTGTATCGAGTCTGTATTGACTCTGTATTTACTCTGAAAGCTACAGACGAAGGCTTCCGAAATAGCTCTAGCATACAGAAATAAAGAAAAATCACTTTTTTCCCAACATCGAGCCCCGAGTCTGTATTGAGTCTGTATTGACTCTGTATTTACTCTGAAAGCTACAGACGAAGGCTTCCGAAATAGCTCTAGCATACAGAAATAAAGAAAAATCACTTTTTTCCCAACATCGAGCCCCGAGTCTGTATTGACTCTGTATTTACTCTGAAAGCTACAGACGAAGGCTTCCGAAATAGCTCTAGCATACAGAAATAAAGAAAAATCACTTTTTTCCCAACATCGAGCCCCGAGTCTGTATTGAGTCTGTATTGACTCTGTATTTACTCTGAAAGCTACAGACGAAGGCTTCCGAAATAGCTCTAGCATACAGAAATAAAGAAAAATCACTTTTTTCCCAACATCGAGCCCCGAGTCTGTATCGAGTCTGTATTGACTCTGTATTTACTCTGAAAGCTACAGACGAAGGCTTCCGAAATAGCTCTAGCATACAGAAATAAAGAAAAATCACTTTTTTCCCAACATCGAGCCCCGAGTCTGTATCGAGTCTGTATTGACTCTGTATTTACTCTGAAAGCTACAGACGAAGGCTTCCGAAATAGCTCTAGCATACAGAAATAAAGAAAAATCACTTTTTTCCCAACATCGAGCCCCGAGTCTGTATTGAGTCTGTATTGACTCTGTATTTACTCTGAAAGCTACAGACGAAGGCTTCCGAAATAGCTCTAGCATACAGAAATAAAGAAAAATCACTTTTTTCCCAACATCGAGCCCCGAGTCTGTATCGAGTCTGTATTGACTCTGTATTTACTCTGAAAGCTACAGACGAAGGCTTCCGAAATAGCTCTAGCATACAGAAATAAAGAAAAATCACTTTTTTCCCAACATCGAGCCCCGAGTCTGTATTGAGTCTGTATTGACTCTGTATTTACTCTGAAAGCTACAGACGAAGGCTTCCGAAATAGCTCTAGCATACAGAAATAAAGAAAAATCACTTTTTTCCCAACATCGAGCCCCGAGTCTGTATTGAGTCTGTATTGACTCTGTATTTACTCTGAAAGCTACAGACGAAGGCTTCCGAAATAGCTCTAGCATACAGAAATAAAGAAAAATCACTTTTTTCCCAACATCGAGCCCCGAGTCTGTATCGAGTCTGTATTGACTCTGTATTTACTCTGAAAGCTACAGACGAAGGCTTCCGAAATAGCTCTAGCATACAGAAATAAAGAAAAATCACTTTTTTCCCAACATCGAGCCCCGAGTCTGTATTGAGTCTGTATTGACTCTGTATTTACTCTGAAAGCTACAGACGAAGGCTTCCGAAATAGCTCTAGCATATAGAAATGAAGAAAAATTAATTTTTTCCCGTCACCGAGCCCCGAGTCTGTATTGAGTCTGTATTGACTCTGTATTTACTCTGAAAGCTACAGACGAAGGCTTCCGAAATAGCTCTAGCATACAGAAATAAAGAAAAATCACTTTTTTCCCAACACCGAGCTCCGAGTCTGTATTGAGTCTGTAGTGACTCTGTATTTACTCTGAAAGCTACAGGCGAGGGCTTCCGAAATAGCTCTAGCATACAGAAATAAAGAAAAATCACTTTTTTCCCAACACCGAGCTCCGAGTCTGTATTGAGTCTGTAGTGACTCTGTATTTACTCTGAAAGCTACAGACGAGGGCTTCCGAAATAGCTCTAGCATACAGAAATAATGAAAAATCACTTTTTCCCAACACCGAGCTCCGAGTCTGTATTGAGTCTGTAGTGACTCTGTATTTACTCTGAAAGCTACAGACGAGGGCTTCCGAAATAGCTCTAGCATACAGGAATAAAGAAAAATCACTTTTTTCCCAACACCGAGCCCCGAGTCTGTATTGAGTCTGTAGTGACTCTGTATTTACTCTGAAAGCTACAGACGAGGGCTTCCGAAATAGCTCTAGCATACAGAAATAAAGAAAAATCACTTTTTTCCCAACACCGAGCTCCGAGTCTGTATTGAGTCTGTAGTGACTCTGTATTTACTCTGAAAGCTACAGGCGAGGGCTTCCGAAATAGCTCTAGCATACAGAAATAAAGAAAAATCACTTTTTTCCCAACACCGAGCTCCGAGTCTGTATTGAGTCTGTAGTGACTCTGTATTTACTCTGAAAGCTACAGACGAGGGCTTCCGAAATAGCTCTAGCATACAGAAATAAAGAAAAATCACTTTTTTCCCAACACCGAGCTCCGAGTCTGTATTGAGTCTGTAGTGACTCTGTATTTACTCTGAAAGCTACAGACGAGGGCTTCCGAAATAGCTCTAGCATACAGGAATAAAGAAAAATCACTTTTTTCCCAACACCGAGCCCCGAGTCTGTATTGAGTCTGTAGTGACTCTGTATTTACTCTGAAAGCTACAGACGAGGGCTTCCGAAATAGCTCTAGCATACAGAAATAAAGAAAAATCACTTTTTTCCCAACACCGAGCCCCGAGTCTGTATTGAGTCTGTAGTGACTCTGTATTTACTCTGAAAGCTACAGACGAGGGCTTCCGAAATAGCTCTAGCATACATGAATAAAGAAAAATCACTTTTTTCCCAACACCGAGCCCCGAGTCTGTATTGAGTCTGTAGTGACTCTGTATTTACTCTGAAAGCTACAGACGAGGGCTTCCGAAATAGCTCTAGCATACAGAAATAAAGAAAAATCACTTTTTTCCCAACACCGAGCCCCGAGTCTGTATTGAGTCTGTAGTGACTCTGTATTTACTCTGAAAGCTACAGACGAGGGCTTCCGAAATAGCTCTAGCATACAGAAATAAAGAAAAATCACTTTTTTCCCAACACCGAGCCCCGAGTCTGTATTGAGTCTGTAGTGACTCTGTATTTACTCTGAAAGCTACAGACGAGGGCTTCCGAAATAGCTCTAGCATACAGAAATAAAGAAAAATCACTTTTTTCCCAACACCGAGCCCCGAGTCTGTATTGAGTCTGTAGTGACTCTGTATTTACTCTGAAAGCTACAGACGAGGGCTTCCGAAATAGCTCTAGCATACAGAAATAAAGAAAAATCACTTTTTTCCCAACACCGAGCCCCGAGTCTGTATTGAGTCTGTAGTGACTCTGTATTTACTCTGAAAGCTACAGACGAGGGCTTCCGAAATAGCTCTAGCATACAGGAATAAAGAAAAATCACTTTTTTCCCAACACCGAGCCCCGAGTCTGTATTGAGTCTGTATTGACTCTGTATTTACTCTGAAAGCTACAGACGAAGGCTTCCGAAATAGCTCTAGCATACAGAAATAAAGAAAAATCACTTTTTTCCCAACATCGAGCCCCGAGTCTGTATTGAGTCTGTATTGACTCTGTATTTACTCTGAAAGCTACAGACGAAGGCTTCCGAAATAGCTCTAGCATACAGAAATAAAGAAAAATCACTTTTTTCCCAACATCGAGCCCCGAGTCTGTATTGAGTCTGTATTGACTCTGTATTTACTCTGAAAGCTACAGACGAAGGCTTCCGAAATAGCTCTAGCATACAGAAATAAAGAAAAATCACTTTTTTCCCAACATCGAGCCCCGAGTCTGTATTGAGTCTGTATTGACTCTGTATTTACTCTGAAAGCTACAGACGAAGGCTTCCGAAATAGCTCTAGCATATAGAAATGAAGAAAAATTAATTTTTTCCCGTCACCGAGCCCCGAGTCTGTATTGAGTCTGTATTGACTCTGTATTTACTCTGAAAGCTACAGACGAAGGCTTCCGAAATAGCTCTAGCATACAGAAATAAAGAAAAATCACTTTTTTCCCAACACCGAGCTCCGAGTCTGTATTGAGTCTGTAGTGACTCTGTATTTACTCTGAAAGCTACAGACGAGGGCTTCCGAAATAGCTCTAGCATACAGAAATAATGAAAAATCACTTTTTTCCCAACACCGAGCCCCGAGTCTGTATTGAGTCTGTAGTGACTCTGTATTTACTCTGAAAGCTACAGACGAGGGCTTCCGAAATAGCTCTAGCATACAGAAATAAAGAAAAATCACTTTTTTCCCAACACTAAGTCCCGAGTCTGTATTGAGTCTGTAGTGACTCTGTATTTACTCTGAAAGCTACAGACGAGGGCTTCCGAAATAGCTCTAGCATACAGAAATAAAGAAAAATCACTTTTTTCCCAACACCGAGCTCCGAGTCTGTATTGAGTCTGTAGTAACTCTGTATTTACTCTGAAAGCTACAGGCGAGGGCTTCCGAAATAGCTCTAGCATACAGAAATAAAGAAAAATCACTTTTTTCCCAACACCGAGCTCCGAGTCTGTATTGAGTCTGTAGTGACTCTGTATTTACTCTGAAAGCTACAGACGAGGGCTTCCGAAATAGCTCTAGCATACAGAAATAAAGAAAAATCACTTTTTTCCCAACACCGAGCTCCGAGTCTGTATTGAGTCTGTAGTGACTCTGTATTTACTCTGAAAGCTACAGACGAGGGCTTCCGAAATAGCTCTAGCATACAGAAATAATGAAAAATCACTTTTTTCCCAACACCGAGCCCCGAGTCTGTATTGAGTCTGTAGTGACTCTGTATTTACTCTGAAAGCTACAGACGAGGGCTTCCGAAATAGCTCTAGCATACAGAAATAAAGAAAAATCACTTTTTTCCCAACACCGAGCCCCGAGTCTGTATTGAGTCTGTAGTGACTCTGTATTTACTCTGAAAGCTACAGACGAGGGCTTCCGAAATAGCTCTAGCATACAGAAATAAAGAAAAATCACTTTTTTCCCAACACCGAGCCCCGAGTCTGTATTGAGTCTGTAGTGACTCTGTATTTACTCTGAAAGCTACAGACGAGGGCTTCCGAAATAGCTCTAGCATACAGAAATAAAGAAAAATCACTTTTTTCCCAACACCGAGCCCCGAGTCTGTATTGAGTCTGTAGTGACTCTGTATTTACTCTGAAAGCTACAGGCGAGGGCTTCCGAAATAGCTCTAGCATACAGAAATAATGAAAAATCACTTTTTTCCCAACACCGAGCCCCGAGTCTGTATTGAGTCTGTAGTGACTCTGTATTTACTCTGAAAGCTACAGGCGAGGGCTTCCGAAATAGCTCTAGCATACAGAAATAAAGAAAAATCACTTTTTTCCCAACACCGAGCCCCGAGTCTGTATTGAGTCTGTAGTGACTCTGTATTTACTCTGAAAGCTACAGACGAGGGCTTCCGAAATAGCTCTAGCATACAGAAATAAAGAAAAATCACTTTTTTTCCAACACCGAGCCCCGAGTCTGTATTGAGTCTGTATTTTCTCCGGAAACTTCACATAAGGGCTTCTAAAATAGCTAATTCGAAAATATCCAAATAAAATGACAAGATTCAAACCCGATTCGCACTCTCTTATAAATTTTTTGTCATCAGAAAAATCTCGGCTCTAATTTATTTTTTTAAATGGTTTCAAAAATTTTTATCTGATGTCATCGAGTTTAATTTTACATATATTCAAATTTCGCGCTAAAATTTTTCACTATTTTTAAATTAACCCTTAAAAATGTTAATTATTTTTAGTATCGAAAAAAAATACAACAGAATTAGACAGCATTAAAAAAATTTATAATTACAATTAATTTTTTTCAGTTTAAATTTCAAAGGAAATTTAATCGTGATTAGATCTAGAGTTTGCTAGTAAAAACAATATTAATAAATTATAAATAAAAAAAATAAACTTACTTGTAGTATTCAGCCTTAACTTTCAGTCTTTCATAGACAAGTTTACCAAAAATATCAAGTATATCAGTAATAAGAACAAATTTACTAGGATAAAAAGCCATTCCCGATGTATCAACGAGCAACTTAGCACACTGGATAGCTATCTTCAGTGCTTTAACACGTTGGTCTGCATGCCAAGCCTGCACAAGTTCATTATTCAGCTGTTCTATCCTCGAGACATATTCCTGCTGGGACAAATCAAGCATCTGCCGAACGGAGCCTTCTTCAAAGTCGTCAAGTTGCTCTAGACGATTACGCACCTTGTCCACGAGGTTGTTGGCTTGAACCTTAACCACTGGAACCATCAACACATTCACAATTATGATAACATATACAAGGAATGTAGCAGCAGCATGTAACAAACCAGTTACCAGTTACCTTTCTCGCCGCCTGATAAAAAACTAGTGACTATCGAAAGCTTCTCCGAAGTTGTATATTTATTTAAAATAGAAGCTCGACGCACGGACCAGGGTTCCACGAATTCGTCGGCAGTGTCACGTGGTTTTTTACCCGGTGCTACCAAACTTGATGAGTAATCCCATTCATCAGCAGCCATACGAGAAAGCGGATCCAGTTCTTCACGTGCGAATTGCGTTAATGGATCAGTTCCATCTAATGCCGAATGTCCTGACAGCGGATCACCAAGACCTGAACTTATCGGCGTATGAGTCGGAGTAGGTGTACCAGTTGATGTACTGGTACTGGTACTTCTCAATGTTCCTCTTCGTACTCCAGGTTTTCCATCTATCAACTAAATATTTAACTTATCATTTATTAATTCTCTTTAGTTGTAATTATTTGTAACTAATTTAGACAAATTTACTGATATTGTTGCAGGTTTCAATGGATGCTCCAGAGTCTCCTCTAAGCTCAGTGGTTTTATTAATTTCAGGTCCAGGCGACATGATACCCTGGATTATATTTTTAATTATTTATTTACTATAAGCTTAATATTTAAACTAATTATTGTAATATTTATTTACCAGCTGATTTCTGTCATGGCTTCAAATACTCGGTCTACACGCCTTCAAAATCAATTGTCCGTTGCTGCTATTTTATTTACATTTATTTATGTATGTACATATTGTTTTTTTTTTTACCGGACAATCGCGGAGTAGATGAGGGAGAATTATTTTGTTTATAAATAATTTATTTATCCGCCCTTTTAAACTGATGTGTTTTCCTCGGAGATAAAAAAAATAATCTGACACTTGAACGCCATCTTTGTTTAAATTTCAATTATATTTTTTTTATTTCATATTTTCGCGGTTTTATTTTTTAAGTTACTTGTTGGGTTAAATAAATTAAGTATTTCAATTGAAAATTTAAATAAAGATTATTTGTAAATATATATATGTATATTTATATATTTTTAGTTTTAAAAATAATTGTAAGGTTAGAATTTTATAATTTAAATTTAATTATTTTTTTTATAATTTAAATTATTTGAAAATGATTTAATTGCTATAAATAATTGTAATTTTGAATTTAAATAAATTATTACATAGATTGTCATATATGCTTTTTTTTATTAATTACTTAACTTATAGTAAATGTAGCAGACAATTGTAAATTTTTTTAATTTTAGAATAAATTAATAAAATTTAAAAATTATAAAGGTAGCAGACAATTAATAATTTTTGAATTTTGTTTTCAAATTACTTACAAAAAAACGAAAACCAAAAATATGCACGTGTAGAAAATTTAAAAAAATACAGGTTCAATTTTTTGAAATATTTTTTAAAAATAATTTATTGTTTAAAAAAAAACCAAAAAACGTTAGCGGCTAACTTCAGTATCATTTAAAAAATGCATATTTAAATAAATGCAAAATCCGTAGGCGTATTTTTTTAAATTTCAATATTTTAATTCATTTATTTATTTATTTAAAATTTATAAACTGTCTTTTTTTCACCAATTTAATTTAAAAAAAAAATATATGCACGTAGAGAATTAAAAAAACTATAGGTGCAATTTTTTAAATTGTCCTTTTGAATACCTCGAACGCGAAACGGAGAGGTAGTGCTTTAGTGTCACAATTTTTTAATTTTCGTTTTTAGAATAAATTCAAAAATTATTCGACGTCAGTTAATTTAAGTATCATAATAATAATTGAAAATATGATTTATAATTTCTTAGTATACTAATTAAAATTTATGTTAGCAATTAATTTTAAAAAAATTTTCACTGCGTAATTGTATGATTAAAAAATAATTAACTGAATTTAAAATTAGTCATTATTCATTTTTAAATTGACGTCAGTGTCAACATTGACGTCTTGAGTTTAGGGCTGAAGCTTATCAACCCAATACGTTTGTAGAAAACTAATATTGACATATATATGGCGTGATTATATTAATATTTACATTGTTATATATTAATCATAGAATTTTTTAAAAGACGTAATTAATTTAAATGGCTATGAATCACTTTAAAATTCGGGTATATAAACGCCAGCGCGTAATCAAATATGATTAATTGTACTACGAGTAATCGGGTTTTTTAAAAGATGTTTAACAAGATTTTATTCATTACTTTAATTGCGAGCTTGTATTTCTACTTTGAGGTGAGAATTTATTTATTTATTTATTAAAGAGTTTTTTTTAATTTTTAAAAATATTTTTGAATTAAATCATTTTGCACACCTCAAGCGCGAAAGCGCTGAGGGTGCTTTATGATCGCTCTAAATTTTTTGACTCATTCACTCACATTAAATTTTTATATTAATAATGCGACTGTTTAATTTTTGAATTTTAGTAAAGTGACAGGTCTTATATTTTTTTTTTAAATTTCCCGCGCCGATAATTAAAAATTTTCAAAAAAATAGAAGTTATTGGTTTTGATCCGATTTTTATCAGATCTCAACGTTGCGTGTGTGTGTCTGTATAAACTAATTATTGTAAAATGTAGTAAGTTTACACACACACACACACACACACATACGGATCCCTAGGATTTCAAAACAATGATGTCAAAAGCTTAATTTTTGAAAATTAGACCGAAACCAATGACCTTTTTTTTTTTAAATTTCAAATTTTTACAGCGGGAAATTTAAAAACAATAAAAAATTTTGCCAAAGTTCTCAGTTGTCAACCTTTACTAATATGTCACTTGGTTTTTATATATAGAGTGAAAGTACCGTTTTTGGTCACTAAAATTTTTGAAATTTGAAAAATTGAAATAAAGTAATTTGTAAAAGACGCAATGAGATAATTAATTTTAAAAATATATACAAATATACTTTTATTATACTGCTAAAATGAAATTTATATTTTATACTTTTCCATAAATTAAAATTTCTATTAGTTTTATCTGTTTCATATGATAATATGACAATGCAGCAATTTACATAACATATTCAAAAAGTAAAACCAAATTAAACAATTAAATTTATAAATAGATTTTGAGTTTTTTTTTTATTTTATTCATGAAAAAAATTCAAGTAAACTAAAAAAAAAGACAATAACTTTCTGTTTTTCGGAATTTTAAAAAATTCAAATTCGAATTCTTTAATTTCTATTTTTAAATAGAGGAGCGACAAAATGGTCACTATGAAAAAATTTTATTGGTCATAGTAAAAGTTTTTTTTTGTATTTAAATCTCGAAATTTTTTTTACTGATTTACTGAAAAAAATCATTTAAAATTTTAATTTTAAAATTTTTTAGAGCCGATAATTAGTGAGTAATTACTCATAATTATTGTATATATTTATTTATAACTAATGGATTGTATTTAATTACATAAAATAGATAAATGCAGACAGAATTGACGATGTACTACAGGCACAGAGGCTTAAATTATCACAAATATGCACAGACGCCGGATTTAAATTTGCTTGCGTAAGTTATTTAAATTTAAATATAGAATAATTATTCAAATATAATTTTTATTGCAAACAAAATTTATAAGCATTATACAAAAAAAATATTAAGTAGAATTTCTTATATAATTTTTTTAAATATTTGTGTATTTTTTTTCTTATTCAGGTTTTGGATGAAAGTTGCGTTCCAAGTTGTGCTTACTATGAACTAGATGCTGAAAAAAATAATTGCCAGTATATAAATGAATCTATATATGATCCTGATATGGTTGAACACTTCCAGTGTACGGATCCAAATTATCCCACTGATGACTTTGCAGTATGTATATTAGTGTTGATGTTAATGTAAAGATATTATATTTTAAAAATTTATTATATTTATTTATGATGAAAAATTTTATTTTACAGCAATGCGATGGTGGATCATGTGGAAGAATTTTCTGATGACAATAAATGTTAATTATTATTATGAAAAACAAAGAGATTTTTAATAGAATAAGAGGTGTGCGAATAGTTAGGACTTACGAATTATTTACGAAAATTTACAAAATTTTGTCTGAAGAAAATAGAGCTCAGACACAATTCTACGAAATAATTTTATTTTTACTTTAAATTTAAGCTCTTCATTAAAATAAAAATTTAATATTTGAAATTCGATCAGGATTTTCTCGATTTGAATCGAGTAATTTGAAGTTACAAATATTTTGAAATTTTCGCACATTCCTTTTTGTATAGTTTAAGAACAATGAATGAAATTTTATATTGTATTTAATTATAATTTATAAATATTAATAAAAATTGAATAAATTTAAGTTATCAAAATTTTTTAATGGTCCTTTCAGTCAACAATATAATATAGTATAAGTTAGAATTGTATAAAATTAATTTCCTAAAGAAAAATGATTTATAAAATTAAAAAGCAATTTTAAAATCTAATTTGAATTGATTTTTCCCGGGCTCAAGTATCCCCAATAGGGCACGGCTTTGTGATATTGAATAACTTTTGAAGGAGTGAATTTAATAAAAAACTTTAAGAGATCTTTTTTGTAGAGCATTAAATTTCCTTCAAAAATATGTATCTTGACTAGAAATAATTTAAATATTTCTAGTAGTTACAAAAATCCAAAATAGAAACAAAGAATTTAAAAAAAACAAATCAATATTTAAGGCACGGTTACAAGGAAACGGTTTGTTTTTCGTCAATTTCCTAAGAGAAATTTTTTGTAGGAAATTCAATTTCCTTTAAGAATATACATTGCTCAAATTTTTCAGATAGATGATTTACGAGTTTTGGGTAATAAATGAAATTTCTGTAAGAAAAACCATTAGTCGTAACGATACACCTCGTAATATCAATATTAAGGGTTCAAACTTACACAATATTTTTTTTTGGTCATCAGGAATAATATTTTCACAGTATCAAAAGGAAAAAAGTCGATTTTTTTTGGCCCAGTCTAATAATATTTAAAAAATAAATGAGTTAAATATTTAAATTTCATGTTAATCTTTATTCTCAAAAAATAAACAATAAATAAATAAAACAATAAACTGCTGTCTCTTTTTATTTACAATCGATTGTTTTAAATTCTTCCAGTTCCTTCGTGTCTTATTTTCTCAAAACATCAGCCTATCATAAAAAAAACAAAGTATCAAATTGCATTAAAGAAAAATTGCAATAAAATTTGAATTGATTACCAGGTATTATAAATTTCAAAATACATTATAATCATTTTGTGAAAATTAATTTCCGTATTTACATTCACGTAATCAATTTACTGCGTGATCAATCTTTTACTAATTTGCAATGTTTGATAATTTTTTGGAGATAGTATCGTAAGAATGCACGAATTAAAATAAAATCTCGTTGATTAACAAGAAAATTATAAAGACTAGGAAATAAATAAATTTTATACGCACGTTTTGTTTATTAAAAATGATTTTATCAATAAAAAAATTGAGTTCCTGGCTTTACTCTCAAGTATATAAAGGACAATTACTTCAATTGTCCATCATACTTGAGTTCAAAGCCTTAATTAATTCATTTAATTATTTAATATTAATTAAAAACTGAAACATCAATTAACGATGAATAGTAAAGTGATACTTTTAAATATTTTTTATTTTATTGTACTAGTGTCAGCAAGCTCACATGAAGATATTTCTCATGAAGATAATCGTGATACTAGGGAATGTGGAGGTAAAATTTATATATTAATTATTCAAAATTACCTAAAAATAATAAAGATAATTAATAGATTAATAATAATAATCTATATCTATATTCTTAAGAGAACGAGGAAAATTTTGTTCCAGTCATATTTATATAATAAAATATGTTAATGTTATTAAATTTGGATCATTAGCAAGGTCTTGAATTGAATTTGTGCCTTTTCATAGTTTGAATTATTTTTTATTCATGAGTTTCGAGATAAATAAACTATCATTCGAATATCATTTAAATTACGCGGGAAAAAATACAGTCGAATTTTTTTTTTTGAAATAAATTAATAATTTAACTATTCTGTCACTAAATATTATACATTCGAGTAGTTTTTGAAAATTAAATTTTCTCAGACGCCTCTAAAAAGCTTCTTTTTTAGTAAAAAAATACATGGGGAATTTTGTTTTTTCTTTTTAAATAAAAAAGAACACGTGCCTCAGGATCAAAATTCATTTTTGAAACAATCGCGGTTTTTTTTAAATATCTCATGAAATACGCAGATTAATGGAAAAAGTCATAGGAACAATTTTGTAGGAAATTAAATTCTTGACAAAAAAGGTCATGTTAATTTTTTTTATAAAATGGGTATTTATGGATATTTTTAAAAAAGCTTTTATAGATCTTATGAATTGATCGTTTTAAGGATTACAAATTTTGAAAATAACATTTTGCTAAGTATATAGAAACTGTAACAAGCATTAATGATTGATATGTTATGAATCACGAAGTTGTCTATATTAGAAAATGTTATTTTTAACATTCGTACTACGTAAAATGCATCTATAAAAGTTTTTTAAAAATATCTTCGTAAATACCCATTTTATAAAAAAAATCAACATGACCTTTTTTGTCAAGAATTTAATTTCCTACAAAATTGCTCCTATGACTTTTTTCTTTAATCTGCATATTTCATGAGATATTTTAAAAAAACCGCGATTGTATCGAAAAATGAACATTGTCGTTTTGAGACACGTGTTCTTTTTACTTAAAAAGAAAAAACCAAAGTCCCCATGTATTTTTTTACTAAAAAGAAGCTTCTTATGAACGCCTGAGATTTAATTTCTATCGACCGAGTATACATATATAACAGGAAGAAAATAAAAATGTCTTCTATGATTAAAAATGAAACAGATTTAATTTGACATCAGTGAAAAAAAATATATAAGATTACTAACAACAAAAAATTTGACTGTAGATTTTTTTTGAACCCCATGGTTATACAATCATTGCAATCAATAAGTCTGCGAATTAATGATGAGATTTGTCTCATTTAATTTTAATGATAACAGAAATAAAGAAAAAATCCTCGAGTAATAATAATTTTTTAATTACAGACCTGAAAAAATTCGACTACCATTTAGTCTGTTTAATAGACGGTACAGAAGTACATTTTAATCAAGAAGGATCCAAACCAACTCAACTCTACGTCGATGGTTATCAAGATTTTTCAGATTGTATGGACATATATCCCAGTGGAGCTAATGAAGGCGTTTTTACTATCAAGTACGATAAGTGTGGAGTTAAATTTCAAAAAACAATGGCTGAATACAATCTTACTGTCTTACGTCCACCAAATGAAATAAACGGCAACACTAAAACGTACCTCATTCAATGCAATTATCCAATGAAAGTTGACAAAGCAACTAAAGATCTGAAAGTAACTAAAAATAAAAAAGTAATACGTCGTCCAGCATCATCTATGAACATCTCACCATCTAATAAAATGTCACTGATATATAATAATAAGTCTGTTAAAGAAGTAGAAGCTGGAAAAGTAATAACTGCTACAATTTGTATGGAACAAAAAACCTACCGGGCAATGATAAAAAACTGCAACATATTAACAAATGATAATAAAAATAAAATAGTAGAGCCTGTTACTGATGGAAAAGGATGTCCAATCCGGCCAGAATTTGGTCCGTGGGCATGGAACGGGGAAACTCACTGTTATCAAACTGATTTTAGAGTTTTCAAATTTCCAGGTCGTGGTGATCTCAAAATTGACTGTGAGGTTCACTATTGCATAGAAGGCCAATGTCGAGCTGTAAGTTACAATAAAATTAATATTATTTATTACGTTTTATACTTGTGTACAAAAAATTCGTTGCAAACACGTTCATGACAGTGAACTTAAAAAATTGAGAGAGTTCTGAGCTTGAAGTTGAACAATTTTGGAGTTTTTAAAAAATTATAAAGTTAACAACTCTTAACATGTGCATATTTTTAGTTTTTCTCACTGCCAGGAATAATCATGATAAATTAAAAAAAAAATTGCATGTGTAGTTTTTTTTATTTTCTACATGCGCATTTTTTTTCTTTTTTTTTTGTAATTAATTTGTAAAAAAAAAATCTGAAAATTTTCAATCGTCTTCTAACTTCAGGATCATGAATAATTTTGGAACGAATTCTTTTTCCACGAGTAATTACTAATTAATGTCTACTAAAATATATACTTATTTTTTTCAGCCTAAATGCCAACAATCTTCGAGCTCATGCCCCGACGCATAAGAATAAAAAACTTATTTTCTCATTACAAAGTTAACGCAGCATAAATATCGTTAATTTTTTATTTTATTTTTCTGTCAATATACAAATGAATTTTACTATTATTAATTATATTATAATTATGTTTTTCATGGATACGTAATAAATACCAAGTATCCCATTGTAACGTTTATTATCGTTTATTTTTTTTTGTTTCATATAATTGGAAATAGAAAAAACTTGATTTATTATTATTATTAATATTCATTTTTTAGTTTAATAAATTAAGTAAAAACAAATAAAATTAATTTATTATTATTTCTGTGTTATGTGTCATGTCACTCGCTCATTTTTACTCACTTTCATACTCGAATATTCATAATTCGCATTTATTTATGCATCGAATTATAACTTACGACTATATATTTTTTTTTTTTTTCATTTTTTAATATTTATTAATGATTCTAATGGGCGTATTTTTTTACCGTTGATTTATTTTTTTTTGTATCTCGTATTTTTTTTATTCATTCGTTTGCTCTTAATTGTGTTGATCAATTTTACAACGTGGCTCAATTAACTAATTGCTACACGCCACACTGCACACATAACTACGAACATACAAATATATCTGTATATATATATACGTATGCATATATATATATATACATATACGTATATATAACACAATTTGATACAAGTAACGATCTAAGTACACACATATGAACGTACATTGCATTTTATTTTAGTATATTATATTAAATTGCTGTTTGGTACATACGAATTATGTCAATGACATTTTTTTTTTTTAATTATTTTTTTTGTACCGCAGATTATTTTATTTTTTACTCCACAATGCAATTTATCTCTACTACACTCTAGAGTCTATACAACACGACGCTAATCGCCGTTACAATTTGGGACATTTTTATTATTATTATTATTATTATTATTATTATTATTATTATTATTATTATTATTATTATTATTATTATTATTTTATTCGCTGCAAAGGAAAAAAATTTAAATACTCATGTCTTGATTTAAATTTAAATAAAAATAATAAAGTAATTGTGCCTTGTTTTCTAATCTCGTTAATTTATTATTTTTTTTTGGTTTTTTTATTATTTTTTTTTCTTAATTCTGATGGTATAAAAAAATTTGCTGCTGCTGATTTCGCTGCTGCGGGGCAGTGGGACAATGAGTCATATTTTTCCTTGTTTTTATTTCGCTGTTACCTATTATTTTATTTATTTATTTATTTATTATTTATTATTAATTTATTATTTAAGTTATTAATTAATAAAGGGCGCTAGTTGCCATTTGTTGACCGCTGCATCGGTGGAATCACTGGATCACGTTCTGTGCCATATATTTTCCCAGCTTTTCGCGCCATATTACCTAACATCTCCATGGAACATTTGTGCGCTGATCTTAACGACAGTGCCCATTCTTTCAAACTGATTTCATCCTATAATTAAATAAATCATAAATAAATATATGTAGATTTATATAAATAACAATTTTTAATAATTGATTAGGCCGTTCATAAAATACGTCACGCAAAATTTTAGTTTTTTAACCCTCCCACCCCCTTCATCACGCTGTCACATTTTCTGCGTCTCTCCTATCAATATCGCGTCACAAGTGATAGATCTCCCTTCCATTATGACTGAAATATAGAGGAGGGAGGGGGGCAAAACGGGTTACTTAAGAAAATATTAAATTTTCGAGGCCTTAAATACGAAATTTCTTTTTTTTTAATGATATTCAAAATAAATAGAAAAAATTTGAAGTTGCCGCCAAAAAAATTCATTTTCGCGGGAAAAATGAACTGTCCAAAATTATTTGATGCGACTTTTACAGTAAGCGAACCCCTTCTTCTCCATAAGCACGATAGTATTTTATTAACAGGCCCTTAGTTTAGAACTAATACTTACGGGATTAGTGAGCACTATTTTAGCATCACGAGTACGCACGACAATACACTGTTCCCCTTTAACATGCTGCAAATCAGCACTTACTTCTTCTACTTGATCTAGGAAGACGAGCTCGGGCTTTGTTGTTGATTCAGGATGTAACTCTAATCTATTAGGGTATAGTTTGGCATAACGTGTTTGCCATGCACTAGCAAATGGACCACCAAGTTTTTTAATGTAACCATGGAGTATACAATCAGACCCTTTAATAAACGAAATGATCATATATTTTTTCAGTGACTCAAATCTATAGCTTGACAAGGATAAAAATTCCCAGGCTAAAAGAGCAATTTTTTTTTTGTTGCTGATCAAATTTACTTACCTGTAAAACTTTAAATCAATATGCATGCGTTTGCGTGCAGTAAAAAATTTAAATATTCTAAACTATTATTATTTTTCTTTCTAATTTTCAATAAAATTTTTAAAAATTTACGCAAATAAAAATACTCATACGAATATTTTTTTATATTAAAGAGAATTCCATCTGAAGTAAAAAAAAAAAGTCTTAAATTTCTAGAAAATAAAAATTTAGTTATAAATTTTTATTATTGCGCGCTAAAATTTTTACAGGTAAGTAAATATGATCAATAGCAACTTACAAAAAAAAAAGCTAACCCAAGGGAATTTTCATTACTTTTATCTGACTAGTTTTTTTATTTACCTTTTTCATCAGCATCAAATCGTTGCTTTTGTTTAGCTTTCTTTTTATTTTCCATCTAAATAAAATTAATTTTAGTATATTTTTATTTGTATCAATATCAGTATTGGAAAAATAAATTATAAAAAAAAACTACTGAAATACCTTATCAGCTTCAATGTTGATTGTTTCAAAAACAGTCTCAGCGACTTCAGCTTGCCATCTTTCGGAAATGACAAGTGGGAAATTTTTGTAAAGATCTTGATCAGCGTCTGTTAATTTAATACCCTTAGTATCTTCTTCATCAAACGAACCGATGTCAAATGCATCTGCAGCATTAACTTCCCCCCTGGGTGGTATTAGCGGGGGTGTATATTTCTGCATATAAACCTGCTGCCAATCAATTCCATTGAAAAACGGATGTTCTTTTAATTCATCAGCGCCAGCGCCGCGACATCCGAGCCTGCTGTTGACATCGCGTTGCAATAGACCCTCCAAAAGTGAACGTAATTCACGTGAAAACGTATCTGGCAACTCGACATTCTATAAATAAAACAATAAAAGTTGTGAAAAATAAATTTCAAATGAAATTAGACACTGGAAATAAAATATATTGAAACATTATAAGTAGGGGAGAGTGGGGTCAATTGAACCAAAAATAATTTGACATTTTTTTTTTATATGAATAAAAGCAAAATGATAACTTTTTTTTTTACAAAATTATAACTTATTATACAGACTATCATTTCTCACAAGCACATAGCTTAACGAATGATGAAAATTTTAAATAAATACGAAATTGTACAACTGCATCAAATGGTTCAATCGTCCCCTTTGCGGGGGCAATTGAACCACTAGTCGGGGACAATTGAACCATGAGTATAAGAACCACAAATGAATGACTTTAATGAATATTTTACTATTCATTACAGCTTAAAACTAAAATTACAACACTTCTAATAATACTTATTATTTTATATAACATTATATGTTATAACAATCACTTTTAAAACTTCTGTCAATATAATTAATTTTTTTCTTGGTTAGTTTAGCTTGTTTTCACATTCTGTCAAGATCCACGCGCATGTCTGATGCTCACAGTGTGATTCGTGTGGTTCAACCGTCCCCGAGAGTACTGGTTCAATTGACCCCATATGATTTTATTTAAATAATTAGTTTAAAAAAAAATATTCAAGAACTATTTTACTAGAAGTAAAGCTATAAATTTATGACTAATATATGTAAGAAGGTATTACAAAAAAAAATTTAAGATTTCATTTGAAAATTAAAAAATTATTAAACAATTTACCAAGAGCTGAAATCAAGGTTTAGATACCTAAAAACACAAAAACTTGAATTTTTTAAAATTAAATCATCATATTGGTTCGAAATTTTGATCAGACTAAGGTTTAGTGTATTAAAATATAATTCCAAGAAGGTGATTCATTTTTATATTTTTTTCGATTTTTTAAGCTTACTGGTTCAATTGCCCCTTGGTTCAATTGACCCCACTCTCCCCTAAATATACGAATAAATCTCTGTCATGCAGTAGATAATATTTAAAAAACTTTATTGATAAACATAAACCAATATTTGTTTAAATACTGTGTAAATATTTACACCCACCGTCGTCAATGTCATTCGATCAATTTCATGTTTGTCCTTAGTCTTATGCTGTCTGAACGGACTGTGACCCTTTAGCAGTTTGTACATCATGCAACCAAAGGAAAACCAATCAGCGCTAGAATCGTATGTTGTTCCTTTTGACAGCACCTCGGGGGCCATATATCCATGGGTACCGCTGATAAAAATAAAAAAATAATAAGTCAAATATTATTATTATGTTTATTAAATTTAATTTATCTGGTAAATTATTTTCATAAAAAAATACAAATGAAAAATGATTGACTCGGCGTGGAAACAAATTCGTTCAACAGTTTTCGACTGGTGAAGGCTTTTCCTGCGGGTTTATTTTTTTTTTTTTTTTGGAGCAAAAGTAATTTGATTTGACAATTTTTTGGGTTTGAAGAACATTAAAAAAAAAGAACTATGAACATTTTTTGACTTTTATTAGAAATTTTTGGGAAAGTCAATTCTGTTCACTTTTCGTAGTTAAAAAATATTCCAAAAAATGAGCGATTGGAACTAATTTTGAACTTTTTATAAACTCACAAAATTCTCAATTCAAATCAACTTTGCTTGAAAAATTAAAAAAAAAAGAAGAAAACCACAAGAAAAGATATCGTCGGACAAAAAATGTTCACGCGCACACGCGGACGGACGTTCAGAAATAGAATAGTTTCTAACTTCTCTTTTTTGAAAATTTTCAATAGCGGGAAATTAAAAAAATATTAACAAAATAGTCTATTATGTGATAAGAGATAAAATTCCTGAAATAGACAGACATCCTAAAAGATTATGTTTTTTATTTTAAAAATTAATCATCAGTAGAACGAAAAATTGAAAATTTGCTTATATAAATTTTTTTTAAATTCACGGGTGCATTTTTCCAAATTTTCATTTTTCTAGACGTGTAACTTGTTCATAAAAATAAAAAAATTATCAGACGTCTGGTCATATCAGTGTCATTTTCATTTTACTACGTCGTATATTATTATTTATAATTTCCTGCATTGAATCTACGAGTTTCAATGCTTTACTTGTTTAGCCGGACGGAACGAGATAACTCAAGCCGAATAGCTGCTGTACAAATTTTAATTGTCAACTTGATTGGTTAGAATGACCTGATTATGAGGCTTACGATAAACAAAAGTGATTGTGACAGGACTGAAATTAAGTTTTAAATTTATTTAGCGGCTCGCAAATTTAAAGTTTAAACTTTTGAATTTAAAATGTCCATCCGTTTTTATGAAAAATTTTACCCACTAAGTTGAAACATTAGTTCAAATAAATATAATTTCCATTTATAATGTTCAATATGTACTTTTGCAACCAATTATCGTAATGGTAGGAACATAATATTGAGTTCACTAGAGCCTTGCTATAACTAAAACTCTGCTTTCAAATGTCGAGTACTCGAACAAAACTTGGTATCTCCAATATGAAATTAATCGTAGATACGAGGGTCTGTCAGAATACCCTCGGAATGCAATTAATTAATTTGGGCAACAATTTTCATCTCTTTTTTCGACCGGGAATTTCCAAGATGAATTTAGTCATAAAAATAACCAAAAGCGTCTTGTCTTAAAATGGACACTGGATCCCATAAAATTATGTGACAAACTCCAGCTACAGTTTTTATGTTAATTATTTTAGTGATACTAAACTTGTTTTTTTAATGTATTATCAATGATTGTATCATATCGTGGTTTTAAAATAAATATAAAATTAATGTGAAATAAAATGGGTGTGCAATCGAGTTCGAATCGAATAATTTGAATTTCCGAATTATTGGTATCTTTTAGAATTATCCGAGATTTTGAATTATTTGTAACTTTATAAATTACTCGATTTAAATCGGAAAAATTCTGATCAGCTTTCAAATACTCAATTTATATTTAATGAAGGGTATGGTGGCCACAGATTTTTGAAACTTAAATTCCCTGACTTTTCCAGGTATTCCAGTCAAATAATTAAAAAATTCCCTGACCATATGTAGTAATATTAAATCATTGGAAATATTTATTTAATTCAAAATAAAATGCTATAAGTCAGTTCAATAAATAATCAATCATTGTCGTTAAATGAAACTTTAGTTTATTATTTGTCAATGTTCATAGGTTTTTTTTATTTATTAAATGAATAATTATTTATTTTTTATTTTGAATCTTTGTTTTTATATAACTTACTCTATAATAAAATATAAATCAATTTTTCATTTTCACTGGAATAAATTTCATAAATAAGAACGTTTTATAGAATATTAATAAAATATTAATCAAGTACGCGAATAATAAATATACTGAGACTTATTAGTTCAATACTTATGTATACTTTTAATGTTTTTGGTTTTTTAACTTGTCAATATGCATGTTAATAGCTTGCAGTTCCTGACGATTGGTTTCTACTAAGACTTTTTTTTTCTAACAGCCTTTTTAATTCAAACTGCTTCATTTTTTCGCTATTGGAATCAATTTCTACTAATTTTTTTTCAAAATGGTATCACAATCGCATTCGCGCCGCGCCACTTTTTGAACAGTTTTGACAGAAAAAAAATTTATCGGATTTTTTCAGTCAAAAGAAAAGAAAGTAAAATTTTTCCAGCTTCGTGACAAAATTCCCTGACTTTTCCCTGATTTTTCCAGTATATTTATAACTCCCTGACATTTACAGGTTTTCCAGAAATGTGGCCACCATAGAAGAGCTTAGTTTTTTAAAGTCACAAAAAGCTCTATTTACCTCTGACATAAATTTGAATTATTGAAAAAAATATTACAATTCGAAAGCTTACGAATTCAATTCAATTCAATACGAATAATTCGTAATTCGAACTATTCGCCCACCCCTAAAAAATATACATATGAAAAAAAAACTTACACGCTCGCGTGCGGTTTCTTCTTCGAAAAATCACATGCAAGACCAAGATCAGATATCCTAACGTGTCCGTGTTCATCAAGCAAAATGTTTGCTGGTTTAAGATCTCGATAGACAATAAATCGTCGGTGCATGTGCTCGAGACCAAGAATAACTTCCGCGGCGTAGAATTTCATCTCAGGTTCATTGAAAACACCGTGTTGGCTCAAGTGATAGTGCAAATCACCGCCATTCATCAGGTCTAAGATGAAACACAATTTGTCGGGTGTGTGGAAGGCGTACGTCATACAGACAATAAATGGACAATCCACCTGGAAGTATTGCTGTTTATCAATCCAAAAACAATTGGAGTGTGATAAAAAAAAACATTGATGATTAATAAAATTTTTGAATTGTTATTCTTATCCTAATAAATTATCACTACTACTTCTACTGTTACTACTAATTATAAATAATAAATAATTCTAGTTATAGTTATAGCTGAAGATGTTCTTGTTGTTGTTGTTGTTGATGATAATTAGGTGTAATGAAGAAGATAAATAAAGTTAATAAATACCCCGGTGCTGACTAGAGATAACATTATCCTCTCGTTGAGTGCAAGTGTCTCACCCTGCTTCATCTTGATACGTTTTTTATCGAGACACTTCATCGCATACATTTTTCCAGTATCGGCCTTGCGGCATCCGTAAACCTCGCCGAACCCGCCCCTTCCTATTATGCGATGCACGCTGAAGTCGTTCATTGTCAACTGGAGAAACAATGGCAAATCGTTGACGAGCTCTATCGATTATTGAACATTCCCTCGAGGGACGTGAATGGAAACACAGAAACGTCTCTCGCTTACCTGAATATTTAGCTCGAGATTTTTCCATTGGCAAAAACGCGTGTACTTTTCACTGAAAAATATTATTACCGTAATTTTAATATTGTATCAAGTGCTGGTGCTTTTTAAAATTCTTAAACAACTAGTCCGCTTAAAATATAAGAATGTTTACTTTATTAATTTGTTTTATTAGTCTCGGGAACTAGCTGTTTAACTTTTGTTGATTATTTTTTATAATTACCTCTCCAGGAACTTTTGGAACGGCTCGCCCCTTAAATGATTGAAAATTTCCTCGATGTATGGCTAAAAATAAAACGTTATTTAATTCATGTTAACAAAACACACAGTATGTGTGTTTACAAGACAAACAAAAAGTATTTTTTTAATAAATTCTTACACAGTAACACACGATTTTTAAAATTATTGTTTTTTACCATATACACTTTTTGATAGATGGTAGAAAAATTTTCCGATTAAATCTGTAGTAAATTTTGGTTTATTTAATTCCCTCGGAGTAAAATTCATTCCAGTGGCGAGATTAATTCTAAATTCAAACTTCGTATCGATTGAAATAAAGTCTAGATCTTTTCGTCTTACATGATTTGAACATGTATATAAAAGCTTCCGTGTAAAAAAAATTGTTGAAAACAAGACTATTCTAAACTTGGAAAAATGACACGACGAACTTTTTTTTTAAACTTTTGAAAATTCAAAGTAAACATTTATGAGTGTCAATACTTTTTTTTTTCATTTATTTTCGCAATTGTACGGCCATATTATAATTTTCTAGAAACACCATTTATACCCGTCGCACATGGCTTTTTGACAAGACAGCAGTTTTGGCTGTTTTTTGACCTATTGATAAGGCATCAAAATGTTGACAAATCAGAAATTTATGTCACTGAAAAAATTTCGACTTAAAAAACTTGATACAAGCGACAAAAAGTAAAATACAATTAGTTGTCAAACAAGCCATCTGAAGGATTTTTTAATTGAAATGACTTTTGTAAGACGGAAAAAAGAAGACAAATTTCCCATGACTCCCAGGACCAATATCTATATGTCTTATTTATATAAAATTACTTGGCTCTGAGACAAAACAATTTTTCGTGTCCTTTTAAAAGACATCTTTATGACATCTTAAAGTTGTCTGTGTGCTACTTGGGCAGTATTAAGTCAATTGTATTTTAATAGGTTTAAAAACCGTTTAGAAAAAATCTGTCATTGCGTTACGTTTTTAAATTAAAATAGTCAACGCATTATCAATCTTTTTCCAACGATTTTTATTACACTTTTATTATTTTTAACAATAAATTACATTCCTTAAATCATAAAGTATTTTTTTTCTTTTTTTCTCCGTGATTTATTTTTCGTTTATACGATTATTTCATAAAAATACACTCATATATTTTTTTGTTTTAATAAAAATAAATGAGAGGAGAGTGAACAAGAATCGCACTTTAATTCTATGAACTTTTAATATATCTTTCAACAAGAACAATATTATTTTCAGTTTTATTACCCCACAAAATTATCACATTTGAAATTTAATGTTTTACTTTTTTTTCAGTCTTAATATTCCATTAATTTGTCGTAAGTAATTTTCTTCATTAACAAATTAAAAAATGAAGTCAAATTTTATTTATAAAAAATAAAAATTAATTTAGTCGTATGGTAAAAAATATATAAAAGTTTTTTAAAAATGGTCAATGATTTATTTAAACATATATTATAATTATAAATATGTACATATAAATCTAAATTTACCTCAAACAAATTAACAGGCACCTCGTTCTTCATTAGATATTTGTGTACATGAGAGACAGCATCTGTTGAGTATTCCTGTGAATTTAAAAATAAATAATAAAAATTAAAAATACATATAAATAATAATAATGAGAGCGTGTACATGAAAAAAATATTAAAAATATTAAAAAGAAAAGTACGTAAAGGAAAAAAGTTATTTTCAGTCGTTTCATAGTGTAGCGGCGTGATATGATAGATAAAAAAAAATAAAGGGACAAAATAAAATATAGACACAAGTGTGGTGTTGGATATTTACATGTGAATGCGCCAGGAGTTCTTTCATTATAAAGTTGTCGTATATCTCTCGTGCAAGTTTTCTTCTTTCTTCTGGGCATTCTAGTTTTTCATACGCCTTTATCTGTATGCAACATACATATTTATCTTTTAAACCATATTTATTTATGAAAAATGAATAAATAATTATTTTAAAATATAAAATAATACACTGTAAAAAATTTTTTATAAAAAAATAGTCCTTGAAGACTTTACACGGTCTGCTAGGTGTGAATTGATCGTGTGTAATATCGAGTAATATTTTTTACAAGGTATTACAGAGAAAATTTAATTATACTATCTACGATACTAGATTTTTAATTTCAGCTATTTGAAATGGTAGTAAAATTTTCAGTGGTAAAATAATTAGTTTTATTAGTGAGAATGATAACAGTAACAATTGATAGTGGTGACCATTACTATCGAAGATGCTAATTGTAACTATTAAAGATTATAATTGTTACAACCGAACTGTTACCTTTCAAGGTTGAAAAATTCTTAAACAAAAAATAGGATAAATTTATATAAATTAAAATCCTTTATTTACATCCATACTTTAGCTATGTACATTTTGTCCTTTAAATAATCAAAATAAGTAACAATACAATCGTTTAAATCCAAATATGTAGCTATTAGTGATACGGAATGACCGTCATTTTGAGTTTTGGTCACAAGACGGTCCGCTGACGGTCTTGTGACCGACGGACCTAAATGACGAGCCTGTTCTATTACGAAATGACCGTCACATATTTTCCGGTCAGAGTCCGTCATTTCGGACCGTCAAAAATTTTTTTGTCACAAATTTGGTCAGCCGCATCTAGCTAGATGATTTGTGACCGTCATCAAATTTTTGGTCACGAATTTGGGCTTGGTCATGAAATTTGTCAGTCACAACCAGCTAGATGATTAGACGCAATCTTTTATGCAAATGATTGAAAAATTTATTTTTCCCTTCGTATTCTTATCTCGTGGTATTTTTAAGAAAATGGCGGTTTCAAAATTTTAATTTGTATAAAAGTTAGAAAGGCGTTTGTAAGATGTCGCCACAATTGTGACAGTCCGTCATTTTATGAACGGTCCGCTGACGGTCTTGTAACCATGATGTGACGGTCAAAAAATGACCTGACGATCAGCTTCACATCACTAGTTTAGATAGTAATTATTATTTGGGCTGATGGTAACTATTACCATCAGGTTATTAAGAATTACGATGTTGATAATAGTTATAATTAGTTAAGATAATAAAAGCTGTAATTTCTGATTATCATCAATAATTGTAAATTTTGCCATATAGTTGGTAGATACTACAATTCAGATTGTTTGTTTAATAATTTAAATGATATTCACTACTGTCGAATTCAGTTTTAAAATTTTACTATATAATTCTCTCCGTGTAGATAAAAAATTGTCCGATTAGTTCAGTCAAAGAAGGATTTCAGATACATGCTGAGTCGGTAAAATTTGAAATTTTGTGTTGTTCGAATCAATATAGATAACGAGAAAAATAAATTCACCGGAAAAAAACCCTGTGCGATTGCTTTTTATAAACAAAAAACAATTGTTTCGCCGCGACCGCGTAAACAAACAGCTTTAAAATGAAAACTATTAATCGGATCAGATCACCCAAACTCTCATTTTAAAGGGGAAGAATCGTTAAAATTGTGTGCTAAATATTCAAATAAAATATTTAAAACTTTTTGTTAAAGTCACAATGGCATTTATAAACAATCGAACATATTTATACCAATTATTAATATTTTCGAGTAATTATACATGTATTTTTGTTTGGAATAAAAAGATACTTCTTTTGAAATCTAGCTGAGCTCGATAGCTTACTGTGCAAAAAAGTTGCAAAAAAAAACTATTTTTTTACGGATTTTTTGCTCCTAGGGAAAAAATCGTAGCGTAAAATAAAATTATAGAATATTCATGGATTAAATTTTAATAATATAATGTATCAAATAAATAACATATACATTTATACCATTAGTAGTATAAACGTTCTAATTCACACAGTCTAAACTTTAACGACGTGCGTTATGTAACTTTCACACCGATTTTTTGAAAATTTGAACACCAAATCATTCACAGCTACCGTGTACTCAAAATTTTTTACAGTGTAATTATAAAATTTAGTGACCGACCTCTTCATAAAACCTAAGCTGAGGAACTGGTTCCTCTGATACAGTCTCACAAAAGTCTTTAAATAAAAGATAACCTGAAATAAATAAATTATTTAATATAGTAAATACATAAATAAATAAAATAATATTTTGCATAAATTAGTTACCTAACATTTGATTAAATATTTTATCAAAGTTAACTTCACTTTTCTTCTCTAGATATTTATGCATAACACTCCTTACACTGTAACATAAAGAATGAAAATTTATTAGAAGATATGAAGGCGAGTAGAGATAATTTATTACTATGAATATTATTTTCCATGTAGTGAAAGTAATTTAAATTTTTTTTCAATTTATTTTCAAAGAAAACTAGTTTGTTTTTTTTGAATTTTATTATTATGATTAAGGACATTCACAGAAAGTGCTCTTGACTTTTTATAAATATTCAATAATTTCCAGCTGCCATGAGCGTATTAAAATATTTTTTTAATTAATTTCAAAAAAATTAAAGTATCAGTTGAAAAAAGACGCAGTTGCAATTTCGCTAAGAAATAGATTTTTTAAAAAATTACTTCCAGTTGTCAATAAGGAGTTAAACAAAATTTGGTAAGTAAATTTTACCCCACAAAATCTGACATTCTGACATTTCAAATAATAATTTTGACATGAAGATTTCACTGAAATTTATTTAACAAACTTCATTTAACTTCTAATTGGTAACAATTGCAAGTAATTTTAAAATTCCCGCTATGAAAATTTGAATTTTAAAAGAAAAGAAAGTTATTGGTTTCGGTCTGATTTTCGAAAATCATTTTCATAAGATCCCGATGTTCTGAAGTCCTAGAAAACTATTCTGGCTATTTCCGTGTGTGTGTGTGTGTGTGTGTGTGTGTGTGTGTGTGTGTGTAAACTAATTTTCGTCTATGCTAATTTTGTCTGACGATATTTCGTTTCAAAAATATTGTCGGACAAAAATGATTTTTTTTTAATAAAATGTATGTTCTTTCGGTCTAACAGTTTTTTGAGCTCAAAAATTTAGTAATAATGTTTTCAAGATCCCTGAGCTGACAAACACCGCAAAGTTTTGGGGTTGTCCCGCAGTTAAACCATTGTTCAAAATTTAAAAATTTATATCTTGGCAAAATTGTAACCACGTTGTCCTCTTTTTAATTAATGCATTTAATTATTTTTTAATCAATTAATAAAATTTGAATACGGTGATGACAATTTAAAGTCATTGAATGTTTTTAAAAAATGGGAGTATTCGACGGGAATTCTCGTAATAATAATTTTTAAAAATTATAAGATAAGGCAGAGTATAATACGATTTCAAAAATAATAAAGTTATAAAATATAAATTCGCTGTAATTTATTACAAGGAAATAGTCTAGGAAATAAATAAAATTGCCTGAAGGTATGAAACTTAAGATGTAGAGTCATATAAAAGTTACCCCAACGAAATGAGGAATAAAATGAATAAAAAAATCTAATCGATGCCCAAAATTTCATGAACTGAACGAAACTTTTTTTTTATTTATTTTTTGTCAACCCAGGGCATCGCGCATGCGATTTTTCGTTTAATTCGTCTACACATGGGGTGAAGATAAAAATTTAGCTTGCACGTAAAAATTTTTCTGATAAACATGTCAAGAATGCATAAATTTAATATTTATAAGCATAAAAATTTATAATTTATTATTTTTACTAAGTACGGTCCTTAAGTATGTAAGTTTTTAATTGCGGAATTTTTTTTAGCCTAAGGCGCTAATGGAATATTAATTACAGACGTCAGTAATCAATTAATATGATAACAATATTTTTTTGTAATTATGATAAAATATTTTTTCCATCACTATGACGTTAGTGATTGTGGTATTTTTTTTTTATCTTTTAAATATTTTTTAAATTATATTCGTTGCGGTAAAAATGAAGATGTTTGTTGAAAGTTAAAAAATTCATCGATGGATTTACTGAAATAGACATAGCCATATGTCAGATAAATATATATATATATATATATATATATATATATATATATATATATATATATATATATATATATATATGTTATACACTTGAATACTTCACAATCGTTGCTCAGTATAAGCATCCAATACTTGAGAATAAGACGTAAAGAGCAGACTTTTGTTGATGAAAAATTTTTTATACTGACATTTCACACTAATACAGATTTATTTCAATTACTTAAATATAATATCATCTATTTATACATACATATAAATATATATGAATTTAACGGCATCATAAATTTGAAAAATTTTATTCAGTTATAAAGAAAAAAAGCATTTTCCATTTTTAAAGGTCAAATGAAAAATTTTATTTATTCTTGTATGTAAATAAATATTTTTTCAAATAAATGACTTTTCAATTTTATTTACTAAAATATACTGATAAAATTTGAAATAATTTTTTAAATTTAAGTAGAACTCAATCCTATGAATATTTGAATTTTTTATAGACAGAAAAAAAGGATTTCTTGTCAAAGATTTTTTTCGCGCCAAAAAATTATTTTTTTCAGTGTAGATTAAAGTTAGATTACTGTATAAATATATTATATATAAATTTAAAGTTTTGATAAGCTATAAATTGACGCAATGATAATTAGAGAATATCTCTGGGGTAAAAACAAAACTTTTAAAATTACTGTATGAAATAGTAATCAAAGGCCCGGGAGTTAATTGAGACATTTTGACATTTCGAACGTCAATTATTTTTTGTATTGCTTTTTAAAAAAAAAAACTCTCGCAAAAAATTATAACGATAAAATTTTAATGAAAAACATGAAAAAAAGTTGCACAGAAAAATATTCAAATGCAATAATAAAAACTAAATTTTTTTTTATTACAGCCGCTATATTTTTTCATAGATGCGCTGTGGAGTAGAATAATTTTTAGAGAAGAAGCATAAAAAAAAATTTGTAATAGAATTCTGTTGTTAATTACTATTTTGATAAGTAATTATAACTAACACCTTCGTCATTAATAACTTATTACAGTAGATTTTTTATAGTTTATCTATCAAGTGACGATAAAATAAAAAATGAAAATGTATATAGTGATGTGTCAATCAATATCACAGAATTTCATGGTAAAAACTTTCTTAAAATAGTAAATTCAAAGTTAATAAAAGCTAAATCGTTTGATCATTGGTGTAATCTAGCGTACAGTTAATTTATGCGTTTCATCGGCAATGGCTTTTCAAAAGCTATCGGATCGCAAATAACCATCTAGCGACATCAGTATGAGTATCAGTATCATTATAATAATAATAACAATATTAATCATAATCATCATTATGATTATCGTCAACATCGACATCAGCATCATATTCAATCTACAAGTTTAGTTACCAAGCTACCAAGCGTTTTATCTCAATATTATACTCATATATCGTACAACGCAGTGCTACATCCTATTAATAGTTTATGTGTGTCTAATACTAACGCTCGATTAAAGTTTGTATATCAGCTCCACATTTATCGCTTAAAAAAAAAGAAAAATTGTTTTTTAACTTTATACATTAAAATATTAATATGTTAAATATTGATATATCGCACATATTGATTTATAAAAAAAAATAATAATAATTAATTATAATGACAATAATATATTAATAATGAATAGAACTTTTGTAAATAAATTATTATTATTATTATTATCTTTTATGAGTGAATTCAATGTTGTAATAGAAAGGAATTATTATTATTATTATTATTATTATTATTATTATTATTATTATTATTAAAAGTTACATTTGAAATTTAATGCATAAATTCCATGAGTTTTTGAAATTTTTGTTTTTATTTGATAAAGTTACGAATACGCTACCAAGTTACTTTATTACTACAACAAATTAATAATAATTATAATAATAATTAGTAATGACTATAACTTTTGTAAATAGATTATTATTATGAATGAAAAATATTACATTTGAAATTTAATTAATAAATTCCATAAGTTTATGGAATTTATATTTTAATTTGTCAAATAGTTTAAAAAATTGTTTTGATTAATTAATTAATTTATTAATTGTCCATAATACTCGTGATAAACTTGTAAATTTACGTCATCTGGTATTAGTAAAATTATTAATAATGAATAGAACTTTTGTAAATATATTATTATTATTATTATTATTATTATTATTATTATTATTATTATTATTATTATTCGGCGCGAAACCTTATTTATAATATTAACATCTTTGATAATTTGAATATATTCAATTAATGTATGACATTAAAGTGCGTGTTTAAAATGATGCATTTTAGCATTATTAATCGACATGTAATTATAATTATTATTATTATTATTATTATTCGGCGCGAAACCTTATTTATAATATTAACATCTTTGATAATTTGAATATATTCAATTAATGTATGACATTAAAGTGCGTGTTTAAAATGATGCATTTTAGCATTATTAATCGACATGTAATTATAATTATTATTATTATTATTATTATTATTATTATTATTATTATTATTATTATCATTATTATTAAGTTATTACATTTGAAATTTAATTAATAAATTCTATTAGTTTTTGAAATTTTCATTCCAATTCATCAAACAGTTTGAAAAATAAATGCACTGAGAAAATAAAATAATATTGTCCAAACAAGAATTTCTTGATTCAAGAAATCCGTTCAAAATATTTATTTTTGTTATTGCATGAATTTGACATTATATCATGAGTAAACAAAAGAATAGCTTTACTTGAATTGAATTGAATAAAAATTATTTTCATCCATTCTACGAATTCTTCAGACAAAATTATATATTCTCGAAAATCATCAAGAATATATGTTCTAGTATCAAGTAAATGTTCTTAATAAAAGTATTTTTTTCTCAGTGTGTTTTCATTAATTAATCAATCAATTGTCCATAACACCCTTGATAAACTCGGAAATTTACGTAATCTGGACGTGACCAATAATAATAATAATAAAATATTAATAATTATAACTTTTGTATATAAATAATTACAAATAAAAGCAACATTTTAAATTCAATTAATAAATTCCATGAGTTTTTTAAATTAATAATTCAATTTGTCAAAGTTACGAATAAGCTACCGTATTAATTTACTTCTACAACAACAAAATAATAATAATAAAATTTAATTATTGTGGTTAACGATGCGAAACCTTCTTGTTATAACTTATAATATAAAATAATAACAATCTATTGTAAAAAATAATTGATTATCAATATAAAACATAACAAAAGCTATAAGTTTATTTTTAAACTCAATTCACGTAATTAATTTATTTACATAGTAATTATTGTTAGCAACTTTTGTTGTTAGATATAATAAATTGTTTATTAAAATAACCTTTCATTGTTTACTTGTTACTCAAATGGTTATTAGTAATCAAAGTATTATTAGATTCGATAATTGTAAAATAAAGTATTTTTTGAATAAAAAGATATCGATCAAGTTTTCAGTCGCGATGTGTTTCTATACAGATCGCGTTTCAGCTAACAAAGTCGCTCGCGGTTACGCGATTACTCCTTTTTTACTCATATACATTTTATATTTTATTAAATTCAATAGTTTTTATTCTACACTACTGTTCTATACCATCGCCGTATTCATTCAATTTATTTTTTTTTTCGTTATACACAAGAGTATTTTGTTTTTGTTACGGTTTTCTATACATTTTTATTTATATAACAAACAAGTAAAACTTGTATACAGACGATTGAAGTTTAAATGAAATGATCGTATGGTTGATGACAAACAAACGTCAAGTAAAGAGAATGTGACACACTGCATTATATTATTATTACACAGTAATGTTATATTTATATATATAATGTGTTGTCTATAGATGCAAAAAAGATGAAACCAAGTTTGAGACGTATGACGTCTGTTGAATTTTTTAAAACTCGAATATACTTTTTTTTTATTTTATGACTCATAGTTAATATTATCAAGAAATTGATGTTAATTTTTAAAAAATTAATTATTGAGTTAATTTTTGGTAATTAAAAATATATGAACAATTTAAATTTGAAATTTTAAAAAAGTCGTAAAGTTAAATCGGCCCAGAGAATAAATTTTGTTTTGCGCAATTGCCACGGCCGAGGCCACACGTCGACGTCGTCGTCACGCGTCAGATTTCTCATATATATATATATAAAATATTTATAAATGAATGTGTATCCTGGTAAATAATTATTAACATGGGAGTAATAGTAAACCATCATATTACATGTCTTCATTATGTTCGTCTAACGATACATAAAGTCTAGTATATAGAGGATTACATCTACTCATATGATCATGATCTTAAATCAATAAAATCCGTATCAGGAGAAGCAGTAGCTTCAATACCTTCTTCTATTTCATACATCAGCTATATAATATCTGTGTGCTGTATCCAGAGTATCCAACATCGAACGTACGTTATCCAATAATGTAACAATAAAAATGCCAATGGCTGACCCAGTTCTATTTATTTATTTATTTTGTTAGTTGCAAATACAAACGATCTTTGTTTCTCCGTCATACGGGTAATTTATTAAACATTTTCCAGCTAAACTACATGCACTAAAATCCACACTGCAACGACGTGTCTATTTTGAGACGAAGGTTTTTAAACAACATTTTAAGTGTACAAGTTAGTGTATAGTTGTAGGTAGTAACTGCAACGATGCCAGTCAACTTGCAAGTTAAGCATCAGCAAGTAGTTTGTATAGAATAGTTTGATATAGACGAGGGAGTATTGCTACTAGACACTAGACATTTACCAAGTTCCATCAATCAACCTAAAGAATCTTGATACCCATTTGTCTCTTTTGTGTTTTGTCTCTTGTATTCTATTACTCATCCGATAGATCAATTTATCGTGTTCTTTGTACTTCTTATCGTTTATTATAGAAATTTTAAATGTTCACACGATTATTTTTTTTTTATTTTACTGCAGAAAATTTTGCAATCCATTGCTTCTCACTTACTCTTCATTTTTTATTTTTATTTTTTATTACTTCACATGAATTTTAGCTCTTTTCTATTTCTTCAACTACTTCTTTATATTTCTTGTATCTTTTTTTCTTATTATTTTTTTATTTTTATTGTATCCTTCTTAGTTTACTAGTTGAAGCGTCCAACCGACTTATTGCCAATTTTCTTGGAGTGGTAGCCACAACTAGGTAATCGTAAAAGCTCAACAGAACTTCAATAACCGTTTGAACATCCTTCTTAAGTGCAGTTGCACGTGGACAAAGCTTCAATAATAATAATAATAATAATAATAATAATAATAAATTATAAGTATTAAAATTTTCAATTCATATATTCATTAGGGTGCTTCATTTTAGAGCAACATTTTTTTTTATTAAATCCCACCTGAAAATCTTGTAGTCGGTGGAAAAACAAAAATTTTTAGCCACATGGCAGCTCTTAATTCCGATTTTAACCCGTTGCTAAACCATTTTTTATTTTTCCCATTTAAATAACATTAAAAAATAATTTTTTTTAACTTTTTCCTTCCGCTCACCGTATTAAAATTTTTTTTTCGCATTTTGACTTGTGGGCTTTTGTAGAGGACTAAATTTGCTACGAAAAAAGGTCCTGTGAGTCGAGACTGTAACTCGATTAGATCTCTACACAAATCGCTTCTTTGAGGACGTGGTATCTCGTATAATTTTCATTTGGTTCTCTTCAATTGTAAAAATCAGGAGAATAAAAAAAAATCAACGGAGAGTCAATTGTTCGACTCGGGAATATAAAATTTTTTTTAGGTTATTATTCATCACAATAGATGTTTTAAATACCTTACTAAATTTTTTAAAATTTACTTTGAAATAATAATATTAAAGTACATATTTAATTATAGGATATATTGAATGCCGTAAAGTGAATTTAAATTTGTCGGATTCTAAAATAAAATTTTTAGGTATACATTGATAAATTATTCCTTTCAAAGTTATAATATATACTTTTTATTATTTTTAATAGTGTATACTATTATTGCAGTTACTACAAGAATAGCATTTCACAAACAATAAAATAGCCAAGGTAAATCTAAGTGTAATTGAGCTTCATGCTCAGTAAATTCTTATAACTCAAAAGTTATTTTATAATGCTCGTCAAAAAGAGAGAAAATAGAAGAAGTATTTAATGTTAACTTTAAATAAAAAATTAATTACTTTTAAACTTTTGACGTCATAGAAGCTAAATTATTTTTTTTTAAATTACTCTGTATCTCGAAAGCGTAGACTTCATTTTTTTTTTTTCGCCCACTCAATGTCTTTATCTCTTTATCTATATAATATATAGTTTCTATTGTAAAATACTTTTTTACAATATATTTTATTCATGATTCTATAGCTGGTTAATGCTCATTTATAGACTGACTTGATGTTTCAAGTACCAGGCGCTTCAAATACATTCAACTTTATCAATATATCTTCTATACATTGTTCTAGTGCCAAAAAAAAGGTCTTTTCAACTTCATCTCAACACACTAGTACTTGATGAGTTGATAATATTTTTATAGTGACCTTTCATATTATAATAATTTTTTTAAAACATGGTGACCACAGATTTTTTAAACTTAAATTCCCTGACTTTTCATGGTATTCCAATCAAATAATTAAAAAATTCCCTGGCCATATGTAGTAATATTGAATCATTGGAAATATTTATTTAATTCAAAATAAAATGCTATAAGTCAGTTCAATAAATAATCAATCATTGTCGTTAAATGAAACTTTATTTTATTATTTGTCAATGTTCATAGGTTTTTTTTATTTATTAAATGAATAATTATTTATTTTTTATTTTGAATCTTTGTTTTTATATAACTTACTCTATAATAAAATATAAATAAATTTTTCATTTTCACTGGAATAAATTTCATAAATAAGAACGTTTTATAGAATATTAATAAAATATTAATCAAGTACGCGAATAATAAATATAGTGAGACTTATTAGTTCAATACTTATGTATACTTTTAATGTTTTTGGTTTTTTAACTTGTCAATATGCATGTTAATAGCTTGCAGTTCCTGACGATTGGTTTCTACTAAGACTTTTTTTTTCTAACAGCCTTTTTAATTCAAACTGCTTCATTTTTTCGCTATTGGAATCAATTTCTACTAATTTTTTTTCAAAATGGTATCACAATCGCATTCGCGCCGCGCCACTTTTTGAACAGTTTTGACAGAAAAAAAAATTTATCGGATTTTTTCAGTCAAAAGAAAAGAAAGTAAAATTTTTCCAGCTTCGTGACAAAATTCCCTGACTTTTACCTGATTTTTCCAGTATATTTATAATTCCCTATTTACAGGTTTTCCAGAAATGTGACCACCATGGAAAGTTACTATGCCGAACGAAAATTATCTACAATAACTGCAGCGTAAAACTTAACTAATAACAAAGTAGTTACTTCTTAAAAATTATTATTTCAAACGTTAAAATATTTGACATGAACTCCTGGACACTTGATTGCTATTTAAAATAGTAAAACTGCAGTTGATTTTTTTAACGCATTTATTTTACGGCAGTTAATAAAAATAAAAAGAAACTCTGTTTCAATATTTTTTTTCCATTCGCTGGAATGGCAGGAAAACTCGACGTTTAAAAAAATCTACAAGTCAAATAACAGAGCAGAAGTTTTCTTTCATCCAAAATTAAAAAGTAGTGAATAGAAAAATTTAATTATCATTTTCAAACATCATTTTTCTTCTCTCATGGTATTTCCGTCGGCTAAAACTATTTTTTTTACTCTAAATTTTTTTATGCTCATAAGTCTTCTAGTATCCCAACAAACCTCCCATATTTTACTATTACATAAAAATAACCATTAATATCTCCGTAAAATAATGAACGCACAGAACCCAGGGTAAAAAAACTATTTGAATTATTTTTAAAAAAATAAACTTCAAACAAATTTAACGATATTTAAATTTTTTTTACATTTAAAATTTTTTAAACCCCAGTACAATAAATCAACTATAAGCTCAAACTCTAAGCTTCAATTTCCGTTTTTTAAATTTATCTAAGTCAATTTGTTTCCGTTTTATTAAATAAGAAATCAAAAAAAATAAAAATAATAACTTTAGCTTAAAATTATCAGTCAATAAAAAAAAATACGAAAGCTCATGAATCTGTTATTCGAAAGCGGAAGCTAAGTTTCTGAATGCTTTTGATTGATTTAAGCTCAGATGTTTTTCTCAAGTAATATTAAAAAAAAATAATAATAATATTAAAACTACTGAAGGAATTTATTCTGCCCTTCTTATTAACTTTTAAAATTTTTTATATAAATACGTTAAAAAAAAAAAAAAAAATATCTATTCATCTCCAGAATGACATTTATTATGTCTAGAAAATCAGACCCATGTCTTTATTTTTATTAAAAAAAAGTTCTCTTTCATCCGGAGATTACCTCAGAAACGTGGGGTAAATACTAAAACCCAAGCCCTAAGTTAATTACTGTAATTAAATATTTAAACAAACAATAATAATTACTGTTAAAGTAAATTAGTATCCATTGATACCATAATCTTAATATATCACTATTCCTCTCTATTATTATCAGTATCGACAAGAATTTCCTTATTTTCAGTGTATCCAGAGGACCAATAACTTCTCTCCCCATAGTATTGATTTGTTTTTCTCCTCCATTCATATATATATGTATATATGGGTGTTTACACATACCTAGATGTGAGGTACTACATGCCGTTGATTATGTCATTCATGTTATTTATCATCCATAGTAAAAGAAAATATATAAATATATAATACATAAATCTTTTTATACTTCATGGCTCAACATTAACCAAAAGACAATAGTGACTTTTTTTTCCAACTCATATCCATTAAAAAAATTTATTTTCGTTGCTGTATAAATTAATAATTTAAAAGCCTTGAGTTGATGACAAAATCTTGGCATCCTTGATAATAACAAAAGGCCGGGACCTTATAGACCTAGATTAATACCATAGAGCCTTTGATAAATGTCTGGATAAAATATTACGCGGATAATTTATTCGTAGTCGCAAGTAGGTAGTAAATATATACAGGTGTAGAATTAATATGTAGAGGGTAAAAAATATTTTTAAGTAGACTGGAGTACACTGATGATAAGTTGAGCGGTAGGTTGATATATATGCATATATAATGAGTGTAAGTAGAGGCAGAGGTAGAAGACCGTCATCGTCATCATTGTAATCATCAATGTGTATACTGTGCATAGAGATGGGTTATTAAAATGCAATTTGTCTGCGAGAGGCTAATGTCACGTTTACTCGTAAACGACAAAGACAAAGATAAAGACCTGAGTCTACGTATAATATGTTGTAGATATAGATGACACCAGACGTAGGAGTGTTTATAATAAATTAACATCTTCATCAGTATATGGAGCTGGCTCCACGACACAAGTTTGTGTCTGTGTGGGTCTAGATGACGTTTAAATCCTAGGAACATATTTCAAAGGGTTTGATAGTGTCTCCAATTTCCAAGCGATGTAGGTCGATGCACAGGACATTAGAGTGATGGAAAAAGACGTTGGTAGGAAGGTGCCTCGTTCCCAGAGAAGGTGGGATTACTCTGCAATGACCTTTTCGCGCTTGCGTACTTTTATTCTTGCTCCTCTTCTTATTTTCATTTTTTTTTCTGCTTTCATAATATGCTCCATTAAATTTTTATTTTTTTATATTTTATTGTTACGTTTTCTCACATTCTCATTTATATAAGAAGCTGTTCTGTTTTTGAATTTTTTAACGCCTTTTTTGGTTTCAGTTTGCTGTAGTGTAGTAAGAAACCACTAAAATTTTAGGAGTAGACAAATAAAATTGTATTTAAATCCGATGATAGCTTGGTAAAATTGATGGGTATGTAGAGGAGAACGCTAATCTATTTGACACGAGATTCAAAACAATCCACTAGTGTCCAGGTCAGTCTTCTTAGCTGAGGTTTAGTTTAAATCCTGAGCTGATAAATTGTGAGCGATATCACCAGAGGTTCAAGTCCCAAATAACTGACAGTCTAATTACATGATATTAAATATTCAATGTCTTTTTTTTAAATGGACTCATAAATTTTCATTGAGAAATTGAAAAAAAATATCAACTTTCGCAGTTTAATGTTTTATTTTTAGCGATAACGACACACTTATTAAAGATCTTGTTGGCTTTGATGATTTCCGGTAAAGTGTCTAAATGAAATCATCCGCGCCATTGACCGATACCTTTTTTAAGCCTGTCAGGGTCAATTTTTTAAATACCGAAATAGATAAAAATCTTACAGTATATTAGTTAATTTTTGGTTCTTTAATAAAAATAATTTCACGCTTTAAAAAATTTAACAATCATCTGTCACACAGAAAAAAAGGATTTCTTGGTTCAATAAATTTCTCAAATTATGTAGTTTTTGAGCCAAGAAATTTTTTCTCGTCTTAAGAAAATTTGATACTGAAGTTAGCCGTTTAATAATTTAAAAATTATTTTTTTAAACGAATTATAAAAAAAAAAAATATTTGGAAAAATTGCACTTGTAGTTTTTTTTATTTTCTACATGTGCATTTTTTTAGTTTTTCTTTTTTTTTTGTAATTGACTTAATAAAAAAAATCCGAAAATTTTTAATTGTCTTCCAACTATAGGATCATAAAAAAAGTGAATGTAGCAGACAGACAAATTTAAAATTTCAATTTAAAATTCAAAAAATTTTTCGCGCCAAGTACTTTTTTTTCTGCGGACTAACAATAAAAAAATGAATAAATTTTCGAGATTATCGTACGGTAATGAATTAAAAATTTTAATAACTCATTAAAAATTAAAAAAATAAATTAATTACTATCGCGCAAACTCAGCGATATGTTCATGACTAAATGCATTAAATAACATTAAAGTAACAAACTTTAGTATGTTACAAAGGTTCTCTATTAACACGTAAGACCCTTTAGATTTTGATGGGACAAGATTACACGGGTCATTTGTTAGCAAGCCGACGCTCGGCTTGTACTATTTGTGTGTGAAACTTGTACTTAATTTTAAACAATCTTGTTATACTATTCCTCTTTATTTGTCTCATTAAAAATAAACCAAAACAAACAAATTAAATTCCATTTTCCGCATTTAAATGTCTCAATGAATATTTAAACGCGAGCGAGTCAATTTCTCTTTGCTTTACTTCTTCGAGCTTAAATTTAAATTTTTTTATTAGTTTACTCAACTTATTTTTTTTCTGGTTCATACATTTAAAGATCAACTCTCGATCAAATAGCAAAATAAAAAAAAATGTTAATGAATGAATGAATGAATGAATGAATTTTTTTGACTTTTTGTGTAAGAAAAAATATTGTCTATCTCGAGTTTAAAAAAAGGACAGAGAGGGAGAGACAGAGTGGCCGGGGGGTCAAACGCCCCAATTTTAGTAGGATCGATGCTCCGGGACAATTGTTTGTAAACATAATATTTGACTTCCTACATTAGTATTTCCTGGTTATAAAAAATTAAGCTCATTAACTTTGAGCAGATAATGGAGAGCTTTGTTACTTTTACTGCCTTATCTAAGGCAATAAATCAGGACTATTTCCAAAAAAATGTGATACCTTTGAGTAAATAAATAATGACAGTGATAAAGATTCATAAATAAATAAATAAAAAAATAAGTACCTAGGATCTGGAAGGACTATTTTCTTGCTAGCTCGTGCTGCTGGAGTACATTTACTCTTCTCCATAGCCATAAGATAGCTGACATCAGCGAGAACAGCTTCAAGATCCGCCATGTTGATAAATCACTTAATTTATTATCGTTAAAATAATAAATAATACTGTCTTCTGTCTGCTGTAAACCAGTACCCAAAAACTCGAGTACTTTTCACCAAAAACGTTCAAGTTTTAAAGTTGCGTTGTTGACGGCACCGCTGCGGCCAGCAGCCACAGCGGCGAATAAACCGACGTCTTACACACCCGTATCTTTTTTTAAATCTCCTTAAAAACTTTAAACGGCTCAAATTTTAAATCTTATCTCTTATCGTGATCTCACTAGACCACGATATCCACTACTGTAAATCCTCTACTCTACTCAAGATCGTGATCTTGATCTTGATATGATAAATTAAATGCTTCTGATGATGATCTTCAGTACGATGATAAAAAAAAATACTTCCTGACAATCCAATTAACTTTTATCGCACACTTTGTCTATACATGATTGAAAAACTTTTTAACCAACAATTTTAAATTATTTAACCCGATTAACTTTTTTATTTATTTTTTAACCCTCTTTAATTTTAAACACTGACAGTTACCAAGGAGTCATTGTCGTTACATCGTCATTACGTTCAATTTATTTGCGTAGCACTTAATGATTAATAATAATAATTATTATTATTATTATAAATGTGCTTGTAGGATATCCCCTTAGACTTTTATCACTCTCAGCACGACACAGTGATCACGGAAAGCAACACCGGGAGTTAACTTTGCTCATACAATTGTTATTTATATATTTTATTAAAACTTTCTCTCTTCCTTTTAAATATCAACTCACTGGCAACATAAAATAAATTATTTCTTTAAGTACTCCAATAAATAAATCAAAATTTATATAATTTTCCTCACCTGATAAATTAAAATTCTTGTTATTATTGTTATAATTATTATAAATATATTAATAAAATATAAATGAGTAAACTCAGGTGTGTTTACAGGTGGTGTTTTGTTGTATTGTTTATGCTGGCTGTGAGGATGACAGGGGAATTTGTTAGTGACCTTTTTATCGGGGAAAACGACAATGACGGGAACGAGGATATGACACTCATGCACTAGCTCACGTACAAAAACTCGAGTTGTTGGTATGCATAAACTATGAATATAGTTATATTACGTAGTATTAACTTTAGCAACATATATATACACTAGTTACTTCCTGACTGTGACCTCGTCCGCACCCTGATTGGCCGGAGACTGTAGAGAATTTTGTTAGAAGTGATTTCTCGACCTCGATATCATTGTAGCGACTCGGTTTTAAATTACGGCAATGTGCTGAAGTTACTTTTGTTTCATGCTCTGTTGGTATGGTCGATGTCTTCTTTTTTTCATTTTTGTTATTGATTAATTTAATTAATTGTAGGTGATAATTATTAAACTTTTTTTAGGACATGATAATCATAAATTAAATATATGAAGACGATGGATAATTTAAATAATTGAAGATTATATTCTTCTTTATTTAATAAAATTGTTTGAGAAATATTTAATTATTTTTATGGTATTTTGTAACTGATGTTAATGAGATTTAAATTTTTCCATGGACTTCAATGTGCCCAATGCAAATATCAATCGACTATAATAATAAATATAAATATTTTTAAATTTATTGTTTAATAAATTATCAAGGAAAGTTTTAAACGGAGCAGACAAATTTAAAATTATTAATAAATCGAGTAAATTAGTAAAATAAAATTTTTAAAAATGTGCATTTAAAAAATTTTTAAATTACCAAGTGCATTTTATGAAACTGAAGTTAGATGCGGTCTAATAATTTTTGAATTTTTTTAAAAACGATAATTTTGAAAAATTGCACCTATAGTTTTTTTATTTTTCTACATGTGCATTTTTTTACTTTGTTTTTTTTTATCCATTAAATTGTCGAAAATAAAATTCAAAAATTTTTAATTATCTGGCAACTTCAGGATCATGTGGATTTTTTATAAATATTATTTTTTAAAATTATTAACCCTATTTATTTATAATTTTAAATTTGTCTGATGTCTGGTACATTCATACTTGTATAAATTTTCTCCTAAGACGTCATGATGCTGACAGTAATAAATATTCGGCAATTTTAGTGGTTTTATGAACAAGTTATTTCCCAATTAACACAGACAACTTTAAGATGTCAAAAAGATGTCTTTTGAAAAAATGAAGACAAATTTTTTTTGTTTCAAAGCCAAGTTTTTTTGATATCAATAAAACATACAGATGTTGGTCCTAGAAGTCATAGAAAATTTGTTCTTATAATTTTTGGATTTTTTTTTAAACAATAAGTTATAAAAAAAAAAAGTACTTCAAAAAATTGCACCTATAGCTTTTTTAATTTTCTACAAGTGCATATTTTTAGATTTCCTGATTTTGTAATCGATTTGTTGAAAAAAAAATCAAAAAATTTATAATTGTCTACTAATTCAAGACCATTCTTTTTTCCATCGTTTAGATGATGACTTCTTTGTAATTTACTGTTTGTCATCACCTATGTCAAGTCTTTTAGCAGATATTTTATCGATGTCATAAATTTTTGATCGTTTTGTCAACATTTTGATGCCTAATCGATAGGTCTAAACTCCCAAGTATAAAAAACAAATTTTTTTAAGAGAAAAAAAATTTTTGTCTGCTACCATCAGCATCATGAGACGTCAAATTTAAAATTAGAAAAATTGAACTTCTAGTTTATGATACAAAAAGATTAAATTCCGTGACGTTCATAAAATGCTCAATATTTATTTGAAAATTTAAATCATTAATAGTAAAAACGATTGATTTAATTAGCAGAGGTATCAATTAAAATGCATTTAAAATAAATAAATATTGAATAATAAATTAATTATGATGTCTAACACACTTCTTATAGTGTCGATAATTGAGACTTTTACGTCAATTAACAATTTTAATAAACACTTACGTTCATACATTTACGACGTTTATTCTTGCAGCCATAAATTAACAATTTATTTGTAGTAATTGCTGCTGCAGGAATGTCTTCTAAAAAAAGTCTAATAAATTAAATTTAAAAAATTTTAAAATACGAATGAAATATTGGATAATTATGCAATTACGTGGCTTAGCTTATTTTTTATCCCATAAATATTTTTTTATTTTTTTTTTCCAGGTGCTTATCGATAGATTAATGAAAAAAAAATATATATATACATATATTTATGTAACTTTTTCAAATAATTAATGAGCGACTGAAAAAAAAATTGATAATAAATCAGAGGAAATTCTAATGAATTTTTTAATCAATTCATTGGTACGTAGATAAAATAAAGCCAACAAATTGACGTTTAGAAAATTAAAAATAATATTTAGTTCAAAAATACGCGTAGCCTCGGAATTTCATAATTATAAATTAATTATAGACTTTAATTGACTGATTATAAACAACTGTAATTCAGCATGATAATTTCCACCGTCTAAATTTATCGTATCGATTGTGAGCGTGAATTGTTGGGTTGATGTTGGAGAAAAGAGGCCACTGATCGAATCTATTTTAATTGAATCCAATGGGAAATCACTCAACGATTCGTTTTCATCGTTATTGTATCTTGAATTATTTTTTTTCCAATAGTAATATATCTCTAATTCACTTGATTTATTTTAAAATTAATCAGATGATAATAATAATTCATCATATATTTATTATGGTAATTAGTATTATTACCATAAATTTGTAATGCTAAACAGTACAAAATTATTATTCGAATCAATTACTCCTAAATCGATAAGCCAATTATCAATTAGCCGTTCATCGTTACTGTTTTCTTTCTAAAAATGAATTTAAAAGTTTATAAATTATTTTATTAAAAACTACTATTCAAGAGGGACCACTAGTGTGAAATTTTCAAAAGTTAATTTTTTTTCTTGCATATTCCGATAGTCTATAGCTTCAAAAACAACACGAAAATTTAAAGTGCATATCTCAAATAGTTTTTGAGTTGAAGACGCTCAGGGGTTCTCAAAACTACGTTTTCCAAATTGCTGGTTATAACTCAAAAACAAAGTATCCAATCGATTTGATTCTTATTGCAGCTTCATGGTGACCACAGATTTTTGAAACTTAAATTCCCTGACTTTTCATGGTATTCCAGTCAAATAATTAAAAAATTCCCTGGCCATATGTAGTAATATTGAATCATTGCAAATATTTATTTAATTCAAAATAAAATGCTATAAGTCAGTTCAATAAATAATCAATCATTGTCGTTAAATGAAACTTTATTTTATTATTTGTCAATGTTCATAGGTTTTTTAATTTATTAAATGAATAATTATTTATTTTTTATTTTGAATCTTTGTTTTTATATAACTTACTCTATAATAAAATATAAATAAATTTTTCATTTTCACTGGAATAAATTTCATAAATAAGAACGTTTTATAGAATATTAATAAAATATTAATCAAGTACGCGAATAATAAATATACTGAGACTTATTAGTTCAATACTTATGTATACTTTTAATGTTTTTGGTTTTTTGACTTGTCAATATGCATGTTAATAGCTTGCAGTTCCTGACGATTGGTTTCTACTAAGACTTTTTTTTTCTAACAGCCTTTTTAATTCAAACTGCTTCATTTTTCCGCTATTGGAATCAATTTCTACTAATTTTTTTTCAAAATGGTATCAAAATCGCATTCGCGCCGCACCACTTTTTGAACAGTTTTGACAGAAAAAAAATTTATCCGATTTTTTCAGTTAAAAGAAAAGAAAGTAAAAATTCCTCCAGCTTCGTGACAAAATTCCCTGACTTTCCCCTGATTTTTCCAGTATATTTATACTTCCCTGCTATTTACAGCTTTTCCAGAAACGTGGCCACCATAAGCTTCTTTTATGTTTCTCCATACCAAGAACCTCCAGTTTTCCAATCGAGTAAAAAATGTTATTTTACCAGGTCAAAAATTACCAAATTTTCGCGCGAAATTTGATACTTTTTTTTAAAAAATCGCCATGGTATTAAATTTAAATTCTTCTTTTCGATCGAGGGTCTTGATACGGACAATACTTCTAGTTAAATTAACTTTTTCGCCCAAAAATTTTATCATCTATTTACTATACATTCAAGAATATATCCTCAAAACTTCAAAGTATCCCATGCAGTAGTTTTCTTTTAACAAAATTTCCAAAAACCTCCTTTTTTAGGCGGTCACACTAGTGGTCCCCTTAAAAAAAACCATACGTATTTAAACTGAATAAAATCTTGTTCAAATAAAATTCCATCTCCAAGTATATCTAATAATTTAATCGAATAATTATCGCAGATAATTAAAAGCTTATCAACATGCATTCCATGTGTACTTGGGGCAAAAAAAATATTTAAAACAATTATTTCATTTCGTTGGAGAATAAAATAAGCAGGCGAAATATTAAAACAACCCAACATGACAGCATTGTCTTCCGTGATGTTCTTTAAAGTAATAGTACTTTTAAAAAATAAATGAATAAATAATAATTATAAAAAACAGTACAAAAAATAAATACTCACTTTAATATTCATAGTATACCAATCAATTTCATTGAATATAAAAAATTTACCATCACCTCCATTATTTTTTACCTGCAATTTAATATTTATTTCTTCCCCAAGAAAACATTTCCCACATTCTAGTTCTGTTTCAATCATTGGGTCACAATTTAAATTATCATTGTCTACATGTTCTATATAATTATTCCACTAAAATAAAAAATTAATTAATTAATTGATGATAAAAATTGGCAGCAATTAATTAAAATAAATTTAACTGATAAAATTTCATTGGGGACATCAATTGTCGGCGTGGAAGTTTTTGCAGTCAGACATAAACATGGATCATAAATATTTGTTACTAAAATTAATTAAAAATTGTATAATAAAACTTTTAATTAATAAAATTAATTAGACAATTATGTTACTTTCAAGTACTGGACAATCTCGATAAGCGTGAAGATTAATAACGATTGATTTTCCGTTTTGCACACGAATGTTTACTTGTTCTGTATACTCGTCCAGAAGTTCTGATTTAAAATAAATAATTATAAAGGCTTGCATTCCCGGAGCTAAATGTTCTTTTTCTCCTCGTGATGTAGAAATTATCACACGAAATTTAGAACCTTCTGGTCTTTTATCTACTTGATATCTTGCTAAAACGTTACTTACATTTTTAATGACTGCCTTTTTCTATAATCAATTGAAACATTTTTTTTTTTAACTTTATTTAAGAGTAGTAACTATTGGGGTGTGCGAATAGTTTGAAATTACGAATTATTTCAATCAAATCAAATCAAACTGTTCAATTGGAACATGCGAATAACTCGAATATTTTAAAATTACGTGTAAATTTTCGAATGATTCGTAGATTTTTAAATTATTCAAAAATTTTCAGGTACCCAGGTAGCACACTTGCCTTTGTGACATCTATAAGATATCAGTTTGTAGGCTACTTTTTGACTTGTCAATAAGGCATCAATGTTGACAAAACGATCAGAAATTTGTCACCGAAAAAATGTCTAGTTAAAAGACTTGACACAAGTGACGACAAAAAGTTGATTACAAATAGTGGTAAAAAAGTCATCTAAACGACTTTTCAATTGACATGAGACAGGAAAAATCGTCGTATTTATACCAAAAAGATGACTGAGACAACTAAAACTTTGTCTTGTCCTTAAAAGACATCTTAAAGTTGACTCTGTGCTACTTGGGAAAATTCATAAATTTTCAAGTAATTGGAAGCTTTATGAATTATTAAAAATTCTCAAATTATTTAAAATTTACTAGCAATTGCAAAATTTTCTCGATTTATATCAAATAGTTTGAAAATTAAAAAATTATTCAAAAACTTTTGGATACTTTTAAAATTGACAAATTCCAAAATTGTCTTTGAACAGAATATTACTAGATTTGTATCGAATAATTTTTAAATTTACAAATAATTCGATCTGATTCGCACACCCTTACCTAGTAGTAACTAGTGACTAATTAACAATTAAAAAAATATAATTAACTTTGTAGAGTTTGTTTAATTGGTAATTATTAAATTTAATTTCCACCGGCGTGGCGACTATTATTTTTTTCGGTTCCATTATCCTCAGGATACTGCGTCTAAATAATTTATCTGATTTAATCACTAGTCTTCCGACTTATAATCTCATTAATTAAATACTTACACCGGTTGAGTTAAACTTGATCGATTACTCGATTTTATTTTAAATTCTCCTCGACGTGATCTCTCCCGTGAATTTTCTTCAACTTCCATACTCTTGGGACTTATATCCACCTTTAACTTCTTCTTAATCAATACCAAGTCATCAGGATAAATACTTATAAATTTATCTGATTTAATTACATCTCCATTATCAGTTCGATATCCAGCAGCGATTATTTTCCTCGCGTTATTTATTTCTTCAATCGATTGTTTATAATTATCGAACTCCTGTAAGAATAATTAAAATAAATAAAACTAATTAACCAACTTAGTTTATGAAAAATAATTAATTTACCTCAGGCACTTCACTTAAAAAATCTTTAAAAATTTCTTCAATTAATCCCCGCATATTTACGTTATTTATCCAATTAAATTTATCTTCAATACGATTAATTACTTCACTTAATTTACCATCAGACTCCATGTTAACGCGAAAATAAAAATAAAAAAAAAACACCGCTTATCAATTGTTATATATTACAAATAATAAATAATATTTAAAATAAAATACTTAATTTATCAATATATATTTATAAAATAATAATAATATTTAATTAATTAAAACTAATTAAAAATATTATTTCGTGTAAGAACGTATTTTTTTTATTGGACTCTTACATTATACGAATGTCATTACCCCATAATTATTAATTAATATTTAATCATTTATTCAAATATCATTCACTCATTTCCTTAATTATTTTTAATTACTTAATTATTTAATTAATTAATTAATCAATTATTCATCGGGGTAACGCGACATTGAAGAAATAAGAGATTGATAAATTGAGTACACACTTAATTAATTTTAATTATTACTTAATTATAATTATCTCCCACGAGAGCCAACTAATCACGAATTTGAGATTTTTTTAAAAAGATCTCCGCCTTTTTATTGAAATAAAAATTAACAAAAATTTAATTGGTTTCATACCATTTCCCTTCCGATCTCTTTTACTTAATCTACTATTTTTAATTATTTTTTCCCAATATTTTTGTTCATTGATGCGACGTAATTAATTTTAATAATAATCAATTAATTAATTAAAATTTTTAACTAAGTGTATTGTGTAGCTCTCTTACAATTGTAAAATATAAAATTCCAGGTGATTATTTTTTATTTTTATTTATAATTATCATTATTAATTTTGTTATTGTTAAAAATCATTTATCGTTTAAAATAACTGTATTTTTTTATTACATCTATTGTTTTTTTACGTGATTAAATTTAAATGTGAAGTATGTGAATAGCTTAGTAATTAATTTTAATAATTATGTGTAATAGTCTATAGCAATGCAAATATATTTGCAATTACAAGTTTATTTTTCCTTTTTAATGTGAAAAGTAAAATATATAAGAGCGGTTTGTCATTACATACTGAAATTTCTAAAATACAATTTATTTATTTTAAACTTATAATTATATAAACTTATCAATGTTGAATGCTGTTTTCTTCTTATTATTTTTTGTCAATTTATTTTAATTAATAGTCACAATTTAAATTGAATTGTTACTTGCTCGATCTATCAAATGTTTCCTGTTTTTTTAGCATCTTTACATCATTTAATTATTTATTTAGCTGATAAAAAGCGAGTCTCATAACGTGATATCATCATCAATTGTCGTACAGAGCTAACGATTCTTACATATATACATTAATAATAATTTTTATTTATTTTCTATCCCATTTTTATGTAATTAATATTGTAATTAATATTCATTTGCTTATTAATCCTCATACTTTTTAGCTTTGATGGACGTTAACTCTTACAACTTATCATTAAACTCAATCCAAGTTTATCATGTTCTGTATTATATATAAATATATATGTATATCTATATATATGTATATATAAAATTTTTTTTATTTATTTTTAATTATAAAAAAACACTTTAGACTCATTTGTCGAGCTCTAAAGCAGCATACTGTTCTTCGTCGACTTCAGTCATCATTAAATTACCATCCGGAAGTAAGAGAACAACTCGCCTGGTACCACCTGGAGTAAAAAAAATTAAAAAGTAAAATTTAATTAATCAATTACGAATAAACCTACACAGAAAAAAATATTTCTTGGATTAAAAAATTTCCACTCGACCCAAGAAAATATTTTTTTTTCTGTGTCGAATAAATAAAAAAAAAAAAAATTTTACCTGGCGTAGGTTCGTCAGCTTGTACAACCTGAGCAACGACTTGAGCTTGGCCGTCAGAGTCTTCTTGGGTACCAACAGCCCCCGCAGCCGAGTTGTCCATAATAGACATGACCATTTGATTATCAGCGGCCTCACCTTCGCCCTCTTTGACGTAGAACTGGGGCGCGAGATTTACCTGATCGGGCATTAGCTGGGCGACAGCTTCAGCGACAGCGTGATCGAGAGTGAGAACAGAGCCCTCATCACCCTGCTGTTCAGTCGTGACGTAGACGCACTGCTGCTCTCCATCGGCACCACGTGTCACCAGCAATGTCTGTCCGTCTTCAGCGTGACCTGCAACTTGGTATACAACACCGTCCTCCCCCGTTATTGTTACGACATTTGTCCCGTCATCGGCAACTACTTTTGTCTCCTCCTTTATTTCCTGCTTAACATGAGTGACAGTTGAAGCTGTGCTAGTTACTATCGTACCAGTCAACCCAGCCGTCGTTGCCGCAGACTCTGAAGATATTGACTCGGTGAGTGAGACTGTTGGCTGTACTGCTGTAACGGAAGTGGTCGCTGTGTCGTCCAGACACGGAAGATCCGGTGCTATTGTTACGCCTGCAAGACTTAATTGGGCTGATGGATCAGTGCTAGCTTGTACAATCGTACCTGTTGTTCCACCTGGGCTCATTTCAACGCGCATTATACTATTTGTCTCTGTCAGTGATTCTAACGAGGGTAAAACTAACTCGGCTGTTGTCGTCGTTGTGGTCGTTGATGTGTCCATGCTCTCGGTTGATGAGGTGGTTGCTGTAACAGTTGTACCTGTAATTGAAGCTCCAGCAGTTGTGTCGACTGTCGATGTATTGGGTGTTGATGGTTCTGGCTCGGCAACTGGTTCTCCATCCTCGCCGATGATTCGTCCAGTCAGCGGGCAGAGTGTGAACGGCCTCTCTGGACTCTCCGGTGGATTCTGCGGAATATTACATACATTATCGGCCTCTGATGAAACATCAGGTCCGGCTTCATCACTGCTCTCTTCACTCCCTACTTCCTGAAATTCCATGTGTAGTCCATCGCTCTCGACAATTTTAGTTTCCTTGGGTTTACCCGGTGCTGGAACTGCCGCTGCTGCTGCTGATGTTATTTTACCACGTCCACGTCCCATTGGTGGTTTTGTATTTGCAACCATTGTTTTTACTGGAGTCTTTACACCTTGAGAAGTTATTTCTTGAGTCTTTCTTTTAGCCATGAGAATTTTTTGCTGCGGTGATATTAGTGACTGCGGTGGTTTATTACCAGGTATTATTTTAGGCGACTGTTTAGCTTGGGCTGGACTGACAGTTTTTACAACCGGACCAGGTCCTGCAATGTATTTAGCACGTATTTGAGCCTGTTGATTAGGGCTTATTGTTGCTTGGGGTGAGCCGGACATAATACGCTTCTGCATCGGGGTACGTGTCTGTGGTGTCTGAAGCCTTGGCGCTGGTGCACGTACAGGACTACGAATAGACCCAATACCAAGGACACTAGTTGGCGCTTGACCACGGACTGTCGGTCTGGGAAGCAGTGGACGTCCATCAGGTGTCTTTTGCTGCTGCTGAATTGTCGTCGGTCGTACATTTGTAGTCATCCTCGGCTGCATGCCTATTGGATTTTGTACCGCAGTCACCACATGAATCTGTTGGAGTTGCGTAGGATCTGGTTTAGGTTGAATTTTAACTGGCTCAGCTTTAGGTCCTAATGATGGCCGTGGTTTGGCCGGTACTTGTTTTGAGATCACTTTCATTTGTGTAACAACCTGACTACCGTCAGGCTTAGAGACAACTTTAACAGGCGTAATTGAGTTTGCCTGGGATTGCGTTATCACTTGTCTTCGTACTACAGTAGTTTCGCGGTTCTGTACCATAAGGACACCTTGATTGCTTTTCATAGGTTTAGCACCTGGTGAAGAATCGAGTTTTATGATTCCTTCCTTCTTGGACATGACGTACACACCGGATGCCAAGTTTGGCATCTGTTTGGGGTCGACTTTGACAACTCCTTTGGCATTAGCGACAAGAACTGGTGACTGATGAGTAGAAGATTTGGTAGGATCTGGCGACTGGAGACCGAGAGAAGTTGCCAAGTCAGTACTTGATACAGAAGTTTTGTTGTTACCATTGGACTGAGCATTGGCGCGATTGAACGCACGCTGAATGACATCACTGCGCCCTGAAGCAGCGATACGTTCTTCCTCGGACTCACCAGACCACTCCTCGTCACTACCCATTTCCCCTTTTGGTCGTTTAGCTGCAGTTGTATCTGAGTCGCTGTCAGTCAAATCAGCTCGGCGTTTACCCAGCAGTTCATTTTCTTCCTCTTTCATGGATCCACACCATTGCTTTACTTGATCCATAGCCTTCGACTTACTTGACCGCATCGGACGTGTTATTTGTGCAGCAGAACTCGGTCCTGGTGTACTTGGTTCCGCTTTGATGACAGTCTTCTGCGGCACTGTCCTGGTTATTATTTTAGTCGTCTGCTGTTGCTGTTGCTGCTGCTGCTGTGCCATTTGCTGTGCTTTCAATTCTTTCATTTCTTTTTGCTTGGCTAAATTACGCTCGAATTCTTCTAACAAAAATTTACATGACGACACAACGTCAGCAGATTCCCAAGTATTGTATTCAGGAGTGTAGCCTTCCCATTTCAAATAATATTCAGCGCAGCGTTTCTTGGTGTTGTAACGTTTGGCCATTATTTTTTCAACGGCAAATTCTTCTTCATTGGGTTCATCTCCGTCAGTTGGTGCCTTGCCCGGCCTGACTCGAGGTTTAACAAAAGCCTTAGGTCGGGTTTGAATAACTTTTTTAATTTGAGTCGGTGTTGAGACCGGTGTCGTTGTTGTCGGAGCTGACTCTGATGTCTCTGTCTTTACTTCGGTCTTTACAACTTCTTTTTTAACTTCAGTAGACTCTTCTGGCTGGCCATTACGTATTACTTTCCGTATTATTTGTTGTTTCATACCTTAAATAAAATAGAGAACCAATTAAAAGTCATCGAAATTTATATTAAGATTAATAACAAGTCTAATTAAATTTTTAATCAATTTACCATCGGTATTTTGTGGTCTGATGTCTGTCATTTTAGCGTTATTGATCTTAGTAAACGCTTGAATAGTTCTGCCAGCGGTGATCCATGTTTCCCGGACATGCTGCTCCATTTTACACCACTTCTGATACAATTTCCATGAAGTAACTGAATCTTTATCAGTTGTTTCTTGTTGTATTTGTGTGTCTTTCCACAGTAAAAACGCCCAAACTTGAGCTTTCTGTTCATTCTGAAAAAATAAAATTATTTCATTTATTATTAATAAAAGCAACAAAGAAAACAGTCATGGTGGCCACAAAGAAATTATTTTAAAACTCCCAGTTTCCCGAGTTACAGTAAAGTTTTTCGCGTTTTCACTGATTCAGAAATTTTATTCGTAGCATTGATATTCAAAGTTTTTATTGTATTCATTGTCAATAATTAAATCTGATGATTAAATCATGCGAGAAACCAAAAGAAAGTCAATAAAATAAATTAATAAGGCGGACTTTTGATTACTCGATGTTAAAAATATGTAAGTTAAAATATTTAATAAGAAATTTTATGATTAAAATAAATTAAAAATCCACTAGTCACAAAAATTAAGGGATATTAAAAAAATTGTAAATTTTCAAGTGATTTTCCCCAGGTTGCAACTCGAAGGAAAATGGTCGTGCAACAAAAACAAAAAAGACAAATTGTAACTTCAAGTGTCTAGTTTTCTGATCTGGTCTTTAAATTTTTTTATTACGTACGATTCCGGAGTAATCAAAAGTCATTCATAATTATCGAAAAAAAATTATTGAAGCCCGTGGACCGTTTTTGAGACGAGCAAAAATTTTCGAATTTTTTTTTTCGATGATTTTCCTAGGATTACTCTGAAACCGAGCATGATAAAAAATTTAAAGACTAGATCAGAAAACTAGACACCTGAAGCTACAATTTGTTTTTTTTTGTTTTTATTTTACGACCACTTTTCTTTGAGTTATTACCTGGGGAAAATCACTTAAAAATTTACAATTTTTGAAATATCTCTCAATTTTTTGACAAGTGTATTATTGAAAATTTTTTAAAGTTTGAACTGTCGCAATTAAATTTCTGGATACTTTTTGAAATTCCCTGACATTTCCATATTTCCCGGTGGCATAAAATTCCCTGACATTTATAGACTTCCCGGTTGTATTAATTTCCCGGATACTTTTTGAAATTCCCTGAAATTTCTCGGTTGCATAAAATTCCCTGATATTTCCAGACTTCCCGGTTGTATTAAATTCCCGGATACTTTTTGAAATTCCCTGAAATTTCCCGGTTGCATAAAATTCCCTGACATATCCAAACTTCCCCGTTGTATTAAATTCCCTGACATTTCCATACTTCCCAGTTGCATCAATTCCCCTGATAATTTCCTATTTTCCAGGTTCATGTCCACCTTGCAGTCATTTGTTTGTTTTTTTTCATTATTTAAACTAATAATAAAATACTAACATTGCCATTATCACGAAAGTGTGATGTTTTAGTGCAAGCGCCCTCTTTATTACGATGCTCTTGGAATTCTTCAACGAAATGAAATACCAAGTGACACTGTCCGCATACCAGGACATCAAGTCTTCCTATCTCTTCTTGCGCAGCTAAAAAATACACAATACAATTAATTATCAATAAACAATTAAAAATTATTCAAAAATTCATTCTATCCTCAGAATCTCCAAGTTAACAATCAAAATTATCTCCAATTAATTTAAAATAAATAGTAACTATAAAAAATATTAACCTTTGATAACAGCAGGATTGTTGACTACCGCAGAACCATCGCCGCCTTCCATCTTGAAGTATTACACTGTGAAAATTTACTCACAGTTAAATCTAAAGAACAAAAAGTAAAAAAAATAAATCCCAAGTACTCAGACTCTAAACAATAATTTTAAAAATAAAAAAAAAAACGCGAGCCCTCTATTATTTCTCTACACGTGAACACAAAAAGTAAATGTACATATATAGAGCACATATTAAATCGAATTCGAATTAAACCGATTCCCGCATAAACTTGCGGTACATAAACTTATTATATATATATAATATACATATGTGGATTGTAGAACGAGTGATAAAAAAAGGCGACAAATTTCCGAGGGAAAGAGTGATAGAGATAATTGAAAACGCGGCCAGTGGCGTAAATAACTAGTAAGTAAACTGGGAATTAAAAAAAAAATAAACTATTCAACTCACCTTAATAAATATTATTGTAAAATAAAAAAAAAACGTCGGAATAATAATCCACTGGTTGTATTATTTATTGTCTTGATAATTAACAAATCTAAAACTTTTAGTAGAGAATAATCCACGACACAAAGCAGCTTTTATTATCGTGATATGATGCCATCGTGCCGCTCGATGGCGATCCGTTTCCCTGTTGTGTATCCTCTTCTCCAAGATGGCTCTCACTTCCCACCTTAAGAATATATATCCCCAGCACACGTTGGCGTTCACTTTCTATCTATCAAATATTCGCGGCTTTATTATAATATAATTTATCTATTGCCGTATATTTTATACGACGCTTTTATAATTATTACTGTTATTATTATTTTTTTTTTTTATAGTTAGTTAACTATATATATGAATATATATTGTACTACCTGATAAAATTTATGTAGTTTAGACGTGAGACTAACTCTTGTGTTAAAAATTTTTTTTTTACATATACTAAGATATTGTTACTCTTTCACTTGATGGCACTCGTTTCCCCGGGGATTATGTTCCGTGCAAAATTTTATTGCGACGCCAGGGACGCAAACGGCAGTACCGGGGACATTATACCGGATCGCGTCGTGCGACTGTGGCTCCGCCATTTCCTTTTTAGATTTCACCACATGTACACATGCTCACTAATTTTTTGGCGGGAATTAAAAATATATAACTTATTTTCATATATATGACTTTTTAATTACGTATATATGTTTGTTTATATATTTATTAATTGGAGCAATGATTTTTTTTATTGGTTATCAATAAAATTCAATTTTCGCGGCGGTAATTTAGAGACTATTTGAATTGCGGTAAAGTTCGCGCGCTTTTTTAAGGAAGTGATGATGGATGCGAGCTTATGTAGCGGGTCAAGTATAATTTATTAATGAAATTTAGTTGTTTAATTAGTGTTTGTGATTAATTATATTTGTTAATAGATTCTTTAATAGAATTTTTAATATTTTTTATATTTTGCAGGGACTTTTGTTTGAGGAGTGGAAAGTTTGAATGGCGAGATGCTGATTTGACTTTACTTTGTGAGGTTAACTATAGAATTTATTAATTTAAAAAAAAATGCATTGAAAAAAAAAATGTATGTTTACATTGTACTGTTTTTTATCAGCAAATTGTAATCATAATTTTTGGCGCGTAAAATATTTTACTCATTTTTTAAATATATATTTTAATATGTAACAGTAAAAATTTATTTAAAATTTTGAATAATAAAAAAAAGGAATATTTATTTTTAAAAATTACTTTTGTCAAAATATGTATGATGATTCATGAGTGTGAATGTAGCTAATTGTCAATTTTTTAAATTTTAAATAAGTAAATTAAATAAAAAACGAATAAAATTTAAAAAATGCGCATTTATAGAATTTGAAAATTAGTAGGTGCATTTTTTTTATTTTTAATTGTTTAATTTATTTAATTGTAATTTGAAATTTGTCTGATGTCTGCTACATTCACACTCATGATAATATAGATGAATAAAATAATTAAATTTCAAAATTTGAATGAAATATTTTTTTAAAGAAATTTTATTAAAACTTTTTTGATCAAATTTTATGAGTTTAAATATTTCTGACGCTTAAGTATTGGCGAACAAAAATTAAAATTAAATATTTGAATGTAGCTGACAAGTGTCACTTTGAAAAATTTTAAATAAAAGTGAATTAAATGTAAATCACATAAAATTTAAAAAATGCACATTTATAGAATTTGAAAATCAGTATGTGCATTTTTTTAATTTTTATATTTTTGATTGTTTCATTCATTAATTTGTAATTTAAAATTTGTCATATCTAAACATTCACACATGATCCTGAAGTTATCAGACAGTTAAAAATCGAATTCTTTTTTTTAACAAATCAATTACAAAAAAATAAAAATATGCACATGTAGAAAACTAAAAAAACTACAGGTCCAATTTTTCAAAATATTTTTTTTTACAATAATTTAACGTTTAAAAAGAAGTCAAAAAATTATTAGACGCCAGCTAACTTCAGTTTCAAATTCGCACTCAAATAAAATCCTACTGTAGTTTTCAATTATTTAAACGAAATTTAAAAATGAAAAACAAAATTATGGGCCAACGATCGACCAGTTCAGTTTTTGTTGTGAATCAACTGGTCACAGCAAACACATATGTCAGTTGAGGCGATACAAAACCACCTCAGTTCCCTTTCCCTTTGAATGATCGGTCTTTAGCCAGATCGTCACTTCGTTGGCCCTCAGTGTCATTCCTATCCTAACTTGTAATATATAATCAAATCAACTAGTTATCAAGTATCTGCGAGAAACAAAATTCTGTCCTGCCATCTATTAATTTTTTATAAATTATTTATATTGAATATTCAAAACAATTTAAATCAAACGGAAGCTTCACAGTTTTCAAAATAAATAAAAATTAAAACTTCATCCCTAAAATATGTGACTGTAATTGACAGCTGTCAATTATTTAAATTTTTAAACTAAATACAGTGAATAAAAATTTATAAATGCGTATTTCGATAATTGAAAAAGCGCGCGCATTTTTTAAATTTCATTCTAATTTATTTATTTATTAAAAATTACAAACTGTCATGTCTGCAACATTTATAATCCTAATAAATAATATTTTTTTTAAAAAATAGTTCACAGACATACCGCGTGGCGTTAAAAAACCTGGATTACCATTATCATATTATCAGTTGGGGCGGGGGCGGCATTGAAGCTAGAGGACACACACAAGAACCATCACCACCAGCTTACCCCACATATTGGTATTGATATTCATATATTTTCACACACACAAGTTTCACCGGACGGATTTTCTCTCATAACGTCAAAGTAACGTCATGAGAGTTTGACAGCTACTGTACTCGATTGTACTGTAGTTATACACCAGTATCATCACAGAACAAACCAGTTCTAAGTTAGACTTTACTTTATTGTCTATTAAATGATTCACGTCGTCTAACATCCAGCAGCAGCACATTTGTCAATAATCAACAACAATGAAGACAAGTGTCTGAGAGTGTTTTAAATAATAACAATAATTAGCGCAGCAATTAAAATAATAAATATAAGAAAATAACTGCGGTGATTTTTTATATCAGAATATGGAAGAATGATCAAACACGGGATTATTTTTCTACTGCTCCTCGTATTGCCAGGTAAAAAAATTGACAATAACTCAATACTCATATTGATTTATGTAATATTTATTTTTTTAATTATATTTTTAATATCAAAAGTTGAAATTTCTATAAATTTTTCGTAGTTTTAATTTAACAATTAAATAAATAAAATATAAGTAAGTAAATTTATAGTCAAGGGCGAGCATAGAATGTACTTGCTAATAATTTATTTGTACAAACTGTAGTTCTAGTGTCCAGTCCAGGATGTTAGGTAATAAGATTGTTTGATTTTATCTGAGAATTTAAAATAGAACGGATATTAATAATTTAATCTATTCACAAAACATTATTATTAATAAATAGATGATGGTATTGGTAAATAAAAATGATTTTTTTGAATTATTGCAGGATGGCAAGAAGCCTTGGGATCAGTATCTGTCAGAACTGTCGAAGTAGACATCGGACAAAATCTCACGATAGCTTGTACTGATGAAAATGTATCACGTCATCCTGGTAATTATTCAAATGTGATGTGGGTCCGTGAAGGAAGAAAAGATGGCCAGGTTCGGAGAATGAAAATAGGATCGAATAAAGCACTTGAGCTGGTGAATGTTAGTCTTGATGACGCTGGTAATTACTTCTGTACACTTGACAATGACGCAAATGCTGTTAAAACACGAATTAATATTCAAGTTAAGAGTGAGTTTATTATTGTTGATAAATATTTATATTTTTAATACAAATAACTTTATTTATTGTGACAATATTATTTTAAATCGCAGCACCTCCGCCAGCACTTCATAATGTCTGGGTCAAACCATCGACGATACTCGCAAATATATTGTGGGAAGTAGCAGGTACTGGTGGTTATCCAATAATTGACTTCACTGCCGAATATCGTCTTAAACCAGGTGTAGGTGAAGAGCCTGAAGACTGGAAACCGATTATGCCGACGCACATTCCTTCTAATTCTGTTTGTATTTTTTTAAAATTTATTTAATTAATACACTGTAAAAAATCGGGATTTTATTTCAATCCGAATTCACTTCCCTCGGAGTTCTGGAGTTTAAAAAAAATCATTTCACATGTGGATTGAATAGGGAGTTTTTAATGGGCGGAGTAATTTCGGAGTGACACGGATTTTATTTAAATCCGCATTCACTCCGGTCCGGAGTTTTAATACTTAAATAAATTAATATTTAATAGAAACGGCTGTTAATTATAAACATAATTATTTCAATGAATAATTCATTCAGATATTAATAATTAAACTTAGAATATTATGTTTTTAATTTCTAAAATGTTTAAGTAACTCACTAAATTATAATTTCATATATATGATACATAGTGAAAATATTAAATTATTGAATAGCTATAGTGAGATAGTTTTTATGGGAATATTTTATATTTCGGTACAATATGAAATGTTATCTCGTGGTATGGTTGATGTAAGTCATACGACAACTTGTGACCCAGTGGAAATTTTATTATCAGCTGGTTATAATTTTTAAAAATCATTTCGTGTGAATGTATGGAAAGGGAGCTCATAATTATTTACGTAAACATAAAGCACCCTGTCAAAAAAATCCATATGGGAATCCAGCCTAGATTCCTAGTGGGTTCCCACATGACGTTTTCGGATGGATTCCCATATATTTTCATATAAAAATCCAGATATTATATAGAAACTCAGATTCATATGAATTCCCCATAAAGAAATTCATATATTCTTTTTTTATGAAATCCAGGTACCCGTAGTTTTCTATGTGGTTTCTATAGGAATCCACGTACCCACGTTCCCTATGTAGATTTCCCATATGGGAATCCAGAAACCCATGGTTTCCTACATGGATTTTTATATAAATCTTCTATTAAAAAAATTCATGTGGGATTGCATCAGAACCACATATAGAAATGTATGAGTTTATGTAAGAATCCATAGGAATTAATATAGAAGTGTATGTAAGCAACCATGGATTTCTAGATTCTCATGTAGGGAACCCATATATAAAACTATGGGTACCTGGGTTCCCATATAAAAACAAATATATGGATTTCTTTGTGGGAAATTATTATAAAAATCTGGGTTTTTATATAAGTTTCTATAGAATCCAGAGTATCTAGATTTCTATGTCTATCCTCTATTGATACAAATATATGAATCTATACTGGATTCCTATAGGAACCCACATAAGAATCTAGTAATAGAAATTTTTTTTATAATTAATATTTCCCTAAACTCTCCTCCGGAGTGAATAAATAAGTCATTCACTCTGCGTTTACTCTACAAATTTTTTACAGTGTAAAGATTTTAAAAAAATTTATTATTTATTTATTGTCAATATAAAATGACAGAGACAAATTGACGTTTATCATCTGGAGCCAAACACAACGTACTTGTTTCGCGTATGGGCGACAAATAAACTTGGCCGTGGTGAAATCGTCCAAGTTGAAGGTCATACTCATCACACCGTCGAAGAATTAGGTAAATTTTTAATTCATTAGAACCCCAGAGGAAAATGTACATAACGTAGTAAAGTTCTTGCAGCTTGAAAAGACTAATAAAATATATTTTTATTTATTAAAAAAAAAAGTTTATCGAGCATGTGTTCGATGATGATGATAAATAATTTCAGAGCTGGCGAAACATCTGTTAGCCGGCGTGGAAAATTTTGATACACGAATCTGGGTAGCGGCGGTAGGAATTGTTATGGGAACACTAATGGTCCTTGGTTTAGGTACATGCTACCTTCTGTATCGTGAGTGCAAGGCACCCTGTAAGCATTCTCTTGGAACTTTAAATACGAGCTTCCGCTTCTACTCTGTCTCTTTAATGCCCTTGCTTGAGTTGCGGACTTAGTCAATCAACATAATTTATTACTAAATAAATAAATATATATAATATATATAAAAAATGACATCACAGCTCGATGATCGTCATTAAATACTAGTGCATGATTTAATTAGGTTACTAGTTACCCCATTGATAATATGGTTAAGGGATAATTAAAAATAGCAGCGGAAGCAAGGGCATTGCTAGTAATTTTTAAATTTATCTATGGCCCTGATCTCTAGCTTTATCTAATTATTATTATTACTGATCATTACTTATTAATATCTATTTAATCTTATATTAATTAACAATACTATTTATTCCTAATTATTAATATCTATTTTATCACTAATTATTTTCCCGGCTGCAAGCGCTTTTTTTAAATTTTCATTAGATATTTTAATAAATTTAAATTTTTTAATCTGTTTATTAAATTTTCACTTTTTACTATTATTAATATTATTAGGATTATTTTTATTATTAAATATTGCACAGTAAATCATCTAATAAAAATAAACATCATACTTAAAATAAAATCATTAGTAACAATAAAAATACATCAATCATTAATCATTTTATTAAATTACTTATTTATTTTTTTGTTTTTTAATAATTACAGTTCGAAATATTAAAATAATATTAAATAGTTATTTGGTAGGGGTGTGCGAATCGTGTTCGAATCGAATCAAATCTAATATTACTATTCGATTCGAAATTCTAAACTTCGAAGTAATTTTTTGATAGATTCGTGTCTGAACTCTATACCTCTGACAAAAATTTTAATTATTAAAGAAAAAAAATGACAATTTTAAGTCGTTCAAAAAAATTTTTAAGTTATTTGTAAATTTACAAATAATTCAAAACCTCAAAAACAATTCGAAAATTTACGAATAATTCGAAAAATTCAAATTATTGTAGTTCGAAATTCGAATCGAATAGTTCGATTTGATTCGATGCGAATAATTCGTAAACTCGAACTATTCGCACATCCTTATTATTTGGTGATTAAATTGTTATGCAGAATGTCAAATAGTGCAAATAAATAAACTAGAAGATCCACCATAGAGATTAGACAATAACGGCCTAGATAATAAAAAAAGTAAATAATAAATAAATAGTAAACACAATAAAATAGTAAAACGTGCTACTAGAAACTAAAACAATAAATAAACTAGAACATAAAAAATAGATTAAAATGTAGCACATAAATTAGTTGGGTGATGCAGTTATTAACTTCGATGAAGACTTTATTAAATAAACTATAGCCACAGATCAGTTGAATTTGTCAGCGCAATACTCTAACACAGGATTATTTTTATTGTTCACGCGAAAATTTGTGATGCATACACCCAGCGATTATTGAGAAAATAATAACATTCAAAAGGTTGGTAAATAAATAATAAATTTAAAAAAAAATTCAGAGAAAGAGAGAGAGAGTAGAAGCGTAGATAATTATTGATATAAAATTAGACAAATGAAAATTAATTTGCTCCGCATAAAAATTTTCAGCGCAGCTGGAGGATCAGGAAGTGATTGAATTGGTACCGAATATTATTCTTAACCCGGGATTTTTTGACGAGAGATCTGAGCGACAGCATCAGCAGCAGCATCAGGACGAGAATTTCAACAACCAAACAACCACACGACTGAACAACAACACCGTGATATTACCGAGACGACTTTAGCGTTTTATTAACAATTGATTAATTTATTTAATCAAGCAATTATTTTTTTACTACTGGTCGGTTATTAACCCGCTATTAATTATTGATATTGATATTAATATTAATAACTTTAATTACTTGGTATTAATTTACGATAGACCGGTAGTTTTTATGACGCAGGAATTTATTTGTTACAATGCAAAAGTGTTCAAAAACGTATTAATTATATTAATATTTATAATAATAAAAAATTTTAAGACTTTGCTATAGATTTCACACATGCCGATATTTGAAATTTTTTAAAACTGCGGTCGCTCGTGTAATATTACGACCACGTTGTTGTTGCTTGTCGACTGGATTTTTTCACTGTAAGTAAATTATTTCCACGAGCTGATGAAAGACTGGAAATTTTAAAACAAATTTATTATTAATTACTTTTAAATTATTATTAATTATTAATTAATTGATTGGTGGAATTTTTTAAATGACAAAAAAAAGACTGTTATGTCTGGCGGTTTTTGCAAATTTTTTTTTACTGTTACTTTTTTTTGCAAAAATTAAGCCGCCCTTTTTAATCTGATATATAATAATTAATTAATTAATTGATAACCAATTATTAGAAAAAAAGAAATTAAACAAAATATAATTTTTTCTCATTTTTTTTTACTTTATAATTAACCTGGCGAATCCGAATTACGGTAATTATCGTAATTTGCTGTAAAATTCGACTTTTGCAGTAAACATCCGGTATTTTCGGCAAAAAGATGGTATTTTTTACCGAAAATTTGCAGTAAGAAAACGATAATTTATCTCAAACTCGCGGAAAATGAAGTATTGCACTGTAAAAACCTAGGAATATTACGGTACTTACGGTAAAAATGCTGCAAATTACGGTAAATTGTCATCTTGTATCGTGCATCGCACAAAATACCGTAAATTACCAAGCATAAGTGTACACTGCGGTAAATATTCCGTATGAATGCGGCATTTTACGGCACAAATACATCATTTTTACCGAAAAATTGCGGTAAGCCTGCGGTATTTTACCGTCAATGTAAGTATTGCGCTGTAAAAACTGTAGAAATAACAGTAAAACATACAGTAATTAAGGTAAGAATGCTGTACATCGTTGTAAATTGCCGTATTTTTACTATAAATCACTGTAAAATACCGGATGTTACTGTAGGTTGCTGTAGAAATACAGGGTTGACGGTAAACATGCGGTATTTTACGGCAGGGCGGTATTTTTACCGATAATTTGCAGTAAGAGAATGGTGAAATAAAGAAAACATATGGTGTTTATGGTTAAAATGCTGCAAATTATGGTAAATTATGAGGGAAATGCGGTAAATTACCGTAATTACGATCCGCCAGGCTAAAGGTGATTTGTTATTTTTATAATAACACTTGAGAGAAGTAATGGAGTTGTTTATTAAAAAAGAAAATAAACCAAAAAAAAAAGATTATTGCCTAATTGATATAAAAATTAAAATTCCAGTGTCTACTGATTACTTAATTTTTAAAATATTAAATATCAATTATTTTATTTTGTTTTTGTTGTTGAAAATTTCTCGTCGAGATTGCGCTTTTGCTCTCGTCACTGCAGGGAATTATTGCATTAATAATGATAACAATCCACGAAGTATTTGAATAAATAAAAGTAATAATAAAAAATAAAAAATAAAAAAAAAATGCTTCTAAGTAGAATTTTCTACACTTCCAGCTTTTTGATTTAGCCGATAACTCTATTACTCAACTAAATATAACTGCTAAAAAAATTAAATACTATTACGTAATAAAACAAAAACGCTTTCTATGCAGCTTTAAAAATTAATTAATTATTTTTATTTTATATCGCTGTTTATTTTCACTGAAATAATTATTAGATAGCCATGAAACACTCAACTGAAATCATACTAACGAATTTTTGCACAACTTTCACACATTAATTAAATAAAATAATACGTAATTAATAAAGTAAGTGCGATACAAAGCCTAAGAAAAAAATTAAAATTAGCTTCAATAAATAAAATCATTGTTACAAAAAAAAAAATTAATTGTAATCAAGCGTCGAATGATCAGAAATATGAGTAATTATTTTTAAATACTGGTTTAATCACCGGAGACAAAACTAAAATAATTAAAAAATCATTTTTTAAAATTGTATCCGGCGGATTATGAATAGTAGCATATCAGGAGGATTCATTGCATAAAAAAAAATACATTTCATACCATATAGAATTAAATAAATATATATAAATAATATATATTATAAAGGGAGTAAGCGGGTTTGAGATACAAAAAAAGAGGATTTTTTTGTAATTTTTTCTTTAGAGTATCTTCTTTATTTAAATTCTTAAAATTTGTGACATTATTAAGCATCATTCCAAGAATATTCTCCTCAATTTTCATAAAAAAATATTGAAAAATAAGCCAGTGGCAGTGGGGAGAGACGAGTCACTTAAAAAAAAAAATATCCTGCCTACGGCATGGAGACTTTTTTTTGAGTGACTTGTCTCTCCCCACTACCACTTGCTTATTTTTCAATATTTTTTTATGAAAATTTAGGAAAATATTCTTGGAATGATGCTTAATAATGTCATAAATTTTATAAATTTTTGTGACGAAGGTACTCTAAAAAAAAATCACAAAAATACGGTCTTTTTTTTTGTATCTCAGACCCCTTTCCTTAATTCAAATAAAAATATACGAATGAACGTGTGATCGTAGTATGATTTAAAAATTAAAATAAAAAATTGTGACTAGTTGAGAGTGTGCAGGCCTCGCAGTATTTATTATTTTATATTTTATATTTTTTTAATTTAATATTTATAGAAAAAAACAAAAAAAGTATTATTTTATTAGATAACTAATTGTACTAATTATTGAAAGCATTTCAACACGCATGGTTGTATAAAAATTGGTTGTGCGTAATCAGAAGCTGAGGATCGAATTTCTCCCGCCTTTTTTTCGTTTAAAAAATTAGTCATTTATTTATTTAAAATTTTAAATAAGCTAGCAATAATTTACTGGCGGGAAAAATAGATCCGATTGGGCTTCGCACTGTGCACTCTGTGTTGTGAATGGTAAGACACTCGCTATCATTAATAAAAATAACGTTATTAATTATAAAAATGATACATGATAATAATGAATAATAATAATAATAATAATAATATTTATAATGAATATATAAAATATATTTATATAGCCAATTTAGTAAATAAGAAAAAAAAGGCAATTTTTTATATACAAAATAAAATAAAATAATAATGCTGACCGTGCAATATATATTATTATATTAATCTACATATTAGTCATTTAATAATAAATTTTATCGCACTTTGTAGTACACACGCTTGCATCGGGGCAATAAATTGTCATTTGTCCGTTTAATTGATGAGTCAAAAATATTAATCGTGATATTTTTCATTTTTTTCTTCATACATAATAATAATTAAATAATTATAATTATTATTGTAATTATTTATGGGCTAGTCATTTTTTAACAGATCATATTTTATTTATATTTTCTTTGTTATTTATTTATTTAATTGATTATTTTTATTTGTTAATTAAAATTTAGCTGTTTAGTGACTATTCCATTGCTTCCGTCTGTTGAATCTTTTTTAAATAAATATTTTTTTTAAATGTATTGTATTCAAAACATGCTTTGCAGTATCGCTATTACGATGGAATAAATAATAATAAATAATAAATATATATTAGCTACTGTTGAGACACATAATAAAGCGTATAGGTGCCTGTATTAATTAATTTTATTGTTTATTAATTAATTACACATACATATTAATTTATACTTTTTTTTTTACTTTAATTATTATTTAAATAATAATATTCCATGTACACAAAAGACATTAGTCAACATATTAGTATTATTAATATTTATTTAAATAATTATATATTTTATTTACGTAGTTAAATATATGTACCTGGAAACAAAAAATAAATTTAATAATTTTTCACGCTCAATTTATCAGAAACTCGAGACAAAAAATGTTTTTAAAAATTTTTAGTTCATTTTCATTATGATTAAAAAAAAAAAAATTTATTTCCGGTTAATGCCCGTGTAAAAAAAATTGTTGAAAAAATTTTGACTTCTAAATTTCAAAACGTAACAGCATAAAAGTACACCCAGTTTGAAAAACTTCTGAATATACAAAAAAAAGATACTTGACAATACTAAAATTAATTTTGACTCATTTGCAAACTTTTTTTGACGTTCCATTAAAAGTGCTCGGTTTTATAATTTTTTTTAGTTCCAAATCCGTTCAGAAAATCGTATTTTGAACTATCTCTCAACATTTTTTTATTTTTATATCAGGATATTTATTGATTTTGCTTTTGAATTTAAAAAAAGTTCGTTGTGTCACGTTTTGAAGTTACAAATAGTCAAGACTTTTTCAATAATTTTTTTACTGTTGTATTTTAAAAAATTAAGCAAAAAAAAAAACATTTTACCTGTAAATTTTTTTTACGTTAAAGGAAAAAAATGAAATAAATAAGAAAAATAAATGACGTATATTTTTTAACATCCGCAAATTATACAATTTAATAAAAAAAAAATGAAACAAAAATCTTGGGCACATATCAGACAGATTACGCAAAAAAAAATCAGCCTAAAATCGCATGTAATGATAATAAAGAGTGTAATGAATAAAATAATAACATGTAATAATAATATTAATGATAATAATACGAAAAAAATAAAACAATAATGACCGTTAGGATAAAACATACAATAATTGTTCACTTAATGGATCAACATAGGCTTGTGTTTCATACAGGAAATAAATAAATAAATAAAATTTGTTATTTACAACTGCTTGAAGTAATTAGTTAACTAATTAACGAATTATTTCCGAGACACAAACAGTATATATTTCGATATCGAGCTATAATTATTATCAATATAAAATCGTTCGACCGCAAAGCGTGTCATTTAAATTTAAAATTTATTGTAATTATTATAGTTAAGTTATTGTATTATGGTAATTGTAATTATTTATGTTTTAAATAATATGAGTGTGATTATAATCATTAATGTAAGCCTACATATTTACACTGTATTGATGTAACTTATTATTGTAATACAATCAGTGTATTTTTAATTGTGTATTACACTCAATATTCATCAATCATCAATTAAAATCATTATAATTATTCAATTGTAAGTTTATTTATCAATAATTATCCTTAAATTTATTATTTATTTATTGTAATTTAATGCACGCCGCTCGGCAAAAATTAATTTATTCATTTTCGTTTTTCAACAAAAAGAAAAATTCGATTTTTTTACAATCACTGATAACGATAAGAAGGATATCCAAAAGAAGTTGTCGAGTGTTGATTTATCAACATAACAATTCTATTTCTAGATCTATGGTAGATAATTTTTACTTGATCATTCAACTGATAGCAGCCTTCTTATTCTTAGATCAGTCCTTGAGCGAATTTTAAATGTCCGTTAACTACAGGTCGGCCACTTGTCTGCGATTAATTAAACTACTGATTTTAAATTGGTGGCATCGCTAATACTTTTTACATTCGCTGACCACAAAGTAGCGTAAACATTGACAAAATTTACGGTGAATCTTTTCAACTCTAATTAAATTCTATTGAATCTGATTGAAACTCAATTGGATTTCTATCAGATTCCATGGAAAACAAACATTTAATCTGAATTGCTCGTGAGCGTTCCAAATTTCCGATTGAAATTTTTCAATCAGATTCAGTTGGAAAATAATAATTTTCTTTCCGATTAACTTTAATCGGATTTATTCAGAACTTTCTTATGAAAACTGAGCCAATCAAAAATTCCTGATTAGAATTTTCTAATCGAATTAAAACGGAATTTTTTTTATCAGATACTATTGATATACCATTCAGTAAACGAAGACCAGCCAACAGATTATACTCCAGTATTACAATTTAATTTAAATCAAAATTTTTATAGCTATGAAAATGTCCATATTTTTTCTAGATGTCAATTTTACTTCGAATGACGAACCAAAAATCCTGGAATTGTCTGACCTCCATGAGCTCCAAAGTTTCTCTCCAGTGCCTTGAGTCTTCAAACTTAAATTTTGTTTTTTTAATTTAAATTTTTGATAACATTGGGATAAATTTATAAATGAAACAATAAACTACTTGAGTTTATCATAAAATTTATCTTAAAAATCTAAAACTACACTTTAATAATTACAAATAATATAAAAAAATGAAATATTTAGTAATTAATAAATACAGTCTGTGCAATACTGTCACATAATTTTTTAATCTGGTCATTACTCGTGTACTCGGCAGCCAGAATAGCATTGGCTAGCGCAATAGTTTCTTTTACAGATCTAGCTTTGATCCAAATTCTTCCATTCATACCCACAGCCAATTCATACGGCTGTTCTTTAGCAAACGCTTCGAAGAAAGGATTATTAGGACTCAATATCTTGCGTACAAGACTCAGTGAACAAGTAAAAAGCATTCCATCAGGTCCCAAGACTCCTAGTTTACCTTTTTTGCCCAGTGAATCAACGCACACCAACTCCGGTTCCATGTCCTTGCTGGCAATCAGTAATTTAGCGAATACGATGTCTCCGATCTGTACATCAGGACGATTTCTTTTACTCGCACCCTCAAATGCCAGGTATGGTAATGCAGCTTGATCACTTGCTCCAATATCTACTTTGAATATGTCACCAGCTTTTTGTGTTACTATTCCTACGATATTTTCACCACGAACTGGAACATACCTATAGTAATATTTAATAACAATAATATATAATATTTATATTTATGAGGGTGAGTGTACTGATAAGTGGCAATTTTTTAATTTTTGAATAAATAAAATAGTAGAATATAAATTTTAAAATGAGTCTTTAGATCAATGAAAAATCAGTACGCGCATTTTTTAAAATTTTATTATTTCAATTTATTTATTTATTTACTTAAAGTTCATAAATTGTCTCATGTTTGCTTCATTCATACTCATATATCAATGAGAGTGAATGTACTGATAAGTGGCAATTTTTAAATTTTTGAATAAATAAATAAAATTCAAGTAGAGTACAAATTTAAAAAATGCGTTTTTAAATCAATGAAAAATCAGTGCGCGCGTATTTTTAAATTGCATTATTTTATTTATTTAAAATTCATAAATTGTCTCATATCTGCTACATGTTAGCAGACAATTAACAATTTTCGGATTTTTCTGGAACAAATAAATTACAAAGAAAATAAAAATATCCACATGTAGAAAATTTTCAATACTGGTGGAATTTTTCAAAATATTTTTTCTTTTATAATTTATCATTTAAAAAAAAATCAAAAAATTATTAGACCTCAGCTAGCTTGAGTATCACATTCATATTTACATATTTATTAATTATTTAGTTTACCTTCGCTGATAACTGTCAACATAATAAATAGTCGTGCGTTTTTTTAAAACACCAGCTTTACATGAGTAAATAATGTCACCATCACGTCGAAGTCCTGGACCAAGAATTACTTTTTCTTTCGGATTAGTTGACGTTATTTTAATAACATCCCCAGGCATCACAACGTCTCCTATCATGTCTCCCATTATTTTAAATATTTAAATTCTCAATAAACAATTAAATATTATTACATTAAATTACAAACCACGTGTTTTACAAATGTACTTCTAAATAACAAAACATATGTAATTATAGGTTATGAAAATTAGATTTCAAAATAAACCCGCGAGAATTTCAAATGTCAGTTGAATTTAAATCGGCACAATTGGAAATATTTAAACTTCCAAGAAGAAGAACAAAAAATTTTTGACATTTTGATAAAATTTTGACAGTTAATTCCATGATAATTTTAGCGGTTGAAATATTGTAAGTTTAAGTTTTTAAATTTCGCGCCGAATTTGAAAATGTAGCCTGGAAGCTCTGTCAGTAATTTCCTGGTCTACTTCTCCACCAGCAAATTAACGGATAAATATAAAACTAATTAAAAAAACGCGCCATCTTTTATCAGTAAAATATTTTATCTCATGGTTGTGTCCCGTTGGTCGTGTGCTTGTGTGTGTGCGTATTCTACTAATCGATCGTATTTTTTCTTAATATTTTATTATTAAAACAATTACGAATGATTGTCAAATATTATACTCCATTGCCAATAATTATTTAAATTAACAAGTGAGTATTTGCACAATTGTTCAATACTTTTTATTGATTCTTTATAATAATCAGCTCCTAAATTCGATCAATAATCCATTGAAATTATTCTAACCTATTCAAGTGAAAACCATCCGGTTGAAATCCATTCTGCTCCAATTATTTTATATTTTAACTCACAATAATTCAAATAATAAAATACCGTGTGTTTTTTTGACGTATCTTAAATTTAAAAAATTAATTAATTAATTAATTATAATAAATAATTAAATTGTTTGTTTATCAGGCGACATGTACAATGGAATTGGTCTGCAAACGCCCCGAGGATCTGGTACTAATGGACATGTCCAACGTAATTGGGCAGTTGTACGTAAAACAAAAGACAAAGTTGACTATAAATCTGATGATAAATTAGACTCGATAAATAAACAGCCAAATAAAGAAATTCTTGATCATGTACGTAAAAGAAAAGTCGAACTCAAAGTCGCTGAGTTCACTGACATCCTCGAAGACCAGGGGTAGGCATCAAATCTTCATTTATTTAAAATTAATCATCAACAATTTTTAAATAATTAAATTATTTTTCAGATTTACCGCCAGTGAAATAAAAGAAAAAATTTCAAAATACCGCGAAGTTTTAATGGACTCAGGATTAAAAGCTCCTGTACCAATTGATGAATTCGGACGTGTAAAGTAAGTAATTAATAATTATTATTTATTATTAAGTCCTATAATTTATTTATTTTAGTCATGACTATTAAATAAATTTAAATTACAGTAAGTTTGTAATTTAGGTCGAGTATTTATTGATCGTATTTTAAAATTAAATTTAAAATGGAAAAAAAAATAATAAAAAAAATGTTTATCGCTTGGTGATTCCCGGGACTGACCTGGGTATCATAATAACTCTGGGGTTCGTTGCTAACTTTCAACCCTCGTTAATATATATATATATATATATAGATATATCTATATATGTGCATACAGGTCATCCCTTCTATTTGAAAGCTTACATCCGTGTACACAAGCTTTCAATATCGACTTCCCTAAGCGCCGGCGCTTCTCGTCAGAGAAAATAACAGAAGCGAGAAAATGAGAGGAAGAGAATATCAGGCTGCGCGCAACCAGCAAAGATTCAATCCCACAGATATTTAAAGCTTGGATGGATGTGTGTGTGTGTGTGTGTTGGTAACGTGGTTACTTTAAGTCCAGCATCATTTTTTACCAGTGCGGGTATGGACCGGCGTCGCGACGCCTTAAATAATCAGTACGTCAGTTTAAAGACGTACTAAGAAAGGCGGATAAATTATACAGCAAAAATGTAGTCCGTGTTTTAATTAACGAGTTTGTTAACTCAAAATCACATAGGTCTTCCATTAGAATTAATAATTATATATATAAGATATATTATAATATTTCACGAATTTATAACGTCATATTTATGTGGATTTTTAATATTTATTATTTTTTTAATAAGCAAACGATTTATATAAAGTTACGGATTATTTAATTAATGAGGTTTATTAATTGTAAACTAAGTGTTAGTGTGCCTGATCCAACGTCTTCCTAAATAAATAAATAAATAATAATAATAATAATACATATATATATTTACACGATTTATACGATCGAATTAATTTTAAGTGTTGGAAATAATTAGCAAAAAAAATAATTGAAAATTCGAGTGACTGAGAAGAGGAGAGACAAAAACATCCGGTTTTTAAGAGATCAGAAAGAGGAAAAGGAAGAGGAAGAGGAAGATATTTAATTACAAGGGAACAATTTTATCCTGAAGAAGAATAAAAATTTTTTGATTGGATTTTAAAAATAAAAATGTCTGATTTATCAATGACTATGTCAATAGCGCCAGGGAAAACTCCACGAGGACGTGGTCCGGTAGACGGACGTGCGTTTTTCGAACGTCTTTGGCGTGGTAATTTTTTTCTCGACCGTCAAAAAGCATTCAAACAACGAACGCGTAAACGTAAGCTACAGACAGCTAATGGTAAAAAACGGATCCAGCAGCAATTGCAAGCTAAACAGCAGCATTGCTGCTGCTGTCAACGTATTCAATTACATTTACTTGCTGGTCGACGTAACAGCATGAGATCCGTTGTTAGGTGAATAATTTAATTAATTAATTATTATTTATTTTATAAATTTACCGTGTTTATGATTCATGTCGGCTTAAATAAAATTACTTGACTTACTTTATTATTTAATTATAAAAGATTAAATACTTATTGGATCAAAGTATTATATTATAAGGTTTCACTTAAAGTTTTACTTTTTTTTTACTTTAATAATTTCTTAAAATAAAATTGTTTTTGTTAAAGATTATAAATATTAAAATAAATGAGTTAATGTAGCAGACATCAGACAAATTTATAATTAAAAAAATAAAATTTAAAAAAAATGCACTTATTAATTTTTTAATTTTGTAAATGTGCATTTTTTTAAATTTTATTTTATTAATTATTTACTCTATTTATTTATAATTTTAAATTCTGATGTCTGCTACACTTTTTAAAAAATAAATTGAATAAAAAAAAATAATAAATATGTAAATATTTTTGACTGTTATAATATATGGGATTATGATAATGACATTGAGTATAGCGGGTGTCAAAGAGAAAGTCCGAGGCATGAAAAAGAGCTCTGGCGATTGTGATAAAAGAGAACAGTGCAGCAGGGGATTGTATTGATCGCAAGCGCGAGGTTTAAATGGGAATAGGGGTGGATACTGAGCCCCCGGGTTTTCATTTAAGGGCGAGGGGGTATAGTTGCTGACTTGGCGTCGGTTGTCAGTACATTATGTCATCTACGGTCTAGTAGTTATAATTTCTAGTCTGAATTTCTCCAAGCAATAAACAAAAATGACGGTCAAAATAAATACTCGGTTTGAATTTAAATTTTATTTTATTTAAAATTATTATTGTTGCTGTTATTAAAAACTGTTTAAAATAAAATTTACAGTGTGCGAGAAACACATCAAGTTGCAGAGGCACAGCAGGAGAAAAATGCAAAATTACGTGAAGCATTTGGCATATCAGAATTCTTCGTCGAAGGGAGTAGTCTAGATCCAGAACGACATGCACGTGAAGCGGAGGCTCGTGCTGCGGCAAATAAAGTGTACGAATTAGTCCACAGTCCAAGTCCGGCAGCAGAAGAACCCGAGCCAGTTGCTGAGAAAAAAGTTAAGCGCAAAAGATCCAGCAGCAGCAACAAAAAGAAGAAGGGAAAGAAGCACAAGAAGGACAGGTAGACGATAGTGTGTATGATTGTAAGCGTCTTTGGAGGCTGGAAACGTTTCGGCTGCTTTTATTTATCACGTATAATTATTAGGTTTTTTTTATTTACACTTATATTTATCGTACGAGTGGCCGAACTCTCGACTCGAGGCTCCAAGACCCCCGATAGAGAATTGCTTGCCCCTAGTAGTTTCCTCTCATCTTTTTTTAATACTCATTTATTATTTTTAAATGATACTTATAATTATTTATATATTACTATTATTATTATTTATCCCAATTTAATATTAATTTTATTACTGTTATTAATATTGTAACGCTTTTTCGACACATCTACGTCAGTTTTGAATCATTAAATTCGCCTACTGTCTCATACCCCGTACATCTTTCTCTGTTTCAAACAGAACTGAGGAGGACTGAGTGCCTACCCAGTAGGTAAGTTCGTCGCGAATTGATTTTAAAGCAAAAAAAATTTATTTTAATAATTAATTATTATTTATTTATATATTTTATACCCTCGTATTTATTGTTACGTTTCCCACGGTACGGTATTATTTTATCACGTAAATGTTTGCTTATTTTTTGTTTAGTAAAATATTTATCAGCAAGTGATAAATAATTATTTTGATTCTGCTCTTTTCTTCGCGGTAATTAATTTTTTTTATTGATTTATTTTCATCCTGTCTTGATAAATAAATAAGCAAACACTTAGCGGATGTAATTTAAAATATATTATATATATTAGGGATATATACTTTTATTTTATTTTGTTATATCGATTAAAAAAAGAGCCTATTGTTAATGTCATCTCTCTATTTTTTTCTGACAAGTCCGTCCCTATCGATGGTTATCAAGGTAATACTAATCCCATATTATAATCAATACAATCCTCATAAATCTCTCGTGTACTATTTTATTGTGTTGATTAAAAAAAAGTTTAAAAGATTTAGTTCTATTGTAAATATATATTCTTTTTTTATTTACTGTTAAAAAATTTTTATGTTTTTATGACGTGGGAGTAAAAAAAGTCTAGTACTTTTGTATTTTAAAATTACACGTGAAAAAAAAGTTTGAGCAGTCATTCAAAATTTGAGACGAAATTTAATTTTTTCACTTTTGAAAAATTTCAATACAAAAATGAATAAATTATGGGATAAAATTTCATACTAATCAGTACAAAAGTTGAAAATATGTGAAATTTACGAATTTTTTTAATTTTTTTGAAATAAAAAAAATTCGATTCGTCAGTATGATCAAAATTTTCAAATTTTCGATAGTTATCAGTACCCAAGTAACACATTATGACATCTGTAAAGACACCAAAATGTTAGCATAACAGAAATTTATGTCACCGAAAAATTATTTGCTTAAAAGACTTGACACAAGTGATGATAAAAAGTAAATTAAAATAATTGTCAAATAAGTCATCATTTAAATGATATTCGTTAGTCGACGTTTAATAATTTTTGATTTTTTTTTTTTCAAAACGATAAATAATAAAAAAAATAATATTTTAAAAATTGCACTTACGGTTTTTTTTATTTTCTACATGTGCATTTTTTTTTTTTTTTTCTAAATCGATTCGTGAAAAAAAAATCTGACAATTGTCTAACTTCAAGATCATACTTCAGGATCATTTTTTTAAAAACAGAAAAAATAACATAAATTTTCTATGGCTCCTAAGACCAACATCTATATGTCTTATTTATATAAAAAATTTGGTTTTGAGACAAAAAAAATTTGTCGTGTCTTTGTAGAAGATGATCCTGAAGTTAGCCGACGTCTAATAATTTTTGGATTTTTTTCAAAACGATAAGTTATAAGGAAAAATATTTGAAAAAATTGCACTTACAGTTTTTTAAATTTTCTACATGTGCATATTTTTGGTTATTTTTTTTCTTGTAAACAATTTGTTGAAAAAAATTTTGAAAATATTTAATCATCTGCTAACTCCAGAATCATTTTTAAAAGACATATTAAAGTTGTCACTGTGCTACTTGGGCATCAGTAAGAAAGTTTAAAATTGACTGGTTAAACTTTTATTTTTTACGCGGGAATAAATTTTAAATTTCACAAAAAATTTTTTGTAAAAGATACAAATTAAAGCTCCGATAATAAAATATTGTAATTAATTATAAAATAACTTGTATAGTATCTGCGATTTTGTAACAAAAACTAATCGATTTTCATATCGACAGATTTAAAATATCAAAGTTAATTTAAATTTAAAAATTCGCGGTATTAATTTTCATTACTCATAAATAAAATTTAAAAGTACTTGTCATAAAATTACAATACATTAATTGCAATGTATTAGAAAATGAAGAATTTTTTTAACAGTATTTCTAATTATTAATTACTTAGTTGTATTTAATTATAAATTAATTAGGTATTAGTATGAACTAAATCTTTTAATTACGAGTAGTCGATTTGTTGATTGTTTTTTTATTGTACTTTTAAAGGCACTTTGTGTGTGTCACTTATAAATTCCACGTTTTAAAATTAAATTATTAATTAATTTTAAAAATTAATAATTAATTTAATATTGACAAAATTTAAGACGTTAAATTGTAAAAAAGAAATTTTTTTTTGTGTTTAATTTATTTGTTAATTATTTATGTTTGTACATAACACACTGTCGTATTATCGACTACGATTTATTTATTATCAGCACACGAGATATGCACTTGACGACATAAGGAGACGTCCACTGCAAGATTATTAGAAATAATGATAAAAAAACAATATATCATTTTTCATCTTTTATTAATAAATTTAATTATAAATAAATATATAAATAATATTTTGTTATTTTTAATTTTAATTATTGGGATTATAAAAATATTTATTATTTTTTTTATCTAATTTTTATTAGATCCGAGTCACCTAAAGAAAAAACTAAGAAGAAAGATAAGTCTAAGAAGAAAAAGAAAGAGAAGAAACATAAAAAAGTTGAAGTCAGTTCATCTGATAGTGACTCGAGTGATGATTCTGATGATAGCAGGTAATTTATTTATTATTTTTAATTAAAGTAAATGGTAGATAAATTAATTAATAATAAATAATTTAATTTTAGTTCTTCAGAAGCAGAGTCGAAAAAAAAGAAAAAGAAGAAAAAGAAGAAGTCGAAAAATGAAAGTGGAAAAAGTAAAGAGGTAAGAAATTTTTATTTTTTTAAATATGTCTATTATTTTATTTTAAGAAAACTTTTATAAATGATAAATGTTTTTAAATTTAAATATACGCACGATACTGCATGTCCCTTGTCACTCAATTTTTTTTAAAAAACTAAAAAAGTATTTTTTATTTGTCAATTTAAAATTTTATTTTTTTTATTTATTTACTTCGTTAGTGAAGAAAAGACCCAATTATTTACACTATTTTATTTTATTATCAAATTAAATTTTTAAAAAATCTATTTGTTATAAATATTAAATAATAAATAGTAAAAAAAATTTGTTCCAAAATTGAGACAATTCTGAACTTTGAGTTGAATATTTTTGGAACTTTAAAATAATTAGGTCTGGAAAATTTTAAACTAGTGTAGACTTTTTTTTGAAATTTTTTTGAGTTCACAATTAGTTCCAATCACTAATTTTTTTGAACGAATCAAACATGAAAATAACTGAGCTTCCCAAAAGTTCTAACAAAAGTCAAAAGTATTCATACACATTTTTGAATTATTTTTATTTTTTTTTGTCTCATACTTGAATAATTCTAGTAAGAGTCATAATTCGTTTTTTTTAATGTTCTTCAAAAGTTGGAGTTTTAAAAAAAATCAATCTGCATACGGAGTAAATACGGAGTTTGCTTTTTCAGCTAAGTGATTTCAAAGTGATCTAGATTTTATTTTAATCTGTATTCACTTTGATTCGGAGTTTCAATATTAAAGTAAACTCTTCGTAGTAAATTTTACTCCGAGAGAATTAAATAAATCCCCAGTCACCCACTCCGGATTTACTCAGTGTACATTCAATTTTGAATTTACTCAATTTTGAAAGTTCACTGCCATGAACTTTTTTCTACCGAATTTTTTTTACACAGATTTTAAATAATTGGGCCTTCAAACTTTTTATTTATTTATGACATTATAAAATAAGTTAAGCATGAGTCCAGTGCTTGTTATCGTAAAAAAAAAAACAGTTTAATCTGATTTTCAAGTTAAAAAAAAAATCATTATTTCAAAGTGTAAATCTCAGTATTGTTTGTAATTATCAGCGCCATTTGACAGGATACATTCCCTGAGTGAGTACCCGATATGCCGCTACTCAATGTAATAAATAATTCGTAATTTATTATTATAAAAATTTAATTATTATAATAATAACAATTATATATATTATAAAAAAAAAAACGAGTTTGCGACTGCTGTATGTATCACTTGTTTTTTTTTTGTGTTGAGCACTGAATAAACGTGCGTTAAAAAATACAAGAGGCTTCTAATCGACATAAAAAATAGTTGACTAGATCACTAAAAAAATAGATAAGAGTGTGTATAATAAATAAATAAATTAATTTAAAAAAAAACGCCTGTATCCCATAATTAAATATTACTCATTCAGTGAACCCATTAATCAGATTTTGATGAATTTCCATTGATAAGTAATCGAAAGACTGTTGACTGAATGCATGTTCGATGTTTTGTATTCACTAAATAAATAATTTATTGATATCATTATTTAATTATTTATTTTAGAAGAAAAAGGCTGCCTCGAAACGTAAACGTCAATCATCTGAAAGTTCATCTGAATCGTAAGTTATCTAATTATATTTTTTATTATCATTATAATAAATTATTTAATTAATTTAAATTTTAATTTTAATACGCAATAGTTCTCCCGAAAGACCAAATAAAAAATCAAAGAAGCAACAAGAAAAAAGTCCTGAAAAAATTCCCATTGTTGAGACAATTATCCGCGAAACCCGGCAAGGACGTTCACCAAAACGACAAGAGCGATCTCGCGTAGAGACGCCCCCTCCAAGACAACGAGAATCACCAGTACGTCATTTAGTACCGGATAAAAAAGACCGATCATTAGATAGAATAAAAGAACGGACACCTGCTGTGGTACCACCTCCAGTAAAACGTCACGACAGACGCTCGGTATCACGTAGTCGTGATCGTGGTGGCATCAATGACCGCAATAGATCACCGAGAAGATACTCAAGGCAGCAAAGAAGTCAATCGCCTAGACGAAGACGTTTTTCACGGTCGCCAAGACGGACAAGATACTCAAGATCGCGAAGTCAGAGTAGACCGCGATATGATCGGTACCGAGGCAGTGGCTCGAGACGCAGACCTTCCCCGTTCAGACGAGAGAGAAGAAGATCTCGGTCACGAAAACGTTCGCCTCGTAGAGACCGGCGCGAATGGTCGCGAGACCGTCGACGAACGCGCAGTAAATCTAGAAGCCGCTCCCGGCGATCTTCTATCAGTTACTCGCCTGTTCGTAAAAATGTTGATCGTTACAAGGACACGCAGGAAGACAAGAAGAAGTTGATGAAACCTAGATCTGTATCACGGGGTAGAAAACCAAAGGTAGTGGCGCCTCGTGTGAGCTTGAGATCGTCGAGTGAAGACGAGGCGGATGTCGTTGACGATGATCCCAAGCAACAGGAGGATGAAGAGAAGTTGAAAGAATTGAATACTTTGAAACGACTTCAGAGTGGATTAGCAGCCAAAGCACGCGAGTCACTGGGGAAAAAAGTAAGTCCTGTTAAAATAAAAACTGAAAAAAAAGAAGAAAGTATTTTAGACATTGCTCTGCCTTCTGATCCTCCGAAAAGTTCATCAATCGCTCAACCAATTTTGCGAGACAGATCTAAATCTAAATCCAAGTCGCCAATTCAATTGAATGTCACGCGATCTGTTGAGTCAAGTCGGTCACCTTCTCCCGCGCTGCCTTTAACGCGCGCTGAAGCTGAAGCTGCTGCTGCTGCTGCTACTTCTACTTCTAACTCTATTTCTACTATTTCTACTTCAGTGACATCAACTACATTAACAACTGCTTCGAATGTTCCCACAATTATTTCGAATACTATATCACCAGTTAAAATTCATTTGAAAATTACAACACCACCTGCTGCTCTTTTGATACAAGAACGTGATATTAAACTCCGTTCTCCGTCTGAATCACCACCGATGTCAAACAAAATAATACTCCGAACATCACGATCCCCCAGCACACCAAAAAAAAGTCCTGTTGTAAAGAAAAAGTCTTACTCGCGGTCGCCGACACGCTCGTCATCGCGATCAGTATCTAGAGACCGCATAAAAGAAACTTCAAGATCACCGCGACGTCGGTCATTGTCACGAGATCGCGAAGAAACGTCAAGATCAAAGTCACGGGATAAAAAATCTAACTCACCGGGAAAACGATCTCGGCCTCCTTCACGGACAAAGCAGTCGCCGTCGCCAGTGAGGTCCAAACATTCTCGCGGCTCAAGGTCCTCGTCGAGATCAAAACATTCAGTCTCGCGATCACGATCCAGTTCCAAGAAAACCAGCTCGAGGTCTCCGAAGAAAGTGCGATCCAGGAGCAGGACCAGGTCCGAGTCCCACAGGTCTAGGAGTCGGTCGCTGTCGAAAAAATCTCGCAGTAGATCGAGGTCGGGATCTAGAGACAAACCGAAGAGGAGCCGCAGTCGGAGCAGTTCTCGTTCATCTAGAAGGTAATTATTTTTATTTTTTTATTTTAGTTAAGGAGAGAAAGGGGTCTGAGATACACAATAAGATGTTTTTGTGATTTTTTTTTCAGAGTAACTTCTTCATTAAAATTTTTAAAATTTGTGACATTATTAAGCATCATTCCAAGAATATTCTCCTAAATTTTCGTAAAAAAATATTGAAAAATAAGCCAGTGGCAGTGGGGAGAGACGAGTCACTTAAAAAAAAGTCTTCATGCCGTAGAGACTTTACACGTAGGCATGAAGACTTTTTTTTAAGTGGCTCGTCTCTCCCCACTACCACTGGCTTATTTTTCAATATTTTTTTATGAAAACTTATCAGAGTATTTTTGGTGTATCTCAGACCCCTTTCCCCCTTAAAATTGAATTTTAAAAAAATGTTAATTATTTTAAATTTCCAATCAGTTCGACACGACGCAGCAGAAGAAGTTTCTCAAGTTCCTCGCGGTCATCAAGCAGCGCGTCTAGTCGTTCGTCACGTTCTAGCTCCAGTAGCTCTGGCTCAAGTCGTTCGCGATCACCATCAATACCCCGACGTCACGGTTCACCGAGTTTCCTCGATCGACGTCGTATCACCAGGTGAGTCTACTTGTGTTAACTCCTAAATACATTAGCCAATTTTTTATTTCGGCTATTTTATTATTATTATTATTATTATTATTATTATTTTTTTTTTTTTTTACTGCACCAACTTAAAGTTGTATTCACTCGCTCAGTTTAGAACATTTATTTTATTATTATTTATGTTTATTATTATTTATTATTTATATTTTTATTTTTTATTTAAATTCAAATATCCAACAACAAAAAATGACTAAAAGTAAATGAAAAAATTTATAAACTTTAATTTAAAATTTAAAATTAAAACTTAAAAAAAAAAAATAGTTAACATGAGATATTTTGAAATTTTTTTAAATAATTGAAGATCAAAAATGAAAATTGATCGTTCAATTTGTATTAAAATTTCCTAATTTTCTTCTTTGTTTTTTGTTTGTTGTATCTAGCAGAGACAGATCAAGGGGCAGGCATAGAAGATAGAGTATTCAGGAATCACACAGATAATTGTATAAAATGATTTTATCATTTTATTATTTTCTTTTCTCTCTTGTTTAAAAAACATTCAATTAAATGGAACAGTACTGAAATAATAACACATTAAATTTAGCTTCTGAATAACTGAAAAAAAAAAAGAATTCAATAAAAATTATTTATAAACAAACAAGCGTCTTGATACTAATAATTAACATACGTACATATAATTAAAAACTAAAGTGAAAATAGAATTTTTTTAAATTTTTAATTTCATTTGTTACTTTTTATTTTATATTTTAATCATTATTTTAAATTAAACCATGCCCGTTATCACTAAATTATTATTTTTTGCATTATCATACGTAGCATGTGTGTATTTCCTATTATATGTTAATGTTCTTTATTTTCATAAATAATAATAATTCATTATTATTATTATTACCTATATTATAACTTATTGTAAATTGATTTAAATACAATTGCAAGTAGTTTTTAAAAGAAAATTTTATTTGCATTATAAATAAAAATGTATTTATTAGTTTATTTGCTAGTAATTTTTTTTTATTTATTATTATTATTTTGTCACTAATGCAATTAATTAATGATACTAAAGTTAGTTAACGTCTAATAATTTTTTGGATTTTTTTAAAGCAATAAATTATAAAAAAAAAATATTTGTAAAAATTGCACCTGTAGTTTTTTAAATTTACTACATGTGTATTTTTAGTTTTTTTTTTCTGTGATTGGTTGTTGAAAAAAAAAAGTCAATTAGTTTTAAATAATTGCAACTTTTTTAAGTACGAAGAATAGTAAATAATAAATTGCATTAGTGATGAGATATGTAAACAAGTTATTTATTATTTATTTTATTTATTGTTATTATTATTATTATTGTAAAATTATAGATATCACTTTTGTGAATTTTATTTTTTTTGCATCGAAGTGTATCACAAATTATAGAAGAAAGTACGGTAAGTACCACCGAATTATTTTTTTTTTGCATGCTTATTTTTGAATGCTTGATTTTTTTTTTACACCAGATCCCATTTAAATTAAAAACCTCCAGATTAATATGATGAAAATGTCTCAGGGTAAATAAGTTGGTTTTTTAAAAAAAAAATTACTGATAAAATTTATTTAGCCGGAAAATTTTAAAAGGAATTTGACTGTGCAAATTGTGAAAAAAAAATTATTTTAAAATTTTGACTTTTTTTGTAAAACATTTTTTTTTTAGAAGACAAGTGTAAAAAAAATTTGAGAGATTTATGTTTTTATAAATGTTATGGAATTTCTCATAAATTTGATACTAAAATTAGCCGACGTTAATTTTTGAATTTTTTTAAAAACAATAGATTTTTAAAAATTGCACTTATAATTTTCAAAATTTTCTACAAGTGCATAATTTTATTTTATTTTTTTTTTTAAATTAAATTATTGAAAAAAAAAAATTCAAAAATTTTCTGCGAACTTTAGGATCATAAAAAATTAATCATATTTTAACTTGGGTAAATTTTATTCAAAATTAAAAATATATATTACAACACTATTGCATAAATTTTATCTAAAATTTAAAAAAATCATTTTATTAAACCTGGAGGTATGTTTATCAATTAATCTGCTGCAAGTTTAATGAGATAACTTGACTCTAATATATAAAAACTATTGAAGCTGGAGTTGGAGTGATTAATAATCAGACAGGATTTGAAAAAAATAAAGAACGATAAAATATATAAAAGGATGATGGATTAAAGAAAAAACTGGGTTCTAGTGCTAGAAAACGACCGATACCATATCACCGGCCAACACCATCGCCACAGTCATCACCAAGTAGCAGCGAAAGCAGCAGACACAGCGACTGGTCGAGTCCCAGTAGAAGGTCTAGTCATTCACCAACACGAAGTCCATCTTACTCTCGTTAGAATATAAATTTAAATCGTAAATAATTGTGACATAAATTTAAATTTATTATTTTTTTGTTAGTTAATTTTTTGTCGTTGCATAGCTCAAAAAATACATCAGCGCAATATTCAAAATTGTGCTGATTATTTTATTTAAAATAGTTTAATTAATGCAATCGATACTAGTCAGATTAAATTATTAGTTATAATTAAATTAAATTATATAATTATTGATATTGCAAAGCGACCAATTAAATTATTGTGATTCGAAATATTTTAGTGCAATGTTATAATCACCTGTTTCATCATATGTAAATAGATAATTTATACGCTCGATTAATCATAGTAATGTATATGATCTCAAAACAAGTCATTCCAAAGTGTGTAATTATTAATTATATTTATTAACTTATTTATTGTATTACTAATGATAATTAGATCAAATTTCATTGTTTTTTTTTTAACAGTATTGATATTATAAAGTAATTAAATAAATTTTACTGATAATACTCAAAAGCTTGAGGGAATTTTTAAACGATACCTCTCCTTTCTACTTTTTAAAAATATTCAATGACGCTGTCAAATGTAATTTAAATTTTAATAATTAATTTTAAAAATTAAAGCATTAATTTAAAAAAAGCTGGCAGACAATTTTGCAGGGACATGCATTTTTTAAAAAATTACTTGTAATAATTAACATGTATAGGATTTTTTTTCATCAAATCAATTTGAAAAAACTAAAAGTATAGAGTGCGAATGTAGCAGACAGACAAATTTAAAATTAGTAATAAATAGAGTAAATAATTAGTAAAATAAAATTTAAAAAAAATGCACATTTAGAAAATTTAAAAATTAATAAGTGCATTTTTTATAAATATTATTTTTTTAATTATTTACTCGGTTTATAGTTTTAAATTTATCTATCTGCTACATTAATACTCATAAAAGTATGATACTGAAGTTTGCGGACGTCTAATAATTTTTGAATTGTTTTAGAAGCTATAAATTATAAAAAAAAAAAGTATTAAAAAAAATGCACCTGTAGCTTTTTAAATTTTCTACATGTGCATATTTTTAGTTTATTTTTTTTTCGTAATTGATTAGTTGAAAAAAAATCCTAAAATTATTAGACGTCTTGGAAAAATTTACCTCATCCTTTTTTCAAATTAATGCTTTAATTTTTTTTAATTAATCAATTAATTAATAATATTTTAATACGATGACAGTTCAAGGTCATTGAATATTTTTTAAATATGTGGGGGAGGAGAAAACTGTCTGAGATTACCCTTAAATAAATGATTTAATTTTAAAATAAATTGATATTAATTTAAATTGTTAAGACTTATTTATAATTTAAATTATTTATTTAAAATAAATAATATTTGTCTGTCGTTATAAAAAAGTATTAAATTTCTTAATAAATCTGTAATATACTCTGTATTGTTGTTGTGTGTGATTAAAGTTCCAAGTGCTTGATAATAAAATGACGTCAAAAAAATTTTAAAAACAATTATTTCATTTATTTATATTAATATGTAACAGTGTAGGTTTTAAAAATATAATGTTAATTGTAAAAATATTGCTCATATCGAATTAATTATAATTCAATCTTAGATCACGGATATTTAAATTAATATTGAGATTTTATCAATCAACTAAAGTAATAAAATTAATAAATTAAAGATGAGTTTAAATGTAGCAGACATCAGACAAATTTAAAATTATAAATAATTTAAAAAATAAAATTTATGAAAAATGCACTTATGAATTTTTAAATTTTCTAAATGCGCATTTTTAAAAAATTTTATTTTGTTAATTATTTACTATGTTTATTTATTATTTTAAATTTTTCTGTCTGCTATATTCACACTCATAAATTATAGGGGGTGTGAATAATTCAAACTTACGAATTATTCGCATCGAAAAAAAGAATTTTTGGTTGATTTGAATCGAGAAATTTGAAAAACTTTAAATAATTCAAAACCTTTTGGATAATTATAAAATTGACGAATAATTCGAAAAAATTTACGAAGAATTTTAAAAGTTTTGAATTATTCAAAAATTCAAATAATTCAATTCGAATCCTTAATAATTAAATATCTTTTCAAAAATTAATTATAAGTATTGAGATTTAAAAATAAATATTGATAAAATTTAACGTAAAATAACAACAATTAAATTTATACATTTTCTTTATTGTTAAGTTACTAATACGATTGACATTTCAAGGTCTTTAAATTTAAAAAAAAAAGCGGGAGCTCCCGCCTGAGATTGACATTGAACTGTCAGATTATAAATTCCCACATTTGATAATTTATGGCCAATAACTTATTGATTTGTATAATTATTAATTTAACTTTCCGTTGTTTGATAAAATTAACATAAATAAAAAATATAACGGCATATTTATGATAATTTTATTATTATTGTACTCTAGATACCCGTGATTTTGAATTAAGAAAATATTAACATTTCATTTAAGATAATATAAAAATATAATGGCAATTATTTAAAACATTTTTAATTTCTTCTTTGTCTTCTTGCGTCACTTGCTCGAATATTTGCTAAATAAATTGTCCATGCGAGTCCAATTATGTTGACAACCAAAACTTTCAACTGAAAATATATAACAATAATTAGTAGATTGATTAACTTGTTTAATTAAGTCATAATAATTACCATTGGAGGAACGTAACGTATGTTTATAAATTGCAATAGTGTTAAATATTTTAAATTTGCACTAAGTACCGGCCAATAAAGTCTTTGGAGATTTGTGCAAGATTGCTGATGAGATTTACCCTGATAAAAAATTATTTAATTATTTTATTTATTAATAAGTTACTTGTTTAATTAAATAGTTTATATTTTACCTCAAATCTTGACAACATATAAAGAGAAAGAACTTGGAAACATGGAGTGTATAACAATCTTTCAATTAATAAAATAGCTAATGGATGTTTAAAGTATTTATAAATTATTTTGTAAAAATAATGAGGTACTGGTCCACCGAATAAAAGTCTAAAATTAATAAACAAAATTTTTAATTTATTATTAGATTTATTAATTAATTTTTTATGATCCTGGAAGCAGACAGTTAATAATTTTAGAATTTTTTTTTTATAATTTAATTTAAAAAACTAAAATATGCACGTGTAGAAAATCAAGAAAACTATAGGTGCAATTTTTTCTAATTAATTTATCGTTTTTTAAAAAATTAAAAAATTATGAAACGTCGGCTAATTTTGATATTATTTTTTTTTTACCCAAATAATCCATAAGCTGACAATGTATCATGATCAATTTCTTTGACTCCTCGAGTTTTTTGAGCGATATAATTTCCAAATGTTGCTATAAGACAGCTGTAAAAAATAATTGTTTAGTAAATAAATAATTAATTATTTACATTAATTAAAGTTATTCTTTATAATCCTGAAGTAAGTTTACAATTTAAAAATTTCGGATTTTTTTTTTAACAAATCAATTACAAAAAAAAAAAACTAAAAATATGCACTTGTAGAAAATTTAAAAAGCTATCGGTGCAATTTTTCGAAATTTGTTTCTTTTTATTATTTATCATTTATAAAAAAATCCAAAAACTATTAGACGTCGGTTCACTTGAGTCTCATCAGTCATGATTTTGAAGTTAGAAAACAATGAACTATTTTTGAATTTCTTTTTAAAAAATTAATTACAAAAAGAGAAACTAAAAGTATGCATCAGTGTAAATGTAGCTAGCAATTGTAAATTTTAAAAATTTTGTAATAAATAATAAAATGGAGGCAGAATAAAAAATTAGTGGAATGGAGCAGACGTGAGACAATTTATAAATTTAAAATAAATAAATTAGTTAATTAAAATAATTTTTAAAAAAATGCATGTACTGATTTTTGAATTATATATTCTATTTATTTATAATTTTAAATTTGTCTAATGGCTGCTACATTTACACTCAGTCTTTTTACATTTTATTTATTTGAAAATTTAAAGAAATTGCTAATTGTCAGCTGAATTCACAATGAATAAAAATAAAAAAATGTGTACTCAGATCATTAAAAAATCAGTACGCGCACTTTTTTAAATTTAATTAAATTATTCATTTAAAATTTGAAACTGTCTCATGTTTGCTGCATTCACACTCATAAATATGCACATGAACAAAATTTAAAAAGTTTCTCAGTGAAATTTAAAAAAGTATTTTTTTTATAGTTTATTTATCTTTTTAAAAAATTATACGTCAAGTATCTCTTAAATTAAAATACCTAGTTATTGCTTTTGTTTTTATTGGATTATTATACAAATTACTCATATAAGAAGCGACAAGATTAAAAGCTATTTCTGATGGCTTTGATAATGACATTTTTATAATTAACAATTAATTAATTAACAATATATTCAAATTTTAAACTTTAATAAATAATATTTTATTTTAAAAATTGTTTTTTTATTTTTCTAAAAGTGCCGAGTAATCTTTCAGTTAATAATTCAGTAAAAAAAATTATCAAGTGATAAGAACATTTATATGACTTGACTATACATGAACATAATTCTTTCATATTATATTTTTTTTATTTGTTTATATATTTATTATTATTATTAATGTTCTATTTTATTATTATTTTTTATGGTTCATTGAAATTACGCCTCAAGTGTTTTCATGAAATTGAACCTTTACACAGATGACAGATTCCATCTTTAAATAAAAAAAATTGCTCATAGGTTAGCTGTCAAAAATGTTGTAAAAAATTAAAATAAATATAATAATTAATAATACTGGTTTTTTATAATTAATTGTTGATTAATAAATAAATATATAAATAATGACGTCAAAATCGGATGTTACATTGGATCACTTTTATGTTTTTAATGGAAATTATTCTAAAAGAGAAGGAGATGTAAATTTAATATTTTATTGTTTACACAATTAGTTGATAATTAATTTAATAAATAATCAATTTTTTTTTATATTATGCAGGAAGAAAAAAAAATATTTTATTATTACCCTGAGAAAACGGACATTGATACTAAAATTCGTAATGTTGGATTAAGTGAAGCAATTATTAAATTTACAGAGTATATTTATTTATATTTATTTATATATATTAATTTATTAATTAGTGTTGATATTAATTTTGATTTTCTAGATCATTTAATCCTGGGCAGACTTGTGATTATTGTAATAATCATAAGACGAGACAAATTTATTATCAACCAGAGCCAGATTTCTGGATGATCATGGTACGAGTTGATAAGTTATTATTATTATTAAAAGATTTTATGTGATGGTAATAGTAAGTGGGAATGATAATTACTTTTTAGATAATCGGAGTTCCGTATGTGGTAAAAAATAAAGACGGTATTGATTATACGGAGTATCAACATGACGAAGTGTCAAGTTCAGTATGTCAAGCAATACTCAAACAAGCTTACATGAGATTTAGGCTGTTTATGGGATCATTTGAAACTATATTGAATGATCCTCAGTATGGATCAGTTACGTTACTCAGACATAAATTAGACTATTTTTATACTGGGGTAATTAAGACTAACAAGTTTTTTAAATTCAGTTTTATTTAAATTTATTTATGATTGTGAATGTAGCAGATATGAGACCCAAGTAGCACAGAAACAACTTTAAGATGTCTTTTAAAAGGACAAGACAAATTTTATTTTATGACGTAGGGGAGAGTGGGGTCGATTGAACCAAAAATGCTTTGACATTTTTTTTTTATATGAATAAAAGCAAAATGATAACTTTTTTTTTTACAAAATTATAACTTATTATACAGACTATCATTTCTCACAAGCACATAGCTTAACGAATGATGAAAATTTTAAATAAATACGAAATTGTACAACTGCATCAAATGGTTCAATCGTCCCCTTTGCGGGGGCAATTGAACCACTAGTCGGGGACAATTGAACCATGAGTATAAGAACCACAAATGAATGACTTTAATGAATATTTTACTATTCATTACAGCTTAAAACTAAAATTACAACACTTCTAATAATATTTATTATTTTATATAACATTATATGTTATAACAATCACTTTTAAAACTTCTGTCAATATAATTATTTTTTTTCTTGATTAGTTTAGCTTGTTTTCACATTCTGTCAAGATCCGCGCGCATTTCTGATGCTCACAGTGTGATTCGTGTGGTTCAACCGTCCCCGAGAGTACTGGTTCAATTGACCCCATATGATTTTATTTAAATAATTAGTTTAAAAAAAAATATTCAAGAACTATTTTACTAGAAGTAAAGCTATAAATTTATGACTAATATATGTAAGAAGGTATTACAAAAAAAAATTTAAGATTTCATTTGAAAATTAAAAAATTATTAAACAATTTACCAAGAGCTGAAATCAAGGTTTAGATACCTAAAAACACAAAAACTTGAATTTTTTAAAATTAAATCATCATATTGGTTCGAAATTTCGATCAGACTAAGGTTTAGTGTATTAAAATATAATTCCAAGAGGGCGATTCATTTTTATATTTTTTTAAGCTTACTGGTTCAATTGCCCCTTGGTTCAATTGACCCCACTCTCCCCTACAGATATTGGTCTTAGAAACCATAGAAAATTAAAAAAGACATTTTAATTTAAAAATCATTTTGATGACTTATTTGACAATGATTTGTAATTTACTTTTTGTTGTCATTAACTCAAGTTTTTAAACCAGAAATTTTTTCGGTGATTGCTGATTGTTTTGTCAACATTTTGGCGCCTTATCAATAGGTCAAAAACCAGCATTAAAACTAATATCTTATAGATGTCATGAAGTCAAGTGTGTACTTGGACAATTTAATTAATACTATTTTGAAATTAATGAATAAAATGTTAATAGAATAAAAATACAAATATGGGCATTTAGAGAACTTGAAAATTGATGTATGCATTTTTTTAAAATTGTATTTTTTTAATTGTTTAGTTCGTTTATTTACAATTTAAAATTTTTCTCATATCTGTTACATTCAGTCATATTTATTTTTCTATTACAAGCAATTAGTAATTTGTGTAATCGTTTCAGTATTTACCATCTTTGAAGCTCAATCACCGTGATATACTTGATATTTATCAAGGATTACAATTTTTACCATTAGACAAAATAACATTCTTAAAGGTTCAATGTTTTATGAATCTTATTGAAGCAACGTTCCCTCAAATTAAGTACACAGCATTCCTTTATAATGATCAATTAGTATGGTAATTTATAAATTTATTTACTAATAATGTCAGTGAATAGTAAAAGTTTTTTTTTATATTTGAATTTGAATTTTATTTTTTATTAAGGAGCGGCTTGGAACCAGAAGATATGCAAGTGATTTATAATTATTTAATAAGCAGTCTTTTACCAGAATATTTAGAGAAAGAATTCCATAGTGGATCAATGCCACGTAATTCAGCCTCACCGTTTACAAGCTCACATTACGGAAAGTATGTCATAGCTCGAAACATTCGTTTTTAATATTTTAAATATTGCAATTAGTAATTTATAATGTTTTACAAGTCTCGATTAATTAATTTCCAGATTTATAACTGGAGCATCCAGCATCAATGAATCAATTGGTATTACAAAATCACCAAAAGTATTTATAAATTATCCAAGTAAACCTACCTCATTATATTTAGTTGTTTATAGTGCCCTAAGTGCAACTTTATGTTTATTCGTCGACAGTAAGTATTTTGAAATAAAGTAACAGATTTATCATTCAATTTAAAATAATATTAATTTATTTTTTTATTCAATAGGTACAAGTTTATTAATTGATTATTTAAAAAGTCTTGATGCATTCCTGGGTCCTCAATTGACGACTCTAGTTAACACAGTAGCAGAGCAATGTTCTAAGCACGTACCAGACGTCTCTGATTCAACTCCCAAGTATCTTTACTTCAATAGACTAAATTTAGCGTACAAAAGTACTATTCATCTCGACAATAGAAGATGTTCTAATGTACTGACAACTCCAGAAGTATTGAGAATAATTACGGATATAAATAGTGATACAAATCGACTGAAAGAAGATGGCGAAACGATTATTAAAACTATGAGTGATTATTGGGTTGTTGGTAAATTATCAAATTTACGTGAATTTTATGTTGTGATACAGCAAAAAAATGCTAATATTATTGAAATCGATGGTCAGTATTTTATTTTATTTATAAATTAATATATATCAACAAATTGATAATTATTATTTTCAATTACAGATGAAGTTAAACGACTGTGCGATAAGCAATTAAAAAGTATATTCTTTCATTAATTAAAATAAAAAAATTATATCTAGAATTAAAAAAATATTTAATAAAAAATATTAATTATTATTAAATTTTTATACATTCTTTATTTTTTTCTTTTTTTTCATTTCTTGTTTTATTTTTATTTTATTTTTCAAATTTTCACTCTTATCTCTAATTTTCTCTTTCTTCTCTTTCTTCTTCATTTGGATATTTGTTTCTACTTCTTCAATTTTTTCTTTCTTTCCTTTCTTCTTCATTTGGATATTAGTTTCTACTTCTTCAACTTTCTCTTTCTTTCCTTTCTTCTTCATTTGGACATTAGTTTCTACTTCTTCAATTTTCTCTTTCTTTCCTTTCTTCTTCATTTGGACATTTGTTTCTCCTACTTCCATCTTCTCTTCTTTTCTCTTCTTCTTCATTTTAACCTCTTTAACTTCCGCTTTTTCTTCACCTTCATCATTTTTCCCAACTCCATTAGAAAATTTATTTCTTTGTTTCTCACCCTTGTCATTCTTCTTTTTCTTCATCCCAATTCCCGCCTCCACCTCCACCTTCATTTCTTCCCTTCCATTTTTTAAATTCGCACCATTAGAAATTTTACTTTTACTTTTCTTCCCTTCAACTTTTTCATTCTTCTTCGCGACTGTAACTTCCGTCTCATCCACTTCCATATCTTCTTCTTCTCCATCTTTATCCTCTTTATTTTTCATAGGAATCGCGTTAGAAAACTTTTTCAATTTAGCGACAAAAAATCCATCGACATTGTGCGTATGCGGATAATATCTTCTCGTAAGTTTCAACGAGGGGTGAAAGCGATGGTGTCTATAATTAACAAAACCTTCTTCCCCAAAGTCCGAACCAGTTGGCAGTAACTTGACATTACGTTTCTTCAGAGCATAATCAACAATCCATTCATTTTCCTCAGGCAAAATAGAACAAGTAGAGTAAACAATAACCGCAGCTTTGGATTTAGCATTGACGCAATCAATCGCAGCCAACAATAATTCTCTCTGCAGAGTGCAGCAGCGTTGGATATCAGCTTGGTCTTTATTTGTCTTGACACTTGGGTCTTTAGCTACAACTCCAGTACCAGTACAAGGTGCATCCAGCAGCACACGATCAAATCCTTTGATAATTCCAGGAATTTTTCTACCATCGTAATTCGTAATAACAGAATTGACAATTCCCAGTCTATGGAAGTTACCAACAACAGCTTTCAGACGATCAGAATTAACATCATTAGCAAAAAGAACACCGGTATTTTTCATCTGCGCGGCAATATGAGAAGCTTTGCCACCTGGTGCTGCAGACATGTCAAGTATCCGTTCATTTTCTTGGGGATCTAGGGCCATAACTGGCAATAGACTTGAAGCTCCTTGGAGTACGTAGTGTCCAGCCAAGTACTCTGGTGTAGCACCCATTGGTACTTGTGATGAATAGACAACTAATCCGACCTTGGTCCACTTTCCCAGAGGGTCAAGATTCACGCCACGATTAATCAAAGCCTGGGCCAAGTCTCGTCTACGAGTTTTCAATGTGTTTGTACGCAGAGTCAAAGGTCGCTGGACTTCACTGGCTTCCAGGTAGTCTATAAGCTCACCCAGAGGGAATATTTGCATGAGCAATTCGATTAAAAATTCATTGTAACTGTAGTAAGAGCATAAATCGGATTTGAGAAGCTCCAAGTACTCGCTACGGGAACGGTTTGGATCGCGGAGACGTTTGAAGTCGTTTAGTACCATCACTATGTCACGGATACGAGTTTGAATATCTTTCAAACTTATTGGCTCTTTTAATTCTTCTTCAGATGGGAATTCGAAGACACACTGACGGACCATTTCGTCTGTTTCTGCCTCATCTAGTTTTCTAAATTGGACAAAAAAAAATTAATGAGTTATTTTATTATTGAAATTATTATGAACTTATAAATTACAAAAAAAAATATGCGCATGTAGAAAATTGAAACTACTGTAGGTGCAATTAATTGAAATATTTTTTTTTATAATTTATCGGTTTGAAAGAAATCAAAAAATTATGACGGCGGCTAAATTGAGGATCACACTGTAAAAATTGGGAGTGATTAGGATTTCATTCAAATCTACATTCACAGATTCAGACTTAAATATTCAAATAAACTGCTTTTGAAGTGAATTTTACTCCACTGAAATCAAATAAATAATCAGTCATTCGCTCCGCATTTAATCTGGGTTCAGTCCTCAATTTTTAGTGTAAAATAAGTCTACCAAATAATTGTCAATAAAAAAAATCATACTCAGATTCGGGGTTTAAAAATTAAAACGAACTCTTTCTAGGAGTGAATTTCACTCCGACCTGGAGTTTCAGTATTAAGCTTCCCGGAGTACATTTCACTCCGAGAAAATTAAATAAATGAACAGTCACTCGCTCCGCTAATTTTTTACAGTGCAAAAATTATTATTAAAAGTGAATTAAAATATAAATAATTACTTTTCTTCTTCCTCCTGCTTTTGTAATTTTTTACTTTCACGTTCAATGGGAAGTAAATCCTCGTCATTATCGTCGTCTTCACCTTCGTCACTATCATTTTCATTTCCATCAGTTCCCTCGTTAGCTTCTTCATCTTCAGTTCCTTCAGCTTCACCATCAGAACCATCAGCTAAAATATCACGCTTCTGCCTAACGAATAATCCAGGTTTCGTTCCGTCATCATTAATCTGATTCTCCTCTTCAGAAGCATACTCCTAACAAAAAACATAATGAATAAAAACTGCGACTCCCAGTACATAATTAGCAAAATAATTAAACAATTACCGGATCAGATTCATCTTCAGACTCAGTTTTAGTAACAACCTTCTGTTTTTTAAATGCAGGACCGTCTTTATGAAATTTCCCACCTTTTTTTGGTCTTCTTTTCATGGAATCAGACCTTCTTTTTGCTCGTGGATTTGACTTTTCTTTTTTCTCTGTTAAATTATTAAATAAAATTTTTAAAAAAGGTTAGAAATAAATTTTTAAAATAAATTTTATTTATTTACCTTGTAAATAACGTGGTAACACAGGGTCCGCTTGTTTCCTAGCTTTTCTTCCTGGTCCTTTAGGAACAGCGGCTTCACCATATTTAGCTTTACGTCCCATTTTTTAAATTTATTAATTAATAATTAAATTTAAAAAAATATAAAATGTAAATAAATTCTATCCCGACACGTGTGAACATGCTACGGTTTAAATATTTTTAAGGTTAAAGTTCTACTGCAAAAGCGCCTCTATCGGAAACGTGAATAAATAAGTTTAATTATTTAAATAATTAATTAATTATATAAATAATTAATAATTGATTTAATATTGACTGTTAATTAATTAAAATAGTTTATAATTGTGATTTTATTAATGAGAAAATTTGATTTTAAAACTCCAAGTGTCAGTTTCAAATATGGCGCGCAATGGCGGGAGATTTAAAAATTACAAAAATAAAAGAATTTAAATTAATTTGAATTTTAATCAAAATAATGAATAAATTAAATAGTAAATAGTAAAATTCTTTGTCTGGTGTTAATTATAATTATTGTGAATGTAATTAATAGTATTTTAATTAATGACGTAGTTGAAATATATATTCACTGTTTGGGTTTTGAATTCTAACCTCGTTTTTTACACGTGTGTTGGTTTGTAAGTAAATAAATTACCTATTGTTAATTATTAATTGTTTATTAATTTATATAAAGTGAGTTTTGGAAAATTTTAATTAAAAATGGCTCAAGGAAAAATGAAAATAAAAACAAAACTTCCTGATAGTGCTAAAGCTAAACAAGGAAAAAATAAAAAAGGTCCAGCTATTCAACGTCGTGGAAGTGAGTTTATTTATTTAATTTTAATTATTTAGTGTTACTTCTTTAATTATTAATTTTGAGTTATAATCTACTTAATTAGAAGATTAATTAAAATTTAGTTCAAACTTTTTATGATAAAAAAATTAAACTTTAAATTTAAGTCTCAAGTTTTTTTATTTATTTTTATTTTACTTATAGAATTTTTTATTTAATATATTTTTGAAATTTCTATAAATATATGAAGTCACATAAAAAATAATCATCTTTTAGTTTTTTTTATACCAAAATTACTAACAGAATTTTTAAATATTTTGATAATAAATACACAATGTTTTTTTTTTATTAATTACAGACAAACGTCAAAATTTTATCAGTTTTTTCATATTTTATACTTTTGGGATATTTTAGAAACAAAAAAAGCATCATTCTAAATGATACTGAAGTTAGCTCCTTATAATTTTTTGAATTTTTTCAAAACGATAAATTATAAAAAAAATTCTTCTTAAAGTTTTTTAAATTTTTTATATGTGTATATTTTTATTAACTTTTTTTTGCAATTGATTTGTTGAAAAAAAAAAAAATTCAAAAGTTCTTAATTGTCCACAAACTTCAGTCATGATTCTGAAGTTAGCTAATGTCTAATAATTTTTGAATTTTTTTAAAATAATAAAATTACAAATAAAAAATATTTTTAAAAATTGCACCCATAGATTTTTTAATTTTTTACATGTGCATTTTTTTTTTTATTAAAAAAAAACCCGAAAATTTTTAACTGTCTAAAAATACTAAAATTAGCCGACGTCTAATAATTTTTGAATTTCTTTAAAAACATTAAATCAAAAAAAAAAAATATTTTTAAAAAAATACACCGGCAGTTTTTAAAATTTTCTACATGTGCATTTTTGTAGTTTTTTTTTATTTGTAAATTAAATCGTTGAAAACAAAATCCGAAAATTTTCAATCGTCTGCTAGCTCGTATAATAAAAAAATACGTCTTTTTTTTTTAGTAATAATTTTATTTTATAATGACTGATAAAAATATGACTAACGTAATAATTAATTTATTATATTTCAGACGCTCCAATAAAAGCAAAAAAATCTAAAATAGTTGAGGCGCATAAATTGAAACAAATGATTACTAAAACAGTCAATAAAGCAGCTGAAACAGAATTACGAGAACGCGCGCTCGATGGAAAAATGGGATTAACTAAAAAAAAAGCACCAGCAGCATCAACGAGTTAATTCAATCAGCTCCACAGGCAATAAATAATAATTTACTATCAATGATAAAAATATTATTTTAAGCAATTTATTAAATTAAAATAAAAACAAGATAAATAACTGTCAGTTATTTAATTTTATCCGATAATTAAATCGTAAAATTTATTAAACTTTGTACATTAATACATAAATCATTTCAAAATCAAAAATCATGAAAATTTATTCATGGCACATAATATAAATACAATAAATACATTGACAACTATATCTAAGTCAGTAGATAATTTAAATGCGTTAAAATTTTTCAACAACTTATTAATTAGTTTATTTATATACTTATTTATTTATCATTAGAATAATAATAATAATTTTATAGAAGTAGAAATATTTAAACAATCTTAAAAAAAAACATCATATATTATTTTTAATTATTTCAATCACATTATTGAGGCAGCTTTATGTTTAGAAGTTTATTTTTTTTTATTATGGTGAAGCAACCTGTAAAATATAATAATACAAATTATTAATGACATGAAAAATTATTTAATGCCAAGTTGGTCCAGTGTAAAAAAATCGGGAGTGATTACGGATTTTATTTAAATTTTACTTCACTCCGTCACGCAGTTTCGGAGTTTTTTAAAAAATCACTCTGAATACGGAGTCAATAGAGAGTTTGTTGTTTTAGTGAAGTGATTTCAGAGTGGTATGAATTTTATTTAAACCCGCATTCACTGATTCGGAGTTTTAGTATTAAAATGAACTATCCTATGGGGTAAATTTCACTGAGGGGATTAAATAAATAAACCTACAATTCTACTCACATCTCTACTCAAGGGAAGTAGCTACAACTTTACTCAGCCTCAACTCTACTCAGTTTTTTAAACTCAGGTTTAACTCTACTCAGTGTCAACTTTATTCAGCTACAACTCTATTCACAAAGAATTGCTATTTTATCAATCGGCTAAAATACGTGAGTAGAGTAGCTGAGTAAAATTGTCACTGAGTCTAGTTGAAGCTGAATAAAGATAAAACTGAGTAGAGTTAAACCTGAGTTCAAAAAACTGTGAGTAGATTTGAGGCTGATTAAAGTTGTAGCTACTTCCATTGAGTAGAATTGTAAGACTGCCAATAAACAGTCATCCACTGCGCATTCACTCCGGATTTAATCCGCGTTCACTCCGTAAATTTTTTACAGTATGTAGTTTATCAAGACTAATTTTATTTTCAAAAATAGTATACATCTACTATTCTTATTGAATAATTTGCAATCTATTCAGTTAACATTATTAAATTATCAATCTTCTGCCAAATAATCTACAATAGGACTTCGTTATAAGACTATTAGTTTCTCTCTCAAACTATCGCGATATCTGGTTTATAAAAAAGACAGAATGATAGTCTTATAACGAGGTCCGACCGTATTGGTATTAAACGGTTTTTTATACAATAATTACAGTCGTTAAAATTATTAAATTATTTATAATATTAGTATAAATAATTATAAAATTTTAAAAAATAGTTACCACTAATAGATGACCACTTTGTCGATTTTTAGTGATTGCAGGTGTATTACCTCTTCTAAATTCTATTGTACCTTCTTTACCACTGACTAGTTTATGTGAGACTCTATTTAATAAATAAATAAACATTAATTAATAATTAATTATTAATCATTTAAATAATAAAAAATACTTACGTTTCTTTATTAACGATATTTAATATTCTTGGATTATTAGTAATACTAATTGCTCGTGTAATAGCTTCAATAATTTGTGGTACTTCAAGAATTAAATCGCCCTTAAAAAAAAATTTAATTAGTGATACTTTTAATTTATCACTAGAATTTCGATGAAAAAAAAAAAAATTAATTAAATGAATATTAATTTAAAATTTAAATTGCTTTGTTACGATTTAGACGATACCTTATCTTTTTTAAGTTCCGGAGGAATTCTAACAATTAACAAATTATCAGACTCTCCTGTAACAACTAATTCCTGAATAGACTCATAAGGAAGACGATGCTTTAGTTTATAACTCTTGGTAGTGTCCAAAATATAAACAGCCTTGCCAGTCAAAATTAAAATACGTTCCCGCGGTTTGTATCCATGTCGGTCATATTTAACTACGGGTGTCGCATACTCAATACTTTCATCAGCCGAAAGAATATTACCAGCGACCGTCTGTTTCAGAGCACTGTACTCATTGCCCAGTCTCTCATCCAAGAATCTTGGGCCCACACTTCGTAGATATGATTTTTTTTTGTCCTTAAACAATTTCTCCGCGAGTACTTTCAACTCAAAGTGGTCTTTTTCCGCAGGTGTGAGAGACAATCGATACTTGCGTGCTTTCCATTTCTTGTACATACCCCGCAGGTGTTCGGAAGCCTCAGTGCAAGCATATGGGCAAGGTGGCCAGTAATTATTTAATACACCCGGCGGTAAATTTTTCGAGAGCCTAATTAGCCATTGAGACTTGGCCAGTTCAATGAAGGCAACATTGACTTCATTAGGCGGCCCATTGCGCGTAATAAAACCTTTTATAAATTTCCTGAGAGTATCGACAGCATGACGTCTTCTTTTTGCTTCCCTCTTAGCCATCCATCTCCTCACGTACTTTTCTAACACAATAGCGGCCTTGCGCATCTTCAAGAAGGTCCTCCTCTGCTGTCTTCCTTTCCATTTACTTTGGATTATTGCCGCGATGTCATTTTTCTTTCGCTGAAACGCATCTTCAGTATCGAACAGAGTTTTTGGAAACCGTATGAACAATTTAGTGTTGCCCATTTGGTAGTCGTTGTCATCATAATTTAAATGAGAGACCAGTATCTGGACACCTTCTTTTGCAGTACCTTGATAAGAAGGCCACGTCGACGGACAAAGTGATTTGTAACGTTGCAAAAATTGATCATAGGGACGTCGATAAGCAAACCCGGCTCTGCGTACTCTCAAATTTTCCATCAACCCCAAATATTTTACTTGATGCAATACTATCTTGTCATTGAACTGTCCTGAGATTTTAAAATCATTCGGTTTAATGCATCGTATGTAAGAAGGCTCTTTGCCCATGAGAATATCCACCAAATTATTTAAACTGTTTTTGAATTGTGTGACTGCTGTGTCAGGACGTTTCTTACTTTTCAAATCCTTGACGTCAAAAATAGCTCGAGTTATTGAATTGGTCGTATGTGACATCACCTCGCGTAGATCGCGGAACAATAGGTCGTTATTTTTTTCAAGAAAACCGCGAACGTTGTAAGTGACGTCACCGGCATAATGAACCAAACGGAATTCATCCCGTCCCATTATCTTCTGCGTCTGAATGTCTGCTTTCTGGTGACTTATGTAATGGGGATGGCTGCTCAAATTTGAATTCAATTTGTCCAAAAAACTCATGTCCGTCGGCTCACCCGGTCGCAGACATTCTTCGTCCATAAGTGAAATTATTCCTTTGTATTTTTCCTCAATCAAATCACAAATTACTTTGTTATTAAAGTAATCTATGTGCTCCCAAGTGATACCCTCGCGTTGATATTCTTCTTGCTCACTGCGCAACGTCAGTTGTATAAATAATTGCTGAAGTTTTTCATTGCAATAATTGATGCAGAATTGTTCAAAACTATTTTTTTGAAAAATTTCAAACCCGTAGATATCAAGGATACCGATGACGTTAGTGCGCGTACTTGAATTTTGTGAATTAAATTGCAAAGATTTGTTGAGACGGGCGACTAGCCAAGTAAATAGACGATCGTACACAGCTTTCGCGAGGGCATCGCGCGCATAAATTGCCAGCTCGCGATTTAACGGTGAAATAACAACATCACCTTGGGCATTTATTGTGCGATGAGTGAATGCTTTGGCCAGCTGATGGACATCGCAGCCTACTAGAGAAGCTATCGCTTCTACGGAAGCTGGCTTGAGGATTTTAGCCTGACCTTCTTCTTCGGTAAATCCTACATTGCCCATATGCAATACTGAGGCAACTATTGAAAATAAATCGTCTTGCTCTTGCTGATTTAATTCAACGGTCTTCATTGCTTCAATTACGCGATTGTATTGCGCTACATCGTCTATTGTGTCTACTGTACCTTTTGTACCGTTGCTTAGGTAATAATAAGTATCAAGATTCCGTTTGAGAAATAGTTTGCGAAGTGTTTCGTCATTTGCGCCAGCGAGGAGTTGATAGAATATATGGAAATTACGTTCGCCACTAGATTGATGAATTACTCGGGACTTTTCGAGTAAATAATTTAAAATATTTCCACCTACTGGATCGCCCTGTAATTTAATTATCAATTTTTACTGTCCACTTAATGGCAATTAATTAATTAAATAAATATATGATAGTGTTATTGCTGGTAATAACTCTGAAAATTTCTTTGAACAACTTAAAATTTAAATAGTTTTTGAATAATCATAAAATTGACGAATTCAAAAATTCAAATTATTCGATTCCAACCCGATTCGATACGAATAGATAAATTAAAACTACAATATTTGCACACTCCTGATAAATAAATAATATACTCACGTGGAAATCAAATTGTATATCCATATATTTTCCAAATCGTGATGAATTATCATTTCTATTAGTTTTGGCGTTACCAAATGCTTCGAGTACTGGATTACTACCAATCAATTTAACATTGACAGCTTCAACTTTTTTTTTATGACCAGTTGCTGCGGCAATAAACTCTAGTACTTTCTTAGATGCTTCGGTTTTACCAGAACCGGATTCTCCTGATATCAAAATACATTGGTCGCGATTTTCTTTCGTTAACGCACGATATGCTGTGTCAGCTAATGCAAATCTATAAATAAATAAATAAATAATAAAAGTACAAGCGATTTAATGCTTTGAAAGTATTTATATTTTCTCTTTTTACCCAAAAAAAAATTATCAACACTTTTATTGTAATTTTAATATTTTACTTACATGTGAGGTGGGGCTTCAAAAAAATTTCTCCTCTCGTAATATTCAATTGTACTCGTATCGTATATCGGTAACCATTTGTACGGATTTACTGATACCAATACTTGGCCTATATATGTCTTTAAAAAAAATATGACAATTAAAATAAATGACCTTGATTTTGAAATTAAATTTAATAAGTTTGAACTAAACGTTTAAATTCTTATCAATATAAATTATTTTTTTTATTTAATTTTAGTTATTAATCATTTAGGTGAGTTGTCACCAAACTTTAATTGTTTTTTTTTATATTACACAGGAATTTTTTTCTATATATATTTTTTTAATACATACGTAAATAAGATTTTCACGAAATCTTTTTCTTAAGTTATCAATAAATGCTTGTTCATTTTGAAAGTCTTCAAGGAGTACGAAATCCTGGACACCAACTCGATCTCGTTGGTGAAGATCCCGTTCCATACTGCCACCATAAGTTGGCAGAGATGGTTTTTCTAAGTAATCTTTTTCTCTATTGAAAAAATATGAAAAAAAAAAGTAAATAAATAATTAAAAATTAAAAGTACACCAGCCTATCAAGATAAACTGATTAACTTTTATGAGATATAATTTAAAAAATTATCAATTATTTAAACTTTAATTCTTCGGTAAATATAAATCAATAATTATAAATAATTGATCTCTTTAATCAATAAATAAATATATAAATAATTTATGAATAGATGATTAATAAAATAAATAAGTAAATATTATTTATGAGTTTAAGAATAAAAGTTTAAATCTAAAGAACACAAATTAAAGTCTATTAAAAATATTTAAAATTCGTTATCAATTATTTTTAATCACTCACCGCATATCCGTCATAACAAAATGTAAATAGTAATAAAATAAATTTTTATTTATAAAAAAGGAATAGTAATAAATTGTAACAGATGTAAAAAAAAAAAATTGGATAGTAACACGTTGATACTTGATGTCTAAATGAATCGAATCTGGTATCGCAGTAAGTGTTTAAAGATAAGATTAAATTATCTTGATTGTTTTTTATGCCTTTTATTATATTCTTTAAATTGTTCTCAATATAAACTACTAGTGTATTGTCAGTGTACAGATATATTTGTATGTGTATTGCATATATAGATGTGTGTATGTATACAAATATATGTGGACAAATTAGTATTGTTATCATTTTTTTATTTTATTTTAGAACGTGTTAAGTTGATTTTACGAATGTAATAATTAGATATTGAGATATTAAATAATTAAAATGTAATAAATTATTTAACGGATCAATTTCATGCATATGCATGGAATAAGTCGTTGAAATCTGTGGAACTAATTTAAATAACGCAATGATTTATGATTGACCGATAAATTATGATAAATAAAAATTATTTATGGTTTTTTTTTTATTTTTTGTAAGCAAGTTTTTGAATTATTTTTGGGTAATGATTAATTCAAAGATATGTAAACTGCAATAAAGTTTTATTTTGATGAAAAAATTTTAAATATCCGTGTAAAAGAAATTTATGAAAAAGCGTTTCTTATAAATTTCAAAATGTGGCATAATGATAAATTTTTCAAAACTATTTTTGAACTTCTAAAAATACAAAGAAACTAAACGAAGGAATAAATAAAATATACATTTTTGAATTTTTGGTACAGGCGCAATAAAAAAACTTTGATTTTTACCAAAAATTCCTTCTTTTGTATAATTAAAAAATATGTAGTTATTGAAAAAAAAAATCCTTCGTTTAAATCCAAGATAAACTTATGTACTACAGAAATTTTTTTGGTTTTTTAACTTCAGGTGAGGCAGTCATAAGTTATCCTGCCTATGGCATGGAGATTTTTTTTTGAGGCGACTTGTCTCTCCCCACTGCCACTGGCTTATTTTTCAATATTTTTTTATGAAAATTTAGGAGAATATTATTGAGATGATGCTTAACAATGTCACAAATTTTGAGAATTTTAATAACGAAGTTACTCTAAAAAAAATCACAAAAAACGTTCAAAAAAAGTTTGAAATAATTTGACGTTCAAAAATAATCACCAAAAAATTATTTAAATCTGCATTTAACGTTCGAACTGTTGACTTGAGAAAAAAGTTGTCAGGAAGAATTTTGTAGGAAATTTTATCTGCTACAAAAAAGATATCAAGCAAAATTACTGTAGAACCAATAATTCAAAAGTTATAAGCGTTTAAAACTTTACATTTAGAAATATTATTTTTTTTTTGTCAACTAAACTTCAAACACTCATAACGTCATAACTTTTGAACAAATATTCATAAGCTGATTTTACCAGAGACCTTTTTCATAGAAAATAAAATTTTCTACAAAATACTTTCCGAAAATTTTTCTCTAAAGTCAACCGTTTGGGCGTGACAGGCATTTTAATGAGACACTAATGACTTTTAAAACTCTTTCTCGTAATACTTTTTTTTTTCTTGAATAAATAAAAAATTTAAACGAAAAAACAAACAATTTAAATTTTTTCGATAGACTTTAATATTTCTGTGTATTATTAAATATAAATAATTAAAGGACATGTATAATTATCGTTTTAGAAGCTGGAGAGATAACGGAAAAAGAGTCGTACTATTGTATTGTATATTGTTTCATTGTATATAAGTAAAGGCATTTCCGGTTTCTATAAAAGACTGTCTGGAAAGCCTTATATTATTGCTATTATTATTATTATTATTATTATTATTATTATTATCATTATTCAACTACTGGAGCCTGAGAAAAATTTAATTCCCTGATTATTCGCTCATAGTCGATTAACTTTCACATCTTTTTATCACTATTTCATTTTTCCTCAGCAAATATATTCTCATAAAATTTTTTTATTTCATTATATTCATCCTTTTGGACTTTATGATGAGTTCTTAAGCAAATCGAGTGTTTAATAATAGAACAAAAAAAATTTATACGGATCGGAAGTACTACTGTTTTTTTTCTTCTCTTACGACGAGTATTTATGTACATACAACTCATATCTTTTTAAAATAAGCTGAGAAAGACATTAGACATAACACTAGACACTAGACATTTTAAGATTTTATGTACCATGAACTTGTATAAATAAGTAGACAAGACCCAAACCGCTAGTTTTAAGGTATCAAGGTCATTCTACCATAAAAAATACTTATGCCTTAACCGGTTTTTTTCATCTAGACACGACACATTCGCTTATTTTTTTACCTTCTATCAATCTTTAGCCTTTAATTGCTTTTTAAAAATAAATTTTAATTAAATGCCCAATAAAAAATTTTTTTTAAAACTTTAAATAAGCTTTCGTAATTCCGTTTTTTATTTCTTGACGATTTACAGCAATAGCTTGTAAAAAATTCTCAGAACAAGGATCATAAACGTTAAATTTAAAAACTTTATCCTCATATTTTTTAAAACTTTTATCCAGTAATTGTCTGCCCTCGTGATTCTTTTGAATTGCCAGTAAATTTAATGATCCAACAATTTTCTATATATATATTTATTTTTTATTGGTTACAGATTATACAAAATTGAGCAACTACTGTAGCTCATATATATATATATCCATTTATATTATTGGAGTTAGAGTACAACGGCATCACGTACAAAAATACTTTACGAAGCCTTCAACTTTACACAAGGGATTTTTATACATGAAAATAAAAAAGTAAAACACATAAAAGAATAAATAAAATAAAGTAAAAAATACCACGAGGACGTCTTATGAGTCACCTAGTATCTTTATGTTGTAATTTTAAATTAAACATATGAAAATTCGATTACTGATAACTCGTTATCGTCTTCTATTGGTAATAAAACGTAACATCGTTATCTTTCAAGGTAAAAAAATATTATAACGTTTGAAAACAATAATAATATCACTGTTAACAATAAGAATCATATATATATATTATTAGTTTAAATGTTTTCAGCCGTATAAATCAAAAGCTATAAGATCAAGATGTAGAAATCATACCGTGACTCACTCAACTCTCCAGATGTACCCGATGCATCAATTAAAATCGTTCGATCTACTCAATCTCATATTACATATATATATAAATATATAAATACATTTATACTTAAACTAAATACTTAGTACTCCATTATAAATTGCACTTTACTTTCTACTTACAATAAATCATAGACATTAAAAATCAAGACGTCTCCAGTTGTCAAAACTCTGTACTGAATGTCATATATTTATATATAAGTTTGCTTGCTTTATTTAAAAATAAAACTCCGAAACTAGTTAACAAGTTGTTAAAGTAAGTAATGAGGTCCGCGACCCGCGTGACCGGTCAGCGTAATAGAGATTCCGGTCTTGGAGAAAGGTCTAAAACTGTTAACTTCAACAAAACTAAGCTAGTTATGATAATTAACACGAGTAACTACAACTACAACAGTAAAAGTGTATGGTAGACTTGTGCGGTTTGTTTAAATGGTGAAGTGTGCAAGAGCACGTTGCCGATGTGTAACTAACGCACGGGATATTGAGACGACCATGAAGGAACCAAACGTTTCCCCACTCATCTTACACATTCTATCCTACTGTAACAGCTTACCATACTAAACTATATCCATACACACCATACACACTTGTACTGGTACTGGTACTCAGTACTAACAATGAAGAAGAGGATTCACAGAGAAAAAGTTTTAAGAAGGAGTAACATCAAAACAGAGCGGTACCATTTAGAGATTCCCCCATTATCCCTTTCGGGTTTTCACTTTTATTTAGCATTAATTAGAAACTCTGATTGCGCTTGTACTTGAGACTATATAATAAAGATTTCATGATTTCATGATAGGATGAGTCACGTAAATAGTTTACTGGGCACTTACGCATTTAGAGGCATAAATAATTAGCATCTAATGTCCATCAATCAGTCTGCAATCTACTGAATACTGACTAGCTGATTATCTACAAATATATCTGGTTTGTTTCACCTAGAACCCAGTGAGTCAAGGATGGAGAGGGTAAAAGTATACGAGGGTCAAGTCCACCGAACCAACGCAACCCCTAGTATATTCCTGGCGGGTAGTGGTCAGCAAGTTCCCAACACCTACAGTTCTCTTGTGACAGTCTGATGTGCGCGTCCACTTATTTTACTCTAGTATATTTATTTTTTCGTACCTGATGGTTTAATAATATTAATTTTAATTGATACAGTAAGTAGAATTAATGTAATTTTTGTTAATTATTTAAATTTAATTAAATTTACTAGTGCTGGAAATAAAGTGACGGATGGTGCTGCTAAAAAGTCCATCGCCGCAACGCCGCGGTAATCGCATTAGCAACAATCAGCATCAATTAAACGCATCTCCAACTCGTCAATTAAAAAATCCATCGCCTACGACGAAAGCACCGGTGCGTAGATCACGTGGCAATAGTCCTGGTACCAGATCTGATGGATCACGAGGCAGCAGCCCGGCAAAAGCTTCTTCTGTTGGATCAAAAAAATCAATCAGATCATTGGGCCTGCGGAAATCAGAGTTAGTGATAAATAAATTTAAAATTTATTTATTTAAATAAAATAATGTCGAAATAAACTGATAAGATTTATTTTAAATGCGCGGAATTTTTATTATCGCCTGTGTAATCGTCGGAGTTATTGACTTGTAGAATAAAAAAAGTAAAGTACAATTGTCTACATTGAGATCTAGGACATAGATCAAACGTTGTCATCATGAGCAGAGTTTAATGTTCATGTATATTTTTTTTTTAATAATATTTACTTGGAAAAAATTCTTGTGCAATTACTGTATAGTTTGAAGCGGGGTTCTGGGGATCCGCGGCGATTTTAAAGGCTTAGATAGACGGAGAAATAAATAAAAGAGATAGGATAATGTCACGGGGGTGTAGTTGTATTTCATTATATGTTTCAAATATCGATCCTTATTTGTAAGACCTTGTATGTTCGTGTCTACTTAACGATCGATATCGAAATACTTATATTATTTTTATATATATATATATATATATATATATATATGACTGACAAACATATGTTAAACGATGAGCTAATATGTGTAAAGCTTATATCAAAAAAATTACTATCTCTTTCTATATATATATATATATATATATATGTTGTGACGTATACTAATGCATTATTAGATATTTAAACTTGAAATGATAAATGTATACAAAGTACTTCGCATTTATACTTCCTTTTAAACTTTATTTCAAACTTCATTATTATTATTATTATTATAATATGGATTTTGAATGCGACTCTATAGAAAATTAGGAGTGAATTCGGAGTAATTATAGATTTTATTTAAACCCTGATTCACTTCGTGACTTGAATTTTCGGAATAAAAAAAAATATCTCCGCATATGCACTGTAAAAAATTAGCGGAGTAAATTTGGAGTGAATGCGGAGCGGATATATATTCATTTAATGCCCTTGGAGTCAAATTTACTTCAAAGGGGAGTTAATTTTGATGTTAAAATTCAGATCACTCCGAAATCGCTCCGCTGAAAAGAGAAACTTCCTATTTACTCCGTATGTAAAGTAATTTTTTTGTAAAAACTCCGAAACTCCGAGTGACGGAGTGAATTTGAATGTAAAATCCGTAATTACGCCGAATTAACTCCTGGTTTTTTAGAGTGTGGAGTAAATAGGGAATTTTTCCCCAGCGAAGTGACTTCGGAGCAATCTGGATTTTATTTCAACCCGCATTCATTCCGACTCAGTTTTAAACTCCCGTTCGGAGTTAATTTTACTCCGTACCGAGGTTTCAATATCAAAATAAAGTCCCCTTCGGAGTCAATTTTACTCCAGACTGGAGCTTTTATATTCACATAAACTCCCCATCGGAGTTACTTTTACTCCGGCCCGGAGTTTTGATATTTAAATAAACTCTCCTTCGGACCAAATATTACTCCGGAGTGGAGTTTCAATATTCAAATAAACTTCTGTCCGGAGTTAATTTTACTCCAAACCGCAGTTTTAATATTCAAATAAATTACTCTTCGGAGGCAATTTTACTCCAGACCGGAATTTTAATATTCAAATAAACTCCCCTTCGGAGTCAATTTTACTCCAGACTGGAGCTTTTATATTCACATAAACTCCCCATCGGAGTTACTTTTACTCCAACCCGGAGTTTTAATATTCAAATAAACTTTCCTTCGGAGTAAATGTTACTCTGGACTGGAGTTTCAATATTAATATAAACTTCGGTCCGGAGTTAATTTTACTCCAAACCGCAGTTTTAATATTTAAATAAATCCTTCGGAGGCAATTTTACTCTAGACCGAAGTTTTTATATTCACATAAACTCCCCATCGGAGTTACTTTTACTCCGGCCCGGAGTTTTGATATTTAAATAAACTCCCCTTCGGAGTAAATATTACTCCGGAGTGGAGTTTCAATATTCAAATAAACTTCTGTCCGGAGTTAATTTTACTCCAAACCGCAGTTTTAATATTCAAATAAATTACTCTTCGGAGGCAATTTTACTCCAGACCGGAGTTTTAATATTCAAATAAATTCCCCTTCGGAGTCAATTTTACTCCAAAGGGATTTAATTACACTCCTTATTTACTCCGGATTGACTCAGCAAATTTTTTAAAGTGTAACAAACGATTGTTAAGATAATCAATTATTATTATAAGCAATTATTAACTTTACAATCAGGTATTGCTGATGAGTAACATGAAAACGCCGTACAGCGTGACTGTATAAATTTGCGATAATAATCACACGTGTTTAACAATTTCTGTCTCTAACGTCCACATACATACATCGGACGTCGTTCGTCGTTTCGACGTTGACGATCGTTGATTATCGTTGACACAAGAAAAAAAATTAAATGCGGGTTTCTACTGGGAATTTTTTTTTACTATCGTTTATTTTCACTTTTTTTTATTTACTTCATACGGGACTAGATAGAGATACCAATTCGAGGTTTTGCAAATTTTTTTAATAGCTAGTAGACGATAAGATAGTTATAATTAAGTCGGCAATGATAATTTATTTTTAAAAACTGCGACAATCGACTTATGATGCACCACAAACTTTATCGATTTCAATTTATTAATTATTTAAAAATTACTTAATCAATTTATTTTAATATTTTATGCGATTCAAGTCTTGATTAACTGTTTGATTGGCACTATAATTATTCAAATTGATTAATTGATTTTAAAAATATCGCTGTATATATTATACATTAAAATAGTCATGAGACACCATAAGGTCACCGTTAACGATTTTGTAAAATTCGAGATTACAATCAGTCCTTTTTATTAAAAATAATAAACGTGACTAATAAAGTTAAAAAAATTAAAAGGTTAATTTAAAATATTATTAACGATTTTATGACTTAATGTCCGGTAACGGTCACGTGCATTATCTTTGTATCGAACTAAAACAAGCTTATACTAATATTGAGATAAGCAGTTGTATTAAACGTCACACCTGTCAGTTGCCTCACGAGATAGAAAAAAATATGTTTTCTAGATAAATATAGAAAAAAAATATATTGCGTTAATAAATAATTTTTATTACATTTATTTAACAAAAAAATTTTTATTACTTTAATAAATAATTTTTATTAATCCTGCGTGTGTACACTATATATTTTCAAGACAATATATGCACTGGGTCTTTTAGGGAACAGTCAAGTTTTCAGAAAATCTAAAAAAAAATAATGGATCAGGTTTTGAAGTCTCTATATCATGACTCAGAAGTTGCGAAAATCAAAAGTTTAAAATTGGTGTTAATAAAAATTACCCCTGGCGGATCCGAATTAGGGTAATTTACCGTAATTTCCGGTATTCAGAAGAATTATGGTAATTTGCAGTATTTCATAGCAAACGCGCGGTATTTTTGCTGTAAATTTGTAATAAGAGAACGGTAATTTACCGCAAAATTTCGGCGTGTGGTATTATACCGTAAAGTGAAGTATTGCACTGTAAAAATAAAAAAAACATACGTTGCTTAAGGTAAAAATGCTGAAATTACAACAAATTTTCGTGATTTACCGTAATCCATTGCAGGCTGCCGTAAATTACCGTCGATAACGGCAAATTTGCCGTAAAAATGCCGTACTTTATGGTAAAGTAGGGTAAACTGCGGTAAATTACCGTAACTGAGATCAGCCAGGATGAAAAATAATCGAAAAAACGTAATTTTTCGAAAAATTGACCGTTTTTTCAAAGACTCAGTATACACACGCAGGGTTAAATTTATCTGAAAAATCCTAAAATAATTACATATAGAAAAAAAATATAAGGTACCCGCGGGTAACAAGGCCTGTCGGGTAATAAGGCTTCAGTGACAGAAATGATATTTAAAATAATCGCCTCCGCTAAAGGCTACTCTAGTAGAAGGGTCTTGCATAGAGATGTTACGACAAATTTATAGAGTCCTGATACCACTTCCCTGCCTTCTATATTTCATCATCCGTCATATGCTGTCGTAGCGCAGAAGAAATTATAAAAAACAATCTAGTCTTCAGACTCTTAAAAAGAATACTGATAATTTTAAGTGCTGTTGAGCAAAACAATCTAGTCTTCTGACTCTTAAAAAGTATTGTTGCTAAATTTAAGTGATGATTCATCTCTAATACCAATTTTATTAAGTATAGTTAAACTATTCCAGTTTGTTTAACCCGTAGGCCTTATTACCCTACCGTAGTAAAATAAGGCCTATTCGTATGGTTTTTGTAAAAGTATAATTTTTTGTTTGTTTATGGTAAAAATTACCATTACTTCATTACATTTTATGGCTAATGTATTGAAATAAAGATTAATGATACATTTCGATAATTAAATGCAATATTTTCGATTCTATTCAAAATCTCCCTTAGCTAGGCCTTATTACCCGCCGGTACCTTATATCACTTTAGTAAATAATTTTCATTAAATTTATTTAGCAAAAAAATTCAAATATTTATAAAGAGGAAGTTCAATAAAAAAAAAAAAAATAACAATTGTCGATATTGTTTGTCAATCATTCGAGTAGAATAAATAATTAATGAAGGTCGATCGGTAGATTACAAGACTTAAGAAGTCATCAATAAGTAAACGCACGCGATTATTTTCTTCTTTTATTTCTACCTCTTCCTGATGTCAATAGACTTTTCGTGAGTTGGGTTTAAATATAAATATTTTAAATAATTTTCAAACACTACCAACCCAAGTTATATAAAGTTTGAATAAATAATTTATTACACTCTTTAAATAATTTATTTAATAATAATAACAATAACAGCAGCTGTAAAATTTTGTCGTAATTATCACATTCATTACACAATATCAATTTATACAATCTAGCTCGCGTGCGCAATTATTAATTAATAATTAAATTAAGTATCGGGTACTCAGTAATATTTATTTAATGCTCGCATCAAATTTACTGTACGTAATTGAATAGTTTTATTAATACAGAAGCTTAGATAGTAATATAGCGTGAGTTAAAATAACTTTAAACTGGTCTCTTAAAATAACTTTGTAATTTTTTTCCTCAACGTTAAGTAGTTAAGCTTTGAGTGTAAGCTTTAAATAAAAATTAAAATTTTATGTATAATAGACTGTAAGAAATTGGTAGTAATCGAGTGATTATGAATTTTAAATTTTAATTCAATTCGAATTCACTCCGTCACTCAGAGTATTAAAATTAACTTCCTTTAGGAGTTAATTTCAGTTCAAACTGAGTTTAAAAACTATTATACTCCCCTTCGGAGTAATTTTTACTCCATGGGTATTGAATATATACACAGTAGGGTGGCCCAAAAAAATCGGCTATTTTTTTTTCGAGTCTTATAAAAATTGGTTGGCTTACGATGTTTCAAGAAGCCTCTCCAAAAATCAGCTCGATAAAAAATTTTCAAGAGGTCGCTCACGAATTTTGAAAATATAAAAAATGATTGAAATTTGGATTTTTTACTTATACATTTTTTCTTTGTGGCAGCAATAGTTTATATTTATAAAATCATGTCTATGCTGAAAATTTCAGCCCGAAATTCAAATATTTAAACGGCGCTCAAGAATTTTGAATATTAACTGATAATATGTAACTAATACTTTGAATTAGTTTTTGTATTTTTTCATAAATCAATTATTGTCATTTCACTAAAATATAACTTTTGCATAACCAAAAATATACAGGACAGTCTTAAACAATAAAATTTGTTAAGTTTTGAATAAGCGAAAAAACCTAAAAATTGAATTAAAAAATAAAAAAGTATGTAAATAACTTATTATTTCTATTTCTCGGGTTATATTTTCATTGATTGTCATGCAAATTGATGGTGAAAAAATCGAGAAGCTTTGTTATTAATATTCAAGGGTCGCTCGAAAACGTTCAAAAGACAGCACTCAGAAACATTCAAAATTCTTGAACGAGATTTAAATATTTAAATTTTGGGCTTAAATTTTCAACGTAGTCATGATTTCACAAATATAAACTATTGCTGCCACAAAGAAAAAATTTGAAATAAAAATTTCGAATTTCGATCATTTTTTATATTTTCAAAATTCGTGAGCGACCTCTTGAAAATTTTTTATCGAACTGATTTGTGGAGAGGCTTCTTAAAACATCGTAAACCAACAAATTTTCATAAGAGACTCGAATTCATTCCGTCATTCAGAGTTCCGGAGTTTTAGAAAAGATCATACGGAGTAAATTGGGATTTTGAATTTCCCGCGGAGTAATTTCGGAGTGAACTGGATTTTATTTAAATCTACATTAACTCCGATCCGGAGTTTCAATATTTAATAAAACTCTCCTTCGTAGTGAATTTTATTCCGAATTTACACCGGTAATTTTTTACAGTGTAAAGTATTAAGTACTTAGTAAATATATAATAATTATAGAGCAATAATAGAATTGATGACATTAAGTAAAATGAGATATATATGAAGGACACATGTTATTTATCGATTAAAATAAATTTTTTTATTGTAGTATTTATATTTATATACATGTATATATGTATATATGAAAAGATGTCTTTGAATAACGGTCAATGGCTTCAGCAACCTTCAACTCACGTGTATTCTTTTGTCCATCTATTTCTTTGTAGTTAAATTATAAAATAAGATTTTTAATTAAAATAAATAATAAAACTTAAAAATATTAAATTGTTTTCCCTTGACTTGCAGATCAGGGAGCATTGAAAGACTCGCTGATGGAGATAAAAAAGTTATTGCCTCGAAACACCTTTTACCAGAAGATAACATCAATGTAGTCGTGAGAGTAAGACCTTTGAATAATAAAGAAATAAAAGCGGGTGAAAAATTTTCAGTCAATTTTCCCGGTGATGGACAAATTGAATGTGATACTTTGCCCAACACTACGGACAAAAAAACAAAACTGTTTTCTTACAATGTCGTGTTTGAACCAGCGGCTAGTCAAGAAGATATTTTACAGTATTCGGGTATCAAGAAATTAATTGACATGACGATTGAAGGGTTTAGTTGTACGGTTTTTTGTTATGGACAAACTGGTAGTGGCAAAACTCATACACTTACTGGTCCACCTGGTTTGGTAATTAATTATATATTTATTTATTTCCTGAGTCAAAATCTAGGGTATACTTTTAATCTAAATGAACATTGAAAACCTACATTAGACTTTTTAGGACATAATCATTGTAAAAGCTTGAAATGGACCTACTTACAAAGGCTTGAATTAGACCTACATAGACATAAATCGTAAAACGAACGTAAGTAGACTTAACAGAAGAGAGGACTGCAAGGAATACTACGAAAAGGTAAAATTGTTAAATTTGCGGACTACTGGAGAATTGATGCAAGTGATCCAGTCATCTCTCCAGTGGGATAATGACACCCAAGGGTGGGTTGGGTCCCACAGGCAGCCTGGGACTAACAGAGGGTCAATTTTTAAAAATCCTATGACTAGTAAAAAATTGCTGCAAGTGATCCAGCGATTTTATCAGTAGATTAATGACACCTAGGAGTGGAATAGGACCTAGAAGCAGCCTGGGATCAACAGAGAGTCGATTTAAAAAATTCTGAGCTCGTTCGTTTCGCGATGTATGTCTTTGTAGGTCTGATTCATGCCTTTGTAAGTCCAAGTTGGTTCATTTCAAGCTTTTACAATTATTATGTCCTAAAAAGTCTAATGTAGGTTTTCAATGCTCATTTAGGTTCAAAGTATCCCTTAAATTTCGACTTGGGTCGACAGAAATTAGTTAAATTATTGAATTATTAATATTTATTTTAGTTTGAAAATATGAATCATTATTCAGCAGAGCATGGATTAATATTCCGTTCATTTGTATATTTATTTAAAATTTTACAAGAACGAAGTGATTTTAATTTTATTATCAAGGCTTCCTTTCTTGAAATTTATAATGAAAAAATAATAGATCTTCTTAATCCTGGGAATTCAAGAAAATCATTAGCAGTAAGATGGAGTAAAAAGACGAGAGGTTTTTTTGTTGAAAATTTATTCACTGTTGAATGCGAAGACCTTGATGATTTAATAGGTGTTCTAGAAGAAGGTATATTAATTTATTGTAATTATTATTGTTATCTGTAATAATACAACAAATTTAAATAGGTATGAAAAATAGAGCAGTTGGTACGCACAATATGAACGAACACTCTAGTAGAAGTCATACCATTCTTACGGTTCACATTAGATCCGAACAGCAAATGGAGAACGGTGTGTTTATTTCAAAGCAAGGAAAAATAAATTTTGTTGATTTAGCTGGCAGCGAAATGACTAAGAAGACACAGAGTGAAGGCAAAACACTCGAAGAAGCTAATAATATTAATAAAAGCCTTATGGTTTTAGGTAAAAAGCAATATATTTTTTAATTTTTATCGATAAAAAATTATTAAGGGCATTCTCAGACTATACCTCCCACTTTAAAAAATATTCAATGACTAACTACCGTAGCTGTATTTAAATTTTATTAATTAATTAAAAAAAAGGGCATTAATTGAAAAAAGGACAACGTAGTGGCAATTTTGCCAAGATATAGATTTTAAAAAAATCACTTACACTTCCCAAGTAAGACACTTGGCTTTGTGATATCTATAAAATATCAATGTCGAGGCTGTTTTGTGACCTATCGATAAAGCAACAAAATGTTGACAAATCAGAAATTTATTAAAAAATATCTGCTTAAAAGACTTGAGACAAACGGCGGCAAAAAATTAATCACAAATAATTATCGTGTCATCTGAAAGACGTCAATTGAGATGACTTTTTTAAAACGGGAAATAGAAGACAAATTTTCTATGACTCCTAGAATCAACATCTCTACGTTTACCTCTTAATTGATAATAACTGTATCATTTTTTTTAAACCTTTACCTCGGCGACAATTGTAACTACGCTGTCCTTTTTTCAATTAATGCCTTAATTTTTTTTTAATTAATTAATAAAATTTTAATACGCTTCCGACAGATTAAATTAATTGAATACCTTTCAAAAGTGAGGAAGGAAGGCATTGTCTGAGAATGCCCTTAAGTATTTCAATTAATTGTTTAAATATTTATTTAGGCTACTGCATATCATCTCTGAGTGATGGTAAACGTAAGACTGGTCATATTCCGTATCGTGATAGTAAATTAACAAAATTATTAGCTGATAGTTTGGCTGGAAACGGAGTGACATTGATGGTAATAATAAAATTAAATTATTTAAATTTAAAGTATTTAAATAATTTATAAAATTTTTTTAGATCGCATGTATATCTCCAGCACGTTCGAATCTGAGTGAAACTTTAAATACTCTAAGATACGCATCGCGAGCTAAAAAAATTCGCACAAAACCCATAGTTGTAATGGACCCTAGAGAGGCATTAATATTAAGTTTAAAACGAGAAAATAATGCTCTGCAATTAGAAAATGATCATTTAAAATCGGCACTTAATCTCGCCGCACACAGTCCCGATGAACTTTACAGTCAAAAATATTATCATCATTCACGGGAAGACAGACGAACTGCAACACCTCCTCAAGTTGATCTCGATAAATTAACAGAACTTGAGCAAGCGGAACTTACTCAGTTATTACGAGCTTACATTGATGAGAGTGAAGCATTAAGACGTGAAAATGCAGAGCTCTATGCAACGCGGGAACAAGTGATAAGGGATCAAGAGCTCGTTTGCCGCGAGAATGAGAGATTGTTAAAAAAATTAGAAGATGTTAACACGTTAGTATAATTAATTATTTTGTTTAAATGTAATTTATATATTTATTACCTATTGGTTATTGTTTTTTTAAGTAGAGTTTGTTGCCGATCTCCAATAATTCCCGCTCGACCAACCTACTCGGCAGAGATGCTTAATAGTCTACAAAATGATGATCTTCCTGGAGTACCTAATGTCTGGACGAATCCAAATTTACCAGAGACAGATGTTAATAAAAATGGAAATTTATCTAAGCCCCAGAGTAATGGGATGCCTTCGAAAGTTTTAAAAGAACTAGATAAACGTATAAATGGTAGTTTTAGTAACATTGCGGAAGCATATAGAGATAAAAGTAATCACCGGCGTTATAATTCTTGGGATAACGGGAATCCGACGGATCCTTCGGAGCAAAATGTATCACCTATTGAGATCAGCCAGTGAGTGTGAGCAATTTTATTGTTTTTTTGACAATCATTGTTATTATTGCTTTCTAATCTATATTTAGCTCATTGTGATGAATTAGCTGTAAATTAAATCTTGTGGTATAGTAAAGAATGTTTACAGGGTGGCCACAAAGAAATTATTTCAAAATTCCTTATTTCCCGAGTTACAGTAAAGTTTTTCACATTTTTCCCTGATTCAGAAATTTTATTCGTAGCATTGATATTCAAAGTTTTTATTTTTTTCATTGTCAATAATTAAATCTGATGATTAAATCATGCGAGAAACCAAAAGAAAGTCAATAAAATAAATTAATAAGGCGGACTTTTGATTACTTGATGTTAAAAATATGTAAGTTAAAATATTTAATAAGAAATTTTGTGATTGAAATAAATTAAAAATCCACTAGTCACAAAAATTAAGGGATATTAAAAAAATTGTTAATTTTTAAGTGATTTTCCCCAGGTTGTAACTCGAAGGAAAATGGTCGTGCAACAAAAACAAAAAAGACAAATTGTAGCTTCAAGTGTCTAGTTTTCTGATCTGGTCTTTGAATTTTTTTATTATGCGCGTTTCCGGAGTAATCAAAAATCAATCATAATTATCGAAAAAAATTTATTGAAGCCCGTAGACCGTTTTTCAAACGAGCAAAAATTTTGAAAATTTTTTTTTCGATGGTTTTCTTAGGATTACTCCAGACCCGTGCACAATTAAAAATTTAAAGACCAGCTCCGAAAACAAGACACTTGAAGCTACAATTTGTCTTTTTTGTTTTTATTTTACGGCCACTTTTCTTTGAGTTACAACCTGGGGAAAATCACTGAAAAATTTGAAATTTGAAATTGTCGCAATTGAATTTCCGGACACTTTTCGAAATCCTCTGACATCCCATAATATTTCCCGGTTTGTGGCCTCCTTAGTTTAAATTGAATGTAAGCAATTATGTTGATGATGATGAAAGACTTAAAAATTTATATATTCATATACTTAATTTTAAATTGTTAAGGCTAAGATTGCATTACTCATAATTATCGATTTTGTACACTGTATATTATTTTGTCTTATGGCCGTCAATGGACATAAGTCATATGGCCCTGGTCAAGAATTCCGATTGAGTTTAATCGGAATGAATCGGTTCCATTTGGAAAATAATAACGAAATAAAAATATTATTTTCCAAATGTAACCGGAAATTTGATTCATCGAATTCTATTGAAGTTAATCGGATTTCTCAACCAGGGAGCCAAGAAAAATTACATTACATTATTATTATATATATTAGTGATGATGAATTATTGATTACAGTGGACGTAGATCAGCATTCCGTAGAACGTCAACGGTACCAGAAGAAAAAAAATCATCTAAAGCAGATGCACTAGGTCCACTAGTATTTTCTCATTCGCTAGACGGCTCACCGGATTCAATTTTGAGCGGCCCGATGACTGAAGGATTATTTTCAACTCCCAACACTGGGGATTCTGTCGCACCTACGACACCTTTCCCACCTATATCACATACACTTGTATCATCATCTCCGGTTGTTTTGAAGAACAATACAAGTAACAGAAGATACAACTCCGCTACTCATAAAGATCGTACGGCTCAACGTGCTTTTGGGAGTCCTGTGTCGGCAAATGATGAAGATGATGTTCGTTTTTAATATTTTGAGTAACATGTAATGATACGCGTATGGCCTACGTTAGGCTAGAATAATTAATTTATATATAAATATATTTTTAAGTATATTATTATTTATTAATATTTAATAGACTGCAGAATATAAATGCTCAGAATTTTTTTTTCTTATTTTTAATAATTTTATTATAAATATTTATGTGTGAAAAAAATAATCGTTCATTTTATTTCAATCATCTCCCAAATTTTTATGGATTTTTTAGTAGTAAATTAATTCAGCTATTTAATGAGTAAATTTAAATAGAAAACTTCCGGAGAAATTGTAGAAGTGTTCAATTTTTTTTTAGTTTTACGACAGAGGTGTAAAATTTTTATTTTATTACACCGGAAAATCAATTCTAAGAAATTCTAGACTTAAGACTCGGTGTTGAGAAAAAAAATTTTCCCTTCACTTTAATGTGCTAGTGTTCTTGCAAAAGACTTATCTACTCCCGAGGTCTTCATGCATTCATCGGAAGACTTGATCAGGATCACTATTTAAGAAATTCTACAAATAATCTAGACTCAGCTTCCTGAGCTCAAAAAGAGCGGGAAGTTTTGGAGTTTTCCCGCAGGGTCAAATGATTTTCAGATTTTTTTACAATGAATTGATTACAAGAAAAAAAAAGACATGTAGAAAATTGAAAAAAGCTGTAAGTGGAATTTAAAAAAATATTTTTTCTAATTACTTTATCATTTTTCAAAAACTAAAATTATTAGACGTCAGTTAACTTCAGTATTATAATTTAAAAAAAAAAAAAACTAAAAATATACACATGTAGAAAATTTAAAAAACTATAAGTGCAATTTTTTCAAATATTTTTTTTTATAATTTGCTGCTTTAAAAAAGAATTCAAAAGTTATTAGACATCGGCTAACTTCAGTATCATTTTGCCATGATCCAGAAGTTAACAGACAATTAAAAAATTCTGGATTTTTTTTTCAACAAATGAATTACAAAAAAATAAAAACTAAAAAAATGCACATGTAGAAAATTTAAAAAACTATAAGTGCAATTTTTTCAAATATTTTTTTTTTGATTTGCTGCTTTAAAAAAGAACTCAAAAATTATTAGACGTCATCATAAATTTCCCGAGGTCTAATAAACTTTGAATTCTTTTTTAAAGCAGCAAATCAAAAAAAAATATTTGAAAAAATTGCACCTGTAGTTTTTATAATTTTCTACATGTGCATATTTTTATTTTTTATTTTTTTGTAATTGATTTGTCGAAAAAAAAATATGAAAATTTTTAATTGTCTGCTAACTTCAGTATCATACAAATGTCGCAGACATACAATTTTTTTATTACATATAAAAAAAATCAAATAATTAAAACAATAAAATTTAAAAAATGCATATACTGAATTTTGAATTTTCCAAGCATGCATTTTTTTATTTTTATTTTGTAAACATTTAAATCTATTATTTAAAAGTTTTTAAAATCGTCAGTCCGCTAACTCTACTCATATTTTTTTTCTGCCTCCCTATAAAATATTTTCCTGCAAAAAGCCAAGTAAAATAAAATAAAACATTTCTATTAATAAAATTCGCGTCATTCATATAAGTCCACTAAAAAAATTTATGACCTTCTTTTATTTTTATTTCCAACTATCATCAGTTTCGATAAAAAAATTTCCCATGACAGCACGAAAATAAAAAATAAAAAATGATAAAATAATCACGAGAGTAATTAAAAAAAATAATTTCATAAATCCAAGCCCGCTTTTATTAAATCGATTTTTCGAGTTCAAGATGTCGCCTTACAATCGATCAGTTGATAATCGAGAGTGAGTCATCAACTAAAATCGAGTAGTCGAATCTTCGGTCCTGAAAAATAATCAACCGGGTTAAATAAGCCCCGTAATTAATACAGTAAATATAATTACTCATAACAATACTCACTGATAATTAACTAATTAATAAATTAAATTAATTAATAAATTAATTAACATTAAAAGTACAAATTGAAATAGGTGTCGGGTGTTGCTGGTGCTGCTGGTGGACGAAAGCGGCGACACGGAGTAGGCAACGAGAGCAAACTACAAGTGTACAAGTTGAGCCAGCAAAAGAGTGACGAAGCGGGACACAAAAGAAAGACAAGTAAGAAAGAACGCGAAAGTACTTTACTTAAAATTAATTAGATTTTATCAAAGTCAAATAATTTTATTTTATTTCAGTCTTTTAAAAATTTATTCAGTATTCAAAATAATCCTGACTATCATAAATTGCTGATAAATCGCAGAGTTAATTATCTAAACTAGGTAAGCAATATCTTAAGGTTATAAATATGTTTATTAATAAAAATATATATAAATATATGTATATCTATATTTATATTTTCATGTATGTATAAATATATAATAAAAAGAGTACTACGATTGCAGAAAGGGAACATAAAAACGGCTTTTTTGTGGTCCGATGTCTAGTGCTGAGGTGGTGGAGAGTTCCGTTGACCCTCCAGCCAAGAAGCGACGCGTTGCTGCTACAACGGGAGGTGCCGACGACTCATTTAAAACACCGATAATGGCCAAAAATGGCTCGAACCCACCTGCTGGAGGCGGAGTTGATGGTAGTGGAAGTGCTGGTGGTGGCGGAGCAACAACCAGCGGTGACATCGACGAGGGCTTGTATTCACGACAGCTCTACGTACTTGGTCACGATGCCATGAGACGCATGGCGTCTTCAGATGTCCTGATATCAGGACTCGGTGGTCTTGGTGTCGAAATCGCTAAGAATGTTATTCTTGGAGGTGTCAAATCAGTGACACTCCATGACAGCCGTTTGTGTACGATCGCTGATCTAGGATCCCAGTTTTATCTCACTGAAGCGGACATCGGTAAAAATCGCGCTGTCGCTTGCTACCAGCGTTTGTCTGAGCTTAATAATTACGTACCCACCCGCTATCACGAGGGAGAGCTGGATGAGGACACGATTAAGAAATTCAAAGTCGTCGTGCTGACTGAGACAACTCTGGATGATCAGTTGCGTATATCAGAGATAACACGTGCTAATGACATCGCTCTGATAATCGCAGACACGCACGGTCTCTTTGCTCAGGTATTCTGTGACTTCGGACCAGCATTTACTGTAGTCGATACTACTGGTGAGCCACCGGTCAGTGCGATGATCGCAAGTATTTCTCGCGATACCGAGGGTGTTGTCACTTGTCTAGATGACACTCGTCATGGTATGGAAGACGGGGACTATGTTACTTTTTCCGAGGTACAGGGAATGACTGAAATAAACGGGTGCGAGCCGAAAAAAATTAAAGTTCTTGGTCCATATACATTTTCCATTGACGACACGTCGTCTTTCAGTGAGTACGAACGTGGTGGAATTGTCACTCAAGTTAAAATGCCCAAGACGATAAACTTCAAGCCACTGAAAGATGCTCTGGTACAGCCGGAATTTATCATCACCGACTTCGGTAAGTTTGATTACCCAGAGCAGCTTCACTTGGCATTTATTACTCTCCATGAGTATGTAAAGACTCGGGGTAAATTACCTCGTCCTTGGAACCAGGAAGACGCTGACGCATTTATGGCACTCGTGGAAACAGTGAAAGAAAAACACGGTATCGCTACTGAAGTTAATAAGGAATTGCTGGAGACATTTGCTAAGATATCTGCTGGTAATTTGAATCCAATTAATGCAACCATTGGTGGTATTGTTGCTCAAGAAGTTATGAAAGCTTGCTCAGGTAAATTTTCACCAATTTACCAGTGGTTGTACTTCGATGCTATTGAATGCTTGCCTCAAGATCGTTCTGAAATAACAGAAGAAGACTGCATGCCTACAAACTCCCGTTATGATTCACAAATCGCTATATTTGGTCGTAAATTCCAGTCTAAAATCGGTGCGCTCAAGTACTTTGTCGTGGGAGCTGGAGCTATTGGTTGTGAATTGTTGAAAAATTTTGCTATGCTCGGTGTAGGCGCTGAAAATGGTTGTGTTACAATAACTGACATGGATCTCATTGAAAAGTCTAATTTAAACCGTCAATTTTTGTTCAGACCGTCCGATGTACAAAAAGCCAAATCATCAACAGCTGCACGTGTTGTTAAAGCGATGAATCCCAGTATGAATGTTATCGCTCATGAAAATCGAGTTGGAACTGAGACTGAGAAAGTTTACAACGATGAGTTCTTTGAAGTACTGGATGGTGTAGCAAACGCTCTAGATAATGTGGACGCGCGTATTTACATGGACCGTCGGTGTGTTTATTACAGAAAACCGTTGCTAGAATCTGGTACACTGGGAACTAAAGGTAATACTCAAGTGGTTGTTCCTTTTCTCACTGAGTCTTACAGTTCATCTCAAGACCCACCGGAAAAAAGTATACCCATCTGTACATTAAAGAACTTCCCCAATGCTATCGAACACACTTTGCAGTGGGCAAGGGACAATTTCGAAGGATTGTTCCGTCAGAATGCCGAGAACGCTGCTCAGTACATCACTGATCCTCAGTTTGTTGACAGAACTCTTAAACTGCCAGGTGTCCAACCACTAGAAGTTTTAGAGCTGGTAAAAACGGCTTTAGTTGACGAGCGACCTAAGACATTTGTTGACTGCATCATCTGGGCACGTCATCATTGGCAAGAGCAGTACAACAACCAGATCCGTCAGCTGCTATTCAATTTCCCACCGGACCAAGTGACATCAAGCGGGCAGCCGTTCTGGTCTGGACCCAAACGTTGTCCAGTTCCGCTTGAGTTTGACGTAAATGATCCACTTCACTTGGACTACGTCGTAGCTGCTGCGAATCTTAAGGCAGCTGTTTACAACATGCCAGCCAACCGCAATCGTGATGAAATAGCCCGCATTGCCAGCAGCATTGAAGTCCCGCCATTTACTCCTAAGTCAGGAGTTAAAATTGCAGAAACAGATGCTCAGGTCCAGGTTTCCAATGGAAGTGGCAGCGTTGATCACGAGCGATTGAGTCAACTAATTGACGAGCTGCCAAAACAAAATGAACTAAAAGATCTTGTCATAAATCCTCAAGATTTTGAAAAAGATGACGACACTAATTTCCACATTGACTTTATTGTCGCAGCTTCAAATCTACGCGCCAGTAATTATCGTATTCCACTGGCAGACAGACACAAGAGTAAATTGATTGCTGGTAAAATAATACCTGCTATTGCAACAACAACATCCGTCGTAGCTGGACTCGTTTGTCTTGAGTTAATAAAATTAACACGTGGTATTAAAGATTTATCACTTTACAAAAACGGTTTTGTAAATCTTGCTCTGCCGTTCTTTGGATTTTCCGAGCCAATTTCAGCGCCAAAGCTCAAGTACTACGACAAAGAATGGACTCTGTGGGACAGATTTGAAGTAAAAGGAGAACTTACTCTCAAAGAATTCTTGGATTACTTCAAAACTCAACACAATCTTGAGGTGACGATGCTGTCTCAGGGTGTCTGTATGCTCTACTCATTTTTTATGGCTAAAGTCAAGTGTCAGGAACGCATGGGACTACCAATGTCTGAGGTTGTCAAAAAAGTGTCCAAGAAAAAACTAGAGCCACATGTACGCGCGCTTGTTTTTGAATTATGCTGCAATGACGAGAACGGCGAGGACGTTGAAGTTCCTTACGTTCGCTACACTCTGCCTTGACTCTACTAAAAATTGCGATCCACATAAATTCATTATTATTATAATAAATAATTATTCAACTGATTAGTCCATAGTCATTTATACAAATTTATATATTATTATAATTATAATAATAATCTTAATAATTATACAATTGAGAGGGAAAAGGGTCTGAGATACAAAAAAAATATATTTTCGTGATTTTTTTTTCAGAGTACATTCTTTATTAACATTCTTAAAATTTGAGACATTATTAAGCAACATTCCAAGAATATTCTCCTAAATTTTCATAGAAAAATATTGAAAAATAAGCCAGTGGTAGTGGGGAGAGACGGGTCACTTTAAAAAAAAAGTTTCCATGCCATAGGCAGGATGCTCATGACTGCCTCATCTGAAATCAAAAAACTAAAAAAATTTCTTTAGTACATAAGTTTATCTTGAACTTGAACGAAAGAAAAAATAAAATATTCATTTTTGAATTTTTGCTAAGGGCGCAATAAAAAAAATCTGATTTTTGATGAAAATTGCTCCTTTTGTTTAATTTAAAAATAAGAAGTTATTGAAAAAAAAAAATCCTTCGTTCAGATCTAAGATAAACTTATGTACAAAAGAAATCTTGTTGGTTTCTCGATTTCAGATGAGGCAGTCATGAGTTATCCTGCCTACGTGGAGACTTTCTTAGGGCTCGTCTCTCCCCACTACCACTGGCTTATTTTTCAATATTTTTTTACAAAAATTTAGGAGAATATTCTTGGAATGATGCTTAATAATGTCACAAATTTTTAAAATTTTGATAATGAAGGTACTCTGAAAAAAAATTCACAAAAATATCCTCTTTTTTATATCTTAGACCTCTTTCCCTCCTTAAGTAACGTAATTGTATGAAAAAAAAAAAAAAAAAAAGAAAAAAAGAAAAAAAAATGTATTGAGTTTAAAACGAGTGCTTAAATTTTTTAGTAACTTTATTTTGATAATTTACATTTTTCTACACGTGTGATTTTTGACATTCGCGCATTAATTATTGAAAATGATAGAAATATTTTATTATTGATACTAATAGATTTTTGAAGAATAATTAATAGATAAAAGGAATTTTTTTTTTTGTAATCATCAACAAACTTGGACTTTTCGCGTGAGAATATGTGGACTTACTTGGCAGTTATATATATAGATTAATATGTAAATTAATGATAACATTAATAATAAATGAAAAATAATAATAGAGTAAATTCAAAAAATTTTAGGCACTGCTAGATACCAGCGATGGTAAATTTACAGCCATTTAAAACGAATATTGAATATATTAATGAAGATATATAAGAGTGAGTTAATAAAAATAATTGATTATTTATCAATTAGATGAAAGCAAAGAAAATTCTTGCCTCAGTAAAAGAAAAGTTTTTTTTTAAGTATTCAGCTACAATTTTTAAACGAAAATTGTTAATCATATCCGTAATTTTTGTCATTTTAATTAAAATAAAGTAAAGAAGAAAATATAAGATTTTATTTTCGGAAAAACGGAAATGTTTTTCAGGTGCAAAAAATTAAAGTGGATTTAATTTTGTATAAAAAAAATATGTTTGACAGTTTGGTATTCATTTAAAAAGATAAATTAATATGTACTTGCGGATTATTGGATATTTTGATTGATGTAGTGATAAATAATATGGAAATATTTATTACATTAACTCTAATGATTAATATAGTTAATTAAAAATGTGTTTGGATTGCAAAAGATAAATAAAGAATTACAAAAAAATTTATACAATCACTTTTCTTTTTAATTATCAATTTAATTATCTGTGTAAGCATTAATTTTTTTAAGTTTAAGGAATCTGTCTCGAAGACTGTCTCGAATCTGTCGCGAATCTGTCTCCAATCTGTCTCGAATTTGTCTCGAAGACTCTCCAATCTGTCTCGAAGACTGTCTCCAATCTGTCTCGAAGACTGTCTCCAATCTGTCTCGAATCTGTCTCGAATCTGTCTCGAATCTGTCTCCAATCTGTCTCGAATCTGTCTCCAATCTGTCTCGAATCTGTCTCGAAGACTGTCTCCAATCTGTCTCGAAGACTGTCTCGAATCTGTCTCGAAGACTGTCTCCAATCTGTCTCGAATTTGTCTCCAATCTGTCTCGAATCTGTCTCGAAGACTGTCTCCAATCTGTCTCGCACTGCAAGGTAATTAACGAGACAGGTTGCAGTTACTTCGAGACAGGTTGCAAACACGGGACTACAGCCCGTACATACATATGTATATATATTTAAAATAATTTATTAGTTATATCTTTCGTTGTTTTATTTCTATTGGTGTGTTCGGACCCGCCACCCAGGGTACTTTGACGCTTTTTTCGCACACGAAATTAACATTAATTTCTGTTAATTACTGATCGATTTGAAATACTAAGACTTGTTTCAGTTAAATTTACTGCAATCAATACACTGATAATTAATATATTTTTTTTTTAAATCATTAATTCCCATTTTTTCTACTAATTAATTTTAATCATGAATTAAAATTTTCCCGGGTATTTTGCAAGTGCTCCAGTGCGCCGAGCAGAGAATCCGAACAGACCATAAAATGGGTGCCATCTTTTTGTCCCAACTACGAGTTCTTTCGAGTCAAAAAATATTTCGATTAAATATTGTTCCCGGTATAGTTAAGAGTCAAATGATGTTAATAACGACTGTATTTATTTCAAGTAGATATTTAAGACAGATTTGTAATTAATCGATTGCATTAAATGTTGTTTCCTTTAAATACAGATGGCTGATAATAGCACTACGATATGGTGACTTAGTAATGTAGAATGATTTCCAATTATGAACAGTTGTACATCGAACTGATGTCATGTATTTGCATACAGTGATTAAGTCGGATATAAAATGTGACATTCGTATTTGTTGCTATCATGAACAATAGTCTTTGATCAATTAAAACAACGATAATTTGATGCATTAGTATTTTATACATTTTTTAGAATGAGTCAAATTAATTGAAAGCAATTTACTTATAATGCCAGTTGAATTTTTGTCTAGCCATATTTGAGTTGACAATAATTTCGAGTCAGCGATTGTATGTTGCCAACAAAATTGGCAGCATCGAAAGTTGTAGCAAGTAGAAGTTTATTCTCGTGCGATTCTGTGGCAGCAGTATATTATACCAAATAAACGGAAGTGCGACAACTTTACTTTTTTTTTTTTTTTTTATTTATTTTTTAATACTTAAAAAGAGCCTAGTCACTTTAAACTTACGAGAACGCTCGTGTTATGTCCCCAGGTGCCTCAGGTGCCTCGTACTGTTAATTGATTAGTGAACTTAAGATACATAAATAGGCGCGCATTTAAACTCTATTTGAAATTTATATATTAATATTTATTGCGTCTTATCAATATTGAGTCAATAATTTATATAACAAATCGTCGTGGCACATACTCTTTAAATTATATATTTTTATTATAAAAAATTTTAAATAAATAGATAGATAAAACTTTATTTTGTATTCAGAGAAATATAAATACAGTTTGAGTGGCCTTAGAATTGTAGGAAAAAGTGTCAGCTACAAGATAGGCGAACAGAACAAGTGAGGTTTTGAGTAGATCAAAAAATATTTGAGTTTAAAGGTGATCGCCTCCAGACGCTGCATTTTAGCCCAAATATCATCTCAGATACATATGTCACAAATGTCAGGACGATTTGCGAGGAAATCGATCATGAATACATGAGAATTGTAGGAAAAAGTGTCAGCTACAAGATAGGCGGACAGAACAAGTGAGGTTTTGAGTAGATAAAAAAATATTTCGGTTTAAAGGTGATCGCCTCCAGACGCTGCATTTTAGCCCAAATATCATCTCAGATACATATGTCACAAATGTCAGGACGATTTGCGAGGAAATCGATCATGAATACATGAGAATTGTAGGAAAAAGTGTCAGCTACAAGATAGGCGGACAGAACAAGTGAGATTTTGAGTAGATAAAAAAATATTTGAGTTTAAAGGTGATCGCCTCCAGACGCTGCATTTTAGCCCGAATATCATCTCAGATACATATGTCACAAATGTCAGGACGGTTTGCAAGGAAATCGATCATGAATACATGAGAATTGTAGGAAAAAGTGTCAGCTACAAGATAGGCGGACGGAACAAGTGAGGTTTTGAGTAGATAAAAAAATATTTCGGTTTAAAGGTAATCGCCTCCAGACGCTGCATTTTAGCCCGAATATCATCTCAGATACATATGTCACAAATGTCAGGACGATTTGCGAGGAAATCGATCATGAATACATGAGAATTGTAGGAAAAAGTGTCAGCTACAAGATAGGCGGACAGAACAAGTGAGATTTTGAGTAGATAAAAAAATATTTGAGTTTAAAGGTGATCGCCTCCAGACGCTGCATTTTAGCCCGAATATCATCTCAGATACATATGTCACAAATGTCAGGACGGTTTGCAAGGAAATCGATCATGAATACATGAGAATTGTAGGAAAAAGTGTCAGCTACAAGATAGGCGGACGGAACAAGTGAGGTTTTGAGTAGATAAAAAAATATTTCGGTTTAAAGGTAATCGCCTCCAGACGCTGCATTTTAGCCCGAATATCATCTCAGATACATATGTCACAAATGTCAGGACGATTTGCGAGGAAATCGATCATGAATACATGAGAATTGTAGGAAAAAGTGTCAGCTACAAGATAGGCGGACAGAACAAGTGAGATTTTGAGTAGATCAAAAAATATTTGAGTTTAAAGGTGATCGCCTCCAGACGCTGCATTTTAGCCCGAATATCATCTCAGATACATATGTCACAAATGTCAGGACGGTTTGCAAGGAAATCGATCATGAATACATGAGAATTGTAGGAAAAAGTGTCAGCTACAAGATAGGCGGACGGAACAAGTGAGGTTTTGAGTAGATAAAAAAATATTTCGGTTTAAAGGTAATCGCCTCCAGACGCTGCATTTTAGCCCGAATATCATCTCAGATACATATGTCACAAATGTCAGGACGATTTGCGAGGAAATCGATCATGAATACATGAGAATTGTAGGAAAAAGTGTCAGCTACAAGATAGGCGGACGGAACAAGTGAGGTTTTGAGTAGATAAAAAAATATTTCGGTTTAAAGGTAATCGCCTCCAGACGCTGCATTTTAGCCCGAATATCATCTCAGATACATATGTCACAAATGTCAGGACGATTTGCGAGGAAATCGATCATGAATACATGAGAATTGTAGGAAAAAGTGTCAGCTACAAGATAGGCGGACAGAACAAGTGAGATTTTGAGTAGATAAAAAAATATTTGAGTTTAAAGGTGATCGCCTCCAGACGCTGCATTTTAGCCCGAATATCATCTCAGATACATATGTCACAAATGTCAGGACGGTTTGCAAGGAAATCGATCATGAATACATGAGAATTGTAGGAAAAAGTGTCAGCTACAAGATAGGCGGACGGAACAAGTGAGGTTTTGAGTAGATAAAAAAATATTTCGGTTTAAAGGTAATCGCCTCCAGACGCTGCATTTTAGCCCGAATATCATCTCAGATACATATGTCACAAATGTCAGGACGATTTGCGAGGAAATCGATCATGAATACATGAGAATTGTAGGAAAAAGTGTCAGCTACAAGATAGGCGGACGGAACAAGTGAGGTTTTGAGTAGATAAAAAAATATTTCGGTTTAAAGGTAATCGCCTCCAGACGCTGCATTTTAGCCCGAATATCATCTCAGATACATATGTCACAAATGTCAGGACGATTTGCGAGGAAATCGATCATGAATACATGAGAATTGTAGGAAAAAGTGTCAGCTACAAGATAGGCGGACGGAACAAGTGAGGTTTTGAGTAGATAAAAAAATATTTCGGTTTAAAGGTAATCGCCTCCAGACGCTGCATTTTAGCCCGAATATCATCTCAGATACATATGTCACAAATGTCAGGACGGTTTGCAAGGAAATCGATCATGAATACATGAGAATTGTAGGAAAAAGTGTCAGCTACAAGATAGGCGGACGGAACAAGTGAGGTTTTGAGTAGATAAAAAAATATTTCGGTTTAAAGGTAATCGCCTCCAGACGCTGCATTTTAGCCCGAATATCATCTCAGATACATATGTCACAAATGTCAGGACGGTTTGCAAGGAAATCGATCATGAATACATGAGAATTGTAGGAAAAAGTGTCAGCTACAAGATAGGCGGACGGAACAAGTGAGGTTTTGAGTAGATAAAAAAATATTTCGGTTTAAAGGTAATCGCCTCCAGACGCTGCATTTTAGCCCGAATATCATCTCAGATACATATGTCACAAATGTCAGGACGATTTGCGAGGAAATCGATCATGAATACATGAGAATTGTAGGAAAAAGTGTCAGCTACAAGATAGGCGGACAGAACAAGTGAGATTTTGAGTAGATCAAAAAATATTTGAGTTTAAAGGTGATCGCCTCCAGACGCTGCATTTTAGCCCGAATATCATCTCAGATACATATGTCACAAATGTCAGGACGGTTTGCAAGGAAATCGATCATGAATACATGAGAATTGTAGGAAAAAGTGTCAGCTACAAGATAGGCGGACGGAACAAGTGAGGTTTTGAGTAGATAAAAAAATATTTCGGTTTAAAGGTAATCGCCTCCAGACGCTGCATTTTAGCCCAAATATCATCTCAGATACATATGTCACAAATGTCAGGACGGTTTGCAAGGAAATCGATCATGAATACATGAGAATTGTAGGAAAAAGTGTCAGCTACAAGATAGGCGGACGGAACAAGTGAGGTTTTGAGTAGATCAAAAAATATTTCGGTTTAAAGGTAATCGCCTCCAGACGCTGCATTTTAGCCCAAATATCATCTCAGATACATATGTCACAAATGTCAGGACGATTTGCGAGGAAATCGATCATGAATACATGAGAATTGTAGGAAAAAGTGTCAGCTACAAGATAGGCGGACAGAACAAGTGAGGTTTTGAGTAGATAAAAAAATATTTCGGTTTAAAGGTAATCGCCTCCAGACGCTGCATTTTAGCCCAAATATCATCTCAGATACATATGTCACAAATGTCAGGACGATTTGCGAGGAAATCGATCATGAATACATGAGAATTGTAGGAAAAAGTGTCAGCTACAAGATAGGCGGACAGAACAAGTGAGATTTTGAGTAGATAAAAAAATATTTGAGTTTAAAGGTGATCGCCTCCAGACGCTGCATTTTAGCCCGAATATCATCTCAGATACATATGTCACAAATGTCAGGACGGTTTGCAAGGAAATCGATCATGAATACATGAGAATTGTAGGAAAAAGTGTCAGCTACAAGATAGGCGGACGGAACAAGTGAGATTTTGAGTAGATCAAAAAATATTTCGGTTTAAAGGTAATCGCCTCCAGACGCTGCATTTTAGCCCGAATATCATCTCAGATACATATGTCACAAATGTCAGGACGATTTGCGAGGAAATCGATCATGAATACATGAGAATTGTAGGAAAAAGTGTCAGCTACAAGATAGGCGGACAGAACAAGTGAGATTTTGAGTAGATAAAAAAATATTTGAGTTTAAAGGTGATCGCCTCCAGACGCTGCATTTTAGCCCAAATATCATCTCAGATACATATGTCACAAATGTCAGGACGATTTGCGAGGAAATCGATCATGAATACATGAGAATTGTAGGAAAAAGTGTCAGCTACAAGATAGGCGGACAGAACAAGTGAGATTTTGAGTAGATCAAAAAATATTTCGGTTTAAAGGTAATCGCCTCCAGACGCTGCATTTTAGCCCGAATATCATCTCAGATACATATGTCACAAATGTCAGGACGATTTGCGAGGAAATCGATCATGAATACATGAGAATTGTAGGAAAAAGTGTCAGCTACAAGATAGGCGGACAGAACAAGTGAGATTTTGAGTAGATAAAAAAATATTTGAGTTTAAAGGTGATCGCCTCCAGACGCTGCATTTTAGCCCAAATATCATCTCAGATACATATGTCACAAATGTCAGGACGATTTGCGAGGAAATCGATCATGAATACATGAGAATTGTAGGAAAAAGTGTCAGCTACAAGATAGGCGGACAGAACAAGTGAGATTTTGAGTAGATAAAAAAATATTTGAGTTTAAAGGTGATCGCCTCCAGACGCTGCATTTTAGCCCGAATATCATCTCAGATACATATGTCACAAATGTCAGGACGGTTTGCAAGGAAATCGATCATGAATACATGAGAATTGTAGGAAAAAGTGTCAGCTACAAGATAGGCGGACGGAACAAGTGAGGTTTTGAGTAGATAAAAAAATATTTCGGTTTAAAGGTAATCGCCTCCAGACGCTGCATTTTAGCCCAAATATCATCTCAGATACATATGTCACAAATGTCAGGACGATTTGCGAGGAAATCGATCATGAATACATGAGAATTGTAGGAAAAAGTGTCAGCTACAAGATAGGCGGACAGAACAAGTGAGGTTTTGAGTAGATAAAAAAATATTTCGGTTTAAAGGTAATCGCCTCCAGACGCTGCATTTTAGCCCAAATATCATCTCAGATACATATGTCACAAATGTCAGGACGATTTGCGAGGAAATCGATCATGAATACATGAGAATTGTAGGAAAAAGTGTCAGCTACAAGATAGGCGGACAGAACAAGTGAGATTTTGAGTAGATAAAAAAATATTTGAGTTTAAAGGTGATCGCCTCCAGACGCTGCATTTTAGCCCAAATATCATCTCAGATACATATGTCACAAATGTCAGGACGATTTGCGAGGAAATCGATCATGAATACATGAGAATTGTAGGAAAAAGTGTCAGCTACAAGATAGGCGGACGGAACAAGTGAGGTTTTGAGTAGATAAAAAAATATTTCGGTTTAAAGGTAATCGCCTCCAGACGCTGCATTTTAGCCCAAATATCATCTCAGATACATATGTCACAAATGTCAGGACGGTTTGCAAGGAAATCGATCATGAATACATGAGAATTGTAGGAAAAAGTGTCAGCTACAAGATAGGCGGACGGAACAAGTGAGGTTTTGAGTAGATAAAAAAATATTTCGGTTTAAAGGTAATCGCCTCCAGACGCTGCATTTTAGCCCGAATATCATCTCAGATACATATGTCACAAATGTCAGGACGATTTGCGAGGAAATCGATCATGAATACATGAGAATTGTAGGAAAAAGTGTCAGCTACAAGATAGGCGGACAGAACAAGTGAGATTTTGAGTAGATAAAAAAATATTTGAGTTTAAAGGTGATCGCCTCCAGACGCTGCATTTTAGCCCAAATATCATCTCAGATACATATGTCACAAATGTCAGGACGATTTGCGAGGAAATCGATCATGAATACATGAGAATTGTAGGAAAAAGTGTCAGCTACAAGATAGGCGGACAGAACAAGTGAGATTTTGAGTAGATAAAAAAATATTTGAGTTTGAAGGTGATCGCCTCCAGACGCTGCATTTTAGCCCGAATATCATCTCAGATACATATGTCACAAATGTCAGGACGGTTTGCAAGGAAATCGATCATGAATACATGAGAATTGTAGGAAAAAGTGTCAGCTACAAGATAGGCGGACGGAACAAGTGAGGTTTTGAGTAGATAAAAAAATATTTCGGTTTAAAGGTAATCGCCTCCAGACGCTGCATTTTAGCCCAAATATCATCTCAGATACATATGTCACAAATGTCAGGACGATTTGCGAGGAAATCGATCATGAATACATGAGAATTGTAGGAAAAAGTGTCAGCTACAAGATAGGCGGACAGAACAAGTGAGATTTTGAGTAGATAAAAAAATATTTGAGTTTAAAGGTGATCGCCTCCAGACGCTGCATTTTAGCCCGAATATCATCTCAGATACATATGTCACAAATGTCAGGACGGTTTGCAAGGAAATCGATCATGAATACATGAGAATTGTAGGAAAAAGTGTCAGCTACAAGATAGGCGGACGGAACAAGTGAGGTTTTGAGTAGATAAAAAAATATTTGAGTTTGAAGGTGATCGCCTCCAGACGCTGCATTTTAGCCCGAATATCATCTCAGATACATATGTCACAAATGTCAGGACGATTTGCGAGGAAATCGATCATGAATACATGAGAATTGTAGGAAAAAGTGTCAGCTACAAGATAGGCGGACAGAACAAGTGAGATTTTGAGTAGATAAAAAAATATTTGAGTTTAAAGGTGATCGCCTCCAGACGCTGCATTTTAGCCCAAATATCATCTCAGATACATATGTCACAAATGTCAGGACGATTTGCGAGGAAATCGATCATGAATACATGAGAATTGTAGGAAAAAGTGTCAGCTACAAGATAGGCGGACAGAACAAGTGAGGTTTTGAGGAGATAAAAAAATATTTCGGTTTAAAGGTAATCGCCTCCAGACGCTGCATTTTAGCCCAAATATCATCTCAGATACATATGTCACAAATGTCAGGACGATTTGCGAGGAAATCGATCATGAATACATGAGAATTGTAGGAAAAAGTGTCAGCTACAAGATAGGCGGACAGAACAAGTGAGGTTTTGAGTAGATAAAAAAATATTTGAGTTTAAAGGTGATCGCCTCCAGACGCTGCATTTTAGCCCAAATATCATCTCAGATACATATGTCACAAATGTCAGGACGATTTGCGAGGAAATCGATCATGAATACATGAGAATTGTAGGAAAAAGTGTCAGCTACAAGATAGGCGGACAGAACAAGTGAGATTTTGAGTAGATAAAAAAATATTTCGGTTTAAAGGTAATCGCCTCCAGACGCTGCATTTTAGCCCGAATATCATCTCAGATACATATGTCACAAATGTCAGGACGATTTGCGAGGAAATCGATCATGAATACATGAGAATTGTAGGAAAAAGTGTCAGCTACAAGATAGGCGGACAGAACAAGTGAGATTTTGAGTAGATAAAAAAATATTTGAGTTTAAAGGTGATCGCCTCCAGACGCTGCATTTTAGCCCGAATATCATCTCAGATACATATGTCACAAATGTCAGGACGGTTTGCAAGGAAATCGATCATGAATACATGAGAATTGTAGGAAAAAGTGTCAGCTACAAGATAGGCGGACGGAACAAGTGAGGTTTTGAGTAGATAAAAAAATATTTGAGTTTAAAGGTGATCGCCTCCAGACGCTGCATTTTAGCCCGAATATCATCTCAGATACATATGTCACAAATGTCAGGACGGTTTGCAAGGAAATCGATCATGAATACATGAGAATTGTAGGAAAAAGTGTCAGCTACAAGATAGGCGGACGGAACAAGTGAGGTTTTGAGTAGATAAAAAAATATTTCGGTTTAAAGGTAATCGCCTCCAGACGCTGCATTTTAGCCCGAATATCATCTCAGATACATATGTCACAAATGTCAGGACGATTTGCGAGGAAATCGATCATGAATACATGAGAATTGTAGGAAAAAGTGTCAGCTACAAGATAGGCGGACAGAACAAGTGAGATTTTGAGTAGATCAAAAAATATTTGAGTTTAAAGGTGATCGCCTCCAGACGCTGCATTTTAGCCCGAATATCATCTCAGATACATATGTCACAAATGTCAGGACGGTTTGCGAGGAAATCGATCATGAATAAATGAGAATTGTAGGAAAAAGTGTCAGCTACAAGATAGGCGGACGGAACAAGTGAGATTTTGAGTAGATCAAAAAATATTTGAGTTTAAAGGTGATCGCCTCCAGACGCTGCATTTTAGCCCGAATATCATCTCAGATACATATGTCACAAATGTCAGGACGATTTGCGAGGAAATCGATCATGAATACATGAGAATTGTAGGAAAAAGTGTCAGCTACAAGATAGGCGGACAGAACAAGTGAGATTTTGAGTAGATCAAAAAATATTTGAGTTTAAAGGTGATCGCCTCCAGACGCTGCATTTTAGCCCGAATATCATCTCAGATACATATGTCACAAATGTCAGGACGGTTTGCGAGGAAATCGATCATGAATAAATGAGAATTGTAGGAAAAAGTGTTAGCTACAAGATAGGCGGACGGAACAAGTGAGATTTTGAGTAGATCAAAAAATATTTGAGGTTAAAGGTGATCGCCTCCAGACGCTGCATTTTAGCCCAAATATCATCTCAGATACATATGTCACAAATGTCAGGACGGTTTGCGAGGAAATCGATCATGAATACATGAGAATTGTAGGAAAAAGTGTCAGCTACAAGATAGGCGGACAGAACAAGTGAGATTTTGAGTAGATCAAAAAATATTTGAGTTTAAAGGTGATCGCCTCCAGACGCTGCATTTTAGCCCAAATATCATCTCAGATACATATGTCACAAATGTCAGGACGATTTGCGAGGAAATCGATCATGAATACATGAGAATTGTAGGAAAAAGTGTCAGCTACAAGATAGGCGGACAGAACAAGTGAGATTTTGAGTAGATCAAAAAATATTTGAGTTTAAAGGTGATCGCCTCCAGACGCTGCATTTTAGCCCGAATATCATCTCAGATACATATGTCACAAATGTCAGGACGGTTTGCGAGGAAATCGATCATGAATACATGAGAATTGTAGGAAAAAGTGTCAGCTACAAGATAGGCGGACAGAACAAGTGAGATTTTGAGTAGATCAAAAAATATTTGAGGTTAAAGGTGATCGCCTCCAGACGCTGCATTTTAGCCCGAATATCATCTCAGATACATATGTCACAAATGTCAGGACGGTTTGCGAGGAAATCGATCATGAATAAATGAGAATTGTGGGAAAAAGTGTCAGCTACAAGATAGGCGGACAGAACAAGTGAGATTTTGAGTAGATCAAAAAATATTTGAGTTTAAAGGTGATCGCCTCCAGACGCTGCGTTTTAACCCGAATATCATCTCAGATACATATGTCACAAATGTCAGGACGGTTTGCGAGGAAATCGATCATGAATAAATGAGAATTGTGGGAAAAAGTGTCAGCTACAAGATAGGCGGACAGAACAAGTGAGATTTTGAGTAGATCAAAAAATATTTGAGGTTAAAGGTGATCGCCTCCAGACGCTGCGTTTTAGCCCGAATATCATCTCAGATACATATGTCACAAATGTCAGGACGGTTTGCGAGGAAATCGATCATGAATAAATGAGAATTGTGGGAAAAAGTGTCAGCTACAAGATAGGCGGACAGAACAAGTGAGATTTTGAGTAGATCAAAAAATATTTGAGGTTAAAGGTGATCGCCTCCAGACGCTGCATTTTAGCCCGAATATCATCTCAGATACATATGTCACAAATGTCAGGACGGTTTGCGAGGAAATCGATCATGAATAAATGAGAATTGTGGGAAAAAGTGTCAGCTACAAGATAGGCGGACAGAACAAGTGAGATTTTGAGTAGATCAAAAAATATTTGAGTTTAAAGGTGATCGCCTCCAGACGCTGCGTTTTAGCCCGAATATCATCTCAGATACATATGTCACAAATGTCAGGACGATTTGCGAGGAAATCGATCATGAATACATGAGAATTGTAGGAAAAAGTGTTAGCTACAAGATAGGCGGACGGAACAAGTGAGATTTTGAGTAGATAAAAAAATATTTCGGTTTAAAGGTAATCGCCTCCAGACGCTGCATTTTAGCCCAAATATCATCTCAGATACATATGTCACAAATGTCAGGACGATTTGCGAGGAAATCGATCATGAATACATGAGAATTGTAGGAAAAAGTGTCAGCTACAAGATAGGCGGACAGAACAAGTGAGATTTTGAGTAGATAAAAAAATATTTGAGTTTAAAGGTGATCGCCTCCAGACGCTGCATTTTAGCCCAAATATCATCTCAGATACATATGTCACAAATGTCAGGACGATTTGCGAGGAAATCGATCATGAATACATGAGAATTGTAGGAAAAAGTGTCAGCTACAAGATAGGCGGACAGAACAAGTGAGATTTTGAGTTGATAAAAAAATATTTGAGTTTAAAGGTGATCGCCTCCAGACGCTGCATTTTAGCCCGAATATCATCTCAGATACATATGTCACAAATGTCAGGACGGTTTGCAAGGAAATCGATCATGAATACATGAGAATTGTAGGAAAAAGTGTCAGCTACAAGATAGGCGGACAGAACAAGTGAGATTTTGAGTAGATCAAAAAATATTTGAGTTTAAAGGTGATCGCCTCCAGACGCTGCATTTTAGCCCGAATATCATCTCAGATACATATGTCACAAATGTCAGGACGATTTGCGAGGAAATCGATCATGAATACATGAGAATTGTAGGAAAAAGTGTCAGCTACAAGATAGGCGGACAGAACAAGTAAGATTTTGAGTAGATCAAAAAATATTTGAGTTTAAAGGTGATCGCCTCCAGACGCTGCATTTTAGCCCGAATATCATCTTAGATACATATGTCACAAATGTCAGGACGATTTGCGAGGAAATCGATCATGATTACATGAGAATTGTAGGAAAAAGTGTCAGCTACAAGATAGGCGGACAGAACAAGTAAGATTTTGAGTAGATCAAAAAATATTTGAGTTTAAAGGTGATCGCCTCCAGACGCTGCATTTTAGCCCGAATATCATCTCAGATACATATGTCACAAATGTCAGGACGGTTTGCAAGGAAATCGATCATGAATACATGAGAATTGTAGGAAAAAGTGTCAGCTACAAGATAGGCGGACGGAACAAGTGAGGTTTTGAGTAGATAAAAAAATATTTCGGTTTAAAGGTAATCGCCTCCAGACGCTGCATTTTAGCCCAAATATCATCTCAGATACATATGTCACAAATGTCAGGACGATTTGCGAGGAAATCGATCATGAATACATGAGAATTGTAGGAAAAAGTGTCAGCTACAAGATAGGCGGACAGAACAAGTGAGATTTTGAGTAGATAAAAAAATATTTGAGTTTAAAGGTGATCGCCTCCAGACGCTGCATTCTAGCCCGAATATCATCTTAGATACATATGTCACAAATGTCAGGACGGTTTGCAAGGAAATCGATCATGAATACATGAGAATTGTAGGAGAAAGTGTCAGCTACAAGATAGGCGGACGGAACAAGTGAGGTTTTGAGTAGATAAAAAAATATTTCGGTTTAAAGGTAATCGCCTCCAGACGCTGCATTTTAGCCCAAATATCATCTCAGATACATATGTCACAAATGTCAGGACGATTTGCGAGGAAATCGATCATAAATACATGAGAATTGTAGGAAAAAGTGTCAGCTACAAGATAGGCGAACAGAACAAGTGAGGTTTTGAGTAGATAAAAAAATATTTCGGTTTAAAGGTAATCGCCTCCAGACGCTGCATTTTAGCCCAAATATCATCTCAGATACATATGTCACAAATGTCAGGACGGTTTGCGAGGAAATCGATCATGAATAAATGAGAATTGTGGGAAAAAGTGTCAGCTACAAGATAGGCGGACAGAACAAGTGAGATTTTGAGTAGATAAAAAAATATTTGAGTTTAAAGGTGATCGCCTCCAGACGCTGCATTTTAGCCCAAATATCATCTCAGATACATATGTCACAAATGTCAGGACGATTTGCGAGGAAATCGATCATGAATACATGAGAATTGTAGGAAAAAGTGTCAGCTACAAGATAGGCGGACAGAACAAGTGAGATTTTGAGTAGATAAAAAAATATTTGAGTTTAAAGGTGATCGCCTCCAGACGCTGCATTTTAGCCCAAATATCATCTCAGATACATATGTCACAAATGTCAGGACGATTTGCGAGGAAATCGATCATGAATACATGAGAATTGTAGGAAAAAGTGTCAGCTACAAGATAGGCGAACAGAACAAGTGAGGTTTTGAGTAGATAAAAAAATATTTCGGTTTAAAGGTGATCGCCTCCAGACGCTGCATTTTAGCCCAAATATCATCTCAGATACATATGTCACAAATGTCAGGACGGTTTGCGAGGAAATCGATCATGAATAAATGAGAATTGTGGGAAAAAGTGTCAGCTACAAGATAGGCGGACAGAACAAGTGAGATTTTGAGTAGATAAAAAAATATTTGAGTTTAAAGGTGATCGCCTCCAGACGCTGCATTTTAGCCCGAATATCATCTCAGATACATATGTCACAAATGTCAGGACGGTTTGCAAGGAAATCGATCATGAATACATGAGAATTGTAGGAAAAAGTGTCAGCTACAAGATAGGCGGACAGAACAAGTGAGATTTTGAGTAGATAAAAAAATATTTGAGTTTAAAGGTGATCGCCTCCAGACGCTGCATTTTAGCCCGAATATCATCTCAGATACATATGTCACAAATGTCAGGACGGTTTGCAAGGAAATCGATCATGAATACATGAGAATTGTAGGAAAAAGTGTTAGCTACAAGATAGGCGGACGGAACAAGTGAGATTTTGAGTAGATCAAAAAATATTTGAGGTTAAAGGTGATCGCCTCCAGACGCTGCATTTTAGCCCGATATCATCTCAGATACATATGTCACAAATGTCAGGACGGTTTGCGAGGAAATCGATCATGAATAAATGAGAATTGTAGGAAAAAGTGTCAGCTACAAGATAGGCGGACAGAACAAGTGAGACTTTGAGTAGATCAAAAAATATTTGAGTTTAAAGGTGATCGCCTCCAGACGCTGCGTTTTAGCCTGAATATCATCTCAGATACATATGTCACAAATGTCAGGACGGTTTGCGAGGAAATCGATCATGAATAAATGAGAATTGTGGGAAAAAGTGTCAGCTACAAGATAGGCGGACAGAACAAGTGAGATTTTGAGTAGATCAAAAAATATTTGAGTTTAAAGGTGATCGCCTCCAGACGCTGCGTTTTAGCCCGAATATCATCTCAGATACATATGTCACAAATGTCAGGACGGTTTGCGAGGAAATCGATCATGAATAAATGAGAATTGTAGGAAAAAGTGTCAGCTACAAGATAGGCGGACGGAACAAGTGAGATTTTGAGTAGATCAAAAAATATTTGAGGTTAAAGGTGATCGCCTCCAGACGCTGCATTTTAGCCCGATATCATCTCAGATACATATGTCACAAATGTCAGGACGGTTTGCGAGGAAATCGATCATGAATAAATGAGAATTGTAGGAAAAAGTGTCAGCTACAAGATAGGCGGACAGAACAAGTGAGACTTTGAGTAGATCAAAAAATATTTGAGTTTAAAGGTGATCGCCTCCAGACGCTGCGTTTTAGCCTGAATATCATCTCAGATACATATGTCACAAATGTCAGGACGGTTTGCGAGGAAATCGATCATGAATAAATGAGAATTGTGGGAAAAAGTGTCAGCTACAAGATAGGCGGACAGAACAAGTGAGATTTTGAGTAGATCAAAAAATATTTGAGTTTAAAGGTGATCGCCTCCAGACGCTGCATTTTAGCCCAAATATCATCTCAGATACATATGTCACAAATGTCAGGACGGTTTGCGAGGAAATCGATCATGAATACATGAGAATTGTAGGAAAAAGTGTCAGCTACAAGATAGGCGGACGGAACAAGTGAGATATTGAGTAGATAAAAAAATATTTCGGTTTAAAGGTGATCGCCTCCAGACGCTGCATTTTAGCCCAAATATCATCTCAGATACATATGTCACAAATGTCAGGACGATTTGCGAGGAAATCGATCATGAATAAATGAGAATTGTAGGAAAAAGTGTTAGCTACAAGATAGGCGGACAGAACAAGTGAGATTTTGAGTAGATCAAAAAATATTTGAGTTTAAAGGTGATCGCCTCCAGACGCTGCATTTTAGCCCAAATATCATCTCAGATACATATGTCACAAATGTCAGGACGGTTTGCGAGGAAATCGATCATGAATAAATGAGAATTGTAGGAAAAAGTGTCAGCTACAAGATAGGCGGACAGAACAAGTGAGATTTTGAGTAGATCAAAAAATATTTGAGTTTAAAGGTGATCGCCTCCAGACGCTGCGTTTTAGCCCGAATATCATCTCAGATACATATGTCACAAATGTCAGGACGGTTTGCGAGGAAATCGATCATGAATAAATGAGAATTGTGGGAAAAAGTGTCAGCTACAAGATAGGCGGACAGAACAAGTGAGATTTTGAGTAGATCAAAAAATATTTGAGGTTAAAGGTGATCGCCTCCAGACGCTGCATTTTAGCCCGAATATCATCTCAGATACATATGTCACAAATGTCAGGACGGTTTGCGAGGAAATCGATCATGAATAAATGAGAATTGTAGGAAAAAGTGTCAGCTACAAGATAGGCGGACAGAACAAGTGAGATTTTGAGTAGATCAAAAAATATTTGAGTTTAAAGGTGATCGCCTCCAGACGCTGCGTTTTAGCCCGAATATCATCTCAGATACATATGTCACAAATGTCAGGACGGTTTGCGAGGAAATCGATCATGAATAAATGAGAATTGTGGGAAAAAGTGTCAGCTACAAGATAGGCAGACAGAACAAGTGAGATTTTGAGTAGATCAAAAAATATTTGAGTTTAAAGGTGATCGCCTCCAGACGCTGCGTTTTAGCCCGAATATCATCTCAGATACATATGTCACAAATGTCAGGACGGTTTGCGAGGAAATCGATCATGAATAAATGAGAATTGTGGGAAAAAGTGTCAGCTACAAGATAGGCGGACAGAACAAGTGAGATTTTGAGTAGATAAAAAAATATTTGAGTTTAAAGGTGATCGCCTCCAGACGCTGCATTTTAGCCCGAATATCATCTCAGATACATATGTCACAAATGTCAGGACGGTTTGCAAGGAAATCGATCATGAATACATGAGAATTGTAGGAAAAAGTGTCAGCTACAAGATAGGCGGACGGAACAAGTGAGATTTTGAGTAGATAAAAAAATATTTCGGTTTAAAGGTGATCGCCTCCAGACGCTGCATTTTAGCCCAAATATCATCTCAGATACATATGCCACAAATGTCAGGACGATTTGCGAGGAAATCGATCATGAATACATGAGAATTGTAGGAAAAAGTGTCAGCTACAAGATAGGCGGACAGAACAAGTGAGATTTTGAGTAGATAAAAAAATATTTGAGTTTAAAGGTGATCGCCTCCAGACGCTGCATTTTAGCCCAAATATCATCTCAGATACATATGCCACAAATGTCAGGACGATTTGCGAGGAAATCGATCATGAATACATGAGAATTGTAGGAAAAAGTGTCAGCTACAAGATAGGCGGACAGAACAAGTGAGATTTTGAGTAGATAAAAAAATATTTCGGTTTAAAGGTGATCGCCTCCAGACGCTGCATTTTAGCCCGAATATCATCTCAGATACATATGTCACAAATGTCAGGACGATTTGCGAGGAAATCGATCATGAATACATGAGAATTGTAGGAAAAAGTGTCAGCTACAAGATAGGCGGACGGAACAAGTGAGATATTGAGTAGATAAAAAAATATTTCGGTTTAAAGGTGATCGCCTCCAGACGCTGCATTTTAGCCCAAATATCATCTCAGATACATATGTCACAAATGTCAGGACGATTTGCGAGGAAATCGATCATGAATAAATGAGAATTGTAGGAAAAAGTGTCAGCTACAAGATAGGCGGACAGAACAAGTGAGATTTTGAGTAGATAAAAAAATATTTGAGTTTAAAGGTGATCGCCTCCAGACGCTGCATTTTAGCCCGAATATCATCTCAGATACATATGCCACAAATGTCAGGACGATTTGCGAGGAAATCGATCATGAATGAATGAGAATTGTAGGAAAGAGTGTCAGCTACAAGATAGGCGGACAAAACAAGTGAGATTTTGAGTAGATAAAAAAATATTTGAGTTTAAAGGTGATCGCCTCCAGACGCTGCATTTTAGCCCGAATATCATCTCAGATACATATGCCACAAATGTCAGGACGATTTGCGAGGAAATCGATCATGAATGAATGAGAATTGTAGGAAAGAGTGTCAGCTACAAGATAGGCGGACAAAACAAGTGAGATTTTGAGTAGATCAAAAAATATTTGAGTTTAAAGGTGATCGCCTCCAGACGCTGCATTTTAGCCCGAATATCATCTCAGATACATATGTCACAAATGTCAGGACGGTTTGCAAGGAAATCGATCATGAATACATGAGAATTGTAGGAAAAAGTGTCAGCTACAAGATAGGCGGACAGAACAAGTGAGATTTTGAGTAGATCAAAAAATATTTGAGTTTAAAGGTGATCGCCTCCAGACGCTGCATTTTAGCCCGAATATCATCTCAGATACATATGTCACAAATGTCAGGACGGTTTGCAAGGAAATCGATCATGAATACATGAGAATTGTAGGAAAAAGTGTCAGCTACAAGATAGGCGGACGGAACAAGTGAGATTTTGAGTAGATCAACAGTTATTCCAGTTTAGAGGTGATCGCCTAGAGGGGCTGCATTTTAGCCCGAATATCATCTCAGAAACATATGTCACAAATGTCAGGACGGTTTGCGAGGAAATCGATCATGAATACATGAGAATTGTAGGAAAAAGTGTCAGCTACAAGATAGGCGGACAGAACAAGTGAGATTTTGAGTAGATCAAAAAATATTTGAGTTTAAAGGTGATCGCCTCCAGACGCTGCATTTTAGCCCGAATATCATCTCAGATACATATGTCACAAATGTCAGGACGGTTTGCAAGGAAATCGATCATGAATACATGAGAATTGTAGGAAAAAGTGTCAGCTACAAGATAGGCGGACAGAACAAGTGAGATTTTGAGTAGATCAAAAAATATTTGAGTTTAAAGGTGATCGCCTCCAGACGCTGCATTTTAGCCCGAATATCATCTCAGATACATATGTCACAAATGTCAGGACGATTTGCGAGGAAATCGATCATGAATACATGAGAATTGTAGGAAAAAGTGTCAGCTACAAGATAGGCGGACAGAACAAGTGAGATTTTGAGTAGATCAAAAAATATTTGAGTTTAAAGGTGATCGCCTCCAGACGCTGCATTTTAGCCCGAATATCATCTCAGATACATATGTCACAAATGTCAGGACGATTTGCGAGGAAATCGATCATGAATACATGAGAATTGTAGGAAAAAGTGTCAGCTACAAGATAGGCGGACGGAACAAGTGAGATATTGAGTAGATAAAAAAATATTTGAGTTTAAAGGTGATCGCCTCCAGACGCTGCATTTTAGCCCGAATATCATCTCAGATACATATGTCACAAATGTCAGGACGGTTTGCAAGGAAATCGATCATGAATACATGAGAATTGTAGGAAAAAGTGTTAGCTACAAGATAGGCGGACGGAACAAGTGAGATATTGAGTAGATAAAAAAATATTTGAGTTTAAAGGTGATCGCCTCCAGACGCTGCATTTTAGCCCGAATATCATCTCAGATACATATGTCACAAATGTCAGGACGGTTTGCAAGGAAATCGATCATGAATACATGAGAATTGTAGGAAAAAGTGTTAGCTACAAGATAGGCGGACGGAACAAGTGAGATTTTGAGTAGATCAACAGTTATTCCAGTTTAGAGGTGATCGCCTCCAGACGCTGCATTTTAGCCCGAATATCATCTCAGATACATATGTCACAAATGTCAGGACGGTTTGCGAGGAAATCGATCATGAATAAATGAGAATTGTAGGAAAAAGTGTTAGCTACAAGATAGGCGGACGGAACAAGTGAGATTTTGAGTAGATCAAAAAATATTTGAGGTTAAAGGTGATCGCCTCCAGACGCTGCATTTTAGCCCGAATATCATCTCAGATACATATGTCACAAATGTCAGGACGGTTTGCGAGGAAATCGATCATGAATAAATGAGAATTGTAGGAAAAAGTGTCAGCTACAAGATAGGCGGACAGAACAAGTGAGATTTTGAGTAGATCAAAAAATATTTCGGTTTAAAGGTAATCGCCTCCAGACGCTGCATTTTAGCCCGAATATCATCTCAGATACATATGTCACAAATGTCAGGACGGTTTGCAAGGAAATCGATCATGAATACATGAGAATTGTAGGAAAAAGTGTCAGCTACAAGATAGGCGGACGGAACAAGTGAGATATTGAGTAGATAAAAAAATATTTCGGTTTAAAGGTGATCGCCTCCAGACGCTGCATTTTAGCCCAAATATCATCTCAGATACATATGTCACAAATGTCAGGACGATTTGCGAGGAAATCGATCATGAATAAATGAGAATTGTAGGAAAAAGTGTTAGCTACAAGATAGGCGGACGGAACAAGTGAGATTTTGAGTAGATCAAAAAATATTTGAGGTTAAAGGTGATCGCCTCCAGACGCTGCATTTTAGCCCAAATATCATCTCAGATACATATGTCACAAATGTCAGGACGGTTTGCGAGGAAATCGATCATGAATAAATGAGAATTGTAGGAAAAAGTGTCAGCTACAAGATAGGCGGACGGAACAAGTGAGATTTTGAGTAGATAAAAAAATATTTCGGTTTAAAGGTGATCGCCTCCAGAGGCTGCATTTTAGCCCAAATATCATCTCAGATACATATGCCACAAATGTCAGGACGATTTGCGAGGAAATCGATCATGAATACATGAGAATTGTAGGAAAAAGTGTCAGCTACAAGATAGGCGGACAGAACAAGTGAGATTTTGAGTAGATAAAAAAATATTTGAGTTTAAAGGTGATCGCCTCCAGACGCTGCATTTTAGCCCGAATATCATCTCAGATACATATGTCACAAATGTCAGGACGGTTTGCAAGGAAATCGATCATGAATACATGAGAATTGTAGGAAAAAGTGTCAGCTACAAGATAGGCGGACGGAACAAGTGAGATATTGAGTAGATAAAAAAATATTTCGGTTTAAAAGTGATCGCCTCCAGACGCTGCATTTTAGCCCAAATATCATCTCAGATACATATGTCACAAATGTCAGGACGGTTTGCAAGGAAATCGATCATGAATACATGAGAATTGTAGGAAAAAGTGTCAGCTACAAGATAGGCGGACGGAACAAGTGAGATATTGAGTAGATAAAAAAATATTTCGGTTTAAAAGTGATCGCCTCCAGACGCTGCATTTTAGCCCAAATATCATCTCAGATACATATGTCACAAATGTCAGGACGGTTTGCAAGGAAATCGATCATGAATACATGAGAATTGTAGGAAAAAGTGTCAGCTACAAGATAGGCGGACGGAACAAGTGAGATATTGAGTAGATAAAAAAATATTTCGGTTTAAAAGTGATCGCCTCCAGACGCTGCATTTTAGCCCAAATATCATCTCAGATACATATGCCACAAATGTCAGGACGATTTGCGAGGAAATCGATCATGAATACATGAGAATTGTAGGAAAAAGTGTCAGCTACAAGATAGGCGGACGGAACAAGTGAGATATTGAGTAGATAAAAAAATATTTCGGTTTAAAAGTGATCGCCTCCAGACGCTGCATTTTAGCCCAAATATCATCTCAGATACATATGTCACAAATGTCAGGACGATTTGCGAGGAAATCGATCATGAATACATGAGAATTGTAGGAAAAAGTGTCAGCTACAAGATAGGCGGACGGAACAAGTGAGATATTGAGTAGATAAAAAAATATTTCGGTTTAAAAGTGATCGCCTCCAGACGCTGCATTTTAGCCCAAATATCATCTCAGATACATATGTCACAAATGTCAGGACGGTTTGCAAGGAAATCGATCATGAATACATGAGAATTGTAGGAAAAAGTGTCAGCTACAAGATAGGCGGACGGAACAAGTGAGATATTGAGTAGATAAAAAAATATTTCGGTTTAAAAGTGATCGCCTCCAGACGCTGCATTTTAGCCCAAATATCATCTCAGATACATATGTCACAAATGTCAGGACGATTTGCGAGGAAATCGATCATGAATACATGAGAATTGTAGGAAAAAGTGTCAGCTACAAGATAGGCGGACAGAACAAGTGAGATTTTGAGTAGATAAAAAAATATTTGAGTTTAAAGGTGATCGCCTCCAGACGCTGCATTTTAGCCCAAATATCATCTCAGATACATATGTCACAAATGTCAGGACGATTTGCGAGGAAATCGATCATGAATAAATGAGAATTGTAGGAAAAAGTGTCAGCTACAAGATAGGCGGACGGAACAAGTGAGATATTGAGTAGATAAAAAAATATTTCGGTTTAAAGGTGATCGCCTCCAGACGCTGCATTTTAGCCCAAATATCATCTCAGATACATATGTCACAAATGTCAGGACGATTTGCGAGGAAATCGATCATGAATAAATGAGAATTGTAGGAAAAAGTGTCAGCTACAAGATAGGCGGACAGAACAAGTGAGATTTTGAGTAGATCAAAAAATATTTGAGTTTAAAGGTGATCGCCTCCAGACGCTGCGTTTTAGCCCGAATATCATCTCAGATACATATGTCACAAATGTCAGGACGGTTTGCGAGGAAATCGATCATGAATAAATGAGAATTGTAGGAAAAAGTGTTAGCTACAAGATAGGCGGACGGAACAAGTGAGATTTTGAGTAGATCAAAAAATATTTGAGGTTAAAGGTGATCGCCTCCAGACGCTGCGTTTTAGCCCGAATATCATCTCAGAAACATATGTCACAAATGTCAGGACGGTTTGCGAGGAAATCGATCATGAATAAATGAGAATTGTAGGAAAAAGTGTCAGCTACAAGATAGGTGGACAGAACAAGTGAGATTTTGAGTAGATCAAAAAATATTTGAGGTTAAAGGTGATCGCCTCCAGACGCTGCATTTTAGCCCGAATATCATCTCAGATACATATGTCACAAATGTCAGGACGGTTTGCAAGGAAATCGATCATGAATACATGAGAATTGTAGGAAAAAGTGTCAGCTACAAGATAGGCGGACAGAACAAGTGAGATTTTGAGTAGATAAAAAAATATTTGAGTTTAAAGGTGATTGCCTCCAGACGCTGCATTTTAGCCCGAATATCATCTCAGATACATATGTCACAAATGTCAGGACGGTTTGCAAGGAAATCGATCATGAATACATGAGAATTGTAGGAAAAAGTGTCAGCTACAAGATAGGCGGACGGAACAAGTGAGATTTTGAGTAGATAAAAAAATATTTCGGTTTAAAGGTGATCGCCTCCAGACGCTGCATTTTAGCCCGAATATCATCTCAGATACATATGTCACAAATGTCAGGACGGTTTGCAAGGAAATCGATCATGAATACATGAGAATTGTAGGAAAAAGTGTCAGCTACAAGATAGGCGGACGGAACAAGTGAGATTTTGAGTAGATAAAAAAATATTTCGGTTTAAAGGTGATCGCCTCCAGACGCTGCATTTTAGCCCGAATATCATCTCAGATACATATGTCACAAATGTCAGGACGGTTTGCAAGGAAATCGATCATGAATACATGAGAATTGTAGGAAAAAGTGTCAGCTACAAGATAGGCGGACGGAACAAGTGAGATTTTGAGTAGATAAAAAAATATTTCGGTTTAAAGGTGATCGCCTCCAGACGCTGCATTTTAGCCCAAATATCATCTCAGATACATATGTCACAAATGTCAGGACGGTTTGCGAGGAAATCGATCATGAATAAATGAGAATTGTGGGAAAAAGTGTCAGCTACAAGATAGGCGGACAGAACAAGTGAGATTTTGAGTAGATAAAAAAATATTTGAGTTTAAAGGTGATCGCCTCCAGACGCTGCATTTTAGCCCGAATATCATCTCAGATACATATGTCACAAATGTCAGGACGGTTTGCAAGGAAATCGATCATGAATACATGAGAATTGTAGGAAAAAGTGTTAGCTACAAGATAGGCGGACGGAACAAGTGAGATTTTGAGTAGATCAACAGTTATTCCAGTTTAGAGGTGATCGCCTCCAGACGCTGCATTTTAGCCCGAATATCATCTCAGATACATATGTCACAAATGTCAGGACGGTTTGCGAGGAAATCGATCATGAATAAATGAGAATTGTAGGAAAAAGTGTTAGCTACAAGATAGGCGGACGGAACAAGTGAGATTTTGAGTAGATCAAAAAATATTTGAGGTTAAAGGTGATCGCCTCCAGACGCTGCATTTTAGCCCGAATATCATCTCAGATACATATGTCACAAATGTCAGGACGGTTTGCGAGGAAATCGATCATGAATAAATGAGAATTGTAGGAAAAAGTGTCAGCTACAAGATAGGCGGACAGAACAAGTGAGATTTTGAGTAGATCAAAAAATATTTCGGTTTAAAGGTAATCGCCTCCAGACGCTGCATTTTAGCCCGAATATCATCTCAGATACATATGTCACAAATGTCAGGACGGTTTGCAAGGAAATCGATCATGAATACATGAGAATTGTAGGAAAAAGTGTCAGCTACAAGATAGGCGGACGGAACAAGTGAGATATTGAGTAGATAAAAAAATATTTCGGTTTAAAGGTGATCGCCTCCAGACGCTGCATTTTAGCCCAAATATCATCTCAGATACATATGTCACAAATGTCAGGACGATTTGCGAGGAAATCGATCATGAATAAATGAGAATTGTAGGAAAAAGTGTTAGCTACAAGATAGGCGGACGGAACAAGTGAGATTTTGAGTAGATAAAAAAATATTTCGGTTTAAAGGTGATCGCCTCCAGACGCTGCATTTTAGCCCAAATATCATCTCAGATACATATGTCACAAATGTCAGGACGGTTTGCAAGGAAATCGATCATGAATACATGAGAATTGTAGGAAAAAGTGTTAGCTACAAGATAGGCGGACGGAACAAGTGAGATATTGAGTAGATAAAAAAATATTTGAGTTTAAAGGTGATCGCCTCCAGACGCTGCATTTTAGCCCGAATATCATCTCAGATACATATGTCACAAATGTCAGGACGGTTTGCAAGGAAATCGATCATGAATACATGAGAATTGTAGGAAAAAGTGTCAGCTACAAGATAGGCGGACGGAACAAGTGAGATTTTGAGTAGATAAAAAAATATTTCGGTTTAAAGGTGATCGCCTCCAGACGCTGCATTTTAGCCCGAATATCATCTCAGATACATATGTCACAAATGTCAGGACGGTTTGCGAGGAAATCGATCATGAATAAATGAGAATTGTAGGAAAAAGTGTTAGCTACAAGATAGGCGGACAGAACAAGTGAGATTTTGAGTAGATCAAAAACCATTTGAGTTTAAAGGTGATCGCCTCCAGACGCTGCGTTTTAGCCCGAATATCATCTCAGAAACATATGTCACAAATGTCAGGACGGTTTGCGAGGAAATCGATCATGAATAAATGAGAATTGTAGGAAAAAGTGTCAGCTACAAGATAGGTGGACAGAACAAGTGAGATTTTGAGTAGATCAAAAAATATTTGAGGTTAAAGGTGATCGCCTCCAGACGCTGCATTTTAGCCCGAATATCATCTCAGATACATATGTCACAAATGTCAGGACGGTTTGCGAGGAAATCGATCATGAATAAATGAGAATTGTAGGAAAAAGTGTCAGCTACAAGATAGGCAGACGGAACAAGTGAGATTTTGAGTAGATCAAAAGTTATTCCAGTTTAGAGGTGATCGCCTCCAGACGCTGCATTTTAGCCCGAATATCATCTCAGATACATATGTCACAAATGTCAGGACGGTTTGCGAGGAAATCGATCATGAATAAATGAGAATTGTAGGAAAAAGTGTCAGCTACAAGATAGGCGGACGGAACAAGTGAGATTTTGAGTAGATCAAAAGTTATTCCAGTTTAGAGGTGATCGCCTCCAGACGCTGCATTTTAGCCCGAATATCATCTCAGATACATATGTCACAAATGTCAGGACGGTTTGCGAGGAAATCGATCATGAATAAATGAGAATTGTAGGAAAAAGTGTCAGCTACAAGATAGGCGGACGGAACAAGTGAGATTTTGAGTAGATCAAAAGTTATTCCAGTTTAGAGGTGATCGCCTCCAGACGCTGCATTTTAGCCCAAATATCATCTCAGATACATATGTCACAAATGTCAGGACGGTTTGCAAGGAAATCGATCATGAATACATGAGAATTGTAGGAAAAAGTGTCAGCTACAAGATAGGCGAACAGAACAAGTGAGGTTTTGAGTAGATAAAAAAATATTTCGGTTTAAAGGTAATCGCCTCCAGACGCTGCATTTTAGCCCGAATATCATCTCAGATACATATGTCACAAATGTCAGGACGGTTTGCAAGGAAATCGATCATGAATACATGAGAATTGTAGGAAAAAGTGTCAGCTACAAGATAGGCGGACAGAACAAGTGAGATTTTGAGTAGATAAAAAAATATTTGAGTTTAAAGGTGATCGCCTCCAGACGCTGCATTTTAGCCCGAATATCATCTCAGATACATATGTCACAAATGTCAGGACGGTTTGCAAGGAAATCGATCATGAATACATGAGAATTGTAGGAAAAAGTGTCAGCTACAAGATAGGCGGACGGAACAAGTGAGATTTTGAGTAGATAAAAAAATATTTCGGTTTAAAGGTGATCGCCTCCAGACGCTGCATTTTAGCCCAAATATCATCTCAGATACATATGTCACAAATGTCAGGACGATTTGCGAGGAAATCGATCATGAATACATGAGAATTGTAGGAAAAAGTGTCAGCTACAAGATAGGCGGACGGAACAAGTGAGATATTGAGTAGATGAAAAAATATTTCGGTTTAACGGTGATCGCCTCCAGACGCTGCATTTTAGCCCAAATATCATCTCAGATACATATGCCACAAATGTCAGGACGATTTGCGAGGAAATCGATCATGAATACATGAGAATTGTAGGAAAAAGTGTCAGCTACAAGATAGGCGGACAGAACAAGTGAGATTTTGAGTAGATAAAAAAATATTTGAGTTTAAAGGTGATCGCCTCCAGACGCTGCATTTTAGCCCGAATATCATCTCAGATACATATGTCACAAATGTCAGGACGGTCTGCAAGGAAATCGATCATGAATACATGAGAATTGTAGGAAAAAGTGTCAGCTACAAGATAGGCGGACGGAACAAGTGAGATATTGAGTAGATAAAAAAATATTTCGGTTTAAAGGTGATCGCCTCCAGACGCTGCATTTTAGCCCAAATATCATCTCAGATACATATGTCACAAATGTCAGGACGGTTTGCAAGGAAATCGATCATGAATACATGAGAATTGTAGGAAAAAGTGTCAGCTACAAGATAGGCGGACGGAACAAGTGAGATATTGAGTAGATAAAAAAATATTTCGGTTTAAAGGTAATCGCCTCCAGACGCTGCATTTTAGCCCGAATATCATCTCAGATACATATGTCACAAATGTCAGGACGGTTTGCAAGGAAATCGATCATGAATACATGAGAATTGTAGGAAAAAGTGTCAGCTACAAGATAGGCGGACAGAACAAGTGAGATTTTGAGTAGATCAAAAAATATTTGAGTTTAAAGGTGATCGCCTCCAGACGCTGCATTTTAGCCCAAATATCATCTCAGATACATATGTCACAAATGTCAGGACGGTTTGCGAGGAAATCGATCATGAATACATGAGAATTGTAGGAAAAAGTGTCAGCTACAAGATAGGCGGACAGAACAAGTGAGATTTTGAGTAGATAAAAAAATATTTGAGTTTAAAGGTGATCGCCTCCAGACGCTGCATTTTAGCCCAAATATCATCTCAGATACATATGTCACAAATGTCAGGACGATTTGCGAGGAAATCGATCATGAATACATGAGAATTGTAGGAAAAAGTGTCAGCTACAAGATAGGCGGACGGAACAAGTGAGATATTGAGTAGATGAAAAAATATTTCGGTTTAAAGGTGATCGCCTCCAGACGCTGCATTTTAGCCCAAATATCATCTCAGATACATATGCCACAAATGTCAGGACGATTTGCGAGGAAATCGATCATGAATACATGAGAATTGTAGGAAAAAGTGTCAGCTACAAGATAGGCGGACAGAACAAGTGAGATTTTGAGTAGATAAAAAAATATTTGAGTTTAAAGGTGATCGCCTCCAGACGCTGCATTTTAGCCCGAATATCATCTCAGATACATATGTCACAAATGTCAGGACGGTTTGCAAGGAAATCGATCATGAATACATGAGAATTGTAGGAAAAAGTGTCAGCTACAAGATAGGCGGACGGAACAAGTGAGATATTGAGTAGATAAAAAAATATTTCGGTTTAAAGGTGATCGCCTCCAGACGCTGCATTTTAGCCCAAATATCATCTCAGATACATATGTCACAAATGTCAGGACGGTTTGCAAGGAAATCGATCATGAATACATGAGAATTGTAGGAAAAAGTGTCAGCTACAAGATAGGCGGACGGAACAAGTGAGATTTTGAGTAGATAAAAAAATATTTCGGTTTAAAGGTGATCGCCTCCAGACGCTGCATTTTAGCCCAAATATCATCTCAGATACATATGCCACAAATGTCAGGACGATTTGCGAGGAAATCGATCATGAATACATGAGAATTGTAGGAAAAAGTGTCAGCTACAAGATAGGCGGACGGAACAAGTGAGATTTTGAGTAGATAAAAAAATATTTGAGTTTAAAGGTGATCGCCTCCAGACGCTGCATTTTAGCCCAAATATCATCTCAGATACATATGTCACAAATGTCAGGACGATTTGCGAGGAAATCGATCATGAATACATGAGAATTGTAGGAAAAAGTGTCAGCTACAAGATAGGCGGACGGAACAAGTGAGATATTGAGTAGATGAAAAAATATTTCGGTTTAAAGGTGATCGCCTCCAGACGCTGCATTTTAGCCCAAATATCATCTCAGATACATATGTCACAAATGTCAGGACGGTTTGCGAGGAAATCGATCATGAATACATGAGAATTGTAGGAAAAAGTGTCAGCTACAAGATAGGCGGACAGAACAAGTGAGATTTTGAGTAGATAAAAAAATATTTGAGTTTAAAGGTGATCGCCTCCAGACGCTGCATTTTAGCCCAAATATCATCTCAGATACATATGTCACAAATGTCAGGACGATTTGCGAGGAAATCGATCATGAATACATGAGAATTGTAGGAAAAAGTGTCAGCTACAAGATAGGCGGACGGAACAAGTGAGATATTGAGTAGATGAAAAAATATTTCGGTTTAAAGGTGATCGCCTCCAGACGCTGCATTTTAGCCCAAATATCATCTCAGATACATATGTCACAAATGTCAGGACGGTTTGCGAGGAAATCGATCATGAATACATGAGAATTGTAGGAAAAAGTGTCAGCTACAAGATAGGCGGACAGAACAAGTGAGATTTTGAGTAGATAAAAAAATATTTGAGTTTAAAGGTGATCGCCTCCAGACGCTGCATTTTAGCCCAAATATCATCTCAGATACATATGTCACAAATGTCAGGACGATTTGCGAGGAAATCGATCATGAATACATGAGAATTGTAGGAAAAAGTGTCAGCTACAAGATAGGCGGACAGAACAAGTGAGATTTTGAGTAGATAAAAAAATATTTGAGTTTAAAGGTGATCGCCTCCAGACGCTGCATTTTAGCCCGAATATCATCTCAGATACATATGTCACAAATGTCAGGACGGTTTGCAAGGAAATCGATCATGAATACATGAGAATTGTAGGAAAAAGTGTCAGCTACAAGATAGGCGGACGGAACAAGTGAGATTTTGAGTAGATCAAAAAATATTTGAGTTTAAAGGTGATCGCCTCCAGACGCTGCATTTTAGCCCAAATATCATCTCAGATACATATGTCACAAATGTCAGGACGATTTGCGAGGAAATCGATCATGAATACATGAGAATTGTAGGAAAAAGTGTCAGCTACAAGATAGGCGGACAGAACAAGTGAGATTTTGAGTAGATAAAAAAATATTTGAGTTTAAAGGTGATCGCCTCCAGACGCTGCATTTTAGCCCGAATATCATCTCAGATACATATGTCACAAATGTCAGGACGGTTTGCAAGGAAATCGATCATGAATAAATGAGAATTGTAGGAAAAAGTGTCAGCTACAAGATAGGCGGACAGAACAAGTGAGATTTTGAGTAGATCAAAAAATATTCGAGTTTAAAGGTGATCGCCTCCAGACGCTGCGTTTTAGCCCGAATATCATCTCAGATACATATGTCACAAATGTCAGGACGGTTTGCGAGGAAATCGATCATGAATAAATGAGAATTGTGGGAAAAAGTGTCAGCTACAAGATAGGCGGACAGAACAAGTGAGATTTTGAGTAGATGAAAAAATATTTCGGTTTAAAGGTGATCGCCTCCAGACGCTGCATTTTAGCCCAAATATCATCTCAGATACATATGCCACAAATGTCAGGACGATTTGCGAGGAAATCGATCATGAATACATGAGAATTGTAGGAAAAAGTGTCAGCTACAAGATAGGCGGACAGAACAAGTGAGATTTTGAGTAGATAAAAAAATATTTGAGTTTAAAGGTGATCGCCTCCAGACGCTGCATTTTAGCCCGAATATCATCTCAGATACATATGTCACAAATGTCAGGACGGTTTGCAAGGAAATCGATCATGAATACATGAGAATTGTAGGAAAAAGTGTCAGCTACAAGATAGGCGGACGGAACAAGTGAGATATTGAGTAGATAAAAAAATATTTCGGTTTAAAGGTGATCGCCTCCAGACGCTGCATTTTAGCCCAAATATCATCTCAGATACATATGTCACAAATGTCAGGACGGTTTGCAAGGAAATCGATCATGAATACATGAGAATTGTAGGAAAAAGTGTCAGCTACAAGATAGGCGGACGGAACAAGTGAGATTTTGAGTAGATAAAAAAATATTTCGGTTTAAAGGTGATCGCCTCCAGACGCTGCATTTTAGCCCAAATATCATCTCAGATACATATGCCACAAATGTCAGGACGATTTGCGAGGAAATCGATCATGAATACATGAGAATTGTAGGAAAAAGTGTCAGCTACAAGATAGGCGGACGGAACAAGTGAGATATTGAGTAGATAAAAAAATATTTCGGTTTAAAGGTGATCGCCTCCAGACGCTGCATTTTAGCCCAAATATCATCTCAGATACATATGTCACAAATGTCAGGACGGTTTGCAAGGAAATCGATCATGAATACATGAGAATTGTGGGAAAAAGTGTCAGCTACAAGATAGGCGGACAGAACAAGTGAGATTTTGAGTAGATCAAAAAATATTTGAGTTTAAAGGTGATCGCCTCCAGACGCTGCGTTTTAGCCCGAATATCATCTCAGATACATATGTCACAAATGTCAGGACGGTTTGCGAGGAAATCGATCATGAATAAATGAGAATTGTGGGAAAAAGTGTCAGCTACAAGATAGGCGGACAGAACAAGTGAGATTTTGAGTAGATCAAAAAATATTTGAGTTTAAAGGTGATCGCCTCCAGACGCTGCGTTTTAGCCCGAATATCATCTCAGATACATATGTCACAAATGTCAGGACGGTTTGCGAGGAAATCGATCATGAATAAATGAGAATTGTGGGAAAAAGTGTCAGCTACAAGATAGGCGGACAGAACAAGTGAGATTTTGAGTAGATCAAAAAATATTTGAGGTTAAAGGTGATCGCCTCCAGACGCTGCATTTTAGCCCGAATATCATCTCAGATACATATGTCACAAATGTCAGGACGGTTTGCGAGGAAATCGATCATGAATAAATAAGAATTGTAGGAAAAAGTGTTAGCTACAAGATAGGCGGACAGAACAAGTGAGATTTTGAGTAGATCAAAAAATATTTGAGTTTAAAGGTGATCGCCTCCAGACGCTGCGTTTTAGCCCGAATATCATCTCAGATACATATGTCACAAATGTCAGGACGGTTTGCGAGGAAATCGATCATGAATAAATGAGAATTGTAGGAAAAAGTGTTAGCTACAAGATAGGCGGACAGAACAAGTGAGATTTTGAGTAGATCAAAAAATATTTGAGGTTAAAGGTGATCGCCTCCAGACGCTGCATTTTAGCCCGAATATCATCTCAGATACATATGTCACAAATGTCAGGACGGTTTGCAAGGAAATCGATCATGAATACATGAGAATTGTAGGAAAAAGTGTCAGCTACAAGATAGGCGGACAGAACAAGTGAGATTTTGAGTAGATAAAAAAATATTTGAGTTTAAAGGTGATCGCCTCCAGACGCTGCATTTTAGCCCGAATATCATCTCAGATACATATGTCACAAATGTCAGGACGGTTTGCAAGGAAATCGATCATGAATACATGAGAATTGTAGGAAAAAGTGTCAGCTACAAGATAGGCGGACAGAACAAGTGAGATTTTGAGTAGATCAAAAAATATTTGAGTTTAAAGGTGATCGCCTCCAGACGCTGCATTTTAGCCCGAATATCATCTCAGATACATATGTCACAAATGTCAGGACGGTTTGCAAGGAAATCGATCATGAATACATGAGAATTGTAGGAAAAAGTGTCAGCTACAAGATAGGCGGACGGAACAAGTGAGATATTGAGTAGATAAAAAAATATTTCGGTTTAAAGGTGATCGCCTCCAGACGCTGCATTTTAGCCCAAATATCATCTCAGATACATATGTCACAAATGTCAGGACGATTTGCGAGGAAATCGATCATGAATAAATGAGAATTGTAGGAAAAAGTGTCAGCTACAAGATAGGCGGACAGAACAAGTGAGATTTTGAGTAGATAAAAAAATATTTGAGTTTAAAGGTGATTGCCTCCAGACGCTGCATTTTAGCCCGAATATCATCTCAGATACCTATGTCACAAATGTCAGGACGATTTGCGAGGAAATCGATCATGAATACATGAGAATTGTAGGAAAAAGTGTCAGCTACAAGATAGGCGGACAGAACAAGTGAGTTTTTGAGTAGATAAAAAAATATTTGAGTTTAAAGGTGATCGCCTCCAGACGCTGCATTTTAGCCCGAATATCATCTCAGATACATATGTCACAAATGTCAGGACGGTTTGCAAGGAAATCGATCATGAATACATGAGAATTGTAGGAAAAAGTGTCAGCTACAAGATAGGCGGACGGAACAAGTGAGATATTGAGTAGATAAAAAAATATTTCGGTTTAAAGGTGATCGCCTCCAGACGCTGCATTTTAGCCCAAATATCATCTCAGATACATATGTCACAAATGTCAGGACGGTTTGCAAGGAAATCGATCATGAATACATGAGAATTGTAGGAAAAAGTGTCAGCTACAAGATAGGCGGACAGAACAAGTGAGATTTTGAGTAGATCAAAAAATATTTGAGTTTAAAGGTGATCGCCTCCAGACGCTGCATTTTAGCCCAAATATCATCTCAGATACATATGTCACAAATGTCAGGACGATTTGCGAGGAAATCGATCATGAATAAATGAGAATTGTAGGAAAAAGTGTCAGCTACAAGATAGGCGGACAGAACAAGTGAGATTTTGAGTAGATAAAAAAATATTTGAGTTTAAAGGTGATCGCCTCCAGACGCTGCGTTTTAGCCCGAATATCATCTCAGATACATATGTCACAAATGTCAGGACGGTTTGCGAGGAAATCGATCATGAATAAATGAGAATTGTGGGAAAAAGTGTCAGCTACAAGATAGGCGAACAGAACAAGTGAGATTTTGAGTAGATCAAAAAATATTTGAGGTTAAAGGTGATCGCCTCCAGACGCTGCATTTTAGCCCGAATATCATCTCAGATACATATGTCACAAATGTCAGGACGGTTTGCGAGGAAATCGATCATGAATAAATGAGAATTGTGGGAAAAAGTGTCAGCTACAAGATAGGCGGACAGAACAAGTGAGATTTTGAGTAGATCAAAAAATATTTGAGGTTAAAGGTGATCGCCTCCAGACGCTGCATTTTAGCCCGAATATCATCTCAGATACATATGTCACAAATGTCAGGACGGTTTGCGAGGAAATCGATCATGAATAAATGAGAATTGTGGGAAAAAGTGTCAGCTACAAGATAGGCGGACAGAACAAGTGAGATTTTGAGTAGATCAAAAAATATTTGAGGTTAAAGGTGATCGCCTCCAGACGCTGCATTTTAGCCCGAATATCATCTCAGATACATATGTCACAAATGTCAGGACGGTTTGCGAGGAAATCGATCATGAATAAATGAGAATTGTAGGAAAAAGTGTTAGCTACAAGATAGGCGGACAGAACAAGTGAGATTTTGAGTAGATCAAAAAATATTTGAGGTTAAAGGTGATCGCCTCCAGACGCTGCATTTTAGCCCGAATATCATCTCAGATACATATGTCACAAATGTCAGGACGGTTTGCGAGGAAATCGATCATGAATAAATGAGAATTGTGGGAAAAAGTGTCAGCTACAAGATAGGCGGACAGAACAAGTGAGATTTTGAGTAGATCAAAAAATATTTGAGTTTAAAGGTGATCGCCTCCAGACGCTGCGTTTTAGCCCGAATATCATCTCAGATACATATGTCACAAATGTCAGGACGGTTTGCGAGGAAATCGATCATGAATAAATGAGAATTGTGGGAAAAAGTGTCAGCTACAAGATAGGCGGACAGAACAAGTGAGATTTTGAGTAGATCAAAAAATATTTGAGTTTAAAGGTGATCGCCTCCAGACGCTGCGTTTTAGCCCGAATATCATCTCAGATACATATGTCACAAATGTCAGGACGGTTTGCGAGGAAATCGATCATGAATAAATGAGAATTGTAGGAAAAAGTGTTAGCTACAAGATAGGCGGACAGAACAAGTGAGATTTTGAGTAGATCAAAAAATATTTGCGGTTAAAGGTGATCGCCTCCAGACGCTGCATTTTAGCCCGAATATCATCTCAGATACATATGTCACAAATGTCAGGACGGTTTGCGAGGAAATCGGTCATGAATAAATGAGAATTGTAGGAAAAAGTGTCAGCTACAAGATAGGCGGACAGAACAAGTGAGATTTTGAGTAGATCAAAAAATATTTGAGGTTAAAGGTGATCGCCTCCAGACGCTGCATTTTAGCCCGAATATCATCTCAGATACATATGTCACAAATGTCAGGACGGTTTGCGAGGAAATCGATCATGAATAAATGAGAATTGTAGGAAAAAGTGTCAGCTACAAGATAGGTGGACAGAACAAGTGAGATTTTGAGTAGATCAAAAAATATTTGAGTTTAAAGGTGATCGCCTCCAGACGCTGCATTTTAGCCCGAATATCATCTCAGAAACATATGTCACAAATGTCAGGACGGTTTGCAAGGAAATCGATCATGAATACATGAGAATTGTAGGAAAAAGTGTCAGCTACAAGATAGGCGGACAGAACAAGTGAGATTTTGAGTAGATAAAAAAATATTTGAGTTTAAAGGTGATTGCCTCCAGACGCTGCATTTTAGCCCGAATATCATCTCAGATACATATGTCACAAATGTCAGGACGGTTTGCAAGGAAATCGATCATGAATACATGAGAATTGTAGGAAAAAGTGTCAGCTACAAGATAGGCGGACAGAACAAGTGAGATTTTGAGTAGATAAAAAAATATTTGAGTTTAAAGGTGATTGCCTCCAGACGCTGCATTTTAGCCCGAATATCATCTCAGATACATATGTCACAAATGTCAGGACGGTTTGCAAGGAAATCGATCATGAATACATGAGAATTGTAGGAAAAAGTGTCAGCTACAAGATAGGCGGACAGAACAAGTGAGATTTTGAGTAGATAAAAAAATATTTGAGTTTAAAGGTAAATGCCTCCAGACGCTGCATTTTAGCCCGAATATCATCTCAGATACATATGTCACAAATGTCAGGACGGTTTGCGAGGAAATCGATCATGAATAAATGAGAATTGTGGGAAAAAGTGTCAGCTACAAGATAGGCGGACAGAACAAGTGAGATTTTGAGTAGATCAAAAAATATTTGATGTTAAAGGTGATCGCCTCCAGACGCTGCATTTTAGCCCGAATATCATCTCAGATACATATGTCACAAATGTCAGGACGGTTTGCGAGGAAATCGATCATGAATAAATGAGAATTGTAGGAAAAAGTGTCAGCTACAAGATAGGCGGACAGAACAAGTGAGATTTTGAGTAGATCAAAAAATATTCGAGTTTAAAGGTGATCGCCTCCAGACGCTGCGTTTTAGCCCGAATATCATCTCAGATACATATGTCACAAATGTCAGGACGGTTTGCGAGGAAATCGATCATGAATAAATGAGAATTGTGGGAAAAAGTGTCAGCTACAAGATAGGCGGACAGAACAAGTGAGATTTTGAGTAGATCAAAAAATATTTGAGGTTAAAGGTGATCGCCTCCAGACGCTGCATTTTAGCCCGAATATCATCTCAGATACATATGTCACAAATGTCAGGACGGTTTGCGAGGAAATCGATCATGAATAAATGAGAATTGTAGGAAAAAGTGTTAGCTACAAGATAGGCGGACAGAACAAGTGAGATTTTGAGTAGATCAAAAAATATTTGAGGTTAAAGGTGATCGCCTCCAGACGCTGCATTTTAGCCCGAATATCATCTCAGATACATATGTCACAAATGTCAGGACGGTTTGCGAGGAAATCGGTCATGAATAAATGAGAATTGTAGGAAAAAGTGTCAGCTACAAGATAGGCGGACAGAACAAGTGAGATTTCGAGTAGATCAAAAAATATTTGAGGTTAAAGGTGATCGCCTCCAGACGCTGCATTTTAGCCCGAATATCATCTCAGATACATATGTCACAAATGTCAGGACGGTTTGCGAGGAAATCGATCATGAATAAATGAGAATTGTGGGAAAAAGTGTCAGCTACAAGATAGGCGGACAGAACAAGTGAGATTTTGAGTAGATCAAAAAATATTTGAGGTTAAAGGTGATCGCCTCCAGACGCTGCATTTTAGCCCGAATATCATCTCAGATACATATGTCACAAATGTCAGGACGGTTTGCGAGGAAATCGATCATGAATAAATGAGAATTGTAGGAAAAAGTGTTAGCTACAAGATAGGCGGACAGAACAAGTGAGATTTTGAGTAGATCAAAAAATATTTGAGGTTAAAGGTGATCGCCTCCAGACGCTGCATTTTAGCCCGAATATCATCTCAGATACATATGTCACAAATGTCAGGACGGTTTGCGAGGAAATCGGTCATGAATAAATGAGAATTGTAGGAAAAAGTGTCAGCTACAAGATAGGCGGACAGAACAAGTGAGATTTTGAGTAGATCAAAAAATATTTGAGGTTAAAGGTGATCGCCTCCAGACGCTGCATTTTAGCCCGAATATCATCTCAGATACATATGTCACAAATGTCAGGACGGTTTGCGAGGAAATCGATCATGAATAATTGAGAATTGTAGGAAAAAGTGTCAGCTACAAGATAGGCGGACGGAACAAGTGAGATTTTGAGTAGATCAACAGTTATTCCAGTTTAGAGGTGATCGCCTAGAGGGGCTGCATTTTAGCCCGAAGATCATCTCAGATACATATGTCACAAATGTCAGGACGGTTTGCGAGGAAATCGATCATGAATAAATGAGAATTGTAGGAAAAAGTGTCAGCTACAAGATAGGCGGACGGAACAAGTGAGATTTTGAGTAGATCAAAAAATATTTGAGTTTAAAGGTGATCGTCTCCAGACGCTGCATATCAGTCTAAATATTATCTCAGCTACACAGGAAGAAAATTTTAGCAAAATTTACGATAATAATATTGTAATTGGTCCTATTGATTATTGTAGTGGTGGACTAAATTTTCAAAATCGTAATTTTTACTATGTAGCATTGGAAATTTCATTTAAGAAATAATACTTCAGATGAATAATACGAAGTCTTAAGCTCCCTAGCATAAATTACGATGGGAATATCGTAAAATTCGAGCCTTGTTCCTTCTTTGTGATCGTTGGATTCGAACCCAAGTCCTTTAGTGTGCGAAATGGCGGACGCCTTAGACCACTCGGCCACCGAGAACTTACAAAAAATTTATTTTTAAGGTCTATAGAAACGATTCGAATATACTATGGAGGGTAGAGGTACCTCTACCCTCCATAGTTTCAATATAAGATATTGGTGTTGAATCTAATTTCCGAATAAAGATGGTACTGAGTAGAGAAGTTTAGAGTAAGTTCGTCATAACCGGTGATTATGGCCGAGCGATCTAAGGCGCAAGATCTTGGCCCCTCGAACTTGATCACTGGCCAGGCATGGGTTCGAATCCCAGCGGTTGTCGAAAGAATTTTTCACACAAAGAGTGTGAGGTCTTTCGGCTCTGAGATTCGTCCCGCCGCTGACATCTGAAGATCGGTACAAAGATAAAGAATTTGATTTGATTAGGTGTTAAAAACAGAGTAAATCTGTGGAATTGGCATTCTTAGGCTCAATGGAACTGTGTTCCCGAGCGTTCTCGTAACTTTAAAGTGACTAGGCTCTTTTTAAGTATTAAAAAAAAAATAAAAAAAAAAAAAAAAAGTAAAGTTGTCGCACTTCCGTTTATTTGGTATAATATACTGCTGCCACAGAATCGCACGAGAATAAACTTCTACTTGCTACAACTTTCGATGCTGCCAAGTTTGTTGGCAACCTACAATCGCTGACTCAAATTATTGTCAACTCAAATATGACTAGACAAAAATTCAACTGGCATTATAAGTAAATTGCTTTCAATCAATTTGACTCATTTTCAAAAAAGTATAAAATACTAATGCATCAAATTATCGTTGTTTTAATTGATTAAAGACTATTGTTCATGATAGCAACAAATACGAATGTCACATTTTATATCCGACTTAATCACTGTATGCAAATACATGACATCAGTTCGATGTACAACTGTTCATAATTGGAAATCTTTCTACATTACTAAGTCACCATATCGTAGTGCTATTATCAGCTATCTGTATTTAAAGGAAACAACATTAAATGCAACTGATTAATTACAAATCTGTCTTAAATATCTACTTGAAATAAATACAGTCGTTATTAACATCATTTGACTCTTAACTATACCGGGAATAATATTTAATCGAAATATTTTTCGACTCGAAAGAACTTGTTGTTAGGACAAAAAGATGGCACCCCATAAAATACTTATTACTTGCGCGGTAAATTTAAATTTTCGGAAAATAACTTATTAGAAACGGGGAAAAATTAAAAATCGTAAATCAAAATGAAATGGCGGCAGAATATGATAGAAAAATTTTTAAAAAATGAAAAGAAAAAAACACGCAACTATTTTGCATAAAAATCGCTACAGCTACTCGCAGTGTATTTCGGAATTTACTTATATTTATTCAAAAAATTTAAAAATTGCTAAATGTCAGACAAATTCACGCTCATTACATTTTATTTATTTACTCAAAATTTATAAAATCGCCACTTGTCAGTTACATTCACTCTCATGTTAACTAGGATCATAGATTTTGTTTTTTAATAAAAGCTTGAAAAAAAATTCCCGCCATTTTCTTAGAAAAAAAAAGTTCCCGCCAAATTTATAATAATTTGAGGTTATTTAGAAATGGCGCAGCGTTCTATAACGTAAGTCTTTTTATTTATAAATAAATACTTTAAAAAGTAAACAATAAAATTATTTTAAAAAATAAGTTAATTAATTAATCACTAATCGAATATTTTTCTCTTTGACAGATCATTTTTTAAAAGAACCACTACTTCGGAGGATAAAAATGACTCAAGGTATGTTAGCAAGCAAAAGAAATAAATAAATAATTATAAATATAAATATATATAAATATCAAGATGTTAAAATTACTAAATGTAATTGAACGTTCATTGATTTATTATTCTAAAAATAATTCATCAGTTTTAATAAATAGTAAAATAAAATCATTTTCTAATCGCATTAATGTCATAAATGTCAGCAGTCAAAAGAAAAATGACAGACTCGATGATTCAACTGAAGATTGCGGGAAAAGAAAGAGGAATAGTGATGCCAATACCAGTAATTCTGAGTAAGTTTTTTTTAATTCAATTAATTAATTTATTTAATTAATTAAATTGAATTTTTGCAGCAGATCTCCACCTGCTAAGAAGCCGGACACCAAAACTACAAAACCCAGAGCGCGAAAACCCAAAGCATCTCCAAAATTAACAAGTAATTTAAATAATAAATAGTAAATTTTATTATTATTTTTTCATATTTATATTTATTATTATTTATAGATAAATCTAAAAGTAAAGAGACGTTGAATAAATTGTCATTCGTCAAAGAAACCCCTAAAAAAAATTCCACTGATGAAAATTCAACAAATGGAGTTTCTAAGAAGGAATTAAATGGAAGCAGTTCAAAAGAATCAGCGAAAAAACGTTCACGAGCTTTGAAGTCTGATTCAAGTGATGACGATGGTCATTTGTCGTTACCTGTTACGCCAGAGAAGTCTAAAAAAGTTAATGATGATGATGAAATTTCTAAAAATCCAACATCATCTCCAGATAAATCTAAAGACAAAGAAAAGTCTCCAGAAAAGTCCGATGATAGTAAAAAATCTCCAATAAAAACTGAAGATCTAAAAAAGTCTCCAGAAAAATCATCAGAAAAATCTGATGATACAGAAAGTCCTCAAGAATCTTCTGATGAAGAAAAACCGAATGCAAAAACTCAAAGATCACGATTAAGAATAGTCGATAGTGATTCTGAATCTGAAGAAGAATCATTACCAGTTGATAAAACACCTACTAAAGATATCCGGAATTTCTTCTCAAAGCCAGCGAAGAAAAATCCCACTAAAGTTGAAAAATCAAAGAGCAATTTATTCAGCAAGCAGGATAAAAATTCCCAGGACAGTAAATCTGAGCAACACAATACCCCTGACTCCTATAATCCTCTAATGGACAAATATCACCCGATTTTAAACGCCTGCTGGACCAAAGGACAGAAGACTCCATACATAGCCCTGACCCGTACCCTTGAACTGATTGAGCAAACGAGTTCGCGGCTGAAGATCGTTGAAATTTTATCAAATTACTTGAGGTCAGTTATTGTTTTATCACCTGAAGATTTATTACCCAGCATTTACTTGTGTCTCAATCAATTAGCGCCAGCCTACGAAGGTCTCGAACTAGGAATCGCTGAGACGACATTAATAAAAGCTATTGCGCAGTGCACTGGCCGTACACCAGCGCAAATAAAAGCAGATGCGCAAGAAGCCGGTGACTTGGGAATCGTCGCTGAAGGCAGTCGGTCCAATCAGCGAGTGATGTTCCAACCAGCAGCACTCACTGTAGGAACCGTGTATTCAAAGCTGAAAGAAATCGCGCAGTCAACAGGCACTGCCTCGGTAGGGAAAAAAGTTGATCGTATCCAATCTCTGTTCGTCGCTTGTCGGTTCTCGGAAGCTCGTTACCTCATCAGATCGCTTGCTGGTAAACTAAGGATCGGTTTAGCTGAGCAATCAGTCCTGCAAGCGCTCGCTCTTGCTTGCGCAATGACTCCGCCTAATCAAGAATACCCGCCGGAGATTCTAGACGGCAGCAAAAAAATGTCCAGTGATGAGTTCAAGAAAAAGTACGATGCGGTTGCATTGATTATCAAGACAACTTACTGCGAGTGTCCCAATTATGGAATGATTATTCCGGTGATATTGAAAGATGGTGTCGAGGAATTGCCAGATAAATGCAAACTGACACCGGGAATCCCATTGAAACCGATGCTGGCTCATCCAACGAAAGGTGTCCAGGAAGTACTGAAACGTTTTGACGGTTTGAAATTTACTTGCGAGTGGAAATATGACGGAGAGAGAGCGCAAATTCATATATCTGATGATGGGAAAGCTTACATTTTTAGTCGCAACCAGGAAAATAATACATCTAAGTACCCAGATATCATCGGACGGCTGAGTAACACTCGTGGTGATGACGTCAAAAGTTGTATTTTAGATTGCGAAGCTGTTGCTTGGGATCGGGAGAACAAACAAATTTTACCGTTTCAAATTCTAAGTACGAGAAAACGTAAAGATGCTAATGAGGCGGACATAAAGGTCCAGGTTTGTGTATTTATGTTCGACCTATTGTATTTCAATGGCGAGCCGTTGGTAAAAAAACCTTTTGCTAAACGACGTGAGTTGCTGAAGAAAAATTTCAAAGAAGTTGAAGGCGAGTGGTATTTTGCTACAAGTCTTGACACGACGACCATGGAAGAAGTCCAAGAGTTTTTAGATGTTTCTGTTAAAGGAAACTGCGAAGGTCTGATGGTGAAAACACTGGAGGAAGATGCTACTTATGAAATCGCCAAGAGATCGAGGAATTGGTTAAAACTGAAGAAAGATTATCTTGAAGGTATTGGCGACACGCTGGACTGTGTCGTCATTGGAGGATATATTGGCAAAGGCAAACGTACTGGTACTTATGGAGGATTTTTGCTCGCTTGTTATGATCCTGACAATGAAGAGTATCAAAGTCTTTGCAAGGTACTTTTTATTTGTACAACTTCTTCAGTTTCTTTTATCTTCCAAGCTCATTTACATTTTTAAACTCCTTAGCTCTGTAACAAGTTGACAGCAAGTTAGCGACCTACTGCAGCAACTTGTCATCGAGTTGGCCGCAAAAATTGACATTTCTATACGTTGACAACTGCTCGCCAACATTCTGACGAAATTGAAGACAACTTTCCTCAACCAGTTGCTGTCAACTTATGGGCATGTAAATTTTTGTGGCCAATTTAGTGACAACTTTCCTAGAAAGTTGGTGACATTATACTGCCGTAATCTGTCGACAACTTTCTGAGAAAATTTAATGCCAACTTTACCACCAACTTTCTCAGAAAGTTGTCATCAACTTATAAAAATGCTAATTTTTACTGCCAACTTGGTGACAAGTTGATGCAGTAGGTTGCCAGCTTGCTATCAGGGTAATTGACACCAACTTTTTCACCAGAAAGTTTGGCTATTAGAGAGTGATCCATAAAATTTCCATTTTACCAGTCACTAGATCATCCTCCGTTATACTTTTATGAATAATCTTTTTCTTATTTAGATCGGTACTGGATTCAGTGAAGAAGATCTCCAAAAACATACGACATTATTAAAAGAACATTTAATTTCTGCACCGAAATCTTATTACCGCTATGACTCGTCTCATGAACCAGATCATTGGTTCGAACCAACCCAAGTCTGGGAAATAAAGTGCGCAGACTTATCATTATCACCAGTCCATCGAGCCGCAGCTGGAATAGTAAAATCTTGATACTAGAATAAATTACTTTTTACTTTAATAAACTAAATTAATAATTACACTTATTTTTAAAACAACTAGGTTGATCCAGTTAAAGGAATATCCTTAAGATTTCCTCGGTTCATTCGCGTACGCGATGACAAAAAAGCTGAGGATGCGTCGTCGGCACAGCAGGTGGCTGAGATGTACAAGGGCCAAGAGCAGATAGTTAATCAACAGCCATCGAGTTCTGCATTAAATGAAGAAGATTTTTATTAATTTAATACCAATTAATTAACTCAGCAATTCAAAAGCAAGACCATAATTTTATTTTTATTTTTATAAATTAAATGCTATATTATATGAATATTTTTTTAAATTCCTGTCCATGTGTTAATTTTTTAAATTTAAATTTGTAAAGAAAATAGCATTTAATTTTTTTGTGAATATAAAATTAACTCTTGCTGTCATAAATTTGTTAAATTTAAAAATTAGTCTAATGGAGTTCAAATTAAATGATACTGAAGTTAGCAGGCGTCGAAGAATTTTTGGATTTTTTTTCCAGGCGCTAAATTTAAAAAAAAAAAAATATAAAAAAATGCACCTGTAGTTTTTTTTATTTTCTGCATGTGCATTTTTTTACTTTACTTTTTTTTTGTTATTAATTTGTTAAAAAAAATATCCCAAATTTTTTAATTGTCTTCTAACTTCAGGATAATTAAATTAAATTGTAAGAATACTGCAGTTACTCGACGTCTAATAATTTTTGAAGTTTTTTTAAAAACGATAAAAAGAAAAATTGCGTCTATTGTTTATTAAATTTTCTATATATGGCTATTTTTTTTTTTTTTTTATTGTAGTAGATTTGTTAAAAAAAAAAATCCAAAAATTGCTATTTGTCTGCTAACTTCATGTTCATAAAATTTGCCGATGTCTAATAATTTTTGGATTTTATTACAAACGATAAATTTATAAAAAAAAAAAAATTTTAAAAATAGCACTTGTAGTTTTTAAAATTTTCTACATGTGCATATTTTTAGTTTTCATTTTTTCTTAGAATCAATTCGTTCAAAAAAATCCGAAAATTATGAATTGTCTGCTAACCAAGATCAATGATCCTGAAGTTAGCAGACAATAAAAAATTTACAAATTTTGTTTTCAATGAATTAATTTAAAAAAATAAAAATATGCACATGTGGAAAATTAAAAAAACTAAAAGTGCAATTTTTTAAAATACTTTTTTTAATGATACTGAATTTAGCCAACGTTCAATAATTTTTGGACTTCTCTTTAAAAAATAAATATTTGAAAAAATTGCACTTTTAGTTTTTTAAATTTCCTACATGTGCATATTTTTAGTTTTTGTTTTTTTGTAATTTATTTGTTGAAAAAAAAATCCGTAAATTATTAATTGTCTGCTAACTTCAGTCATTTTTTTTTGATTTGTCGATTTTTAAAAAATTCAAAATTCAATAGACGTCAGCTAACTTCAGTATCATTCAAGATCATGGTCATAAATTGTAAAGTAAATGAATTAATTCAAATTCAAATATTAATAATTAATTATTTTTTTAAAATTTATAAGTGACAATAATAATAACTAAAATATTTGGGCACTAAAGCGCCACCATCATATGAATTTGTAAACAAAAATTTGTCGTTATGTCAACGTAATCAACTTTGTAAATTTTTTTTTCATTCATTTTTCAAACGTATGATTCATATTATTTTTTATGTTGTGTCTACCATATAACTACTACATATTTATTATATATATGTCTACATTAATCCGTGTGCATTTTTCAATACATTGATTTTTATATGCATGTACATATATACTTATATATATACATATACAAGGTTAATAAGTATTTAACACATGACAAATTTAACAGGCAACACACGTTATAAGTGATAATAGTGTTGGTTATTACTATAAATATCTACCAAGAACCTTATCCTCGTAAACTCGAGCTCTGGTTCGTCAAGAAAAGGTGGCCTGACCTGAGAGAAACCGCTATGTAGACACATCATTTTTTTCAACATAAATATATGTATATATAAGCGTATATTGATAAATACAATTGACGACAAACGATTGTCAATTATGAAATGATATAGTGAAAGTTTGAATTATTATTTATATTTATATTTTATGTTGGCATTTTAAATATTCAAATATTTAAACTCGGTTTATTTGAATTTTTGAATTATTTAGTTTTTGTTTATTTGTTGAGGTTATTGTTTATAAAGTTATATTATAAATATTTTAAAATGGAAGATACAATAATACCACCCCATGTATCTAGGCAATATTTAGTTGTTAATGAAGAAACTAGTGGCTCAAGTAATAGTGTAATTAAAAAAAATCAAACTGACAAACAAGAAGTAAAAACGGTAACTATGGCAGAATGGGTCACTGTTGTCATATTATGTTTTGTTAATTTGATTAATTATATGGACCGGACAACAATTGCAGGTAAATTTTAATTTTATATGGCACTTAAAATATGCTGACAGTAGTAGACAGTAAAAATTTTTGGTCTTTTTTAATAAAAAACTAGAATACTTGAAGAAGAAATGAAAAATTTGATGGTCCTGAAGTTAGACAATTGAGAATTTTTTGATTTTTTTTTTTTCAGTTTGAATTTTAAAAATAAATAAAAATATGCACGTGTAGAAAATTTTAAAAACTACAGGTGCAATTTTTTTAAATGTTTTTTTTTTTATAATTCATCAGTGTTAAGAATTCAAAAATTATTTGACGTCTGCCAAATTCAGTATCATTAAATTTAATACTGAAATTAGCCGAGGTCTGATAACTTTAGGATTTTTTTTTTAAATGATAGATTGAAAAAAAAAATATTTTGAAAAATTGCACTTGTAGTTTTTTTAATTTTCTATAAGTGCATATTTTTAGTTTATTTTTTTTTTTAATCTAGAAATTGTTAATTGCTTGCTAACTTCAGGATTATAAAAATTGCATGATTCTGGTTAACAGACAATTCAAAATTTTTGGGTTTTTTTTGTCAATAAATTGATTAGAAAAAAAAAAAACTAAAAATATGCACATGTAGAAAATTAAAAAAGCTATAGGTGCAATTTTTCGAAATATATATTTTTTTAAAATTTATGCTTTTAAAAAAAATCCAAAAATTATTAGACGTCTAATTTATGAGTGTGAATGTAGCAGACATCAGGCAAATTCAAAATTGTAAATAAATAGAGTAAATAATTTAAAAAATAAAATTTAAAAAAAATGCACTTATTAATTTCAAAATTTCTTAAATGTGCTTTTTTGTTAAATTCAAATTTTTTAATTATTTACTTTATTAATTAATAATTTTAAATTTGTCTGATGTCTGCTACATTCACACTCATGTCTAATTTCAGTATAATTTTTAAAAATTTTCCAGATGATAATTAACTCTGTAATTAAAAACACAAAAATAATCAAATGTCAGCTTCTCAGCATCATAAAATATTACATAATTTTTTTTTTAATTAGTAAATAAATAATTAATTGTTATTATTTTAATGATAATGAAACCTTGGAACATCTGACAATTTTATTGTTTTTATGTAAACAAAATATATATTATTAGAATTAATTATTTAAAGTGTTTTATAATTTAATTATATCAGAAGTACAAAAAACCGGGTGTCGGTTTTTTTAAACATTTAAAAAATTTTCGATCGCTTGCTAATTTAATTATTAATTTTTTTCTAGAGAACTGATGATTAATTTTTTTTTCACAGGAATATTACCACAGATACAGGAACAATTTAAGATAAAAAATGGATCCTCTGGCTTATTACAAACAGCATTTATCGTTAGCTACATGATATTTGCACCATTATTCGGTTATCTTGGTGACAGATATAACAGAAAAATAATAATGAGTGTTGGTGTATTTATTTGGTGCTTAACGACTCTCCTTGGCTCTTATATGAAGGTTCATTTTTATTTTAAATTCAAATTTTAAAATTAGGCTATTATTATCATACTCACGCTCAGTTCTCTGGAGCTTATAAAAAGTCAGACACAAATTTATGTTGATTTTAAAATTATCTATGATAATTTATTCTTATTGATTTATGAGATACGTAAAGTAAATAGTTGAGTTTTCTATTTTTTAGAGATAGTAGATATCAATTCATTGTAACTGATATCAGTTAATCAGAAGAATTTTACTTATTTTTATCAATAGATTTATTATTTCATGAATGAAATATTTCAAAATTATCACTCAATTATTTATCGATTTCAATAAACATTTTTTTTTTAATTGCTAGATAAATTTTATTCAAGTTCTGAATGAAACTGACGAGTAGTTATTGATTTAAAAAATGATCTAGTAATTGACTGCCATTAATTTATTCGAATGACGAATCAATAAATAAGTAAACTAAAAAACTGACTGATATAAAATCGGTCTGGAATTAATACAGACAATAATTACTCAGTCATTATATTCCGCGTCATAATTTCCCATTATTATTTACGTAATAAAATTCTATTTAAAGTTTTTTATCCGAATTTTTTTTTTAATTGCTCTCGATAAATTTTATTCAAATTCTGAATAAAACTGATCAGTAGGGACGAGATTTTTGAAATAAATGGTGTCAAATTTTTTAAATTACGGCGGAAATATTGGTCTTATCAAAAAAGTTTTCGAACAAAAGTTGTGAGAAATTTAATTTTCTAAAAAAAATGTCTCTTATGATTTTATTATACGACCAATATTTTCACCGTAATTCAGAAATTAAGATTCATAATGAATGATTCAAAATTTGGTTAATTATAAAAATCTTAATTTTGAAATTACGGCGAAAATATTGGTCTTACTAAAAAAGTTTTCGAACAAAAGTTGTGGGAAATTTAATTTTCTAAAAAAAATGTATCTTATGATTTTATTATACGACCAATATTTTGACCGTAATTCCAAAATTAAGATTCATAATGAATGATTCAAAATTTGGTTAATTATAAAAATCTTAATTTTGAAATTACGGCGAAAATATTGGTCTTACTAAAAAAGTTTTCGAACAAAAGTTGTGGGAAATTTAATTTTCTAAAAAAAATGTCTCTTATGATTTTACTATACGACCAATATTTCCACCGTAATTCAGAAATTAAGATTCATAATGAATGATTCAAAATTTGGTTGCTTATGAAAATCTTAATTTTAAAATTACAGCTTTGCCATTAGCCCTGAGAAAAAATTATAAGAGACATTTTTTTTTCAAAATTAAATTTCCTACAACTTTTGTTTAAAAACTTTTTTAATTAGACCAATATTTTTCCCGTAATATTAAAAATTAAACACCATTAATTTTTAATTAATTACTGACATGAGTAATTAAAATTCACTGTTATAAAAATAAAAAGATAAATTAATTTTTCAGACATTCGAAGGATTTATTATGTTGAGAATGTGCGTTGGAATTGGAGAAGCGAGTTATTCAACAATAGCACCAACGATAATAAGTGACTTATTTGTAAAAGACACTAGATCGAAAATGTTAGCGCTATTTTACTTCGCAATACCTGTAGGAAGTGGTCTGGGATATATTACCAGTGGTAAAATAGCACAGGCAACTGGCAAATGGCAGTGGGGATTAAGGATAACTCCTGTATTAGGAATAATTGCTATTATTTTAATTTTATTATTAGTCAGAGACCCAGCAAGAGGTGAAAAAGAAGGCGGGTCACATATTTCTAGTACTTCGTGGTCCATTGATATTAAAGAGTTATTAAAAAAGTGAGTCTTTATACCAATAATTACCAGACAATTTATTAATTTAATGATTTTTAATTAATAATTACGATACCAGTTAATTAATAATTATTTCAGCCGAAGTTTCATGTTATCAACGGGAGGATTCACATGCGTAGCATTTGTTACCGGTGCATTAGCACTATGGGCGCCAAAATTTTTACAATTAGGTTTACAATTACAAAATTCAAATTCACTAGTCATTGATGAGTAAGTTTCCACTATTTTACTATTTAAGTGTCACGTGTTAATTTTTAAATAAAAATTTTTTTGTAGTGTATCATTTGTCTTCGGATTGATAGCAATGTTAGCTGGTCTAATTGGAGTTCCACTGGGTTCAATAATGGCTCAGAAGCTCAGAGTGTGCTATCATCAAGCAGATCCACTTATTTGTGCTGTTGGATTGCTCATAAGTGTTCCATTAATATTCTTTGCTGTCGTAACAGCCAGTACTAATTCAACATTGTGTTTTATTCTCATTTTCTTTGGGCAGTTAGCTCTTAATCTCACTTGGTCTATCGTTGCTGATATTTTATTGGTAATTATTATGAGTATTCAAAATTTAACTCAAGTTCTCATACTTAATTACTTCATAATTCAACTAATTAATTAATTATTATTAATTTTATATTTATTTAGTATGTCGTGATACCAACGAGAAGATCTACAGCTGAAGCATTTCAAATTCTAGTGGCGCATGCGCTTGGTGATGCTGGTAGTCCATACTTAATTGGATTGGTATGTATTTAATTAATTAATTAAGAGAATTTATGTGTAGAAGGTGATCTATTTAAATTTAATGGCGGGAAATTTTAAGGGAGTTTTAAATTTTCCTAGTGCCCAACTAGCGCAGAGACAACTTTAAGATTTCTTTTAAAAGAACAAGACAAATTTTTTGCGTTATCTGCGTAGGGGAGAGTGGGGTCAATTGAACCAAGGGGCAATTGAACCAGTAAGCTTAAAAAATCGAAAAAAATATAAAAATGAATCGCCCTCTTGGAATTATATTTCAATACACTAAACCTTAGTCTGATCAAAATTTCGAACCAATATGATGATTTAATTTTAAAAAATTCAAGTTTTTGTGTTTTTAGGTATCTAAACCTTGATTTCAGCTCTTGGTAAATTGTTTAATAATTTTTTAATTTTCAAATGAAATCTTAAATTTTTTTTTGTAATACCTTCTTACATATATTAGTCATAAATTTCTAGCTTTACTTCTAGTAAAATAGTTCTTGAATATTTTTTTTTAAACTAATTATTTAAAAAAAATCATATGGGGTCAATTGAACCAGTACTCTCGGGGACGGTTGAACCACACGAATCACACTGTGAGCATCAGACATGCGCGCGGATCTTGACAGAATGTGAAAACAAGCTAAACTAATCAAGAAAAAAAATAATTATATTGACAGAAGTTTTAAAAGTGATTGTTATAACATATAATGTTATATAAAATAATAAATATTATTAGAAGTGTTGTAATTTTAGTTTTAAGCTGTAATGAATAGTAAAATATTCATTAAAGTCATTCATTTGTGGTTCTAATACTCATGGTTCAATTGTCCCCGACTAGTGGTTCAATTGCCCCCGCAAAGGGGACGATTGAACCATTTGATGCAGTTGTACAATTTCGTATTTATTTAAAATTTTCATCATTCGTTAAGTTATGTGCTTGTGAGAAATGATAGTCTGTATAATAAGTTATAATTTTGTAAAAAAAAAAGTTATCATTTTGCTTTTATTCATATAAAAAAAAAATGTCAAAGTATTTTTGGTTCAATTGACCCCACTCTCCCCTACTTGTTATTCGGGTAGTGAAAAAAAAAGTTCTTTTATTTTTAAAATTTAAATATTCGCGCCATTTTATTAAGCTGTGGATATGCATAATTATTAATGATAAATGAATTTATTTATAATAGATGTCTGAAGGATTAAAACCAGCATTGACACCACTCGGGCCATTTGATGAATTCGCTGCCTTGACGGAGTTCCGTTGCCTGCAGTACTCGTTATTCATCACGATCTTCGTAGAAGTTATTGGAGGTCTTTTCTTCTTACTTACTGCATTGTACATTGAGAAAGACAAAGCTGTTGTTGATCTCACTATGGCGGGTAAGTAAATTTATTTAATGATTTAAATAATTAATTGAGTGATTGATTAATTAATTACTGACATTTGACAATTACTAAGTCGGAAGGTATAACTTGTTTAACAGGGCTTTGTAAATAGCGCGACTTGCTTTGTAAATAGCGCGACTTGCTTTGTAGTACTTTAGTTGCGGCAATTAGCAGATTAGTGGGTTGGAAATTTGATTAATTACTGATTTAATTTATATAAAAATAACATGTTTTTACGTACACAGTGCATGAGTTGATATCGAGTATGGAGTTAGAGCCACAGTTTTTAACTGATGATTGAGGTAATCCTGTTTTTTTCAAGATTAACAAGTTAAGCGTCAAGATTCCTGGTATTTCGGTAATCAAATTACTCTAGTATATTTGCGTTACTTTGTTGCTCATATTTATTTTTATATTTTGTTATTTATTTATTTATTTTACTTATTAAAATATTTATTTTTATTTAAAATTTTGATGATACTGAAGTTAGCTGACGTGATAATTTAAAAAATGACGAATTATGAAATTTAAAAATTTAGAAAAATTGCGCTTGTAGTTTTTTTTATTTTCTACATGTGCATTTTTTTTTTTTTTTTTTTTTTCAATTTATTTTAAAGAAATTCCGAAAACCGCTAACTGTTTGTTAACTTCAGAGTTATAAATTTTATAAATATTTTAGTAGTTTGAAAATTAAAAGAAAAATTTTGAATTGTGTTCAGTAACAACCAAATCAGTTATTTAGTGACTGAATGAATTAATTTAAAGAATCGATGAGTGTGAATGCAGCCATCAGACACATTTAAAATTATTAATAAATAGAGTAAATAATTAATAAAATAAAATTTAAAAAAAATGCGCATTTAAAATTTTCAAATTAATAAGTGCATTTTTTGTAAATATTCTTTTAATTATTTACTCTGTTTATTTATAGTTTTAAATTTTTCTCATCTGCTACAATTACACTCATAAATTATTTACTATTTTTTTTGTTTTTTAAGAATTGGATACTTTCATGGCAATATGCTAATTATTTATTTTTAAATGTGCGAAAAATAACTAGGCGCTTAACGTGTTATTTATTTTTTATTTATCAGGTAATGGTACAGTTTCAGGGCTCCATTAATTTTATAAATTAAATTTTCATATTTTAAAATAAATTTATTAAAATTTGTTCAGTTTTACGGTAAATTTAAAAAAAACTGAAAATAAAAAATAAAAAATAAAAAATAAATATTAATATCGATAAATATAAACATCTAAAGCAGCTACAGAATCATCAATCCGCTGGTTTAGATCTGTTACAAAAATTTGCTTACGAAAAAAATGGGGCCCCATTTATAGACCCTTGTATTTTTTTTTTATAAACAATTTTTTTTACTGCATGTGGGCTTTGTAAAATATCATGTAATGAATTTATAAATATTGCATGTAATTATTTCACATTTTTTTTAGTGCATTCAAACACAATTTTTTTATAATTTAATATTTTTTATTTATTTACGGCCGTCTTGTTATTGAAAATTTTTTTTTATTTTCTCATAAAACTTTCAAATAAATTTTTTTTCATCAAATTATTTATATACTATAATTTTTATTAGTAATTTTTTTAAAACTACATCAACTTTTTTTTTAAATAATTATATACTCAATAAATTTAAATTACAATTTTTTTAACTACGAGCTCGTGAAAAATGTATAAAAAAATAAAATAATAAAAACGTATAGTAAAAAATACATTGTAGCAGCTCAGCTTTAAAATTGTAAAGTATATAAATATGAAATGATTTAAGTCTATTTATATGCCTGTAGATATGATAAAAAAAAGTCTGGAAAAAAATCTTTTAAATTGTTTTGTTAAAAATAACTCGAGTAGACACAACTAAATATTTGATTATTTAAAAACAAATTTATTGCAGACTATAAATAAATTAATTTTATTTTTTACTGATGGTAAATTAAAAAAAAAATTTATTTTTAAATCATAATATTGATTAAATATTTAATAACAAGACGATTATTATTTTTATTTATTTATTTATTTATTTATTTATTAACTTTCTCAGCACACGCATGGGAATAATTATAATTTTATAATTTACAACTTACAAACATGTTTCTTGCAGCCGAATGTCTAAATGCTAAGAATAATGGGCAAGCAGAATCAACGCGTTTGTAGAAAAAATATAATTCACCAATGGGCCCTCACCTGACTAGTTATGCTCCGTAATATGGTACTTTCATTTACATTTTATTTTTTTTTTCATCATTTTATCATTATTCCATACTTTAATACCGCGTTACAAATCCCATAAGCACGTGTCCTCTTCTAAAAAATATTTATCATTGAAAAAATATAAGACTATAAGAATTTTTTAAATTTCTCACAAAAATAAATTTTGAATTTTTTATTTTCGCGCTTCGAATTCCCGGCATCTACTCTGGGAACTACGAGCTTAGAAAATAGATTTTTCCTCATCAATGAACTTTCAATTCGACTTTAATTAAAAATGTTTAAAAAAAATAAAATTTTTTTTTTACGAACATGAATCCCGGAAAAAAAGGGCGTATGATTAATCGTCTTTATGGGAACTGTAACGCGATATTTTATCACAATGATAACATAAATAATAAACCACATGAAGGATAAAAAATTTAAAAAAAAAAAAAGTAATATCACAATAGCAAATTGGTGGATTATCCAGCTGGTCCAACAATGGTAGTATTTAAAAACATTAAATCATTTAAATAATCACATCATTGTTATCGCTTTTTTTAAAAATAATTTATTTATTTATATTCACTACTTAATCCACATATTTTGTGGTCATTGCACTTGTGTTGTCAATCGCACTCATAAAGCTTTTTAATTAATTAATTAATTAATATTAGTAATAATTAATATTTTGAATAAAAAATATTTAAATTTAAAATTAAAAAGCTGATGAAGCTTGCCTGTTTTTGTTATATATTATATATATATTTTTTAAAAAGTAGTTGCTTAATGTGTTTTTTATGCATGATAATTACAAATTTAATCATATATATTTTTTTAATTTAAACGAATTAATACTTATTAATTATTTGATTGGTATATAGATTTTTTAGATGAATTTAATAAATGAGTTTTGTATTTAGTTTTTTCAGATAACGAATTTTTAAATTGTCACTCTCAGACAATGCTGCCCTCATACATTTTTTAAAAATATTTAAATAATTTAAACTGTTATAAGTGTATTGAAATTTTATTGATTAATTAAAGAAAAAATTAAAGCGTTAATTGAAAAAAGGACATGGTTACGATTGTCTTCGAGATATAGATTTAAAAAAAAATATCCGCAGAAAAAAGGATTTTTTGGCGCAAAAAATTTTTACTCATCCAAAAGCTTTTCTTGGGGTAAGAAAAAATTTTTCAGAGCGAAAATAAATTTATTGTGTCAAGAAACTCTTATAGTTTAAGCAATTTTTATTTTTTCAATTCATAATGCACTTTTTTTTGCGTTAAGAAATTTTTTTTTTCTGTGTAGTTGTTATCAGTTAAGGTATGAGACCCATTACCCAATCAGGGAACTAGTACTCGATCACTCATGTATTTTTATATCTATATTTAGTAAAATTAAAAAAATATAGACATACAAATACATGAAGTGATCGAGTACTGTCTTTTACTTTAGATTTAAAAAAAAGTACTTATGTTAAAAGACTTCGTACCCGATCAGGAAACTAGTAGTCGATCACTCCATGTATTTGTATATTTATATTTAGGAAAATTTAGTAAATATAGATTTATAAATACATGAGTGATCGGGTACTAGTTCCCTGATTCGATACTAGGTCCTTAAGGAGTTAAACGAAATTTGTTTATCAAATTTCAATTCAACTCCTAATTGGTGACACCTGTATTTTTTTTTAAATCTATGGCAGTGAAATTGCAACTGCGTTGTCTTTTTCTAATCAATGCTTCAATTTTTTTTAAATTAATTAATTAATTAAATTTTAATAGGTGATTACAGTTTAAATTTGATGTATATTTTTAAAAAGTGGCGGGTACTGTCTGAGAATGCCTTTAAATTAAATAAAATATATTATCAATTATTTGTCATTATTTATTTATTTTTTTTTTTTCAGATAAAAATGAGGCTGAGACATCGCTAGTAGGTAATGGAGAAGACAATGAAAGATAATAATTATAAATATACAGTAAATGTTAATTATTAATTTATGACTGATAGATTAGTGCAAATAATTAATTATATTTAGTTAGTAATCAATTATTACTAGTTACTATAATTAATTTATTTCAAATTATTTTATAACTTCTATCATTTTGTATTAATCAGTTGTATTATCGATTCTCATAAATATTTTTTCATATTTATGTTCATTGTTTTGATCTTGTAAAAAATTTTTTGACGTCTAGGCGTTTTTATAAAACTTAGCATTGTCTTGCTTGACAAAGGCTGTGCATTGGTGGTCCCAAAAATTTTATTTTATGTAATCCAAGAAATTATTTACTTAAAAAAAAAAATTATAATTAAAATTTGTAATTAGATAATTAAATGTTATGTCATTTTAAGGTAGTTCATAATCTTTCCTCGAAAGATTTTAGTTAGAATTTATTAGAAAACTTTTGAATCTGTTTCTCTTTATAAATTTGATAATTAGAAAAATAAATAGTTAAGTCTTAGAGTAATTTATTAATTAAATAAATTTTTATGGGGACTGAGAAGTAATTAGAAATCGAGTTTTTTGTCTTGACTTAGATAAATATTAAATATATAATAAAGAATTATTGAAATGGTATTTTTAAAATTTTCTCTAATATATGTATAATTATTTGAAAATTTATGAGTATTACTGTTAATTAATATTTATGATCATTTTGACCGTAAAAATTCAAATTATTCCATTTGGCGCCAATTTTCAAATTTGAAATTCAGTAAAATCTGAAATTTGGATGCTACTTATATAACATATATATAGTATATATTAATTATGATAAATTAATATCAGATTTAATTAAATCTTTGACTTGAAAAATAATTTTTGAAATTTGAAAAAATTATTCTGCTTTTTTTGGACTTGCATAAAATTTGAAGATTTTTTACGAACGTCAAAATCAATTATAAATTTAGCGTTCGATTTTTCTCGTTACTGAATAATTTTACCGGCCTAATAATTAAAAAAATTTTGAATTTTCTGTAAAAATGCTTAATGAGACTGCGTAGGCTTTAAAACTTAAAATCTCCTTAAAATGACATAAAAAAAAAATTACTATTAAAAATTAAAGAAAGATATTATTAATTATTGTAACTAAAAAGAAAACTGTAAGATATTTTTATAATTAGCCATTACTTGATAAATATCAAGTAATTAAATATAAATCAATGGGCGTGTTCAGAAATATACTCTGGAAGTGAAGAATTACCTATCCAAGTGTAATTAGTACCTTTGTAATGTTAAATCGCACCTCGGGTTCGACCAGAGGATATTTCTGAACGAAAGATTTGAATATGTTCTCTTCCAGAGTGTGTTTCTGAACATGCCCAATTATAATTATAAAATAATTTGATTTATTGAATTGTTAAAAGTGAAAAATCCATCCTCGTTAGGTTAAATGATTAATAATAAATTTTTTTATACATAATATATATATATATATAAATAAATAAATAAAATAAAATAATGTCAATTTTATTAATTTATGCATCATTTTAATAACAAACTGTTTATATTTTTTTTGTTTTTACAATTTTTAATTAATGTAAATTTGATAGAAAAATTTTTTTTAACATCCGCTTGTTATTTTACAAGTCTATAAATTTTTTTTTAGTAATAATAAAATTACTTTTAAATAAGTATTTATATTTTTCGACGTTTATTTGAAACGTTAAGTGCCGATTGGTATAAAAAATATTTATAAATTTTTTTTTTTTATCTTATAGGTACATTTTTTTTGTTAATATTAATAATAATATATAAATTTTATAATTTACATAAGTATTTGTAAAGTAAAGATTCCAATTATCGACTCTAATTATAAGATATATTTTTACTCATTAATAAATAAATTTAATTGGGGTCTAGATTAAAATTTTTCATACAAAAATATTTTTTAAAATTTTGATGTCAATTTTTGAGACCCCGATTCCTAGTTTTTTTTTTACATGATTATTTAAATTTTTAATTAAATATAGAGGAGTATTTTATGTAATTAATTATTGGCATGTAATCAATGGACGTAAAATTATTTTTTTTGTCCAATTTTTTGTATTATAAATTAAAGTCTATTTTCTATATAAATATCAAAAATATTTAGTAAAAATAAAATGATAAAATCAAGTGCCAATAATTGGGTCTTTAACTTTATATATATATTTATTTTTTTTGTTTAAAGTATGGAATTATAAATAATTGTCATAATTTTAAAAAATAAAAAAAATAAAGAAGCTCATAGTCGGCAAGTAATGGCCAAAAAAGATACAATTCATCAATTATTTATCATCCCATACTTTTGATTATAATTTGTACCTTTATATAAAAAAAAGAAAAAAAACAACAACATTAATTAACTTTAATTGACTATTGAGAAGTTTAAAAATAAAATTTACAGAGAGAAAAAATAAAATAATAAATTTTTTATTTAAAAACTTCTCAATTAACATTTTACACAGAGATATTAATTATATCAGTATGTTATTTTATAGTTGTGACGTAACAAATAAGAACATAAAATTGCACAGGATTTTTTAAACAATAAATTTGTGCCATAATTTAACTTTTTTAGCTTCAGATTAACGGTCTTAGAACTTTCTATTAAACATAAAAAAAATAAAATAAAATAAAACAATAATATTTATTTTGTATTAATTATTATTAATAAACATGACAGCCATGTTTATTACTGCGTTGATTTTTGTTTATCTGTACGATTAACAGCTGCCAGAGCTTCTTCAGGTAATCGTTCAGGGTCTGAAAGTATATCTGTTGCAGTACAGAGATACCTCAATGAATTTAATACAGCTAAAAAAAAAAATTATTAATTAAATTTTTTAACATCAAGGGGACCCCCCTACAAGCGTATTAAAATTCCATTAATTAATTAAAAAAAAATATGACGTACTTACAATGTCGCCGAGATGTTGATAAAAAAAATCATTAGGGGAGAGTGGGGTCAATTGAACCAAAAATACTTTGACATTTTTTTTTATATGAATAAAAGCAAAATGATAACTTCTTTTTTTACAAAATTATAACTTATTATACAGACTATCATTTCTCACAAGCACATAGCTTAACGAATGATGAAAATTTTAAATAAATACGAAATTGTACAACTGCATCAAATGGTTCAATCGTCCCCTTTGCGGGGGCAATTGAACCACTAGTCGGGGACAATTGAACCATGAGTATTAGAACCACAAATGAATGACTTTAATGAATATTTTACTATTCATTACAGCTTAAAACTAAAATTACAACACTTCTAATAATATTTATTATTTTATATAACATTATATGTTATAACAATCACTTTTAAAACTTCTGTCAATATAATTATTTTTTTTCTTGATTAGTTTAGCTTGTTTTCACATTCTGTCAAGATCCGCGCGCATGTCTGATGCTCACAGTGTGATTCGTGTGGTTCAACCGTCCCCGAGAGTACTGGTTCAATTGACCCCATATGATTTTTTTTAAATAATTAGTTTAAAAAAAAATATTCAAGAACTATTTTACTAGAAGTAAAGCTATAAATTTATGACTAATATATGTAAGAAGGTATTACAAAAAAAAATTTAAGATTTCATTTGAAAATTAAAAAATTATTAAACAATTTACCAAGAGCTGAAATCAAGGTTTAGATACCTAAAAACACAAAAACTTGAATTTTTTAAAATTAAATCATCATATTGGTTCGAAATTTTGATCAGACTAAGGTTTAGTGTATTAAAATATAATTCCAAGAGGGCGATTCATTTTTATATTTTTTTCGATTTTTTAAGCTTACTGGTTCAATTGCCCCTTGGTTCAATTGACCCCACTCTCCCCTGTAGTTGACATCAATTATGAGTTAAACGAAATTTGAGCCTACAAAATTTCAAAATTTGAATTGTAAAATTGACATGAAGATTTAACAAATTTCCTTTGACTTCTCATTGATGTCAACTGAGTAATTTTTTAAAAATTGTATCTTTTTTTTTTTAATTAATGCTTTTATTTTTTTGTGTTAATTTATAAAATTTTAATACTGATATGACAATTAATTATTAAATATTTTTAAAGTGTGGGGGGGGGGGTATTGTCGGAGAATGCTTTTGTAGTAATTACTTAAATTATAAAAATTGTAAATGGAAAAGTTTAATTAATACGAATAAAAAAAATATTTTAAAGTTTAAATACCTGGTCTAAGATCTACAAGCGCGCAGTATTGGTCAGCCCACATGACCGTACTTCTACAGAGATCACTTATACTCGAGGTTGAAACGGAGCCATTGAACGATATCAACAAAGGCTCTAACAACTTGCTGAACTAAATTCAAAATAATAAATTAATACTCAAACATAAAAATAATTAAATTTAAATTTATAAATCTAAATACTAACAATCCAAAATTTCCAATTTTCTTGCGTACGCTTGCGTACATAATCATCATACATTTCCCTCATTTTATTAGTCCTCTGTCGGGATACAGGTGCACCCGTGGCTGGTAACTGCGACTGACTATTACTGTAAAAAAAAACTTTATAAATTTTTATTCTGATCGTAATTTTTAGTCAAAAAATAAATTGATTGCTAAAGAAAGATTTCTACGTCCTTATGTCTTTACAAGCAACCTTTTGCCAGGACCTGTAACCAGTAAAGTAATATTTACCTTATAGAAGTGTTAAGTGCATCAATTTCCTTCCTCAAATTATCCATTTCTTCTTTCAATTGATTTCTCTCAGTCCTCAACTGCCTGATGTACTCCGCTCCCTTTTGCAGCATCGCGGCCTTGCTTAATTTGGCATTAGGATTCTGATTAAGTTGCGGTATCAAACTATGCAGCGTATCAAACCCAGTTTTAATATTATATCTACGTTTTTGTTCAGCATGAATGTGTCCAACTCGTCGCGACTCTTTGTACGTTCCGCGTTCGCTCGATTCCCCTTTGACGTAAATCCTCGATGGTGAGAGCGGGCTCCCGATGCTCATAGGACTGTGAAGAGGACTTACGCTCAGTGCTTGAGGACTGTGCGCACTAGAGTCATTGGGCGAGCCTGGACTGTTCTGCTGATGGCTCGGCACTTGAACTTGCTGATGACTCGGACTTGGACTTTGGTTTGTTAGCATAACTGTTGAATTTACACGCTGTACCGTTGACTGTCCAGGATTTGAACTTAACGTTTGCACACCAGCACCAACACCCACATGATTTGTCAGATGACTTACACTCGTGCTACCAACTTGCCCAGCATTACTCGGTAGCATATTAACAGGTAGTATATTTTTTATACCCGAATTACTGCTCATTGTCTGATTTGCGACAGACGTTATTATTTTTTCCGGGCCACTTGTCACAGTATACAATCCAGTTGTATTATTAGTCAACAAGTGGGCAAGAAGGACATTGTTATTTAAATTCAACGCTGGATCACTTACTGCTGATACTAAAGGCGCTGGATGATTCCGCGTTACTGATAGCGCAGAGCTACTGCGCGAACGACTTCGCGCTTTCATTTGATATTTAGGTACCGCAAATATGTCTTCCTTTTCTGTATTTACAGACAACGTACTGCTGGATGGACGTGGTACGATTTTAGTTTGCTGTATTGATGTGGACAAGTCTAATCCTGATGGCTTACACTGAAGTAAAATGTGCGATTGCGATGGATTTGATGATGACACGGTAACTGTTACTGGTTGTGCTACTTTTGTATTATTTAGTTTATATTTGTACTGATTGTATGACTGGGATGATGATAAAGATGACGTTGATGTTGAGGATGACGAAGATGAAGATGATGATGATGGTAGAGATGTGGCGGCGGGTAATTTATAATTTTGTTGAGGCACTAGTTTAAAAGGATCGGATATTTGTGGCAATGGACGTAACACTCGTTGTTGCGACTGGGAATCTTGGGAGAGTGAGAAATTTGCTACGAGATTGACATTGTCAATTGTCATTTGGTTTGAATTCAAATTCATGGGCACTTGGTTGCTGGTATTGAGGTGCAGGGGCTGCAGGTCTGAGTTGTAGCCGCGGGATTGGGGTTGATAAATAACTTGAGGATTTTGATTGAACGCTTGGGGCTGCTGGATAACGCGGTTGCGATTCGCTGGTCTACCACGTGGTGTTTTTTCTTTTATTTGATTTTCGTATGATTGACGGGATGTGTAGGTGTCAATTATGTTGTTGCGATAAGAGTCTTGCGGCTGAGTATAAATTTTAGCTGTGTACTGGAGAGCTTGCATGTCATTTTGGTCTTGACGTAATGATTGCTGTTGTACTGAGACGTCATTTGATGCTTCGGATAATTGATTTACTTGATTCATAGATGCCATTAAATCTAAATCGGAGTAGTTGCTGTTGAGTGTCCCGCTGCGAAATATATCTTCCTCCTCGGGAACTGGCGGGAGTTTTGAATTTAAAAATTCTTGCAGAGGTTCCAGAGTATCCATGAAGTCATCGAGGTTGGGTTGGAGTGGCCCGAGACTCGGTTGAATAAAGTCCGCTAGACTTGCACCTCTGGCTAAAAATTTATGCATTTTTAAATTTTACTTTTGATTTGATTTTTTGATTTTTTTTTTTTTTTGATTTACCGATCTCACGGGGATCAGGAAAGTAAATTGGCTGGTTAGAACTTATTGTTGAGAATAAGGTGTCTGTCATTAATTCCATGTAATCTTCATCGACCATCATACTATCCGGGCCTTGCATACCACTTGCATTTCCATGAGAGTTCATCATACTCCCAGGAAAACAAGACGATGAATTCATTACACCGGTGTCCCAATCTAACATATCCATTGATTCCAACTAAAAAAATTAATTAATTAATCATCTTTATAATTTTAATTATTTTTATTCGAGTGTCGAATTCTTAAAAAAATTTTTTCTTCGCTGATTAATTAAATGGAGTGAGGGTAAGAAAATTATTTCATTATAATTTTAAATTATAATTAATATAGAAATGTAATTCCCGGTAAATTTAAAAAATTACCGGTTTAATTTGCTTACGGTCAGTAGACGTCAATTTATCAAAGGTATGATTAATTATATATTTATAATTAATAGTATTAGTATGATAATCATGTTATATTGCAATATTTTCCTTGGTCATTAAGAGTTGTCAGTTATTCAAAAAAAACTTCATTAATGTAAATAATGAAGCTTTAAATTTAAATAATATTTCTTCGGTAGATTATCATATTTACTGTTATTGAAATAAATTATTCAAACTTACTTAAGACATTAATTTTAAAGCTGAAGCCATAATTTATTAAACTATAAATTATAACTACTTTTAATTCTTTGCTTATTTTTAATATTTTTTAATACTCAAGTCTGCACTGTAACAAATCGGGAGTAATTGAAATTTACTTCGTCACTCGGAGTTTTTGAGAAAAAATTACTCCGTACACAAAATAAATAGGGAGTTAATTTTTGTAGCAAAGTGATTTGGAGTTTAAATCCGCATTCATTTTAATTTGGAGTTTTAATGTTAAAATTAACTCCTTTTAAGAAGATAATTTCACTTCGAATTGGAGATTCTTTCCTTCGGAGTAAATTTTACTCTAAGAACATTAAATGAATACAGACATCCGCTCAGTATTTACTCCGTCAGAGTTTTGGAGTTTTAGAAAAAATCATACGGAGTAAATCTGGAGTTTGTTTTTCCAGATTAGTCATTTGGATTTTATTTAAATTCGCATTCACTTCGAGGAGTTTTAATATTTAAATTAACTCTCCTTCAAAGAGAAATTTACTCCAACATTAAATAAATACGCAGTCCCCTCCGCATTTACTCCATTACTCGGAGTCTCAGAGTTTTTTAAAAAAATTACTCCGCATACGAAGTAAATAGGGAATTTTTTTCCAGCGGAGTAATTTCAGAATGATCTGAATTTTATTTAAATCCGTCACTTGAATTTTCGGAGTATTTAAAAAAAATTACTCCGCATACGGAATAAATAGGGAATTTTTTTTCAGCGGAGTAATTTCAAAATGATCTGGATTTTATATAAACCCGAATTATCTCCGTCACTTATTCGGAGTATTTATAAAAAATTACTTCGCATACAGAATAAATAGGGAATTTTTTTTCAACGGAGTAATTTCAAAATGATCTGGATTTTATTTAAACCCGAATTATCTCCGTCACTTGAATTTTCGGAGTATTTTCAAAAAATTACTCCGCATACGAAGTAAATAGGGAATTTTTTTTCAGTAGAGTAATTTCAAAATGATCTGGATTTTATTTAAACCCGAATTATCTCCGTCACTTGAATTTTCGGAGTATTTTCAAAAAATTACTCCGCATACGAAGTAAATAGGGAATTTTTTTTCAGTAGAGTAATTTCAAAATGATCTGGATTTTATTTAAACCCGAATTATCTCCGTCACTTAAACTTTCGGAGTATTTATAAAAAATTACTTCGCATACGGAATAAATAGGGAATTTTTTTTCAGTAGAGTAATTTCAGAATGATCTGGATTTTATTTAAACCCGAATTATCTCCGTCACTTAAACTTTCGGAGTATTTATAAAAAATTACTTCGCATACGGAATAAATAGGGAATTTTTTTTTCAGTAGTGACTTGGATTTTATTTGAATCCGCATTCACTCCAATTCAGAGTTTCAATATTAAAATAATTAAAATAAACTCCCTTTCGGAGTAAATTTTACTCCAAGGGAAGTAAATACACTAGTCATCTGCTCCGTATTTACTCCGCAAATTTTTTACAGTACAGTAATTCATCAATAAAAAAATATGTAGATTTTCTTAGAAGTAATAAAATAAACTTTTCAATAATTACTCAAAACACTTTCAATAAAACCGCCTTAATTTTTTTGAATTCATTATAAGCCTGGAAAATTACCAAATAAAAATATTACCATGCCATCCTTGTTGGTCCATCCCAATATTTTGTTTCGGTAAAACATACGCCATTTTTTGTACTCAGCAGTAACAGCAGCAAGTTTTCGCTTCCAATATTTTCCCTCAAGCACCACAGCCTGATAAAATATATATGTATAAATAATAATAACAAATAAAAAAAAGCAATACATCCACTGATTTTTTATTATGATAAGTGATTGTAAAATGTGAAGAAACTTTACGAAGCCAGACACGTTATAATTAGAACGTGATATCTATGTAGGGTTTCTTTTAATTGAGAACGTCTGTACTGTTATTATAAATGTTATCTATTATACTAAACTTACTTCAGGTTTATTATGAGTATCAACATCCAGAGGTGATGCAAATTGACACACCAAAGTATTTTGCTTCAATATAACTGCAACAATTATTTTTATTTGGTTAATTTAAAATTTCATCAATTAATTTTTTTTTAATCGATATTATAATTATACTTCATCTTAATTACTAAAAATAATTAATCGAATTCTCGCTCTCTATTTAAATAAATAAATAATACACATATTTATATTTTTTTTGGTAAACAAAAATTAACAACTGTCTAATTACTTTATTATATTTACATTAATAATTATTTTTTAATTATAATTATTAATGTTATTATCATTAAGTGTCTGATGATGAAAATAACTTGTTAATTTACAAAGCTTACGAAATTGTTTGTAAGATATCGCGATGTAAACTGATTAAAGAAAGTTTAAGTTAGGAATTAAATGATAGATTAATAATATTATTATTTAAAAAGAGGGGAATTTAACACGCGTTTGTTGCGTGTGTTACTTTTATTGGCATTTTATAACTTGTATTTGTAAACTAAAAAAAAATTAAAGATATAATTCATCGTTTTATTGTCTTATCTTTAAACCCGTTCATTTTTAATACTTGTCAAATTTTTATTTTTTGTTATATATATCTATATGTATATATTTTTAGTGTAATACTAGTTGATCCAATTATTATGGATTAAACTGGTTATCATTATCATTATTATTATTATTATTATTATTATTATTATTATTATTATTATTATTATTATTAATAATTACATTGCATATGCCAACATCTCCAGATTACGTTGTTCAATCTTATCTTGTCTTTCCATCTCAGACGTATTCCTTTGAAGCGATTCCACTTGGGTGATGTTAACTTCTGTCTGAAACAATTTCCATTTTTAATTATTTATATTTGTATTCATGTTTGTTATTTAACTTAACAATTTATCATTGTCGTTATTTGTCTACTGATTATTCAATAATCGAATAGCAGAGATAACTTGATCAGTAATTTTAATTGATAATCTATTTTTAAAGGAAAGATTACGTTTTTAATTTCCCGCTAAAAAAATTTAAATTTAAAAAAAAAAGGAAAGTTATTGGTTTCAAGTTGATGTTTGAAAATCGAGTTTTCATTAGGGGTGTGTTCAGAAATACACTCTAGAGGTGAAAAATTACCTCTATATTATATTAGTATGTATGTATGTATGTAAAATAGATGACTTTACAACTCAATCTATTGAAAACAATATTTTTCATGATACCAGCATCGAAATTTGAAGTTTCAGTGTCTCTACAGCCCGTCGAAACAAGCTAATTTCACTCCGATGCTGCAAAAAACTGCTAGCAAATTCGTAATTCAAAAATACTTTCATACAGTGGGCAGAAACATGCGTGTTTATATTTAATGTTCATTTGCAGCCTTATTCTCATTTGTTCACTTGTCACTTCAGTTTACTCATTTCATTTTTTGACAGATTTAATTAACCAAATAAAATTACTAAAAAACGAGTGAAAATAATATTTTTGTCTTATTTACTATTTAATAAGTGACTGTAAATCACATATTTCTCATCCTCTAAGTTCTCCACATCATCGGCTTGAAATTAACTTGTTTCTTACTGGCTGCTGACACTGAATCTTCAAGTTCCGATGCGGGTAATCATAAAAAATATAGTGTGACAGGTAAAATACGATTTCAGACTGCGGGTGATGTCAGCCAACTTCACCCTAGTCTGAAATCGTTTTGTTTCATCCCTTGTCACACAGTACTTTTTCTTTTTTTTTTTATAACTTGTAATGTGCTCGATGGATTGATTCTAAAATCTAATTAGCTTTAAAACTTTATAAACCGCGCCGAATGCCACCTCAACCATTAATTAGTTCAAGAGAAACCGTTGTCAAAAGAATTGCAAAGTGTTTTTTTTTTTCTAATAAAATTCAAATCGAGCTAATTGATGAAAGTCTTTGTTTGAACGTCAGTCGTTAAGAAACTGCGACGAATGTCATCTTGAACGCCAAAATCGGTTCATTACTTCCAAAGATATTGCTGATGTAAATAAAAAAAAAAGATTTACTTCATTATTTTTATTGTCATTGTTTACTTTAATTTCGGCAATGGAATGTGTGACATTACTATTTTCGAGCTCAAAAATAGCGGGAAGTTTTAGGGCTGGTCCGCAGGCTCAGTCGGTTTTCAGATTTTTTTTTGTTATTAATTACTAATTATTTTAAATTCATGCAATCAATTGTTAGTAATTTTTCAAAAATTCAATTTTAGTCATCAATATTATTTTCCTTATCTGTTTGTAATTAAAATTTATTCATTTTTTTTTATCTTTACTTAACAAATAGACGTCAATAAAATTTTTTATTACGCATTAATATTTCTTATAAATTATCTTCTTATATTTTTATAAAATAATGATATATATATGTATATATAATACTAAATAGAAGATTAATGGGAAACTTTTTTTCTTTAAATAGTTTTAGTAATTAGAAATTAAGTAATTAAATTAATTTTATAATTAAAGATCAAATTTATCTTTGGAAAAAATCGTTAAATTTTTAAAAATTTTCAATCTTAGAAACAAAAAAAAAATTTAATTTTAAAAAATTGACATTTGTTAATTTATATTAAATTTATTAGTAAATATTGCAACATATGACGTCACGGTAGCTTTCCTTTCACCCCGCGACAGTGAATGTCCACTTAAATTTCCCGCGCCTTATTTTTAAATTAATTGATTAATTTTTTTAATTTCTAGATGGAATGAAAAAAAAAAAACTTAACTCTAAAAGCTATTTTTTTTCAAACATATTTTATTAAAAAATGACTAATCGATAAATATTTTCTTATCAAAAAAAGTCTTCGCCTTTAATCTACAAAATAAATTTTTTGAAAGTACTTTCCTTGAAACATAATTACTAAATTAACTTATATTCTTGTTAATTGCATTTTAGTATTTAAAATCTATACTTAATGTTTAGCTCCTAAGATTTATGTAATTAACTTTAGTCGCGTCGTCCGATAACTTCTTATCATCAGATAAAATTGTTTGTCATGATAACTAATGTAAGTCGTGCCTAATAAAATTAAATTTTTAAAAATTAAAAAGAAAAGAAAAAGGAAAAACTGTGAATTGCTTCACTGTAAACTAATAAAATACGTCAACTAATTTTAAAAAAATTCAAATATTAAATCTTATTTAATTTATTACATAAGATTAATTTATATAATAAACAAAAACAAGGATATTTTATTACCGAGAATTACTTTCGTGTCATTGGGTCAATGTCTTTAATGTCTCAATAATAATTAAAATATTTTAAAAAATATAAAGGCGTGGACTGGAGGCTTGATTTCGTTCTTTATCGATAAATCTATTCAACAACTATCTAATGACGTGACAAATGTCGACCTTGTATCTTGATAAATATTAATCCTGTACTAAAATACTTACAATTATTTTTTAAAAATTTAAAAAACATTACAACTAAAAATGAATTTAAATTTTCATATTAATACCGATTTAATAAACTTTGTATGATAAAAATAAACATAAATTAGTTTAAATGATAAAATTACTATTGACCACGTGCGTATTTTTTGTGCGTACGAGTTATGACATCACTCATTGAATTGTTTGTTACAGCACGTGGTCTAAATTACTCGATATTAATTATTTAAAATATTTATACTTGATATTAATAAATTATTTGTTACGTCATCTATTTTAATTAACTTAGTAATTGTTATTGTAATAGATAATTAAAATAAATAAATTTTAATTAACTGACGTCTCTTTTTAAAATAAATTGTCAGTTAGTGAAAAAATATAAATAACTTTTTTTTTATAAATAAATGACTAATTTAAAATAAGAAAAAATAATTTAAAAGTAAATACCATTGATGTATTAAATATGAATGTAAAATTTAAAAGACGTAATAACGTCACTTGGTTTCAATTGTAATGTTGATGTTAAAGTTCTTAACGTTCTCTCTACTCATTAAATTCAATCGTGTATTATCAAATGCATTACGCCACTAAGTCTACTCTCCCTCTTATTTTATAATCATCTTGAAGAGAAAAAAAAACAGCAGTGAAGAAAAAAATAAATCTGGGCAGTATTTAAAAAAAATGAATATAAATAAAAATAAAAAGTATCGCGTTCATTGACCGTCGACGAATAATTACGTAAGTATATTTGAAGCAACACGTGGTTGTAGAACTTCCCTCTCCTTATTAAACTTTAATCTATTTAAATATTTAAAATAAATATGAATTTATTAATAAATGTTTAACTTCAATTTTTAAATTTAAATGAAGTTTTATTTAAATCCACGATTTATTTATAGTAGACCAAAGTCCGAATGATAATTTAAAAATATAAACTTCTTTATTATCAAAATCGAAAAAAATATTGTCGAATCTCGTGTTGTAAAAAAAATAAAATGAATCTATACAAATAAATAAAGAAGTCTGTTTGTGATTTTAAAATAACTGGTTTTTATTTAATGCATATCAATGTTTATGTATATACGGTACTAAAAACTAAAAAAATTATTTTTTTCCGGCTAATCCCCGAAACGACTGGAAATAAAAAACGAAATTAACAATTTTCGTTTTTTTTTTCAACAATTTTACTAACAAAAAAAAAACTAAAAATATGCAGATGTAGAAAATTAAAAAAACTATGGGTGCAATTTTTTTTTTAATTCATCGTTTTAAAAAAATTCAAAAATTTTCGGCTAATTTCAGTATCACGATTTTGACGGGACGTTTACTGGCTTAAAAAAAAGGCCACGGGAGAGTAAAAATATTTAGGAATATTTCGAGCGATTAATGCCAGGACTTCGATATCGACAATAAAAAAAAAAACTAGTAATTTCACTAGAAATCCAGCGAAGCGGGCAGATACCAGCTAGAGTATTTAAAAAAAATAAATATATTTTCTCACCTGTAAGCCAACGACATGCACTGGAATAATTTATTCAAAGAAGTCTCAATGCTCAGCTGTTGTGAAGTTTTATCCATCAATGAGTTGGCAATAGATTTACCCAACGCGAGACCAACGGGTGCTATAATAGTATTTCTCACAGCCTCTTCTTCAGGTACAGGTACAGCGAGTTCATCTTCATCATCCTGAGCTTCAGCTTCAAAGTCCGAGACCATAAAATGTCCAGAGTGAATTGTTTCACGTGAATCTTTCGAATCTCTCTTCAGACGATGGACACTCATGTTGTGATTTAATGTCGACATTCCTCGTGTTGTAATCATTGGTTTTCGGTACATCAACTCAGTCTGCATTTCCTGTCACTTGAATAAATATTTAATATATTTATTTACTCATAACTTTTTATTTTATTGATAATTTATTGAATTAACTGTCGCCTACGCTAAATATTTTTATCCATGGACTTTAGACTTTGAAATATTTTTAAATTAATAAATATGTATCACTGCTATTTAAATGGAGTTATTAATTAAATATTATTTGTTCTCGATGGAAAATTTATAATTACCATTTTATGTTAAATCACTTAGTTAATGTATGTATATATATGTATTTTTAATATTATTAAATATATAAAAGAACACGCCTCGTATTAGCAACAACCAATTGGCAACTAAGAATAAAAAACAAAAAAAAAAAAAAAAGCTGAAGCGTAACTCTGTATTTTAAATGTCTGTCTATCAGTGAAACGTTCTATTAAATAGTAACTAAGTCACTATTTATTTATCAAATATCTTGATGATTCTGTAATAAAGTTGATAAATAATTACAGTAGATTATTTTTAAATTTTAAATTAAACTCATTAATACAATAGTAAGTCATTATTATTATTATTACACATATAAATAAATAATAAATATTATTAAAGTATAAATTTATTATGATCCTGAAGTTAGCCGTCAATTAAAAATTTACAAATTTTGTTTTCAATTATTTAATTTAAAAAATCAGAAAAAAAAAAATATGCACATGTAGAAAATTTAAAAAACTACAAGTGCAATTTTTTAAAATATGTTTTTTTTTTGAAATTCAAAATTTAAGAGACGTCAGCTAACTTCAGTATTGTAATTTATTTATGATACTGAAGTTAGCCGTCTTATAATTTTTAAAAAAACGATAAATTGTAAAAAAAAAATATTTCAAATAATTGCACTTGTAGTTTTTTAAATTTTCTACATGTGCAATTTTTTTTTTTTTTAATTAATGGAAAAGAAATAAGAAATTGTTAATTGTCTGCTAACTTCAGGATCATATTTAATGCAGGTTATTTTACTATTTATTTTAATTTTAATAACTTTATATAAATATGTGTATTATATATTTGTCTATATATGTATTAATGAGTAGATTTATAAAAGAGAAGGGGTGACAAAATACCTCATTAATCCTCGTGGCCACTTCTTGTTTTTTTTTTCTTCTTTTTTTGCAGGGATTTAAAAAACGGGTTATTTTTAATAAACTTTTGATAACGAGTTGATAATTTTGATAGAGTAAGACACGATGGCGTAGTGAAATGTATGAGAATAATAACAATAAAAAAAAGTTTAACAGCACGTTAATAACAAGATAAAAAATAAGAGTAACAGACGCCGTCAGACAATGAATAATTTACGCGCAATGAGCCCTGGTTTTAAACCGTAAGCTTTACTACGCGGTACACCCAGTTTCATACTGATATTACAATAACATTTGATTTACTTTTGATGTAAATAAATAATGTCGATTATTTTGTCCATGTATTTATTGTTAAATAATTAATAACAGCTGAGTAAGGCGAACGTGCGCCTCGAGCGCGGACTGCACCCACACGACTACGGAGACACTGCTGCCAACTGTCGGTTTAGTTTTCTAATTTGAACGCATGCGCGGGAAACATTTTTCTTAACATGCGCGGGCAGGGTTGAGGCAGGCGGGAAAATTTCAAATTATTGAAATAGCGCAGCTACACGGAGAGGAAAGTTGCTCCTGAAGTTAGCGGGCACTTAACAATTTTTGAATTTTTTTCAATTAATTACAAAAAAAAAAGAAAAACTAAAAATATGCACATACAGAAAATTTAAAAAACTACAGGTGCAATTTTTCAAATATATTTTTGCACACCTCAAGCGCGAAAGCGCAGAGGTTGCTCTATGATTGCTCAAAATTTTTTTTTGTTATTTGTTTTTAAAAAAATTCAAAATTTATTAGACGTCTATTATACTGGGAGAGTTTTAAAAATAAAGCAGTGACCAATTGACATACACACAAGATGCTCATAGGCTTTTCTGAGACTTTTCATTAACTTTTCATAAAAATGCTGTGGCATGACACTGAGAAGGTTCTAAGACGAAATATTTTTTGCTCACAGTATTTTTCATCTTTTTAAAATGAGAAACTATAAAAAAATTGACCATTTGACATACGGACGCGATGGCTAGAAATTCGGCTGTGAAAGATCCAGGATTCAAAAAAAATTTGTTTGTTGAACTTCTAGAATATAGTAACCTTAATAGCACAGTTTGCTTAGCAAGAGTTTACTCTAAATTTTTCGTCAACTGTCTTTCAACTTCGGACTTTTCCGTTTTTGATGACAACTTGTATCCAACTTGCTATACAATTCGTTGTAAATTTACTACCCGAATTATAATACAAATTCACTTGAAAATTTATATACAAATTGTCGTCAAAAATGGAAGAGCCCGGTTGACGGACATTTGATGAAAAAATTAAGTAAACTTTTCTTTCCTTGTTGTCAAATTGACAGCAAATTTCGGTAATTTCAATTGTCAAACTACTGTCAATTTCAAGCTAAAGTGGCTATTAGGGAAATTAATTTGTGAAATTATTTCAAAATTAATTTAATTTGAAATAGGAAAATTTATCGGACTCTTTAGACCTTTATGAGTAGTGTAAGTGTATGCGTAGTCAGCAATTTGCATGAAAAGTCCAAAACTTTGAATTGCCATCTTTAAAAAATGGCGGATGCGCTAGCGCTTAATTTGTGATGAAAAAGCCTATCCACGATTAATATTTTAAAATTCTACGCTATCGATAGTTGATTTTTTTTTTGTCTTCCTTCCCCACTGTAACGTTGTGAAGAGATTAAAAAAAAAAAATAACAATATACACATATACTCATTTGTCGGTATAGATACAGGTTTACTCAAAACTTCTTTACTCAAGCCCACAGACGACATCTTTATTCAGCGACAACTATATTCAGAGACAATTGGACTCAATAATATAGATAACAGAGAAAACTTCTGAATAACGCTGGCACATGAATTTTTCAAAGTTTTGTCTAAAATTTGTCTAGGATTTTGCTAGCATTCAGAGAAACCTTCTAAATAACGCTGGCACATGAATTTTTCTAAGTTTTGTCTAGAATTTGTCTAGACAGGGAGATTCCCGAGACTGCAAGCGAAGCTTCGAGACAGGGAGATTCCCCTGACTGCAAGCGAAGCTTCGAGACAGGGAGATTCCCGTGACTGCAAGCGAAGCTTCGAGACAGGGAGATTCCCGTGACTGCAAGAGAAGCTTCGAGACAGGGAGATTCCCGTGACTGCAAGCGAAGCTTCGAGACAGGGAGATTCCCGTGACTGCAAGCGAAGCTTCGAGACAGGGAGATTCCCGTGACTGCAAGCGAAGCTTCGAGACAGGGAGATTCCCGTGACTGCAAGCGAAGCTTCGAGACAGGGAGATTCCCGTGACTGCAAGCGAAGCTTCGAGACAGGGAGATTCCCGTGACTGCAAGAGAAGCTTCGAGACAGGGAGATTCCCGTGACTGCAAGAGAAGCTTCGAGACAGGGAGATTCCCGTGACTGCAAGAGAAGCTTCGAGACAGGGAGATTCCCCTGACTGCAAGCGAAGCTTCGAGACAGGGAGATTTCCGTGACTGCAAGCGAAGCTTCGAGACAGGGAGATTCCCGTGACTGCAAGAGAAGCTTCGAGACAGGGAGATTCCCGTGACTGCAAGAGAAGCTTCGAGACAGGGAGATTCCCGTGACTGCAAGAGAAGCTTCGAGACAGGGAGATTCCCGTGACTGCAAGAGAAGCTTCGAGACAGGGAGATTCTCGTGACTGCAAGCGAAGCTTCGAGACAGGGAGATTCCCGTGACTGCAAGAGAAGCTTCGAGACAGGGAGATTCCCCTGACTGCAAGCGAAGCTTCGAGACAGGGAGATTCCCGTGACTGCAAGAGAAGCTTCGAGACAGGGAGATTCCCGTGACTGCAAGAGAAGCTTCGAGACAGGGAGATTCCCCTGACTGCAAGCGAAGCTTCGAGACAGGGAGATTCCCGTGACTGCAAGCGAAGCTTCGAGACAGGGAGATTCCCGTGACTGCAAGCGAAGCTTCGAGACAGGGAGATTCCCGTGACTGCAAGAGAAGCTTCGAGACAGGGAGATTCCCGTGACTGCAAGAGAAGCTTCGAGACAGGGAGATTCCCGTGACTGCAAGAGAAGCTTCGAGACAGGGAGATTCCCCTGACTGCAAGCGAAGCTTCGAGACAGGGAGATTCCCGTGACTGCAAGAGAAGCTTCGAGACAGGGAGATTCCCGTGACTGCAAGAGAAGCTTCGAGACAGGGAGATTCCCCTGACTGCAAGCAAAGCTTCGAGACAGGGAGATTCCCGTGACTGCAAGAGAAGCTTCGAGACAGGGAGATTCCCGTGACTGCAAGAGAAGCTTCGAGACAGGGAGATTCCCGTGACTGCAAGCGAAGCTTCGAGACAGGGAGATTCCCGTGACTGCAAGCGAAGCTTCGAGACAGGGAGATTCCCGTGACTGCAAGCGAAGCTTCGAGACAGGGAGATTCCCGTGACTGCAAGCGAAGCTTCGAGACAGGGAGATTCCCCTGACTGCAAGCGAAGCTTCGAGACAGGGAGATTCCCGTGACTGCAAGAGAAGCTTCGAGACAGGGAGATTCCCGTGACTGCAAGAGAAGCTTCGAGACAGGGAGATTCCCGTGACTGCAAGAGAAGCTTCGAGACAGGGAGATTCCCCTGACTGCAAGCAAAGCTTCGAGACAGGGAGATTTCCGTGACTGCAAGCGAAGCTTCGAGACAGGGAGATTCCCGTGACTGCAAGAGAAGCTTCGAGACAGGGAGATTCCCGTGACTGCAAGAGAAGCTTCGAGACAGGGAGATTCCCGTGACTGCAAGAGAAGCTTCGAGACAGGGAGATTCCCGTGACTGCAAGAGAAGCTTCGAGACAGGGAGATTCCCCTGACTGCAAGCGAAGCTTCGAGACAGGGAGATTCCCGTGACTGCAAGAGAAGCTTCGAGACAGGGAGATTCCCCTGACTGCAAGCGAAGCTTCGAGACAGGGAGATTCCCGTGACTGCAAGAGAAGCTTCGAGACAGGGAGATTCCCGTGACTGCAAGAGAAGCTTCGAGACAGGAAGATTCCCCTGACTGCAAGCGAAGCTTCGAGACAGGGAGATTCCCGTGACTGCAAGCGAAGCTTCGAGACAGGAAGATTCCCGTGACTGCAAGCGAAGCTTCGAGACAGGAAGATTCCCGTGACTGCAAGAGAAGCTTCGAGACAGGGAGATTCCCGTGACTGCAAGAGAAGCTTCGAGACAGGGAGATTCCCGTGACTGCAAGAGAAGCTTCGAGACAGGGAGATTCCCGTGACTGCAAGAGAAGCTTCGAGACAGGGAGATTCCCGTGACTGCAAGAGAAGCTTCGAGACAGGAAGATTCCCCTGACTGCAAGCGAAGCTTCGAGACAGGGAGATTCCCCTGACTGCAAGCGAAGCTTCGAGACAGGGAGATTCCCGTGACTGCAAGAGAAGCTTCGAGACAGGGAGATTCCCGTGACTGCAAGAGAAGCTTCGAGACAGGGAGATTCCCGTGACTGCAAGAGAAGCTTCGAGACAGGAAGATTCCCCTGACTGCAAGCGAAGCTTCGAGACAGGGAGATTCCCGTGACTGCAAGCGAAGCTTCGAGACAGGAAGATTCCCGTGACTGCAAGAGAAGCTTCGAGACAGGGAGATTCCCGTGACTGCAAGAGAAGCTTCGAGACAGGGAGATTCCCGTGACTGCAAGAGAAGCTTCGAGACAGGGAGATTCTCGTGACTGCAAGCGAAGCTTCGAGACAGGGAGATTCCCGTGACTGCAAGAGAAGCTTCGAGACAGGGAGATTCCCGTGACTGCAAGAGAAGCTTCGAGACAGGGAGATTCCCCTGACTGCAAGCGAAGCTTCGAGACAGGGAGATTCCCCTGACTGCAAGCGAAGCTTCGAGACAGGGAGATTCCCGTGACTGCAAGCGAAGCTTCGAGACAGGGAGATTCCCGTGACTGCAAGAGAAGCTTCGAGACAGGGAGATTCCCGTGACTGCAAGAGAAGCTTCGAGACAGGGAGATTCCCGTGACTGCAAGAGAAGCTTCGAGACAGGGAGATTCCCGTGACTGCAAGAGAAGCTTCGAGACAGGGAGATTCCCGTGACTGCAAGAGAAGCTTCGAGACAGGGAGATTCCCGTGACTGCAAGAGAAGCTTCGAGACAGGGAGATTCCCGTGACTGCAAGAGAAGCTTCGAGACAGGGAGATTCCCGTGACTGCAAGCGAAGCTTCGAGACAGGGAGATTCCCGTGACTGCAAGCGAAGCTTCGAGACAGGGAGATTCCCCTGACTGCAAGCGAAGCTTCGAGACAGGGAGATTCCCGTGACTGCAAGCGAAGCTTCGAGACAGGGAGATTCCCGTGACTGCAAGAGAAGCTTCGAGACAGGGAGATTCCCCTGACTGCAAGCGAAGCTTCGAGACAGGGAGATTCCCGTGACTGCAAGAGAAGCTTCGAGACAGGGAGATTCCCGTGACTGCAAGAGAAGCTTCGAGACAGGGAGATTCCCGTGACTGCAAGAGAAGCTTCGAGACAGGGAGATTCCCCTGACTGCAAGCGAAGCTTCGAGACAGGGAGATTCCCCTGACTGCAAGCGAAGCTTCGAGACAGGGAGATTCCCGTGACTGCAAGCGAAGCTTCGAGACAGGGAGATTCCCGTGACTGCAAGCGAAGCTTCGAGACAGGGAGATTCCCGTGACTGCAAGCGAAGCTTCGAGACAGGGAGATTCCCCTGACTGCAAGCGAAGCTTCGAGACAGGGAGATTCCCGTGACTGCAAGAGAAGCTTCGAGACAGGGAGATTCCCGTGACTGCAAGAGAAGCTTCGAGACAGGGAGATTCCCGTGACTGCAAGAGAAGCTTCGAGACAGGGAGATTCCCGTGACTGCAAGAGAAGCTTCGAGACAGGGAGATTCCCGTGACTGCAAGAGAAGCTTCGAGACAGGGAGATTCCCGTGACTGCAAGAGAAGCTTCGAGACAGGGAGATCCCCGTGACTGCAAGAGAAGCTTCGAGACAGGGAGATTCCCGTGACTGCAAGCGAAGCTTCGAGACAGGGAGATTCCCGTGACTGCAAGAGAAGCTTCGAGACAGGGAGATTCCCGTGACTGCAAGAGAAGCTTCGAGACAGGGAGATCCCCGTGACTGCAAGAGAAGCTTCGAGACAGGGAGATTCCCGTGACTGCAAGAGAAGCTTCGAGACAGGGAGATTCCCGTGACTGCAAGAGAAGCTTCGAGACAGGGAGATTCCCGTGACTGCAAGAGAAGCTTCGAGACAGGGAGATTCCCCTGACTGCAAGCGAAGCTTCGAGACAGGGAGATTCCCGTGACTGCAAGCGAAGCTTCGAGACAGGGAGATTCCCGTGACTGCAAGAGAAGCTTCGAGACAGGGAGATTCCCCTGACTGCAAGCGAAGCTTCGAGACAGGGAGATTCCCGTGACTGCAAGAGAAGCTTCGAGACAGGGAGATTCCCGTGACTGCAAGAGAAGCTTCGAGACAGGGAGATCCCCGTGACTGCAAGAGAAGCTTCGAGACAGGGAGATTCCCGTGACTGCAAGAGAAGCTTCGAGACAGGGAGATCCCCGTGACTGCAAGAGAAGCTTCGAGACAGGGAGATTCCCCTGACTGCAAGCGAAGCTTCGAGACAGGGAGATTCCCGTGACTGCAAGAGAAGCTTCGAGACAGGGAGATTCCCGTGACTGCAAGAGAAGCTTCGAGACAGGGAGATCCCCGTGACTGCAAGAGAAGCTTCGAGACAGGGAGATTCCCGTGACTGCAAGAGAAGCTTCGAGACAGGGAGATTCCCGTGACTGCAAGAGAAGCTTCGAGACAGGGAGATTCCCCTGACTGCAAGCGAAGCTTCGAGACAGGGAGATTCCCCTGACTGCAAGCGAAGCTTCGAGACAGGGAGATTCCCCTGACTGCAAGCGAAGCTTCGAGACAGGGAGATTCCCCTGACTGCAAGCGAAGCTTCGAGACAGGGAGATTCCCGTGACTGCAAGAGAATCTTCGAGACACAGGACTACGGTTCGCATTTTAACGAATTTTTTCATTATCGACAGTTCTTACCACTTGTAGATACATTTGAGTAAAGATGCCTTTGAATATACCCAGATAGCCAGAGTTTCTGAACAAAAAGTTGGTGTACATGAGTTGTGACCAACTTTCCGAGAAACTTGTCGACAATTTTCAGCTTGTGTACTGTTTCCGACAAGTTGGCTACAAGTTGCTCAGAAACTTGTCATCAACCTACTGCCGCAATCTGTCACCAAGTTTCTGAGCAACTTGTAGCCAACTTGTCGGCAACAGTTAGACGAGCTGAAAGTTGTCGACAAGTTTCTCGGAAAGTTGCCGTCAACTTATGGAAATACCAACTTTTGCGGCCAACTTGACGACAGGTTGCGGCAGTAGGTTGTCGATAAGTTACGGCCAACTTGGCTATCAGGGTAAATGCCTGTGAATAAGCATGATATATTTATGAAGTGAACTATACTCATAAAAATCTATATTATTGAGTACAGTTGTCCCTGAATATAATTGTCGCTGAATAAAGATGTCGTCCGTGGTCTTGAGTAAAGAAGTTTTGAGTAAACCTGTATCTATACCCATTTGTCAGCTGATTGTCGCGTTATTCAGTTATTCAATTATAATTTTACAAATAATAAAACTATTAATTTATCAGTAACTTCTTAAAATCAAATGATTAAAAGTACTTACTTACGAAATAAAAGTAAGTAATGACAATTGTCTTTACTATATAATATTGCTTGTATTTTATTTTTTTCTATGAATGTGAATGTAGACGATTTGAGAAATGAGAAAAATTTTAAATTACAAATAACGAATTAAAAATATAAAAATAACAAAAAATTATAACAATTATTAAAGAATTTAACGCAACATAATTAAATCTAACGAACGAATGTTAAATTAAAAAATGGCCGGTTGAGCGCCAATTTGAAAATAGTCACTATTTAAATTTATAGTTAATTATAAAATACTTTGATATGCCATACTTGTATATATTTAGATTTACAAATAATTATTTATCAATAATAATAATTTTTTTTTTATAAAATTTATATAAATAAACGCAGTAATCAGCCCTTATTAAAAGAAACGATTTGAAACGATTAGAAATAAAAAATTTTAAATACTTATTACTCTGTTTAGAAAATCTCATAGAATCCAATAGATTCTCATAAATTCCCATAGAGATTTCATAAGAATGAATTTCTATAAGAAGTGATATAATTAAGTATGGGCCTTATATATACAGCTATAAGAAACTATTGAATTTTTTAAGCAGCCCTGCTTTTGAATCGCTCTTCTTACGAGCTTTCAACATTGTAAATCGTTTTTTAAAATCAGGAAGTTAAAGTGAGCAATTGATCCCACATAACAATCTTTTTAAATTCTTGAGCAAGTCTGCTCTCAAGGTCGATAGGTGCTAGTGTCTTTCTACGTACGTGTTTTGCTGCAGATACTTGTGACCAGATTTAAATTGCAAGCCTTACAGAAGAAATTCATGCCAGATTATAACTCAATTCTGAAGGAAGACTATGGATGAAAATAGTTGCGCATGGCTTGCTCAAGATCTACTCAAGACTCTAAATTGACCTTGAGTCTTGAACAGATCTTGAGCAAACCATGCGTAAGTATCTAGTGTAAGTTACTGGTGCAAGAAATGCGTCAGACACTTTTTCATTGCAGGTGTTCAAGATATCTTTAATATTCTTGCGTGCGATACCTTGAGCAAGACATACACAAATCTTGACATAGGTTTCTTGATACACGATCTTGCGAAAGACACATACGTAGAAAAAGACACTAGCAACTAGAGGTCTTGCTCAAGATACTCCTGAGTCTTGCTCAAACACGTGTTACTAGGGATGGTACTAATCAGGCTTAGGGTCTTTTACCTTAACAAAATTTAATAGATTAATTTTTGTTTTATAAGATTTACGTAGCATTTATCAGCAAATAAAAAAAAACATGAGTTTGTTGAGCGAAAAACCAATAGAAAATTCTATCAGAACTAAATTGGAAAAAGGATTAGAGCCATCGCATTTAGAAATTTTAAACGAGTCATACATGCATAATGTACCTAAAGGCTCAGAGACTCATTTCAAAGTTTTAGTAGTTTCAGATAAATTTCAAAATGAACCTCTCATCAAGGTAATTATTATATTTTAATCAATTTTATAATTAATTATTAAGATATTCTTTTTTCATTAACACTTTTATTTAAAAATTAATTTTAGCGTCACCGAATGGTCAATGAGTTGTTAGAAACTGAATTAAAAACCGGTGTTCATGCATTGTCAATTGTCGTAAATATTATTTTATTGCATTTACACAGTAAAAAATTAGTCTTAAAAATCAACATGAAAAGAAGGCGAAAATTACTTTTCTTCAATGGAATGTATTCTTGTCCAAACCGTTTTTTGAGCTCGAAAACAGCCAGAAGTTTTGGGGATGGCCCATAGAGTCATCCGTTTTTCATGTTTTTTTTATACATTGACGAAATATTTTTTACTGTTTATTAATAAACATAATTATAAGTATAATCATTTTAAATATTATTTTACTTAATTTTCAAGGCGAAAACTCCAGCTCAATGGGAGGAAAGTGTTAAAACTGTTTCACCCAGTCCAACATGTAGAGGAGGATTCGGAAAATAATCATCAAATCTATAGAAAAATTTTTTAACCGACTGTTGTACATACTATGGTTTTGTCAATAAAATTTATTTTAGCTCAATTTAATCTATGATTTTTTGATGGACTTCTGTAAGAAATATTCTGTAAAAAATATATATAAATTAAGCTAATAATTATAAGTATTTATTGTATTTATCTAATTAAAGGTCACTAATTATTCAATAATTAATTAATGTAACGGTACCGAAGTCCACTTCCGTTTTACGGAGGCCGTTTTCTCACCTATTTCAGGTAGACTCGCGCTGCGGACACCCCTACTTCCTCCCCAGACGACACTCTTAATCGAAAAATATAATCAAGTGACTAAAGGTGGACATTAACCGAAGGTATAATCAAAAATCCTCATTGCGCGTGGTATCTAACTACAGCCATCACGAGCCTCTATCTGTTATCATTCGGTTTCAAACGAGCTCGGACTAATTACTCAATAATTATGCTCAGTAATAATTAATTGAATATTTTATTAATTTTTTTTCGGAATTCATTGTGATGTAAAAATTTAATTACACGCCGATTATAAAAATTTAAGATGTCATTACTTATTGATACTTTATTTAATATTGTAATTACACGTTCATTATGTTAGTATTATTTTTTCTCTATATACTTACATTAATAATAATGCGAAAAATAATATAATAAAACTGAAAAGATCATTAATGTCATAATGTGAATGTATCTAATCTTAACTTTCCGTCGTTTTCATTTAAATAAAGTATGTCAGCCATTGATTGTTCAATCATTGTTTCTTCAGCTTTGTCATACATCTGAAAATTCAAAGTTATTATACATTAATATTATTTTGACAATTATTAAATAAATTGAATGAATGTTAAGTAATTACTCCTCTAAAATTAATATCTTGAGGTGGATATTTGAAATTAGGACCAAAATTTACAGACACTGTTGCATTTTTGTGTATTGATAGAGTTGGATAATAAGCTCCTCTGCATATGTCGATAAAAGCATCTCCTTGACATTCGCCATTTTTATAAAACACTATTTTACTGCCTTCAAGTGGTTTAAGTGCTTTCAATGCTTCTGGCACTTGATCTTTTTCTTCATAATACAAATGACTCTTGAATTTCACAAGAGGCTGAATGAAACACAAATTTTTATTAGAAATATACAAACAAATTTTATTAAAAAAAATAAAATGTTGGAAAATCCAAAAGTGCACACCTCGACTCATTTCAGTTTTAATCATTAAACTACCATATTATTTTAAATTAATCTCACTATGAATCAACTAAATATTATATTGAAAAATGTTCCTTAATAAATTTCCTTTAAAATAGTATATACTTTTAACAACTTTGGTGTACTATAAAGAAGGTAGAGAGGATTTAAAGTCAGTGACACAGTCGCTTCGCGATTGAGGTGTGCAGCAAGTTATTTTTCTATTTATCAGTAGGGGAGAGCGTAGTCGTTTTGTATAATGATGTTTGATTTAAAAGTGGGTGTCATTTTACTTTTATATCTACAAAAATAATCTATGTGAGGAATTAAAATCCGTATGTTATGCGACAAATTAGTTTATTTTTAAAAAAAAATTCGGCTAGCGTTATCAGTACAAACACTAATAAAACTGTATAGTATAAAATGTAATACTTACTCTGTCTTTATAAGGATTAGGTATGTGAGAAGTATCATATGTGTCTGGTAAAATAATTAAAAAACCTAAAGTATCTCCTTCCCCATATCCAGAACTGTAATGTTTTCCCCGGCTTTCATAAAATTTTGTGCCTTTTCTATAGAAAAATTAAAAAAAATGATTACAATAACTATTTTAATTATTATAATTTTGAGAGAGACACGGAAAAAAATTATAGTTCTTCTAAACACGATATTGTAGTAAAACATTGTAGTAGCAGTACTTCGATTTGTAGTAAAAGATACTACATAAACGGTACTGACATTACTACACGTGGTTAAGGTTATTCCAAGTTGGAGTTGGAATTTCTTTACTCCAACTTGTAGTAACTTTAACTACATCTGCTGTTGGAGCAACTAATTTTTTTTCCGTATAAAATTGTAAATTATTGACACTACAATAAATATTTTAGACATTTAATATCAATAACATAATTTAATTACTATTTTTAAAAATACCTTGACCTCCAAGAGTAACCAAATTTATCATATCCTAGAGGAGCTTGTAAATTAGCATACTCTTGTCCCCAGCCTAATCTTGTAGCAGATCCTTCAGGCATTTCTTCAATAGTAGCTTCCCAATACCAAGTACCACGACTTACGGAATGTGTACTTCGTACCATACAGTACCCCTTGTCTCCAGTGGCAGCCAGACGATCTTCAGAAACTTTCATTTGCGGTGCACGATCGTGAAGAGCCAACAAAACGATACTGGGACTTAGAGCTCGATAAAGCCACCCAGGAATTGGTTTTCCCGCCCAATCACTACTTTCATCGAATTCCTATAAAATTATATTAAATGTACTGTCTAAAATTTTTGTAAAAGTGGCCACCGACAACTTTAAACGGCAGTGTGGCCAGGTCTTTTGATATCGCGATATATTAATTTAGACAGTAGTCTAAATAATTTAAGTAATTACTTGTCGGAAAGGAGCGTGGGGATCTGGTTCTGCTAAAATATATCTATATCCATCTTTGTTGAAAGGGTGTTCTAGTGGGTATCCATGGGCGGGTAGTTTTGGTGTAGATAAATCAGAACCACGTCCTTTTTTTCCTGGACCAGCTCCTGTACCTTCTCCCGGAAACTTACGTTTTGCATTACGACCACGTATCCCAGGGTTTACTGGAGCTGAAAGTTATCATCTGTTACTATCTATGCATTAATAATAGACGAATTAACTCTCATTCGGAGTTTTAATATTAAAATGAACTTCTCTTCGGAGTGAATTTCACTCCAAGGGGATCAATTAAATCCCCAGTCATCCGCTCCACATTAACTCTGAACTTAATTCGCGTTTACTTCGCAAGTTTTTTACAGCGTAACTTCTGAATGATCAGACATCACTCAGTTTCATAAAATATATTATGTAGCTTATGAAGTTACTCATTTTTATGGCGTTTCAAAGGTACCAGAATTAATTTCGTGAGATCGCAGTCAAGCAAAAATGGTTAATTCTTAAAATCTCACAAGATTAAAGTGTACATTCAAACAAGGATAAATTTAATTTACGCGGTGATATTTCTCAGAATTCAAAATATTGAAAAGGAAAAAATAATATCCATAAATTATCTCAATGACATTGTAATCTAATGAAAAATGACTTCTGTATTAGAATAAGAAGTGTCTTTTACTTCCGGGCTAAGTCGAACAGATTATGTATAGTTTTTATTACATATCGAGATTAAGAATTTTATCATCAGTATTATATAATTTCGGAACAAAAAATAAAAATGATAAATTACTGCCATATTTAAAAAAATATCCATCGATTAAATCTTTAAAAATGTTTATTCATTAAGACGATACAGCCACCTATTAGATACTCATTTTACTTGAATTAGTATTGAAAATTTCATATAATTTATTAATAATTTTTTTTTAGAAGATATTAAGGCAATCAGAGTTACGTACCGTCTTTGTACATGACTTAATACATTATGAATAGATCTTAAAATATTAGTCATCTCTATAGCATATTATAATTTTCTATTTATATACATACATATATATATATATATATATAATATATAAGTATTGACTGATAAGATAGGCGACTATTTATTTTTATTGAAAAAAAAAATTAATGAACTTGTAACGTGAAAAAGTTATTGTTATACCAAAGATCCGGTAATAAACTAATTTTATCTATGGTACAATGACAATTTTTAGATTATTGAGCAATTCTTGGCTGAACTTACCAATGTGTTGTATTCCCATCTCGGTAATCTTGATCTGTCCGCCTTTAATCATCGCCTCGTAGTTTGGTTTGATTAATACTAAATCCGGCGTTGTTAACCCGAATAATTGCCCGTCTGTATTATTTTCATCCATTGTAAAAAGGGTACCAACATCTTTTAACAGTGTTTTATGAATCTAATAGACAACATTTCGATGAAGTTATTATTTAATCATTCAATTATAAAGGCATTGTATTTTATGATATTAAATAAGTATAATATACGTACTGTTCCATGCCAGGATTGTGTTACACGTCGTGACATTGTTGTCATACTTTCCCAATGACACTCGATAAATGGTATTATATCTCTGTCTTTATGAAATAGCATTCTTTGTTCAGGATCTTTTTGAGCAAGCTGGGATAGATTTGCGATGGCTGTTACACACATTTGAGGAAATTCTAAAAGGAATTAAAATAAATATAGAATTTTTATTATCATCACTTTTTATACAAAAAGAAATAAACCCTGTGGGCCAAACCCTCAATGAGTTATGCAATAAAAATTTTTTTGAAGTTATATTTTTTGTCTAACTTGTAAGCTACTAGATCGATTGACTTCAAAATCTAATCGATTTCAAATCTTGGTGAGCCCTTTCGATTCCCGCCAAGAACGTTCAAGTCGGTTGATTCGTTGTAAAGTTATCGTCGGAAAAAAAAGTTCACGCACACATATATATACACTCACACACATGGGCATACGGAAGTAGTCAGAATAGCTTGCTAGGATTTCAAAACGTTGAGATCTGATGAAAACTTGTTTTTCGAAAATCAGAACGAAACCAATAACTTCCTTTTTTTTTTTTAAATTTACAATTCTCTTAGCGGGAAATTAAAAATTTCAATAATTACACGGAAAAATGAACTAGAAGAATTGAGAAACAACAAATAATATAATGATAAAGTGATCAGTAAATGTTATTCTAAATAGTAATTTCTACTAGGAACACCTACTAGTTGACACCTAGGTTTTGAGTAATAATTACAAACAGTAATTTTTAAAGTTTATATCATATAAAATAATTCGGTCTCGTGTTCAATACCTAGGCCCTTTATTCAGCCGAGAAAAAAAATATTAAGGTCCGGCGGGTAATAAGGCCTAGCTAAGGGAGATTTTGAATAGAATCGAAAATATTGCATTTAATTATCGAAATGTATCATTAATCTTTATTTCAATACATTAGCCATAAAATGTAATGAAGTAATGGTAATTTTTACCATAAACAGACAAAAAATTATACTTTTACAAAAACCATACGAATAGGCCTTATTTTACTACGGTGGGGTAATAAGGCCTACGGGTTAAACAAACTGGAATAGTTTAACTATACTTAATAAAATTGGTATTAGAGATGAATCATCACTTAAATTTAGCAACAATACTTTTTAAGAGACAGAAGACTAGATTGTTTTGCTCAACAGCACTTAAAACTATCAGTATTCGTTTTAAGAATCAGAAGACTAGATTGTTTTTTATAAGTTCTTCTGCGCTTCGACAGCATATGACGGATGATGAAATATAGAAGACAGGGAACGTGGTATCGGGACTCTAAAAATTTGTCGTAACATCTCTATGTAAGACCCTTCTACTAGAGTAGCCTTTGGGGGAGGCGGTTATTTTAAATATCATTTCTGTTACTTAGGCCTTATAGAAGGGGAGCCCACGAGGCTAAATGGGGATTTACTCGAGCGTCGTAGAGATTATATATTTTTCATTATTCTTGAATTATTTCCTTCAAAATAATCCTCCCCTTTTTTTACGTCACTCTCAAATTGTCAGATTAGTGGAATATACACTTTTTAGGATGTAATTAACTCACCCTACCTTAATCTGACGCGCTCGAGAATTTCTGATGGTCAATTTTTTTTTACTAATCTGATCCTGTATCCTTCACGGGCGGCCTTATATATGGGCCTCATGTTTTGTGGAGGTACTTAACCGGGTACAAGGTATCCCCCTGTATATTAATCTGCCGCGTTTTAGTAAATCCCGAAATCCCCGCTTGGGCTCCCCTACTATTATTACCCGCGGGTACCTTATTATTTCAGTTTGAAATATTTTCATGGGTGATTAAAAAAAAAAATGATTAAAAACTAATCAATTTAAATACTACGTAGACATAAATTAATCATTGAGTAAATAATTTTCTTTAATCAGACCTGCTACATTCATAATCAGTTCATTAAAAAGTATAATAAATATATGATTGATAGTTATATTTATTACTTACGCGCTTGAATTTTTTTGAAACTTTCAAGTCCGCTTGATGAACAATTTTTGCACATGAACACATAATTCATCATAAATGGTACAAGTTTACCTAATTGATAGCCAACGCAAGATTCATGGAACCATTTTGAACAGCCGGCACATAAAAGTTCAGCAATATTAAGATTTCGATCTTTCCCGCTAGAAAAAAAGTTTGTTTTTTAAACAATGAAATATTGCAGCAACAATTAACGTTCGTATTACGAACAAAAAAAATATAAAATCGTAATGTTACCAGTAGCAGTTGGGATTGTCGTTGGCATTACCATTAGTACTAAGTCTATTTGCTTTATCAGTATTTTCATCAATTTTTAATTTCATTTTATCAGCATCTTCTGAAACTTCTTGCAATTTTTCATTAGAAATAACTGGAACAATTTCGTCCAATTTTTCTGTCATGCTATAAATAATAAAAACTCATTATTAGAAATTAATGACAAGTTACTAAATCTATAACTAACCTCTCAGGCACTATTTATATAATAAATGTTTCTTTTAATGAATAAATAGCAATTGCGCTACAGTATTAAATAATTAACTTACGAATTAATTTTTTCATCAGACATCATGTTTGAAAAATTAATTTTTTAACGTTTGTTTGTTTGGATCTCGATAATCTTATTGTTATGAATTTATAAATTTATTTCTTTTTTATCGATGATTCCGAGTTTAATCATTTCCAGCAGATGGCGCGTCGTGTATTTTTAAATTCCTGCTTTAAGTGCGTTCTGAAAATTCAAAATGATTTATATATAAAGGACTATATGAGAAATTTGAATTCAAATGTTACCTGTTATAGAAAATTTCAAATTTTTTACTATTATAGTATTTTTAACATCTTACATATTTAAGGAAGGGGGGGGAATTACAATGGTTTTTATTATAAAACAAGTCATTAACATTTTTCGACACTCGATTTTTGAAAAAGTTTAACAAAAAAATTAAAATGAATAATCAATTATATTTACAACGTCCCCCCCACCTGTCCCCTAACTATCTAGAGTTAACATATGATAGTATTGAAAACTTATAAAAATCATGTGATGTATAATTCACGATAACGATAACAATTAAACGAAGTATTCGCATTGATATATAAATAGAAATAACTAAATAACTATTATCATTATTATAAAGTTTTTAAATATTTCGAATTTAATTTTTCATATAGTGTACAACTGAGCTAATCGGCTGCCCAATTTCAAAACACAGTAGCTGACCCATACGGAAAAATATATATGTGATATATATGCCTCAATGCATTGGCTATATGGAACAGATATATTATTTATATATTTTTTTGTGCGGGGACAAAAATGAAATTTTTGAAATATGCATTGAATCATGTCCACAAGACCCCACTGGAACTAAAAATACTAAAATATCGATTTTGAAAAATTTTTCCCTTACTGTGTTTTGAAATTGGGCAGCCGTAATTTATACGGACACCCCACAAACATCTATACCCCCACTACCCATTTTTTTCGTTCCGCGATAACGTGAATTAGGTACTCTGTAAACATGAATAAGTGAAGTAGGTGAATATTCACTAATTCTAAGTGTCAATCGAACCACTTTTTAAAATAAATCCATGTTTACAGAGTAAATTACCCACTTTTTGACAAAAAAAAAGTTTTAATTATTCAAAAAATTCGATAATAATATCTGTTGTTTAGTTATTGCTTTTTATAAATCGATGCAAGCAAATTGTGCAATGCATGATTTTTATAATTTTTTAATACTATTATTTAAAATACTATCACAGTAAGATATTATATGATATATATCTTATAAGTTATATTATTCTTCCAATTGGTTATTAATTTTTGATTTTTTTATCTTAAATTTTGAAAAATCTGGGTGAGCCACGTTACTATAGGGACGGATCATTGTAATCATTGTTCCAAAGGATAAAATTTAATTTCAGTAAATTCAGAGACATCGATATGCATTAAGTATTTAAGATCAACTTTCCTAAGAACTTTTTAAATTTAAAGTTACAAATAAATGAAATTGAAATATAAACAAACTCATATATAAGACGGCAGCTTTCGCGCCAAGCTAATAGACGCGAACTTGGCTTGCGAGCCGCTAAATATTGGCTCTTAATCTAATAGCGTATTCAGAAAAACACTGGAGATTGATAAGTATCTAACCAGATGGTTAGTAAATGGGAAGCCACGTGGTTTAACTACAATTAGAGGAACGAAAGAATACCAGATACTGCATTTGCCTTCTCTGCAGAGTTAATGAACGCATTATGGCAGTCGAATTCCTCTGGTTGAGCTAGGTAATATTTGTGAACGCTGAAGCTGCATCTTTCTCTTCTGAACACGTCCTAATTAAGAGCAGTATAACGACAATAATTGCTATCAATCAATTAAGTCAATATTTTCAAAATTGGTAACTACTTAGTAGTAATTTTACGAAATTTTATCAAATTTTATGAAATAAAAAAAATTTCCATAAAATTTTATGGAACTTTGTAAAGTTTTATAGAATTCTATTAATTTTATGTCGTAAATTTTATAAAAATATTTTTCCCGGGAATAGTTTATTAATATTTTATAACTTATTTTTTTTATTTATGAAAATGAGGTTTTATATTGATTAAAGAAAACAAAAGCCGACACTTTTCATATCCTCTTCGAAGTATAGATTTGAAGACAGTCATTGATTTTCAGTCGCAATAATACGCGTGTTTACTCTAGTTATGTAAAAGTTATTTGTTACACATTATGATTACTAGGTCTTTTCAGCTGATGCAAACATTTTATCAACGCTAAAAATTTCTGACGTAAAATAAAAGGGCAAGTAAAAATTTTCTCAGGGCAAATGAAAATGGTTTGCGCGAAAAAATCCTTTTTTTCTGTGTAAAAAGTTTTGACACAAACCAACTTTATTGGTTTCAATAAATGATAAAGAAAAAAAATAGATTTACATATATGCAAAGTATCTATAAATATATGATGATGAAAAATATGATACATATTTATTATCTTTTCTTCTTTCTAGATGTTTATGATCTTAAGAGTCTTCGCTTAGCCAAGGGTACTTCTTATAATCAAGCGAATGGAAGTCTAGATATATGGCATACGTCTGTTGAGTACACTGAATAAAAGTTTATTAACTTACCCTGATTGCCAGTAAGTATTTTTTTCATTACAGCGATATCCATCGATGCAATAAATGGTATAGAGTCATTAAGTTCTAGGATTTTATTCCTATCATATCAAAAATCATAAAATACTGAGACGATAAAATACTTATGATTAATTCGACGTAAAAAGACGTTAAATAACTATGATTTTTAGTTCATGAAATATTCATCTCGTAAGTTAAAAGTGTGATTTTATGCTTGATAGCTCTTAACTTTACGAGAAATCATCGTGTAGAAATTTTTGGCTATTCAGTTTAAAAAAAGATAATCAATGAAGACGTGACTTATCGATAAAATATTTTTACTCCGTGGACTTTATTAATTCCTGACATGTAAACATGTTTTTCAGTAGCCTCTTACAGTTAATGGAGATAAAAAATGCAGTCTTTTTTTTTGATATCAGAATTCCTAATGAAATTAATAAATTGATTCTTTTAAAACAGAAGATTAAGAAACTTCACATAAGATAAGCTAACTCTGGGTCTTTAGTAATTATTTTTCGTTTTCCTTTCAAATAAAAACCTTAAACGCAAAATAATTAAAGATATATCGGCTTGATGCATTACTCTAACTCTCTACGCCTTTATTTTCCGAAAATTTCAATTTGACGAAGAGAAAAACGTGAAGAAACTTTTCATTTGCTGTACAAATACAACACTGAGAGAAACAAATATTTTTTTGTCTCAGTGAACAAAGATACTAGTGTGCGTCCACTCAAGAGTAATAGAGGAAAAGTGAAGCTCTTAATCACAATTTGCTCGGAGAAAATTAAGGAGCTGGAAATACTGTCGGAAGGAAAAAATCGCATCTTTGCAAACATGTGAGTAGGGGAGAGTGGGGTCAATTGAACCAAGGGGCAATTGAACCAGTAAGCTTAAAAAATCGAAAAAAATATAAAAATGAATCGCCCTCTTGGAATTATATTTTAATACACTAAACCTTAGTCTGATCAAAATTTCGAACCAATATGATGATTTAATTTTAAAAAATTCAAGTTTTTGTGTTTTTAGGTATCTAAACCTTGATTTCAGCTCTTGGTAAATTGTTTAATAATTTTTTAATTTTCAAATGAAATCTTAAATTTTTTTTTGTAATACCTTCTTACATATATTAGTCATAAATTTATAGCTTTACTTCTAGTAAAATAGTTCTTGAATATTTTTTTTTAAACTAATTATTTAAATAAAATCATATGGGGTCAATTGAACCAGTACTCTCGGGGACGGTTGAACCTCACGAATCACACTGTGAGCATCAGACATGCGCGCGCATCTTGACAGAATGTGAAAACAAGCTAAACTAACCAAGAAAAAAAATAATTATATTGACAGAAGTTTTAAAAGTGATTGTTATAACATATAATGTTATATAAAATAATAAATATTATTAGAAGTATTGTAATTTTAGTTTTAAGCTGTAATGAATAGTAAAATATTCATTAAAGTCATTCATTTGTGGTTCTAATACTCATGGTTCAATTGTCCCCGACTAGTGGTTCAATTGCCCCCGCAAAGGGGACGATTGAACCATTTGATGCAGTTGTACAATTTCGTATTTATTTAAAATTTTCATCATTCGTTAAGTTATGTGCTTGTAAGAAATGATAGTCTGTATAATAAGTTATAATTTTGTAAAAAAAAAAAGTTATCATTTTGCTTTTATTCATATAAAAAAAAAATGTCAAAGTATTTTTGGTTTAATTGACCCCACTCTCCCCTACATATAAAATTTACATAAATCAATTTTTCACTAGCATGTGAAAAAAATTAATACCGAAAAGATTCCAAAGAAGTTTGACATGTGATACAGTCGGACCTCGTTATAAGACTATCATTCTGTCTTTTTTATAAACCAGCTATCGCAATAGTTTGAGAGAGAAACTAATAGTCTTATAGCGAGGTCCTACTGTACTTCTAAACTTGAGACAGATTAGAACTTTGAGTGGAACTTTTGCAATTTTGAAAAAGTTTAAAAACCTAAAATTTTGAACTTTTTATGAAGGTTTTTTTTTCTTATGGGATTATTGGTTTTTAATGGGAACTTTTTTGGAACGATGATAAAATGCAGTAAAAATACGTTTTGAAAACGTTCTTTTCCGGCTCAAAATTCGTTTATATAAATCAAAATTACAAAAGTTCTAATCTGCCAAGTTTAGAAGTTCCACACGTCGAAATTTTTTGGAATCTTTTGGAACGAATTTTTTTCATAAGAACTTTCACTAAATGATAATCAATAATATTCAGAAGGAAAAGTCATTGTCATAAAATTTTTGAATATTTTTAAAATTTTATAATTTTTCTTTAAAAATAATCTGAGTTCCAAATTGCCTCTCAATCTCTTTGGTCTCTCGTAAAATCATCATGAAAATTCTTAGGGGATTAAATTTGTCTCTCAAATTGGTTTTATTAAAATCATTAGGGGGATGATTTTACCCCACGGGATAAATTCGCCCTCTGACAGGAATTCTGATACTCAAGGAACATTTTCATTAAATTTCATAAATTTTTTCTTTTAATTTTTGATAGCTCTACCACGGCATCAATTTTTTTTCCATCTCATCAAATAAATGACAATAAATATATTCCTCGATAAAATGTCATTGTACAATTATAATTTAAAATAAATTTTAAATAGAAATGGTCAAAGTCGGCCATTTCTGTTGGTGAACTGCGCGAACTGGGCATTTAACATCGTGAACTCCTTTAAAAAGCTTTTATTTGTGCTTGGCCCCATTGTCTCTACCGATGTACGCATGCGTCAATAATTTTAAAAATTTTTGCGCATGCCCAAATGCCCATTCAAATTTTATGTATTCCCAGGAAGTATTCATTGCCTGCTAACCTGATGGCATGAAATTTTTTTTTATAGCTCACTGTTATTTTAAATTTATATTTTTAACATTTATGCAAGCCGGCAAATGTACAAGTGACAAAAAAAAAATAATTCTGTTGGGAAATGTAAAAACATACTAACAGTAAAAACACTAATTAATCAATGTTATTTTTGTTGAAGACACTGTGATATCTATAAGCTCAAGATGTAACCCAGATGACAACAGTCGGAGTCTGCGCTTTGTATAAATTATTTTTGTTTGTCTCAAACTCAGTTATTTATCTTTAGTTTGTATAAAATGACATGAAAACTCACTCTAGTCATCAGTTGTAATGCGCTGAGACATTTTTTTCGTGAAATTTTTCTTCTCTATAATTAAAATTTAAAATTGTGACTAAAAAACGTGATAAAGAAAAATGTGTCGAATTATACTATTGGGAATAGACGAAAGTTTTTTAGTTTGCGGACTATTTGAAAACTCCTATTGATTCGCGAGTATTCTCTCGGCAGTCCAATTATAAATCGTTAGTTGAGTTAGAGAATAAAATTGAATTGAGTATATCCCGATCATTAGTTATCTCGCGGGAGACGTTCTCGTGTAATAGTTTTTAGCGATGCGCCGACGCGTAGACAGTAGATGGTGTAGTTATTAAAATCGTGGTGGGCAAATGGGTAATGAGTTTGCTCAGCGTGGAACTGAAGGTGTATTGGTGGTGGGAATTACGTTTGAGCTTTTACAAGAGGGCGCTTTGGGAAGACAAGGACACCGAGGAGTCTACGTCAGGAAAAGCTCAATGCTTATTGGTCCCGGTGCATTGTTACGTATTGATTGCCGCAGAGTGTGTTAGTCGTGTAGTGGTACTATTTTCTTTTCGTCATAGTAGTCGTAGTCATCGTCATCGTCGTCGTTCGAGGGAATCACTTGATCGTCGTCGTCGTCGTAGTCGGTGACGGTTATGGCGTGCTGGCGACGAGTCAAGTCAACGTGATAAAAAGCGGTCTGAGTTAAATAAAAAGCTTGATAAATAATAAAAAGTTTCGTAAATAAGACTTTTTAAATTTTTTTTTATTTATTTTTTCGTTGTAAAAAGGAAACTGAACATTCGTCGAAATTAGTGAATTAGCATTGGTATGTCTGCCTTAAAATCGTCAGTTACTCGTTCGTGTACTTGAAAAAGTGTTGAAGGTTCTAGTTCGGTTTTGGCTTTAAGACAGCGCACACATTGGGTACACGATTAGTTTATACTCGTACACAATAAACCCTTGTTGCCGTGCTAAAGTAGTGGGAGAAAACGGCACCACCGTCGACGAGGGTGTACGTCAGTGGTGTATGTCAGCAGTGTGTCAGTCGTGCTTTGCTATTAGTGCTTTAATAAAAGTGGTGGTAGAGTTGTAGTTGTGCTGATGTTGATGCTGGTGGTGGTTGTGCTGGTTCTGTTGGTGGTGGTGACCAGTGTAAGGTTTTTTCTCTCAGATCCTACTATCCACGTTTGCGACCTCCTTTGTCCACGCGTGAAGGCCATCAGTATAGGTTCTCAGTTATCACGACATGTATCCGCGGGTGGTCTATGATCTAGTTTCTAAAATAAAAAATAAATAATATAATAATAGATAGTAAGGTATTGAATCCGGTTTATAACGATACGCGCGTTATAGAAGGATTTTCTACGTGTTTACTATTTAATCATAACTATTATTATTATTATTTATATAATTATTGGTTGAGTAAAGTGGTGCACGCAACAGTCACGACGTGGACGTACTCGTCGTCGTGATTGTCTTCGCGCATTCGTCAACTTCCGGGTCACCGCACCAGGGTAAAACGCGGCGCTGGTTATGCCTTTTGATACCATTATTATCATCAGTATCATCGCTGATGACGTTATTTGATAGTTACATGACATTTACCTCGATAAATAATTATTGAGGCCTTAAAAGAAACCTTGAAATAATAGTAATAGATATAATAAGACAAAGAGTCCACCCATAGGTACGGTATTGTCGTGGTAGTGTGGTAACAGTGGTAGTTATAGTTTAACCTACCTGGAATAAATTATGAAGCATCATCGTATCAAACGTATAATAATAAGAGTGGCTGGTGATAGGGGCCGGTGAATGTGTGACCCGGGGGCAGAGATCTGCTGGAATGACGTGCGACGAGACGACCGAGCAGCCTCCGGTAGACGAATGCCTCCTGGAACGGAAATGGTGGTGCTTTATATTATCAAGCATCTTCACCTTTCTCGCCGGGCTGTTGATCGTCTTGCTATGGCGAGCATTTGCCTTCCTTTGGTGTCGCAAGGAGCCGGAATTCGCTCCAAATGACCCAAAGCAAAAAGAACAGAAGGCTGCTCGCCAGAGCAAGGAGTTCGAAGGTACCTTTATGACGGAGGCTAAAGATTGGGCTGGTGAACTTATTTCTGGACAAACTACCACTGGTCGAATCTTGGTAAGTTATTATATATATATATTTTTATTATTTTATAGTTGCTATGATATGATACTGAAAGTTACCGTGAATGTGCCAGATGTGAGACAACTTTTAAAATATAAATAAATTCATTTAATAATTGAATAGATAAAAATAAAAAAAATGCACATACAGAGTTTTAAATTCTACAAATGTGAATTTTTTTATTTTTAGTCTATTTACATTTTGTTGATTAATTTTTAAATTATTAAAATTTACAAATGTCTGCTACATTCACAATCATTACTAAAGTGAGCCGACCTGATAATTTTTTGATTTGTTTAAAAACGGCAAATTATTTTTTTAAAAATATTATAAAAAATTCCACCTAGAGTTTATTCAATTCTCTACATGTGCATTTTTTTAGTTTTTTTTTTGTGAAATTCATTTAGGAAAAAAAAAAATCCAAAAATTTTTTATTGTTTGTTAACATCCAGATCACAGAAATGATCTATTTTTTTTTGTTAGTGAAACGAAATTAGTCAAAAAAATAAGTAGGGTATTTTTTGATTGAGTGAAGTAAATGGACGATGCATTAGTTTGTATAATTACATTTATTCCGTTGGGATGTAATGACATTTAGTTTGGAAGCTTGACAATTGAGTGTGTGCTCAAGAGTCAATAGGGTACTCGTTATATCCCATTTCGGCTTTCTCAATTTCACTGGCATGTTCTATTCATTATGGAAGAGAAATATCCAATGTGGAAATTCTCTCGGGTCCCACAGGAACTATGGGACAAGAAATTAACGTCAACGTTATAGCACGGCTCATACGTCGTATTTTATTGCAAACTCAGTTCTGTGGGTTAAGGTAGAATAATATCTTATTAGAAATTTTCTTGGGCTTTGAAGCGTTCGCAGGAAATGACTTTCCGGATTTTGGATTTTTGATTACGCTTTAAATATTTATAGGACTGGAATGATGAGAATTTTCTGAGGAGTTCGTAGTATGCATTTTTTCAGAAGCTGAAAGAAAAAATCGGTGTTATAGTAACCAATCTGTAAATTAATAGAAATTCAAAATTCGAGACTTTGTTGAGTATGACCAGCTATAAAATTATTTACAATACACTGAGAGAAATGAATGGTAATGATTACCATTCTACATAGTAACCGACTAATTTTTTGTAAAATGGTAAATAATGCCATGTAGAATACGATTCATTAGCATTTTTCTGGTAATGATTACTATGCTACATTGAAACAAGTAAAATGGTTAAAATCGGTATCTAACATGGGAATCTGGGCTATGTAGAATGCTACTCGTCCCATGCTTCAATAGCTGTCATTACAGTTTAATAAATATATATAAGACAACGAAGTAAACAAACCAAGTAAATAAATTCTTTATTACTAAATATTCAAATTTTTTAAATTATTCTTTATCTTTTATCAAAAAATGATATTTCATTATGAGCAATATTTTAATTACTTCAATAGATTTATTCAATTTCTACATATATTTAAAGTAACTTGAGTTATTTATTTAGTCATAATCTTATTTACTAAATATAAAATAAATAAAAGATCGTAAATATTGCTAGGTAACATTGTAGTCATGTCCATTTGCATAGTTCTCTCGTCAATGGAGAATGGTAATGATTCCCATGGTAGCATAGCCAACGTTACCATGTAGAATGGGGGAATTACTCTGTCCCGTGACTCTCGAGGCTAAAAAATCCTCGTTACTATGTAACATAGTAATGGTTACCATTCTACATGGGAATTATAACTATTCTTTTCTCTCCGTGTACATAAAAAAAGTTGTACTGTTTGTTCTTATGATTCTTATTTTGATGAAAAACCTTTTATTTATTATTTTACTGTGAAAATAAACAAATTTTGTTTCAGTTTCTCAATTCAATTTTCCGAATTCCGAACAAAAAACTAGTTCTATCCTCTATCGTATCAAGGTAGTATCGTAGTAATCCCTGCAAAAAGTTATACCGCGCATACATAGAATGCCGCATTAGTTATGCTATAAGTTTTGAATTTTTTTATAAGAACACACAATCAAATATTGTTTTTCATGGCAATCGTGCAACGTCGCACTGAGTAAGTGTATACATCATGTATAATATATGTAGAGTCGTACACTTTAATATATTTATTTAGTTTGGAATACTTTTACAGTATTTTATTTTCGTGATATTCAATTTAATAAAAAAAAATTAAAGGAAAATGTCAATATCACAGAGAATTGATTTTGTAAAAGAATTTTTGAAATTCTAGAATACTTATTTTAAGAACTATTAACTTGACAGTTGTCGAAAATTATATAATCGATATGAATTATATTAATTATAACAAATCAATACACTGTAAAAAAATTGCAGAGTGAATTGCGGAGTATTTATTTAATTTCCTTGAAGTAAAATTAACTCTGAAGAGGAATTTATTTTAATACTGAAACTGATTCGGAGTAAAATTTATTTCTAAAGGAATTTATTCTAATTTTGAAACTCCGATTCAGAATGAAATTCACTCTAACCGGAATTTATTTAATATTAAAACTCCGAATCGAAGTGAATGTGAATTTGAATAAAATCCAAATAACTCCAAAATCACTTCGCTGGAAAAAGATACTCCTTTTTGATTTTGATTCTGGTTTCCAAAATTCCAGAACTCCGAGTGACAGGGTGAATTCGGATTCAAATAAAATTCGTGATCACTCCACATTCACTTCCAATTTTTTCACTGAAAAAATATTCATTTGAGCCAAAGATATCGTATATTTGGATATGGCCAAATAAATATTTAATCGTGAGAAAGATATAATATATTTGAGTAGTTTAATTGCGTGCAATAAGTGATTTATTTGTGGTAAAGAAATTATCCAATTGCTACAAATAAATATGGGCTTCAAATATATGTATAGTATAGTCAAATTTTCCATTATTTGTCACAAATTTAATATCTTTACCACAAATATATCAATTACTTACCACAAATAAATGATATGTTTCTGTCAAATTATAAAACTATTCGAATCAACTGTCATATTTAGTTGTACCAAATATATCGATACTGCCATTCTAATACGCCCTGTCCCACAAAATTTGAAATTTTCACTTCTTTTTAAAAATGGAATCATTGTATAGTTGAATCTGCAAAAGAATGGGCTTTTTTCCCACTACTTAGCTACGATGAAGTCCATGAGTTACACTCACGCGCATGCGCAGTAATGACTTAATTGTAGAAAAATGGTGGGAGAAAAGCCCATTCTTTGGCAGACTCGACTATAACAATATGCAGCTTATGTAAAAATTTCAGAGGTCAAATTGTTTATTTAGCATTTTTAAATAAATATTCTAATATGTCGTATTCCACACGCAGACTTTCGCGCATTCTAATATGTCGTATCTCACATTCATAGGTTAGTCACGCTTAACATTTTTGATTTTAAGTTAATTTTAAGAAAGCAATTAACGACATGAGTAAGAAGGTAATGATGCATAATTTTTGACTCTTCTTACAGCATATAATTCAAAATTATTTATTCACTACTGCCTGTATTTTATGAAAACATGAAAATAAATTTGTAGGTTATGCCAATGTAAACATAATACAATAATTTTTCTTTGCCGACCATGAAACGTTTTTATCGTCTCCGGAAAAATTTTCCAAATGTGGGATACGACGTATTAGAATAGCATTATCGATGTTTATTTGTCATTAAGACGCGTTTTCATTTGTTTCTCTATTCGCACTCAACTGGATGAACGGTACTATCTCTGTTGTACTTGTACATTAAATGGTAACTTTGTCCAAGCTTTTCTCGTGAACAAATGGAAGTTATCAAAAAATTGAAGTGCACTTCGCTAGTTAACAGAGTAAAGCATCGGTTCTGTGTCTTTATTTTGCGTTTAGAGCTTTTATTTCAGAGAAAAGCTGGGACAAAATTATCTGAAAACCGTTCTTAAGAAATATTTGAAAAAAAGCCGTAAATAAATTGATTTATTCGGGACAAATATTTATTTTTCTGTGTTCCATTGTAATACAAAGCAGAATATATTTTTATTAATCTGATTCTTTATTTAATATACTTTTTATCTATTTTATTTTAAAATAAATTTAGCTCAATAGTGATTGATCTACCTTTTAATATTCAAATTCATGCTATTTTGCTTACACAATAGAGCTTTCTTGCGCGTAACATTGTCAGATTATCAGCAGACACTTCGGGTATGAGTTAAGTTATTAAAAAAATTTTTAATACTTTTGATTATTATACTCCGTATAGAAATAGGTCAACTGCATTTTTTTTTTAATTTAATCTAAAGAATATTATTCTTTATTCCTTTATTTTTTATTGAAATTTCTTGACGCGTTTTACTGGTATTATTAAAAAATAGCACAACTACGACTCTGTATATGTTTTAAAATTGAGTAAAATGTGGTAAAAAATACTATTACCCTATTTTTTAAATTATGAAAAAATTTTCTTTTATATTACGCGGTAAATGTTATCGATTTTTAAAAATTTGTTATGATTCTTTAGTTGCAATTATTATGTTTATGTAAACACTTGAAAAACATATATTTTTTTTTTATATTTTAATGAAGTAAACGAAACTTTTTTTTTCTCATCGCGTGTATATTTTCTGTTGAAAAATAGTTAGCGTAATTTACTTGGTTGACCCACTTTTACTGGTTTTTTTTTCTCCCTCTCTCTTTTCATTACGATAGGAAAAACATAAAGAGAGAAGGTTAGACAAGCTCTCGCCATGAAATAGGGATAGATTTTTCTACGCACTACAGTGCGCCGTTGCTTCAACAATAATTTTTTATTTCCTCCCTACAATATAAGAGAATAATTTTTTTTCTTGAGTCTTGTTTATAAGAGATACTTTGAGTTTTCAATTTACTTAGCAAGAGGGTGAATCTTGTTGGATTTCATAAGAGGACAGAAATAAGGATTATAAAAAAAAAAATAATAATAAAACATAGAATAGTAAAAAAGAGAAAGTTTTGCGAAGCTAAATTGTCAGACTATTTTCTTTTGTAGCTTTGGTATTGAAGTTAAAACGAAAAAGGTTTTTATGCTCAGTAAAATCCGAGGAAATAGACGGCAGAATTGAGATAATAATGTATTTGTTTAGTAACTGGGTTACATGTCGAGTAACTTTGGCTTCTAGAAAACATAATTCTGTTGTCCTCAGTCCCATCGAATGATTGACATGAGTGTAGATATTTATATTAATTCTTTAAAGCATAATCAAATAATCTACTCTTTTAATGACTAGACAATAAATGTGTGTCAATAAAAATACATTTATATATAGTCTACACATTTTATAAATTAATAAAAAATTGTTAAAAAAGTGTTGACTATTCTAAACTTCAAAACGTGACACGAAGAACTTTTTTTAAACTTTTGAAAATTCAAGAGAAAGATCAATAAATATAATACTTTAGAAATAGTTCAAAATTACACGGTAAGAAATATTTTGCGGATATCACTATGCCAGTATAGGCGTGAACGCCATACTGTATGGTATCGGAGATTTTTATACGTTGTAAAATTGTATGCATAGGTGATTCGACCATTGCGAGAATAGTAACATTGGCGATAGTTCTCGCAGATGCCGCAATGTCAGTATGGCCGTCAGGCCCATACTGCGTTGCCGTATCCACAATGCTTCTGGCCGATAAACCTATTCTAACGACATCTATACAGTTTTGGCGGTAATACGATAGTATACATTGATCGACACGCCAAAAATTATGGCGGAAAAAACTAGTAGCATTGTGCCCTCGGCATTGTAGTATGGATCTCAGGGCCATGCTGTTTCGCCGTGCTTGCTATGCATACGTGTGAGCAATACAATAGCTCCAGTACTATACAGTATAGTAAATAACGCCATACTTCTGGGACTCGCTACAATACTGTATTGAAATACTTCACATGCTGTTTTAGTATCTGTCTGGAGACCATACCAGCATGGTGTTGAACGCCATGCATTTCTTACCGTGTAGTTGTTTCTGAACGTACTTTGCACAGAAATGTTAATTTGTAGTATTAAGCCAATTATTATTTTCTGTGTATAGTAGGGTGGTTCAAAAAAACATTTTTTTTTTCACTTTTACCCCCTGAAACGTCAGTGGTTGCTGAGAAAAAAATCCTCCCGAAAAATGGGCTTTCTAGCTCATCTCTAAGAGATCGCTATTTTAATTTCCCATCTAATTAACATGGAAAAATTTACTTTTTCACTAAAAGTGTAATTACTCGTAAGCTGCTCAATATTTTTCAAATTTATACAAAGATCTTTAAAGCTGATTCCTCAGGCTTTCCAAAACCCTATGATAAGTCATAATTATCATAAGTAAAACGCCAATTGGAGCTGTGTGAATAGTATTGACTTTGTATTTCAAAAGGAAATTGTTAATTTTCATTTTTTTGCTAGCTTCAATTGGCGATAATTATGACATACAATATAAAATTATGTTTCATGTGATGGTTAATGTAAGTCATATGACAGTGACTCTGAAATTATATCAATGAAGGAAAATAACAAAATCTAATTTCTTCAACTTCATTAGCGTGAAAGTTTTCATTATCAGTGCTTATAGTTTTTGAAAATAATTCCTGAATATATGGAAAGGAAGCTCGTGGTTATTTCTACACTCAATATAATAATTATCTAAACATGAGGACTAGGGTGGCCCAAAAAAACCGACTATTTTTTTTTTTTCGATCTCGCATGAAAATTTGTTGGTTTAAGATGTTTGAAGAAGCCTCTCCAAAAACCAGCTCGATAAAAAATTTTTAAAAGGTCGCTCACGAATTTTGAAAATATCAAAAATGATTAAAATTCGGATTTTTTACTTCTAAATTTTTTCTTTCTCGTGGCAGCATAAGTTTACATTTGTAAAATTATGACAATCCTGAAAATTTCAGCCCAAAATTTAAATATTTAAACGGTGCTCAAGAATTTTGAATATTAACTGATAATATGTGATTAATACTTTTAATTAGTTTTTGTATTTTTTTATAACTCAATTATCGTCATTCCACTAAAATATAACTTTTGCATAACCAAAAATATACAGGACAGTCTTAAACAATAAAATTTAGTAAGTTTTAAATAAGCGAAAAAACCTGAAAATTGAATTAAAAAATAAAAAAGTGTATAAATAACTTATTATTTTCATTTCTCGGGTTATATTTTCATTCATTGTGATGCAAATTAATGGTGAAAAAATCGAGAAGCTTTATTATCAATATTCAAGGGTCGCTCGAAAACGTTCAAACGACAGCACTCGGAAACATTCAAAATTCTTGAGCGAGGTTTAAATATTTAAATTTTTGGGTAAAATTTTCAGCGTAGTCATGATTTTACGAATATAAACTAATCCTGCCACGAGAAAAAAAAATTTTGAAAAAAAAATCCGAATTTCAATCATTTTTGAAATTTTCAAAATTCGTGAGCGACCTCTTAAAAATTTTTTATTGAGCTGATTTTTGGAGAGGCTTCTTAAAACATCGTAAACCAACAAATTTTTATACGAGATCGAAAAAAAAAAAATAGTCCGTTTTTTTGGGCCACCCTAATGAGGACCCAACTTCACTGTGTAACATTGACTTTTTTTTTATGATTTATATTTTTCAAAACTTCCCCTCGGAGTGAGTTTCATCGTAAGCTATTGATTGTAATTTTACTATCCTAGTGTTAGTTTTCGTAGATATCGACGTTTCGAAGTTTTAGAATAAATTTCTGGCTATTTTTAAGATTGTCTGAGCATGTGCGTTGCGCGCGCGAGCACGCACGCGTGTGTGAGCGCGTGTAAATATGTTATCTCTTGAATAAATAAAGTGATTTGTATATGACTGTTGTAGGAATTTTCACGAATGAGATTTTTTATTTCAAAATCAACTAATGGAGTAGATTTTGAGTTATTCAACAAATAGAATAAACACTTTTTTTATTCAAATATGACATGAAAACTACTCAACTGATCAATATCAATCTTAAAATCTAATCAACCTTAAATTTTGATAATCATCTCTGATTGTTGCCGAAAGAATTCAAGTCGACTGATTTTTTTTTGTGATCTCGAACTAGATAAATTTTGGCTTGTGTCCGATTCCATAGATTCTGAAATTGTAATTGTATTGATAAAATTGTTTTCGTGTTACTGGAGGTTGACGATAGGGAAACGTTCACTAACTGCTCTCTTAAATTTTAAATACTGAAAAAGTGACTTTTCACTGACAATAAGTGACTATTTACTGCCAAGTAGTGATAGTTATGTGATTTTTACTAATTCATTTTTAGAGAGTACAGGAAGAACATTCTAATTAACATTAATAACACAATTTTGAGTCGGTTCACATTATTGTTAAGAAAGAGTCACTGCAAACTATTCTCTAAAAATGAATTAGTAAAAATCACATGACTATCACTATTCGGCAGTTAATAGTTACTTATAGCCAGTGAAAATTATACTACTATTTGAATTAGTGACATACTTTTCACTACACTGTGAAAAATTCCCATTAAATCTTACTATGGGTGCATTGTAACACCGGACCATAAGAAAACTGGTACAAAATTTACGTCCCATAGTAAACGTATGCGCAGACGACACGAATGGGAATAAGTTATTATTCTTTTCATATTTATTTTGTGTCTGGTTCAGGTTCATTGTTAATTGTATGGTAAATTTTATCACAAATTCGCTTCGTATGATAATTTAATTATAATCTTAATAAAACTACTTTCATATTTATTTGAACATTGTGAAAACGAATCTTGTTTTTTATGAATTAGTTGGAAGAATGCATAGGATTTAAATGATTGGAATATATTGAGAAAAAGAAAGTGAGTGGAATGAGGAGTAGAACAAGTCGATTTAAACTTGTATGCACATTTACTGGAGTAAATCTGACGTGCGCGCAAATAGAAGCGACTCGCGTTTTTGTTCTCTTGGACAGAATACCCCCACGGCTGCTGTCCACATTAAAACCTGTCATTTTTTACAATAATATCTACTCATTGAGTAGCAGCATAAATTTATCCGCTTACATAAAAAAAATGTAACCTGGAAGTAGCCGAGGAAAGAAAGACCTATTCTATTTTTAGTATAAAAATATCGTAGCATTTCGAAAAAGTTTTAAACTTGATCACACTATAGCTCGGAAATATTCGTGGGATAACTTTTGAAAGAGTACTAAAAATAATAATATATCAGCTTATAAGATAGACAAAGTGATAATTATAAATTTATGATTTTTCTATACATTTGCTAATGCATCTGTTGATTTGAGTTAGTATTTTTTTCCAAAGTATACGAAATATATATATTTGTTCGCTCTCTAAATTTGAAATAGTGAAATTTTCACTATTTTTCCTAGTGATCAACTAATTCACTGGAAAAAAGTGAATTTCTTATATAAATAGTGAAAATTTTACTTTTTACACATGTGTAGATTATACTGCAGTAGATTTAAAACATTACTTTTTAATAAGTAATTATCATGAAAACTATTTATTACTAATAATTACAGCGAATTTCGTTGTTTCCATAAAAGCATCAGTTCACTGGGTAAATGAGTGTATATGCACTAATTCCAAGTGGTCGACTTTTAGCTGTGGCAAATAGTGAATATGCACTGTGAATTAGTGATAATTCACTATTTCAAGTTTAGAGTGCGAGACTCATTTTTTTCGTGTACGTAAGGCGTTTTTTTTTATTATATCGTATAGTAAATACCAGGATCAAAAAACTTGATTCAGACATGCTTCACTTTATTTTCGTTTGAAATTGATTTGCCGACGATTTTCGTCGATCTCCACTTTGTCGACTGGAAACAAATTTTTGTGAACTTTTAGAGCTCTTTTCATCTTTAGTTTCAACTTATTCGTCTTTACTCTACTATAGTCTTAACTTCTTCGTTCTATAATTTAAGTCGAATAACCCTAAACAAAGTTAATTTCAACTTTTTCGTCTTAAATAGTGATTAATTAAGTCAGTTAAGTCTAAACCAAGGCGAAAACGATGTATTTCTCATCTCCGTAAAAAAAGTCGAGTTTGTCATGTGAAAAATAGCTCTTTCGATTTGTTAAACTAAGTAATTCAAATTTTATTTTTGACCTGGGCGCCATAAGACTGAATTCTTTTAGATTCAAAAATTACAAACGAAAATTTTCTTACAAAAAATGGTTGCTGTAACTTTCTCCATTTTTATTTATGAGAAACAATAGGGAGGGAAATGTTTAACTTTCAGGCATGTTTTAAAAATTCAAAATCCGTTATAAGAATATTATTTCTCGAAAACATGTTTTTTTTCAACGACTAATTTCTGATAAACAGGAGTTAGATTAAACGTTTTTCAATAGCTAATCATTTTTTTCATGGATATAAGAGAGTTAACATCCAAGCAAATATTTGTTTCAACATTTAATATATTCAAGTGATGATTAAATTATGATCGTGATAACTAAACCTTACAATTTCTATCTTAAGTGATATGACGCGAGGATACAAGTAAAAGCGAGCTGAAGTGTCGAGACTGAGTTTAGCAACACTAATAGCATCAGTTGCCAGGGCTAATGACTGTCGCAACGTACCTATCTATAAGGTGCCTTTGAAATGGAAATGCGTAGAATATGTTACACTTGACTCACTTGGTTATTTCGATTAGATAAAAACAGAAATACAAAGTTGCAAAGTAGGTCTCTCGGGCAACGCTGATTCTATTATTTTTCACGCTATTGCCGGTAATTCATCGAATCAAAAAGTTTTTTAGCACTCTAATGTATTACCTGTTTTATTGTTTCTCACAAATTGATCTCTTTTCTAAGATTAAATTTTCATCGCCGCTAGTAATTGAATTTTTAGTTCTCGATATCATGTGCAATTTACTATTTTAGGAAAATATTAGTTCACTAGTTTCAAAAATTAATATTCAATACTAATTCAAATATTTTATCATCTGTATACCCTGATTACAAAAAGTTAATTAATCAACTATAGTTTTCTTGAATTCATATTCTTATTTTAAAAATGAATATAATTCAAATAATAGTAGTGTAGGTGATTTTTATCCACTATTATTATTATATTTTGTTAAACAATTTTCAATAGTGAGCTTAATTATCTAATCTAATTTAATTTCTCTGGCAGTGTAAGTATTCATGACGCCATTTGATTCACTTCTAATTTTAGACAAATCTATGCTGTTTTTAGCCTCTAGGCATTTTTGATTCAGTTGTCATCTATGCTCCTGAATGCATACTTTTATCGAGATTATGACTGATAAATTATTACTTTCAGTAAGATGGGATTATTCTGTTCTGAATAATTATTTTCTTTTGTTTCTTAGCCATGTAAGTTTATTCATAAGAGAATAAATGCATCCACGAAATTTTGGCACATTTGAGATATTAGATTGCACTAAAAGTGTTATACTCTTCGTTATAAAGTATTAAAATCGTTTATAGGCTCATTAAGCTATATTTTGCATAGACGCTTATGGAAAAATGAAAACACAATGGAAAAAGTTACTGCAATGCTATATAAAATTATATAATTATCAAAAATATATCGAAAAAATATAAGCTAAGTCCCGATCCAAAAACATTTTATGACCCAATTATTTTATTTTATTTTAATTTGGCAAGGTTTTGATCGTAGACACAATTAACATCAGGCCGTACATAGAATTATAGTACAGTAAAACCTGGTTATAGTTACTTCCCCTCTATTTTTTTTCGCTCGTCTCGACATGGTACCTCAACTCCAGTTCCACTAATGAAGTTTTTCGGCTGTCGCAAAGGAGATTGTTTAGGCAGTTTTTTCATAAGTTAATCAAGTATGTACGTAAATAAATGACAAACGTCAACTAACTTATTAACGAATTGCGGACACAAACATAAACACGACGCATATGCAAAAAACCAAGCGATCGTCGAGTATGATAGTAGCTGGGAAAAGCCATTTCCAAAAAAATATTATCATAATAATTCATGTGTTTTTAAGAATGAAAAGTTCAAAAAACTTTTGTTCATACCAACTAAATTGAGTTTCGGTCAACCTTGTTAACACAATCATGAATTTTTCGTTGATTTCGAGCTCTACAAATCGAAACCATGTTCATTCTAGCATTTTGTAATCTCGAAAATCCGATTAACGATGTTAATACCCGAGTCGAAATATTAGACGTAAATTGAACGTTTTTAACGTTTTGGACATTAAAAACTCAATTTGACCGTTTTCGACTTTTTCAAAATTTCATGATAGATTGAACTATCATGAATCAAAAACGTAACTAAAACCTATATAGACTTACAATAAGAAAATATGAGCATATCAAAAATTTTTTTCGATTTTGTACTCCTGGATTATCATCACGTCAACTCCCTAAAATTTTTGGTATGCTCTTCTGGCTCTTAAATTAAAAGTTCGTATTTTGAAAAAAAATTTTTTCAGTTTCATACTTCTATCTTCAACACTATATATTTACATCTGTAAATTAGTTAATACTATTATTAAATTAAAATAATAACTCATGAAATTATCAATTTTTTATGAACCAAAATTCAAAAAAATCGTTCAATTTACGTTGAACTAATATTTCGGCTCAGGTAGTTTTAGTTTTTTCTGTTCTAATTCGTACTCTTTGAAATATTTAATAAAAGTAGGGAATTACGACTCTATTTGAAACTTTGGATGATAGTAACTTTAAAACCAATGTAACAACTTGCAGTAATTATAATTAAGACCATAAGAGTGACATCATAATAGTAAATGAAGTAATTTATGGTAATAGCGGTCTACAAAAAAAGTTCTCTGAAGTTTTCCCATAAATCCAATAGTTTTGTTACAACAAAAAACAATCTGGAAATTTGATCTTATGGGTCAGCCACAAAACTTGACCGAGTTCGAGAACGTTCTTATCTGCGCTCTTACCTCGAAAATTACCACACCATGGATTCAAAATTTTTCACAGCATAGTATAAAATTTATGTTTCTTAATTATTATTAACGACTTTTTTTTCAAGCGACATCTATTTCTTTATAATTGAATTACTTTAAGATTACTTAAGAACAGAAAAATTATATAGGACCTTCGAGGGTTGAAAAATATTATTTGAGTGTTGCAAAATTAGGAGCATAACCATATAAAATTTTGAAAACCTTCACTATTACATTTTGTCTTACAACAAAAAAATTTGACTTTCAGCTCGGGTATCAAATTACATATGTACGTTTTCTTAGTATGTAAAGTTTAGTAATCATGGAATAGCTATACTCTGATCATGATCACAAAACTATAAGAACAAGTAATTTCAATGATGTCAATTATTTTCTATTGCTATTATTTTTTACCGGTAGATTTTTTTTTAGACATAATAATAAATAATGTAGAAATATACTCGTGTATACGACGTTTAAAAATATATAGAGATAAATCGATAGTAGAGCTTGACTTCTTGTATCTTTCATCACGAAAAGTTATTCGTGGCGCACTGTGTTTCGGTTCACGCTCTAAAAATTCTGATCATCCGGTTGTCGTTAGGGTGGTGCATGAGAGAGCAAGTGGTTTACACCTCGAGTGCTTTCGGTAGCGGCTATCTACAATCGTGTTCGAGTGCTACGAAAATAAGAGAGTAAATAATAAACGAAAAGGAGACTGAAAAGAGTGAAGCTGAGGATGACGGAAATAAGAAAGAGACGAAATTATAAAAAGAAATAAAAGAAAAAAATATAAGTGCAGAGGTCATGGCGCATATGTAAATGTGAAATATCAGTAGAAATGGATACAGCTTTCTCGGATAAAAATATTCAATTCTATTTATTATTTTCGAAGGGTGAAATCTATTAGTTGATGAGCGCAAATACTTTTTTTATGTATATAAATAAATATATATCGTTAGAAGATATTTTTTTCCATTTAGGTAAGCCGTGACATCATATCTTGATGTCCAAGTCGGGCAGTAAGTTGTCGTTAATTTACCACCGCAACCTGTCGCCGTTGAAGACAATAAGTTGGGCGGGCCATAAGTTGACGCCAACTTAACGAAAACTTTGTGTCAACTTGGCGATAAGTTGTGGCAGAAGATCAATGCCAACTTTCTGGGGAAGTTGAAGTCAAATTGTAGCCAACAGTTGCAAAGTGTGAAGTTGTCGTCAAGTTGATCGCAACTAACTGACATCAACCATTGACGACAAACTCTTGCTATAAAAAATAGGTGCTTGACTAAATTTGTTTTTTAAGTTTCATTAAAATCTTCATCTTCAGTCGGTAATTATGTTATTTCATTAGTTTTTATCTTCTATCGATCGTAGAGTTATTCCTGATAGCCAAAGTTTCTCGCCAAAAAGTTTATGTCACTAGCCATTTTAATTTGCACTTCATCCTATACAAAATGTACAAATTTGCCAAGACCATAATGTCATATTTGGTAGAAAGTTGTTGATAATCTTTGGCTACTAGCCAGTCGATGATTCCAAGCGTGAAACAAATTAGTTATGTCGAGCGTAAAATATGAGGATGGAATCAGCTGCAATTACGAGGAAATAATCACTGATTTAATATGTTCAGGAGTTAACTGATATGTTAATGAGTTTTTCTGTAGGCTCAAAAATTAGACGTTAGTGTTTTCAGATATGTTGTGCGTTTAGTGAAGTCAGTGATGTAGTGTATTTCTTTTTTATGTTTTTCAAAGTGTTGCAAATTAGTATTCTCATACTTTGCTAGATCGATGTGTTTTTGAGATTCGTGTCCTCCCGAGTTGAAAAATTGGACCTCATTTTAAGTTTCACATTTAGGCTTCTAATGAACGTATTCTCGAACCTTATTTGAACCTCTATGCTGTGCTCATTTCCGTTATTTCTGTTAAGTATCTTGAAAACTATGACTTTACATTGAAATTCTGACAAATTCTGATAATTAAAACATTATCAAATAATATGAGTTATTTTAAAAAGAATGTATCTCACTTTAATTTTAAGAACGTTGTCATAAAGATGACTTTAATCTAATGTTTAGAATAAAATCTATTTAGATATAAAAAAAAATAGTTTCAATACAACAGATTGTAAAATTATAAGTTTTAATATTGACTCAAAACTGTTGTGCACATAAAATACAAAATTTTGAAATCAGTTAGAGCTAATGTCGTAAAATATTTTTGAAATGATGTGACATTGTTGCGTTATTACCAGTACCACTAATGGCAGTGAAATTATTTACTAAATATTCTTTGATTTTAAGTAAACGTTGTTTTTCGGTTGCATTGAGTCCATTAGACTCGCCGGGAATTCTAGAAATGTTTCCGAAAGCTGTTTCATCGTTATCTTCGTCTTCTGTAAAACAAGAAAATGGAGTTAGTCTGATGTGGAAAAGATAACCTGGAAGAAACAAAAAGGAAAAAATAGATTTTTTCTAAAAATTAATGGAATTTTCATTTTGCAGTAATACGGAGATTCTACAATCCGAATGTTGTTATTCAATCCGATCTATTCAATAAAAAATAAGGTACCGGCGGGTAATAAGGCCTTGCTAAGGGAGATTTTGAATAGAATCGAAAATATTGCATTTAGTTATCGAAATGTATCATTAATCTTTATTTCAATACATTAGCCATAAAATGTAATCAAGTAATGGTAATTTTTACCATAAACAAACAAAAAATTATACTTTTACAAAAACCATACGAATAGGCCTTATTTTACTACGGTAGGGTAATAAGGCCTACGGGTTAAACAAACTGGAATAGTTCAATTATACTTAATAAAATTGGTATTAGAGGTGAATCATCACTTGAATTTAGCAACAATACTTTTTAAGAATCAGAAGACTAGATTGTTTTGCTCAACAGCACTTAAAACTATCAGTATTCTTTTTAAGAGTCAGAAGACTAGATTGTTTTTTATAATTTCTTCTGCGCTACGACAGCATATGACGGATGATGAAATATATAAGACAGGGAACGTGGTATCGGGACTCTATAAACTTGTCGTAACATCTCTATGCAAGACCCTTCTACTAGAGTAGCCTTTAGCGGAGGTGGTTATTTTAAATATCATTTCTGTCACTTAGGCTTTATTACCCGACAGGCCTTATTATTCGCGGGTAATACGTCGTATCCTAAAAAATTTGACATTTTCACTTTTTTTGAAAAATAGAATCATTGTAACAATGTGCAGCTTATGTAAAAATTTCAGAGGTCAAATTGTTTATTTAGCATTTTTAAATAAATATTCTAATATGTCGTATCCCACATTCATAAGTTTTTCAGGGATAAATCAAAAAATAATAATTTATACAATTCTACAAAAATTAACTATTGAATAAAGTAATTATGAATTCGAATTAATTCATGATATAAAAGACTTACTTAGCTTTGATTTTCGGGCGTCCAGAAGAACTACTGTTCCAAAATTATAATATCTTGATCGACTTTTTAGTATGTCCATTGTTTCATGAATGGTTTTATTATGAATCAAATATCCTGTTTAAAAAAATAAAATTCATTAATATATATAATTACACAAAAAACATATTTCTAAAAGATTTTTTATTAAACCTTACCTAATGATACATTAATAATTATTGTGATAAAAAATAATATTCCGATATTTTTCATGATTTTTAAGTTCTCAATAAGTGATATACTATTAGGACTTCAAGTATTGTATTAGTTATAGAACTCTAATGAATTCGATTAAGAGCGACTGCTTTTATAGTTATCATCGTGTTTTAAAACAGTATGAAAACTATAAAAACTAATAATTATCGATTCAACACATTTAAACATCGAACATATTAACACATTTATTGTACAGCTATACACCCAAGATTTTTTTTATGATCAAATTATTTTATTTTTAACAGACACAGAAATTGAACTGGTTATCGATATCTTAACGTTTGTTCAAGTCTATTTTCGAAAAAAATATACAGCCAGAAAAAAAACAATATTAAGTATCGTTATTATGACTAATGGATGTCTTAAAATAAACACCTACGCATTACATGATAATAATTCGACAAAAATAAACCGATGATAGGATACTTGTATTGAAAAATACACGCTAAAACATCTATTGATTATATACCCGCGTTGAAATATTTGACAATAATTTACTTCAAGATAACTTTTTTTTAGTTCGTAAATTCGTCATATTTTAATAAATATTTTTATCGAATCATATATGATTTATTATTATTCACGGAAAAAAATAAATAGGCGCTGCAACAGGACGCCGTCCTGTTGGTTCGACAGGATTTTATCCTGCTAATGAAACAGGATTTTCCTGTTGCAGCAACAGGACACATCCTGTGGGAGCAACAGGACAGAATCCTGTTGCAGCAACAGGATTTTCATGTTGTAGCAACAGGACACATCCTGTGGGAGCAACAGGACAAAATCCTGTTGCAACAACAGGATTTTATCCTGTGGGAGCAACAGGACAAAATCCTGTTGCAGCGACAGGATTTTTCCTGTGGATGCAACAGGATTTTATCCTGTTGTGGCAACAGGACTTTTCCTGTTGTAGCAACAGGACTTTCCTGTGGAATCAACAGGATAAGAAACTGGTTTCATGTACATACGGAGTTTTGAGATAAAAATCAATTTCTATTTAGTTAAAATTATTTTTATATCAATTTCAATATGAAAAAATCCAAATTTTGAAAAAATCAAGACTAAAAAAAATTGAAATTTTCAAAAAAGATTTTTTCATCAGCTTAAAAAATGGCTGCGTGTACTTATGTACGCGCGTGAGAAGTTGTACTTCTTTGGCATCATTAAAAAATATATATATATGTATATAGGAGAGAGGGGAAGGCAAAACGGGGTACCCCCAAAATAATAATTAAAAAAAATTTATATTTTAAATGGTTTTAAAACATTCCAAAATCACTTTTGTAAATATAATTGAGCGTTATTTAAAATTTTTTTGTAAAACTTTTTAAAAAATCGACCGCAGTCGAAAAATATTAATGACTTCTGTTTTATGATAAAAACTATTAAAAATTTGTTTTTTTTTGTTCTTTTGTATACAATAGTCATGTAAAATGTAATTTTTCTTTATGTTAATTACTTGCAAGAAAGCTTAACTTTATCAAATTCATTTAAAATCCAGAAATTTTTTTATCTTTTTTAAGAGGTACCCCATTTTCCCCGCAAAAATAAAAAATTTTATTTTTTTTTAACGGTAACTGACAATTTTTTCTATTTACTTTAAATATCATTAAAAAAAGAAAAGTTTAGCGTATTTGAGTCCTCGAAAACTTAGTATTTCCTTAAGTACCCCGTTCTACCCCTCCCACCCCTATAAAACCAGAGATTTTTTTTTTATGTAAATTTTAATTTATTTTCCAACTTCGAAATTTTATCCTAGGGACAAAAACAATTGGTGCATAAAACTAGTTTCTCATCCTATTAATTCCACAGGAAATGTCCTGTTGATTTCACAGGAAAAGTCCTGTTGATTCCACAGGAAAGTCCTATTGCTACAACAGGAAAGTCCTGTTGCTACAACAGGAAAGTCCTGTTGCTACAACAGGAACAGTCCTGTTGCCACAACAGGAGAAAATCCTGTTGCTTCCACAGGAAAAATCCTGTCGCTGCAACAGGATTTTGTCCTGTTGCTCCCACAGGATAAAATCCTGTTGTTGCAACAGGATTTTGTCCTGTTGCTCCCACAGGATAAAATCCTGTTGTTGCAACAGGATTTTGTCCTGTTGCTCCCACAGGATGTGTCCTGTTGCTACAACATGAAAATCCTGTTGCTGCAACAGGATTTTATCCTGTTGCTCCCACAGGATGTGTCCTGTTGCTGCAACAGGAAAATCCTGTTTCATTAGCAGGACAAAGTCCTGTCGAACCAACAGGACGGCGTCCTGTTGCAGCGCCTATTTATTTTTTTCCGTGTTGTTATATATATATATACTATTATGAAATTATCATATTGTTATAGTTGCAGTTTAAGTAACAGACAGTAAATTTTTGTAGTTATCATTAGAGGAATTTTTTTGTAACGATCGTGATCCTCAGACTACGCTGGCACATGTCCAAAGACGTGGGTATCATTGTAGTATCTGAAGTCTACTTTGGCTCATATTGTAAAGTCATATGGAATTTGTAGCTTCGTGTCAAGCAACGATTAGATTTCATAAATCCGCGGACTCTCCATTTAGATATACCTGCTGTTATCGAGTTCGTTTGTGTGCTTTATCTATATTCCGGGCAAATTGCTTTGTCGCTCATTAATTTAATCGACCGTCTCGTTCTTATACGTTTGGCATGTGGCTCGACTTAATCTCTTGAATTGATCTTTTATATAAATTTATTCTGCATTATAAGAGTTAACATGTCACGAAAACTACATTTATTAAAGATCGTAAATTTATCACGGTTTCAATAGTATTAATAAAATGATTTTGAGAAGATCAATGATGTATAACAAAACAATAATACATATATTTAATTATTCTGAATTCTTTTTCTGTTTCAGGTCGTGCTCGTCTTTATCCTCAGTATCGCGTCATTGATAATATACTTCATTGATGCCTCGAAGTAAGTAAAATATAATATTTTAAATTCATTAAAAAATAGCCATTGTTCTTTTTTTCACTTCCTACCCGTATGAAAAAACAATATATGGTTAAAATATATAAAACCATATATGTCTGCAGCAAAAAAATATGTGATATATTGTATCGTATATTATAAAAAATCATATAGAGATTTTGGCTGATTTAATATAAAATTATATACAGTAGCAAATATATGTATTCCATATATGTAACGAATATGTTTTTTGTATTAAGCTATATATACATTTATACCTTATAATATATTGTAGATATATTTCCTTTTATATTCAAAAAATATAAAATTTTTATATGAAATGAAATATATGGTAGCATATAATTTATATTATATATGGCTCCATATATCTTCTTTCTTATATTTTAGCATATATTTTATTCGGTGTATGTATATGTATATGGGTATATCATATATTCGCATCAAATTAACTAATTTTGAAAATTTTATCTGCAGTTTAAAGAGTATATTAAAATTTAGATCTAGTTTAATTGGAGTTGGTCATACGAATAAGAAACTTTTTTTTTCCATACAAAATATAAATATATGTTTTTATATATGATCAGAGTATATTTTTCGTATCTGATAGAAATATATATTTTTATGTATGAAAAAAATATAGTTTTCGTATATGACAAGAATATATATTTTCATATATGATAAAAATATATTTTTGTATATGATTGTCATATATATTTTATATATGCTAAACATATACGGACTCGTAAATGATGAATACTATATTTTTTAATATAAAAAAAAATATATCAGAAAATATAGTTGAATTCGCCACATATATTTTCTGATATTTATCATATATTTTGACCATATATGTTATTTTCATACGGGTGGATTAAATCCAGAGTGAATTACTTTTTTTTTATTCATTTAATCTTCCAAAGTATTCTTTACTCCGAAGAAAAGTATGATTCATCTGATTCATTTCCGAATCCGCGAAGTGAAATACGAGTAGTAATAAATCGCGGTCTAATCTTAAAAAATGACAATACTAAACAAATATAAGGCGAAAATAAATTTTTTGTGAAAAGTCACAATTTTAGAAAGTTTGAAAATGATATCATAAGTTGAAATATTTTATAAATTAAACAAAAGATATTCTCTTCATACTCACTCCGAAATCACTCCACTGAAAAAACTCCTATTTACTTCGTACGCAGGGTATTTTTTCTTAAAACTCCAGAAATTCTCTCCGAATTCATTCCCAATTTTTCACAGTGTAGTCTACCATTTTCATCAGTAATGAATTATTCTTCAATTGATGTTACTTAAAAATATTTAAATTTAATCATCGACATTACTTTTAAATTTAAGGCCCTTAAACGTGAAAGTAATGAAAATTTAAAAATTCAAATTTTCCGAATAAATTGTGCACTGTTTTCCTTATCGTATTGTTCTCTAGAGTTCAATCTTTCCCTCTAAAATTGAAACAGCTATAAGGTCTACTTCTGACACACAATAACTTTAACCATAAAATTTTTTTTATTTGACATTTAATTGACTTTTTTATGACCGAAGACAATAAACAGTAAAAACGATATTCATCTCAATGAAAGAAGAAAAAATGGTAATTGATAGTTTTGTTTTCTCGAATAAAAAAACTGAAAAGAAACGTAGCAAGCAAAAATAACAAATAAAAGGGTAATTTCATCGGGAATCCAATAGTTGAAAGCATTATGATTATTCAGACAACGGGGCAAAGTCGATATCCGATTCGGATATCCTTGCGAGGCTCTCTTCTTCTACCTCTATTCCTTTCCTTCTTCCCGTTATTCTCATTCGCTCCTCTTATCTGTTCATCTCACTTGGCATCGTTTTCAGCCCTTTACTATGTCAGTCGTATCAAATAAAAAAGTATTGATCAATTGTATGCTATTTTTGTATATTATTATTTTTCATTTTGTTATGTTGCAGTGAAGAGGTCGAACGTTGCCAGAAGTGGAGCAACAACATTACTCAGCAGATAGACTTAGCTTTTAATATATTTTTTATGGTCTACTTTTTTATACGCGTAAGTATTTTTGTGAAACATGTTATTCAATTTGTTCATTTTTCCTTTCACGTAACCGTCATAGTTTAACCTTCAACGTGACTGCAATCGATCTTATCATCTTTATTGATCGGACGATTCGCTTTGTTATCTTTGCTTTCAACAAAATAATACAGAATTATCAACTCGTGCGCAACTATTCCATTTTTATGCACGGAGAGAAAAGAATAGTAATGATTACCATTCTACTTAATAACCAGACTAATTTTTTGTAAAATGGTAAATAATGCTATGTAGAATAGGATCATTAGCATTTTTCTGTTAATGATTACTATGTTACATTGAAACAAGTAAAATGGTTAAAATCGGTATCTAGCATGGGGATCAGGGCGATGTAGAATGCTACTCGTCCCATGCTTCAATAGCTGTCATTACAGTTTAATAAATATATATAAGACAACGAAGTAAACAAACCAAGTAAATAAATTGTTTATTTTTAAATATTCAAATTTTTAAAATTATTCTTTATCTTTTATCAAAAAATGATATTTCATTATGAGCAATATTTTAATTATTTCAATAGATTTATTCAATTTCTACATATAATTAAAGTAACTTGAGTTATTTATTTAGTCATAACCTTATTTACTAAATATAAAGTAAATAAAAGATCGTAAATGTTGCTAGGTAACATTGTAGTCGTGTCCATTTGCATAGTTCTCTCGTCAATGAAGAATGGTAATAATTCCTATGGTAGCATAGCCAACGTTACCATGTAGAATCGGGGGATTACTCTGTCCCGTGACTCGAGGCTAAAAAATCCTCGTTACTATGTAACAATAATGGTTACCATTCTACATAGGAATTATAACTATTCTTTTCTCTCCATGTACAGTGTAAAAGAATTTAATGTATTTGTTCATGGCAAAGATGGTCATCGAAATTCCATTTCTGTGAATAAATTATCATGCAAAATATTTGCAAATTTTCTCTTATGGCACAGAATGGAATGTCGACATTTTAAGTTACCAAAATCATTCCGCGTCAAAAAATTTGATCTGATTCTAGTCTAACTGAACTGCACTTGGACTAATTGATCTGAATTTGAACTAGTTGATCTGTTTTCGATCTTTTATAAAAGTTTAAAGATAGTCTGGTAACTCGCGCCGTTTTCCATGCCTATTTTTTGCTGAGAAAGAGCAAATGAAAAGTTTTTAATTTTTAATACGTTTTTATTCACATATTGAGGTAACGAAATAAATTTTTTTTGAACAATAACAAAATGGCGGACTTTGAAAAAATGGCTTTTATCGTTCCGACAAATAAAGACGAATACATCTTGAGAAAAATGTTTGCAATGAATTAAAAATTGTAAGCAATATCAAAGATGTTCATAAAATGTAAAGTAGAGTTTGAATGTAATTATGCAAAGTGTTAGTATAAATATTTGTGAATAGCTTTTAGTCATTAATTTGCATTTGAATTGTAAATCAACTGTAAGTCTTATTTGAATTGTAATGTTTGTTTTTAGTGCCTTGACAATAGTTTAGGTAATTTAAACCGAAACGTTGTCAATAAATGTTATTTATTCAACACATGTACGGTTATCTTGTTTTATCATGACTGTAAAGCGAGTCTTAAGTAGCCATTTATCGATCAGTTTACTATAATCAATAAAAGGACAATGCAGATTTCTAGGTTTATCACCACTATGATATCCCAGAATTCCGGCTAGCGAGCTGACAGTAAGCTGATGTAAATTTATTGACGCAATAAGGGTGAAAAATTACTGCAAAAAGTTTAAGTGCGATAGGCTCTTTTGCTACAGTTTGAAAATAACTTTTTATCTTGAATTTTTTTTAACGCAATTTTATGGAAAATTTCTCTGTTTATTCGCCTTTAAATTGTAGCAAGAGATTTACGTCAACTTGACTTGCTTTCTTTTAAATTTAAAAAATTGCGCCAAAATCAAATTGTCTTTTTTGACCCGGGTATATTTATTCAAATTTGAATTGTATATAAATAAAAAATAAACTTTTGAAACAATGTCTTCAGTTTATCGCCGCCAGTGACAAGCTGTGGTTCATGCTGGAGATGTACTCATTTGTGGACTACTTTACGATACCACCGTCTTTCGTATCGATCTATTTGGATCGAACGTGGATCGGGCTGCGGTTTCTTCGAGCCCTACGACTGATGACGGTTCCGGACATTCTCCAGTACCTCAACATTCTAAAGACATCGAGTTCCATTCGTCTCGCCCAACTCGTCTCCATATTCATTTCCGTTTGGCTTACTGCTGCTGGCATCATTCATTTGGTAAAATAAAGAAAAAAGACTAAAACTGAGATTGTTTTATTTTTCATTTTTTTCTTCTTCCCTCTAGCAACAAAGTGTTGTATTGTTTTGTGTTTCAGAGTAAATTTTGTCGTCTGTTATTTTTTTTCTGTTTCCGTTTTCAGTTTTTCTTTGTGTCTATTTTTATTTTCATCTTCATACTTATTATCTTACAATGATTACAGCTTGAAAACTCCGGAGACCCTTTCGAGTTCGCAAACCCACAACCACTTTCTTATTGGACGTGCGTTTATTTCCTGATCGTCACAATGTCAACGGTAGGATACGGCGATGTTTACTGCCAGACTATTCTTGGCCGTACATTCCTAGTATTTTTTCTACTTGTCGGTTTGGTAAGTTCTATTTATCATAATTTATATGCTAATAAATTCGCTATTTTCATATATATATACATATACAATCTATATGTATATATATATAAATAAATATCTGTAAATCTATTATATATGTCTTCCCTGAATCTATTTACTATCTCTATTTTTCTTCTTCATACAATTTTTTTTTTTTTTTTTTTAATTTATTTTTATTATTATTTTTAGGCGTAATACTTGTAGTGGGAGAAAAAATTCCAACTGTAAAAAATTAAATAACTTAAATTATTATTCTAGAAAATTACAGGTCTTACCCTAATAATTACTAATAATAATCACAGCTGGAATTTTTTCAAAACTTCATTTCTTTCGTGAGCTTGCAGAACGAACGATCTTTTTAATTTTTTTTTTTTTTGTAATTTTTTTTCAAACTTAATTTTCAGTGTAAACTTTCCAATTTTTATTTATTTATTTATAATTTCATTTTTGTTTTTAGATCTAGTCCTTAATTTTAGTAGATTTATTTTAAAATATGTTACTTGTTAAGCGATACTTTATAAAGAGAAATCTTAATATAGTTTCTTTGGTTATCTTTGTACCGATCCACCTGAAATTGGTCCATCTGAAAGTGTACTTGTGCAATATGTACATAATTAACAATTCAGATATTAGGTGTCTTATCTGTTACTCAGTTAATTTTAGCTAAATAATGCGCACAAAGTTTCATAACAATGGAATGATTTCATCCAGAGCGTGCTTATAGACTTTCAGTATAATTCAGTCACATTCTATAATAGACCTCTACTATTACTACGGATACCAAAACTGTCAGCTGCAAACCTTGACTTCGTCTTCATCTTACAGAAATAAAGTTAACTACAAAAGCTTTTGTAAATAATCATTTAAAAACTTTATTTAATCTAATTGGATCAATATTCACTGGACCAATACAACGATTACCGCGAATTTTATAGTCGATAACGAGAGTTTTGATTTTAATTTCAAAACTATAAAATGTTGGTCGTTCGTTTTACATGCTTTGCTAACACGAGTTTTGTCAATTCATTATGAAGAGAAAGCAAAAAATTTTAACTTGATTAAAAAAAAATAGTAATTTTATTAGTAAAAATATAAATAATATATGGGGGCGAAGGAGGGGCAAAACGAAGTACTTGAGAAAATAGTAATTTTCTGCTGTTAAGAGAAAATTTTAAATTTTTACGGGCAAAATGGGGTATTTACTAAAAAAAGTATACTGTAAAAAAAACGGGTTAAGTCTACACGGTGGTGTTAAAATTTAGGTGTTAAGTTTCAAGACCGAAAGCAGTGTTAAAATAACACCGCCGAAGGTGTAAATATTATTTAATGGTGTTAAAATATTTTTTTTGGTGTAGGACATATTTGACTTTGTAAATATTTTGACTTACTTGATTACTACAGTTAAAAAGTATTTTTATTAATTAATTAAATTGATAGTGATTAAAATTTCCTGTAGATAATATTCATATAATTTTTTTATTTTTTTTTTGTAATTCATTTTTTTTCTGATTGAAATCAGTGATTTTTTTTTCACACCGATTTAACATTTGTAACCGGTGTTATTTTATTTTAACACCCCGTGGTGTTAAATTGAGTCCATTTTTAACACCGCTCTTTTTACAGTGTAGAAAAAAATTTCTTAAAATTTTGAAAATCTCCTTTTGAAATTTTGAGGGTACGTTGCCCCCTAATCCGTTTTGCCTCTCTCGCCCCTAAAACGAAAATATATAAAATGAATCATATGAACTGACAATACGAGACTGCCGATTCTGATAAATGTGTAAAAATGTCCCATGCGTTAATTAATTTATATTTTGTTTTATTATATATTCATAATCAATAGGAAATTAATATTAATATTTTTTAAAATTAATTTATTTAGAAAAACATTAATCCAATGATTTTTGCAGTGATATCGCAGGACATTTTTAGAAAATATATAAATTAATATCGAGAAATGAATGCTTTGTTTGAATGGTGATGCATGGTGTATGCATGACTGCCGAAAAATAGATAATAACAGCTAGCAGCGTAAATTTATTCAAAAGCTATTTAATTAAATAAAAATAATTGGAGTTATTTATGTTGAAAGAAAAAAAATCGTTATTTAATAATGTAATAAATTTTTGATAAGGAAATAATAAGACTTTGAAATATTTTTAGAAGAACAATTCATTCGCCTAGTATCACCGTTCAAATGAGGATTATGTTCATGATATTTATCAACTGTTTCGTAGTTACCGACTGCGCAGTTATCGGCTGCGCAATTACCAACTGCGCAGTTACCGGCTGCGCAATTATCGACTGCGCAGTTACCGGCTGCGTAATTATCGACTGTGTAATTACCGACTGAAAATTCTGAAAGTATTGCTTAACTATTGAGAAATATAATATTTTTATTTTTAAAATTGATTTAGATGCAGTATAATTTCAGTGAGATATATTTAAATTATAAATAAAGTTGATAAATATCGTGACGCGGTTTCGAAAGCCGCTTAAAAAAAAAAAAAAGTAACGTATATAAATATAATTCGTTTCGTTTACATATGAAACCGCACAATCCAAAAAATCGTCTGCAAATGAGAGGGAAGTTGTTCGTCAAAAAGGGTTTGCGTCGATTGCTGTGCATTATATAGAATGAAAATAAAATATAATTATTAAAACAATTACTTAGAATTGTTTTTGGTTGCTAATGTCAACACAAAGATCAGCTCACGTGTGACGCCCGATTGTTTGAAAAATATATCATCTCCTGATCATTCTCTTACTTATGGACCAACCGGTTAACCGAACATGACCTGCACCTCGAGCGGAGCAAGGCAGCACGGGAGACAATCAATATATGAGCATAAACACATAAAGAAATAATATATTTTTTTTTTTAGAGGTTATTATATTACACAATCGAAAAGTATAATACAGATAGCACAAAACAAATGAGAGGTCGACCAACTAGGCTGTTCTTTTTATTTAGAATTTTTGACATTCACTAAGTTTCATTCAGAAAATAGATATCCATTTTATAATCGTATTAATACCGACAAAAATATTTTCCTTCATTTCTGACATTAATTATCTATTTTGACATACTAATACTTAACATTTTATATTTTCCGTATTAATAAAAATACTAATTTTCTTAAGTAAGTTATTTTCCAATCGGTACTCAGATCATCAATGATTTTTTAATTAAGATATTTCTTAATCACTTAGTTTTAATTAGCTAACTTGAATTTACTATTTTTCATGTAGCAGAGATTTGATTCTCTAGCGGATCCTAATTACGGTAATTTATGGTATTCGAATGAATTACGGCAATATTCGGTATTTGCCTATAATAACGTAATTTACGGTAAATTACGGTATGTTTGGCAATAGTACAATACTTTTACCGTAAATTTGCAGTAAGAGAAGTAATTTCCCGTAAAATTGCGACAAGCTTGCGGTATTTTACCATGAAGTGATGTATTGCATTGTCAAAACAGTAGAAATACAAAAGCATACAGCGCTTACAGTGACAATGCCGCAAATTTCCGTGTTTTATCGTATTCGCCGTTAAATACCGCAAATTACCGCGTATATTACTGTTAATTACCATAGGATACCGTAAATTATGGCAATTTTGCCGTATAAATGCAGTAATTTACGGCAAATTACGGGAAACTGGGATAAATTACCAGAATTCGGATCAAGAGGGATATTGTCATCGTGCGCAAGTCCGAAAATTCGATTTAATTTTTTTACACTAATGTTTGAAAATCACTGACTAAAATTAATAAATTGGTAGTCATGGTTTTTAAATTTCTAAATATAAATAAACTTCGTGTAAGACAGTAGTCTAAAATAGTGATAGGAATAATTGCGTTAAATAACAATTAAAAGTATATAATTATTTTTTATTACCACGAGAGTTATCTTTTATGAGTAAAAACCGAAGCGACAGTTTAGAAGAAATAAATTGATAAGGTTTATGCGTCCAACTCGTTTATTAATTTTTTCGCATTGACTCAAAAATGTTTCGTAGAACAGTCTAAATTTTTTTGCACACGAAAGTTGTATGAGGACATAAGTTGAATAGGGTTACATATACATTCTGCATATGCAAACAATATCTAACTCATCTTCTTGACTTTGTTAGTTATATTGAAAGGTTTAACTTTTGTAAAATTTTAAAAACTAAATGAGATTTCTTAAAAATGTCATGCTGGTGTTTCTGCTTATAATTATTAAATTACACTGTAGAAAATCGGGAGTGATAACGGATTTTATTTCAATCCGGAGTTTATTCACTTGGAGTTTCGGAGTTTTGAAACAATCGATCTGTATGCGGAGTGAATAGGGATTTTTTTTAGCGGAGTGATTTCGGAAGAAAGTGGATTTTATTTCAATCCGCATGCGCTCTAATATCGAGTTTTAATACTTTAATAAATTTTTATTTAATAACTTTAATAAATGATAGATTCAGATATTAATAACTAAATCACACACATATATATATATATATCGAAAACCTTAAATTATTTAATAGTTTCCATGCTCGCACGAAAAAATATATATTCCAGAAAATTAAGATATATCTGGCTTATATATTTACTATTATCATATGTATGCTATTTTGCCGGCATATATTTCCAGATATGTCTTTTTCCATGTAGTCGGTAATTTTATAATTCGCTACAATATAAGATATATATGGGATGGTTAATATGTCATATGACAGTTTTTGACTCAGTGAAATTATATTAATGATCGCAAATGAAAAAAGTAATTTCTTTAACTCCATATTTCTCGTGATTACATGGAACGGGAGCTCGTAGTTATTTTCGAACTCAATATTATTGTTTAAGTATAAAAGATTTAACCTTACTTTGTAATATTAATTTTTTTTATAATTAATATTTTCCAAAATTCCCCTACGGAGAGAAATTCTCTTCGCAGGGGAATGAAAAAGTAGAAAATCATCCACTCCGGATTCACTCCGCAAATTTTTTACAGTGTACATTTAACTTTATGGTCTTAACGATTTTATTAGTTCAATAAATGCAATTTTAATTATTATTTTTTTATGAATATATAATAACTTTATACGTAATATTAATACATTTTTTTTAAATATTAAGTATATTACTATCATAATGGACTTAGAGATTCATTACATATGAATACAAACTTCAGAATTTGTTTTTTTTTCTATATACGAAAAAATTAGGGTGTATTCACCATAGTTGCGTGAAATTGCCGCCAGAGGGACACTTTACGGTTATTCTACGCAAATTAACCATAAAATACTACAAGACTGCGCATAACTTCGTATACTCGCCGTAAATGCATAGTTATATGGTATAACAATAATACTTTTTATTATTATGCGACAGTATACGAGGGTCAGCGCAGTGGATAGCAGCAAATACTTGAAATCAGAAGGATCCGGGTTCGAGCCCAGCAGCCGCCAGAATTTTTTTATCCATAAAATTTATTGAGTGATACGTTTTGATTAAGAAAAGTTATATTGACAGCTAGTAGGATCGATCGTTATAAAAAATAATATTCGTAACTCAGCTATTTCGGTATAAATAAAATCTGGAATAGCCATTCTACAGCCAAGTCTTGAGTGAACACGACAGGCCAAATTTGGCCAGAAAAACTCGTTAAAAAGTAGATCGAATCCTAGTTAGTATTTTCCAGCTAGGTCATTTCTGATTTGTGACACGATGTGAATTGATCGAGCTATAACTCTCAATGAAGCAAACTTGGCTGGAAGCCAATCAAAGCTTATTTGAGAATCTTTGGAAACTAAAAATTAAATAATGCCCGGGTGTTTACATAAAAGTTTTAATTTCACTTTATTTTTTCGGTAGATGTGAGTTAAACTTTTAATTAGTTAGCAGTGTCTAATTGTAAATATTGTGAGAAGTAAGAAAAGAGAGAAAAAAACAACTATGTAACGTGTAACGGACACTTATAAAAATACTTAAAATTACAAACTTTTGATTCTCAATGAAATTGACATCGACAATGGCTTCTAACGCAATAGACAAAAATGACAAAATTCGATATTGTCAATAATTCTCAGCTCGTATCTTAAACAAAAGGTAGCGGCATAATTAACGTGTGTTCCTTAATTAATCGTCAGCAAAACAATACTAATCATTAGTTTTTTAGATTATATTGTACACCAGCTGTCAACTAATATATTAGGCATCTGTAAGGTACCCGCGGGTAATAAGGCCTAAGTGACAGAAATGATGTTTAAAATAACCGCCTCCGCTAAAGGCTACTCTAGAAGAAGGGTCTTGCATAGAGATGTTACGACAAGTTTATAGAGTCCCGATACCACGTTCCCTGTCTTCTATATTTCATCATCCGTCATATGCTGTCGTAGCGCAGAAGAAATTATAAAAAACAATCTAGTCTTCTGACTCTCAAAAAGAATACTGATAGTTTTAAGTGCTGTTGAGCAAAACAATCTAGTCTTCTGATTCTAAAAAAGTATTGTTGCTAAATTCAAGTGATGATTAATCTCTAATACCAATTTTATTAAGTATAGTTAAACTATTCCAGTTTGTTTAACCCGTAGGCCTTATAACCCTACCGTAGTAAAATAAGGCCTATTCGTATGGTTTTTGTAAAAGTATAATTTTTTGTTTGTTTATGGTAAAAATTACCACTACTTCATTATATTTTATGGCTAATGTATTGAAATGAAGATTAATGATACATTTCGATAATTAAATGCAATATTTTCGATTCTATTCAAAATCTCTCTTAGCTAGGCCTTATTACCCGCCGGTACCTTATTTATAAAAACGTTCGTATTCTACTTTATTGTCGTTCTTCAAAAAACTAATTAAAACCAGTGGCGAAAAGATTTTAATTTATTGAGGAAGAATGATTGTTTTTCCAACAGTTTCAAAATAAATAATCTGGAAAACGGTTGATTCTGTAGGACAGCCCGAAAGTTATCAGCTGTTTTTGAGATTGATAAGTATTTGAACTTCTAGATTATATAGACGGTAAATAGATGACCAAATAAACCAATAATCCCAATTTAATTAAGCGATAGATGTCTCCGGTTGTACTAGTGCATGATTTAAAAATCTTTGGTGTAAAAATATTAATTTAACACTAGTTCAATCGAAAAATAGTAAGCGAAGTTACTGCTCTTTTCCTAAGCACGGCAGCAGACCGCGGACTCAAAATTTTTTGCATTGTGGCTCTCGAGTAAGGTTAAGTTTAAATTTTCGGAACTAGATTATGAATCAAAATTAAGAATATAGCATCTAATATAATAAACCCGTAATTTCTAATGTAAGTACGTGTGAAACTAAATGAATTTTAGATTGAGTAAAATGAATCTCTAATTTTTTATTTATTTCTGTGAGATGAAAATGAACAATAATTGAAAGAGGGGATGAAATGAAATTGTTACGTAATATATATAAAACAAGAAAGAAAAGAGAGAGAGAAAATGAATAGGATGCGAGAATTTTTTGAATGCTGATTTACTCTACTCTACTTGTGCGCTTGGTTAATTAGCCTCGCCTGATTCGAAATTACTTCTTGAATTTTCTCGTCCTATATTTTTAGCTCTTTGCTATATTCGTTTTTCGAGCTTTGTTCAAATACACCACATATCTCAAGCTCAGTTACCTTGTATTTAAAAAAAAATAGCGAATTTTCCATTGTTTTTAGTAATAGGCATATGTCAAACAAAATGAGAAAATACATATGAAGGAAGATTGAAATTAAGATATCATAAGTATATTTGTAAATATTATTTTATGATTACACTATAGCTATATTATATTTGTTTTTATTGAATATTCGGCCGTTGCTTAAACTGCTTACTATCAGTAACCACTTGTACTCTAGCTCTGTCTATAAATTTTTCAGTATTTCAATCTATATTGTGTCTTATTTATCTTATAGACGTGCTTAAAAAAAGCATTTGCATTGATTGTTTGCATTATTTGTAACATTCAAGAAAATAAAATGTACTTTAAATTAATTACACACATTTTTATTACTATAATTTATTAAGTTTATTCAAACACACACCCACACACAATAATTTTTTGTTTTTCATTTAGTTCAGTCATGATTAATGCAACATGGTGTTAATTATTTAACTATAATAGAAACGAATTTGGTTAATTAACTCATTCCATTTTACGATAATTTAAATAAAGAAAATAAAAACATTTCTTCTTTTTTTTTTTTTAAAAGTGATCTATACAATTTTTAAAAAAACGGATCTATTTTCAGAAACGTGCTTATATTGATCGTCAGTGGATTCCCGTATGAAAAAATATATGGTTGAAATATATAAAATCATATATGTTTGCAGCAAAAAAATATATGATATATTATATCGTATATTATAAAAAATCATATAGTGATTTTGGCCGATTTAATATAAAATTATATATAGTAGCAAATATATGTATTCCATATATGTAACGAATATGTTTTTTATATTAAGCTATATATACATTTATACCTTATAATATATTGTAGATATATTTCCTTTTATATTCAAAAAATATAAAATTTTTATATGAAATGAAATATATGGTAGCATATAATTTATATTATATATGGCACCATATATTTTCTTTGTTATATTTAAGCATATATTTTATTCGGTGTATGTATATGTATATGGGTATATTATATATTCGCATCAAATTAACTAATTTTGAAAATTTCATCTGCAATTTAAAGAGTATATTAAAATTTAGATCTAGTTTAATTGGAGTTGGTAATACGAATAAGAAACTTTTTTTTTTCCATATATAATATAAATATATGTTTTTACATATGGTCAGAGTATATTTTTCGTATCTGATAGAAATATATATTTTTATGTATGATAAAAATATAGTTTTCGTATATGACAAGAATATATATTTTCATATATGATAAAAATATATTTTTGTATATGATTGACGTATATATTTTATATATGCTAAACATATACGGACTCATATATGATGAATAATATATTTTTTAATATAAAAAAAAATATATCAGAAAATATAGTTGAATTGGCCACATATAGTTTCTGATATTTATCATATATTTTTACATATATTTTGACCATATATGTTATTTTCATACGGGTTAATAACTACATTTTGAATCTTTAATTGCATTAGTTTTTTTTGGCATTTGTTTGAGAAGAAAAGATATGACCTAAATTACAATCGATAACAGCATTACCTTTTACTTTAAAAAATTGATTTTCTTAAGTTAGCCTTAAAATCAATCATGTTAACTTTATAATTATCTATAGGGAATGTTTAATGTGGAAAAGTAAAAAAAAAGTTATTAAACATAACCTTCGGTCAAAAAACCCGGAATGCAATAAAAATGATATCAAAACTTAAATAGATCTCGACGAAATAACACGTTGATAAGAATCTAAAAAACGGTTGACCCTGACGGACAAACCCGAAAAATTTCCGCTTTTTGTGAGTTGTCCGAGATAAAAAATAAAGTTTCGTTTCAATTAATTAATTAAAAAACTATTTGGCATTGCTAATTAGATCATGACTTACTATTTTTGATCTTTTCAAGCTTAATAATTTATATTTTTTTGTACAAATCTGTTAACATACATCACAAATAATTACCACCATGTATGTGTAATACATAACATCAACAATAGAATCCTTCAGTTATTTCTATTTGCAGGCGATTTTTGCTAGTAGCATACCTGAGATAATAGAGCTCGTAGGCAGTAGGTCCAAATACAGCGGCGAGTACAAGCGGGAACACGGAAAGAGGTATTAATATATTACATCCATCAATCTCAAAGTCTTTAATCTATTTTCTCTTCTGAATTGAAAGGAATCTTTCCCATGATCTTGAAGTTATAAAATGCGAATTTTCAGTTAAGGATGATTTTCATTATTCTTCAATACTACAACAAATTTCATACTAGAATAGCTCTATCGAAAAAATAATGTATATGAGATTTACGATGTTCTTATTATTCTATTTGATAATATTTGCATTAAGCTTTGTTTCGAAATGAGGTTATACTGTCGAAATAGAGTATAGTCTGTTAGGGATATTCTCCAGTCATAAAATTATTCAAATTAATAGTTACCGATGATCGGCTGCCAAATTTCAAAACAGTAAGGGACGAATTTTTCAAAATCGGTTTTTTGGTATTTTTAGTTCTAGTGAATCTTGTGAACATGATTCAATACATATTTCAAAAATTTTATTTTTTTTCAGTTACTGTGTTTCGAAATTAGGCAGCCGTGATTTATCGATCACCAAATATTTGCGTTTAATAAATTCCAGTAATAATTTATTAATAATTTTTTTGATAACAAATTTTTTTTTTTTAAAGATAAATTCATCTATTAAAAAAAACATGCAGTAATTTAAATTTTAACATTGGAAATATTTGTACTAAAAAACCCAACTAATAATAATCTTTCATTAAAACTTTATATTAATAGATTATTAATATCTTTATACGTTGTGACGTCATTATATTCGATTGTGAGGTGTAGACAATACACAAGAGTGATACTTAATGTCACTAGACAATAAGATAGGACTATTCCGTAATATTAAAAAAAATATTGTTTATAGCATGAATGCACGAAGAACGCAGTTGATTTTCTGAAAATGGTACCGTTGTGCCATACTTTGAATCAGAAACCGGCTACAACATACAAGTAAATTGCTTACTACGCAGATTCATATTTTTCTGCCCATAATCATTGAATTCAAACTTTCGGATTTTACTTTTCTAATTACATGTTGAATGAGTATGACTCAAATGATTAAATTCTTACGAAGAAGCCTTTCTTGTGCTTTTTTCAAAGCTACAAAAGTTTGTAATAACTTTGGGTATGTGTAATAGAGAAACTTTAGCCGGGTTAATTTTAAATTATTAATAGAGTAATTAATTCAAGAAATTAAAATTTTTTACGCGGGTAATATAGTTTTTTTAAAAGTGACAATAGAGTAAGACACTAACACTATTAAATATGGCTTTTCCCGTATTAATTGATAGCTGGCAGGGTACAATATATGTAAAACAGATTATTTGTGTTGTTACGTTGGATAATGATTGGAAAAAACACATTCATAACACCCCAGCCTTACTCTAAAATATATAATAAGGTCAATTGATTGATTAATGACATTGAATTTACAAGCTTCGATTTTTTCGTAAAAATGTATTCGCGTTCTAATTTAATTATTTTTTGACACTGGCAAAATTACTACACCGTCAATTGGGTTACATTGATACCACATTCGAAGTTGAATTTACCATTGGAGACCACATGGACTTGTAACGGTTCATTTTTACAGTGGTCTTGCGGTTTTAATTAATCGCTCAAATTAAACGACACAAAGCTCATCATCCCATCAAGTTTTCGTGGTTATTTACATTATAAAGGGCATTGTGGTGACAGACCACAATATCCATCGTAAACAATTTACTGTTTTATTATTAGCTGTTACAGAATGCAATAGATCATAGATTCAAATTTGTTCTAATATTCAAAAATATGTTTGTCAATTAATCAACCAATTACTTCATTGTCAAAAGGTTCTGGTCTTCTGGTTACCTATCCATATTACAATAATCGAACGACTATTCATAGATTTAGGCCATCTGTCGTGAATATTTTGAATTAATTCTAAACTTGCTGTCAATAAAATATGCGCAAACTCTCGCTAATCCAACTATAACTTAAAATTTTTATTTGATTTAAAACAGATGAAATTTTTTGACCCTGCTGCAGATGGCACTCTTAACAAAACATGCATAGCTAGGGATGTATGATCTCGCAAAAAAGATCGATTTTCAAAAATCGAATCGAAGTTTCAATAAAGAATCGATTCTAGAAAAAATCGATAGTGAAAAAATCGATTCTTAAAAAATTGAATCGAAAAATTAACAAGGGTATATATTATTAAATTAAATTATTTTAATTCAAAAAAATCATTGTTTAATTTAAATAATTTAATAATTATAAGTTAAACAATCAAATATTTATAAGTTTATTACTTAAATAATTATAATTTAAACAGTTAAACAATAAAATAATTATAGATTAAATATTTTTTACTTAAGTTTCCATTCTTCAATATTAATTGACTTTAAAAACAGTAATTGTTGCAAATGAGCAGCACTAATTCGATTTCGAATAGCTGAAGCTATTTGACTAGCAGAAGAAAATAATGTTTCTGATGGAACAGAAGTTGCTGGTATAGACAAATATTTAATTGCTAGTCTTGCTAACCGAGTAGCTTTATTTTTCTTCTGATACCAGTAGTCAATTAGATCATTTTCAATGTCAATAATAGCTTGATCTAAAAATTTTTTATTTGAATATAAAAAAATTTTATTTCCTGAATTAGAATAAAGTTTATATTTAAAAATTCCCGGTCACCCGCCATCTTGTTTTCAGTCGATCAATCTTCAACTGAAAGAATCGATCTCTCGAATTTTTTACATGAAAAGAATCGATCAAAATAATCGAATTGTCACCATAAAAGAATCGATTCTAGTGAAAATCGATCTTGAATTGCACATCCCTATGCATAGCGATACTTAAGATGCTTCTAATCACAATAATTTTTTTTCCGTGTAGATGCTTGTTCAAGATTTGCAAAAAAGACCATTGTGCTTTTTCTCTTGAGGGTTGTAATTTATCTCAATCTATATCTGTTTCTATTTATTAAAATAGTGCATTGATCCGCCGTATGGTAGTATTTTCTATAGTTGAGTCTGCAAAAGAATGGGCTTTTCTCCCACTACTTAGCTACGATTAAGTCCATGAATTACAGTAACGCGCATGCGCAGTAATGACTTAATTGTATAAAAATGGTAGGAGAAAAGCCCATTCTTTGGCAGACTCGACTATACAGTTAATTCTTTACGACTTTAAAGGTTATGGCATATGCGAGAATGTTCTGGAAAGATCTAAAGTTCTTAAGTAGTTGAATAATTTATCAACTAAACGTTCTTCTATTATTCTCGTAATAATTTTATTGGCACCTATGGTAGATTCTACTCACTGAGTTTTATTATTTTTGGTTTGTGCCTTTGTAGGCTGGCCTCGTAAATGATATCCATTGGCCAAACTTATTGAGTTTGGTTTTTTTTCTCCTTGTTGGCTATCGTCCCATAAGGGCTACGTGCCAAACTGAGTTATACTTTAAATTATCAGGGTTATTATTCGCTCCGTGCAGAATAGAGCCAGCGCCAGAGGTGTCAAATTTACCAACTAAATGCTGGCAATCTGACGTTTAATTTTATGTAGTATAAAGTAAATAATTAAACGAATTTGTCACGAAAAAAATAAAACTTCACTTATTATCATCATAGATAGAAAAACTATTTAAAGGTTAGCGAAATTTATTTATTAACAAAAAGAATAGGTATTTTTTGAAGGTGTTTGATACTATTTCAAATTATAGACAACACTGTATATACATGGCATTCCATAGAGAATTAATTTATGATAAATTTGAAAATTGTGATTTGGCTACGATTTTTGACTTCGAATACCTAGTCCATAATTAGATAAATGTATATTAACATGCGTTCTTACTTTTTTTCTCTCCCACCCTTGGGTGAACAGTATTGTCTTTGTTGCTCTACTACAGTAATTATAAGAACTTTAACCGAGTTTTTCTCATAAACAAACAAATATTTTCAAAAAATCAAAGCGCACTTTGTTAGATTAGACAGCAGTGCATCAATTTTCAGTTTGTAGTTTGTATTTAGAGATTCTGTTTCCGAGAAAATCACAGCCGAAAATATTTGATTTAATATGTATTAATTTGGTATTTTGAGTGTTTTTTAATAAAATAAAATTTGACAAGCTTTGAAAATTGGAAAAAAACTGAAAGGAAAATTTTTCTATGACAGTTATGGGTTCCAAATTTTCAGAAATTATAGAGCAATATTTTTGCAAATTTGAATAAAATTAATTTGGAAAAGTGCGAATTAAAAAAACAGTATTTCAAATTTCAAAATCACAAAAATTCTGGTGAAAATAATTTCGATTTTTTTTGGAAAATTCGTACTTGACAGCCGCCTTTTGGAAAAATATTGAAAGAAAAGAACTAAAATTTTAGTCAAATTGAAAATTCGCTTTTATTGATAAATTAATTTTCTATGGAATGCCGCGTATTTGAATACTTAGTTTTTAATTTGGATGTTCAAGTAGTTTTAAATTTCACATAAAAATTATATTGTGTTATAACATCTCTTATTCAAATATATGAATGTCTAAGAACGACAATGCACGGCGAGTACTAAATATGTGCAAGTTTTTTTTACCCTTACGATAGTTTTTGACATTCACCAAATGGTTATCACGTATAATCACAGACAATTAAAAAAAAATTATTTTCTGATTTATCAGAACAATTAAATACTAACAATGTAGATAGAAATGCAAGATTGATAATCCAAGATAAGCTTCGATAATATGAAACATAATTTAAAAAAATATAGTAGTTAGGTTTTTTTGAAATCTTACGGCAACGGATTATTGTGGGTGTAGGCGGTGTTTGCCAGCTGGATCCCTGAGATCACGGAGCTTGCCGCGAACCGCTGCAAGTACGGTGGCCAGTACAAGCGCGAGCGTGGACGCAGGTACCCCATAATAAATAAACATCCACCTGAATGTGGACACAAGCCTTTTATCTAAAAATAATGCAATTAACAATTAACACCCTATTATTACTAGCTCCGAATAATTTAATATTTTTATATTTATTTTTTTTTAATTCGTAATCCTCTATTTTTAAAACCTGTTAGTTTTGATAATTTCATTTTTTTACTAATTAATAGTAATTATATATTTACTTATTTTATATTACATGTATGAAGTTATATATTACGATCATAGATAATAAAGTGGTCAAGTTGAACATAAAAAAAAAAAACATTGTTTTCAATATTCATAATTGACGAAATGATGGCTTTTAATGTTCAACTATATAAGAAATCAAATATAAGTAAAGTTCTGTTAATAATAATATGAAAAAGTTCATGAGTTCTAAGTGAAAATAAAAAACATTAGTAATTTTATACTTATTTTCTATTAACTAATTGATTTGTGCATCTTATTAGGTTAATAGTGTTCGGAAAAATCATAAATGTTAGTTATTGTCTCTCAAAGTGTAATGCAATTGAACTTCAAACTTAAAGTATATAATTTATTTTGTGCAAGATATCGAGTCGAGGAAATAATCACTTTTTAAACACACTGAAATTTTTTACATGGAAAGAATAGATAGTACTGGTCACTGTTCTGCGCTATAATCGAAAATATATTTTAACATGATCGATTGATATTATTACTTTGTAAACAGTAACTAGTGCATGGAACATATGACTAGTTACTGTTAATATAGTCGCCGTTCATGGTAAAAGAGTATACGAACCTCAAGCGTAGCTTTTGTTGCTGTATAGAATGCGAACACTTACAGTGATAAGAATGATTACGTTGCTTCGTAGATATCATTTTCAGATTGGAACTCAGTCTCTAGTGTGAAGAATAGTAAAGACACACATGAATGTAATAACCTTTCATATCAAAGGACTGAGTAGTCTTCTGGAGGTTAATGAGATGTCCGAAGCAAAGTAACCATTCCTGTTACTGTATAGTAAGTGCAGATTCTATACAGCATGTGTGCTGAAAGGTTATACTCTTCGACTATGAATGGCGACTATATTAACAGTAACCAATTATATGTTTCATGTACTGTGTAACACAACACTATTTACTGTTTAAAAAGTAATAGTGTGTATTAAACAATTAGTTACTCCTGTTGTAATATCAATCAGTCATGTTAAATAGTTATTTTCGATACGCATGCGCAAGGGTAGGGATTCTGACGACTTGAAGTGACGTCACGAGTTTGAGGCTATGGGCGTATTCTTAACAAGACCGGATATAGTACGGTTTTGATGAGAATGTATCCATAGCCTCAAACGCGTGCCTGCACTTAAAGTTTGCCAGGTTTCCTACCTTTGAGCATAAAGTATCGAACAAAATTTGTTGTCATATCGACGGCGGAAGTTGAATTTTCGAGAGAAACAGTCATAAATTTTTAATTACTGTTTATTTAATTTTAAAGTTCTACCTAGCGGACGTTTGTCGAATTAAAAAATTCGACTCATCTATAACGTATTTTAGTAGTCGTGTAGGAATGTAGAGACAGATAGAGAGAGAGAAGTTGCTTTTGATACTAGTTCGAGGAAAGTTAACTAAACTATAGATTTCCAGAAATCGTATAGTTTGCGCCCTCAGCATGTTACTCGAAAATTAAACCTCCACGGTTGATATGACAAAAATGTATTTTCGTCTATTACTGCGCAGAACAGTAAACTACTATCTATTTTTTCCGTGTAGTAAAGATAACCTATAAAGTTTGATACAGTGAGGACATCTAGCCAGTAACTAAATTTACTCTTCTGAGTAGAAATATCACTTACTATACATTCTGTCGAGTACTACATTCTACAATGTACATGGAAAAAATTCTGATATTCACTACATGTCCTCTCCCCAGATAGCAAAATGACGTCTTGATAAGTTTTGAATGAGTTCCTATTTATGATTTGGACGTCTCATCAACATCTTAAAGAAGTCTTTAAGAAGTTCTAAAGATGTCGAATGAGCCACCTAGCGAACTCAATAAGATGTCTGTAAAAAGAGTTCTTTTTTCTGACTTCGCAAATAAGACTTCAGTATGAATTTATCATGACGTCTTTAAGGAGCTCCTAACTTTGACTTCATAAAGAAGTTTAAAAATGAATACATTCAGACGTCATAAAACTGACGTCTTATTTATGGAGTCTTCAAGAACTCTTAATTGAGAGTTCTTAAAAATGAAACCTTTAAGAAGTCATTTTAAGACTTCTTGAGGAGGCCTTCAAAAAGACGTCGTAAAGCAGTCATTCCGACTTGAATGTTGTCTGGGTCAGTACCAAACTTTTTGGATAATTTTTACTAAAAAATTCTCTCTGTAACTTTGAGAAAATATATAAAATTTGCGTTTAATACTAATTCTTTATTTCGATTTTGTAATTTTAAATCTTGAATATAAAAGGGACATTACTGTCAATAAATTATTTTTTTTTTCAAATTTCTTCTCTTGAATATTTATTTTTTATTAAGACCACTGTTGTTATCAATGATATTCACTTTTAGGATAAAGTCATGTAAAAATAACATTATCATTTTTTCTATCTGTTCTTTTTAAATTTTTTTAGTTTTCACTACCAAACAATATTCTTATTTCAAAACCTTCGCTTCTATTTCACTGCTTCTATAACCATTTTTTCTCAAGTTAGAAAAATTTTTTTATTTTTATATTACACTTGCTGATAAATATGCTTGAAAAATAATTTGTCATTATAATTATTTTAATTTATTTAAAATTTAGTTATGTTAAAAAACAAAAAATACGTATATATATATATATATATATTTTTATTATTTATTTATCACTAATAATAAAACATAGAGTAGGCAAAATTTATTATTCACAAGTTATCTAATTGTAATTGCATCTTATTAAATTATAATTATTATTAAAAAGCAAACAGTATTTTGCACTCGACATGTGCCCATTTTTAATATTCATCAGTAGTTGGAAGATTTTCTTGTATTTTATCTTCATACTATTTAAGCAAATAACTAAAAGATATATGTATTTATTTTAAATTAGTCATTAGTACAAATTTTTACGAAAGCAATTAAAGTATTTTCTTATTTTTATGTTTTTCAAGGAGTTTGTTTGTTTATATTTTAAATATCAGTACAGTGTAAATTTTTTATAATTTTGTAATATATTTTATTTCGAAGTAATAATGGTTTTTTAAATATATATAGGATTTCTTGGTGGCATGAGTTAGTGTTGTGTATTAAAAATAAAGCGTGATTTTAAATTTATTGAAGGGCATATTTTTTGATTAAACAATTGATAGTATTTCGATTATATAGTTACATTATATATGTGAAATTACGTTAATAATATAAAGTAGTTGCGTTGGTAGAGAATCCCTCTACAAGTGTAGATAAATTGCTGCTTATATGTATCAGGGTATGTTAAATGAAATGGAGTTTTTTCACTGGGTACCGATAAAAATTTTTAGAGATGTATAAGAAAATGTTTGGGAAAATATGAGCACAGATTTATACATCAAGAGTTTAAGATTTTAAAATAGGGGAAGGGAGGGCAAAATGGGCCCCCAAAATTTTAAGACCCCCCTTACTCGATTAGGGAAGAGTGGGGAAAAATGGGCTGACATTTATATTACATATAAGCACTCATTTCTTAAAGGGCCCATTCCCCCCCCCCCTATTAATTCACCGAATTATATTATTATTTTATTGATGATGTGACTAAGACCCATTTAATTATATATCATTATCATAAATAATTAATTTTTGAGAAAGAAATTACGAGGTTGATCATATATCTTATGAAGTATTTTGTAAAAAATTTAATTTACTATAGTGTAAAAATTTGTTTGTCATTACTATGATCTTTATAGAAAAAATAAATTTTTTTGTTACAATCGCAGCTTCTCTCTCCTATCTTTAATCTGTATCTAAACCTTTCATTCAGTTTGAAATTTTGACTTATTTTAGTTTTTTGCAATATTATTATTTTAAGCAAAAAAACATTTTTGTTTGTATCACTCTAAAATTTTTAATGGTACCTGATGAAAAATTAATGTCATTTACTTGATACATTCGAATGTACACTGTAAAAAATTGCGGAGTGGATGACTTTCACTCATTTAATCCCTTGAGAGTGAAATTAACTTGAAAGAGCTTATTTTAGTATCAAAATTCTGAATCGAAATGAACGCGGGTTAAAATCAAATTCAGATCACCCCGAAATTATTTGCTGAAAAAAAAACTCCCTATTTACTCCGTATGCGTAGTGATTTTTTTAAAATTCCAGAACTCCGACAAGTGAATTCAGATTTTAATAAAATCCGTAATTACTCCGAATTGACTCCCGATTTTTTACAGTGTATATATATATATAAATACTAGGGCTCGTAGAAAACGCACGTCTTTATGTTATTATTTATATGACACTTTAACGATATATTTATGTAGATCAGCAAAGAAAACAAAATGGCAATTCATGAAAAAAAAAACAATTTCGAATTTTTTAATTTTTCCACGAGCAGTAATAGCTTTCACATAAAAAAATACTAATTTTTCATAATCGCAATTTTGAACGGATTGTGCCTGATAATTTTTTTTGCCATTTTGTAAAAGAACGTAAAGTATTTAAATAAACGACCCTACCATTGGCTGCGACGCACTCGGTAGTCTAGTACAATAGTCACAATTATGATTTATCTGACTACATTTTTGAATACATATCATATATCAACATAAAAAAATGAGATAAAACAATGCGTACACGCACCAATTTTATTAAATGCTTACTCAAGTATTTTTTGAATACTATCATATCAACAGATCATTCATACACTGAAAATTTTAACAATTTATGTTATTGGATTGTTATCGATCATCAATGTACATTTGCCGGTTAAAACTTTAGTAGAAATGATTATTTACTTTAAAAGTTCAAAACAGTTTTGGAAAATCACAAATATAATATTTAAATGAAAGTATATCAATATACTCGATACTAACATATGTCCCAAGAAATAGTAATAATTTACTATTATTTTAACAGCGTTCTGTAAAATATTCATATTTATATATTCAACAATTTTTCCATATGCGTGTCATACACTCATTACTCATTCATTTTGCTATTCATTCTGTCTTTATTTTCAAGTCCTAATTTATATTATCATTGCAGTTTATTGAAAAGTATATACTTATATATATATATACAATAATATAATTTAAATATTTTTTCAGATAAGTTTTTTTTTTTACATTTTTTACATACACTGTGAAAAATCGGGAGTGAATGCGGTGTGATCACGGATTTTATTTAAATCCAAATTCACTCCGTCACTCGTTCCGGAGTTTTAGAAACAAACACTCCGCATACGGAGCTTTCTTTAAATAAATAAATTAATTTTTAAAAATATTCTCATCTTCGATAACTCATTTAATGTTTATTGAAGTTTATGATCAAGTATTTTGTGCATAAAAAGTTAACAAATCCACAATCTAAGCTATGAGCTCTGGTAATAAAAATGAAGTTAATAAAATAAGTCGTATGCGAGAGCGAGTGATTAAATTCACATCATTCAGCGATAACGATTTGCTCTCAATTTTTACAAGCTTTACTACAAAACTTTTCGGGCGTATCGAATAAAATTATTCGACCCACGATATTATACAATGACTAACATATATATATTAGAGGTGTGCAGATAATTCGAATTTCGAATCGAATAATTCGAAACTTTCCAAATTATTCGGAAATTTACTAATTCAAAAAATTTTTTCGAACGACTTAAAACCCGCGCGAAAAAATATAGATCCCGGTAAAATAGTATATATTCAGCTTATATCTTTATATTAATATTTTCGTATGTATGCTATTTTTCCGGCATATATTTTCGGATAAATCTTTTTCCGTGGAATTTTAATAGTTACAAATGATTACAAACCTTTCGGCTAATTCTAAAATTGACGAATACAGTCGATTTTCTGAAAGTGTCCGCTTTCGGGGCTGTAGGGGAATATATTTCCGAGAAATACAGTCCCCCACTATCATAGTATTATATTCGATTTGGTCATAGATTTTATTTGCAGATTCGATTCTCTTTGTCCGCCTTGAATCTGGCCTCTGTGATAAACTATTCGTATTACGATTGTTGCAGACATATACAGAGGGTTTGAAAAAATTATTGACTGTCCATTAGTGAGGGAACGTCTAAACTTTAAAATGAGGGGAACGGACATTTTCAGAGGGGTCACATAGAGAGTCGACTGTAATTTGAAAAGTTATGAATAATTCGAAAAGATTTGAACAATACGAGAAGATTCGAAGTATTCGAAAAGTTACCAATAATTCGAAATTTTTCGAATACAGTCGAGTCGCGTTATAAGTCCTCTTAGTGTCTCGCTCATATTAACGCGAGTGGTTAAAAGAAAAAGATACAAGCCGGACTTATAACGCGACTCGACTGTAGTTCGGAAATTTGAATGATTCGATTTAAAATTCGAATCGGAGATTTATTCGATTTGAACCCGATTCACACACCTCTTATATATATGTATATATTTAAAGATAGTTGATCTGTTATGGTATCAAACCAATAAATTGAATTTAATTAAAAATTTTAGTTGAATGCCGATGCGAGTTTGAGCGTGCGTAGGTAAGCGAGAGCGGACATGACTTGATTGATAAATGTTTTATTATATATATTTAAACTATAAATTATTCAGTAATAACATATCGAACATTTACTATTAATAAATAATTAAATTAGTAAGTCCACTTGTCGCAAATAAATAAATAAAAATATAATACAAGCAGCGATGCGCGAAGGATGTGCACAAATTATCAGACGCCAGAATGACGTTTATTTATTTATATCAACTTATTTAATTTATATAGTTAAATGAATTAAATATTAGAGCGCAGAGTCTAGTAATTAGATTATTTTAAATCCCCTCTTATTATTTTTTTTTAATCCATAGAACGTAAAGATTTTATTCAGCTACGTCTTTTCTAATTAACGATTTCGTTTAATTATCAAAGATGTCAAGAACTTTTATGATATATACTTTCTCAATTAAAAAAAAAATTTTTTGAGTCTCGAAAATTATAATGAAATGTACACTGTAAAAAATTAGCGGAGTGAACGCGGAGTAAATCTGGAGTAAATGCGAAATGGATGACTGTTTATTTATTTAACTCCCTCGGAGTAAAATTAATTTCTAAGGGTACACGGAAAGAAAATTATGGAAATGGTTCCTATAATTTTGTGAAATTTCATCCTATACCAGTATAGGAATGACGACCATAAATTATGGGAACACGTCCTATAGATATAGGAATATTACCCATAATTATAGGAATAGTTCCTATAATTATGGGAATGATACCTATACCATTATAGGAATGGTTCCTATAATATTATAGGAATGGTTCCTATACTATTATAGGAATAGTTCCTATAATGGAATAGGAGTGGTTACTATACTATTATAGGAATAGTTCCTATAATGGTATAGGAGTGGTTACTATACTATTATAGGAATAGTTCCTATAATAGTATAGGAATCGTTACTATAGTATTATAGGATTGGTTCCTATAATATTATAGGAACCATTCCCATGAATTATAGGAACCCTTTCTATAATTATAGGAGCTATTCCCATTGTCATAATGTTATAGAAATGGTTCCTATAATTATAGAAATAGTTCCTATAATATTATAGGAATAGTTCCTATAATAGTATAAGAATGGTTACTATAGTATTATAGGAACCATTTCTATAATTATAGGAGCTATTCCCATTTTCATAATGTTATAGAAATGGTTCCTATAATTATAGAAATAGTTCCTATAATATTATAGGAATAGTTCCTATAATGGTATAGGAGTGGTTACTATACTATTATAGGAATAGTTCCTATAATAGTATAGGAACGGTTCCCATAATGGTATAGGGGTGGTTCCTATAATATATAGGAACCATTCCTATAATAGTATGGGTACAATTCCTATACCATTATAGGAACCATTCCTATAATGCATAGGAATACTCCCTATAATTTTCTTTCCGTGTAGCTTATTTGAATATTAAAACTCCTCATCGCAGTGAATACGGATTCAAATAAAATCCAGATCACCGCTGAAAAAAAACTCCGTATTCAGAGCAATTTTTAAGACTCCGGAACTCCGAGTAACGGAGTGAACTAAGATTTAATTAACATCCGTAATAACTTGCAATTTTTTACAGTATATATTCAAATCTTTGAGCTCTTATTTTTTAGTCATTAAAGTTTTAGACGTGACGGCACACGTAGTCTAAAATTTAGATGCGTGAGTAGGTTTAGGCGTAGGCAACCTTGCCCTAGGTATTGATAAAGTAAAAAATGCAAAATGATAAGAAATATTTATTAATAAAATTAATATAAAAATGGGTCACAGTATAGCACGCAGATGATCGTGTCTACTCTGGTTAAATTTAGTTTAAGCTATCTCTTTCATCCCTTCACATTTCAATTAATCCCTGTACAACCCTCAATAATTTTTTTTTATATCTGTAATTCTATATAATCCTTTTACGTAAGCATATATAAAATAAAAAATAAAAATAATAATAATAATGATAATTATGACGAATTTAATATTTAACAATTTGAGGACAGATTAACATGACTCGACATTATTGACAATAAATAAATAAAAATCCTCTCTAATGTATATTGATGCGAGTGTTGTGTTTTGTTCTATCACGTGGTGTAGGCCATATTCGCCAGTTGTATCCCCGAGATAATTGACCTGATCGGGACGCGAAACAAGTACGGCGGCACTTTGAAGAACGAGCGAGGTCGCAGGTGAGACACAAACCAATTAGCTTCCCACAAAAAAAAAAAAGTAAAAAAATGAGTAACCACTACACCAACAATGTTGTTTAATCCTTTGAATATCCTTTAAAAAACCATTTTATTACCCTCCCATAAATCGTTTATTTATTTTTCATTTTTCAAAGAATTGACAATTTTACAGAAAAAATATTTTTTTTTCGTTCTACTCTGAAAATTTTTACCATCTAAATTATTGACTTACGATAATGAGCTATCTAATTTTTTTAGAAAATTTAGTAGAATGATAAGGAAGGTATATTAAGTCACAAAACATGACCTGTGAGTTTTTTAATCTAAATAATTTTTTTGTATTGAATTCGCTAACTTTTTTTTGCTAATAAATTGATTTTGGTGATTATGTATTTTTTTAAAGAATAGTGCTTTCTATTAACAAGTATAGTAATTAAAAAAAGTTTAAGTACTGAAAATGTCATTCTTGTCTCGTAAATTTGAAATAGTAAAAATAGTGACTATTCACTGCCAAATAGTGATTTTTGCTAATTCGTTTTTAAAAATTGTCTTTTTTTATCATAACCTCACTTTTTATTTCGGAACTTAACTAATTTTATTAGAAAATTTTAGACATATGAAAAAATGATCGGGTGTTAACATAAATTTTCGAAGGATCGGAGCCGTTTTTTTTTTCATTCGATGACATAGCAGAGCCTGCAAATTTATTTAAGCAATAAATTATATAATTTTGCTTTATTTATGTAGGCAAGTTTTATGTACAAAGAGTAAAAATATTTGTTATTCATTATTGTTTGAATTTTGAATTCAAATCCCGGAAAAGATTATTTTGAATTTAACGAAAAAAAATTAGTTAGTACTATAGTTCGAAAAAAATATTAAAGTTAATTGAGACATATTATTAAATGTCGTCATTTTAAGTTTTTCATTTTCATAATTTATATAGTGAGTTTTTTTTCTAATATATTAATATTATACAGTTTTAATTGCTTTTCGAAAATAAGTAATTTAGATCTAAGGTACCCGCGGGTATTAAGGCCTAAGTGACAAAAATGATATTTAAAATAACTGCCTCCGCTAAAGGCTACTTTAGTAGAAGGGTCTTCCATAGAGATGTTACGACAAATTTATAGAGTCCCGATACCACGTTCCCTGTCTTCTTTATTTCATCATCCGTCATATGCTGTCGTAGCGCAGAAGAAATTATAAAAAACAATCTAGTCTTCAGACTCTTAAAAAGAATACTGATAGTTTTAAGTGCTGTTGAGCAAAACAACCTAGTCTTCTGACTCTTAAAAAGTATTGTTGCTAAATTTAAGTGATGATTCATCTCTAATACCAATTTTATTAAGTATAGTTAAACTATTCCAGTTTGTTTAACCCGTAGGCTTTATTACCCTACTGTAGTAAAATAAGGCCTTTTCGTATGGTTTTTGTAAAAGTATAATTTTTTGTTTGATTATGGTAAAAATTACCATTACTTGATTACATTTTATGGCTAATGTATTGAAATAAAGATTAATGATACATTTCGATAATTAAATGCAATATTTTCGATTATATTCAAAATCTCCCTTAGCTAGGCCTTATTACCCGCCGGTACCTTATATATTTATCTTTAGGTATACGACAATTAAATTACTCTAAATGATAATTAATACCAAATTTCATTTATCCAAAAATAGAATTAAATAGGTAGATCTAGTTAATTATTTCTAAAACATTGTGACAATTGAAATAATTAGTGTAAAAGTATAGATAAATAATTTCGTAAAAACTAAATTCATTACAGTATAGCTTTCATCATAAACGTAAAGTCATAATTAAGATGATAAAAATAAAAAATTTCAAATTTTACTATTATAAAAATAATTTTACATATTTCTTTATTATAATTTTTTAAAATCTAAATGATTAAACGGTTATTATGGAGCGTATAATAAAAAATATAATGTCTAAATAGTCTCAAAGCTAAACTATTACATCGTATAGTGTTTTGATTAACCGATACTTTGAATTATTTTAGTATGCTAACCTATAACCTCTGACCTTTACTTCTAAATACCTATATTCCTTTATTATCTTCACTTATATGTGTAAAGATATATATGCATATGTATATATCTTTGATTTACATTTGCACATGTTGATTCTATGATCTCTATGTTATTCTACAACGAGTGTACAACCTTGCTCCAATCACTATCACAGAAACTAACCTACACCTAGCAACTGGTGTTAGCTTGTTTGTTCACACAGACTGCACTTGGAATAAATACAGCTTTACTATAATATTATGGGTTATTATAACTATTTTCTATTGGGTAATGAGAGAAAATTTTAAACTCATTCATATATTATTTTATTGGTAGAAACAAGCACTGAGAAAAAAAATAGTATATTACACACCAAGAGAGAAAAGTAGGATATTCCAACCTGCGTATATAATTGCCTTCTCTAGCCGAAGGCGATTTACTTGTTTTTTTCTTAAAGAAAAAGTAGTATTTTGTGTAACTACAAAGCTATTTTTTTTTTTTTTTAATAAGACACTTTTTTCTCTATTATAATTCACTAGTCGAAATTTTTAACCCGCGCAGAAAAATATATATGCTAAAGTTATACATCACATATATGACATATATGCGCGCGAAAAATAAGTACATTCAATAAATTTTTTGTATATGTTCACATATATGTTGGTATATGTCAACGAAGATCTAAAATATATATTAATATATGTTCACTGCAAAAAACAATGTTACATTGATTTTTCGCATATATATTCGGAGAAATTGTTCTCCTTTGAAATGCTATGGTGTCCTAGTAAAACCGGGCAGTGGTGCCATCTAACGGAAATTTAAATAAACACAAAAAATTACTATGGCTACAGTAAAGCTTACAATGAGTACAGTAAGTTGTGATATAACCGTAAATTTTACGTGGCCATAGTAATTTTCGCATGTGTTTATTTTAATTTCCGTCAGATGGCCACCATAGTCCGGCTTTACTTTGACGCCATAGCATTTCAGACAAGAATAATTTCTTCGTGTAAATTCGTGTGGGTAAAACTGCTAAAAATAAACATCATATTTAACAATTATAAGCAAAAATATGAATTTCTGAATGAATAAAAAAATAAGCTGTATTTATCTTCAAGTAACGTCATTTTATGTTTAGCATGACCTTTGTATTCTTCAGCATCGAATGCATCTATCAGCTCAGTGTTGTAAATCACTTAAATGTTCATAACCTTGATATTTTAGTCAGTATATTATAAATAAATGTTAATTATCGTTTTCATCTTCGTTATATAATATGATAAATAATATTTCTGTTGAAGTTAATTTGACAAAAAAAAATCTAAATTAATACAGAATATGGTCTTTATTGTAGGATGTGGGTATATTTATACAATTAAATGTCTGTAGTTCAGTCCGTAATCGTTAAGATGTTATACAAACCGTTAATAATAATTAGGACTAAAGGAGCTCATTACCAACAATTACAACTTACAATCACAAGCTTTTATTCAATGTGATTTTTACTTCGAAAATAGTAAAGAATAAACAAAAAATTTACAACGAATAATTGTACTTAAATATATTCGAAAAAAAACAACTACTATAAAATTTGTAATCATATTAATAACTTCAACTTTTGAAAATATTTCCAAAAATTTATTCTCGAAGTATAATCATATGGTTAATAAAATAAAAATAATTTACAAAATACATATTTTGAATTTTTTTCGAATATATTTAAAATAATAAAAGACAGGGCGCAAATTTTGTTACATAAATCTAAAGTTGACGAACAAAAAAAGTAGGAATTATTGCATTTAAGGTTTACACAATTTCACAAAGTAATAGTATCACCTGTCAATATTTTATCAATTTCATCTCATTTCATGTAATAATAATAATTTAACTGTAAATTTTATTTTTATATCAGTTCAAATTTTTTTTTATTGTCAACAAATGCAGGGATATTTGTTAGTTTCCCGCTAAAACTAAATTTAATATGATCGTTTTATTTTTATCTATATCATTTATATTTATTAGAAGTTCCTAAAGACTGCGATGAAAAAAAAAACAGAGCGTTGACAACTCGCGTCGGAATTCGTTCCATATTTTTCGGAATAACGCAAGTTAATAACATAATATTAGTATATTATGCTACGAAGGATAGATTAATAACATTGAATATAGTCGACTCGGAGAAAGCTTGGGATTTTTTCCCACCATTAATCTTTCCCCCTCTACTATAATATTCGGAAAAATATATTCCGCGCATGCGCAAATCTAAATATTGTGGTAGGGGAAGAATAATAGTGGTCGGGCAAAATCCCACTTTCTATGGGACGACTATAAGTTGGCATCGCGAGCCGCAGGCAAGTGGGACCAATACACGAATAAATCCTCGTTCTATCTCAATAACTAATCAAAGTTTTTGTAACGAATCCAAGAAAATAACGTTTTTTTTTTTTCAACAACAATAGGCATCACAATGTTTTTGTTACTTTTGCTTACAAAGTTCGATGTATGAGCATCTATACGAATACTACAGGAATTTTATTTTGGTTAAAGAGGTTAGTTTTCAAATTTTAGAGACCAATTTTTAAAAAATCACCATTGATTATCAAAATAACGTTTAGTTATAAGAAAAATATTCGAATAATTTTTTTTTTTTGTATGATCAATCATACTGAGTGTAAGGATGGTTTTCAAAATTTATAAACAGTGTTTATAATGCGGCATAAGCTTTGATAAATTCAACTCGGACAACCCCTATCCAAAAGTTCCCATAGAATCCACTTAAATGGGTCAAAAACTGCAGAGAATTCTGAAGCCGTATTGTTTTCTATGCGGTTTTTTACCTTTGAGTGAACTATATGAGAACTTTTGGATAGGGGTAGTATTTGTATAGTTTTTAGCATAGTATATGTATATTAAAACGGCATATCATAGTTATACTGTTGTCGACTTTTGTGTTAGTTTTAGTAGTGGTAAAAAAACAAATTTAACTAATGCCTACTTTTTCAAAACTAGAGAATTATTTTAGTTCGTTTATCTAATTTTATAAAAAAATTATTTTTGAAACAGCTTTGAGAAATCGCATTTTTTTGTCAAAAGTTTACAGTTTTTCTTCATTTAGTCGATATAAAATTTTCGATGTTTAGTATACAAGTTCACTAAAATGATTTAATTTTAAGTAGTCTTCTACACTTAATCAAAAGTCAATAACTTCCTAAATGTACCTTATTTGTACTCTCACTTTAAAAAGTTGATAAATTTGAATCATATGACAAAATCGAGTTTTTCTTGTTTTCAACTTTTTTTTTTGTTACGGTAAACGTTACTGCATAGACACGAAATATTTTTTGATATTTTGAACGGCCCCATAAAATTTGTATTTTAAGGTTAACTTTCAGAAAACCTCTCCTTATCTATGTAATAACATTTATTACAGTAAAAAAAAAACACAAATTTTTAAGCGACCTCGAACATTCAAACTTTTGAATTTAAACTTGGTGATAATTATTTTTATACTATTTACTAATTTTTAGAAAGGTGAGAGTAGGAATAAATAAATAAAAATTTTTTGGGCCACCCTAATATATATAACAATATTTATTCACTCAACATAATAAAACCTTGAGTATTTGTAAACTAGTCCAGTCACAATTTATTATATTGTGGTGCCATTGTTTGGTAACAAAAGCCGTATTTTTCTTGTGTAAGTTGTAAAAATTTATCTACAAAATTGCTGAAACACATGCATACATGTATGATTAAACAGAAACCCTGTGATATATATAATAAGAAAAGGACTTGTCAATAGTCAATTGATCATATACAGTGACGCGTCTAAATTTACTCAATAATACCGAATGAATAGCTGTCCTCTTTATTTCGTTCATATTTACCTCATACATACAATATTATTTACTGTTTTTTTTTTTTTTTTATTCAATTCTCTTTTCTTTTTCACAAGTAATTGTCTCGTCGATCGCGAAACTCAAATCGATACAACAAACAAATTTTGTCTTTGCACCTCAGCCTTTTTTATGCAATTCAGAAAATACTAGTACTAATACTTTTTTTATTTATCATACTTCATAACCTCAATGTTGTCTTATTAGAGATATGTCGTAAGAGATATTCAAAAAATTCTGAAAGAAGAGTATAAACTATTCAAATTTTTTATGCTAACTGATTTTATTTAAATTACAATGTTTTAATAAATTCAAAATTTTTTTTTAGGAATGTTTTAACTTTGACAAAAACGACATAACATGAAAAATTGCCAGGGATTACAAATAAAGCATACTTTTAAGGCTATGTTTCATATTTTATTTAAATTCGCGAAAATATTTGAAAATTTGAATTGTCTACGGGTTTTCTTTTTATAAAAACTAAGCAATTTGTAACTGGATTTTGCAGGTTATATTTCTGTTACAGTCTCCCCATAGAAAGTTTAGGATTTTGCCCTACCAGTTATTCCTTCCCCACCACAATATTTGAATTAGCGCATGCGCAGAATATCTTTTTCCGAATATTATAGTAAAGAGGGAAAGAATAATGGTGGGGGAAAATCCCAAGCTTTCACGGGGTCGACAATATGTCAGAATAAGTAAAAAAATGTCCGGATAAAATAATGAAAACCAAAAAGTTATTTTTAAATTATTAAGTTAAATAGTACTCCTATAAAATACGATTAATATATAATTATAAAAGTCAAATTATAAATTTTGACGATTACGACATATCATAATATCATGACATTGGGAAAAAATTTTTTCTTCTAATAATTAAAAATCTAAATGTATGGTAATATATGATAACTAGAATAGTATGAAATCACTATATTTTAAGTAAGACAATTATAAAAAATTTTTTTTCACAATTGATCTATATTTATCTCCCGGTGTTTTTTATTTTCGTAATCAAACCAACATATAACACACATACAATTTTTATGATAACACTGATATTCACTACATAATTATAAGATTAAAATTATTATGTAGATCTAGATCAAGCGAATTTAGCTAGAAATGTTTGAAATTTTTGTGATTTATTAATAGTTTCGCAATATTTTTGAATTACAAACAAGCCTGCACCTTCACTAATCATTCCTGATTGCCTATAACGAATAACCATACCATGATACCACTAATTATCACACGATAATCACAATAAAGCTCACTGTAATATGTATAATATACACAACCTCAATTAAATAAATATGTATAAGTATAATTAGATTTGATGATACTGTAATTAAGTCATCGTAGAGTTAGTGAGATATTATCGAGTTATTAGCTAGTTTTCGCGACTAACATCATAAAATTCCTAAAGAATAAATCCTGGTAAGTTTTTAGACATTTGAGTAATATCTCCTGCATCTTGTGAATGGGATTCTAAACGATTAAATATACATATATTTAGAAAATAATTTATAAAAATATTTATATGTATTTTTATAAATTTATTTGGTTTTATTTTTGTTTAATGAATCCCTATTTATTTCGCGATTGTTATCTCGCGCTGGCAATAATTCATTTTTTTTTTTTATACTAATATCATTTTTCAGTTTCAAAATACTTGGTTTTATTTTTTAACCCAGGTCGAAAAATTAGATATGATTTTAGTATAACTGGGCTACATTTGGTCTGAATTTGAACTAGTTGATCTATTTTTAAATTTTTATGAAAATTTTAAGCTGTTTTTGATCTAAAGACAATCAAAAACAGGCTTAAAAAATAATACGCAAAAAAAGTCTAATTTCGGTTTCAATGAAACAAAAGAATTCAAAATATTTTGAGAAAAAAGTATGATTTTGATTACAGGTGTCCAAAACTAGATTAAAAATTATTGAAAACAAGTCTGAAAATAGCCTAACAAGAAATAGTTTGGACAAAACTCGATTAAATTTCCTATTTTATTTACCCACATGAAAATACCATATATGATAAATATACATGGAAAAATATATGATCAATATGGGACCATATAAGTGGCCAAAAACGATATATATTTTCTTATATATAATATAGTAAGTTTTAATATAATTAATTATATACGTAAGTTTATAAATTAATACATGTATTATATATATTTATAATGATATATGTAAACTTATAAGTTAGCACATATATGTATTACATATATATGTAAATTTGTAAGCTAGCACATATATATATTCTGAATACAATGTTTGAATCTTATAACAGAGAGAGAAAGACAGAAAAGAATAGATTTTATTTATTCTTACATATATAGGAAGACTTATATGGTTCTATATATCGAAAAATATATAAAAATTTATAAAGTTGAATACATGGTACATATATCGTGGCATATAATGATTAATTATATATGTATTCTTATTTGTTTCCATATATAAATAACATTTATGTTTGAATATTTTGAAATTATAAGTTTTCAAATATATAAATAATATATTGAAGTTAAACGAAAATATATGAAATCATATAAGAGAAAACATATATAGAAATATAATAAAATCGGCCAAAATCTATATACAGTTCTATATAAGATTTCATGTACTGTCACATATATATTTATATCTGTAACATATATTTTTTAATGTATGTTTACCATATATGATATTTTCATGCGGGTAAAACCGATAAAATTTTTCGGCCTGGCAAGTTATTTTTTTTTAGTTGATCAAATAATATATTTTTTATGTCACGATTTTATGAAAAAAAAAATTCATTAATACCAAAAATTAAAACTAAAGTGGATTATGATTAATATGCCCGAATTTGAATTTTTGAACTATTGAAAAGTCATAATAATTCATTGTGTACACATTTGTATGTTTAAGCACAGAATTGCTAGCGGGTAGATATCAATATTATAGTATCTGGTTGTAGTGGCTTGTAAAAGATTAAGTAGATAAAAACCAACAAAATTTTCTTCATTTTTCTATTTTTTTTTTTTTTTCTTTTATTGAATAAAATTAACATGTTGATTGTGTTGGCAGACACATTGTTGTGTGCGGCCATATCACCTACGAGTCAGTGTCGCATTTCCTGAAGGACTTTTTACACGAGGATCGTGAAGATGTCGACGTCGAGGTCGTCTTTCTGCATAGGTATGATTTTTTTTTTTTAAACTTTCGAATATAATTTTCCGTCTATTAATTTTACTTTGATTGAAATGATATGAAAAATAATTGCTAACAGTTGTATCGTAAGAATAATTATTATTTTTTCTTTCCTAGCGACTTAGTAAGTACATAAATAATAATAATAATTTTTTCTGAGATATTCTATTCAATAGGAATGGTCAATGCCATATGTCACATTGAATGAAAAAAATTTATTAAAATTTAATTTTCTTACGACATCCGAAAAAGGAATATTGTAAATAATTTATCGGTGAATCATAAGGAGTCGCCTGTGCTTTCAGGAAAGAACCAGATCTTGAACTGGAAGGTCTTCTAAAAAGGCATTACACCACGGTGGAGTTTTTTCAGGGTACCATGATGAATGCTGTGGACCTAGAGCGCGTTAAGGTATCCTCTCAAGATAAGAGCAGCATAAAAAAAAAACAAAAACAAAATTATCACTTTCATCCTCATTTCCACAACTGTGCATTTTTTTTTTATAGGAATACTACAGTTTGCATCTGGAACAACTTGATGGATCGATTATTATTTTTTTTTTTTAAACTAAAATTTTAAAACCGATTTGAAATTATTTATTGTTCATTAAAACATTGACTTAATTACAGACACTTATATATGTTTTAATAATTTTCCAAGTATGGCATAGCGAATGTTTATATGAAGAAGCGACATTAATTTATTTTGTTCAACGTTTGCAATGCATTTTTTTAAAATTATTATTATTATTTTGTTCCAAGTATTCAACTCAGTAAAATATCCTCTTGTTGATTAAATTTCTTATAAGACTTCAAGGATCCTCCCATTAAAAATATAAGCTGGCGGCCCTAAAATATGGTAGCTTATACTTTTTAAGGTCTGATCAAGTGGACAGCAAAATCAGACTTTCAACCACTTATTGATACACGCACCGAAAAAGAATGCTAACTTATCATCTTGCAGTAGGGCACTATTTGAATTAGTGATATACGTTCCACTAGTAAACGGTGAATAGTCACTATTTTCACTATTTCAAATTTAAGAGAGTATATTCTACGGAAATTACGGTTAGTTCCACAGTATATCATTGTTTCTGTGGTCGGACCCCCGGCAGATATTATTTTACAGTATTCTTTGCCATGTACAGTCGAGTCGCATTTTGAGCCCGCTCGTTATGACTCCATCGACTTACTTTTCTATCAACCCGTCAGCACTCACGTTGTGAGCATTTTGCTCACGCTCGATTTAAAACAATGATAACTTTTTTTTCAAATGGAAAGGGTACATGAAATTTTTTCTACCTTCGAGTAATTTTATCTATTTCCAAATTATGAGCTTTTGAAATGCCTTATCATTATATATAATTTATAAAAAAATATTTTTCTCATGCGCGTCGTGAATTGTGAGCATTCGTCGGTAACATTCGGGCCAGTTCGTGTGCCTTCGTAAGTGAATAGCTGTTCGGCCACACTCGGTATGCTTCGTAACTTCTAAACTTATCTTCCGTTACAAGTGCAATAACATGCGCGCGAGATGTTAGACGCATGCGCAGAGCGTGAGCAAATCTCTCATCACTAGAGTAAAGATTACCGGGAAGCTCACGTGAGTGCTGACGGGTTAAAGACATTCCCTCTCCACCAAAATAGTCATGTACAGACTCAATAATCGAAATAATTTTTTAAGGACGTTCTGATGGTGGCTGAAGACTGGATAGTTTACCTTACATATAAATATATAATGTAGAAAAGTAGCCACGTGAAGACTATGACGCATGGTATGCTGTATTAGATTATTGCGCCAAATTGTCGTGTACTGTTAGATTTTTATTCAATTATAGTTTTAAATTTATCATTCTAGGCAATTAAGAGTCATGACACGCTAAAAAATTGATTAATTAATTGTTTTTATTTTTGCATAGTTATTCTTCAATATTACTGCTAATAATTTCTATTTATTTATTTATCTTCTAATTTTGCAATAGCGTTAATTTTTTCCATAGTTACTAGTAGCACGATATATTTAATTATTGAAGCTATGGAGTGAAGTAAAGGAGCAGAAGTTGTTGAAGCTTTCTATTTTCTAATTTGTATTATTATTATTATGTAATTATTTTAAATATTTTTATAAATACTATTATTAATAATTAGTATTAATCGCTCCGGATGGATCCGTGAGGTGCAATTATCAAAGGTGAAGGTTACACTATAAATTATAATATATCAAACCAAACAGGAAGCCACCAGATCTTGAGTTGGAGGGTCTTTTCAAACGGCACTTCACCACCGTCGAGTTCTTTCAGGGAACCATCATGAACCCAATTGATCTGCAACGGGTCAAGGTGAGTTTATTAGTCATTTTGATTGCAGGTATTCTTAGTTTATACAGCATTATGCTCAATTTTAACAATTACTTAAAACTGAGGACATATCTAATTAGTAACCAAAAATAAGTGATAAAGTAACCTAAAAAATTTATTTTATTTTTTTTTAAGATCTAATAATACTTTCTTGATTAAAACTGTTGTCAAACAATCACTTAATAGGAAATTAAAGTAATAAAAAAAAACTGATTGTTTTTCCAGTTAAATCATAAAAACATTTTAATACTTGATCGAAAATATATTATACTTACCGTACAAAAATGTGACTTTGTTCATCGAGATAAAAAAACATATTTTGTATTTTTTATCATACTAAATACAAAAAGAACATTGGTAACACTCATTATTAAATTATAATAACTATTACGATCTTCATAGTACAACTTTTCTTGTATATAGGGGCGTTTTCCCGTACATATATAATAAATTAATATATTTCTGGAGTAAATGATATATTAAGTGATTAAATGTACTTAAATGAGAGTAAACATTAATTTTTTCGGGATAAGGTAAACCAGAATGACCAATGCGCATATGCTCTATATCAATTGTTATTTTGCGCAAGTATGCATTTTTAGTTTCTTCTCTAATTTACTTCAAGGGTCCATTTCGCATTTGGAGAGTGAGAATCGCGTGCAAAATAATCACAGTTGAGACCTCAATGTTTCGTTACGGGCGATTTCGGGAAGTTATCCTTTTCACTCCGAATTTCGGAAATCGAGTTTTCATTAGGTCAAAGCCTTCAGGCCCTAAAAAGCTATTCTAACCATTTTCAGAGTGATTTCTAAGTGTCTTATGCATGTGTGCATGTGTGTAATATAACAAGCCTTTTCGTCACAATCACGTTTACAATTCTTATCAGACCTTAATCAAATTTTTCACAATTATTCTTTGAGCGTGAATCTTGATCAAAATGAAAAATGGACTGATTCGGTCGATTAGTTTTTAAGTATTGTGTGTTTAAAATCTTTTAAATGTTCTAATAGATCTCTAAATAACTCTTAACCCAAGTGCCATCGCCTATCTAATTGGTCTAAAGTTCACAATAGACAAATGCAACTCTAACAGGGTTGACATGAAACAAATTTATCGGACAGAAACTACACAGTATCTGCCTTCGAGAAAAAGTCAATGGTTTCTTATGCGATTTATCGCAATGTTCTGAAAGTGGCTTGTTTGTATTAGCTAAACTTGTATTTTTACTGCAGCTGATGGGAAAAGTTAATTTTAAATAAATTCTTACTGATTATGATTATTGTCATCATTAGTCAACCACTATTCTCCCCCGAGCTTATTAACCAGTACAAGAACCTGGTATCCCAGGTGAACCTTAAAGGCCCTACTCTGTCCGGAGTATCTTTATTTCTAAAGATGGCCAGGATTAGTCCTAAGGGTTTGGTTTCGTGGTGGCTGTGGTTAGATCCCACATGCTAATAAGGTGTGTTCATAGGACGGACCTTCGGGAAATGTACACTATTGATCGTTGATTTAACGCTTGAAATCCTGGGAAGATTTTCCAACTATTTGCAATAAAATGTGTATGTGTGTGCAAATGTTTTATAACTATTGAATGGCTTCATAGGCTTAGATCGCTCATGTGGTAATCGGACAGAACTGTTGGCTTCCATAGAAATCTACACTGAAATAAAATATTGCTGTGAAAGCAATACTATTAGGTTATAGTAGCCATCTAAAGTTTAATAAATGATTAAAATACTAGTGAGTATGAGCACACGCATTCTTATTGTACACTTAATTACCTTTTAATGTCTTTGAAGAGTCGATAATACCGTAATGCAGAACAATCAATGTTTTTTAATTAGGACCATTTGAGTATTATTAGTACGAAACGGGATACTTTTTTGTATAGTACGATATCAAATTATTTAGAAGAGGGCTTTATACAGGTCGTTTATAAATCAAATTATACCTAATTCATATTTGCTTGCAACGAGAATTTGAACTATTTCCATATCCCTTAAATTTTTTTTTTGGCCTGATTTACTTGTTTTGGGTGGGCTTCATAAATTTGAAAAATTAGGTAAATCTTTATCACTAGTATTACACTCGACATGTTTTTGATGAATGCTTCCGAAATCAAACCAAGTGTTGCACCTATCATTGACGTAAATCCCTAGCTATCTACGTACACCCTCGTAACCTTAAAAATACCCTATTGTCGTTTCACTTTTATTTCATATATGCTATACTTTTCATATTACCATAACAACTGTATTTCTGGAAAAAAAAGTTTAGATCTGCTCAGATTGAATCAAATTTTCATTTTGGTCATGTGTAAACAAATCTAATTAATCACATTAAAAAACATCGCTTTCACGGTGTGCACAATAATACACTAATTTCTCAAGTAAATAAAACGTAACGAAATATATTCGTTACACAAGTTAATAATCTTCATACAAGCGATCATCAATCCATGAACAAGTTTATCCATAGATGAAGCTTATTAACTTCTACGTATCAATTTTCAGTACATACATGTATACATATGTACATGTAATACGCAGAAAACTACGATCTTCTAAATCAAATCATAAAAATATGATTTCAAGCTTAAAGAGTTTGACTTGAAGACCATCCTTACTTTCGATTTTCACTTTCTTCATACTCATCTAAAAATGAAATAAGTGACAACTCGAATCCTAAATTGTGATGCGTAATGTGACATCACTTAAGTTTAAGAACGAGTTCAAGTTCAGATGAACTTTGAGTGAAAAGTATGGACCTCACTATTAGGGGTCTACTCTAGGCGGTAGCCAGGGCTTAAGTCCTCGAGTGACTGCTTACTATATTCAATTTTGAATTCTATGTTTTATATTTAAGTAGATCTGAGTAAATCAGATTAGACGTTAAGAAATCTGCCCAAATTTAATCAAATCTGATTTGATCTACTGTTACATGTTTTTGCAGAATGTTGTATGTGATCAGATCTCGTAAGATCTAGTCAGATTTAACCTGATGTGCCTCCAGATTCAGAAAAATCTATATTTATTTATGAAACTAATTTGATCCAAGCAGATCTCACTTTTTTTCTCGGGTTTGATTTTAATTCCCCATAAAGTCCATATATATATATAAACATCTATTATTATGATATCATCACTTTCGCAAAGTTGCTTTAGTGTTTGAAGTTTGACCTTATCATTGTCTACTATACTCATCAACCCATGTGGCAGTTTTATTTTCTTACAAAATTACGAACAAACACTCGAACTGTTTTTTTTTTTTTTTCTTAAAGTAAGACAAAAAACAGTAGTAAAAATAAAAAGTCCTAAGGTATATTCTTATGGATCCATGCCTGCTGTCAACCCGAGGGGGTAAGTGTTCGTGTCTCATCATTTTTTTTTTCATTTCTTTTCTTATATTTTTAAGCCTGATGTAGTAGGATCGTATTAGATACGTAGTTGTTAGCATAGATATGCACCTGGTCAAATTACATTAATATGTAGATAATATTTTATTACAGTAAGTAATATCTTTACATCAGCAACTCATAAGTTATTGTTAATAACCTCCCTATTCCTTTCTGAATGTGACAATACCAATTGTTTTGTTGGGGGTTATTTTGCTATAAACCTATGAATATTTACATATTTTATGAACAATTCATTACAGTCATTATTCTACGGAAAAAAAATGAAAAGTTTGGTTATACGGAAAGAACAAGATGGTACACGGAGAGAAATGTCAAGTAAATATACCTATGCAGCATGGTAATAATTACATTACTCTATAGTTTGTATAAGCCGTCACATAAGAGCTATGTGACACAAACTATAGAGTAATGTAATTATTACTATGCTGCATAGGCATATTTACTTGACATTTCTCTCCATGTACTGGCTACTATTCCGGATTATACTCATCAGTTACATCTGAGGCAAAGAGTACTTCAGATAGTAACCACTTACATCTGGATTATACTCAATTCTATTTCAGATCTATCCCTTTAGAGTCTAACCTTGAAACCCCACTCTTCGGTCTGGCGAAGACCGATAGAATTAGAAAGAGCACGAAGCAAATGGGACAGGGTCTATTATAAGAGAAAGAATTTCACCCGGGTGCGAAATAAAAAATAATTTTATTTTTAATTTATTAAATAATAAATATCAAAGGATTTAAATTCAAAGTAAGAACAACATTTGGTTTCATCATAAATATAGTTCGGTAATATTGCAATTACATAGCAATGTATGAATTTCTTTAATTTTATTAACCTTACTTTCGGAGACTATTTCCTTACGTCAACAATATTGACTACAGCACTGTTGGTAAACGCAGCGCGAGATTCAAATGGGTGGAAGGGTACTCACAGGCACACTACTATTCTCACATGTCACTCATAAATGCTCATGGGACTACGATTCACGTTCTCTTCACTAGTCTCACACGTAGACGTTTCAAGATCCTCTGACTCTAAAGGGTTAATTCAGTTACATCTCAGATTGTACTGGCTGCAATCCTAGATAGTAATCACATACATTCAGGTTATACTCAGTTCTGTCTCAGATGTAACTGAGTTAAATCTGAAATAGAACTGTGTATAATCCAGATGTAAGTGGTTACTATCTGAAAGTTTTTTTTACCTCAGATGTAACTGAGTATTGGGGGAATTCGAATGTAATATATATTGAATAAGGTATGAAAATATTTATGAACAGAAATAATTATTTGTTAATGATGAAATTTATTAAAATTTATTTATTTCTTACTTGTGTTTCATTTTTTCCTGACCACGTGATGTCTCTAGTTTACCCTTTACTTTCAGTAGTTTCATCCGCATGCTATAATAGTGATCGCGTTTCGACGACATTGATTCTACTGTTGATGTATTAGCAATTTTTAAGTATTATAAAGCTTTACATACACATACACACACACTTCGTTGTCGACATGACCTGCATAGTGTTAGATTTACACAATTATTATTTTTATAAATCGCATACATTTTTTTAAACGACGCAATTTTACATAATAATGCAAAAGATGTTTGGCCTTCGACAATACGATAGAGTCGCTGCTTTTAATCTCAAGATCTATTATCGCAGGGGTAAACAATGTCAAGCGCGACATAAACGATGTCGGTCAGACATTTTTTTTAAGTTAGTAAATGGCTACATTTGAAATTTTTTAATTAATAGTTTAAGTTTAAATTACATTTTAATCTTTGGGTTCTTAGTAAAAATCGATTCATCGAGTTAAGATTTCTTAGCACTTTCTCATAAACCATAAAAAAGTTTATTTATGATTTCTATGATAATTTGATGATTGAATTTGATGAAATAATTAAAAAACTATTTTTTAGGTTCACGAAGCAGATGCATGCCTGGTTCTTGCTAATAAATACTGCCAGGATCCTGATGCAGAAGATGCAGCTAATATTATGAGAGTTATCTCCATTAAAAATTATTCTGATGACATTCGTGTCATCATTCAATTAATGCAGTATCACAATAAGGTAATACTACTTATTCTCATTTATGTTAATTGACCAAATAAATATTGGTATTCTTAATTACATTAGGCAGTTATCGTCTTTATAAATATATAAGGTACCGGCGGGTAATGAGGCCTAGCTAAGGGAGATTTTGAATAGAATCGAAAATATTGCATTTAATTATCGAAATGTATCATTAATCTTTATTTCAATACATTAGCCATAAAATGTAATCAAGTAATGGTAATTTTTACCATAATCAAACAAAAAATTATACTTTTACAAAAACCATACGAATAGGCCTTATTTTACTACGGTAGGGTAATAAGGCCTACGGGTTAAACAAACTGGAATAGTTTAACTATACTTAATAAAATTGGTATTAGAGATGAATCATCACTTAAATTTAGCAACAATACTTTTTAAGAATCAGAAGACTAGATTGTTTTGCTCAACAGCACTTAAAACTATCAGTATTCTTTTTAAGAGTCAGAAGACTAGATTGTTTTTTATAATTTCTTCTGCGCTGACAGCATATGACGGATGATGAAATATATAAGACAGGGAACGTGGTATTGGGACTCTATAAATTTGTCATAACATCTCTATGTAAGACCCTTCTACTAGAGTAGCCTTTAGCGGAGGCGGTTATTTTAAATATCATTTCTATCACTTAGGCCTTATTACCCATGAATACCTTGCGTAGTAAAAAAATATTTTTCATCGCCGTTGATTCTCAACTCTAGTAATTGACATTATTATACTTATTACGAATCTAATACTATTCATGTGACTGCAACAGGGATAGACCTGCAGCTGCAACAGGAATACTTTTTTGAATACCACATGGCTTCCCTGTTTTTGCTACAGAAATTACCCTGTAGTAACAACAGAACTAAGTAGCTGCTACCGGATCATGTCTTGTTGCAGCAACAGTTATCTTTTTCCGTATAGTTAACCAATATGTGTAGATTTACCAAATAAATTTTATTTATATTTCCAGGCCTACTTATTAAACATTCCATCATGGGACTGGAAGCAGGGTGATGATGTCATATGTTTGGCGGAACTCAAATTGGGTTTTATAGCACAGTCATGCCTCGCACCAGGATTTAGTACAATGATGGCCAATTTATTTGCCATGCGATCTTTTAAGACGGTCAGTATAATCGTCCTTTAGTCAATAAAAAAAAAAAAATTATCTGTGCATGTGTGAACGTCGTGACGTCGGTAGACAATTAAAAACTGCATTTTCAATCCACAGTGATGTTTATTAAACTTTCAATTACTTTTTTAATTTTTTGTTTATTCTTTTAAAATCATACTCTCATCTAATAAATTAGTGTTAGATCACTACAAATAGTGAATTAACACTAATCTATTTTTTTAGGAGTAATACTCATCACTATGACATTTTCAGGCTAATTGGGGTATTTTGTTCCACCTCGAAATCTTGTAGCATATTCTTCTTTTTTCGTTCTTCACTGACTTCATTAGAAGATTAATGAAATAGAATGGTCTCTAAAAACGAATTAGTGAAAATCACGTGACAATTACTATTTGGCGACGAATAGTCATAAAATCTATTGCCAGTAAAAAGTATACTACTATTTGAATTAGTGATTAGTAAAATTTTTCTTAGCTATTTGGCAGTATCTAGAATTTTAAGCTATCGGAATTGAAAGTAAAATCTTCTATGAAAACTTTCTTTTCCAATAGATTCTACACGGTTTTTAGGTGGAAACAAAAAAATATTCTCAAACGAGGCATTAATGTCATATAAAACAGCATTAACATTTACTATGATATAGACACATATTACAATTCAAAATTATTTTTAATCTACACTGAAAAACTGTATGCTTGAATTAATCATATGATTATTATTCAATCATTATTTTTGGACCAAGCTGTATGATATTTTCGTAACAGAAATAAGGCATTCTTAAATCAATCATAAAAGTATTAGAGAATCGAGAATAGTTCATCATATTTTTATATATGTTCTTGTTCGATTGTTCATAAGTATTTTTTCGGAAAATACGATTTATTTATAAAAAAAAGGACAAAAAAAATACATACACCTAGTTTATTTTGAAATTTTGTAAAAGTATACTGTTAGTAATATGTTTACTAAAAAAGTACCTGTACGGGTTGCGCTAATTAGGGTTGTTCTCTAAAAATGAATTAATGAAATTCACTGCGAATTAGTGAGTATACACTGGGAACCAGCTGTAAGGTTTTCAAGTATTGCCACAAGAATGATGTAAATTGTAATTTATGTCGATGACATACTGATTGTTACGAACGACTATGAATGGTTGTGATCTGAAGAAATAGTCATCGAAATATATCAAGACAAAAGATTTGGGCAAAGTCTATTGATGTTTAGGAATTGAGTTCTCGGGTGAAGAAGACTTTTGTGCGTACTCGAAACAATAGTATTAAACCGAATCGGTGTTGACAAGTTTCGAACAAAAGGATTATGATCAAATTAGAACACCAATAAGCGCAAGAAAGTAAACCATCCTAACCTGATTTTTTGAATTCACATAAAACGCGAAAATATATATATCAGTGCTTAGTTGAAATCAGTTTCACGGTTTATCATTATATTTAAAAACAATGGTCTATTTGAAACAAGCCTATCTTTCATGTTTGATTTTAGAATTTACAAGTCAACTATTGTTTTTATTTTTACGGTGACAGCAAACTATTTTGTAATCAAAAATAAATTTTTTTTCAGTGTAGAAATTTTATTTTTTGATCAGAGTAAATAATTTTACAATTGCTTGAATAAAAACACATTGAAAATATTAGTTATGCAAATGAATCACTGTGGAAAAATACCAACATACACACACCTGTACATATATGTATAGATATATACATAAATATATATAGTCACGCGTATAATTAAGACGTAGTTGGTTGATTGGAACCAGTCACCCGATATATACAGGCTTGGCAGAATGACTACCTCCGTGGAACAGGGATGGAGATGTACACCGAGACACTGAGCCCTACCTTCATTGGAATGCCCTTTGCCAAAGCCACCGAGTAAGTCGTTTTCTCGACTAAACCAAAATCATCCTAACAGAATCGTGTAAACGCTCTGATTCAAGAGACGAGATTCATTGTACCTCTGTCATTATTACCTTACTATACTTTAAATTCCTACAGCTCAGAAAAGCTGCCTTAAATGAGCATCTAATACTCAATAGTTATATTCTTTTACAAGCCTGATTCCTTATTCATGAATCATTTTTGTTTGACGGATTTTTCTTTTTTTTTTACTAAGTTATGATTCACGTATTGCTTTTATGTACTAAAAATACATGGAGTAAAAGTTTACTTTTTGGTTAGAATTTTTGTTAAAGACTAAAAATCTTAGTGAGTCACAACTAATACTTAAAAAAGCTTAACTAATAAATAAATATATATTGATTAGGGTAGCAAGACCAATAGCGGGACAACTCAGATAATTTTTAAGTTTTGGTAATGAGTATAGTTCTAAAACATTGACATATTTAACTTATTCTAATGTAAGAAAAGCCTAATAACCTCAAAATGGACTCTTCATTCATATCACATTCAACTGCGGACATCTACTTGTCCCACCCCTAAATGAAAAGCTATTTTCTAAGCATTTGGCACTCTAATTTTCTAAGACAAATAAAAAATGGCGCCCACTCGCCATCGAAGAGGTTGTATGAGCTTGCCTAAAAGTCATTCAATACCTGAAGAATCTTATTGAATCTAATTTTTAGCTAATAACCGATCACTTGTGTACCGTATTGTCAAACAGTAGTAAAAACTATACTTTGCAAATCTAATGATTCGCAAAAACCAGACACTTGTTGAATAAAGTGCAATGTTTTTAGCACTTATCTCCGGTGCATAGTAAGCACTCGTTGAGGCTCGTGCGTGCGCACCTACAACTCATGCTAAAAACATTGTGTTTCCTGTATGATTATCCCTAGCCCATTAGCTCTAACACATAAATAAAAATTTTTGGGAATATAGCTTACATCAAAGTAAACTTATAGAAAAAAAATTGAGTCAATCGGTGCTTAGGTTCTTTGGCTCATCTTATATGAATATGACCTTTACCTGGAAAAATTCTTTAATAAGTACCCGGAAAAAATATTCTTGTTTGAAATGCTATGCCATCTGACGGAAATTGAAAAAAACATGCGTAAATTACTATGGTCTTTTTCAATTTCCGTTAGGGGATCAAAATAGTCCGACTTTACTATGACACCATAGCATGTCAAACAAGAATAATGTCTCCGTGTCCATATAAAAATAAAATAATTACTGTCAGCATTGTTCCGTTATCAGACGGCGTTCCGCAATCGGTCTCGTTATCCTATAATTCTTATGCAAATTTTAATAATTATAAAATGCTTTATTAATTCATTCGCTTCCATGGATTTGATTGTTAGCAGCTACTATTTATTCAAATGAAAAACTCACGTAAATTAAAAATTAAGTTATAATAAATTGAAAAAAAAAACATCCGTGATAAGAAAATAATGTGTAATTATCGGTGAATTTTAGCAATACGCCCGAATGGTTTATGTTCATTAAAATAAATTAATTGCCGATATTGTCTTTTAAAAAAATAGGAAAAATTTTTAAATTAGTGAAATTGTTTTTGTACGTTTCTTGGTCTCTTGAATCGGAAATAAAGGTATAAACGCTTTGCCTCGTCTATGTCTATTACACTACGCTCCACTTCGCTGTTAAATATTATATACATAAATATATATAAACTTATCAAATAAAGATGTTTATATTATATAACTTAATATGTATAATTATTTATTTTTGTAAAAAAAAGTCGTATATGTGCTACACCTAATTGATGTAAACCACTCCTTAAGCTTCAGTAACTCCGTGTTTCACTTTTATCAATGAGCAATATTTAATAATATCAACTTATTAATTATTCATTTTATTTTACATGAAATATATTATCATTTTATAGAACACAATTTTTAAGGAACAAATAACCCGCATGAAAAAGCTATATATTGTTAAAAATATATAAAAATGTATATGGTGAGTATGTGATAAATATATGGTGGCAAAAATATCTATATTCATAAATATATGTTTTTATATAATGTTTTATATTTTTCTATATATATTATCTCATATAATGCTCAAAATATGTTTGTCACATATGGATGCTATATATGTAATTTATAAAGTATAATATAATAAACCTTATATATTTTTCCATATATTTTGACCCATATAATTAGTAATATATTGTCACTATATAACTGATTATATATGGATGAACATATATGTTTAAATCTATGGTTTGCAGTATATTGAAATTATATTTTTAATATATTATCATATATTAATACGGCAAAAATATGAACATTATTTTATATATTGTACAATATATCACATTATAATATTCATATATTTTTTCACATATAAAGTTTTTTCATGCGGGAAATTATTTATCGATAAAAATAGGAAAAAAAAAAAAAATTTTTTTCAAATCTTGTCTAATGATTAGTATTGGACCGACCCTTTTAATTTATGACTTTCTAAATACTTGAAGAGAATAAAATAAAAGATTCAAACTTCATACAAGAAAAGCTGTGATAATACAAGTATAAAAAAAAAAAAATCTACTTAATTTATAAATTTAAATAGGGAAAACTGTGTTGTTCTTTTCAAATTTGGGGAGCTCATACTAACCGTTATTTCAAGAAAAAAAAATGGAAACCGGTTGACCCTGCGAGCCCGCCCAAAACTTGCAGCTCCTTGAGCCCAAAAATATTCCGAATAAATTATTGTCCGATTAAATTAACACTGATTAATTTGCATCGATACTTTTCGGTCTACTAGGGTAATCCTGACACTAGTTTGAAATTAACATACGTGCGAATGTTCACCATGCTCACAATGGAGAATACAAAAAAGTTTCTTATAAAATAAATTAAAAATTTTGTATTACATAAGAATAATAACTAATGCAAGTGGTTAGTCGTGGCTCTGAAAAGTTTTGATGACGTAGAGTTGGTTGGTTGGTGTTTCAGTCGCCGGACACTCAGGCGTGGCAGAATGATTACCTGCAGGGCACAGGATGCGAGATGTACACGGAAACCCTCTCCCCGTCCTTTACAGGGATGACTTTTCCCCAAGCTAGCGAGTAAGTTCTCGCTGACAGCTGCCAACACATGCAACAACAACTTACTGATTACTTACTCATACTTTTCTTTTCTTTAGTACAAATATTTTCTACTTAGATATTGACTCACACTACACTTACCCATTTTTTGCCATGAAAAAAATAATTTTTATTAATTTATTTTTTCACAAACTACACACACGGCCTTTCTCTTCTACTTTTTTTATATTTATTATAGAACCCGTAGTGTAATCTAAAATTTTTTTTGTGTTTAAGACCCTGGGATTATTGTATTAAAAATTATTATTTCAATTATTCTCTACATAGATTGTATAAAATTAAATGCCTTATATTATTATATTATTTTTTTTTTTACTTTATATATTAAAATTTTATAATGATCTTTTTTATTTTTCTTGTCTTCCATTACCTCTTGATTTACATTTTTTCCATTCTTTCTATCAGTCGTAAATCAGGTAAATTTTTCTTGAATGAATTCACGAATTGTATTTAACCGAATTTACGTATAGTTTCCCTACTTTTATTTCAATTTCCCCATTTGTAATTTAATCAAGAGGTGATTTTTGCGTGTTTTAATAGCATTCGCGCATTGGCGGGATTTTAAAATAAAAGTTGTGTGCACTTATGCTAAAAAAATAATTGTTCTTCTGGGTGATTAATTATTCACACAAACATTAAACATGTATGTTAGGATGTGTTTACAAAACATATTTTTTTTAAATCTGAACTTTTTTTTCTTTTTTAAACTGAAAAATATTCATTGTGTTTTGAATGAAATTAACCTCTAAAGATGATAATTATTACTTTTAAGATTTCGAGACATCTCAATTTTCAGTCTGTTGCATTTTTTTATTTGTATAAAGATAACATGAAAATTACTACAGAAATCGGTTGTCAATTCAAAAAAACTATAATTTTTGTTATTTAGTCATTATTATTTTACACAGAAACCAATTGAGCTACGAATCTTGAACTTGAAAGTTCGCAGTGTCAGTACATGGAAACATTATTCTTGTTTGGAACACTATTATGCCATAGTAGTGCTGGAGCATATTGGCCATCTGTCGGAAATTGGAATAAACATGGAAATGAATATGGCCATATTAAAATTTACAATGGTTACCGTAATTTGTGATATTGTTGTAAATTTTACCATGGCCATTGTAATTTTCACAAGATTTTATTTAAATTTCTGCAGGTGGCATGGTCTTTACTATGACACCATACACAGTTGAAAATTTATTGTTCTTGGGTAAGGGTAACTTTAACTAAAGTTGAATGTGTTCTCTGTTTAAAAATATTTATTGAAAAAATTAAAAGTGATGAAATTTGAATTCTTTTCAATAATTTCAATTCTTTTGTTTGTATATATAGATATATAGTTTGCATGGAGTGACCGCTTCTCAATTCTTTTCAATCAATATTTTCAACCAGGGTTATCTGATCTTAACATATTTTAACCCTGTAGTATTGTTTAACACAAGTATAATGTGTTAAATTAACACAAATTTTTGAACTGTGTAGTATTTCAAACAAGAATAATTTCTCCGTGTAGTACTTAATTATAAAAATTTGATTTCTTTGAATATTCTTTTATTTATTTTAGTAATCGATATTGCTAAGATGAAAAGAAATGTATTAGCACTTATTTCGTTTTTTTGCAAAAAAGCAAGACTTTTTTTTTACACGTTATTCTTCTAAAAACAAATGATAACCTCGAAATCTTTAAAATTTAGTACTAACTTAAAAAAGTCTATTTTTTCAGTATAAAAAAGATAAAATTTTTAATCTTACTTTGGAAAATGTATGTATGTAACAAAAAGGTGATTTTAATTTTCGACTAACATATATTCTATTCCATTCGCAAGACTTAAAAACGTTACTCTGTACTAACAATAGCATAAACTCAATAAAACTAAATTTGTTGCTATAAGTATCCAACAAATTTCAAAATCTTCGATTATAAGGATTTATGAGAAAAATATTTTAATGCACGGAAAGAGATTTCTAGGAATGAGTATAACACGTCATGGTAGTGGTCTAAAATAAGATTTTCAGAATGTCTCTTATGTAAATGTAACTTACATTTGTAATGTAAATCAGGATTATATATTGTGGGTCTCAATTCCATATATTATCGGAATATTGCCTACATTGTATGATTTTATTCTCACACGGAAAAAAATCTTATCGTAACATTCTATTGTCTCTTCAAACACGTTTAGTTGAAAAAACGATCCCATGTGACTATAGTAGCTTGAATTGTGTATTTTAAATAAAATTTAATGTTAAGTTAATCCTGTTTATTAGTTTATTTAAGTTATAAAATTATTTGAATAATTATTTCAGTTTGTGGTGAAATTTTTCCTAGGGTCAATTTTTTCTTGTTTATCTTTATAGATAGTCTTATTTGATGTACTTACTTTTATATTTAGTAGTCTAGTAGTTCAAATTATTATGAGAATGGGCTTAATTGATATTCATTTTTATAGTCATATCTTTATCAATATTATTAAGTTATGCACTATTTTATGACTCGCACAATATCTTATACAATTATATTCATTTACGCCGAGAAAAAAAGTGTAACTATTGCACGTAGAACGGTAATCCAGTTAATATACTATACGGAAAAGCGATAGCGAATTTTTCACAGTAATCAGTGCGGTCTCGAACGATAGTGAGTATCGTAAAGAAACTTTCAGTAAAAGCACAAATAGTTACTTTTCTAACATAAATTTTTAATCTTTTGGAATGTAACTACAATTTTTGTATTTGATTCTTTATTTTCCTACAGGGTGTGTTGTTTATGGCTGTGACCACTGTCTAGCGTGGAAATGATTAGTGTGACCTTAGTGTCCTAAGCTACATTGACAACCATCCAGAGCTTGTTTACTATAGAATACTCTCTTGTAAGATATGCATAACATGATTGCAAGTGTAGCTTAGAACAGTAATAGTATGCTAGGCAGTGATCACAGTAAGAACACACTATACTTATGACCCTGTGGTAAAGTGAAGAGACCAATACGAAGAATGGTAGTTACATTCCACGAGATTAACAATAGATACCAGTAAAGTAACTATAACTGTTTTTACAGTAGTATGCTCAACAATAATCACTATAGTTCGAGACACTTCTTATTATTGAGAGAAAAATTAGCTATTGCTGAGGTCAGAATAATCCTTACGGTCTTATGAAAGATTTTGTTTCGAATATTATATTGACTGGATTACTATTCCATGCAGCAACGCTTACTATTTTTTTTTACGTACAAAAAAAAAAGCAACAAATTTTTCAATATTAATAGTTATTGAGTAAATGTATCATATATTTTATTTACTTATTAATAAATAATGAGAATAAAGATTTCAATTTTATGCAATTCTAAACAGTAATTAAGCATTCATAACTTTTAATCGATAAAACAATAGATATTCTCTTATATTTAACGAAACGAAAATAATTTACGTATTTCGATTCCGATTTTCTACAGTTGAAGAAATTTTGATAGTGTATATTAGGGTGGTGCAAAAAAATTGATTATTCTTTTTTTCGAGTTTCTTATAAAAATTTGTTGGCTTATGATGTTTTAAGAAGCCTCTCCAAAAATTAGCTCGATAAAAATTTTCAAGAGGTCGCTCACGAATTTTGAAAAAATTAAAAATGATTGAAATTCGGATTTTTTACTTATAAATTTTTTCTTCGTGGCAGCGATAGTTTATATTTATAAAATCATGTCTATGCTGAAAATTTCAGCCCAAAATTTAAATATTCAAACGGCGCTCAAGAATTTTGAATATTAACTGATAATATGTAACTAATACTTTGAATTAGTTTTTGTATTTTTTTCATAACTCAATTATTGTCATTTCACTAAAATATAACTTTTACATAACCAAAAATATACAGGATAGTCTTAAACAATAAAATTTGCTAAGTTTTGAATAAGCGAAAAAACCTAAAACTTGAATTAAAAAATAAAAAAGTATATAAATAACTTATTATTTATATTTCTCGGGTTATATTTTCATTGATTGTGATGCAAATTGATGGTGAAAAAATCGAGAAGCTTTATTATCAATATTCTCGGGTCGCTCGAATACGTTCAAAAGACAGCACTCGGAAACATTCAAAATTCTTAAGCGAGGTTTAAATATTTAAATTTTGGGCTTAAATTTTCAGCGCAGTCATGATTTCACAAATATAAACTATTGCTGCCACAAAGAAAAAATTTGAAATAAAAAATTCAAATTTCGATCATTTTTGATATTTTCAAAATTCGTGAGCGACCTCCTGAAAATTTTTTATCGAGCTGATTTGTAGAGAGGATTCTTAAAACATCGTAAGTCAACAAATTTTCATAAAAGACTCGAAACAAAAAAATAGTCAGTTTTTTTGGCCACCCTCATATATGTACTAAAAAGAAATATCAATTCAGATTTACTTAAGATCAAATTCTCACTTTAGTATACATTTATAAAATTCAAATCTGTTGTCGATGTGATCTGTTTTCTCGTGATTGGTTATTTGTTTAATAAATTTATAATTGTATAAAAATGAATCAACTTCAATTTACTAATAAGTAATCAATCTTTCAAATAAATTTAATAAATATCAAGATAAAATTATAGCGTTTATTCATCAGTCTCGAATTATTAATAGTTATCATTTAAGCCTCTCTTAAGTTTATATGCACAAGCATGCCTGCTGTTCATCCTAAAAACAGCACAATTTTTTTGAGTGGTCAAGTTATTTTGAAGGTCGTAAAAACTACAAGATGTATATGCAGTTTTAGAATTTTCACTTCCTATTTATATTATTATTATCATAACAATAATAATAATAGCGATATCTATGATGATTTTTCGCGTATTTAAAAAAAATCCTGTATCAAGAACTCAGCCATAAATACAAAAGTTCTTTCAGAACCTTCATATAAAACTTCTTAGTAAACGTATTATACCTAAGCACGTTTAGCTTCGAATTTCCGAGCTTTGTTTGTTTATTATCATCTTATTCGAAGTACGAGTAGTCGATGAACATCTGCCTACATCAAATATTAAATATTGGAATGGTCGTTGAAATATCCATAGTGATTTACGTTAACGATATATAAATAGTTAAATTCGTACTATAATAATTTGTAGAGCTACTAATATATGAGTTACTAACTGTCGCTTTATTGGCTTTTCTTTTTTAGTAGTGTTTTTCAGCTCTAATATTTATGTAGTCAATTAAAGGGAAATATATCGTAAGCTACATTGGGAATTTTTTTAGACTTTCCGTTAAGAAATTATCAGAAAAGTATGGAAAGTAAAATTTCTGCAATATGATTACATTTTCTGAAAATAACATGGGCTTGCATCAATTTTTTTAAAAAACTTCAAGATTACTTCTCCTCTTTCATTTGAGCGCTTGGCGGGATTTCTATGGGAATTTTTTGCTGTTATCAATTATTGAATTTTGAATTTTGAAAAATATTTAAATCTAAATAGTACATTACACACCTAGGAAAGAAAGTTGGACATTCCAAACCACGTGTATAATTGCCTACTTAAGCCGAAGGTGAGAGTTGCAAACACGCGAATAGGGATATGTTCTACTCTCTAAATTTGAAACAGTGAAAACTACTAAAAAATAGTGTATATTCACTATTTCACAGCTGTAAGTACACTAATTGGTATACGTATAGCTGTGAAACAGTGAATAGTCACTGTTTCAGATTCAGAGAATACTTTCTTCCCTTGGTGTGTAATATACTATTTTTTCTTTTTTATACAATAATAGATAGACCTTGAAAAATATTCAATGGATTTAAAACCATCCCGCCAAACGCTTAAATAAAGTCAAAAAAGACAATGAAAATATTACGATTATTTAATATTTACAATGGAATATATTTGAACCTTTCGTGACTTACGATGTACTTGAAATTAACTATTTTAAAATATTCACAAAGTATTGAATTTGTTAAGTTTGATGTTAGACTAGTACTGTTTGCTAAACAAAATTTTTTCAGCTCAATCTGCATGGCATGGTGGTTGATGTCTGCATGATTTATGATGTATAGTAAGATCATCAAACCCCACCGTTGAAAAACAAAATTGTGCAGTAGTAGATCAGTCCAGACACTATTATATTGCTGTTGTAACAATCACTAGGCCTACGGTAAAGAAACACGGTAGAAATACACTATATACATTCTTTAGCAGACATTTGAAAGATTTCAGTAACATAATAAAAAAAACTAGTTCAGTATGTTTTTTTATTTGAATAAAAAATTTAAACGTGTAACAGCAGTATACTAATACCAAACTGGATACAATGCTACTACTGCACTGTTAAAATACCATCGATCATCTTCATGTTGTAAATACTTCCCTTGTACACATGTCACTTACAAATTTACAGCTCGTTACAGTAAAACTCCATTAACTCGGGCAGTCAGTCTACGGAGGATTGAAAATTTCGCAGAATATCTGAGTTAACGGATGCCCCTTCTCTCTTAAAAAGTAAACTATAACACATGAGCTCTTATATCTACATAAATGATGCATATATAAATGTATACAAGCACATAAATGTATATAGAATCGGGTGGGAGGCAGCGTAGCTCGTAGTGGAGTCAAGATTAAGGGGGTCCTGAGTTAATGGAGTTCGACTGTATTGAATAACTTATTTAGAGCAAAAATTGTGAATTATATATTTTATTAATTATATGTAGATCAGTGTTTAATTATAAGTATAATTTGATGTCATGATTGAAATTCTAACTATAGAACGATTTGTTATAAATTTGGTCTTTTTCTTAATAGAATAGTAATATGTCAACATTGTTGGATTCTAAATTACATTTTAAATATTCTTTTAATTAATTATAGAATTTTGATTTGGTTTTCAATTTGAAGTTTATTCTACATTGATTGTCAAAATATATTATAAAATTTAAAAAGAAGCGATGTTAATGTATGTATATATGCGTTTACAATACTGCTGTTAATATATTACTATTCTATACATTCATGTGTATTAAAGCTTGGTTAGGAATACTATTTACTATTAAAATAATTTTTTCTGATCTTTTCTTCTTTTTCTTTCACCAACACATAGCCGTATTCATTTTCTTACTCTTACATTAAATTTTGTTATGTTTATGTAAAACACGAACTCAAATAACGCTTAAATGTTAAATACATAAAAAAAGAACTTAGTCTTAATACATAACTTTATGCTAGGTTGTGCTTCACTAAATTGAAGCTACTGCTGCTAGCAATAGAGATCAAAGGAGAAGGGGGTGCAGATAGTAAGATCTCGATTAATCCACGAGGTGCCAAGATCGCTGCCAATACTCAAGGATTTTTCATTGCTCAATCAGCTGACGAAGTTAAACGGTTTGAATATTTAGAAGTGCTTTAAAAAAAATGAATATTGTATTTCAATTTCTTAACTAATTTTCGTTTGTTTTTTAATCATTCCTACCCAGGGCATGGTTTTACTGCAAAGCATGCCACGAGGACATCAAAGATGAAACACTTATCAAGAAATGCAAATGCAAAAACTGTAAGTCATTTAATTTAATTTGATAACAAAATGCTAATAAGATGAAAAAATAACTTTTGTAAATCAAACTTCTACTAACTAATATTTGTATTTTAATCTATTTCTTAAAGATTTCTCATAATAATGTAATTTGCGAGTCACGTGATGAAAAGGTTATGTATCAACTATTAAGATACAAAATGATTCACTTTGCATAAGTTTTTGTCAGACGCATTAATACCAGAGTTTTATCATTTTAAATTCTTTTCATTATAAAAAATATAAAAGAAAAAGTAAATATCATTATTAAAGTACTATAAGAGTTTTTTTGCAACTCATGGTACAAAAGCACGTCTCTATTTGGTTAAAAATGACACTACAAAGAATATATATCGCGAAGAATGTCCACATTGTTCGTGAAAAATATGACAAACGTACACTTCTTACATATATATAGATATACTATTTATTAGTCATTAAGCGATCCACCAGAAACCCAATCAACGTCTCGATTTAGGACAACGGAGTCCCAGACTATAGAAAGTCATCTTACTGTATTTAATTATAATGTACAATTCACTATATGAACTTTGACTCGAAACTCTAGTTATTTTTTGCTGAGTATCAATATTTTGAAAATAATAAAAATAATTTTATCAGAAATAATGCAGGAATTAATTTTATATTAATAAGATTGAATATCATTTTAGGTTAATTAAAAGATTAAATTTAGTGTGGTGTCCTCTTTTACCGATAAAAGACATTCTTTCTTACCATTCGATGCAAAAACTATTGTAACGGATTGATTAGGAAAGGCTTTCGACACTCGTGTGTTGGCAACACTAGTCTAACGGCTCGTGAACCAATCACACTCGTTGTCGAAAGCACCTTCCACTCAATGCGTTAATATACTATTAAATTTTATATTAATTAAAAAAAAATATTCAAATTCTCAAATTATAAATAGAATTGTAAATAAATCTACAAATTATTTGACTAAAGTATTTTTGGAGTAATGAAAAATTATTGTCAATATTTTTAAAATAATCATTACAATTTATCATAGATTTTAGTAGATAAAATTATTAATATTTGTATCGAGGTTATTGAGAAAAGAAAATATTCATGTGGCTCGCAAAACAACATGTATTATCTTCGAACAGATTTAATTAAATACAGGCAATCATCATTTTCAGAAAAAAAAATTCTCTAGCTGCTTAATTATTCTCGATTAATCTGTCGTCATTAAAAAACTGATTTAATAATTAATTAGACTCAATTTTCAAAATCTCTTCTTTATTATAACTGAGTGTTATACATGCATGCAATAAATGAAAAAATTACCAATGAAAAAAAAATATTTGCAAACGATAAAAATGATTAATATATATGATCTAGTGGGGCAGCAGCAGCGCTCCTGGGGCCGTGACTTAGGTAACGTCTCTCAATCGCTCGCTTATTCTCAAACTTTTAAATCTTCTTTCGTCTGAGTATATATACTTTTTATCACTGTATTTTCGCTCAATTATATTCCTATATTATCCGGCCTGGCCTTATCCGCTCTTCATTTGACACATTCTACTGTATACATTTACAATTTTATTAACTCTTTCTACTATTTATATATTTTATTCTTATTACGGTTTATATATACATATATAAATGTATACATATATATGTGTATATATGTATATATTACTAATTCATGCTATCTTGATTACAATAATCATTTTTTTGACTCTTTGCCTAATTAATTCGCGCTTTCCATCGCTGTCAAAAAAATTTTCGAGCATTTATCAATGCGATAATTATTAAGTATTCTATCATATTCCCTCACAATATGTATATACATATATAACAACTCTATTCACACTCTAAAATAATTACTTCACTTTGAAAAAATAAATTTCTTCTATATATTAGTGTTTCTAAAAAATATAACAAAGCAATAGAAAATTATTTTAAAATTACACAGAAAGATTGGAACCCGACTGGTTACTGTTCCGCGAGTATGGTTTTATATTTATTATATATTAATTCTATTTAACCCGTTAGCACTCACGTGAACTTTCCGGTAATCTTTACTCTCATAATGACAAATTTGCGCACGCTCTATGCGCATGCGTCTAACATCTCATGCGCATGTTATTGCACTTGTAACGGAAGATAAGTTTAAAAGTTACGAAGCATACCGAGTGCGGCCGAAAAGCTATGCACTCACGAAGACACCCGAACTGACCCGAACGTTACCGAAAGTAAATTTTTTTTGTTACATCTATAATCCCATGATGAGAAGAATGCTCACAATTTCCGATGCTCATGAGAAAAGCATTTTTTTATAAATTATATATAATATTAAGGCATTTCAAAAGTTTATAATTCGAAAATAGATAAAATTACTCGAAGGTAAAAAAAATTTCGTGAGTGCTAACAAGTTAAGTATTTACATTAAATATTCATTTTTGTTACATTGCCTCACAAAAACAAATTATTTTTATTAAAATTTTGATATTGCATTGCTTTAACTCTTAATATGTATAATGCATAATCGAATTTAATATTTCGATGCGTTCAAAAATTATAAAAATGCGCGACGCTCATCATTTTGAATAAAATTAATATTTAATAGAAACACTGCAATATATATGTCCCTATAAATTCATAATCAACATTTATCGAAGATCAACCAGAATTATGAAATTCTATAGCAAATAAACGATAAAGTATGAAAAGAGTTGTAAATATATGACTTGTATGAATTTCATTAACAGTCAGGTATAACCACCTACCCAACCATATAAAAAGTTTATTAAATAACTAGCCTGCACTCTAGCGTGTGTATACTCTCTCAACCACCTTTTTTTGCATCGCATGACCTCTGCTCGGGTGTGATGGGTCCCTCTTTTGTACTGAATAAATTTGAAATTTTGCAAAAGTAGCAGATGTATACCCTTTTTCATTCGCTCTAATGGCAACTGACATTATTAGTGAAAATTAACAAATCATTACATCATGTATAAAATCTAAAATTGATACTTAATATGAAGTTGAAAATCTATTCATTCTGAAATATAATAATAATTCTAAAGGATTTCAAAGGCGTTAACTGTTAATGAGTTTAAAACAAGTTTATGAATGTACGAGTTTTCTTACCTATCAGGCATCAAATATTATTCTTAACTCTGACTAAGCCCAACTGACTTGAAATTCGGTAGGGGTTGTTTAGCCTACATTCATATTAACTAAGAACGGATATTGCAAAAATAAATTTCTAAAGGGAAAGAGGGGGTGTCAAACTTGAAAAAATCATAGGTTGCAATTATAAATCCAACTGACTTAAAATTAGGTCGAGTTTTTTTTAGATTACATTTATACCTGCAAAATCGATTTAAGTGAAAAAAACACTTCTTACGAAATGGCGGATTCTTCTAACTAAAAAGAATGCTTGTGCAAAAGTTTTATTCTGTAGGTCTATTAGTTAGATAACGGAAGTCTTTTCGTCTTTGACGCCTCCGAAATGCCCTTTGAAATTTATTTTCGAAGAAATATCAGTAATAGCAAATTCTTATACACAATTTTTACAATCCCTAACTTTGAATCCTCTCCTCTCATTTCTTACAAAAAAGTGAAAAGAGTACTCGTCTACTGCCGTATATTTTGTAATTCAAACTCCAGAAATTTCAGTCCGTTGTCAAAATTAGGGAGCTTTTTGTATGTGTGAGGAAATTTATATATATAATTAAGAAAGTAATAATTAGAAGTAAAATAGTATATTACACATCTAGGGAGGAAAGTAGGACATTCTGCGTGTATAGTTGCCTACCCAAGCTGAATGCGAGGGTAACGAACATGAGAATTAGGACATCGTACCTTCTTTTGTGATGTGCATACGATTTTTTACCAAACCTGTACTTAAAAGTTTAAATTTTTGCCTCTGTTTGTGGGAAGAATGGCGCATAAAATAAAAGAACGACGTTCTTTTCTGTAAACAAGGCAGGAATTTAAGTGCAGTGCAATTATGGTAAGAAAAAATACTTTCCATTTTATTTAAATCGAAATGATAAATTATGATTAGTGAGTTGGTAATATTAGTATTAAGGGTGTCCGCTCAAAATATCACAAAAAAAATTTCCCATATGAAAGTAACCATGCTAAAATAGCATAAAACTATAATGTCCAATGACAAAAATAACCTAAAGAAGATTATAACCGAAGATTATAAATTTATGCAAGTTTGGAAAACTCGAAAAAATCGTAAAGTATCAGGGCTGGTCGCAAAGGGTTGGTTGATCGTCGGAGTCGTTAGAAGTGGGTTATTAACTAAATATTTTATAAAATTCAAGTTATTGAATAGTAATGACGAATTTTCTGCAGCTGAACTGCATCAACATAGGCGAGGATAAATTAAATAAACATTGTGCACAGATGCGGATTGACAACTATATTTTTTCAGATGTTGGAATGATGTTGATGCAGACTGGAATGGTGAAAGGAAATACTGTCTTCAGAAATTACCTTGATGGTACGCTAAATTCCTTCCAGTCATTATTTCCCTGCCTATTATATATGTATCAAAAACCGGAAGAAATTTATTAAAATTCTCTTCGACATATTCGAGTATTTCAATCACCTTTTGCACTTTAAAAGGACAACAATTTAAATGCGATAATAAAGCACTACTCAAACCTTCACGTTTCAAGTTTGCGAAGGATTTTATCTTTTATCGGAAAATTAGCTTTCGTATAATTTTATCCTAACTTATAACAGAAAAAAGGCTAGTTATGGTTAACATATTTTATATTTTGATTTTGATGTTACGGGATTTATAATTTTGATGGCAAAACATTTGAATTTGTTTAAAAACCCACAAAGCATGAATAATCATAAAGAAAATTGAAGCATAATCATTTTTTTCTACCAATGAATTTTCTAAATGTTCTAATCCCGGTGGAAATTAACATATCACAGTTAAAGAAATTCATTTTGAACCAAATAAATCAATTTCAAGAAATATAACTTTATTCCATTTAGTTTATTTTTGAGTATTTAAAATAAGCTTCTACATAATCAAGATAAAATTTGGTCATTTATCATTTTGATATATTTATATAAGGGTCTTTCCACCGAGTAAATTTTTTTTTAGAGTGTAACCCCCGTAAATCTTTTCAAATTTTTCATGAAACCAATATCGAAAATTCAAAATTCAATGCCGCGAACAAATATTGACGTATGCATAAATTGCAAATGCCGTCAGTTAACAGGCAGAATTTATGTATTCACGTGACACTGATGACTTGATGATTAGGTTTTATAAAAACGAGTGAAAATAATAAATAATATCTATTTTTCTGCTTAATTAAAAATTGAAAATCACAACTTACGCTTTTGCTAACAATTGAAAAAAAATGACATAGTTCAAAAAATCATAACTATGAAAGTAATTAATATTGAGAGGTCAAATCTTCAGTAAACCCTTATTTTAATGCAAACAATAACTCGTCACTCTTTAAAACAAATGTTATATGGTAGAATGACCCAAATATGGATATATTTTTGGAACACCCCAATCATTAAGAAATCTTGATTAAGGCTTGCTTCGATTTTTCAAGTCATAACCTAGATTCTGACAAATATTAATCTATTTTTCGAAATTTCATTTTATTATATTTCAATACGGCGGTTTCAATTCTAAACACATCTTTTATAAAATTTGTGACTTTTTGGTGAAAAAAAAGGTTATCTTTCAATTTTTTGATCAACGGAATAAAAATAATGAATTGGCTCAAATTTACTTTCTTTGCAATGAAAATACATTAATTATTAATTAATACCAAGTACAATTATTGACTTTAGCATCTTTTAATTTGTTTTTAAATTAATCAGGTTGTTTACTAAAAAAATGTATTTGCGCGTGCTTACTGTACAGTCGTTTATTAAAATGATAATATAATATAAATATTTTTTGGATGCTATTGCATTAAAAACCAATGTTTGCTCGGCTAAAAAATTTTGTTTTCTATCATTGAGGTTATGTGAAAAACGTAACAAATTGATTACTAAATTAAATAATTACTAAGTAAAGAAAGTTTGAGAAAATTAAAGCTTATTTAACGCCTACTTATTCCCAGAGAGTGCATATTGTCAAGCACGTTGTTTGGTTGTTGTATTATACGTTCACATTATTGTTATTACGTGTCACTAACATATAATATTGAGAATAGATACACGCTTTTATTTGATACTAATCATTATTATGTGATAATATCTTCAATGTTGCTTCAAATAAGTTTATTTTCGTATTATGTTTCTTTTTATATATTATCTACGTAACCAAATTATAATTATATTTGTTATTGCAAATTTTCGCGCTGTTTTCAGATAAAATTGTGGCTTAAAATATTGAAACCTTTGTTCATTTATCTTTATTTCTTATTGTACAAGAAAATGAAACCAAATTGCTATTAATAGTACATTGTGTGACAAGGGACAAAACAAAATGATTTTAGATCAGGGTGAAGTTGGCTACTCGAACTGCGGGCGAGGACTGTTTAGTTGATTGCTTTCTGATACAAATCATCTTAATGATTCGTATTAAAATACCTCTCGTTAATTTCTTCAGTTAAGTCATTTTATAAATAAGCCCTAACTTATTAATTTTGAAAGATAGGTAATTGTCCTGATTGAAAATTCTTATTGACTTTGAAAGGAACCTGATGGCGCCTTATAAGTGCCTCGATTGGCCCGATTGATTTCGGTTGAATTCCAATTGGATGTTTTGATCAGATTTTGTGATGATTAAGAATGCGACGTTTACCAAATAAAAATAATATATATTCTTGTTGACGGTATATAGTTTGAGAGAGACAAATGAAAGGTTCATAACCGTCCTTTCTAAAGAACAACAGTACATGGGAAAAATTTTGGGCACCCTGGCGACTAGCGATTGATTAATAACATAAATGTTTGGAAAAACAGTATACTTGAGATTTGCCGTAGGCTAATATGCAGGAAAAATAGCTAAGAGAGATGAAGTTGATCGAAGGTAACAGCTTTGGATTAAATTTGAATCTATATTTATTTTGGATTCATTCCCGATTTTTTACAGTGTAAGCAATATAATACTACTTTTATAAGATAGAAAGAGAAAATTAATTGTTTAGGGTTTACCTTGGTATCTATTTTTTAAGAATTAACTTGATAATTATTTGGATATTTGAATCTTAAGTCATTTTGGATCATATATAGTACCCATGAAAATTTTTCTGAAAAGGAGTTTATTTTAATATTAAAACTCGGAATCGTAGTGAATGCAGATTAAAATAAAATCTAAATCACTCTGCATGAAGCTAGCTAGCGGCCGAAATAAGTAGCGGCCACGCAAAAAATTTCTGGCCGCTACTTATTACCTCCGCTAGCTTCAGCTTCATATCACTCTGCTGTCTGCAAACACTCCGAATTCACTCCCGATTTTTACAGTGTAAAATATATTTCAATCTAAACTCAATATTGAACTTCACGTGAAATTTAGCCGCTATATATATGATCTGATTTGTTTATATATTCTACAATATATTTTAGAATTATGTTCTTTTTATACGGGTAGTACACTACCCTTTGACAACTTGATCCTAACTATCTACGACGACTTGATTTAAATGTGAAAACTAATAGTTGTGATTCTTCTCCCTTCGGGCAGTGGCTACATTCCGGAAAGGTGTACGGGCCGTTCAAATGGTCGGAAGAGCAAGTACGTATCCCACGAGAATAGAATTTGTGTCACGTATCTGTATATTACTGTTACACACCATATCGGTGGTTCTTTTATGTAAAAGTGAGAGTGTTTTATTTCAAGTCCTACTTCGATTTCTTATAATGTGATATATTGTCTCACGTGTAGTTTTATATTATCTTGTATTGAAGTAGCTTTTGCTTATTTTAATTGATCATTTTCACAGATCTATTTTTGTTGTAATCTTCATTTTTTTTCTTATTATAATTATACCCTGGTCACAAAAGTTGAAGGATACTAAATAAATCCAAAATTTTTTTTTGGTTTTCAAAAGGATGTTACTTTGCATGAAATAGTCATAAAACAAAAAAATAAAAAATTTAAGCTGAAGTTTATAGTTTTCAGATCTTAAGTTCATTTTTTTCTGGAAAAATTACGAAAAACTCTTTTTCAAATTAAAAACCAAAAAAATAGTTTTTTGTCTATTTTTAAGTGGTTAACAATTTTTGAAGACAAAATTCAGATTATTGTTAAGAAATACATCTCAAACCCTGAACATGGATAAAAATTAAAAAACATATCCTTTCATTCATTTTTAGCAAAATTGACAATTTCAATAGTTTGAAAATGAATAAAAGAAATCGAAACGGTTCGATCTTATCAAGGTTTCATTGTGATACTTTGAGGTTAGAAAAAAAATCCTAGTTTTGTTATACGACTATTTTTTGAAAAGTAACAGTCTTTTGGAAATCATCTAAAAATTTATGAATTTTTTAGTATTTGTTTTATGACCAGCGTATATGGATAAACAGAGCTATTAGATATAAATAATAGAAAAAAAAAAATCTAAAAGAAAATAGCTGGCCTGAATTACTTATTTCGTGAAATATCACCTGCTGCCACTGAATATTACTTTAAATTGTTTTTTCATTTTATTATATATCTTAACCGGTATTAAACTGATATATTATAATATTATGGGCGTGTTCAGAAATATACTCTGGAGGTGAAGAATTACCTATCTAGGTGTAATTAGTACCTTTGTAATGTTAAATCGCACCTTGGGTTCGACCAGAGGATATTTCTGAACGCAGGATTTGAATATTTTCTCTTCCAGAGTGTGTTTCTGAATATGCCCTATATTGTTGAAATTCAATGAAGACGCGTTTTCATTTGTTTCTCTATTCGCACTCAACTGGATGAACGGTACTATCTCTGTTGCACTTGTACATTAAATGGGAACTTTGTCCAAGCTTTTCTCGTAAACAAATGGAAGTTATCAAAAAAGTGAAGTGCACTTCGCTAGTTAATAGAGTAAAGCATCGGGTCTGTGTCTTTATTTTGCGTTTAGAGCTTTTATTTCAGAGAAAAGCTGGGACAAAATTATCTGAAAACCGTTCTTAACAAAATTAATTTTATTTTCATTCAATGTTAGTTCGATTACTTCTTATTTTGTTAATTTATTATTCAAAAGCTACTTCAATAAAATAAACACGGACTAATCTGAACAATACTCATTATTTCCTCGGTCATTAGCTTTAACTAAGTTATTAAATCATTGACAACAATAAGTTTCTTATTTTCTTCCAAGCATTTTTAAATCAAATGTTAGATTATTAGGAAAAGTTTAGCTAACCTTTTTTTCAAAAAATTAAATTTTTGATTTATAAACTATATATAAATATAACTTTTTCACAAGCAATCATTTATGTATCAATACCCAAAAAGCTAAATGATTAGAAAATCTATCAAAATCAAAAAATATGTTTCACTTATTCAAATTCTCTGTAATTCATATCAACTTAACAAAAAAAATTTGTTTTAGACAAAATTTTATAGAAATCTTTAAATTAGCAGAATTAGGGTTAAAAAATAAAATCTTATATTGATAATTTTATTAAAAGTCAAATATAAGTATAAGTATATAAATACATGATCGGGTACTAGTTTTCTGATCAGGTACTAGATCTTTTTACTTATAAGTAAATAGTAAAGTAAAAAGTCATAATCGTCATGGATTTTCAGATTTAATCGTCCCAAATTATCAAAACACGATGTGTTATTTCACGATTAAAAACGATTAATGATGATTACAATTTCAAATCGTCATGAATCGTCTCCAATCTTCATTCGAGAAATTTAATCGTTTTCAATCATCAATTGACGGCCTAACACGATTGAAACAGTTTTAATCGTCACAAATCGTTTTGTTTAATCAGGGTAATACCCGATTAGGGAACTATAGTAGTAATCGAACAGAGAACTAGTATCCGATCATTCCATGTATTTGTACATCTATATTTAGTAAAACTTAGTAAATATATATACCCAAATACATGAGTAATCGGGTACTAAGTCCCTGATCGGGCACTGGGTCTATTACCTTACTATGAAATTGACAAATATTTAAATTATTTGTATGTACGTTCAAGCAAATAACGGTTATTAACTTTCATTTGTAGCTAAACTCTTCCTAACCTATAACTTTATGTTTATCTTGGTTGTAAATATAATCAATCATCAAGAGACTATTAAACTACAGACGAACTATAGAATAAAATCGAACTATTAAAGCTATTGATTGACAAATAAATGAAAAACTGCAAACTAAATACAGCAATGTCGATGTGAGAAATTATTCGTGTGCGTAGTATATCTTAGTGTTTTTGACTTTTATATATGTGATGTGGTTTTAATTGTTTTTACGAATAATAATTTAATTGAATATTTCTAGATTTCGTATTGGAATATGTAGTGAATAAAAGAAAGATTGTGAAATGACCTGAAATTATGTTTTAAAATTAATTGTTTGCTCGATTATCAACGAATTAATTTAATAACAATTTTAAATGTTGTATTATTTTATTTTAAAAAACGTGTACTTACTATTCTTCATACTACATATATATTTTATACCAAAATCGCTATGAGTGTTTGTATGCAGAGATAATTGTAGTGAACACGATATTAGATAGTTTAATAATGAGTGATGTGTGTAAACAGAAAATTTACTGAATAACAAAATATTATATTATATCTTACTATTCGTAATACATAAAGAGAAATTTATTGATAATGTAATGCAATTACTGATAGATATCAGAACTATTTTTCATAACGATAATTATATAAATCTAATAGAGTTGACATAGTTAAATTTTAGTTTTTTGGTGACAATTAATAGTTTCAAAATATACAATCCAGTCGAAATTGGAATAGATATTTTTTCAGTATCATTTAATAAGTGTGAAAAGTTAAAAAATATACCCAAAATATATGATCTAATCTCTTAAATTTGAAATAGTGACTACTCGCTGTTTGCAAGTGAAAAGCACGTCACTATTTTAAATAATGGTATACTTTTCACTGGCGATAAGTGACTGTTCACTGCCAAGTAGTGATTTTCACTAATTTGATTTTAGACAGTAGGTATAATCTGGGTATGAATTGAGTATAATTAAAACACCGAAATCTTATTGAATTAAAGCTAAAATTATCGGTATAAAAGAATTCGCTAGTGTTAAAAATTTTAGATATAAAAGCGATTATTTTAAAATAATAAATGAATAATCATTGCTAATAAATAAAGTACCGGCGGGTAATAAGGCCTAGCTAAGGGAGATTTTGAATAGAATCGAAAATATTGCATTTAGTTATCGAAATGTATTTCTAATCTTTATTTCAATACATTAGCCATAAAATGTAATCAAGTAATGGTAATTTTTACCATAAACAAACAAAAAATTATACTTTTACAAAAACCATACGAATGGGCCTTATTTTACTACGGTAGGGTAATAAGGCCTACGGGTTAAACAAACTGGAATAGTTTAACTATACTTAATAAAATAGGTATTAGAGATGAATCATCACTTATATTTAGCAATAATACTTTTTAAGAGTCAGAAGACTAGATTGTTTTGCTCAACAGCACTTAAAACTATCAGTATTCTTTTTAAAAGTCTGAAGACTAGATTGTTTTTTATAATTTCTTCTGCGCTACGACAGCATATGACGGATGATGAAATATAGAAGACAGGGAACGTGGTATCGGGACTCTATAAATTTGTCGTAACATCTCTATGTAAGACCCTTCTACTAGAGTAGCCTTTGGGGGAGGCGGTTATTTTAAATATCATTTCTGTCACTTAGGCCTTATTACCCGCGGGTACCTTAATCTTAGAACTTAGTTTCCTTTTGAATATAGTATGGATATTAAAAGTATCTAAAAAAACTTTGAGTTAGAGCTGTCAGCTATAATTGCACATTATCATAACAAATTTCTTTTTATGTAAAACAAATAAATAATCATTTTCTCTTCTCATACCTTCACACGAATTAATAATCAATAACCATTATTAGTAATACACACCATAACATATTATCCATAAATACAAACGTATTAGCCGCAAAACTTATCATAAACTAACCGTCTATGTGTCTATGTGCCTGAACCTTTCGTCTTCCATGTACTACGTAGGTGAAGACTTCTCGTACTCAAGTAAGTTTAAACTTGAAGGATACTCATTTGTTAGTATAATCAGATTTTTTTTATCTAAATACAATAAGCTAAGAAAACGTAAATTGAAATCAATCATCGCTAGTAATTTTCCACAAATTGCAACATTGAATTACTAATAATAATAATGAATAACTAGGGTCGAACATTATTAACGCATTATGCGGTACATACAGCCGATGTAATTTAGATTTTGCATCATAAATAACAAATACAAAATTATGTTAATTTCTTATTTATGATTGTAAATCTGATATCTAATTACCACATACTATTTTATTGCTCAATATAAAGATTTTCTTATTAATTTTGTGCATTTGTAAACATCCGTATTTTTATGATTCATAGATCATTTCTATAACTTTGAATAAAAAAATATTCATCTGTAAAATTGATACATTTATTTGCATTACCAAATTTTTAAGTTAGGAGTTGAGAAATGAAAATTGGTAAATTTAAAAAAGAACCTAAATTATGTATAAATTTCACCCAACACCAGCTGCTAAATGTTACTTCGTACTGGTAGTTCATCAGAAAAAGCACAAAAATGCATTCCATTACTTCACTTTACTTACTTACATCTTCCTCTGTTTTTCTTTTGTTATTCCAAAATTAAACCATTTGATAAATTAATAAATATAAAGAAATTACACCATTTCTGCAACTACTTTTTCTGATTAGCATGATTTTTTTTTCAATTCAAATAATTTTTCATTCTTTCAATTTTATTCTTTCTGTGTGAACAACACGTACACTATTCAATAATGTAGTATTTATTTAATTATGTAATTGTAATGTAGATATACTTTTTTTTAAATTAGTATTTTTCATTTAATGTTCAGCTTATAAATGCAGGTATTAATGCACAAGTATAGTTTTATTTTTTTTATTAAAATGAAAATGAAATTAATCAAGTAAATTAATTGATAAAACGAAAAGTAAATAATTTAATATGATAGAGATCGAAAAAACTTTTCATTTTAATAAAATTTGTTTAAGTATGGCGGCATGGCGCATGTAGTAAAAAAAAGGCAGGTTAAAACATTATACTTATATTTTGTATAGTGACAATAATATTGATGAATAGATATGTTAAGGTTTTGTTTTACAAACATAAACAAAAGTATGAAAAACTTTTAATGCCACGTTGGTCAAAAGCAATATGTATTAAATTCAACAATATGTATCGAATAACATATATGTAGTACTAACACATTCAGCAAGTCATTCAATAAGAGATGAAATATTACACGTGTCTAAGCAAGATTCTAGAGTAAGCATCTTGAGCAAGACCCCTAGCTGCTGTCTTTTTCTACGTATGTGTCTTTCGCAAAATCGTGTATCAAGAAACTTATGTCAAGATTTGTGTATGTCTTGCTCATGGTATCGTACGCAAGAATATTAAAGATATCTTGAACACATGCAATGAAAAAGTGTCTGACGCATTTCTTGCACCAGTAACACACTAGATACTTACGCATGGTTTGCTCAAGATCCGCTCAAGACTCCAAGTCAATTTTGAGTCTTGAGCAGATCTTGAGCAAGCCATGCGAAACTATTTTCAACCATAGTCTTCCTTCAGAATTGAGTTATAATCTGGCATGAGTTTCTTGTGTAAGGCTTGCAATTTAAATCTGGTCACAAGTATCTGCAGCAAAACACATACGTAGAAAGACACTAGCGCCTATCGATCTTGAGAGCAGACTTGCTCAAGAATTGAAAAAGATTTTTATATGAGATATGTTATTCTATACATATTGTTGAATTTAATACATATTGCTTCTGACCAACTAGGCATTAAAATATTTTTTATATACTATAATTATGGTCGCTAAAATTATGAAAATAAACAAAAATGTTTGTTGGCTCATAAATTCAACTGATAATTTTATGCCACAAAAAACATTTATTATTGTCATTAAAATATAACATCTAAAATTCGAGTATTATTTAAAAAATATATATATTTATAAAGATAGTTCCAGCAAATTTCATTAGGTTAATTAAGAAAAAATATTTTTTTTTATTGTTAATAACTTTTGCAGTTTCATGATTATAGTAAATGAGAAAATCAATTTTTAATTCGTTATTCGAAACAAACTTTATAGTTTACGACTAAAAGTATCAGTATTGATCAATTTTTGGTTATTTAGTGCCTCGTTCATTGAAACATGTACAAACAAAGCGAACAGTCCGATTTAATATTAACTTTTTTTGAGATTTTAATAAAAATTTGAATAAAAATCAAAAAGAATAATGATTTATTTTTGCTTGGAACTATCTTACATGTAAGTTTAATGCAATAAAACAAACTAGTGTAGAATATAGATTAGGCCCTAGATACATACTACTTATTAGATAGGGTAGCTAACATGTGTAGTGGTTTGTTACAGACGACCATCATCCTCCCCCCACATTCACTCCGCCAGAACTGCCCAAGATGGTTCACGTGAGAGGTACAGTTATACCTCAGTCAAGTCATGCTACAGTCTCGCAAGCTGCACTCATGTCTGATAAATTATCCAAAATTATTATAATATCAATTATAATAATTTAACTTTTGATAAATTTATATTGCAATTATAAAAGCTGTTCATCTAATTGCAAATCACTGTCATTACACTAACTCACATCATTATATAAATCAATAATAACTTACTTGTCATCACTTGTGTTAACTATTTTAATACCAATCATTTAACAACATTTTATCATTTTTTTCATTAATTTTATGTTACTTATGTAGATTTACTATTCTTATTTTTATTTTACAAGTATACTGTAAAAAATTTTTGGTGTGAAAATGGTCCCCGAGGACTACACGGTCTACTCGGTGTGAATTGACGGTGCTGCGACCGGTTACCCTCGGACAAAATAACCTAGAACAAAATAACCTCGTAACAAAATAACCTGAAAAAATAACTTCATTATAAAATAACCTGAACAACAATAACCTGAAAAAATTATAAATATTCTGTCTTGTACTTGAAGGTTAATGTCGTTCAGGTTATTTAATAACAAAGTTATTTTGGACCGGGTTATTTTGTCCGAGGGCAATTTGTTACGGAACCGTTTTGAATTGTTTTGAATCATTTCTGATCGTTTCGAATCGTTTCTTTGAATCAGGGGAATGTATACTTGATACATTTACACCATTAGTGGTGTGAACGTTTTAATTAACACGGTCCAAAATTAGAAATGTAATTTTCACACCGAAAGTGTTAAAAATTTGAACACCAAACCATTCACACCACATCGCGGACTGAAAATTTTTTACAGTGTAGCTAAAAGATGAGTTTAAATGCATGCTTTTGATGAAAATAGTTTTACTGTTACAAAACATCATGTTATTTTCAATATGTTTATTGGTGTAAATGTAGTGCCACATTATTGGGATTAGTTGTTATAGATTTTATTACTATCGTATTCATATAAATATTACGCAGGATTAATAATAGGTAGAAGGACATGAATAACAACAAGTGGAAGCTGATATTGATAAATATTGATCATTTCGTCACATTGTCATTTCATCAGCAACTTTTGGAATATGAACAAAACATATTTGTGTTGGTAATTCTAAGACTCCATAAATTAGGCAATATTAAGTCATTTCACATCTTACATATTTTCATAAATATATATATAATTCTGTTGTCTTAACTATTCAATAGTAACATGATCTTTAACTAATAATAATGCAATCATATCCTAAGTTTGAAATATTTTTAAAATAAGTGACCAGAAAGAAGTTTACAAAAAGAATAATTTTTTGTTCATTTTTTTATAGTAGCTGATGATCAAATCACAATGAAGTGATAAACGATTCAATATTTATCAATATCAATTTCTAATTTTTTATATTTATATCCATCTCCCTATAATGTGTCCTATTATTAATTAAAACAATAAAGTGGGAATCTCTGGCGTAAAAGGATTTTTTTTTATAATTGCCTGAGATGGGGTATGCGCGCCTGTGAGCATGAGACTGTAGGTTTATTCGCGAATCACGGGGGGAGTAATATATGTCACACTAAAAGTGATGTGGCACACGTCATAATCGGCCATTTGTGCTTCATTGAATTGCTTGTATAAGTACTCCAGTAATTATCGATTAATCGTCTTTCATGAATTTTAGGTGAGATCAGCCGCGAACGAGATGATCCTACTGGTAAGTTATTATGCGGATTAAACCATTATAGTTTAGAAATAAATGAATGATAATCGATAATCATAGTAATAATAGCACTGAAAATATTATAATAATAATATTTGTGTAACTCATGCCGAAGAATACGCCGCTAGCAGCTATCCATATAAAAATCTTTTTCAATTCTTGAACAAGTTTGCTCTCAAGATCGATAGGTGCTAGTGTCTTTTTCTACGTATGTCTTGCTGCAGATACTTGTGACCAGATTTAAATTGCAAGCCTTACACAAGAAATTCGTGCCAGATTATAACTCAATTCTGAAGGAAGACTATGGTTGAATATAGTTTCGCATGGCTTGCTCAAGATCTGCTCAAGACTCAAAATTGACCTTGAGTCTTGAGCAGATCTTGAGCAAACCATGCGTAAGTATCTAGTGTAAGTTACTGGTGCAAGTAATGCGTCAGATATTTTTTCATTGCACCATGTTCAAGACATCTTTAATATACTTGTGTATGATACCATGAGTAAGGCATACACAAATCTTGACATAGGTTTCTTGATACACGATTTTGCGAAAGACACATACGTAGAAAAAGACACTAGCAGTTAGGGGTCTTTCTCAAGATACTCCAGAGTCTTGCTCATTTAACGGCGTTTTTCTTCGTGCACTCATTGCATAACCTATTGTATAGCATCTAGTGACATCGAGTATAATACCGATTCCATGATGTATAAGATACTAATAAAGTATTATATTAAAATGTTTTATTGTATAATATTATAGCTATGAGAAATCATCGAAACTCAGTAGGAATGACGACGATAAATTCGACGAAACAAGTGAATAAAGTTAAGCCAAACGTGAATAGAACAACAAACGACAGTTTGTCAAGTCCGAACCAACCGTATAATCAGAGGTATCGTATAGATGGTACCATTATTTCTCACATGATTCATATAGACCTATCACTACTTCAATGATTATACAGTTATAATCATATTTTACCATTCATAAATGCGATATTCCCGTTTTCTTTCAAATATTAACAGATGAATAATTTAGTTACAATTAATCAGCATCATTGTAGTAATGAATTTAATATTAATAATGGAACTAAAAAATATACACTATCACCTTTTAATCGATGCAACAAATTTTTTTTTTCTAAAACCAAAGACATCACTTAACAGGTTTTTACGTATTATTATCATTTTTTTTTTTATAAAAAGGTATTCTTCATTTGTAAAATTCTAAAAATCAGTCTTGTGACTTGTAATTTTTAAATTAAATCAGAGCTACTTCCATCTTTTCAATTAATTACGTAAATCGATGAGTATTTTATTAATTACAGTTTGCTTCACGCTACATTTAGTTGTAGTATTTTTTTCATGTAATACCTGTTGTTCATTAAACAACTAATTCATTACATAACAAAACATCACTATGGTGAAAACGAGTTGAAGACCGACGTACGTCACCTTTTGATTGCAGATCACAAGAGGAGTCCGCATACTCTGGCTACCATCTCGCCTACGAAGTCAAAAAGCTCATGTACGCTTATGCTGTTAACATGTCTCACGTATTGTGTTACATAAATATTTTCACATTATTTTAAAATATAAATTTCAATTGCTTATATATCTGCACAAAAAAAAGGATTTCTTGACGCAATAGTAAATTACATACCTAGGGCCGTAAACTAAGAAAAGTCTCAGAACACATATTTATCAGCCTCGGGTAAAAATTGCATGTGATCTGAGACTTTTCTTATTTTACTGGCCTAGGTATGTAATATACTATTCATCATGAATTTAAAATGGAAATATGTTTTTGGGGCAAGAAAAAATTCCTTGTGCCAAAAAATTTTTTCTACTCTTAAGAAAAGTTTCGTTTTATTTCATAATGAAAAATTTTTCTTGCGCCAAGAAACCCTTTTTTTCTATGTGTGAAAGATATTTTTTTTTCTCAGTAAAATTTAAAATTAAGATAATAGATACATTCATCCTTGCTCTTTGCTTTTTGCATGTAAGATGTTCGTAAGAATATTATGAATATCATCTGATATTCATGGAAAAGTATCATGGATTAATTGTTAGTTAAATAAACAGTTAAATTATAGGCCTACACAAAAATCGAGGAAATAAAAATGAAACATATTGAATATTTTCATACCTCCCTGGAGGATCCGAATTACGGTAAAATATGGTATTATACGGTAAATTATAGTGTTTTATGGTTAAGGTAGGATAATTCACTGTAAATTTGCAGTAATCCTGTGGTAAAAGTACAGTATTTTACCGCTATTTCACGAAACATTTATACTTTTCCATAAAGATTTATTCCATGAAACGATTCCTTTATTAACGCTTCGAAATATCAAAACTATGAAACTCTGAAGCATGTTAGAATACTTTAAATTAAATTTTTATAAATGACCTTTATTACAAAAATATTTTACAGGCCAACGAGTAGAGGCTCAGGAGGTACAAATGTCAACAATAACGGCGGCCTTCAGATCGGAATCGCCGACGACCAGGCCAAAGACTTTGATTTCGAGAAAACGGAAATGAAGTACGACTCAACAGGGATGTTTCACTGGAGTCCTTCACGCAATCTTGAAGACTGTATACTCGACCGAAATCAGGCGGCAATGACAGTACTTAATGGTCACGTGGTAGTTTGTCTCTTTGCTGATCCTGATTCACCTTTAATAGGACTAAGAAACCTGGTTATGCCATTACGAGCTTCCAATTTCCATTACCACGAGCTTAAACATGTAGTAATAGTTGGGTCTGTTGACTATATAAGACGCGAGTGGAAGATGTTACAAAATTTACCAAAAATATCTGTACTCAATGTACGTATCGTAAAAATATAATAATTATTTTATTTTTAGATTTATTGTAAATAACTCAAGTATACTTTCGTTGCTGATACTATTTTATCCAACACATGCACGGTTATCTTTTCCATCATGACTGTTAAACGAACCCTATTAACACAGTAAAAATTATCGAGTTAAAATTAACACAGTCTGATGTGTGTTAGAAACGGCTAGTATACTTAAGGCATTCCTTACTATTAAAAAATCCCGCACATTCCGACTTTTCTGTACTTTTTAATGTTTGATAATCTGATTGGAAGAATAAAAATAAATTAAAGTTATAAAACCAATAATTAAAGTTAATTTGAATATTTTTTTTCAGGGATCACCATTGAGTAGAGCAGATTTACGTGCCGTGAATGTAAATCTTTGCGACATGTGTTGCATTCTGTCGGCAAAAGTGCCTAGCAATGACGATCCAACCCTCGCCGACAAAGAGGCAATACTTGCGTCCTTGAACATTAAAGCGATGACGTTCGACGATACAATAGGAGTATTAAGTCAAGGTGCGCGGTTTAAATTTTATATGAAAATTATAGAACAATTGATTTCTTGTATACAATGTAAATCTATTTTTTTTCACACCATAAAAGTAGTTATTATAGATTAAAGCGATTCTTAACCTTTAAACGGTAACCCTAAAAATTTGCACGCTACGGGTAAACCCGGTCTGACGGACCGCTATTATTGTGGTCCCAGTAAGAGAATAGACCTCGGAAACCACCCTCACTACCAAAAATTTATGAACTGCGGATGTGTGCAAAAAAGTGGGAGAACATTTAACACATAAAACATCCAAAGTGGGAGTAAAAACCGATGACACCTGAAGTCTAATCTCTTGTTGAGATGACAATAGAAACACACTCAGTTTTTTTACTTTTGAAAAGGGGAATTTATATACTACACAATAAAACTATATTTTCATGAAAAAGACATGATTTAATGATATTATAAACTTAATTCATTTTTAAGTACACATTTAGTAATATTTTAATATAACCATATTGAAGGAGTTTTATTTATTTTTAATTTTATTAGCGGTCTATCAGACCGGGGTTATCGTTTAAAGGTTAAGGAATTACATATAGTCATATGATAGAATAGCAGGAGTTACCAGAAATTTTTCTTTTAACTTTGTAGTTTAAGTGATACCTGAATACTATCGTGAGAGTACTGTAAAAACACATTGTTTTCTTTATGCCCACTGCACGTTTTCATTGCATTTCAATCACATTTTCACGAGGTTCTTACAATTTTCCCACAGAATTGTAACAAAGCTTCTTTAAGAATCATTCTTAGGGCAAGCCAATAAAGTAACACCATATCGTATTTTATATTTTAAAAATTGTACTTTAAAAAAATTTTTCAGTCGGAAGTCCTATAGTACTGCAGCGACGAGGATCAGTTTACGGAGCTAATGTGCCGATGATCACAGGTTACTTGAAATAATTAAATCATTATTTTAATTATTTGTCTTGAAAAGTTTGTTAATGAGCAATTGATATTTCCAGAACTTGTAAATGATAGTAATGTTCAATTCCTTGATCAAGATGACGACGATGACCCCGATACAGAACTCTACCTCACACAGCCGTTTGCCTGTGGCACTGCCTTTGCTGTCAGCGTATTAGACTCGCTCATGTCAACGGTTATACTTTTATTTATATTTCAAATCAAAATAATTGTAGATATTTATTATTTATGGATTAAAAAATCATCCCATGATTTAATTACAGACTTACTTTAATCAGAACGCATTGACTTTAATCCGGTCGTTGATAACCGGTGGAGCTACACCTGAATTAGAATTGATCCTTGCTGAAGGTGCAGGATTAAGAGGTGGATATAGGTAAGTTATCTGATTATCGATTAAAAATTTTAGAAAATTATGAGTTTCCTCTGCTGATATTTGACTAATAACCATTACGATGATCGACTATTGTATTTAACAGTACTACGGATAGTTTGGCTAACCGAGACCGCTGTCGAGTCGGTCAGATCTCGCTTTTCGATGGTCCATTGGCTCAATATGGCGAAGGAGGCAAGTACGGTGACCTATTCGTCGCTGCATTAAAATCGTATGGAATGCTGTGCATTGGATTGTACAGGTACAGGTACCGGAATTTTTTTTTCTTCAATAGTGTTGATCAGATTAATCAGAGTAACAAATTTTTTTTATAAAATTTTCGTCTTTAGTTATGTTTCATTATGATTGCCTGAAAAAAGTAGTCTTATAATTTCATATGCTATGAAATGGTACATCACATACAATTTACTATGCTCGTCAATAGTTTTTTAGTAATTAACCGTGTTAATGAATAGTATAATGACAGAATAATAATAAATCTAGTTGCAGCATAGTTTCTTGATTTATAAAAAGATTCCACTATCTTGAAACATCCCCTGAATCTTGACCCCTACGAGCTATACTCCCATGCAATGCTATATGTTTGTATGTTCTGTATATATTTGTATATGCAAATGCACCATTTGTGTGATGTAAGAGCGCATGCGTGATAGTTAACTTTTTAAGGGAGAAGGGACAACCGTTAACTCAGAAATTCCAATAAATTTCTGCTTCTCCGTAGACTAAATGTCCGAATTAATGAGGTTCGGTATACCACTCGTTGAATTAGTGGTATACTTATAGCTCGAGGAAAAGTGACTATCTATTGATTCGCAGTGAATATCACTAATTCATTTTTAGAGGGAACAGAATTAATTGCTTTTGCGAACTTTAAAATTCATTGAATGTTCGAAACTACCTTTCTAGATGTACCATTTCATTTATGACCAAGCTAGTTCTTAGATAGTGTTAAATAATGCTATCGCTAAGTAATGCATTCTGTAGATATATGACTTTCTGTGTATGTCGGTTGCGATATTTATTTTCCATAGTTATTGTTATGCTTCCTTTTTTAACTTCCCGCTAAGAAAATCAATGATTTTCGAAAAATTCGGGAAGTTATTGTTTTTGTTACTTCTAGCGTGCATACAATATGTGTATAATAGTTAAATCAATTAGTTACTCTGTTATAGCGATTGCTAGGGGTTTATTGTATTACAAATTAATAAATTATTTTATAAATAATAATTGTATAAGAGTATTTCATAAAAATGGTTTCTTAAATGTAATTTTTTAACAGCCCTGGCAGGTTTGCTCTCACGGTTAAAAAAATAATACGAAGTAGTACGAAAAATTCAAAAATAAAGGATGAGCATCTTATTGTGCTTAACATGTAAAATTTTCGCCGAATGGGAAGGGATCAACGAAAAACGTGGCTTGTCGTGAAACGTCCCATAGTTTAACTGCGCCTATGATATCCCGATTATTTTGATTCATAATAATTAATTGCATACGAATGCGCAATTATTCGGTTGCATAAAAATACTATCTTATTCTTCCACGCCGCAGATATTTACGTTTGAAATATTTTATATGCTCGTCGCCTTTGTATGTGTTATAATATGCAGTTTAAAAATCTAGATTAATATTTCTTCATTGTAATTTTAGGTTTCGAGATACGAGTTCATCGGCTGACGCTTCTTCAAAACGCTATGTTATAACTAATCCACCTGATGACTTCACATTATTACCTACTGATCAGGTATTGATAAAAAAAAAAAAAAAAAAAAAAAAAAACATTAAAATAGATGATCGATTGTTATCAATGACTAACTTGTTTCAATAATTTTTGCTATACAAATATCAATATAGTCCTTTGAATTGTTATATACATATATATATATATATATATATATATATATATATATATTGATATTAATGATTGTTTTCGCAGGTTTTCGTGTTAATGCAGTTCGACCCTGGTCTCGAATACAAACCGAACAGAGGAGCTCGTGGAAAAGATGACGCTTCCTGACTGTTGCTGTGTAGCGCCCTCACTGATGGACCGTATTCTTACATCTAAATCGATGTAAAGAACTGTCAAGCAACATTTATCATTTCTCGACCATCTCTAATCTTTATCTCAAGTGAACCACAGACATTAATAAATTAATACTAATAAAAAATTATAAAAAAATACATTAGTAGTTAAGATCCAACTAAAAATAAACCATCAAACTCGTCGAAATTTATTTTTGAGTTAGCATTAACTATTAATTTATTTTATAATTAAAAAAATGAGAAAGACTGAAGATTAATGATCGGGAAATGATACTATGGAATATTCTATCCTGAGGGCTGCTACACTTCAAAAGTAGTTAAATTATACGTTTTCAATTATACTCACTATGGAAATTGCTCATTAATCATCAACTGACAAAGTATTTAAACAGAAAATATGTACGTTTGAAAGGCACAAACCCTTTTTATCTGGAATTACGTCCACTCATAAAAACACTTTTTTGCATAATCTGCTGACAATCGAAAACTAAATTACTCTAATTGGGCGTAATGATTCCTACTAGCCGACTCATTATAAAAATCTTTAATGAAATGTCACCACAGAAATAGTAAATCAAAAATATATAAAAAATTATAGGCCTCGATGAAAGTGTTTGCGTGTGAAAATCCACCAGTGATTATATTTTAGTCTCAAGTGATAAAATCGAAGTAATTAAATAAACATAATAAATTAATACATTTAATAAATTCTTCACAATTAACTTTGAACATTTTCACCAAGAGAAGATTTAATATCTCTTTTAATAAAATGATAACTGTGAATATTAAGTTAACAACAAAATGAATAACCACGAATTGAAATATTTAATCGGCATTGCAAAGTGCGGATCGTATTTTTACCTCGTGTGTCTTGTTTGCGACTGACGAAAATTATAATAATAATAGATAAATATTTAAAATCATTATAATTTTATCGAACATTTAAAAAATTACACAAGAGCCTATGAGTCTCTGCGTATTAACACTAATTAAATTTATTAGCATAACAACGTAAATCGTAATTTCATAAAAACTATAGTAATATTTAATAACAGAAATAGAAATAAAAAAAAAACCCTTTTCCACAATGATGCGTAAGTTAAATCGGTTATAATTATAATTGTACATGTCGTAAAACCATACGTAATAATAATTATGATATATAGGCGTATATAAACACTTTTTCTGTCTCTTTTATATATTTTTGTGAAACTCACGTGTATATATGCGGACATAATATTATATAAGTATAAGTTTCAATATATAAATATATGTATAATTAAATTTAAATAATTTGATAAAACACAGAGGGTGCGTACACATGTCGTACAATAAAATTATTTAGGGAACTCTAAAAAACACACATGATATTTTTGATCGAAAAAGTATAATGGGTTTTAATTTAAAAACATAATGAGTGGTATAAAAATTGGGTGTAAATTATGAGCGATGGCTATCAGCTGTTCACTCTATCGAGGATAAAAAATAGAGTTGTGTGAAAGAATTTAAAAATTGTAATGCATTGAAAGTATGAAGAAAGAAGAAATTAAGTAACGTTAATTAATGACGGAAGAAACATTAAATATGTGAGATTATGAGAAGAATTGAATAAACTAGCTGTGGTTAATTCTGCCATGTTCGTATATTACATGTAGCTATAATACCGTTTGTAACTGCTGCCGCTGCTGTTACAGCTGCTACTGCTGCTGTTGCAAATATTCACGTGCACTGTTCACTGCCACTGCAGTACGAGTTATGTATATATATGTATGTATATAAATATTGGTTGTCCCTACTTGAGGTATTTTCTAATTTTTATGATATCCGGGCGCAGACTATTTGGAATTTAAAAAAAAAATGTTCGGGTCTCTTATTTCGATTTGAAATTCACCATGGATATAACATTAAATTTTTGGCACTGAAGAATAGATCTTTTATTGTGACTGACGTAAGAGTTAAAAATTTTAAACAATACACTTAATTATGAAATTGAATTATTAAAAAAAAAATTTAGACATTGCCGTCCGTTAGTCGGTAGTAAAAAAAAACAGTGCCAACGAGATAAAGGCAAAAGACTTAATATCGGCGCTGGATGTGCGTAACTAAAGTACACTCATTGCTTCGCATCTGAGGTGCGCAATTTTATGAGCTCAATAAAGTTAGGTTAGCTTATTTGAATTTTATTCATTTTTATAAACTTTTTTTCCGGGTTAGTATAACAGATAAAATTTTTTTATGTCCTTAAAATGGAATACGCGTTTCGACATTTTATTACCCTAACAGATTTCGTTTACTGTTCTGCAGTAATATGCAACATTTTACCTTCAAATATTTTATTTTATCGTAGCAGGCAGTTATGTAATGTGCAGGCTAGATTTGAAATAAACAAGGTTTTTTTTTATTAGTTGATGCGTCACAATGAAATTTAAATAATGAGTAAAATGAGCAGGCTTGCCGATAGTAAAAAACGAGAGTTGTTAACGGGTTGCATACTTTTGAAATTTTTGAATAAATATTTTTTTTGTTTGCAGAGTTTTATTTGTCATATTTTAAAAAAGACAGTAGTAGATTAACTACCGATTGGTCAAAAACAATTTTTAAAAAATATCGATAATGATATCGAATATGACACGATAATAGATAATTTCAGCCTAAATAAAAAGTATATTCTTCTGCGCCAAAAATGATAAGTTATTGAAATGGTAAACTTATATCACAAAGAGGCACATTATAATTAATATAGAATCCTACGACTTAAAAATATTTCTAGGAAGAACTATTAGAGATATGCCTGTTGCAATACATACTGAAATTCTATGTCATCTTGTTGAGTAGTGTTGAAAATACTATTAATCGGGGTTAGTATCTTGCAAAGATTTAAAAGTTTTTTGTCAGCTTGCTGAAAATATGATCAGCTTATTATGGGTTCGGAGTTTAAAAATAAAGATAATCAATGCAGGTTTAATTATTCTTAGTCCACATACAAATTACGAAAATCATCAGCAAATTTAAAAAAAGTTAGTTTATTGCTCAGAAATTAGACTTCAAGTCAACTTCACGCCGATAAATTTTTAGTAAAAATTACCCAAAAAGTTTGATACTGTACACATGTGGTAAATATCTAAATTTTTTCCATGCACATTGTAAAATATATATAAGCTACTCGATAGCATGTAAATGAAGTGCAATTTTTACTAACAACAGTAAAAAATTTAGTTACTGGCTATTTGTCCTTACAGTACCGAACCTTATGGATAATTTTTACTCAAAAATTATCTGCGTGTTGAAAAAGGATGCTTTGAAAAAAATAAAATTTTCAAATAAATTTTAACTCTTGGGATTCTAGCCTAATTAGTAAGTTAAGAGATCTGATTTAAAGTGAATCGACTCTGTGAGCTTCAAAATTAGAAAATACCTCAAGTAAGGACTTAGCCTATATATGTATATATATATCGAGAATATAAATATTGTGATGTTTACTTTAACTTTCAAAAATTCTACCTTCAACACAATAATTTGCGTAAAATACTATATTTTTATAAGACTACACTGTAAAAAAAACCGCGTTAAAGTTTAAATTACATTCATTAATCGTACGAGAAATATTTTTTTGCTTAAAATTTAAAAAAAATTGTTTGGTGCCTAGGCGCATGCGGGTTAGCGTGAGCAAAACTTTCATCACGTGCATAAAGTATCCGAAAAGTTGACGGGTAATTAACCGCGTAATTGCGTATAATATAAATTATTATTTAAATAAGTACATAGCAAAATTGAAATTTCCTCCAGATAAAATTCACTGAACTCATATATTTTTTTATGTATAAAACATTTTTTTAAATTTCTATACATGGAATTTTTTTTACACCGATTTAACACCGCCTACACCGGTGTTATTTCATTTTAACACCACGCGGTGTTAAATTGAGTCCATTTAACACCGTTCTTTTTACAGTGTAGAAATTATTTATTTTCTCTATACTTTATTATCAAAATATGGAATTTTTTTGTAGTTTTTTTTAATCCAATGCCATAAGTTCAGAGAAATTTTGAAAGTTAAGGAAAAAAATGCTATTTGAGTATATAAATAATTCTATTTATACCATTATATGGCCACTTAAATGATAATAATGGTAACGATGTGAGATTTATGTGAGAATTGTTTGAGCTAACAGTATTTATTGTGTGAATCATAAGAAGAAATATTAATAAGTATGATTTTCTACAATGAAATAAATTTAAAAAAATTATAATTTAACAAATTAGTCATGTGTATTGTTATGGTATTCAAATCTTATGGCCGCTTGGGAAATTTAAACGAAATATAATGAATGTTTGGAATTTAATCCTGAGTTAATATAAAGTGTTTGGACCTAAATTTTAATTTTAGACAAAATGACACATGTGACGATCCCCTCGAGAAATTAACTTGAACATAGATTATTATAAGAACCACATAATTATTATAATTGACGAGTAATTTAATAATTAATGGACAGTTTTTTATTACCTCACCTCGAGGGGACATATCAAAATTCAAATATTAAATTAATGCGTTAATTCGAAAAAACATTTTACGTAAAAAAACAAAATGTCAAACGCCTTGTGTAAAGTTGTAGAGTAACCGTAATCTTGTATAGCTGTGAACCAATCGAGTTTCGTTTTACCCTACATAATTTTTTTTTACCCATAAAAGAAAAAAAAAACACATAAATTAAATAAGTGCACAAACATTCTAATAACTTATATTATAATTTTTATCGTAAACTAAATATAAGAAATTGATAAGAGAGATTTTTTACAAAGTAAATTATATCCATTTGAATTTAAATTTAAAAATTTTGATGAAAATTATAATTTGTTTGTTATTTGTAAAGTTAATGTGGTTCGCACGTATCATAAAAAAAATAATTCGCGCACTCTTTTTAATAATGAAATCATGCACTGGTCAAATTTATTTATTCTTAAAAATTTAAAAAATCATTGATTAGAAATTATATTAATTGTAACCAATTTATCGTGCTATGAGTGCATCTTACATTGTGTAATCTGTGTGCATGTATGAGTATGCGTGAAAAAAGTCTGAGCCTGATATAAAAAAATATGGTAAAAAAAAAAATTAAGATATTAAATTTACGATGAAGGCTGGATATAACTAATAATAATCGATCAATCTCAATGTTATTCGGGATTGACATAGATGTATAAAAAAAAAGTTGGAACGCAGAGCGTTCGCCATTTTCAATGCCTCATTGACCTCATCTAATGCTTTTTTATCTGTAAATTTACAATTTGTGTACCAATGAGGAACGTTGTTTAATCATGTTGTTGATGTTATTGTTAAAGAATGAGATTCAATATTGTACATAACTATATATTAATTATAATTGATAATATAAATAATAATTATATACATATAAAATTTAAAAAAAAAACCTGATACACCTTTCTGTCCCGTGCTTCAGGTTCTATTGGCATCCGTATGGAATAAGTTAAAAAAAATTCCTTTATTGAAAAAAATTTTTTATGCTAATCTATTAATAAATCAGATGCTATTTTTAATTTTGTCAAAATAAATCAGTTTATAAGTCAAACATTTATAAAGTTTCAGCTGTTGATTTTAGGCAATGATCTATCGCTTATTTCATGATGCGCGAGCTATTTTCTTTAATTTAATATACTTCTTATATATTTTATTTAAACTTATGTATCGTCAAGTTAAGCTTATACTAATTCATTTTCTTGTAGAATTTAAAGTTTTAAAATGGTAAAAGTCATGAAAAAAGATATCAGTAGCCATGACTTGTTATGGTATGGGAAAGTTTAATATATGGCGCAAAAAAAAGTTTCAGGTGCTTGAGTGTCTAAAGTTAATAGCTGAAATGTTATTATTAATGATCTTTCTCTTAGCACTATTCTAAAAATATAAGACATTACAATAGCAAGGAAAGTATTCTTTCTGTAGATAAATATAAAAATAATGAATAATTTTTTTTCTTACAAGTCTAGTATGAAATTTATAGAACCCCAAGTCTCGTGTAATGTGATTTCTATGTGAAGAAAGAAAAAATAACTAAAATAGTATTTATTTACATAGTAAAGCTTTCAAGATTCCATTGATAGTTTGAAGTTCATAAAAACTTTTTTTGCCTACATGATAAGAGTCCCAGTACCCGATCGCACATATATTTGTTTATCTATATTTACTAATTTTTACTAAATATAAATATAAAAATACATCCCTGGTTTTCGGAATTTCATCTGAAAAAATCTTCAGAAGTTCAGAACTGAGTTTTTCAGAGAAAATTCCGAAAAATGTCCACCAGGGACGTGATCGAATACTAGGTCTTTTCCTTGTATATCTACACTGTAAAAAAAAAAACTGGAATAAGACCAGACTCACTAACTTATGATAAAAAAAATTTTTCTATTTTATGAGCTACCATTTTCCCTGACAACTTGTCTGTTATCCGCAAAGACTAAGGACCAATAAGTTTTTTCTGACACTATTTTCTACTACGTTGCACTGGGAGACTCGTGAAAATAATGTGGGATGATAATTAGTAGGTGGTGTAAAAAAGAAGTGACCAATCGACACACAGAGATGTTCATAAATTTTTCTCAGACTTTCCATCGACTTTTCATAGAGATGCTCAGTGACATGTAACTGTGATGGTTCTGAGACCAAAAAATTTTTTCCTACCAGAATTTTTCATCATTTTAAACTGAGAAATTAAAAATAAACTGGCCAATTGACATACGAACGTGATGCCTAGAACTTGTTTCTGTGAAGGATCTAGAATTCACAGAAATTTTTTTTCGCTGGGCTTCTAGAATATAGGATGCTTTTCGAAATGCACCCTTATTAATTATTCTTATTATTTGCGTGGTAAATTCAAATATTTGAAAATTAAATTATTAAAAATTGGAGAAAACTTGAAAACGTACGTTAAAATAAAATGGCGGCTGAATACGAAAGTAAAATATTTAAAAAATTAAAAAAAAAAAACACTTGAGTGTTTGAACAAACCTTGGTGGAGAAATAATATGCAGAAGGGTGTCCTAATACACTTGGAGATTTAATTTAAATTGCTCCAAGTGTATTTCAGCTAAAAAAACGTCACTTAACTGCTATTTCCCACCAGACGATGCCAGATGATTTTGCTCAGGAACTTGGAAGTCATCAGCATCAGCAATTCGCAACACTTTACACTAGCACTGAACACTCAACACTTAACGACACCACAGACACTTTGCACAATTTAAATTTTACAAACACTGCATATTTTAATTAAACAATTACTATAAACAATAAATTTTATGAAAGATTCCGTGAATTAACTGCAATCCTGTGTCTTAATTTAAACGTAAAGAAAGATCTGGACTACTACTGCCGTTGTCGATGATACTGACTGACGCTATTGGATCGCCAGTTGATACACAGCAATCGACTTTGCGATTCTTTCGCCCCCTACTCCAGCAAGAATTTGAACGTTGAGTACAGCAATGCGCAGTAGCGCCATCTTGGCGCGAAATTTCAAAATTAAAATGTAATAATTTTATTAAAATTTATTTGTGTCAATAATTATATTAATTAGACTAAAAGACTTATTACTTGCGCGGTAAATTTAAACTTTCGAAAAATTACTTATTAGAAATGGGTAAAAAATTAAAAATTGTAAATCAAAATAAAATGGCCGCAGAATATGATAGAAATATTCAAAATATTTAAAAAAAAAACACGCATTTCGGAATGCATTCAGTAAAGTAATTCGGGGAATTATTTAAAAATTAATTTAATTCAAAATAGGAAAATTTAAAGCCAAAAAAATAACCGATTGGACTCATCTTCAAACTTGATCAAGGTAATTCATTATCCAAAATATATATTCAAATAAATAAATGGGAATAAGTAAATGTTAATAAGTAATATTTTTTTATTTAGTTGCTTATTGCTCTATCATTTCAAATCCAATTGTATGATGTATATCACATACAAAAATGCAATCATGTAATTAAAAAAAAAAAATAATAATAAACATTTAATTTAAAATAGTACATATCAAAAAGACTTAGAGACTAAGATTCAGCAGATGGTGGTCTGGCTAAAATGCTGTCAAGTTTTTTTACAAGAGCTTGCATAGAAACTTTTGATTGCTTCGACTGTAAATGACTTTTAGATCCAAAAATACGTTTTATTTTTAGGGCTCTTTTATTTATTTTGGCAGGTGCGGCAGTCTTGTTTTTAAAATCGATAAGTCTTCGGAACTTACGAGAACTCATAAGTGTTGTTGTTACATTCATATCATCAAATTCTTCGTATATTGTCTCCAGCGTTTTATTTGGCAGGTTTTTAGTACTTTTATCTAAGTAATAGGCTTTTCGTTGTGCGTCTGTTTCCGACGTCGAGTAGGATCGTTTTTTTGGACGTGAATTGCACCTACAATTTTTTTCAACAATTTATTTATTTAAAAAAAAAAAAACATATGTATTTATATAAGTAGAAGGGGGCGAAACGGGGCACTTAAGGAAATATAAAATTTGCTTGGACTCAAACATGTCAAATCTTTTGTTTTTTTAATGATATTAAAAGTTAATAAAATAAATTTTTGATTATCATAATATGTTCAGCCTAAATTAATATTTCTTTATAAAATTTGAACCTTCTGTTCAGCGTTGACGTTGGCGCAGGTGTTGGCATTGAAGTTACTCTAGTTCTCAATGAATATCGTGTTGAATTTATACCAGATGAACCCTTTGTCCCTTTGGCATCAACACTTAACTTTTTCATACTGGCAACGACTTCTGGCAAATTTTCATCACAATCCATACCTCCATTATCACTAAAACAAATTTTTATTTAAAATTGAATAATGATAAGAAGATTAACAAACATTTAATAATTATTTGTGTATAAAAACTAACCTCTCAGTTTTAATTTTATCAGCCATAATACTGAATATTTATTTTTTATAAATAAATAAATAAATAAATTACAACTTCGAGTTGGGTAAATAATACAACAGCAATTGAAAGAATTTAATTTTTCATTACTAATAAAGAAAATAATCCATCAAATAATCTTGACAAACAAAAAACTAACTTCCCCTAATAAATTTTGTCAACCGTTAGGTTAAGTTTTAACTTTTTTTATGCCAAACAAAATTAATTAATTGATAAATAACATCATTGTTATAAATGTTTGTCTATAACCACTACCTAATTATCATTATATATTTAATTAAAACATTTTAATTATTATTTTTTACGTAATTTAGATTCTATGACATGAAAAATTACAATTAAAAAAAAAGTTGTTTACAGTAACGACCAAAATGGCACATGCGCAAAAGATACAAACATTTTTTTTTATTTTAAAAATATTTAGAAATATTAATTATTTAATACGCATGCGTACCTCCGATTTTAATTTTTGGCATTAAATTTTCCTATTTCGAATTAAATTAATTTTTAAATAATTCTCTGAATTACTTTACTGAATGCATTCCGAAATGCGTGTTTTTTTTTTAAATATTTTAAATATTTCTATCATATTCTGCGGCCATTTTATTTTGATTTACAATTTTTAATTTTTTACCCATTTCTAATAAGTAATTTTTCGAAAGTTTAAATTTACCGCGCAAGTAATAAGTCTTTTAGTCTAATTAATATAATTATTGACACAAATAAATTATAATAAAATTATTACATTTAAATTTTGAAATTTCGCGCCGAGATGGCGCTACTGCGCATTGCTGTACTCAACGTTCAAATTCTTGTTAGAGTAGGGGGCGAAAGAATCGCAAAGTCGATTGCTGTGTATCAACTGGCGATCCAATAGCGTCAGTCAGTATCATCGACAACGGCAGTAGTAGTCCAGATCTTTCTTTACGTTTAAATTAAGACACAGGATTGCAGTTAATTCACGGAATCTTCCATAAAATTTATTGTTTATAGTAATTGTTTAATTAAAATATGCAGTGTTTGTAAAATTTAAATTGTGCAAAGTGTCTGTGGTGTCGTTAAGTGTTGAGTGTTCAGTGATAGTGTAAAGTGCTGCGAATTGCTGATGCTGATGACTTCCAAGTTCCTGAGCAAAATCATCTGGCATCGTCTGGTGGGAAATAGCAGTTAAGTGACGTTTTTTAGCTGAAATACACTTGGAGCAATTTAAATTAAATCTCCAAGTGTATTAGGACACCCTTCTGCATATTATTTCTTCACCAAGGTTTGTTCAAACACTCAAGTGTTTTTTTTTTAATTTTTTAAATATTTTACTTTCGTACTCAGCCGCCATTTTATTTTAACGTACGTTTTCAAGTTTTCTCCAATTTTTAATAATTTAATTTTCAAATATTTGAATTTACCACACAAGTAATAAGAATAATTAATAAGGATGTATTCCGAAATGAACCACGCTACGGCTACTCGCAGCGCATTCCGTATGCATCCATAGGAATTTTATAAATTTTGAAAATAAAATATTTGTCAAAATATCAACTTAATTCTTCATATTTTTATTAATGGGTCAAATTAATAAAAAGAAAATTATTTACTTATTTAAAATTATAATCAAAAGACGGGTCCGAACAAAGCACAAGTGCGCATGAGCAACGAGTGTTATCGCGGTGCCATATTTCGAACACGACCATCTGCTTCTTTATTATTATTTTGACGTGACAAGCACAGATTTTATTTTAATTTAGTAGCAAATAGATATATATTTTATTAATTTAAAAAAAGTGTAAATAAAAAACAATGGGGTTATTTTTTTCAAAAAAGAAACCAGTGAGTCGTGTCACCGAACAAGACAAAGCTGTCCTGGTAATTATCATTATTTACTATATATTATTTATAACCTAAATAACTAAAACGTTGAATGAAAATTATAATTTTAACTGTCACTGATTAATACATGAATTATTTTTATAGCAACTGAAACAGGCAAGAGATAAAATAAAACATTACCAAAAAAGAATTGAACAGAATATTGAAAAAGATCGTGAGCTCGCTAAAAAATTAATTCAAAGTGGACGTAAAGAGTAAGTTTTATTGTTTATGATCATTTCAAGAACATTACCCCCCCCCCCACACACACACACACTTTTAAAAAAATTTCAATGACTTTCAATTGTCATCAGCGTATCAAAATTTTATCAATTAATTTAACTGAGATATGGAATTGAAAAAAAATTACTTGCGATTTTTATCAAAAAAAAATCAAAGGAAATTCGTTGAGTAAATTTTAGCTCAAAAATTTTGAAATTTGAATTATAAAATTGACATGGAGATTTTACGAAATATATTTTCCAAATTTGATTTAATTTCCAATTGATATCAACTGTAAGTAATTTTTTTCAAAACCTATATTACCGAAATTGTCTTTTTTTCAATTAATGCTTTAATTTTTAATAAATATACTGGAAAAATCAGGGAAAAGTCAGGGAATTTCGTTACAAAGCTGGAAAAATTTTTACTTTCTTTTTTTTTGACTGAAAAAATCGGATAAATTTTTTTTCTGTCAAAACTGTTCAAAAAGTGGCGCGGCGCGAATGCGATTGTGATACCATTTTGAAAAAAAATTAGTAGAAATTGATTCCAATAGCGGAAAAATGAAGCAGTTTGAATTAAAAAGGCTGTTAAAAAAAAAGTCTTAGTAGAAACCAATCGTCAGGAACTGCAAGCTATTAACATGCATATTGACAAGTTAAAAAACCAAAAACATTAAAAGTATACATAAGTATTGAACTAATAAGTCTCACTATATTTATTATTCGCGTACTTGATTAATATTTTATTAATATTCTATAAAACGTTCTTATTTATGAAATTTATTCCAGTGAAAATGAAAAATTTATTTATATTTTATTATAGAGTAAGTTATATAAAAACAAAGATTCAAAATAAAAAATAAATAATTATTCATTTAATAAATAAAAAAAACCTATGAACATTGACAAATAATAAAATAAAGTTTCATTTAACGACAATGATTGATTATTTATTGAACTGATTTATAGCATTTTATTTTGAATTAAATAAATATTTCCAATGATTTAATATTACTGCATATGGTCAGGGAATTTTTTAATTATTTGACTGGAATACCTGGAAAAGTCAGAGAATTTAAGTTTCAAAAATCTGTGGTCACCATGTCTTGATAAATAACTTTTTTAATAATAATTATTATTGTTATAGACGAGCGCTATCACTTCTGCGTAAGAAAAAATTCCAAGAACAAGTTTTGTCAAACACTGACAGCCAGTTAGAGAACTTAGAGCGAATGGTCCATGATCTTGAGTTCGCTCAAGTTGAAGCAAAGGTTCTCGATGGGCTTAAAATCGGTAACACAGCATTGAAAAAGCTGCATGAAATCCTCTCGATTGATGAGATTGAAAAAGTAATGGACGAGACGCGTGACGGTGTTGAAAAACAACGTGAGCTAGATGATTTACTCATGGGACAACTTACCGATGAGGATGAAGGTCAAGTCGAAGCTGAACTTGACGCTCTTATTGCTGATGAAGTCAAGGAATCGGTACCGGAAGTTCCTCAGGATGTTTCGTTGCCAGATGTACCGGAGGATCAACTTGAAAAACCGAAAGGTTCGTATACATTTTTATATATTTCAAAGAGTTTTTATTTTTTAATTCATTTTTAATTATTTTTTTTTATTTAGAACGGAAAAAAGACCGCGAGCCTGTCGCTTTAGAAGCGTAAGTAATTTAAATATAATTAAACATCAAGGAGCAGCAATTAACTATTAACGTCTTTTTGCAACATGTGTAAATAATGTACAGTTATATACATATATTATATATATATATATATATATATATATATATATATCGTTATATAAAACAGAAAAAAGTAATTGATAAATCTTTATTGAATTAAAAATAAACTGATTTCTTTTTTTTTTTAACCAAAGAAGTTTAAAAGTATAATTATAATTTTATATATGTAAATATATAAAATAATTAACGCATTATTATTTATATTTTAATTGTTCAGTTTTTAAAAATGTAATTTTTTTAATATCACTGTGATAAATAATCAGACTTGCATTTATTTAACGTCTTATACTTTTTTTTTTTACAAAACACTTCCTTAGGTAAAATTAGAGTAATTGATATTCGATTACTTTTATATTTTATCCCTTCAGACAAAAAGTAAATTACCATGGCCCAATTTTTGACCCTTTGAAAATTAAAAAAAAATTTTTATGAAATTTTAACGAATTTTATAAAACAACATTAAATTGCTGGTAAAAAATTACAGACTTGCCATAAACCGAAAGTATCGGGAATTGTCAGGGAATTTAAAGTAACTGGGAAATATCAGAAATTTCAGGGAATTTCGAAAAGTATCGGAAATAAAAAAATTTTCAATAGTTTACTAGTCACAAAAATTAAGAAATATAAAAAAAAATTGGAATTTTTTTTAAGTGATTTTTACCAGGTTGTAACTCGAAGAAAAATGGTCGTACATCAAAAACAAAAAAGACAAATTGATGCTTCAAGTGTCTAGTTTTCTGATCTGGTCTTTAAATTTTTTTGCACGGTTCTAGAGTAATCCTAAGAAAATCATCGAAAAAAAAATTTTCAAAATTTTAGCTCGTCTTAAAAACGGTCTACGGGCTTCAATAAATTTTTTTCGATAATTATGATTGATTTTTGATTACTCGGAATCGCGCATAATAAAAAAATTTAAAGACCAGATCAGAAAACTAGACACTTGAAGCTACAATTTGTCTTTTTTGTTTTTGTTGTACGACCATTTTCCTTCGAGTTACAACCTGGGGAAAATCACTTAAAAATTTACAATTTTTTTAATATCTCAATTTTTATGACTAGTGTATTTTAAATTTATTTTAATCATAAAATTTCTTATTAAATATTTTAACTTACATATTTTTAACATCAAGTAATCAAAAGTCCGCCTTATTAATTTATTTTATTGACTTTTTTTGGTTTCTCGCATGATTTAATCATCAGATTTAATTATTGATAATAAAAACAATAAATACTTTGAATATCAATGATACATAAAAATTTCTGACTCAGGGAAAAATGTGAAAAACTACTGGAAAACCGGGAAATAGGGAATTTGAAATCATTTCTTTGTGGGCACCCTGCACTAATGAATTCATCATAATTATAAATAATTAATTAAGAGCAGTGTGTCTTACATTGAATTTTTCAGTCTTTGATTGGTAGTTCGCAATTAAAACAAAAGTTTTTTTTATTTAATATTTGAATTTATGAAATTTATCAAGTGGATTGTCTGATACGAATGAGCATGACCATGAAAGAGATTTATGCAGATTGATAAGCGCGAATGTTGAGAGTGATCAGTTAAGTGGCTTATGTGTTAAAAAATTTGAATTTTCAATTCACAAGATTAAATTTTACTTTTGATAACTTGCAAATGTGTCATTACATTTAAAATTCAATTAGACTTAAATCTTGATGCATAATCTGTTGACGTTTAAAAAACGATTTTATTTTCTAAATGGATTCAAAAAATTTAAAATAAAAATACATTTTAATGATGGAGGCGCGTAAATTTTTACTACAACCGATTATATTTTCTCTTCGATGTTCAGTAAAACTTTCTCAAAGATACATTTATAATTTATTTAATCTCATTCAAAGTTTCAGTTATGCCACCTAGTAAAGTAATAATTTTTTTGTCAAAACTCTCAGGTATCCAGAAAAAAAGTAAATGAAATTTTACCTTAAATTGTTATTTTATTCTTCCGATTTAAAGTAAAAAAAAATAAGTTTTCTTTAAGAAACCGGTACCTTTTGAAATAAAAAATTGTTATATTATTTATTTAATAAAAAAATAAATAAATAAAAAGCTTATTATTTTCCACTCAATTGACGCATTAAAAAAAAAAAATATTTTCACTGAATTAGTTTGAAATAACAAATCCACAATGTAAAAATAAAACAAGACCATCGATTAGACAAAATTAAATTTCCTTTACTGAATTATTTAAATAAATTTACTTAAAAAATATATGATATATTTAATCAAGTCTAATTAAAAGAATAAATTTATCATGCTGATATTTAAATTCCGTTGAATATATATATATATATATATATATGCATATACATATGTGTATATTTATATTGCTAAATAAATTTGCACAATTATTTAAATAATTCTCTTTAAAAAAAAATTTATTTCCACGAATTTTATTTATTTTTAAAATAAAGTAAAAAAAAAAATAATTAAAAATTCTACTATCATTCAACAATAAATATAAACAAGTGTTTTAATTTACAAAACTGATAATCGATAATCCAAGCAAAAATTACTGATTTATTTTTACAAAAAAATTTCCCGCGAATTAATTTGAATTAAACTGTTTCCTACGTTTAGTCTACGTTTTTCTCTTTTATTAAAATAAAAATAAAAATGACCTTAGCCAGTATTTAGTTAACGTAATGTTAATATTTAATTTAAAAGTCATCTTATGTACACAGAAATATATAAAATTAACATTCGTTTATTTAAGTTGGGTATATAATTCAATACAAGCTATTGAATAAAATCTAAAAACGATTACAGCGCAAATAATATTTATTTATCAACAATATAATCTCAGACGGCGCCAATCACTTATTAGTATTATTATTATTATATTATTTATTACACCTGTTGGAATAGTCTGTTGTCCACAATAATTGTCCGGAAAGAAACGTCAATAAATTTTAACTTTTATTATTTTTTACCGCGAATATTCAATTATTATAAATAATCATAACTGGTTATTAAGGTAGAAGACCCAGTACCCGATGAGGGAACAAGTACTTGATTACTCATACATTTCTATACCTATATTAACTGAATTTTATTAAATATAGATATACAAATACATAGAGTGATCGGGTACTAGGTCTTTTACCTTAAATAGTTGATAAATATTTAAATATTATTCGCGAAAGTTTACACAAGATAAATACTGTGTGTTAAATTGACACACAAAAGTGTTAAAAATTCAAAAAGAGCATTTTTGAAACATATTTTCCAAAACGTGTTTTTATTATTTTACCCTGGTTCAGAAAAAGTTCAAAAATTTAAATTTGGAAATTTTTATGAACGTTTTTTGATTTTTGTGGAGTTATTGCTTGCTGGAAAATTTTTCAGAACGAGGGTAAAAAGTCGTAAAGCATGTTTTGAAAAAGACATTTTTTATCCAAAAAAAGTTTCACTCAAAGTTGTAATCTGTCTCAAGCTTAGAAGTTCCGCAGATCGAACTTTTTTAAAAATCTTTTTGGAACTAATTTTTTTTTACATGGACTGTTCTATTTACCTAAAAGTTAATCAGTTGTTTACACTAGAAAATTACTAAATTGCTACAAATATTATTCTCGTCAATTAATTTATGAGATAATTAATAAGAAAAAAAAAAAATTGCAGCGGAAGTGAAAATAAATCGAGTTTATATTTGAAATTGATAAAACTTCTATGGTATTTAAATAAAATTCAAATAATTCGTATGACAGGAATAGAATACATGAAATTTCTAAATGTCAGCAGCAAATTACCTGCAGCTTATTTTAAAAAATTTGAATAACGGATAGAAAATTAAAATATAAATGAAGAAGCAGTGAAGAGTTTAATTAAAAATACAAAAAAGATAGAATCAATTTTACGGATGCGTTAATCATTAGAGCATCATGTAGTAAACGGGAATCGGTCGTTGATCTTTTCTCGGCGTGGAATCATCGACGGTCGCAGCTTAACTTTTTACTACCGTAGTATAAATTAAAGGACGAGTTTTGATTAATTAATTCAAATTTTCAAATGCCTTTTAATTATATCTATTTTATAAACTGGTCGTATATATTTTATTGAAATTTTTGCAATAACTATAAATAAATAATAAATAATGAGACCGATGTGTTATTTATGCGGTGAGATAGCGCAATTTGTGGGCGATCGAGGACATCATTTCAAAATACTAAAACCTTTGATGATTGAATGACTATTTAACCCAAGGTAATTGAATAGTCAATTTTTTTCAAAGTATTTTTTAAAAAAAAGTCTCGAAGCTTTTGTATTTTCAATTTTTTTATTTCAATAATCATAATGCCTAAAAAACAATTCAGTTATCAGTTAATTTTCACGCGGGATTGAAAAAAACAAGGGGATAAAATAAAAATTACTAGTGGCTTGGTTTAAAAATAGTCAAGATAAATTTTTTTTTATCATCCAATCCACATAATAAATAATTAAAAGTTAAAAACAATGTAATTATTTATTGATGTAAGATAGGCGGTAGTGTGAAAGGTCGTTATAAAGCTTACAAAATAAATTTTCGACTTTGATCAGTTTAAACACAAAAAAATCGCGGAGTAAATCCGGATATAAATAAAATCCGTCACTGCAATAAAATAATATACAAGTTAATGCATAGGTTCAGGTTACTATCCGCCTTCACTTACTGCTGGGCTATCGCACTGATATTCGCAACAGTGTTTTACCTCCGGCCGTAGTAGAGCGATAGTCTAGCGTAGAGTACCTCAGCTTTGCTGATGAGTCCGTTGGCGTACTCGAGACGAAGTTATCACCGATGATACTTATGATACTTAACACACATGACTTCAATCATGATAGCTGGCTTTATTAATTAATCCTAAAGCTACATTTTTCATATTGAATTTTGTATGTTGACAATTTAAAACTTTAAGGAAAGTCTGGAGTAATTTTTGTCCAAGATTTTCTCTCAAACGAAACCTCTAAACGCAAAATTAAAAACGAAGATCGATTCATTATTCTAGAATCTACACGGAAAGAAACTTCTACTAAAATTTACGATGTTAACATCGTAATCGTGGACTAAACTTTCATTAGCGTTAATTTTTAAATGTCTCGGTCCTAGTGAATCCGAACTACGGTAAATTACCTATTTTACCACAAAATACCGTACTTTACAGTAGGTTGCATTAATTTACGGCAAAATACCGTATTTTACGGAAATTTTTCTGAATACTGTAAATTACGACACTTTATGGTAAACTACGGTAATTTACCGTAATTCGGATTTGCTAAGGATTTTAAAATTTACTATGTAGGTTATATTTTTTACTATTCAACATCGTAATTTTAACAAAGACTTTGATTTAATTTTATTCTGATGTTATTAAAAATTACTTAAAATTTAATAATTGTCGAACTCTAGTGAATCCGAATTACGGTAAATTACAGTAATTATCGTAATTTACAGTACCCAGAAGAATTACCGTAAATATGGTATTTTACTGTAACATACTATATTATAGGTAAAATACGGTGATTTAAAGAAATTTGCGGCCATTGACGATAAATATCCCATTTTTACGGTAACATTGCGGCAATGTCCCGTAAATTTGCGGTAACACGTGGTATTTTATGGTAAATTGCGGTCTTTTTACCTAAACGGCCGTACTGGCAGGTAAAAACACCGCATTTTACGGCAACTTAGGCAAGATACCGGAAATTACCATATTTTAACTCATAAATCATTGCATTTTACCACAATTTGCCGTAAATTACCGTATTGTACCGTAAAATGCAGCACATTGCGGTATTTTGCGGTAATTTATCGTAATTTGGATCCGCTAGGGAATTCCATTTGATTTTTTTCGACTAAATTGCACTTTGGTTTCTCAAAATGTATTTCAATAAAATCTTATTTGCTGATAAAAAAATTATTAGACTCTAATTTTAAAAAATATGATGATTTTATAATTTTATTTACTTTCGATATCTATCTCTCATATTTTATTAATATTTCATGTCAATTGTTCTCTCAGTTTATCAATGAGTAAATAAAAAAAAAAAAAATGATGATAATCTGATAAATATACAACACAATAAAATACATCACTGAGTATTATTTTCAATAAAACATTATCAGCTAGTTTTAAAAATAATGTTTTTAACTTGAAAGGTAATTAATATAAAAATTATCAAGTTTATAAGTAGATAAGGATATCTGAAACAAAAAATATAAAATATTTTTTTTTTATTACCAATAACAGTAAGACGACTTAACTATTAAATGAATATTTTTTTATAAATAATATTTTGCTGAATAACAATTTTTTTTTTTTTTCTTATATCCTCGTTGTTTTTATTCAATAGAATTAATTTAAATTAATTAAGCAACATATGTAGGAGTATAATATATTTATTTATTTAAAAATAAGTAGTAATTGTCAATCTGTCAAATAGAATCACCGTCATTACTTCCTTGTAATCAAAAACTCGACAACCTTCAACTTAATATAAACTAGTATCGAGGAGAAAGGAATATATACTAACTTGTTAGTTGCATTATTTATATTTATTTCAATTTACACTGAATTTTAAACTTAAACACTAAAAAATTCTTATCACTGCAATGATATCGTTTTTTTCAAACAATTAAATTAGCGACTAACGAATAAAATTTTTTCTGTGAATCATAACACTGCTGACGTATTTTAATACGTATATGTTTAATAATCTACTGCAATTCCCAGAGATACTTAATCAGCAGTCGCGGTAATTTTTATCCATTTCTTAATAATTAAATTGTAAAGACAACAGTAATTTATCTGTTCTTCAAGTGAAGAAAAAGTTTTATAATAAATAATTTATTAAATCGCACAAGCTTTTTTTTCTTAATACTCAGTTATTATAAGATAGACGTATATACTCTTGATAATAAACATGTACGTGACAAGTGGCTCGTTCATTAGCTTCTTGTAGCAAAACAATTATGGATTAAGTACTTGAGACTCAGTACAGTTGATTAAATAAACGATTAATCTGTTAAAATAGCGTTAAATTCGTCAGTCATTTATTTTAATCATCAAATCTTGGTTTTTTTTTTTACCCAAAATTTTATTACAATTTTTTAGAATTATTATCTCATCTAATTTTATGAATTATAATTATATATAATTATTCTAAATATTTTATTGTAGAAATAAAAATTTAAATTTATTATACAAAAAATTATCAAGGAAATTTAATGAGTAATTATTTTTAATGCCAACAAATAAAAAAACAAAATAAAATATTAAATTATAATAGACAAATATAAGGTACATATATATTTCAATGGTATCTTTTTTTAAAAAACGCATTTTTCTATCAAAGTATTTTTTTAAATAAAAAAAAAAAATATTTATTTGATCTCAAGCTTTCGAGTTTTGTAACTTTTAATTCAAAATTATGAAAAACACTTCGTTTTTTTATTTGTAGAAAATTCAATTTTCGATAAAAAAATTTGTCTAAAATTCTCAAAAATTTTTTCATTTTATTTAAATAGAATACTAAAATTTTTTATATATCTAATTTATATGACAATCTAAAGTGATACTGAAGTTAGCTGACATTTAATAATTTTTTGATTTTTTTTTAAAGCGGTAAATTTAAAAAAAAAATATTTTAAAAAATTCCACATAAAGTTTTTTCAATTTTCTACATGTGCATTTTTTCAATATTTTTTTTTGTAATTCATTTGGCAAAAAAAAAATCAGAAATTTTTTATTGCCTGTTAACTTCCGGATCATAATCTACTAACGTATTTTCTGATATTTATATGACGTATTTATAATTTTATATGACGTATTTTAATAAAATTTCCAGTAATTGATCTCATATTCATTATTAGTGAGCATCAACTATACTACAAAAGTCCCCTAAATCCCTGGGCCCTACGACTTTGAGTTGAATGTGACGTGAACGTCGGCCTATACCAAAACGACGCATTCCTCCCACCGAAACGAACAAAATTCAGGAACATTCTAAAGATTCTCCGAGAATGGACACACCATGACGTCTTAAAAATACGTCATCTATTTATCTCCCTCTTTTTTTATCAGCTGTCATTAAACAGCTTACTACAGAATTACTCACCAAGTTTAGTACTATTTGCATTGATTAGTCAACTAAATTATTAGTTCTCTCTACTCACAATTCAAAAATGTTTATCATCAATTTAAAAATAACTTATCGTCACCACGTACTCATATTTATTTAAAAATTTCATCATATTCAAATTTCGCTAATGCAAGTTAAGCTTCACCCGAACTTTTTTTCTATACAATATAACATTTTATTTAAACGAAACCAAAGTTGCTCTATATTAAAGATTAATTTGACATTACAACACTTATTACCATAAATTACAATAGAAAAAATTATCATTATCACTAAATACCAGATATGAATGACGTAATCCCGATAAAAACATCCCCCGCGAAATTCAAATATTTAAATAATCGTAAATTTGAAAGGTCAAAATCCGAGACGGTCTCTGGGTCATTTACCTCATATATGTCATATTTTTTGGGGATTTACTATTTCCTCACCCTCACATGTCATACCATGACAACTCTAACTACTAGTCATCATGTAAATTTACGTCATCACGGTACATACACGTTAGAATAAAATTAGACCTTAATAAAGTTTCCGATGAGCCTCTAGTCGTCTTACAGTAAGAGGTATTGCGCGGGCTTTACTTACTTTACTCTCTGTACAAACTGTACAATATAAAGTTGAGTAAAGTAAAGACTGTATGACTGTAACGACGTATCAGCCAACAGTCGCGCGTAGTCCGCCGTAGGAGCAACGCTCGCACGGCGTTCTCTTAAATAACAAGCGTTAATTGATTCATTTTTATTATTACTTTTTTTGTTTTTTACTAAAAATTGTTTATTAACTTTAAGTCTTGTGATAATTACATTTGTAAAGTTCCAAGAGAAAAGTTATTGTCAATTAAAAGTTTAAATTTTATTTTTACGTTCAATAGTTTTTGAATTTGTGCAATAAACCAGGACTTTAAACTTTCAAACTGTCTAATTCATCGAACCCTTACAATACAGGTAAGTTTCAATAATTCATTTTATAAATATATATATTAATTATAATTATTTTGTCATTGACTAAAAAATTTGAATTTTAAATTTTTAATTAAATAGATTTTTTTAATTTACTATTTACATATAAATATATATAGTAATCATTCCTTTTTCTTCTTGGTGTCCTTGGTTTTTTTTTAAACAATTATCAATATGAAAATTACCAACATAATGTTAGTACATGAGAATACAATTGTTTTATATAAAAAGAATAATATTAAATTTTCATAAAATTTGAATTTCAAAAATAAAAAAAAAAGTTAAGTGCTGTAATTAACTATTGTTAATTAATTATCATTATTTTAACATACATATATGTGTATATAAGTAAACCATGCATATATTTGTATGTTTATTTATCTTTGTTACGTCTTCATACGTGTCCTTAAATGGTCACCAGTAAATTCTCATAACGCAACCCCGTTCGCATGATGTTGGACGATCGATGGTGTAAATGGTTAATAAAAATAAAAAAAAAGTGCATGTCTACATGACCTTGATTAGTATGCGACTGCAAATTACTTATTTTTTTTTATTTTAATTTAGAATAAAAAGAAAATTATGAAAATTTTTTAATTGCAATTTTAAATTAAATTTTGAATTCGATCATGGGAAAAAATTTAAATACATAATTTTTAAACTATAATTTATTTTTGTAGACAATTAACTTTATGTCTATGTAGATGACGTGATACCAAAATTCATAACAGATCGTAGGATTTAATAATGTTAATATGATGAACGCTGATATGTTTACGCCCATGCGTAACCAGGTGAAGGTTACGCGGTATTTAATACTACGATCTTTAGAGAATTTATTGAGTCTTAATGTTATTGAGATTGAGGATTACACTCATTTATTTTATCTAAATTAATGATACAGTAGCACTTAATGCCGTGTAATTAATATTTATTTATTTTTTTAAATTAAATTTGTTGATTAGTCGGTAAATTATATTTTTTAAATATTAACATAAATGGCGGGAATTTCAAATTATTTAAAAATGATACTGAAGTTAGCCGACATCTAATAACTTTTGGATGTTTTTTCAAAACGATAAATTTTAAAAAAAAATATTTTGAAAAATTGCACCTATAGATTTTTAAATTTTCTACATGTGCATATTTTTAGATTTTTTTTTTTTTTAAATTTTTTTCAAAAATCGTTAATTGTCTGTTAGCTTCAGGATCATTATTCAAATTATGATTTTTCGGCTCATAAATTTCAATGAGTAAATAAATAATTATCTATATTGTCGTGTATCATCGATCAATATAAATCAATAAATTTTATTAAGTAAACACATGATGTTTGTTATCTTTAAATAATAGAATTGTAATCCTCTTATAATTTACATTCCTGTTCATGAAAGGTAAATAAATTATCATGTGAATGACCGAGATAAATTTATTGGTCCGTCATTTACAAAAAGTTCAAAATTTTAAGTCGTCATTTTTTTTACTTGAAATAGTTGGCAATTTAAAAAAAAAAATAAATAAATAAAAAATATGCACTTGTAGAAAATTTAAAAATCTATAAGTGCAATTTTTCAAAATATTTTTTTTTATAATTTATCATTTTTAAATTCTTTTTATACCCAAAAAAAATTTATTGGCGCGAAAAATATTTTGCATTACAAATTTAAAAAAAAAATTTCCTACGACGAAAAAATTTCTTGGCTCCAGAAAATTTTTTTTGTCATAAATTTTTTTTTTCTGTGCGCATATTTTATTTACAATGGAGAAAGTAATGTTTACCAATAGTAGAAGATTTATAACCATGAAAAATTGTAAATTTATTTGTAAATAAAAATATTATTTTTTTTTTTAAATTGCTCATTATTTGTAATATAAATGATGTTAATAATTTATGAGGAAACAGATACTGCTATAAATAATTAATAGTTATAAATATTTTAAAAGCCTAATTATTAAAAAAATAAAAAAACATTAAAACTAAATACATTTTATTCTGAACCACGCATTAAGTTTTTGATAGCTTATCAATGTATTTTATTTCCATGTTATCAATTTCTCGGTTGTTCTATTAAATAATTTATGACAAGACCCCGTGTAAGTAATTTAGTACATATTATCAGTTTTAAGTAACAAGTCGTCGCTTACATAATTATTTGAATATTTAAAAAAAATATACATTCTTTTAAACTTAAACTTATTGCTGTTCTAATAATAAGTGTATTATATTTTATTTATTTATTATTTATTTACTGTGCAAGTACAACAAGATTTACGTAAGTAAATTTACAGAGAATCCTTCACAGTAAATGATTTCATGGTCATGATTCAGGCATACCAGACATCTTGTTTCATTCATTACACTCTTTTATGTGGAAGAAAGAGTTTAAATGTATAATATATATTGTTAAGAGCATTGAGAGGGAAATAATAAATATAATTTGTCACTTTTTTTGTTCTAGAAAGCGTAAACAATGATTATTTTATTTATTTGTTCCGTAAAAAAAATTACTTAAGTTTTAAAAATTGTTTAGCTTTGAATAAGTGACAATGATTATTATTTAAATTTTCATTCATAATAAAAAATTTCATAGAATTTATTATTTATTATTCAAGTAAAAATAAATAATAATAATAATTGATTATTGTTATTTATGGTGACTCTACTTTTTTTGTGTTAAAAGAATGACGGCTTTGCTGATCTGCTTAATTGACAAATTATTTTTTGAAATCTAAACTACATGCTATATTACATGTGGATTGATAATCTTAAATGCATCATTTTAAATGCGCACTGTAATACCATACATTAATTGAATAGATTTAATTGTCAAAGATGTTAATATTATGAATACGGTTTCGCCCCGAAGTTAAGCAGTTACAAAACAAAAATAATTATATTATAATAGAAGATATATTATAGTTTGATTAGCGAGACTTTGCGCTTCGGTTTTTTACCCCCACCATCAAGGCGCAATGTCTTAGGTTTAAAATTTAGGTGGTGGGGGTAAAAACCGAAAATATCCGAAACGCAAACTCTCGCTAATCCAATTATAACAAAAGATCGTGTATGTATTTATATAATTTTGACGATCGTTTAGATATTAATTGAGGTTAATTAATTTAATAAATAGTATTGTTCATCGGCATGTCCATAAAATTTACATATGTTACTAAGTATATTTTCCAGAGCTTGATAAAGTCTTAAGAATAAAGACAAAACGTTGCAATTCAATGATTGTTTAAATTGATTTAACTGTCTTTTTCCAAATACCCGTGATCCTGATTTGTTATTGATTAATCTGAAGTTGGACCGTATTAAAATGAAAAATAATTATATGAAGCTATATAAATTTAATCGAATTCTTCCAAATTATGATCGTGCTTGGAACACGTGCTGTACCATCATATGAAGGATTCACAGTCATTTTCTTTTAACATCATTTAAATGGTCTAAAGTAGATTTCCATCAACTTTACTGATGAACCCAGCAAGTATATTCGGGGTGAAGCCGTATTGATAATATTACCATCCCTTATTAAGAAAAATGCTTTAATCCATGCTAAATTTATATCTATATATCGTCAATTCAAATTGTTTCAAATTATTTCAAATTGTTTTTCTTAATCAGGGATCTTTTATAATTAGAGTCAATTCAGTTAATGTATGGTACTACTGTGCGCATTTAAAATAATGCATTTTAGGATTATCAATCTACATGTAATAACTCATATGTAGTTTAGATTTTGAAAAATAATTTGCCAATTAATCAGATTGATAAAGCCGTTATTATTCTGAGCAACTTAGTCACTATGGGACTCCCCTAGTATTACTACCAAATTTATAAAACATGATTTGAATTAAACTGTTTACTAAGATCATTACCCGTGAAAAATGAATCATACATGGCCATGCATGAATGCTCCATGCATGGCCATGTATGTAAATTGGCCAGACATGGCCATGTATGGCCATATATGACCATGTATGACCATGCATGACCATGTATGACCATGCATGGCCATGTATGACCATGCATGGCCATGTATGACTATACATAGGTTGATATGGCCATACATGACTTGATATGACTAGGTATAGAAATTTTAACTAAATAAAAAAAAAATTTTTTTAATTTTTTTTTTTTTTTTTTAATTATTTTGGCGACGCAGAGATTATCAGATATGCGAATAATTGAATTCCTAATCGAATTGGAAATTTTTAATTCAGAGAAAAAACGCTAGACTTATTAATAACACCACCCGCTTTAGTAGGATTCGAACCCGGGACCTTCCGTACGAGAGACCGACGCTTTGTCGACTAAGCTATGCGACCGACAGTTACAACGAAGTTTACTTGTGCTACGTAAGATTGAAAGGATATAATCACTTTCGAAAAAGCAAAATATAATCATCAATATGCTGTTAGTGATATCAAAAAAATTTTCTATTTTTTTTCACTACAACATCCTGTTTATAAGTAATTGTAATAGTCAGCTCAAATTTTTTATATCCGTGAAAAATGAATCATACATGGCCATGCATGGCCATATATGAATCATACAAGGCCATGTATGGTCATGCATGGTCATGTATGGCTATATATGTCAGTGATTAGTTGGACATATATAGCCATGCATGGCCGTATATGGTTCATACATGGTCATACATGGAGCATATATGGCCATACATGGAGCATATATGGCCATACATAGGCATACGAACTTTTTTATTTTTTTTTCTTTCATTATCTCATAAACAACAAGACCTACAAAAAAAATGTGAGAGACAATTTTATAGGAAATTTAATTTCCTACAAAAAAGGTCCCAAGCACCGAATCACTCAAATCGATATTTTCTGAGATATTAGTCAAATAAAAAATCAGTATTTTCTAAGATTTGATTCGACATTTTATGGGAATTCAATGCTACGTAAACTTCAATGATTAATATCTCAGAAAATATCAATCGTAGTGATTTAGTGCTAAGGACCTTTTTTGTAGAAAATTGAATTTTCTATAGAATTGTTATTCATATTTTTTCTGTAGGTCTTGTTGTTTATGAGATAATGAGAGAAGAAACAAGAATTCTATGAAAAAATTTAGTTTAGCGGTCCGTACTACCCCACTCGTATGAGTTACGACTTCGCGATAATGGGTACTTTTGAAGAGCATTCAATTCTGAGAAAATCCCGACTTTGGGCGAGATGATGTCATAAAATGCCACGGAGTTACAGAAGTTTAAAACATAAAAACCCAAGTTTACGTGTATTTTGAATGGGAAATCTTCGCCTGCTCTGGGAAAGTACTTTATATTAATATCAAGGCCTTAAACTCTCAGGGAATTTTTTGGAGGGTATTTCCAACAAAATTTCGGGATGGGAGCGAAAAAAAAATAGTCGCTAAAAAAAGCAGTCTAATATATAGTCATCCATGACTATGTATGACCATGCATGGCCATTAGGGTGTCCGTTATTTCCCAAATTGGTTTTTGACTCTGCAGCGCCCCGAAAATTTTTAGTAAATGGTCCAAAAAAAAATATCCGACCGATATAAGCTCTTAATATTGATAATTACCCGTGCCACAAAGACGATTCATTTCTCATTTAAATAACATGGGGTTTTGGTACTTTTTGCAATTAATTTTTTCTTTGCAAAGCCAGTTGATAAATTGCAGTGGCATCAACTTATTTTTGTAGAAAATTGAATGCTCTACAAAAACTTTTTCATTACATTTTTCGAAAAAATCACTTGCGTCAAAGTTATTCAAGGTCAAAGTTGAACTAGAAATAATTTTTTATTTTTTTTGTTTTGAACAAAAAATCATCGTTATTTATATCAAAATTTATTGTTTATTGCCAAAAATATCTTATTTTGAGTATTTTTTTGCATCTGTCAAAACTATTAAAAAGAGAAGAGTCGAACATTCTTACAAAGAAATTCCGATGAATTAAAAATTTCAGATTCACAATTACTTTTATGAAAAAATAAAATTCGTGCCAACGCATGCGCACGAAAGAGAAATGGAGTATCGTGACTAGCTGGCATCGTGTATTGACTATGGTCACCCTGGCGGTCCTAAATCACGGTGATTCACCGTAGAATCACCGTGAACCTTCACCGTGATGCTACCGTGAATAACGGTGATTCACGGTAGTATCACGGTGATTTACCGTTGGAGTTCACCGTGATGTCGTAGATCACGGTAACTCTGCGGAAATCACTGTTGTTGTATAGAAAAAAAGGCGATACATTAATTGTACTTTTTAAAAGCCGTAAGATGGACGGTGGAGATACGGTCCGTCAAGGTCCCGGTAATCACCGGTAACGGTTCCCGTGATCTTCAAACCTCATGTAGACTCATTAATGTATTGCCTTTTTTCTATACAACAACAGTGATTTCCGCGAAGTTGCCGTGATCTACGACATCACGGTGAACTCTCACGGTAAATCACCGTGATACTACCGTGAATCACCGTAATTCAGGACCGCCAGGGCAATAGTCAATACACGATGCCAGCTAGTCACGATACTCCATTTCTCTTTCGTGCGCATGCGTTGGCACGAATTTTATTTTTTCATAAAAGTAATTGTGAATCTGAAATTTTTAATTCATCGGAATTTCTTTGTAAGAATGTTCGACTCTTCTCTTTTCAATAGTTTTGACAGATGCAAAAAAATACTCAAAATAAGATATTTTTGGCAATAAACAATAAATTTTGATATAAATAACGATGATTTTTTGTTCAAAACAAAAAAAAATAAAAAATTATTTCTAGTTCAACTTTGACCTTGAATAACTTTGAAGCAAGTGATTTTTTCGAAAAATGTAATGAAAAAGTTTTTGTAGAGCATTCAATTTTCTACAAAAATAAGTTGACGCCACTGCAATTTATCAACTGGCTTTGCAAAGAAAAAATTAATTGCAAAAAGTACCAAAACTCCATGTTATTTAAATGAGAAATGAATCGTCTTTGTGGCACGGGTTATTATCAATATTAAGAGCTTATATCGGTCGGATATTTTTTTTTGGACCATTTACTAAAAATTTTAGGGGCGCTGTAGAGTCAAAAACCAATTTGGGAAATAACGGACACCCTAATGGCCATACATGGCCTTGTATGATTCATATGTGGCCATGCATGACTGTATTCAAAAAGTTCGTATGCCCATGTATGGCCATGTATGAACCATATACGGCCATGCATGGCCATATATGTTCAATTAATCACTGACATATATAGTCATACATGTCCATGCATGGCCATACATGGCCTTGTATGATTCATGTATGACCATGTATGACCATGTATGCTCCATACATGGCCATGTATGCTCCATGCATGGACCATATACGGCCATACATGGCCATGTATGTTCAATTAATCACTGCCATATATAGTCATACATGTCCATGCATGGCCATACATGGCCTTGCATGATTCATGTATGACCATGCATGCTCCATGTATGCTCCATGCATGGCCATGTATGCTCCATACATGAACCATATATGGCCATGCATGGCCATGTATGATTCATTTTTCACGGGTACTCTTAAATTAGCTCTAGAATTTTTTGGTTATTTTTATTATTTGAAAATTAATAAGATAAATCTCATCATTAACTCGCAAACTTATTGATTTCGATGATTGTAATCATGGGATTCTTTGAAATAAATCTACACGGTCAAATTTTTTTTATTAGACGTCGAATAAATATATCTTTTACCACTGATACTGTAAAAAAATCACCGGGGTAAGTCCAAGTGGTGTAGGTGTTAAAATCGGTGGTGTTAAATTCGATTTTTTTTTCCCGCGTAATTTAAATGTTATTCAAATGATATAGATTAATTGATTTATCTCAATACTTGGCAATAAAAAAAGATTTTGAACATGAGAAGACACAAATTCAAGTCAAGACCTTTCTAATGATACCAAATTTAACAACATTAACTTATTTTATCATATAGTTATGGCTGAAAATTTTCTTTATTCTCTTAATAATATATATTATTGTTATTTTTATTTTTATTATTATTGTTAGTAGTATTGATTTCCTGAAAAGTGATTTTTGTCGTTAAAACTGACTTCCTTACAATTAAAAATAAAATAAATTGAAAATATTATAATTACAAACATTTTAGATGCGTGTTATAAATCGGTAGCGTGTAGGTATAAAAAATTCAAGTGCCACACGCGATTACATATTACACGCAATACTTTTACGAATAACTGACATTATATACAAAATAGACCGCAGTATTAAAAAAAAAAATAAAACAAAATTCAAATATCTATAGCTGAATAATTATTAAATAAACAAGCCCGGTATCAAAAATTTAAAAATCATTTAATCAATTTTTTTTCCTTTTTAAAAAAATCAGAGCAGCGTAAAGTAATATTTTATTAATAACTTAAAGTGTGACCTGAGTTTAATAATTTCTTTTTTTTATATTTCTTTCACTGCATTATTAACAGCAGCATCAAAACATGCGCGACCCGTACAAACTTGCGTTGTTTGCAACATAACAGGAATCATTAATAATTAAGTTACTTTTACGATCGATTGCTAACACGACCGTGTTACGTTCAATTTTGCAATTTAACACCTGTTTAAATATTTCAAAAAATTCTTTTTCCTTTGAAAAAAAATATATATAAAAATTGTTAAAAATTTCGTATTAATTTATAAAAAAATAAGCTCTGATTTACGTAAAAAAAATATTGTCAATTGACGATGAATAATATTTTTTTTAAAATCGATTTTACGATAATGAATTCTCACGTCACAATTGTCCCGTTATCGTATATATATATATATATATATATATATATGATTGTTGTTAACGGGGAAAGTGGAACGGCCAAGTCTGTCGACGTAAATACGGTAATAGCCGCAGTGAATGACCACAATACGAAAATAGACTAGATTTGAAGTAACTGACAAGGGGTGGAAAAAAAAAACATAGTATCGAGCTTAGAGGTGCGTCCATCTAGAGCACATTATTCATTGTCTGGCCCTAACATACAAACGGACCTGCTATTACCAAATCACTGTGTCCTGAATTCAAATAAAATCTTATAATTTTATTGATAGTAAAAATTAGGCTGATACAGTGTAAAAAAGCGGTGTTAAAAATGGACTCAATTTAACACCACGTGGTGTTAAAATGAAATAACACCGTAGGTGGTGTAATTCGGCGGTGTTAAATCGGTGTAAAAAGAATTTCATGAATAGACATTAGAAAAAATATATATTATATATAAAGAATATAAAAATTTAATAAATACTAATTTAATATGAAGAAAATTTCAAATTTGCTATGTACACAGTGAAAAATTTCCACAAATTTTACTATGGGTGCATTGTAACACCGGGCCATAAGAAAACTGGTACAAAATTTACGTCCCATAGTAAACGTATGCGCATAGGCCGAATCGTGTCGTCTGCGCATATGTTTACTGTGGGACACTTGTAAATTTTGTACCAGTTTTCTTATGGTCCGGTGTTACAATGCGCCCATAGTAAAATTTAATGGGAATTTTTCGCAGTGTACTGATTTAAATAATTATTTATGTAATACATGGAAAGAAAATTATAGGAACTTTTCCTATACATTATGGAAATGGTTCCCATAGTGGTATAGAGATTGTTCCCATATCTTTATGGGAATAATTCCTTCAATATGTAGGGTTCATTCCTATGAACCCATAGAACTCATTCCTATAAATTATGGGAAATATATTTCTATAATTATATAGGAACTGTTCCTATAATTATGGAAACTGCTTTCATAGTTTATGGTCGTATTTCTTATAATGGTCTAGAAAAAAATTTCATAAAATTATGGGAACCATTTCCATAATTTTTTTTTTTCCGTGTACGTAATTTATTTAAAAATTTAATTAATTAATAAAAACACTGATTAACTGTATTGATCAAGTAAAAATATTTACAGTGTAAAATATTTTAACACCGGGAAATTTTTTTAACCGGTAAAAAATATTTACACCTTCGGCGGTGTTATTTTAACATCGCTTTCGATATTGAAATTTAACATCTTCACCCCCTGGACCCCGTTTTTTTCAGCGTACTTTATTAATACAAATATTAAATAATAGTATTTTTATTTAATATTATAATTATTTCAGAAATGTCACTCGAAGAATCGAGGCGTTCACAACGACCTTATCGGTATGGAATGGTTTTACTATGCGTTGGTGCGCTTATTAATTGGTTAGGACTTGCTGAGAATTATGTCGAGCCTGTTAGATACGTCGGGGTTGCTTGTATTGTTGCTGGTGCACTTTTAATATGTGCTGCTATGTGCTGTTGGCTTCATGCACCACCTACGAGGACTAACGTCGGTGCACATGGTCCTAATCATCATAATACAGTCCAAGTAAGTTTTTTTTCAATTTAAATATTTTATAAATCGTCTGTCAATTTCTATGTCATAATTTACCTAGTATACTTAAAATCTACTAAATCAACTAAAATACCACGTGACTCATATATTTTTTCAAGTTATAGAAATAATTTTTTTCTGATAAAAGAGAAAAACGCAAATAAAATATTGTATGTATTTTTTAATTTATATAAACAATAGCTTGACTAAAAAAACATGTTTTTATTTTTCCTCGATAAGAGAGCTTCGAACTCGCGGGTAATTCTGTAGATGTGATTTAAAAATATCCGACAATGGGCGAGTCTCACTTCGGTGCATCGACACCAAAGTTTTAACTTTTACTCCGTATTCAGCACTCCATATAGATGTATAGAATTGAGTTTTACCTATTACTGTATATTCCAATAGCTATAATTTACCCTCTGTTAAAGTACTTGCACTAGCTTCATTCGAGAATAAACTTCTATAAATAAATTCTAGCAGTACTCTATACTACTACTGGTACAAACCTACATTCTATATATATATTTATACTTGTAGTAGAAGAGTATATTAATATGAATTGTCGATTCTCACTAAGTCATTCATTGATCCGGGGTAACTACCCTCTAACAAATAAATATATAAAAAAAAATAAATCAATTCTATTTATATATATATATATATATATATATATATATATATATATATATATATATATATATATATATATATATATATATAGGAAGGGGAGGAGGCCCCTGAGGGCAAATTGGGCCACCTAAAATTTTGAGTACCTCGAATAAATTAGGGGCGAAATGGGTCCCTAAACGTTTAGGGGCCCTTCCCCCCCCCCCCCCTATATATTTAGAGAAAAATATTCAAAGAAAAATTTTATATAAAATATAGAAAAAAATTTTGTTTTAAAAATAAAAAAAAAATAATATAGATACAAAAATATAATATTGATTTATATAAATAGATAGTAATTGTTATCTATAAATATATACTTTTGTACCTAAATAAATGTTTTTTTTTTTTTTCTAATAACGCAATAAAGTGAATCTATAAAAGACAAAGGGCAGCTTACAACCGTTTGTCTAAGAATAAACTATAGATATTAAAGTGTAGTCTGTATAATACTGTCTAGCATATATTTAAATATATATACATATATATATATATATAGATAGATATATAGAGTATGAGTTTTAAGCCGATGATTGCATTTCGTCACCGCGGAAGGGGCACTCTGTTATTTTATGTTCTATCCTCTTTCTCTTAGCCAATCATACACTCATACATTAAATTACTAGACAGAGTAGAGTAAGAGTAACTTAATGTACGAAGCTGAAGTAAAATAACTCATACATATATGCATAAATATATGTATTTGTTCATACTTATTACCGTTTACTTTCTAGTTTCATTTTTTGAAACATAAATAACTTCAGCCATTACCAATTTCAACAATAACTTGGTTACAGATTGACGATCCGATTCACGTGATAAGTGTTGAGGAACCAGCAAGTGTTGCAAGACAAAAACCACCGGATTATGAAGCAGTCGCTGATGCACCGCCTAGTTATGATGACGCTATTAAACTTAATCCAGGCCAATTAACAACTCGCGCTAGTATCAGTGGGATTTCCCCTATTTTACCAGGGATGATTACGGTGTCTAATAACGGATCCACGACAAGTGGAATTTCTAGTGATCAGCCAACTGCTCCTACACCACCACCTGCATATGCCAGGTAATTATTTATTAATTACTTTTATAAATCTGTTAATTTATTCTTAAATTATCAGGCTCACATATTTTTAAATTTATCAAAACAAGAAAAAATTTTTTCGTAGACGGTAGAAAAATATTGTGTTAAAATTAACACAATCTGTGTTAGAAACAGGATAATTAAAAAAATTTTTAATTGGTTACATTTAAAAATGATAATTAATAATTAATTATTAATTATGCATTTGCTTAAAAAAAAAAGTTTCGTAATTTCTAAAGGTCATACAAATGTCATAAGCATTAAAATGTCATAAGTCATAAGTCATAGCAATTTATAAGCAATCGAGCAAAAAAAATCCGTCGAAAAATTACAATAACATTAAAAAAAAAAAATTATCTATTAAATTTTAAAAGAATAATATAAAAAAATTTGAGCACTCATAATTGGAATTAAAAAAGTATAAATATATAACTGAGATAATATTTTATTTCCAAAGGTGAGACTATATGATTGGTCATCACCGACCACGACCAAGTCTACCAACGTCTTTAAATCCATCAGCACGAGCTGAAGTCCACGGACGTAATCGTTCAATCCACGTAAATGTCCACAACAAACCAAGTAATACCCCGACGACGGCCACCTCGATTGTAGGAATGCGGCACCATCGTCGTTACGATGTAAGACCAACCTCAACAACAAACGCATCCGCAAGAAGACTGCGTGCCCAAAGTGTTCATGTTCTCTATGCACACGTGCCATTTAATTTTGACCCGTAAATGTCACTTGTCACGTGTCTAATTGAGACCAAGAAAATGTTTATGAGAGATGACTTTTATTTATTTAATGTAAACAAAGACAAAGATTAAGACAAAGATGAAGATGGAAAATTTGATGATGACCAAAATAATTTTATTTTTATTTATAATAATAATAACATACTGTAAAAAATATGGAGAGTGAACGCGGGTTAAATCCGGCTGAATACGGACCGGATGGCTGTTTAATTATTTAATTCTCGGAGAGTCAAATTTACTCCGAGGAATTTAAATAAAATTCAAATTACTCCGTTGAAAACAATCTTCATTTTTATTCTGTGTGTGGAGTAATTTTTTGAAGAAACTCCGAGTGACGGAATAAGTTTGGATGCAAATAAACTCCAGATCACTTCGCTAAAAAAAACGTCATATTTACTCCGTACGCGGAGTAATTTTCTGTAAAGCTGAAATTCCGATCGATGGAGTAAATTTGAATTTCAATAAAATTCAAATCACTCCGTTGAAAAAATACTCCCTATTAGCTCCGTATCCGGAGTCATTTTTGTAAAAACTCTGAGTGTCGGAGTAAATTTGGATTCGAATAAAATCCAGATCACTTCGTTGAAAAAAAAAACGTCATTTTTACTCCGTCTCCGGAGTAATTTTTGTAAAAACTCCGATTGGTGGAGTAAATTTGAGTTTAAATAAAATCCAGATCACTTCGTTGAAAAAAAACGTCATATTTACTCCGTCTCCGGAGTAATTTTTGTAAAAACTCCGAGTGTCGGAGTAATTTTGAATTTTAAAACAATCCAGATCACTCTAAATTAACTCCGAATTATTTACAGTTTAATAATAAAAGTTTTAATTATGAAGAGATTTAAATCGGATTACGTCGGTTTGTACGTAACAAATACATTCCAACGTTAAAACGGATCTCAATCCTCATTCCAAATTAGTGTATGTCCTAAGCTGCCTGATGGAAGACTTATTTATTAATATATATATAAAGAAATGAATAATAATAATTAAAAATGATGAATTAGATCTAGAATGATAGTATTTATTGATGAGCAAAAGGTAGTGCAAGAATGACTAAAGTGATAAGTGCGGAGCTTGGTCGTATGATGAATTGCCAATGGCATTTTTAAATGTATAAATATATATTTATATATATGTAGATATGTAGAAATATATATGTATATGTATATGTAATATTATTACTAATTGAGACGTAACTCACGGCAGTCTGACGTGCGCATTGATGGCAATGTCACCGCACGTAGGTTCTATATATATTTTTCATTGTGATTTGTATGATAAGAATTATTAATACGGGACAAATATTAGATTATTGTTATATTTTATTGTTTGCCCGTGTCATTTGTAAGATAACAATTCTTTTTTTGTTTTTATACTCTATTAATAAATGTTAAGATATTTAAATTTATATTTATTGTTATTATTTTTGTTACCTAAATCTTGTACAAAGATTTCATGTTTTATATATATTTTATATTAATATGGTATTTATACCCCCATAAAAAAAATTAATGAAAAAAAAAAAATTTAATAGCCAACTTTTGCCGATTGTCGTATATATTTTGAATGTAATTTAAATATATTTAACATATATAAGAAATACATGGATGAAAGTATGAAAAAAATATATTGAATATATATATAAAATTATGAAAAATATAAATATATTTTAACATAAAATTTTTCAATAATTTATTTTATGGGGGTATTTTTTAAAAATATTTTCCGGTAGAAATTTAGTAGAATTTTTGTGACCCTTGAGTTTTTTTTTCGGGAATTTTTTCTTTGATGATTAATTTATTAAAGTATTTAAGTATTATTATCATTAAGCAAAGCAACATGAGTTGACAAAATTATTTTTGTAAGATAACGTCATGTGATTCATAAAAAATTGAGTACACATATTGTTATCTTTATATTTCCAGGTAAAATTAACGTGATTTTTTATTTTTACTATCTCGTTTATCTTGTCATAGACATGGGTGGAGAAGGATTTCTATGAAGAGTAGACTGAAACTTTGCTCCTGTTAGGAATAACCCATCACACCATAAACGTTTTTTGTTCATTATGATGTCCTCTAGTAGAAACAGCCATAAAAAGTCCCAAGAATAATTGATTTTTCAAGTTCGGACCTATATTAGGATAAATTAGGATGGGTGGAGATGGGTGGAGATGGGTGGAGATGACTTTCTCCAAAGAGTAGCCCGCAACTTTGCTTGTGTTGGGAATAACCCATCACACCATAAACGTTTTTTGTTCATTATGATGTCCTCTAGTAGGAACAGCCATAAAAAGTCCCAAGAATAATTGATTTTTCAAGTTCGGACCTATATTAGGATAAATTAGGATGGGTGGAGATGGGTGGAGATGACTTTCTCCAAAGAGTAGCCCGCAACTTTGCTTGTGTTGGGAATAACCCATCACACCATAAACGTTTTTTGTTCATTATGATGTCCTCTAGTAGGAACAGCCATAAAAAGTCCCAAGAATAATTGATTTTTCAAGTTCGGACCTATATTAGGATAAATTAGGATGGGTGGAGATGGGTGGAGATGACTTTCTCCAAAGAGTAGCCCGCAACTTTGCTCGTGTTGGGAATAACCCATCACACCATAAACGTTTTTTGTTCATTATGATGTCCTCTAGTAGGAACAGCCATAAAAAGTCCCAAGAATAATTGATTTTTCAAGTTCGGACCTATATTAGGATAAATTAGGATGGGTGGAGATGGGTGGAGATGACTTTCTCCAAAGAGTAGCCCGCAACTTTGCTCGTGTTGGGAATAACCCATCACACCATAAACGTTTTTTGTTCATTATGATGTCCTCTAGTAGGAACAGCCATAAAAAGTCCCAAGAATAATTGATTTTTCAAGTTCGGACCTATATTAGGATAAATTAGGATGGGTGGAGATGGGTGGAGATGACTTTCTCCAAAGAGTAGCCCGCAACTTTGCTCGTGTTCGGAATAACCCATCACACCATAAACGTTTTTTGTTTATTATGATGTCCTCTAGTAGGAACAGCCATAAAAAGTCCCAAGAATAATTGATTTTTCAAGTTCGGACCTATATTAGGATAAATTAGGATGGGTGGAAATGGGTGGAGATGACTTTCTCCAAAGAGTAGCCCGCAACTTTGCTCGTGTTCGGAATAACCCATCACACCATAAACGTTTTTTGTTTATTATGATGTCCTCTAGTAGGAACAGCCATAAAAAGTCCCAAGAATAATTGATTTTTCGAATTGAGACCTATATTAGGATAAATTAGGATGGGTGGAGATGGGTGGAGATGACTTTCTCCAAAGAGTAGCCCGCAACTTTGCTCCTGTTGGGAATAACCCATCACACCATAAACGTTTTTTGTTCATTATGATGGCCTCTAGTAGAAACAGCCATAAAAAGTCCCAAGAATAATTGATTTTTCAAGTTCGGACCTATATTAGGATAAATTAGGATGGGTGGAGATGGGTGGAGATGACTTTCTCCAAAGAGTAGCCCGCAACTTTGCTCGTGTTCGGAATAACCCATCACACCATAAACGTTTTTTGTTCATTATGATGTCCTCTAGTAGGAACAGCCATAAAAAGTCCCAAGAATAATTGATTTTTCAAGTTCGGACCTATATTAGGATAAATTAGGATGGGTGGAGATGGGTGGAGATGACTTTCTCCAAAGAGTAGCCCGCAACTTTGCTCGTGTTGGGAATAACCCATCACACCATAAACGTTTTTTGTTCATTATGATGTCCTCTAGTAGGAACAGCCATAAAAAGTCCCAAGAATAATTGATTTTTCAAGTTCGGACCTATATTAGGATAAATTAGGATGGGTGGAGATGGGTGGAGATGACTTTCTCCAAAGAGTAGCCCGCAACTTTGCTCGTGTTCGGAATAACCCATCACACCATAAACGTTTTTTGTTTATTATGATGTCCTCTAGTAGGAACAGCCATAAAAAGTCCCAAGAATAATTGATTTTTCAAGTTCGGACCTATATTAGGATAAATTAGGATGGGTGGAAATGGGTGGAGATGACTTTCTCCAAAGAGTAGCCCGCAACTTTGCTCGTGTTCGGAATAACCCATCACACCATAAACGTTTTTTGTTTATTATGATGTCCTCTAGTAGGAACAGCCATAAAAAGTCCCAAGAATAATTGATTTTTCAAATTGAGACCTATATTAGGATAAATTAGGATGGGTGGAGATGGGTGGAGATGACTTTCTCCAAAGAGTAGCCCGCAACTTTGCTCCTGTTGGGAATAACCCATCACACCATAAACGTTTTTTGTTCATTATGATGGCCTCTAGTAGAAACAGCCATAAAAAGTCCCAAGAATAATTGATTTTTCAAGTTCGGACCTATATTAGGATAAATTAGGATGGGTGGAGATGGGTGGAGATGACTTTCTCCAAAGAGTAGCCCGCAACTTTGCTCGTGTTCGGAATAACCCATCACACCATAAACGTTTTTTGTTTATTATGATGTCCTCTAGTAGGAACAGCCATAAAAAGTCCCAAGAATAATTGATTTTTCAAGTTCGGACCTATATTAGGATAAATTAGGATGGGTGGAGATGGGTGGAGATGACTTTCTCCAAAGAGTAGCCCGCAACTTTGCTCGTGTTGGGAATAACCCATCACACCATAAACGTTTTTTGTTCATTATGATGTCCTCTAGTAGGAACAGCCATAAAAAGTCCCAAGAATAATTGATTTTTCAAGTTCGGACCTATATTAGGATAAATTAGGATGGGTGGAGATGGGTGGAGATGACTTTCTCCAAAGAGTAGCCCGCAACTTTGCTCGTGTTCGGAATAACCCATCACACCATAAACGTTTTTTGTTTATTATGATGTCCTCTAGTAGGAACAGCCATAAAAAGTCCCAAGAATAATTGATTTTTCAAGTTCGGACCTATATTAGGATAAATTAGGATGGGTGGAAATGGGTGGAGATGACTTTCTCCAAAGAGTAGCCCGCAACTTTGCTCGTGTTCGGAATAACCCATCACACCATAAACGTTTTTAACTTCCCGCTTAGAAAATCGATGATTTTCAAAAATTTCGGGAAGTTATTGTTTTCACCCCGATTTTCAAAAATCGAGTTTTCATCAGATGTTGACGTTTTGAGGTCCTAGGAAGCTATTCTGACTATTTTTAGAATGATGTCCGAGTGTCTGTATGTATGTGTGTGTGTGTGTGTGTGTGTATGTATGTATGTAAACTCTTTATAACTTTTTAACTAATAAACCGATTTGGATGGTTAAGGCGGCAATCGAAAGAGTTTTTTGGCCATCAACTTTTCTGAAAATTTCAGATCATTTGACCAAGTAGACTCGAAGATATTGGCCAATTACGAAAAAAAAAAATTTTTTTTTTTAGTTTTTTATTGATTTCTCGAAAACGACTTATACGATCAACTTCAAAATCTAATCAGCTCTAGAACTCAATAAAACGCGTCGATTGCCACCTCAAACATCTAAATCGAATAATTCGTTCGAGAGTTATCGTTGGAGAAAGAAACGGTAAAAAACAGTTTTTTGCGAATATCTTTGAAACGACTCAACCAAACAATCCAAAAATCTAATCAGCTTTAGAATTTATTAAAACTCGTCGATTGCCACCTTAAACATCAAAATCGGATAATTCGTTTGAGAGTTATCGCGGGAGAAAGAAATGCTAAAAACTGTTTTTAACTTCCCGCTTAGAAAATCGATGATTTTCGAAAATTTCGGGAAGTTATTGTTTTCACCCCGATTTTCGAAAATCGAGTTTTCATCAGATGTCGACGTTTTGAGGTCCTAGAAAGCTATTCTGACTATTTTTAGAATGATGTCCGAGTGTCTGTATGTATGTGTGTGTGTGTGTGTGTGTGTATGTATGTATGTAAACTCTTTATAACTTTTTAACTAAGAAACCGATTTGGATGGTTAAGGCGGCAATCGAAAGAGCTTTTTGGCCATCAACTTTTCTGAAAATTTCAGATCATTTGACCAAGTAGACTCGAAGATATTGGCCAATTACGAAAAAAAAAAATTTTTTTTTTTTAGTTTTTTATTGATTTCTCAGAAACGACTTATACGATCAACTTCAAAATCTAATCAGCTCTAGAACGTAATAAAACGCGTCGATTGCCACCTCAAACATCAAAATCGCATGATTCGTTCGAGAGTTATCGTTGGAGAAAGAAATAGGAAAAAACAGTTTTTTGCGAATATCTTTGAAACGACTCAACCAAAAAATCTAAAAATCTAATGAGCTTTAGAATCTATTAAAACACGTCAATTGCCACCTCAAACTTAAAAATCGTATAATTTGTTTGAGAGTTATTGCAGGAGAAAAAAATGCTAAAAACTGTTTTTTTCGAAATTAATGGCATGCAAAAGTATTTTTGAGCTCGAAGAGCTCGAAAATGTATTTACAACGATGTTTTCGAGCTCTTTGAGCTCGAAAACAGCGGGAAGTTTTGGGGCTGGCCCGCAGGGTCAACCGATGCCCAGATTTTTTTTTTTTAAATAATGGCATGCAAAAGTATTTTCGAGCTCGAAGAGCTCGAAAATGTATCTACAACGATGTTTTTGAGCTCCTTGAGCTCGAAAACAGCGGGAAGTTTTGGGGCTGGCCCGCAGGGTCAACCGATGCCCAGATTTTTTGTTTATTATGATGTCCTCTAGTAGGAACAGCCATAAAAAGTCCCAAGAATAATTGATTTTTCAAATTGAGACCTATATTAGGATAAATTAGGATGGGTGGAGATGGGTGGAGATGACTTTCTCCAAAGAGTAGCCCGCAACTTTGCTCCTGTTGGGAATAACCCATCACACCATAAACGTTTTTTGTTCATTATGATGGCCTCTAGTAGAAACAGCCATAAAAAGTCCCAAGAATAATTGATTTTTCAAGTTCGGACCTATATTAGGATAAATTAGGATGGGTGGAGATGGGTGGAGATGACTTTCTCCAAAGAGTAGCCCGCAACTTTGCTCGTGTTCGGAATAACCCATCACACCATAAACGTTTTTTGTTTATTATGATGTCCTCTAGTAGGAACAGCCATAAAAAGTCCCAAGAATAATTGATTTTTCAAGTTCGGACCTATATTAGGATAAATTAGGATGGGTGGAGATGGGTGGAGATGACTTTCTCCAAAGAGTAGCCCGCAACTTTGCTCGTGTTCGGAATAACCCATCACACCATAAACGTTTTTTGTTTATTATGATGTCCTCTAGTAGGAACAGCCATAAAAAGTCCCAAGAATAATTGATTTTTCAAGTTCGGACCTATATTAGGATAAATTAGGATGGGTGGAGATGGGTGGAGATGACTTTCTCCAAAGAGTAGCCCGCAACTTTGCTCGTGTTGGGAATAACCCATCACACCATAAACGTTTTTTGTTCATTATGATGGCCTCTAGTAGAAACAGCCATAAAAAGTCCCAAGAATAATTGATTTTTCAAGTTCGGACCCATATTAGGATAAATTAGGATGGGTGGAGATGGGTGGAGATGACTTTCTCCAAAGAGTAGCTCGCAACTTTGCTCCTTTTGGGAATAACCCATCACACCATAAACGTTTTTTGTTCATTATGATGTCCTCTAGTAGGAACAGCCATAAAAAGTCCCAAGAATAATTGATTTTTCAAGTTCGGACCTATATTAGGATAAATTAGGATGGGTGGAGATGGGTGGAGATGACTTTCTCCAAAGAGTAGCCCGCAACTTTGCTCGTGTTGGGAATAACCCATCACACCATAAACGTTTTTTGTTCATTATGATGTCCTCTAGTAGGAACAGCCATAAAAAGTCCCAAGAATAATTGATTTTTCAAGTTCGGACCTATATTAGGATAAATTAGGATGGGTGGAGATGGGTGGAGATGACTTTCTCCAAAGAGTAGCCCGCAACTTTGCTCGTGTTGGGAATAACCCATCACACCATAAACGTTTTTTGTTCATTATGATGTCCTCTAGTAGGAACAGCCATAAAAAGTCCCAAGAATAATTGATTTTTCAAGTTCGGACCTATATTAGGATAAATTAGGATGGGTGGAGATGGGTGGAGATGACTTTCTCCAAAGAGTAGCCCGCAACTTTGCTCGTGTTCGGAATAACCCATCACACCATAAACGTTTTTTGTTTATTATGATGTCCTCTAGTAGGAACAGCCATAAAAAGTCCCAAGAATAATTGATTTTTCAAGTTCGGACCTATATTAGGATAAATTAGGATGGGTGGAAATGGGTGGAGATGACTTTCTCCAAAGAGTAGCCCGCAACTTTGCTCGTGTTGGGAATAACCCATCACACCATAAACGTTTTTTGTTCATTATGATGGCCTCTAGTAGAAACAGCCATAAAAAGTCCCAAGAATAATTGATTTTTCAAGTTCGGACCTATATTAGGATAAATTAGGATGGGTGGAGATGGGTGGAGATGACTTTCTCCAAAGAGTAGCCCGCAACTTTGCTCGTGTTGGGAATAACCCATCACACCATAAACGTTTTTTGTTCATTATGATGTCCTCTAGTAGGAACAGCCATAAAAAGTCCCAAGAATAATTGATTTTTCAAGTTCGGACCTATATTAGGATAAATTAGGATGGGTGGAGATGGGTGGAGATGACTTTCTCCAAAGAGTAGCCCGCAACTTTGCTCGTGTTGGGAATAACCCATCACACCATAAACGTTTTTTGTTCATTATGATGTCCTCTAGTAGGAACAGCCATAAAAAGTCCCAAGAATAATTGATTTTTCAAGTTCGGACCTATATTAGGATAAATTAGGATGGGTGGAGATGGGTGGAGATGACTTTCTCCAAAGAGTAGCCCGCAACTTTGCTCGTGTTCGGAATAACCCATCACACCATAAACGTTTTTTGTTTATTATGATGTCCTCTAGTAGGAACAGCCATAAAAAGTCCCAAGAATAATTGATTTTTCAAGTTCGGACCTATATTAGGATAAATTAGGATGGGTGGAGATGGGTGGAGATGACTTTCTCCAAAGAGTAGCCCGCAACTTTGCTCGTGTTCGGAATAACCCATCACACCATAAACGTTTTTTGTTTATTATGATGTCCTCTAGTAGGAACAGCCATAAAAAGTCCCAAGAATAATTGATTTTTCAAGTTCGGACCTATATTAGGATAAATTAGGATGGGTGGAAATGGGTGGAGATGACTTTCTCCAAAGAGTAGCCCGCAACTTTGCTCGTGTTCGGAATAACCCATCACACCATAAACGTTTTTTGTTTATTATGATGTCCTCTAGTAGGAACAGCCATAAAAAGTCCCAAGAATAATTGATTTTTCAAATTGAGACCTATATTAGGATAAATTAGGATGGGTGGAGATGGGTGGAGATGACTTTCTCCAAAGAGTAGCCCGCAACTTTGCTCCTGTTGGGAATAACCCATCACACCATAAACGTTTTTTGTTCATTATGATGGCCTCTAGTAGAAACAGCCATAAAAAGTCCCAAGAATAATTGATTTTTCAAGTTCGGACCTATATTAGGATAAATTAGGATGGGTGGAGATGGGTGGAGATGACTTTCTCCAAAGAGTAGCCCGCAACTTTGCTCGTGTTCGGAATAACCCATCACACCATAAACGTTTTTTGTTTATTATGATGTCCTCTAGTAGGAACAGCCATAAAAAGTCCCAAGAATAATTGATTTTTCAAGTTCGGACCTATATTAGGATAAATTAGGATGGGTGGAGATGGGTGGAGATGACTTTCTCCAAAGAGTAGCCCGCAACTTTGCTCGTGTTGGGAATAACCCATCACACCATAAACGTTTTTTGTTCATTATGATGTCCTCTAGTAGGAACAGCCATAAAAAGTCCCAAGAATAATTGATTTTTCAAGTTCGGACCTATATTAGGATAAATTAGGATGGGTGGAGATGGGTGGAGATGACTTTCTCCAAAGAGTAGCCCGCAACTTTGCTCGTGTTGGGAATAACCCATCACACCATAAACGTTTTTTGTTCATTATGATGTCCTCTAGTAGGAACAGCCATAAAAAGTCCTAAGAATAATTGATTTTTCAAGTTCGGACCTATATTAGGATAAATTAGGATGGGTGGAGATGGGTGGAGATGACTTTCTCCAAAGAGTAGCCCGCAACTTTGCTCGTGTTGGGAATAACCCATCACACCATAAACGTTTTTTGTTCATTATGATGTCCTCTAGTAGGAACAGCCATAAAAAGTCCCAAGAATAATTGATTTTTCAAGTTCGGACCTATATTAGGATAAATTAGGATGGGTGGAGATGGGTGGAGATGACTTTCTCCAAAGAGTAGCTCGCAACTTTGCTCCTTTTGGGAATAACCCATCACACCATAAACGTTTTTTGTTCATTATGATGTCCTCTAGTAGGAACAGCCATAAAAAGTCCCAAGAATAATTGATTTTTCAAGTTCGGACCCATATTAGGATAAATTAGGATGGGTGGAGATGGGTGGAGATGACTTTCTCCAAAGAGTAGCTCGCAACTTTGCTCCTTTTGGGAATAACCCATCACACCATAAACGTTTTTTGTTCATTATGATGTCCTCTAGTAGGAACAGCCATAAAAAGTCCCAAGAATAATTGATTTTTCAAGTTCGGACCTATATTAGGATAAATTAGGATGGGTGGAGATGGGTGGAGATGACTTTCTCCAAAGAGTAGCTCGCAACTTTGCTCGTGTTGGGAATAACCCATCACACCATAAACGTTTTTTGTTCATTATGATGTCCTCTAGTAGGAACAGCCATAAAAAGTCCCAAGAATAATTGATTTTTCAAGTTCGGACCTATATTAGGATAAATTAGGATGGGTGGAGATGGGTGGAGATGACTTTCTCCAAAGAGTAGCCCGCAACTTTGCTCGTGTTGGGAATAACCCATCACACCATAAACGTTTTTTGTTCATTATGATGTCCTCTAGTAGGAACAGCCATAAAAAGTCCCAAGAATAATTGATTTTTCAAGTTCGGACCTATATTAGGATAAATTAGGATGGGTGGAGATGGGTGGAGATGACTTTCTCCAAAGAGTAGCCCGCAACTTTGCTCGTGTTCGGAATAACCCATCACACCATAAACGTTTTTTGTTTATTATGATGTCCTCTAGTAGGAACAGCCATAAAAAGTCCCAAGAATAATTGATTTTTCAAGTTCGGACCTATATTAGGATAAATTAGGATGGGTGGAGATGGGTGGAGATGACTTTCTCCAAAGAGTAGCCCGCAACTTTGCTCGTGTTGGGAATAACCCATCACACCATAAACGTTTTTTGTTCATTATGATGGCCTCTAGTAGAAACAGCCATAAAAAGTCCCAAGAATAATTGATTTTTCAAGTTCGGACCCATATTAGGATAAATTAGGATGGGTGGAGATGGGTGGAGATGACTTTCTCCAAAGAGTAGCTCGCAACTTTGCTCCTTTTGGGAATAACCCATCACACCATAAACGTTTTTTGTTCATTATGATGTCCTCTAGTAGAAACAGCCATAAAAAGTCCCAAGAATAATTGATTTTTCAAGTTCGGACCTATATTAGGATAAATTAGGATGGGTGGAGATGGGTGGAGATGACTTTCTCCAAAGAGTAGCCCGCAACTTTGCTCCTGTTGGGAATAACCCATCACACCATAAACGTTTTTTGTTCATTATGATGGCCTCTAGTAGAAACAGCCATAAAAAGTCCCAAGAATAATTGATTTTTCAAGTTCGGACCCATATTAGGATAAATTAGGATGGGTGGAGATGGGTGGAGATGACTTTCTCCAAAGAGTAGCCCGCAACTTTGCTCCTGTTGGGAATAACCCATCACACCATAAACGTTTTTTGTTCATTATGATGTCCTCTAGTAGGAACAGCCATAAAAAGTCCCAAGAATAATTGATTTTTCAAGTTCGGACCTATATTAGGATAAATTAGGATGGGTGGAGATGGGTGGAGATGACTTTCTCCAAAGAGTAGCCCGCAACTTTGCTCGTGTTCGGAATAACCCATCACACCATAAACGTTTTTTGTTTATTATGATGTCCTCTAGTAGGAACAGCCATAAAAAGTCCCAAGAATAATTGATTTTTCAAGTTCGGACCTATATTAGGATAAATTAGGATGGGTGGAAATGGGTGGAGATGACTTTCTCCAAAGAGTAGCCCGCAACTTTGCTCGTGTTCGGACCAACCCATCACACCATAAACGTTTTTTGTTCATTATGATGTCCTCTAGTAGGAACAGCCATAGAAAGTCCCACGAATAATTGATTTTTCAAATTGAGACCTATATTAGGATAAATTAGGATGGGTGGAGATGGGTGGAGATGACTTTCTCCAAAGAGTAGCTCGCAACTTTGCTCCTGTTGGGAATAACCCATCACACCATAAACGTTTTTTGTTCATTATGATGTCCTCTAGTAGGAACAGCCATAAAAAGTCCCAAGAATAATTGATTTTTCAAGTTCGGACCTATATTAGGATAAATCAGGATGGGTGGAGATGGGTGGAGATGACTTTCTCCAAAGAGTAGCCCGCAACTTTGCTCCTGTTGGGAATAACCCATCACACCATAAACGTTTTTTGTTCATTATGATGGCCTCTAGTAGAAACAGCCATAAAAAGTCCCAAGAATAATTGATTTTTCAAGTTCGGACCTATATTAGGATAAATTAGGATGGGTGGAGATGGGTGGAGATGACTTTCTCCAAAGAGTAGCCCGCAACTTTGCTCCTGTTGGGAATAACCCATCACACCATAAACGTTTTTTGTTCATTATGATGTCCTCTAGTAGGAACAGCCATAAACAGTCCCAAGAATAATTGATTTTTCAAGTTCGGACCTATATTAGGATAAATCAGGATGGGTGGAGATGGGTGGAGATGACTTTCTCCAAAGAGTAGCCCGCAACTTTGCTCCTGTTGGGAATAACCCATCACACCATAAACGTTTTTTGTTCATTATGATGGCCTCTAGTAGAAACAGCCATAAAAAGTCCCAAGAATAATTGATTTTTCAAGTTCGGACCTATATTAGGATAAATTAGGATGGGTGGAGATGGGTGGAGATGACTTTCTCCAAAGAGTAGCCCGCAACTTTGCTCCTGTTGGGAATAACCCATCACACCATAAACGTTTTTTGTTCATTATGATGGCCTCTAGTAGAAACAGCCATAAAAAGTCCCAAGAATAATTGATTTTTCAAGTTCGGACCCATATTAGGATAAATTAGGATGGGTGGAGATGGGTGGAGATGACTTTCTCCAAAGAGTAGCTCGCAACTTTGCTCCTTTTGGGAATAACCCATCACACCATAAACGTTTTTTGTTCATTATGATGGCCTCTAGTAGAAACAGCCATAAAAAGTCCCAAGAATAATTGATTTTTCAAGTTCGGACCCATATTAGGATAAATTAGGATGGGTGGAGATGGGTGGAGATGACTTTCTCCAAAGAGTAGCCCGCAACTTTGCTCGTGTTGGGAATAACCCATCACACCATAAACGTTTTTTGTTCATTATGATGGCCTCTAGTAGAAACAGCCATAAAAAGTCCCAAGAATAATTGATTTTTCAAGTTCGGACCCATATTAGGATAAATTAGGATGGGTGGAGATGGGTGGAGATGACTTTCTCCAAAGAGTAGCTCGCAACTTTGCTCCTGTTGGGAATAACCCATCACACCATAAACGTTTTTTGTTCATTATGATGGCCTCTAGTAGAAACAGCCATAAAAAGTCCCAAGAATAATTGATTTTTCAAGTTCGGACCTATATTAGGATAAATTAGGATGGGTGGAGATGGGTGGAGATGACTTTCTCCAAAGAGTAGCTCGCAACTTTGCTCCTTTTGGGAATAACCCATCACACCATAAACGTTTTTTGTTCATTATGATGGCCTCTAGTAGAAACAGCCATAAAAAGTCCCAAGAATAATTGATTTTTCAAGTTCGGACCCATATTAGGATAAATTAGGATGGGTGGAGATGGGTGGAGATGACTTTCTCCAAAGAGTAGCCCGCAACTTTGCTCGTGTTGGGAATAACCCATCACACCATAAACGTTTTTTGTTCATTATGATGGCCTCTAGTAGAAACAGCCATAAAAAGTCCCAAGAATAATTGATTTTTCAAGTTCGGACCCATATTAGGATAAATTAGGATGGGTGGAGATGGGTGGAGATGACTTTCTCCAAAGAGTAGCTCGCAACTTTGCTCCTTTTGGGAATAACCCATCACACCATAAACGTTTTTTGTTCATTATGATGGCCTCTAGTAGAAACAGCCATAAAAAGTCCCAAGAATAATTGATTTTTCAAGTTCGGACCCATATTAGGATAAATTAGGATGGGTGGAGATGGGTGGAGATGACTTTCTCCAAAGAGTAGCCCGCAACTTTGCTCGTGTTGGGAATAACCCATCACACCATAAACGTTTTTTGTTCATTATGATGGCCTCTAGTAGAAACAGCCATAAAAAGTCCCAAGAATAATTGATTTTTCAAGTTCGGACCCATATTAGGATAAATTAGGATGGGTGGAGATGGGTGGAGATGACTTTCTCCAAAGAGTAGCTCGCAACTTTGCTCCTTTTGGGAATAACCCATCACACCATAAACGTTTTTTGTTCATTATGATGGCCTCTAGTAGAAACAGCCATAAAAAGTCCCAAGAATAATTGATTTTTCAAGTTCGGACCCATATTAGGATAAATTAGGATGGGTGGAGATGGGTGGAGATGACTTTCTCCAAAGAGTAGCCCGCAACTTTGCTCGTGTTGGGAATAACCCATCACACCATAAACGTTTTTTGTTCATTATGATGGCCTCTAGTAGAAACAGCCATAAAAAGTCCCAAGAATAATTGATTTTTCAAGTTCGGACCCATATTAGGATAAATTAGGATGGGTGGAGATGGGTGGAGATGACTTTCTCCAAAGAGTAGCTCGCAACTTTGCTCCTGTTGGGAATAACCCATCACACCATAAACGTTTTTTGTTCATTATGATGTCCTCTAGTAGGAACAGCCATAAAAAGTCCCAAGAATAATTGATTTTTCAAGTTCGGACCTATATTAGGATAAATTAGGATGGGTGGAGATGGGTGGAGATGACTTTCTCCAAAGAGTAGCCCGCAACTTTGCTCGTGTTGGGAATAACCCATCACACCATAAACGTTTTTTGTTCATTATGATGGCCTCTAGTAGAAACAGCCATAAAAAGTCCCAAGAATAATTGATTTTTCAAGTTCGGACCCATATTAGGATAAATTAGGATGGGTGGAGATGGGTGGAGATGACTTTCTCCAAAGAGTAGCTCGCAACTTTGCTCCTGTTGGGAATAACCCATCACACCATAAACGTTTTTTGTTCATTATGATGTCCTCTAGTAGGAACAGCCATAAAAAGTCCCAAGAATAATTGATTTTTCAAGTTCGGACCTATATTAGGATAAATTAGGATGGGTGGAGATGGGTGGAGATGACTGTCTCCAAAGAGTAGCCCGCAACTTTGCTCGTGTTGGGAATAACCCATCACACCATAAACGTTTTTTGTTCATTATGATGGCCTCTAGTAGAAACAGCCATAAAAAGTCCCAAGAATAATTGATTTTTCAAGTTCGGACCCATATTAGGATAAATTAGGATGGGTGGAGATGGGTGGAGATGACTTTCTCCAAAGAGTAGCTCGCAACTTTGCTCCTGTTGGGAATAACCCATCACACCATAAACGTTTTTTGTTCATTATGATGTCCTCTAGTAGGAACAGCCATAAAAAGTCCCAAGAATAATTGATTTTTCAAGTTCGGACCTATATTAGGATAAATTAGGATGGGTGGAGATGGGTGGAGATGACTTTCTCCAAAGAGTAGCCCGCAACTTTGCTCGTGTTGGGAATAACCCATCACACCATAAACGTTTTTTGTTCATTATGATGTCCTTTAGTAGAAACAGCCATAAAAAGTTGTAGGAATAAGACAATAAATTGTTTATTTAATTGATAAATACCCTTTATTCGTTTGGAGTAACATCTATACTTACGTAAAGCATATGTCATTGAAACTTATAATATCGTAGAATTTTATAATTTGCAACAATAATGACAATAATGACATGAAAATAACATTAATAGTGTCGATAATTTTTTAATTCTTTATTATTATTATTATTATTAGTTTCATTATTACTTAATTAAAAAATGTGATAAGAAAGATTGAAGATACTCATCGTCACGCTCTCAGTTTAAATTTTTAGAAGGAAGTTATAAAAAAAAAAAAAAAAATTTATGAAATTGTTTATTTCAAATGTTGACCGGCTATCACTATCATCATTTTATTTATTTTTTATCACTAGTGCTGAGTATATTTTAAATTATTAGTGTGAATATACAGACATGAGACAATTTATAAATTTTAAATAAACAAATACGCTGTAAAAAATTTTCGGAGTTAACGCCAATGAAATCCAAAGTGAATGCGAAGCAGATGACGTATTTGTTTATTCTCTTGGAGTGAAATTCTCTTCGAAGGAGAGTATTTTAATATTAAAACCCCGAGTCGGGTTGAAATAAAATCCAGTTTACCCCGAGATTCACTAGACTGAAAAAACAAACTCCCAATTGCTTCATATACTGAGTAATTTTTTCTACGTCTAATAATTTTTGGATGTTTTTAAAAATGATATATTATACAAAAAAAAAATATTTAAAAATATGCATGTAGCTTTTTTAATTTTCTACATGTGCATATTTTTAGTTTTTTTCTTTTCCAATTGATTTGTTAGAAAAAAAATTCAAAAATTGTAATTGTCTGCTAACTTTAGAATCATTAATAAAATCCGTAATTACTCCCGTGTTTTTACAGTATAAATAAATTAAAATAATGAAATTTAAAAAAATGCACGTACTGATCTTTTATTTATCTAAATATGCTTTTTTTAATTTTTACTCGACATAAGTTACCCGCGGGTAATAAAGCCTAAGTGACAGAAATGATATTTAAAATAACCGCCTCCGCCAAAGGCTACTCTAGAAGAAGGGTCTTACATAGAGATGTTACGACAAATTTATAGTCCCGATACCACGTTCCCTGTCCTCTATATTTCATCATCCGTCATATGCTGTCAGCGCAGAAGAAATTATAAAAAACAATCTAGTCTTCTGACTCTTAAAAAGAATACTGATAGTTTTAAGTGCTGTTGAGCAAAACAATCTAGTCTTCTGACTCTTAAAAAGTATTGTTGCTAAATTTAAGTGATGATTCATCTCTAATACCAATTTTATTAAGTATAGTTAAACTATTCCAGTTTGTTTAACCCGTAGGCCTTATTACCCTACCGTAGTAAAATAAGGCCTATTCGTATGGTTTTTGTAAAAGTATAATTTTTTGTTTGTTTATAGTAAAAATTACCATTACTTTATTACATTTTATGGCTAATGTATTGAAATAAAGATTAATGATACATTTCGATAATTAAATGCAATATTTTCGATTCTATTCAAAATCTCCCTTTGCTAGGCCTTATTACCCGCCGGTACCTTACATTTTATTTATTTATTCAAAAATTTAAAAAATTGACACCTGTCAGTTACATTCACACCCATATTAAATTTGTCCATTTTGTTAATTATTAATTCTAATACTGTATGTACATTATTATCACTTTTCTCATAATCATAATAATAATAATAATAATAAATATTAATTTAAATAATATTTAAATAAATATGAGTAATTTAAATAATCGTAACACGTCATTAATTATTATATTTATTATTTTAAATAAAATGATTATTTTTATCACTTAAATATTTGTTTTAAGAATCCGGATGTATGTGATTTACTTTTATTTTTAAATTGATAACATAATGTTTTAAAAATTTTAATTTAAAATTTAATGTCATTGTTTATTATCTTGTAATCAAATGATAATAAATTTTTAAATTATTAATGACGTGCTACTAGAGTACACAGAAGATTCATACGAGCAAATAATTACATATTTATTTTTTGTTTCTTTTGCTTCTTTCCTCTGTTATTACTTTTTATTTTTCCGTCTGTGGACAAATTAATTAATTAACGATTTGTATAAATTTTAAATAAATCATGAATTTTTTTTTGATGAGCAAAAAAATTCAAATTTACGCAGAGAAGAAAAAGCTTAAAAATTATTACAAAGTTCAAATTCTCTTCAAATTTCCATGCGGGTAAACACCTGAAGAAAAAAAAAAAAAAATTCTGTAATAGAAAAAATAAATAAAAATATTATAATGTTATATATAATTTTCACAGTCTTCTTTATTATGATTTAATATATTTTTAGTAATATTTTTTTTTTAAATTCTATGAAACTTGAGTGACACGTGTTACATTATTTAAATTATTAAATATAACAAAGCAATAAATAAATTTATAACATCAAGTTGATAATTAAAAATTAATTAAAACATGAAAAAATATAAATATTGCACATTATTAGTTCCACCCATACTTTGTTTTTTTTTTTTTTTTTTTTTTTTTTTTTTATGAACAAGTACCGCTCAATTAACATAATTAACAAAATTAATAAACATTAATACGCACCATGTTTTAATTGCGAGTGTAATAAATTTTATCTTAAAACTTAATCGTCGATTATTACATTTTTTTTTCTTTTTTACAATTATTACATTACTGCAATTGCAGAATCATGATTATTATCATTACTATATTATTTATGTTAATATTATCATTATTATTATTATTATTATTTTTATTGTTAATATAAATATCATATATTATTAATATTATAATTATTAATTTATTAAAAGTGATGAATAAAATTTATAAAAAAATATGTGATAAGCGTGCGCCTCTACGGATTTGAATTACGGTTAATTACGACAATTACCGTAATTTACGGTATTCAGAAGAATTACGGTATTCTACAATAAACGTGCGGTATTATTAATAAAATACCGGCTTTTATCCAAAATACCGTGATCCATGCTAATATTGCGACATTTTACGGTAAACAACGGTATTTTGCTCTTAAAAATCATAATTTATAGTCAAAAACGGTACTTTAGGATAAAAATTGGCGTAATTTATAGTAAATGTACGGTATTTTAAGGTAAAATACCGTAATTTAGGTGTGAATGCGGTACAATTGATAGTACATGAACGGTATTTTACCGTTAAATACCGTAATTTAGGTTAAAAATGCAGTTCTTTACGGTAAAAGTGCGGTATTTTCCTATAAAATACCGTGTTTTATCGCGCAATACGGTGATTGGTAGTAAATGAAGCGTAATTTAGATAAACTACCGTAAGTTACGGTAAAATACCATATTTAACGGTAAACGTGCAGTTTTTTACTCGTGAAAACCATAAATTATGTTCAAATACGGTACCGTACGATCAGAATTGCTGCGATTTATAGTAAATTTACGGTATTCGACCTAAAATGCTGTAATTTAGGTGCAAAATGCGGTACTTTACGGTAAACGTGCGGTATTTTCCTATAAAATACCGTGTTTTATCGCGCAATACCGTGATTGGTAGTAAATGAAGCGTAATTGAGGTAAACTACCGTAAGTTACAGTAAAATACCATATTTAACGGTAAACGTGCGGTTTTTTACTCGTAAAAACCATAAATTATGTTCAAATACGGTACCATACGATCCAAATTACTGCGATTTATAGTAAATTTACGGTATTTGATCTAAAATGCTGTAATTTAGGTGTAAAATGCGGTACTTTACGGTAAACGTGCGGAATTTTACAATAAAATACCGCATTTTACCGTTGTATACCATGATTAATGGTGAACGTAGGGTATTTTACAGTAAAATACGGTATTTTACAGTAAAATACGGTATTTTACTGTAAAATACGGTATTTTACTGTAAAATACGATATCATACGGTAAACGTGCGGTATTTTAGGCAAAAATACAGCATATTATGGTAACTGTGCAATAGTTTACTGTAAAATGCCATAATTTATGGTAAATTACGGTACTCAGCGGTATACGTCCAGTATTTTATTTAAAATACCGCAATTTACGGTACAAATACAGCAATTTAGGTAAAAGTACTATGTTTTACCATAAAAATCACTTTTTACCGTTAGATACCGTGATTTATGGTTAAATCCAGTACACTTACGGTAAACGTAGGGTATTTGACAATAAAATACCGTAACTTACAGTGAAATACGGTACTTAACGGCAAACTTACGGTATTGTTGTCGTAAATTTGCAGTGTTCGAACGGTAATTTGCCGTAAAGTTGCAGCAAGTCCGTGGTATTTTACCATACACTGAAGTATTGCACTGTTTAAACTGTAAAAATAATAAAAACACGGTATTCACAGTAAAAGTGCCTTAACTTACACTAAATTACCTCGTTTTACTGTAGTTCACTGTCAAATACCGTAGATTACAATATATTACCGTAAATTTCGGCAACTTTGCCTTATGAATACCGTATTTCAGGGTAAAATTCGGCAAGCTACCGTAATTCAGACCCACCAGGGCGATAAATAAAATTTAATATAAAATATTTAATTTAACATTAATAGGCTTTTATATTTTTAGGCAATAAATAAACAGTCTTGTTCATAAAAAAAATAAAATAACTAAAATTATTGCACAATTTACTGAGCTTTAATTTCAAATTGCAATTACCATTAAAATATTTTCATTATTTAAATGCTATTATTTATTATCAATAATTAATTATCAATTATTAATCATTCATCCACATAAAATGACTACACGTTTGGCAATAATAAATTCGTAATATACATCTTAGACGATTAAAATTCGACTGGCTGTCATAATATTGAGAATTACCCGAGGTATTAACTCATTATTGACACTTAAGTAATTAATATATTTATTAATTTATATTTTTATTTATTAACTATTTTATTAAACGATTCATTTAAATCGTATGATATTTTTTTTTAATTAACATTATTATTATGTACAAACTATAGACAATTGCCACTGTATTTTTTATCGACTAATTGTTTAAATATTTTTATTCATTTATTTAGTAATAATGATAGCAGATGAGAGCAATTGATTATTTAAGACAGAGAGTGTGAAATATATTTAATTGATGATTAAATAATGATAATTAGCGATAATAATTTTGCTAATTACATACAGCTAATTAATTTAATTTATATTTATTGTTTTTGTAGTTTTGTAAGCAAACTATTTTAGATACATTGCTAATTTTTTTTACATTTTCAAATTGATGTACATTTTGTAATTGTGCATCATTTTGTCATTATTATTTACAACCTTTATTATCGCGTGAGCGAATTATTTCGACTAAATTTATTTACATTTTTTTAAAAATTATTTTCGATTGAGTTACAAATTTGAAATTTCCCACATTTTTTTATTTCTATTTTTAAATATTTTATAAAAAAAAAATTTCAATTCAAACTTTTTCATAAAAGTTTTTTTTTTTATAAAATATTTAAAAATAAAAAAAAAGTGATTAATAACCGGAAGTAAAATGACTAGTGATAAAATTTTGTGACTCAACCTTGAGACTGATGGTCTCAGATGGGCGTCGGCAAGACAGTAAAATCTTGAAGTGCAGTTTTTACAGTTTCATATGTAGGCCGATTTGTTTCATCGGCGCAGTAACCGTCAGGTGTACAGAGGGTCTGCAATTTAGTGAGATAACTGTCAAAATTTTCGTGGCCCATTTTTTCAGGTGGACCCCCAGGTGCGCTGGGTATTCTCACGTGCTCCAGAAAAGTTATCATGTTATCTCTTAGCGACTGATAGTAATCTGTGAGATGGTTGTTTCTTTGAGCGATAGTTGTGTTTTCCTAGAATACAAAGGTGTACATCAACGGATAAAGTGAAAACTAATAGATAATAAATATGTTGATATATTACCAACAGTCAATACTTAAAAACGTTACCTTCTCTCCATGCTTGAGATGATTTTCCATAGCGTTGACCTCAGAGCGCAGACGCATGACCTGAGACTCGACCCGGGCATTTTCTCTCTGTAACTCGGTGATCTCAGCCTCCAGAGTGTAGAGGTCCTCGCCCTGACCACCAGCAGGTCCACTAGCACTCGTGCTTCCCTGTCCCGCACCCAACGCACCACCCTGAGCCGGACCACCGGCGTCCACCCCTGGATCAACATAACCAACCCCCATTTTTAAAATTTTTAAAAATTTAAAAACTCTATTCATCTTCTCTTTAGTTTTTATTATCGATTGGAAAATATATTAAATAAAAATAAAAAAGAAGATTTACGAATGCATGAGACCTGCTGGCATTTACTCATTTTTTTTTTAGATAAGCATTATATATATATAAAATATATTTATATATATATATTGTTTTTAAAGCATTGTAATAATAATATACCTCTCCCGCATATTTAGAGAGGAGTGCGGGGAACACAAGGCGTGTATTTTAACACGAAATGTAGCGAGCAAATAATCGGGTTTCAGTGGAGTTGGGTTTAGATAAATATATATAATATGTATATTATATACATTTATATTTAACTATTATTATTGCTATTATTATTATTCTTGTTATTATTATTTTACACAGCGAGTTGGGTCATTGTTGATCGATTACTCGTGCTTACTTCGTTACTCTTTATTCTATTTATTATTTTTTTTTTTTATATAGATTTCCACAGTTAGATATTTTGTGTTAAGAGCATTCTCAGACACTGTCCCCACTTTTTATTTTAAATATTCAATGACTCAGTTGTGATTAATTTAAAAAAAGTTAAAGCATGATGGAAAAAAAGGCAACGCAGTTACAATTTTGCCGACAGATTTTTAAAAAAATTATTTACAGTTGATGTCAATTAGGAGTTAAACGAAATTTGGAAAATAAATTTCAGTAAAATCTTTATGTCCACTTCACAGTTCGAATTTTCAAATTTTTTAGGCTAAAATTTATATTCAAAATTTCGGTCTCCTAATTGATGACAACTGTAAGTAATTTTTTTAAAAATCTATCTCGAAAAATTGTCCTTTGATTTAATTAATGCTTTCAGTTTTTTAAATTAATTAATGAAATTTTAATACACATGATAGTTAAGTCAGTGAATATTTGTAAAAAGTGAGGGACAGTGTCTGAAAATTCCAGACAAATTTTAGTGTTAATTTAACACATTTGTGTTGATCTTTAACACAGATTTTATGTTAAATGATTGAACACAAAATCTGTTATTTTGACAGAAAATTTGTGTAAATTTAACAGACTTTTCGTGTTTAAATTAACTAATAAATATAAGCACATAATCTAATCTACTCAAGTATACTGATCTAACCTTAGTACAGCTTTTGTCAATTTACCAAACAATTAGTTCGATTTTCAGTGATTTTTATAAAAAACGGAGCTATGAATTATCCTCCCGTAAAATGAGAATAAAAAAGTCATTGAACCTGATCATAAAAATATTAAAGTTATCTATGATTGTATTTAATTGTAAATCAATTGTAATCCAAGTTTCCTTGCAGACAATGCTGCTAAAATGCTCTGCTTGGTTATAGTAATGAAGAAACGCGCGGGTGTTAGCTAAACAACAAAAATTTTGTGTTAATTTTCGAATAACACTAGAAATTTGTTACATCTCAGATTTTCTAATCATTTAACATAAAAAATCAGTTGAAGTAAAATAACACATGGTTTGTGTCGAATTAACAGATTCGTGTTGAAAATCAACACAAAAAACAACCAAATAATTTTTTAACACAAATACACAAAATTTCTAACTGTGATAATTTATTAATTAAGTAAAAGCACTAATTTATTTTAAATAAATAATTAAAATTTTGACTACCGAATTTCTAAATTTTCTCAATGTATTTTTTTTTTTATTTAAATTATTATTTAATTTTTTAATTAATACTTTTACTTCGCCAAATCGCTGCGAATCATAGTCGGATTAAAAAAAAGATTTGGTAGAAATTAAAGGAATTGGTAGGAAATTTTTATTTTTTAAAAATTGATTTTTTTTTCTCAAAGGAATAGCGTGAGGTGCCATCATACCATTTTTGACTCCGAGTGTTGACTTATGCTACTTAATAAATAAAATAATATTTAAAATTTGAAATTTAAAAAAAGTGCAATTAAAAAATAAATAAACACTCGGATCATTTGAGACACACATGTGTAATCGTTTTTAAAAATAATAAAAAAGTATATAAGTAACAAAACACATAAACAATATGGCGAGTACGTCAGTCCCTTACCTTCAAAAGTAAATGTTCTCCTCAAAGCTCAATGGCAGGAAATGAGGAGCTGATGTGATCCCAAGAATAAATCAGAATAGATTATTGTCAAGAATTTAAACACGCACAAGGCATTTTTTTTTTTTTTAATTTAAAATTGTTTTTTTTACTAATTATTTTAATTATTTAAATTATCTTCATTGTCTTCATGTCTTCCTCGTATATGAAAATCTCAATAAACATTTAATTTATGATAAAATAAAATAATTATATGCACTAATAATTTTATAAAAATTTCCCGTGGAGTTGGAATGGACGTGGATTCATAAATATAAATATTTGGGTGGGAAAATTATATTGTAGATGACAAAAAATTTCATGAAAATTTGAGTCGCGATCTATTTTTAAATTTCCCATCTAAAAAACATGGGAACGATATTACATGTTTTTGCAAAAATTCATACTCAGGCATTTTTTGAGCAAACGACTGGTTTTTGGGCTCGTTTTGTAGGGCTTGAAGTATTCTTTGAAATTGCTCTTAGTGACATAGGTGCGCTCTCAACGATTCAAAAGTATTTGTGACGAAAATTAAATAATTTTCAAACCCTTCAAAAGAGAAAAGGAAAAAAAAATAAACAATGACGTGAAAAATATTAAATGGTTTTAAATATTTCTTGCAGAGTATGTAACACTACAAAATTTTAAAAAATATTTTTTTTTGAAAACTGGTAGCTTGAATAATAGCCAATTATCATTTTTTCATGAAAATATAACTTTTTCAAGCTTGAAGTCTCATAACTTTTGAATCGTTGAAAATGCACTCATGTCACCAAGAGCAATTTTGAAGAGGACTTCAAGCCCTGCAAAACGAGCCCAAAAACGACCCGATTGCTCAAAAACTTCCTGAGGGAATTTAAAAAAAAAAATGTGATATCTATTCCATGCTTTTTGGATGGAAAAGTAAAAATAGATCGCGATGGAAAATTAAAATTAAGGGTTCAAATTTTCATGAAATTTTTCGTCGACGACAATAAGATTCTCATACAGGCTAAGAAAGAAAATGTTAAAAAAAAGCACCCTAATAAATATAAATAAATAAATAATAACGTATGATCCTCGATACGCGATCCATGAAATGATACAAATAATTAACATGAAAAATAATACGAAGTGTCGAAGTATGAAGATAATTAAGGATCAAAAGGTATATTTAAAATTGGTATGACAGCACATCATTGCATGGAATAATTACAAGGTGATGGTATGACAGGTACAATATAAATTAAAAAAAATATAAAAAAAAGGAAGTGATTTAGTTTTGTATTCATAAATCATCACTTTGATGAATCCTGAAAATTATTTTCAAACGAAATATATATATATTTATATATATTTAAAGATGTAACGACATAAGCATGATAAATCGATTGTGGATCGACGTATCGATTTTAAAATCCCTCTCCACCTTCACCCTTTCGAGGATCATGATTTATTTAAACTGGGTTTTCTTTTCTTTTTATTATTATTTATCTGTGTCGTTTATTTGTTTGTGATTATTCCTCACCGTTGATTCCTTTGCTGTACATGCTCGTCATGTCTTCGAACTTGGGCTTGCGAAGTGTATTGCCGGCAAGAGGGCACCCGGACAATGATCTGTGGGTTGAAAATGAACCGTTGATGTGGCCGATCCCGTCGCAACCAGGTGTCGGACAATTAACACCTTCGAATTTCATTGCTGTTGCTGCTGCTACTGCTGCTTTGTGCTGCTCAACGGTACCGCCGGATTCGAGCACGCGCAGTTTGTTCCTATTCGCAATTGGACAGCCAGATGCACTGGAAAATTTTTTTGTCAGTTAGTGAGAAAGGGAAATTATAAAGGAGGGAGGGGTGGATTTTTAATTTGAGAAATTACCTGCGGTGACTTAGAAATTTTCCGGTCGCATGTCCTGACCCATCACAACCTGGTATTGGACACCTAGTGTACCCAAAAGCGCCGTCATAATCACCGCACATTAATCCACAAGGGAGACAGCGTGAAATGAGCGGAAACCGCGACATATTAGTCAGCATCTTGGCTTTAACTCAAACTAAATTCTATCTAGACTGATTCTACGAGGGTTTCTCTCACCCTTCTTAGCTCAACTAACAACTATTAGTATTTTGTGTGTTACGTCATTAATAATATTCATTATTTTTAATTACATCAAATTTTTTAGCCTCATTATTTATAATTATTTAGTTTAAAATTTTTTTTATCTAATTTGAAATCTCAAAATTTATATATAAAATCTTTACTTACACGGAGAGAAAAGAATAATTATAATGTTTATGTAGAATGGTAACCATTACTATGTTACATAGTAACGAGGATTTTTTAGCCTCAGAGTCTCGGGAAAGAGTAATCCCCCCATTCTACATGGTAACGTTGGCTATGCTACCATAGGAATCATTACCATTCTTCATTGACGAGAGAACTATGCAAATGGACATGACTACAATGTTACCTAGCAACATTTACGATCTTTTATTTATTTTATATTTAGTAAATAAGGTTATGACTAAATAAATAACTCAAGTTACTTTAAATATATGTAGAAATTGAATAAATCTATTGAAGTAATTAAAATATTGCTCGAAATGAAATATCATTTTTTGATAAAAGATAAAGAATAATTTTAAAATTTGAATATTTAGTAATAGACAATTTATTTACTTGGTTTGTTTACTTCGTTGTCTTATATATATATTTATTAAACTGTAATGACAGCTATTGAAGCATGGGACGAGTAGCATTCTACATAGCCCTGATTCCCATGCTAGATAGCGATTTTAACCATTTTACTTGTTTCAATGCAACATAGTAATCATTACCAGAAAAATGCTAATCAATCCTATTCTACATAGCATTATTTACCATTTTACAAAAATTAGTCTGGTTACTATGTAGAACGGTAATCATTACTATTCTTTTCTCTCTGTGAAATTAACGTGCCCGATTTGCCCGTTTAAAAAATATGTCCACAATTAAAAAAAAAATCACGTGATTAAAAAAAAGTAATTTTAGAGTGACCGTATTACCCCACGTAACATTTTACTGTCGTTTCTATTCATGAAAAAAATAATGTCTTATTTTACCGCGGCCTCTTTTGAAGTAACGATTACTTGGATATGTGTACAAAGAATAAAATAAACAGTATTGATTGAATATATAAATGAATAGAAACCTTAAAGGCTCTGAATCCTGTCCATCACGTGGTTTACTTTTAGGTTTATTAGCTCGTGGACATCCCGATAGACTACGATGTGAGCTGTAGTTTCCGGTAACGTGTCCTGATCCGTCGCATCCGGGTGTCGGACACTTTAGTTCTTGTGAATGAGCTTGAATCTGTGAACGGTCTCCTCTTGGACATCCCGATAAACTGTAAATATTATTTTAGACCTTACATTAAAATAACAATCGCTTTTACTGATAAATTATCACTTATAATTATTATTTATTTCAAATAAAGTTTCACATCTCGCGAACTTACATTTAAATATTTCCACTTATATTATTATTATTATTATTATTATTATTAATATAAGTAAGCATGCATACTCGCGACGCCGCCTCATTAAATTCATAACAATAATAATTATGATAGAGCATTATTTTACATACATTTATTATCTCTTAGAGTCTAAATTATTTAAGAAAATTAATCGATTGATATTTTGTATGTAAATTTATACAGTCATATTCAATATCAATTTTAATGTAATTGGTAATTTAATCACTAGTATAAAAAAAAAAAAATAATACAATGAAACTTGTCAATTAGCCAATTATTGTAATTTATTTTTGATGAAACCAGCATCGGAACTAAAAATTCCAGTGTTTAGAGCCAGTCAAAGTCGCAAGTGTTTTCAAACGGTGTACACTGAGAAACAAATTTATTCCCCAGTAATAAAGACACGTATTAGAATTTTTTCTAAAACATTACTACATATTAATAAATTTTAATTACATATAAGTATGAATTTTATTTTAAAATAATAAATTCGATTGCAGAGAGATAAATGAAAATTTTATCAAAAATAAAATTTCATTAGCATCTAATAAAATTTTATTAGTATTCAATGAAATTTTATCAGTATTTAATAAAATTTCATTAGATACAAATATGTGTTTACTAAAATCACCGCAAGCTTTGTTTTATGGCGGCCATCTTTAATTCGTATGAAAGTGTCAAATTTGACTACTGTTAATTTGAAAAAAAAAAAAAAAAAAAAAAAAAAAAGATTTGTGAAATATGTACGAGAGACGTTTAATAATGGAAAATTTTCAATAAAAATAATGTTTTTTTCGATATGATTTGTGTGTTTATTATTAACTTCCCGCTTAGAAAATCGATGATTTTCAAAAATTTCGGGAAGTTATTGTTTTCACCCCGATTTTCAAAAATCGAGTTTTCATCAGATGTCGACGTTTTGAGGTCCTAGGAAGCTATTCTGACTATTTTTAGAATGATGTCCGAGTGTCTGTATGTATGTGTGTGTGTGTGTGTGTGTGTGTATGTATGTATGTAAACTCTTTATAACTTTTTAACTAAGAAACCGATTTGGATGGTTAAGGCGGCAATCGAAAGAGTTTTTTGGCCATCAACTTTTCTGAAAATTTCAGATCATTTGACCAAGTAGACTCGAAGATATTGGCCAATTACGAAAAAAAAAATTTTTTTTTTTTAGTTTTTTATTGATTTCTCGAAAACGACTTATACGATCGACTTCAAAATCTAATCAGCTCTAGAACTTAATAAAACGCGTCGATTGCCACCTCAAACATCTAAATCGAATAATTCGTTCGAGAGTTATCGTTGGAGAAAGAAATGGTAAAAAACAGTTTTTTGCGAATATCTTTGAAACAACTCAACCAAACAATCCAAAAATCTAATCAGCTTTAGAATTTATTAAAACGCGTCGATTGCCACCTTAAACATCAAAATCGGATAATTCGTTTGAGAGTTATCGCGGGAGAAAGAAATGCTAAAAACTGTTTTTTTCGAAAATAATGGCATGCAAAAGTATTTTCGAGCTCGAAGAGCTCGAAAATGTATTTACAACGATGTTTTTGAGCTCCGTGAGCTCGAAAACAGCGGGAAGTTTTGGGGCTGGCCCGCAGGGTCAACCGATGCCCAGATTTTTTTTTCATGAACTTAACCTAACTTCAAAAATTCAAAATGTTGTTGTTTGACGAACTATACTGGAATTAATTTATAAACTTATAAAGAATAAAGTATTGATTAAAAAATTAAAATTATTTTATAATTTATGTGTTTTAAAAAAAATATCCACGTCTCAAAAATCGCCCGAAGTTTAAAATTTAAGATTCTAACCTAGTTAATATTTTTTACTTCAAATCTAAGGATAACTTTTAATATTTTGATATTATTTACTGCTAATAAATAAATTTATCTGTAAAAAAATTTTTCATTTTCAATTCATCTATGGAATACAACGAATTTTTAGATTTCACATATTCATTTATTAATCATTCACAATATTAATTCATTTAGTATATGAATAAACACGTAGTCGATACTAAAAAACACGTATTAAATACTAATAAAATTTGAAACGGGATTTTAATAAAATTTTTATTCGTATTTAGTAAACTTTTTATCTGCGCATGACCATAATACGTGTTTTACTAAATACAAATAAATTTTATTACTATGTAATAAAAATGTCTCTCAGTGTAGTACAAATGATTCCCGAAAACGTTTGTCTTTTAAAATATTTTCTCGTCTCGATAACTTGTTTTCTGTGTGTAAATAATAAATAGTTTTAATAGTTTCTGCTTAATCATAAATTTAAAATGACAATTGACGCTTACGCTAATAGACCGCGGACACTGAAACTTTAAATTCCAATGCAGGTAATCATGAAAAATTTAGTGTAACTCAAGATGAAACACGATTTCAGACTGCAATGATGTCAGCCAACTCTGGTTTAAAATCCTCTTGTTTCATCCCTTGTCACAAAATAGACTATACGATCCTAGCTTTGAGTTTTCTCAACGACACGGTCATTCAGTTCACTTAGCTGCCCACTTGAGGCTGGCGTATGTTCAAAATTACATCCAATATATGTACAAGAAAAAAAAAATAATTCCTGAAATATCGCAATAAATAAAAACAAAAACTTGACCCTTTTCTTTGTGAAATTTAATAATTTTTTCAAGAGGTTTTACGTCACTAGATTACACATGACACATTACGTAACAAGTACAGATTGATAGCAATAAGTTGATAACTTAAAAAGGTGACTCTAGTTGACCGAATTTAGCGTGCGGGTTAAGGGTACTCGTGCTTATCTAACAATCCGTAGATAAAAAACATATATTTTGATTGATTTTATATGGAATAGCCTTGCCTTCTGTGGGTCGCGTAGTTCCCTGAGATATGACCCATGCCGTCGCAGGAGGACGTAGGACACTGAATGAGCTTCTTGCCGTCGCGGCCAGGGAAGGCTGACCGCGGTGAGTACGATTGCCGCCTCGTATTTATACTGCACCGAGATAGTAACCAGTCAATCCAAATTATTATCTCACGTTCAATTTTTTAAATTATTATAATAACATTAATATTATTCTGTCTGGTAATTTGAATTTACTACTACTTGAAATTATTCGCTCTGTAAATTTTTATTACTAATTCAATTAATGGATACGGGTCATGTCTGATGTCTGGGTATAAATTTACATATTTACTAGTGTAAGTAGTTATTGGTCTGTCTGATTATGATTTTCTTCTACTACTCGACAGTCTCAAGATCAATGATCATGTCTGATCACAAAATTCTACTACTATTATTATTATTATTATTATTATTATTATTATTATTATTATTATTATTATTATTATTATTATTATTATTATTATGATTTTTACTTGCATCACTTTACGTGTTTTACAACCCTAGTAGAAATGAAATCGAGTTTTTGTCTAGTAACTGGCCAGTTTTACTAGACTTAAACCAGAAACTGGCCAGTGGGATATCGAGTTTTTGTCAAGTAACTGGCCAGTTTTACTAGAGATCCGAGAGAAACATGGCGGCTTTGAAAAAACTGTCACTTTAAAATTTTAGGTTTTGAGGTTATTAAAATTATCAGTTCCTCGGAAAAATAAAACTATTTTCTAAAAATACCCAGGCAAATTAAAAATTATTTCAAATTAATGTATCTTTTTCTAAATTACTCCAAAAATTTATATGTGATAGATAAATCTAACCTGAAGCATCGATATATATAGATCAATAAATAAACATTGTCCCGCATTGACAGACATCAAAAATTAATTGATTTAAATAAATAAATTATAACTTATAATAAAAATAATGATTGACAAACAAAATTATTATAAAATTTATTTATTGAGCCTTTCAATGACTTAAATAATCCAAGTTTAATTTATGAATATTTAACTATAAAGCCGGCAACATCATTATATTTTAAAAATAAATGTAATCATTAAATCGTACTTTCAAAAATTAACTATAATTAAAATTTTATTATTAATAATGTATAATATTTTTTCTTTTTAATTATTCCTTTTTTCGACTTCCTTCTTCTCAGTTTTTAATTATTCATCTGATGGACAATTTATAATATTTGTTTCTATTGCCCATAGTCGCAATTTACTTATTGTATTCATTTTTTTCATTGATTCCATTTTTTAATGTGTATATTATTAAATATTGATCATAAAATTATTTACAAATTAACACACACGTTAAAAAATAGAGGTTAAACAGGAAAAAAATAAACACACACATACACACTAGTACAGAAAATATATTAGTGTGACCAATGTGTACGCCTTAGTTGTAGGTGGCGCGATTTCTAGTTTTTAGCCGGGATTACTGGCCAGTTACTGGTCTGAAATCGAGTAAACTCTAGTTTATTTCTACGAGTGAAGACTGACTCTGCTTCTACCTTCAAATTCTCCACTTTTTCAATGTTCTACCACTTAATTTTTGCGGCTGTGGCCCGACTTGTGCTTGTGACTGTACTGCATCATTACGACGATGCCCTACTACCTCCCTTGTGCAATGGAGGTGTAGTGGCGTAGGAAAACCACAGAGAAAACCTATCGCCAGTACAATTTTCGGTTTGAGTGAAGCTCCAGAGGTCAATAAAATTCCCATTTTACCGATCTGTGGATCTTCATCCCGCACCTAACGATCAGAGACCTTCGTTCGAGCCCGACGCTCGGCTAAACGGTCACCCAGCCAAGTTGTAATCCTGCTCGATACTACTTAACTTCGGTGATCGCCCGAGCCGCGTGCGTGCCGAACGGCTGCCTCAGCCGCTTTTACTACTACTATTTTTTGTTGACCGACTGATGCCTGACCATAAATTGATTTCTTATTGGTCAGTTTCAAGATCACTTATTATGCCTGATCATAAATTTTCGGATCTACTATTTTAAGTAGAAATTATTGATCATGTCTAATCATGAAATTCTACTACGACTATTTTAAGTTGAGACTACTGATGTCTGACCATAAATGGAATCATTACTGGTCAGTTCCGTATCTGATTGAAGTTTAAAAAATTTAAATGAGAGTAAAAAATCATAAAAGTTATGAAATATTTATCCGTAGAACTAAAAATGAGGTTTAAAAAATATTAGACTAGACAACTAGTTGCAGCGTCTGCGTGGACTGAGAATGAATTTGGTATAAATATACAAGAGGTTGAGAAAAATAAACGTGTTTAGGTTGAAGAGGAGGAGATAGAAAACGGAGTTTGCAAACTCTATTCCCACATTTGGGCGTCTCGAGCGTCCACGGTCCGAACGAGTCTCGTCGTCTCCTCGTTCTCGAGTTACGAGAAAGCTCGAGACCTCGATGGCCCTTGAGTGGCCGCGATATTGCCGAGGGCCTATACCACTATCTGCTATATAGATATACATATATATATATAAACTCCGTAGCTATTCGCAAGCTCACTACCCTCTTACAGTACGCTCTTTACTCCCCGTGGGAGAATCCTCAAACCTCCAGAAAATCGACCACACCGACCGGGGTCTTGAGTGCAATCACGCCGCGAATACCTCCACCAGATCCCGTTTTCTACTCTAGGAACCACTTGGTCTCAAGCGGTCTACAAGGAGCGCCAAAAGAGCTTCTCATATCCAACCTCAGAAAATTGACATTTTGTACTTTTGTTTCCATTTTCATCAATCAGTAATATTGATTTCTCGGTATTGCTGTACCGAGAGCTTTCGTAATACACTTACGACGCAAGCTCACTTTATTAGAAGCTTATATTGGCTACAGACGATTAATAATGTTAAAGTATCTTTATTGACTGATGGACAATATATATTAGAGCAACATATTTGTGTTAAAAAATATTTGGTTGATTTTCAACACAGAGATCTGTTAATTCAACAAAAACCGTTTGTGTTACCTAAAAATATAACCTCTGAAGCGTAAACCAATAGCAAATCGCTAAAGCCCGTGATTGATTTCCACCAAAGATGAGTATTTTTAAAAAAATATTGCTGAAAAAAGTGTGAATCACTTCCAGCAGATTTTTGGTAAACTGATTAACCGCCTGAATAATTGGGTAAGTGGTGGTCGAATTTGTATGGTTAAATTTTCAGAAAGACGCAGCAGTTTAGCAGCCGAAGACTCGAGATGCTACGGGTTTCTAACTCCCTCACCCATTGGGGACGTTAGGTCTCCTTCGCCTTATAATCCAGTGCGGTGGCAACTGATTATATTCTGGTACACTACTCTCCCCTCAGGCTTTCTCATTCTCTTGAGTTTTCAGCTCAGCCTCTGCCCGTGATGGTCTTATCCAGCCTGCGTTTCGTTCCCATCCCCGAGCACGCTGAAGCTAAAATCCACCCGCACCTAAACCCGGACCCGTTCTTCACCTCATTCTCTACACTCCTCTATACTCCTCACCCAACTATATCTACTTCCCACTAGCACTAGCACCAGCCTCAGTCTCAGCCGTTCACCTCCACTATTCGCCTCAGTATCGCCACACCACCGAGCTTTACGTCAATTAGAATAAGGTTGGCACTTTCGGCTACGAAGAGTAATTACTTTAATTAACGAAATGAAGGTGGCTGTAGTGGTGCTGCTAGTGCTCGCTAGCGGTAGTTCTTGGGATCTTAGCGGTGGTAGTAGTTGCCGCTGTATTAAGTGAACGTACAAGTTATCTTGTACTCATGGATTTACCATGATACCCCATAACATTCCGACGAAATGGCTAGCACTAGCTCGCGGGCTAGGATTATTGACGCCTTCCTATGTACTGATATACCGACAGATCATAAATAACTGCCACTAGGTGTAGGTGTAGAACCCGCGGCAATAATTAATACCCAAGTACTTTAAAATTTGATTCATGTTGGACCTTACCCGTCATCCTTGCCCGAGGGTTTGTCCAGTGTTCCGATCGTGTGCTGAGGCGGCGGCATACTGTAGCAGGGCGCCGGACTGTAGCCCGCTGGAATCTGGTAACCAGAGGTGACAGGGCCACCTGGATAACTGCCCCCGCAATTGTACCCAGCCGTTGGGTAAGGGGTGTAAGTGTTCCCTGGGTATTCCGGTTGGACTGCTGTCATACCGTAGCCTGGATGTGGGCTCATTGGTCCATATGCTGAAACAATTATTTAGCTTGTAAGATACTGGTGACAGGACTAAGGATTCGTTGGATTCGTTGGTGGTTTTATATCATGTGTTTGTTTTTTCCTAGTCTACTTGACTTGAGAATGTCATAAGTGAAGCACCGAGGGAGTTAATATATAACGCAGTATAAATGACGATCCCCGACGTTCTCGTTGTACTAAAATGTTTCAATTTCAATAACTACTCCCCCGCGAATGGGAAACAGAGCGGGACGAATGGACAATATTGCCGTCGGACTCAACTCACTGGACTTTTGCCGCGTGTACGCGAAATATTGATAATTAACAATGCCCGTGTTTCCAACGCTCGTGAATCCTGTGGTATGAGAATTCTGAAGTAGTATTTGTGTGCGTGTGTGGACTTGTGTGAGGGACCAAGGGAGGAAACGACGAGTGAGATATATAACATTCCGGTGTTTTCGAATACCAGTGAGTGAGTAAGTGAGACAGATGAAGGGAGTAAGAGCTAAAGCTGTGGAATGAGAAAAGCTGGGTATGAGTTGTATAAAACATGTTGAATATGTATCTGTATATATGTATGTATTCATGTGTGCGATCAAGTGGTGAGAGTAGACGAAATGAGTCGGCTCTGGCGTCTATTACTAAGCCCGTGTAGCATTCAGTACGAATTTTTATTCGACGCTTGTAACGAAGCGCTGGTCGCCCCCCGGGGCACAACCACCCGTTTTCAGTCTGTCTCACTTTTTGCTCTATTTTAAATCCACGTGCGTACTTTTTTGACCTTCCTGCTGCTACTGCTGCTGCTGATGCTGTTTACTGCAACCCCTCAAGCCTCAGGGAGCTTGTATGTTTCCACGTTCAACGTCCGCTTGGAATTTATCACCCTACTACTCATTTCTCTCCCATATTTTTGAGGACGTAATTTATTTACTTTAACGGTTTTATTTTTTTCTTTTGATGAACAAGTGCGCAATAAGTCAAAAATACTTTACTAGACGGGTTTCGCGATAAATTACGCGGTTTTAAATAATGGAAAGGTAAAATTGTTAATTACTTACCACTCGGGTCTCTGTAGGCGTCCATGTAATGGGATACTCCACTGTCTGGAGTGCTTTCTCGGCTGTAAGCTGCAGCGTGGACTCCAGGTGGTGGAAAACCAACAGGCCTGATTCCAGGACCGCCGCTGAAATTAACAGGTTCATTAGCCGTAGAAAAATCCACGGGTTCTGTTTGTTCCTCGATGGGTCGTGGTGCTGGGAAAGGCGGACCCACTGGAACGGGAACAGCTTCACCGTGACCCGTCGAATATTGAGGACTAGGTGCTCCGCTGAACATATAAATAGTCAATTGACTATTTTTAAAACATACTCCTGCTAATAAAATAAAAATTACTAATTACCTGTGAAGCCGATTCACACTGAGGTCGAGCGTTTGTCCTTGTGGGCTTGGAACTTGGGGGCTGGATGTCAAGTGCGGACTCGCCGCTGCTTGGGGGCTTCCTCCCACGGTTTGCCCTCCGCCGTATTGCGGGCTGAGACTATTGGACCCGTAAGGAGGTGCTTGAGGACTCGTTGACGTCACGCTCGATGTCGATAGATCCATCACCGAGCCGCCCGGTGACGTCGGAGGACCAGATTTTTGCATCTGCACTTGAGCCGTCGTGACGCACTTTACTGAATCACAAAAATCTATCCATTAATGACGGATTTCCATCAAGATTAGCTATTTATGATAAATACCAATCAGAAATATCCTTACCATCTTCCGATTTAATCATGACTCCCGTAGCAGCAGCCATTGCCATCTGGTGCTGCTGCGCTGCCGCAGCTTCCTGATGGTAAGCTCGTTCCTGTTCATCAGGGGTCATTCCCGTCTGCCCGAGATAGTACATGTTTGCTCGGAGATGCAGCTGTTGCTGTTGCTGTTGTTGCTGCTGCTGTTGCTGCTGGAAAGGCGAACAACCTTGCGTGTCATATCGTTCATAACCAGACCCAGCACCTGGATCATAAGGCCGATGATTGGCAGCCGCTACATTGTCATATCTCGCAGTGCCGACGTCATTGGAATACGTGACCACAGGCCGTGTGATTCCATTTGTAACAGGGTGCATGTACCCTCGATGTTCAGCACTGCGATGATGATAGATGTCCTCGCTGGTGGTAGATGTCGCCGTCCCACTCATCATACTCGGTTCATAAGGCGATCTCTGTGCCATCTGGTGAGACATTCGCGTGTCCTCTACCATGGACATGGGGTAGGTGACAGTCGGCTGCATCGGCAGCACATGATGAGGCGGATGCTGACCTGGATGATGAATCGTGGCACCTATTGGCCGAGAATTCATCGCTTCCATGGACGACATCGACGACGAATTTGAATCCTGGTTTAGATAAGGGTCGTAAGGCTGCCGTACTGGTGGTGGGGGCGGTGGAGGTGAATTCACACGACAAGATGAAGTCTCCTCGGTTTTAGGGACCAGTAAGTCTGGGTTTGAAGGATTCCTGCCTGGTAAACTGTTACAGCAGCTCGTAGGAGGCGATACTTCGGGTTTCGGAATGACTTTCGTGCTGCCACGGGTTGAACTGTCTTCTGGGGTTTTCGGTGGCTTTCCTGGCATTCCAGGCCCTTTGTAGTAATCGTAACTAGGCGACCCAACGACGTTTGGCTTCGTTTCTTGGGATACTGTGCCGTATAGTGGGTAACCCTTAACGTCCATCGATCCCGGTAGTAGATTTGTGTTGATAAATTCTGGCGGTACTCCTGTTACTGTTTTAAAATTTTTTTTCATTGAATTCTCATACTTATGCGTTCTCTTTTTGTTAGTTTCTTTTTAACTTTACGACTAAGTTGTGCAGACAAGAGCATTTTGAACACAGGCTTTCGAGTGATGGTGAAAATTAAAACTGACCTGGTAATTTGTGACGGGAATCGCGGGATGCTTGCTTATTTGCTGCAGCTATTGGACAACCTGAGAGGCTTCTGTGAGTGCTGCGATTGGAGCTGACGTGACCACGACCATTGCAACCCGGTGTTGGGCATTTCAAAATAGTCTCATGCATCGCCAGGACTGCGAGAATCCAGACGGAGGCCGAAATTACAGATTATTTTTTTTTAAGAGACTTAAGGCCGCGCAGAATCGATATATATATTTTTTAAATATTTTATAACATTATAACGAATTTTTAAATTTTACAATTTTTATGTCTGGACGTAACGCGCGGGAGGTATTTTAGATTTTTAGTTTTAAGAGAATACGAAGATTAAGAAGGAAGAATCAGAAATAAATAAATAATAAAGATAAAATTTCAGAGGGCTTAAGAATAAAAATACAATGTTGTGTTAATGTTATCAGCTATTAATTTTTAAATAAACATCGAGCGGGTAGAGAGTAATTTAAATTAAAAAAATTTTTTAAACAACACAATAAAAAATAAAAAAAAATTCACTTAATATTTTAATGGAATTAAATTTATTTTTTTTCAGGATTCAATGACTTTTTATTCTCTGATAGTCTTCGTATCCTCAATTTATTTTTATTTTAATTACAGGTTTTTTTTTATTTTGATTCTGCGCATGCCGGGTCTCTTTTCGGTCGTCAGGATCTCGAGTTCGAATAATCAACACAAATTCAAAAAAAAAAAAAAAAGGAAAAGTACAAGAACAAAAAATAATTGCAACTATTCATTTAAACTACAAACAGAAACCAAAACGTTTTTTTTTTGGTGGCAATAAATGTAAAAAAAATATTCCGTGATCTCCTGGGTTGTTCTCCTTCCAAGTAGACGATACACGAGGTGAAAAAAATGGAAAAAAAAAAAAAAAACAACAAATGAAGCTCTCTACCCGGCATAACATAAAAGCAAATAAAATAATAATACGTGTGAATATATCCATTAAATATTTACAATGTGTTAACAGATAAACAAAATGATATTAAAAATAAATGAATATAAAGAAGTAAATGATACTGTAAAAAAAAAATAATAAATACGCACATACACTCCCACGCGCACGCAATATTTATAAATGGAATTTTATTAATTAATAATTATGCGATAACGTGGGATATGATTGTTATTAACTCTTGTGGCAACCTACTTGTGCAAAAATCAATGCACTAATTTGTCTACATATGCGCATAAAAATAATTTAACTTTTATAAATTTAAATTACTCACTTTCAGGCGTTAATTTGTCCTTTCTTGGACATCCGGATAAACTATAAAATTAATAGAAAGTTTTTATACAGAAAATTTTGGTTGGTGTAAGAAAAAATAGGTGAAAGTATGTGTTTTTGGAATGGGGTAAAATGAGCTCTCAAAAAAATCCGGCAATGATTTATTATTATAGGGGAAGGAGGGGGGCAAAATGGGCTGACATTTATATTATATGTAAGCCCTCATTTTTTAAGGGGCCCATTTTGTCCCCCTTCCCCTATATCTATTTTTTTAGATAAATAAATTTTTGACGGACGCGAAAAAATTTTAGTAATGGTCTAGAAGTGGGGCTCTACTTACTTTTGGCCATGAAATTAAGTCGAAAGAGATGATAATGGAGAAATACTTTGATAAAGTAATTTTAGAAACCATAATTGATGTAAAAAAAATCATTTTTTTTATTTTTTAAATTTTCAAATAGCCATAACTAATAGAAATATTGTTTTTTTTTTTTAATTTTTTTTATCATCAATCTGCCGAGTAGAACAATTTGAAAAAAATAAAAGATGTCAAACAGAAGAAATTTCATAGTCAAAAGAAGGTGGAGCTCCACTTCTAGACCATCACCAAAATTTTGAATAACAAAAAAAATTTTTACTTATTGTATTTAAAAAGTGCATTTAGAAAATTCGAAAAAATTATGAGGGTGAATGTACACTGTAATCACTCCCGAATTTAATGCCGTAAGATGGACGGCAGAGTCGGATGTGAGATTTGCGAGAAGAAAATTCATAGTAAATACATACTCAATACATACTCAATACATGGAAAGGATAAGACTTCCATGCATATTCCTCATTCATCTTCATACAAATTTCTCATTCATTGTTTAAATATTCATCACTCCCGAAAAATCGGGAGTGATTACAGGTGTTTATTTAAATCCGAATTCACTCCGTCACTCGAGGTATTGGAATTTAAAAAAAAAGGAGTTTGCCTTTTCAGCAAAGTGATTTGGATTTTATTTCCATCTGCATTCACTCCAATTCGAAATTTTGGTATCAAAATAAACTCCCCTTCGGAGTACATTTCACTTTGGATTTAGTCCGCGTTCACTTCGCAACCTTTTACAGTGTAGGTGACAGTTGCCAATTTTTAAAATTTTTGAATAACTAAATAAAATTTAAGTAGAATAAAAATTAAAAAATGCGTACATAAATATTTAAAAAATCAGTACGCGCATTTTTTAAATTTCATTATTGTTATTAATTCATTTATTTATTCAAAATTTATAATTTCATGTCTGCTACATCAGCACTCAAAAATTTATTTTTAATTTAATTCAAAAAAATTTTCCGCGGTCCAAATTGCCCGGAATGACTAATTTGTAGTTTAAATTTAAAATAAAAATAATTTCGAGCTCATTTTATTGGTCTTTTTTGTGTACATAAATAAATTAGTGTGTAATGATAATATTTGTTGAAATGTAAGTAAATTATGTGAATTGAATCAGGGTTGAGCGGTCAGTTAATTATCAGTAATTGCTAACCTGCGATGGTGCGAGTAAAGTCCGGTCACGTGACCTTGGCCCGTGCAACCTGGTGTCGGGCACTTGTTGCCCTCTGAAACACAAATCAAAGCGGCGTTATTGGACCTTGTCACGATAGACTTATAAATGTTTTTAATTATTATTTGGTCAATACAAAATTATTAATTGCTAAAACATCACCGTCAATTCTAATTGAAAACAATAAAAATAAAATAAACTAACAATTTTTTTTATAAAAACAAAAAATTTCTATTCACATTAACAATTTATGAAATAAATAATTCGTGACAACTATTATCGACTGACCACAATTACCCGGTAGACACATCCACTGAACAAAAGTCTTGGTCACGTAATACACGAAGAAAAAAAATATATAAAAATCTACCTTACAATAATGATACTGGCATAGAACATTGACTATACACCAGTACGAGTAATCTTGCATGGAATAAGATCGCGTGACCCCAGACTAACATATAACATATAACATATAATACAACAAATATACCGTATCTCAATACCCCGACATGAGTTAACGCAGCATTTATCGTCATGACAATATTTAAAATAATAATAATTTGTTTATTAAACTAAGATCTCATGTGATTTTACGGCTGAAGGAGAGCTAAGCGATGACTGAGTAAGTATGGGTGTGGGTGCGGGGGAGTGTGGGTCGGCCGAGGGCGAGAGTAAAGGAATGTGTAAGGCTATAAGGGGATATGTTGAGTACAGGGGCAGGATTCCCAATAGGATTGGACTAGGACTTTTATAAACTTTGTCGTACTAATCCCTCTGGCTCTGATCCTCCGTACGCCCAGACTCCGTCGATTCGACCTACCGGCAGGAGAAACTTCATCAGGACGTCATTTCGCGTAGACCAAGTCTATCCCTGCTTAGCTGTCCTATTCTGTACCTTTACATACTCTACCTCTACCTCTATCTCTGTCTCTGTCTCTGTCCTTGTGTATAAACTATCCTCTAACGGGCTACTCCTCGTAAATTGGATTAGTATACGTGACGTCATTAATGGGTTGGTTTATTTTGTTATCTTTATTACCTTAAAACTAAATTATTTAATACTTTGTTTCATGTAATAAATAAAATCCCAGGTTGAAAAATTTTATTTGTTTTAAATAAAATATAATTTTAAGTTATTTCTATTCAATTTTACTTTTTGATGTTATTCAATTAATACACTGAAAAAAAATTTGGCTATCGTAACCATCTGAAGTCTTGCCATATTCTTTGGTTATGTTCCCCATACTTGGTATTGCTGTTTTAACATTTCCTATAGATTGCTATTATAGCAATCCGGATTGTAAATATATCAATACGTCGATATATCGTACCATCGATATAGATAGTTGATTTAACAAAACATTGTATAGGTAAAATAACAATCTAACCTTTGCGCTAATAAAATATTGCTGTATTAACAATCGACGATTTTCCAAACTTTAGATGGCTACTATAACCTAACAGTTGCTATTACAGCAATATTTTCAATCTTTCAGTGTATGTGAAATTTAATCGATTTCTGCCCGCAGTATTCCTTATTTAGACTATTTTCAGACTTCCCGAGTCTAAAAACAAATTGTAGTTTAGTCCTGAAAAGCCTCAATTCCTTTAATGTTTTATTTGCCGTCCAGAAAGTGACTCTACTTCAGTACTCAAAATCCTCAATGAGAACTATGAGGTCTACATGCAAATAATTTATCGATTTTAAATTATAACTAAGACCTCAAAATCCTCAACGGATGAAAAGTTATATTTCGGACTTTTAAAAATTTTAGATAGAGAAGGGAGGGGAGAGAATACGTCGAATGAGACTTTTGAGGTTCAAATGTGGATAAAATTATTCCTGTATATTTTGAGTATTTTGAGGCTCTAATCCAGATTATGTTATTCCAGCCCAGATAGCAAAATGACGTCTTAATGAGTTCTGAATGAGTTCCTATTTATGATTTGGACGTCTCATCAACATCTTAAAGAAGTCTTTAAGAAGTTCTCAAGATGTCGAATGAGCCACCTAGCGAACTCAGTAAGACGTCTTTAAAAAGAGTTCTCAAAGAGTTCTTTTTTCTGACTTCGTAAATAAGACTTCATTATGAATTTACCATGACGTCTTTGAGGAGCTCTTAGTTTTGAATTCATAAAGAAGTTTAAAAAAGAATACATTTAGACATCAAAAAACTGACGTCTTATTTATGGAGTCTTCAAGAACTCTTAATTAAAAGTTCTTAAAAATGACATCTTTAAGAAGTCATCATAAGACTTCTTGAGGACTCCTTCAAAAAGACGTCGTAAAGCAGTCATTCCGACTTGAATGCTGTCTGGGAGTTTAGTCTTCAAAGTGGTAAAATTGGTCGTAAGTACTACTTTGAGGGCTAAACTAGGATAACTCTCTACTGCATTCAATCTCAAAATTATAAATAGATCCTCAAAAACCTCTTTGAGAACTTTGAGACTTAAATCCGAATTTGGTTTTTGACTTAGTAATTTTTAATCTAGTTTTGGTCACCTGTAGATCAAAGTCATACTGCTTTCTCAAAATATTTTGCCTTCTTTTGGTTTATTCAGACCAAAATTATACTTTTTCTGCGTATTATTTTTTTTAGTCTATTTACGAATGTCTTTAGATCCAAAACAGCTTAGAGTTTTCATAAAAATTCAAAAATAGATCAACTAGTTCAAACACAGACCAGTTAGTCCAAATACAGTCTAGTTAGACTTAAATTCGATCAAATTTTTCGACCCGGAATATTGAGGGTACTTTATTGACGGTTCATTTTTTGACTATTTTTTTCACACTAAAATATTTCTACACTCTTTTAATTACGCCAAAATAGGAAAAATTGTATCCCAGCATACAGAGCATTTATGGAGGAACAATTTGAACCTAATATTAAGTCGTTTCCTTATTTTGTTAGTTTAAAATAAATGATTTTAACTCAAAAAACCAGTGCTATGCATTGTTACTATGAAACTTCATAGACACGATAACTCTCTATAGACACAATTAATCAGCCCAACTTTTTTTTATCATCTTTGTATTTTTTATCACAAGAATCCTATGTAAAATCACTATCTAAATTCTTTTAGTTTAATTGTAATTAATTAAAAATGTAAAACTGATAATTCCCGAAAAATTTAGCTGCCATTTTTATTTTTACTATTATTTTTTTCATTTTTTTCTCCACCAACTACTGGAAGCAGCACTAGCGTATCAGTATAGTTTGAAAAAAAGAGCGACATCTAAGACAAAAAGGCGGGATATTTAAAAAACATATTAAACTGAAAATAAGAAATAAAAAAATCAAATTTATAATTTAAGTTGATTAAAAATTCACAATAAAAAAAAAAATTAATGTTATAAAGAAAAAGTAATGATTAAAATAAAATGAGCGACTGAGGTGCACTTTTGGCTTTGCAACATTTTTTTTTTTAATTATTTATTTACAGTAATTATAATTAGCAATTTGCAAGCAAGGAAAATTAAGGAAAGAGTTTATTTGCAGGAAGTGGTATTAATAAATTAGGTGCGTTAAAATAAAAAACAAATAAGGGAAATAAACCTTTTTTTTTTGAGGTAGGGGGTAATGGTTCCGGTCAACAAAATGAATACCGGCACGCGCTGTTCTTTTCCGGAGGTCTGAATAGACTTGTAACGAGCCCGGGTAGGATTTTTTATTTTTATTTTCCACGTTTATTTTTTTTCCAAGCGACTGAGTAAGCAAGAGTAAAGGCCAGAGAGAAACCGGTGAGTCGGACAGACGGTGAGGGTGGAAAAAGACAGGACGAGGGTTTTTGTTGGTATATGAAAAGAGAGTGAAGCTGTCGAGGGATAAACCGGGCGAGAGACCGTGGATGAGGTCGGAAAGCAGAAACCGTAAGAGGGATGCCAAGTATGTAATAGTGTTATTTCGTAGCCATTTCATGTGAGGGTCACCGTCATCGCGGGTTTAAGCAAGAGGTGTACATAAACACCCGGATTGTTTTATTCATTTCTGTATTAGGGGATGAATGTGGACGCGTGCCACCTTCAGCTACTTTTTAACAAAACTCTATTACATTTATTTTTTTTAAACCGACATGTCAATCATTAAATATTCAAACTATGCTTTTTTTTAAACACCAGTTGGTTAAAATGAGTGACCGTAAAATTGAGTTACACGGTAGTTTATTTCATTATTATTGTTGTTATATTTTATTTTTATTGACTACTAACTACTGAAAAAAAGGGGATGGGAATTGTAAACGGGGGTGGCTTTTTTGCGGCCGGCGGATTTCCCGATAGTGGTTTTATGGCGTGTCAACATGCTTCTCTTTTGCGAGGAGAAAACGACGCCCGGAAATCCAATCGTGCACGCAATCATATCAGAAAAATCGAAGCTAATTTTTTTTTTCTTCTTTATATATGTATATATATATTTATTTTTCATTTTATATTATTAACGTGAGTGCGAAAAGATTGTTACATTAAATAACAGCGAAATAAGGTCGCACGTTATGCTTTACCGATTAATCATAATTTAGGATTTAGTAAAATGGTAATAGAATTAAACGAAAAAGTAAAAGTATTCTTATGAAAGATTTAAGGAGAGCTCCTTGGACATGAGCTAATCTTGCTAGTGAGGATAGAGAAAATGTTAACGGGATAATGAGGGCTTGAAAGTGATGGCAGGGTGGTAATAAGGCTGCTCAGAGCAGAATGTTATTATATACATATATATTTATCTGTATATATATATATGTAAGTGCGAAGGGTGATGCTAGTCACGTTTCCACTCGCTGACAGCTGTGGCTTATACGTATGACGTGGTATCAACCCCAAATTTTCTCAACTAAAACCCTCATCGTGTCACCGTATGTAAGACTAAGGAATGCACTTTACTCAACCCGTCAATCCCACTCTCATTTATCCGTAAATATTTATCAAATAATTGCAACCAGCTAAATAAGTATTGGGAAAAAGTAAAAAAAAAAAAAAGAAATAGTTGAAATGGAATAAAAGAAGTGATGGATAAGGGAGTGAAAAGGGTTGGAAAGATCTGTAGAGGACACAAGAATAAGGGATAGGACCTTGATTTCAACATTTGAGTCATAGCACCCTCGCTTTGGTAATTATTGATTTTCTGTGCTCGGACTAAGTCTCCCCTAACTTTATATATATATCTACAAAATGAGAAGAGAAGGTCCAGGAGCAGTGATGTGATGTAGTGATGAGGAAGCCAGTGGAAAGTGTCTTTTGTGCCCCTTTCATGTTTCAAACCCGTATATCTACAGACTCTCCCTCAACATTTACCCACGCGAGCAAAAAGCAACCCTCTCGCGAAAGACCTATTTCTGAATTGACGCTGGAAATTTCGTATATACATATATATATTGTGTAACGTTTAAAAGAGCCTCATGTCATACCTCGAGCAAGGCTGGACGGTGACATAGACATGCCGGGTCTGCTGCCATCGAAGCCGTTTCTGTCTGGCATCTTCATCACGTCTGGTGGTCCGGTTCCTGTTGTAGTAGAGATGTCACCTACTGATGGACACGTGGTAGTTGAGGTGGTGGTATTGGTGGTGATACTGCTGGCATTGGTGTTACCAATATTCGTGGATCCAGTATTATTATTGTTACTAGTATTGTTATTACTACTATTATTATTATTATTGTTGTTAGTATTAGTATTATTGTTATTAGTACTGCTGTTGTTATTATTAAGAGGATTATTTTTGTTATTCCCGGTGGTGTAACTGCTGGTGGTGTTGCTGACACCAGCGCTACTGACAGCAGTTACACTAACGACACCTTCACGAGCAATGTCCTGGATCGCAGTGGCCGCTCGGGAGCCCAGACCGGCCGGCTGGAGAATCGTATACTGCTTTGATGAATTTGTGTCGGGTGATGTGACGGGTGGTAATCCTGTCCCGGGTGTCTTTACAGGAATTGGGGTAGCTTCCGGTTGAACTTGGTGCTGCTCCTCTTTCGGTGATTTCAACTGGAGAAGCGACACCGAGTGTTTCTCCTCTACTGAGGGCGGGATCACTGGCTGTGGGACTGGCATAACTGGACCAGGAATTGGTGTAGGGAAACCCACGAATGTTGCTGATGCTGGATAGGGTCCTATTGGTGGGCTGGATACCGTTGATGCAGGTGCTACTGGTGTACGGCAAGGCGGTTTCGTGTGATCGGCATTGGGCGGTCGGAATGCTGATGATCCGGAGAATGACGATGAGGAAGTTGGCGGTGATGTTGAGGTCGTTGGTGATACTTTCATACTGTTGTCTGGGTACCTTTGATAATTGGAATACATTTGAGGGTGATGTCTTGACGAGGGATGCGGCCCATTACTTTTGTTCCTATCCTTATCTTTGTCATCGGAACGATCTCGCTCACTGTCGTCTTTTTCAGCGAGGGGATCAGACATGTCAATCTCTAATTCATTTGAGGAGTCGTCTACAAGCTCATTGAAATCCGGTGGGTCGTAACGCGAATACTTGTCACCTTGTCGTAGATCAGACATCCTGTCATTTCGGTCTTTCATTATCATTGACCTAGATAACGACCGCATTTTATTGAGATCCGCATTTATTTGACACTGCATAGGCTGACAATCTGGCTCCATCCTCATTAATATTTCCTCTTTTTTCTTCATCACCAATTGCGACTGCTGTTTATGAGACTCTTGCAATTTATTCTGCTGAAATCGTCGATCCTGTTGCCCTCGATACGTAATCACATCCTTCAGCGAACATCCCGTCTCATTGCTGGTACTCGAAGACGTTGAAACCGAAGACGGTGACATTTTAGGATTATCTTTTTTCTCCTCAAATAAATTTTCAAAATTCGATTCATATTTATCCTCATCCGGATTACCTCTCTGGTACATTGAACCACTAGGCCCAGGCCAACTACCCGATAAACTTTTTAATGCAGCTTCCGTCTCACGTATTAAAGTTTCATCGTCCTCAGGTTGTTCATCCGAATTCTTACTCGTCTTTCTAGCTGGGCTGCCTAAATTATTATTAGCACTAAAAACACGTTTTTTCTGAGGTAATGCCATCGTCTTGTCACTCTGGTCAATACTCTTTCTTACATCATCATGAACTATTTTTCTCCTACGTTTTGTCGCGGCATCAAAACTTTCCATGTCCTGCTGCTGTTGCTGCTGTATCTGGCCACTAGGTTGATTAACACCAACAACACCTACACCTACACCACCACAACCACTACCACCCGCACTACAAACTTGATGTAACGGTTTTTTACCATTTAGCTGCAGTGCTGACTGTTGCTGTTGTTGTAGCGGCTTCGGGATAACCGAATCAGCTTCCAGCTTACGTTTTTTGAGATGTGCCATTGCATTCTGTCCACCTGGCACGCTGGTCAGTTCCACCCTGGAACACAAAAATCCCAGGTGAACTCTTGTCATTCACTTTTTCATCATTATTTTATCATCAACATCAACATCATCATTCTTTTCATTATTACTATTATTATTATTAACACCTTGGCACACGTTCTCTTTCGTCACTACGACTCAATAAATAGATCATCCTACCTAATTCAGTAAAAAAGTTTTAGTATTTTTCTATGTATGGTCAGGATATTCACAAAATTTGAAAAGACAATTATTAGATACACTGTCAATTAGTTTAGCCCTCACGAAATTATGTCATTTCGGCTCGAGTCTACAGCGAAATGAGTTGAATAAAAGTGAGGCCGACGGAACGCGTTGAAGCCCTTCGCCGACGGGGTGCTCGCGAGCTACTGTGTGCTATGTTGAATAAGCCCGCTTTGGGGTAGTTTGGCGGGGGTTGTAGATGTCCTGAGTTAAGCTACAAGGTGGGAGAATAAAGTCGCGATGCACGTGCGCGAATGGACGACAGGCGCATTTACAACTCGACGCAATGAAGGTGGGGGGCGGGTTCTGCGCACTGTCCACCCCCAAAGTACGTTTCTGTTGGGAGTGAATCCACCCCCGGTTCTGATATTTTATACCGTGCATTCTACGTCGGTGCAAGCCTCTTTGCAACTGCAAAACTAAGGAAAAAAAGTTTAAACCAACGAGAAGAAGAAAAACGACATGAAAAGCTCGATGGGAAACTCTGGTTCTAGATTGTCTCTTGAAACCTTGGATGCAACTTGCTATCAAGACCAATACTTTGTACTTATTATGCTTTATAAACAAAAGACTTTAATAGAGCTTTATAACCTTCGTACTTAAATATTTTCCAGACAAGTTTCACGACAAAATTAAACTAAAAAAGTGTCAATGGTCAATTGACGATCTGTCATAAGTGAAATTAGTACTGAGTGGTTTCTCATAAAATAATTCGGAAAATTAAAATCAAGAGCTATTGTACAGTAGGTTAATAGTTATCAAAATTATCACGAATACAATGACTCAAATTAGATAAACCGCGATCGAAGATTTAGCAAGTCTTGAATGAAGAGCCGGATCAGCGTCAGCGCTTAGAAGAGAATCTTACTCTCTAGGATTGAACGACTCAAGCCTCCCTTAAACCTCAGCATCCCTTTCTTGAATCTTGTCTCTCACTAACTTGCTGGCTTTACTCATCTCTAGCTCATGAGAACCCAACCAACCGGCATCTACCCAGCCACCCACCCGCTTTTCAAAACCACCAAGTTTAGAACAGTGAACTCTACTCTCCCAACACCAGAGGATCACCCAGAATCGTAAGTTAAATCGCATCGTTGGCTCAAGACATTATCACTTTTATTTGCGGAGCCAGCAAGACCGCTCGACCGCGTCGAGACTACGGACTTCAGTGAGCAGATGAAAAGCAGTACCAAGGGGTGGCAAGGAAGGCCGGGGTCGGGCTGAGAACGAGAACTAGGGGGGTGAAGAAGAACCAGCCAGAAGAAGCATAGGAAGCAGAAGAAGGACCCAGTGGGTGAGAGAAAGATGAGAAGGGATCGATGAGTCTACCCACCCTAGTACCAACATTCACTTTCTCATTCTATCTCCAATCATCCATCTCTTTTTGTAGTCTATAGCCCTTCACCACGCAAAACCCATGGGGAATAATTAGAAAGTAACCCCTCTTGTACTACGTGATAAGACGATGAACACATCGACTATGACGAAGCACAGATCACGTTTCAAGCTGGATCAACAATATAAAAATAACTAAACATCACCAATACCAAATGCCCTGTCCTATCTATCCAGTATTCCGTGATGCCCGTTACGTTACGTGGGTCGACGAGGTTCCAGGCGTTAAAATAAGACGAATGCATATTGAATCTCGTCAATTAATTAGCAAACCTCAGATAGTCTTGAGTACATGAGACGCCATCGTCTTAAACACCACTACTACCAGTATTTCCGACAGCACTTTCTACACTAGCATCCAGGATTAGGGTATTAAGCGACGTCACGTCACTAGAGTCTAAAGAGCCTCTTTGGAACAGTGTTCCAAGAGATAGCCCGAGCCCAAGCCCTACCAAAGTTCGCCATCCTGTTCCTATCCTTACTTACCCACCCACCAGTATCAAGTACCCAGTACCTAGCACACCATTATAGCACAAGCTTCCTCTATCCTTTTGCTCCTCGACAATTCAAATTAGATAAACCACCACCGGATCAGAGCTCTTAGCGGTTAGGCTTGCCCCGGATATCCCGTCCAGTCATTCAACCCAGTTATCAGTGTATCGGAATTTCACTTGTCCCAAGTCCCTGTATAATCAATTCATCCAATAATCTATTCCAAGTAAACAAAAATTGGTTAAGTTAAAAGTTGAGAGTTGGGTAACAAGATTAGTCGAATTAAAGCACTAAATCTATGAAATTATTCATTTTTACAAAGACTCATATGTCTTTTTCACGCTGGCGTACAAAATGGTTAGCGGCAATGGGGATAGTGTAAAAGAGCAGTAGGAGCCAGATAATTTAAGACTCTCTCACGCGTGGATAATGGCCGAGGTTGGCTAATGCACCCTTACTTTTGGCACTACGTGCTGCTGGATACACATGACTCGGTTCTTCTCTTGCCTTCAGGAGACTTTGCCATGACTCTCTTTTCGCACTTTTACCCATCAGCACCTCCTACACTGCCATCACTATCCAACTCAGCACTTGATAAATTTTCCACCCTACTTTCTTGCTCACAACTAACCCTGAAATAGGAACTACGAATAAGGAACGAAACAGAAAACATGCCACCCTTGCTGGGTGCCTGCAGCTAAAAAACATCCACAATTGCAAGAAGATTTCTTCTCACAAATATAACCTCTTTATATTCCATCCCTTCTTTAACCACTCGATCCCACATGTGATGAAAACTCAAGAGCTTCGGTCTTGTCAATTATTGAATACAAATTCGCTTCAAGTGCGGAGACAAATTTTAGAATACAAACTCCGCCGGACAAAACGAAAATCATAAAAAGACTAACGAGTCACCGAGGACACTGAAGTAGGAATCCCGACTCTTGACCCACGGGTGAAATGATCCCTCGGCTAACGACATCTAGATTGGCTTTATTATCGAGGGGATGACCAGTGATATGTTCGCATCCCTCTTGCCTATCCTAAATAATATCGCGATACTTTTCGAGCAGCTCGCTCCATTTATACATCAGCCAGAAGAGGGCTGAAAGATTTTAAACCTCTCGTCTAAAGATCTCGGAATTTTATCTACGAGACATCTGCCCAGTCGCCGATCGTCTTTCCAAGGGAATTCTTTCCCTTATCTCAACTAACAACTTCCATTTCAGTGTATCTGCTTTCGTGTATCATCATTCCTTTCATTCTTACACATCCGAATCCGTATCCGTATCCGCATCCGGACATTAAAGCAATCGAATTCCAATAAAATATTTAACGCTGACCGGGACGGCCTTTCCCTCAAGTGCTTCTTGAAAAAGCATCTTACTCGATCGCATATTTGAAACTTAGCTTGTCTTTTTTTCTATACTCTTTTATTTATATTTATTTCAAACTCGCGATAGTAAATACCTTGAATAACTTATTAGATCTTTTATTTCAACTATCCTGCCTCTAACGTTTCTTTGTTCTATTTTAGTCTCTTATAGTCACTTAAATATTAAGCTGACTATAGTCTTCTTACTCAACATTGTTTACTTTTGTAATTTTATTACCGTCCAAAGTTACTTATGTCTATGATTATTGTTATCAGCATAAGCGGGGTTTGCTCTTGAGCACCTAATCATTTTTATATCTCAAAAAAGTATTTAATATTTTATTTTTAAATTTTAAATTTTCGCGGGTAAGCCCTAAAATTATATTTTTTGTCCAAAGACGCTTTGACTGTCAGGGTCATCAGTGACTAAACTATTGGGTGTGGAATGTGGGGACAGTGGGATATTTGTGATTTCGGGATTGGACAAATAGACCTTACGCTTTTGTGAAAAATTCATATTTGCACTCACTGAGGTTCGAACCCAGCAGATGGCCTATTGAAGTCCGAATGACCTGGGTCGAAAAATTAGATCTGATTTTAGTGTAACTGGACTACATTTGGTCTGTGTTTGAACTAGTTAATCTATTTTTGAATTTTTATGAAAACTCTAAGCTGTTTTTGATCTAAAGACAATCAAAAAGACTAAAAAATAATAATACGCAGAAAAAGTCTAATTTCGGTCTGAATAAAAACAAGAGAAGGCAAAATATTTTGAGAAGAAAGTATGATTCTGATCTACAGGCAACCAAAACTAGACTAAAAATTATTGAAAAGTCTGAAAATAGTCCAAATTAGGAATAGTATGAGCAAAATTTGTTTTATTTAAAACTGATCAAATTTTTCGACCCGGGGATCTGGAGGCATACCCATTAGAACTCTCGGCCAAGAGCCTGGTTCACTGAAAATTTAAAATTAAAATTTTACCCAAAAAAATTGTTTTCTTTTCTTTTTTTTAGGGAAATTTAAGGGTCGAATTATCGCGCCCGGTTTTTCTTATATGAAATAGTAAATATGAAAGTTGGTTTTAGATAGTAATTAAAGAGAGTGTTAACGGCAGCATGACGCCTACGGAGAGCAGTTTGGGAAAAGATTGAAGAGGGGGTCGGGTTTTTCAGAAAATTAAAATGAGAAAAGCTTCTAGTATGTTTTAAATGTATATAATATATATGTGTAGGTATGTACTGAAAAAGAGAGAAAGAGAGAATGAAGTGGGATGAAGAGAAGGTATAAGGGATGTGTTTTACCGAGGGATACTTACGCCATCCCTATGCGGCACATATTTTCATATAACAAAACCATCTGCGTGCCGGGCATAACAAATTTCCACTGATTTATAGGCAACCAAGTAAAGCAAAACCAACATAGAGAGAAGAAAATCTACTGCGCGCATTATTTTTCTAAAAATTTTCTCTCTTTTTTATATCAATAAATATAAATATAAATAAAATGATAATATTTTACGAGTGTGATTAATACCCAGTGCTTGGAGCAAAAAATTATTTTTATGAATTAATAATTTAGATAAGGAATTTCGGTGGACAGTGGGAATTTATATAGAGCTGAGGGTGGACTAGAAAGGGTTGCTCGAAGCTAAAGATGAGTACGTGAGGCTGAGGATTAAATGAAATTTTAAAGGACGAGAATTTAATATGAAACGGCCTAATCGATCGCCTTTCATTTTAACTTTTTTTACAATTTTATTTATTACTTTTCATATATTTCTGCTGAGAAAATATATATATATACTTTTTTTTTTTTATCTATTAATTACGTTATCGTACTTATACGCTATCTAGGACGCTACCGCACGCAGCATCTGCACAAACAAATCTAGTATGATTTAGGAGAGAGACCCGAAGCAACCCTACAGCAAAAGAGTAAGATAACTCGGTGTGTATATTTATATACACATATATTTGTTCGTGTATGTGTAGGATGTTTTAGTTCTTACTATGGAAACTACCGTAACCGTAGGCGTCGAGGGAAAGGACAAGAAAAAAAATGGTAGTAAATTATAAAATGGGTTCGTAATAAACTTGATTTTTTTTAATACTTATTTTTTTGTTTTTTAACGAAACTTACTGTAAAAAAATCGGGGTGTCTAGGCGGTGTAGGTCTTAAAATTTTCGGTGTTAAAATAACACCGTCAAAGGTGTAAATATTCTTTACCGCGGTGTTAAAAAAATTTTCCACATTTTTTTTTTATATATAATAGGGGAAGGTGGGGGAAATGGGTCTCTTAAATTTGGGGGCCCACCCCCCCCCCCCTCCTATATTAGGAGAGAGTGGGGTAAAATGAGCTAACATTTATATTACATATAAGCCCTCATTTCTTAAGAGGCCCATTTTGCCACCCCTCCCTCTACATTTTTTTTTCTAATTTTTGTACGTAGAATTTTTTTTACACAAATTTAACACCGCCAAATTACACCATCTACACTGGTGTTAATTCATTTTAACACCGTTTTTTTTCGACCTGTCTGATTTTACCCTGGGTGTGTCTATAAAAAAATATAAAAGTTTCCATTAGGGAGGTGACCTTTGGCTTATTGAGGTCAAAACACGGCTTTTAAATTTTAATCGCCTTTGATATAAAATAAAATTTTTTATTTTTGAATCTGAAAATTCGATATAAGAAAATTGTGTTGGTTAAAAAAATTAACTTGCCATGAAAAATTTCATAAATTATTGTGATGTCGATAAAAATATATTTATCGTTCGGGGGATGAAAATAAAAAAAAGCTAGTTTGTTACGTGAAACAGTTGGGACAGAAGGTCACGTAACGTGTAACGTGATTACAAATATATCATAACGTCCTTTTTTTTATATTTTTTTTTCTTAAGGTTTCAGTACACTAGCAACACATTTCCCTTGTTTGTAAGGTGTAACACGGATTTGGTCGGGTCCTGAAGGCGTAACACGTGCGTAGCCTGTCGATGCTGGATTTTATCCTCGCAAATCACTGAAACAACTTTCTAAGACACTGAGAAAATGAAAATAAATAAACATTATTGTTTATTTATTTATTTAATAGCGGAAATAAATATTGAATTTTATTTGAGCTGCGAAACAGTGGAAGAGTGGAAGGGTGAGTGAGTAAGTGAGTGAGTGGGAAAAGAGCTGAGGAATGTTTCGAGACGCTGACTGTAGATGGAGCCAGACAGAATAGGGATTCCCAGTAGACAGGAGTAGCAAGATATCTCGGAATGTTTTACACCTCATTAGGCAACAATGTGTTGTTGCCAGGGTGAATTATATCGGGCATGAGACGACGCGCCTGTCAAGACAAATGGCCCAAACCGGAGGTAATTGTGGGCTTTTATTAGCTCTGGTTTTCGGAATTAAACGAGGACTACGTCGAGCTAGAGAACCAGATCGCAAGTAACGGAAAGACATAAATGTGCTTGTGATGCTAACAATCCTTACTGTATATTTGTGTATAAGAGTAACAAGACAATGCTATACAGCCGACAAACCGACTACGCTTTTCACTCGCTTTAACCTGATGCTGCACTAATATTTATAAACTCTCTATATCTTCTTTTTGAAACCAACTCTATGCCATATTTTTATTGTTTACATGATTGCTATTCATTAGAATACTAATTATATGTTTTTTTTTTTATTTTTTTTTCAAGCTGAAGACATACTCTAAGAGAAAAAATTTGAAAACCGCCTGAACATGCGGGTCAGCCTTAAAACCCCGCTATTTTCGAGCTCTTGAGCTCTTCATGCTCAAAAACAATAAGGCCACACCTTCTATTACGAAAATTCAAGTAATAAACAATAACAAAAAAAACTACAAAGCAAATCATTGTTTTTTTATTTTATACCAGTAATATCTTTGGAAATAATGAACCGATTTTGACGTTCAAGGACGTCGTAGTTTATCAATTACTAACGTTGAAAAAAATAGTCATCAATTAGTTCAACGATTTGGATTTTATTAGAAAAAAACACTTTTTCGAAATTCTTTCGACGATATTTTGAATAAATGAACCGATTTTGATTGTTGAGGTGACATTCGACGCAGCTTATGAAGTTTTAGAACTGATTGGATTTTTCAAAAAATTTATTTTTGGATTATCCAATTTCTAAAAAATTTTCAGAATTAATGAACCACTTAAAACGCCCCTTTAAAAGTCAAATCCGCTTGTTCAAAAGTTACAGTATATTATTAAAAAAAATAAACGAAATCGGTTTTTCGCTTGATCTCATTTGTACTAAGAAAAATTTTTCGTAAACTAAAAAAATTATTAATCGCTTTTAATATTTGAATTTTTTTTTTATCTCGACATTTAAATAAAACAGTAAATTAATTTATAAATTAAAGAAATAACGGAAAGTAGGTAAAATAAATTATTCTAGTAAATTGAATAATTTATTGACTTTTGACAGTTGAAATTTTTTTTAGTTATTTAAAATAATAATAAGGTATTTTACCTAATGTTTAATTAGATATTCAATAGATGTTAATGAGCTGTAATAAATTGATCGGTGACCTCACTTCTCGTATATTAAAAAAAAATGTAATATTTAATGACAATTTGCATTGTCGATTCGGACTGAAGCATTTAAAAATGTGCAGACGATTATGTTTAATAATTTATTAAATTATTTAATTGGGTGTAGAAAATTTTTTTGTAATATTTCCTTGAAAGTTAATATGCTCAGGATGTTTCTTGGAATATTTTGGATACTTGGAAGGTTAATTGTCGCGTAAATTGTTGCGGCCAGTTGGTACGTAGGTTACAGTATAGACTGTCCAAATTCCCGAGCGTCTAGTACCTTGTCGGTAAACCGCCCTTACAAGTATGTAAAAAAATATTACAATAGTGAAAAAAGTAAAAATTCAAAAGCATAATGGAAAATGCTTTTTTGCGAAAAGCTGAGAAGTGGAAATTTAGAGGGGGTGGGATAATGCCTCGGAAAGCCGTGTTTTCGCTGTTGCGATATTGCGTATCGTTGGGTGGAAGTATGAAGAAAAGAAAGTAAAAAAGGTTAAGGATGAGATGAATATGTGCGAAGCGCAAGCTTGTTCGTGTCTCATCCCTCGAGAAATTCGGCTGGCGCTCATGTATTTATGCATTTATACTCGGCTCGAAAGCTGGCTTGCCAGCCCCACATGCACTCCCTTACTACGATTACAATAAATTCATGAAAAGGTCGTGTGACAAAAGTGAGTCATTGTAACAGATAAAATTTTATTTTTAAATTTTTCAAGAAACAATTTAAAATTTTTTAAATTAATTTTTTTTTGCTTTTCAAATTTTTATCTACTGATGTAGAGGACGGGAGACAAAACGAGATGCCCCAAAATTATGCTTTTTTAAACGTTTTTCAAAGATTCAAAAATCACTTTTGAAAATATAATTGAGCATTATTTTGAATTTTTTTTTATGAGTTTGAATATAGCAGACATCAGACAAATTTAAAATAATAAATAAATAGATAGAATAATAAAAAAAAAAATATTTACAAAAAATGCACTTATTAATTTTCAAATTTTCAAAGTGCGCATTTTTTAAAAATTGAATTTTATTAATTATTTACTCTAGTTATTAATAATTTTAAACTCATCTGTCTGCTACATTCTTACTCATTTTTTTAGGGGATGCATCATTTTGTCCGCAAAACAGTATTACCTCAAATACGCCGTTTTGCCCCGCCGTTCTCTATAAATAACGTACCCGCGGGTAATAAGACCTGTCGGGTAATAAGGCCTAAGTGACAGAAATTATAATTAAAATAACCGCCTCCGCTAAAGGCTACTCTAGTAGAAGGGTCTTGTATAGAGATGTTACGACAAATTTATAGAGTCCCGATACCACGTTCCCTGTCTTCTATATTTCATCATCCGTCATATGCTGTCGTAGCGCAGAAGAAATTATAAAAAACAATCTAGTCTTCTGACTCTTAAAAAGAATACTGATAGTTTTAAGTGCTGTTGAGCAAAACAATCTAGTCTTCTGATTCTTAAAAAGTATTGTTGCTAAATTTAAGTGATGATTCATCTCTAATACCAATTTTATTAAGTATAGTTAAACTATTCCAGTTTGTTTAACCCGTAGGCCTTATTACCCTACCGTAGTAAAATAAGGCATATTCGTATGGTTTTTGTAAAAGTATAATTTTTTGTTTGTTTATGGTAAAAATTACCATTTCTTCATTGCATTTTATGGCTAATGTATTGAAATAAAGATTAATGATACATTTCGATACTTAAATGCAATATTTTCGATTCTATTCAAAATCTCCCTTAGCTAGGCCTTATTATGCGCCGGTACCTTATGAACAATTGTGAATAGTCAATTTTTCTTTTCATTTTTCTAATAAAATAAAAATTTTCTAAAATAATTCCTGAGCAAATATATTTCGTAAAAACATTTTCTTGATATCCCATTTTCCCCGACTTTATCTTCAATTTATCAGAAATAAAATTTATTGTTCATACTCGCAACTTTTCATATTTTTTTTGCGGTTTGATTAAATTTCAATTTTATTAAAAAAAAAAATTCTACAAGTGAATGAAATTTTTCGTCTTCCGATAATTTCCTCTAAAAATTGCCGGGAAAAAATTGATAATTTAAAAAAATAAATAAATAAAATCATAATTTAATAGCAATAAATATAAAATTTTTTTTTTCATTATCCAACAGTAATATTTACTCATTTAATTCAATTCAGATTCACTTACTCTAAAATGATTTATATCTAAAAGGCGTATACCTGATGATGGGAATTTATTGGTGGGTTGTATACTATACGCACACTAAAAGCAATGCCCGAGAGATTTAAGAACCAACTTATACTGGGTATCCGATGCTATAACAATCTCACAACATTTCTTTAAATTTATCACCAAATCATAAATTATCATTCAAACTCTCCATCTATTCCTCCTTCTCTCTTTCCTTCTCAAACTCTGACAGCTTAATCATTTTTTAATGCACCAATGACCGGATTCACAAGTAGATACATCTCTATTCCCATTATCTAAATTTCATTCAATTTTCCCATACCCCCGATCGATTTTCAATTCACCCCCTCACTAATCAGGTCACCGAGTCTCAAAACTTGAAAATAATAATATATTGTAACAGTAAAACAATAAACCATGTTCCAAAATATTTTCAGTAAAAAAAAAGTCATGTTTGTCATGAAAAATGATTTATCAAAGCAATAGATCATGAGTTAGATGACTGGGCTTTCATTTTTCGATGGTTTATTAGAGTTAGGGTAAGAAAAAATAAAAATGACAAGTAAGATGTAAGATATATTAAGTAAAAAGAAATATATAAAAGTAACCGGTACCCCCTTGAGTGAGGACGGATTGTTTGCCCTGAAAAGTTGTAGATAGACTTGGATGTAAGTGTACCGCGGTTTCAAAAACTTGGTTTTTATTTAAACTCTCAGTGCTGGTCTCAATGGGGGCCTCAAGAGGAAGGTTACGACGGACAAACCCTCGCGAATCCCCAACCAACATGAATTAAACTTTTAATTTCTCTAAATCACTGCTCACCCTGGAGGCATTTTTTCGTAGCCTACTAACAGACGGCTGTTACTTATATATATGTATATATATATATACTTTTTCCCTTTTTACAATCCCCTTGATTCAGTGATTCTGCAGAAATACCTAAATCTAAGTTGGTGTAAGGGTGTAAAATCAATGAAATTTATCCGCCTTTTTTTACATCAATCTGATAAATTAAACCTGGGGTTCCTTTTAAATCATTATACTCGAGTCAACAGTTATGTTGCCAGATATTACACCTACCAGACGGGACCAACAAGAAACTACCCTTAGTCACCCCGAGCTCTATACACTTGACATATTGTTTCCATTCTTGGTAGCCGTGTAAAAAAAATAAAATACGCGCATAAATAATCCACGCGAGTGTAAGAACAATAATGGATATTTTAACCAGTGGATTTTCAAGACGGAGGAAGTTGACTAATTTGTCTGAGTGGCTTTTTCAACGCGCTTAACATATGAGATTTGTTGGGAACCACAGCTTGTTAACAGAGTAAGAAAATTTTTTATTGTTAGAAATAAAGTGTAAGAAACATTTTTGTAGATATTTTGATGATCCACAATTTTTGTCTGGGTCATATTTTTGATAAAGTTTTAGAGAAAAATCTAAAAAACCGAAAATTTAATGATCCTGAAGTTAGCAGACTATCAAAAATTTATAAATTTTTTTTTAGATGATATGATTTAAAAAAAAAAAAAAAACTAAAAATATGCACATGTAGAAAATTTAAAAAACTACAAGTGCAATTTTTTAAAATATTTTTTTTTTGTTGATTTGTCGATTTTTAAAAAATCCAAAATTTAATAGACGTCAGCTAACTTCAGTATCATAAATTAGCCGACGTTTAATAATTTTAGGGTTCTTTAAAAAATGATAAATTTGAAAAAAAAAATAATTTAAAAAATTGCACCTGTAGTTTTTTAAATTCTCTACATGTGCATATTTTTTTTTTTTTTTTAATTAAGTTGTTGAAAAGAAAAAAACCATTGTCTGCTAACCAGTATCATAAAATTTTGACCTTTGACCTCGAATAATTTTTTTAGCACCCATGGGATCGATGGGGACTTTGGTCACTTTATTTCTACTGGTGTACCCAAGGTATCTACCAAACGTCAACTCTATCTGAGTTTTCATTATTTAAAATTTCTATTTTTAGTAACTTTTCAAACCTATATATTTAAAAAATAGACTTACAGTGTAACAGGCTCTTCAGGACTGGACGGTGAGGTGATTGCGACAGGTGTAGGTCGCATTGACGTACCGGGTGATCTGCCTCGTTCATCCACCTGGACATAAAAAATTTTTTCATTAGGAAAACTGAAGACAACTCACTGTCGTTTTTTTTATATCTAAAAAGTACATGCTTTTTTTATTTTATTTCCACTCAATCCAACCGATTGATTCGCCCTCCGACTCACCCCGATTTGGAATTTTTATCGCTTCCGAACTCCCCCTCGCGTTTAACGGAATCGTGTGCAACAGGTAGAACCCTACCTGTCCTCACAAGAGCAACCAGAGTCAGGCTCGAGCTCTGGGTTCGGTTTACTCTCCACGCGAATCACTGCGTGAGTTATCACTTCACCCTCGATTTATAACCCATTCGATTTATTCTACCCCGAACTCGGGTTAGACTCGAGCACGCGACTATTTTTTTTTCACCTCTAACCTTTATCGCATAAATTTATCGATTTGTCCAGAAATAATTTATTTCCAGAAAAAATAATGATAACAGTAATAAATTTTTTAAATATTTTTATTGGAAAGGGATGATTGGATATAAAAAAATGAGACAGAAGTAAAAAGCAAAGGAAAACAGTGAAAAAAAAAAAAAAATAACCCACGTGATTTGCATTCCTCGGGTCTCGTCGGCATAAAAATTCCAGGGCGATAACTTCCTTTGTTCCTTTCCCTCTGTGGCCACGGTTCCAAGTCACCCCTTCTCTATTTTTCCATTTCCATCTCCATCTCCTCATTCTCTGTCTCCCTTTTTGACTACCACGGCACCAACCCCCGAGTCGCGATGACTCCCCGAAACCCAGCGAGCTCTGACTTTTCTTTATCCTCGTCGCTCCTCGTGTTCCTCGGTTTTATTTTTTCATTATCATTATTATTGTTATTATTATTATTATTATTATTATTATCATTATTATAAAACTCACTCACCCTGAGCACTACAGCTTATATTACATTTTTTCCTTGATTAAAGGTGCGCACCCACCGAGTGGCCCTCGACTTTGTGGGACAACCTGAGCGATTTAATTTTTTTTTATCGCGCAAAAAAAAGTTAATTCATAAAAAACTATTTGAGAAAGCGGTATTGCATTTTTGACTAATTAAAAATAACGTGCCTTCACGTTGATAATTAAAAAAAGAAGCAAAAAAGTAAATAAAATAAAAAAATGTTTCTTTGGCTTTAGAATTTGACTCGTTAAATAAAATCCGAGGCTCCTATTTATTGGACAGATAGATAGAGAAATCCCGGATCGAAATGTAATTAAGAGGGCAAATAATTCGAGTCGAGTAAACTCGAGAGGCAGAGGTAGAGGTAGTCGGGATCAAAGAAGAACGCGGGCACCTAACTCGCGACGTGACGACGTCGTCCAATTCGAGGGATCTGCTATCAGATGAGTATCGTGTACCAGTAGAAGTAGTAAAGGGGATGGGTTATAAAGAAGAGGATGATTTTAAAGCTCGGAATAAAGTCCGGGTAAGTCTATAGAGCCAAGGTTCGATAAATATTTCCGTAAAGTGACCGATCCCGGTCTCATGATTCAAAGAGCAAGAAAGTAAAGGTAAAATCGAAGGTTCATCGGGTAGATTAAAATACGAGGATGAGTTTAATTCGTGAAAGTTGAGACTGGGCACAGTATATTTGCGTTAGGTTACGTAGTTGCGCGTTTAATCAGCCGTGCTTCAGCAGAGAGGGTGTTTGAGGATGAAAATTCGGGGTGAGCTGGTTTTAAAGCCTCCCCTTTCAGAGCAAAGAGAACTCCGGTTTATATTCCCAGAGTCTCGGACTCTGCAGTAAGCGGGTGGCAAAGCGGATTGACTTCTCTCTACTACCCACTGATTCCCCGACCATTCACCCGGATTCTGAAATAGGTTTCCTATACCCTCGGTCCTGGTTGGTAGCCACCGAAAACCTTGAGGGGCTGCTGCGATCTGATCCCAGTATACACCGAGCCGAAGGAAAAAGAGGGCTAGATGTCGATACCGTGACAGATTACCTTCAGTATTTTCCACCACATATATCAAATATTTTGTTCGTAGCGGGAGCTAACTTGCGTAAATTAACTCGAGTTACTCCCAGTTAATGTCCTCCTACTCGTTGCCCTCTTAATTGGCCTCGTCTGAGGGCGTTACATTGAATTATTATCCGATCGTTCGATAGGAAATTACACTCGGATAATTTTGATCACTCTGATTCGGTGATTTCTGACTGTGAGCTTCAAGCTAGTTAGAAGCTCCTGGATTAACGTTTTGCTTAACGCTTTTAGAGAGCTGCTAGATAATATTAACGTCTTTAACGCAGTGTGTCTGCTATACGTTTGAGTAAGGATGCGTAATAGTAGGGTGTATTCGCGGGTAATAGTAACTTGCCTCTTGCTAGGTCATATTTCGGATTAAGACGGTGGAAGTGTCTCTGGTTCAACGTACACTGTACTACAGTGGCTGTGGTTAAAAGGGGATGTCTAACCCCCGTACCATTATCTTACAAATCTAATCTCGTGGGTGTTTATAAATGTCTTGTTTTCTGGGAAAATCCTCAACAAAACTACAAGAGGGTTAGCTAATTTTTGCTATTAAATTTAAAAAAGAGAAAGAGATCTCACGATTCGATGTTTAGCTTCGGTAGGAATCGGGCTGTTACATTTGTTGGAGTGAATCGCAGATCGCGTTAATTCAAGAATTGAGTTTAGACACTAGGAGCGACGGTGTGGCTGGGGTGAGAGATGATGGGAATGAGAAGGATGAGGACCCTGTTATTACAGTCAAGAGCGTCCCGCAAACTATAGGGCGTAATCCCTTAAGAGCAATAATAAGAATCCTTTTCCCTGGTTCTAAGCCTGAATCCCGAGTAAAACTGGTGCGTTAGCCCACAAGAGACTTTACTTAATTCCGTGGCTTCCGAGTCTTTCATCCCCGCGCGTTAGGTCCTAAATCGTAGTTTGGATTTTAAAATGCTCTGTTAAAAATCACAAACGATGTACTCGAGATCTAGGTTTAGGTGGAGGGTTTTTAAATTGTATTTAGCGATTTTATGGTTAAAACTAAAGCCCCAGACACCTTGTAAGACTACTATGGGGTAATAAAAACCTGTCACGTAGTCAGTGCAGCCGGGGAATGAACAGCAGGGAAAGAATACTGATTCATTATTCAATCTGGGTCGAGTGATTAGCATGCGACGTTGTTACCTCGCCCTTATACTTCTCCGACTGCTATTTCTTTTGATTCCTCTAAATAATGTAAGCCGAGTTGCCTGCAGATTCTTTCCTCTACAAGACTTTATTCGCCCCCATGTCTATAATTTCTTAGATCTAGCATCTAATCCGTTATTTAACATTAAAAAGACCATACTTACGGTAAATATTTAAAATATTTATGTTAAAATATTCATAAATTGTTGAAGATATTCAAAGTGAGGGGGATGGAAATGAATTAATTTTTTATTTTTTTATAAGAATTGTAGAAAAGATTTTTAATATAATTAAGTAGGAATTGTGGACGCCCAGCTGGTAAGAGAAAGAGTCTTAAGGAAAGGTTGGATCGGGGGTTTTTTGGGGGAACTTGAGTTGTAAGAAGGGTTGTATTCAAGTTGCCTTGGAGGCATGTTAATGCACTCAGAGATCTTAGCACTTACACTCTAACACGTCTATGGGAGAGTACCAGAGCTAACTCACCCTATTTTACCTCCTCTTACTCTGTCCTCATACCCGAGCCCTTCATTCCTCCTTTTTCTACCCCCAGCCATTTTCTCTTTCTCTTAAACTACCCCAAGCTCAACCGCCTCTAGAGGGCTTTCACGGACGACGCCTTAAATCCGGATCTCTGCCACCCCGACGCCCATCTCGGAGTCTTCCGTGTGCTAGCACGATGAGAAACCTGCCACTGCCACCCCGAGCTCCTTTTATTCTTCGAAATCTTAATCGAATGAGAGTAAAAATTTAACCATTTCCTTTATTTTTTATTCTTTTTTCTCTTATTTTACCACTCTCTGACACTCTTAACTAAAATTCCATCTTCTCAGTACACGCATGACCAACCCCATGAGCTTTTATCAAAGAAAATAAAATTATGGAAGTGAAAAATACCTCAGGAGAAATTTTAATTAATCTATTGTTTCTCAGAAAATTTATTTAATGGAGTTGCTGTTGTGAATTTTAATAGATGTCTATTTAAATCAAATCTCGAGGGATCAAAGCACGAGGCGCCTTTCAAATTTAGTTAGTAAAGAAAAATAAATCAATTGGTCAATTTTTTTTTCATATTATCGGAATTGAAACTCGGAATTTTAATGCCTGTTTAGTCAAATGCCATTCAGATTGTCAAGAATCATCACACGGAGAAAAAAAAAGTAACCATTGCTGCGCAGAACAGTAATCTAGTCAATGAGCGTGTTTGGGCAAAAGATTAAGTATAGTAAAAGCATATTTTACTGAAGTTATATTTATTCAATTGACTAGATTACTGTTCTGCGCAGTAATGGTTACTGTTCTTTTTTCTTCGCGCACTTTCTTCTTTCAGGACAAAAAATTCTAGTTTAGAAATCGCTCTTCTTTAAATCATCTTGTTTCGTCTCCTGAGAATACACAGTTACAAATTTTGTGTATTTGTTTAAAAATATTATAGTTTTCGCGGGTTAGCAGACTGTAAACAATTTACGGAGCGAACATAGATTACACGCTGAAAAAAAAATGCTATTACCATCTTGCAATAGGGAATGATTTTCATCACGGATAAGAATGGTTACTATCTAGATACGAATGCTTACCATCTCCGATAGGAAAGTTAACATAAAAGAGTGAGAATCATTGAAATGCAAGGATGGGAAGTTACTTCGTTAAGATGGCAAGTATTACCACTATTTTTTCAGCGTGTAAATCCGGAGTGATGACTGCACAGTTAGAAATTTTGTGTACTTGTGTTAAAAATTATTTGGTTGTTTGTGTGTTGATTTTCAACACGAATCTGTTAATTCGACACAAACCCTGTGTTATTTTACTTCAACTGATTTTTTATGTTAAATGATTAGAAAATCTGTAATGTAACAAATTTCTTGTGTTATTCGAAAACTAACACAAAATTTTTGTTGTTTAGCTAACACCCGCGCGTTTCTTCATTACTATAACCAAGCAAAGCATTTTAGCAGCATTGTCTGCAAGGAAACTTGGATTACAATTGATTTACAATTAAATACAATCATAGATAACTTTAATGATCAGGTTCAATGACTTTTTTATTCTCATTTTACGAGAGGATAATTCATAGCTCCGTTTTTTATAAAAATCACTGAAAATCGAACTAATTGTTTGGTAAATTGACAAAAGTTGTACTAAGGTTAGATCAGTATACTTGAGTAGATTAGATTGTGTGCTTATATTTATTAGTCAATTTAAACACGAAAAGTCTGTTAAATTTACACAAATTTTCTGTCAAAATAACAGATTTTGTGTTCAATTATTTAACATAAAATCTGTGTTAAAGATCAACACGCAATGTGTTGAATTATCACAAAATTTGTGTAGACTACAACACACGATTTGTTGAATTAAACACAAAATTTCTGTCGGTAAATTTGGCCATGATTTTTAAATCACTTGATCTGCTCAAGAAATTCACAAAATTTTGACCTTTACTCGAAAATGATCCTGAAAGTTTTCAAAAACTATTGACAAAAAAAAGCAGTATTCCATTTAAAAAGGGAGTTTTAGAAGTAATTTAAAATCAGATTGATTTGAAAAAAAGCCACGCGGATTTTCGGCTTTTTCTCTATCAGCCCTAAGCACAGCTCGGAGAATAAACTAAAAAAGTGATAAAATAATAAAAATAAAGGAGTCAGATACTTTAACGAAAAAACAAGTGGATATCCAGAATATCCGGTATCAACGAGCTATAAAGTAAACCCCAAACAGGGGTACAAAGCCCTTGATAGATGGATAGCCACGGGGTTTGTGGGCGTCCAGCCACAATCTGCCGTACTGACCACCTGTTGACTTACCTGTACACCCTTTTCTCTCTTTTTCTCTCTCGTCGGCACACAGCCCACGTATTAGAATTTCGGGCTCGCTCAATTGAGCCGTCTGCGTAGTAAAAAAAAAGAAAAAAAAAACGCGTAAAAAATTCTTTTCAATACTCAGTGAGGTTTAAAACGTTGAATATCAAACGACGAGTATGCTGGACAGTAGTTTTGATCTGTCGGGAATCGAGTTTCGCATTTTTTTTATCCTCATACAATTCACATCGTGGGGAATGAAGGACGTGGCTGGCGCACGACGTGGATGCATTATAGCCCCTGGCAACTAGATCGTTCCATTTTGTTGTTTGTCTCTTGTCGTCGTTTGCCTCACGGCAAAATCCACCCCCGCATCCAGAGAGGGTGTGTTGCTACTGTGCTCGCTATCTCGTGCTTCCCATGACTCTCTTGTCTCTTGTCTCTTGTCTCTTCATACTCGTGCTATTTATTCTATCGTATTTCTGCTACATTATATATTTCTTTTTTTATTTCATTCTTTTTTTGTCCAATGTTGCTATTCCTTTATTTATTTTTGCGATTCATTGCGTCACAAGCTCTTTGACACGCTCAGCCACTCGATGAAATAAATGTTGCTTCGTCTATTAATAGAATTTCATATTGTTCTGGTGAAGTCAAGTCATCGAACAACAACTAAGTATTGTTATTATCACTATTATTATTATTATCATTATTATTATGTTGAAGTCAAAGGAGAACACATTCCTGTAACTCTATTTGTGTTCATTGATAAAGAGAAGTAATTTTCCGAATTAAATTTACGTGACAATAAACGTAATGGTCAACTAACCCCGACTGCGAAATTATTCAAAAAATTGTTTTTTCACTTTCTTCCGTCACTCAAACTTCCGGAGTTTAAAAAAAAAATAAATCTGCACGCGGAGTTAATAGGGAATTTTTTTTGTCAGCTGAGTGATTTCAGTAACCTGGATTTTACTTGAATCTGCATTTACTCCAATTTTTATTTGAAAATAAATTTCTTTTGCAGTAATGATTAAGGGATAATTTAATCATAATTATGAATCATTAAATATAAATGAAGCTGTCTAATAGGAAACTACATGTCTCTTATACGTATTGATTAGTTAAATATTCTTGTGAGAAATGGCTCTCCAGACTTATTAGTAATCCGAAATCGTCCCGTCCATTATACATTCCGATTTGAAGATAACTTGCTTTCCATCCCTAAAACCTTCTTGATCCTGTGTCATCGCTTTAAAATTGCTTCGTCGACAACTTATTCTTTAGTCACTTAATTTTCAATTTAAAACTTTACTTTGTCTCTTGTCCTTTTCTACCCCACATTAATCCATTATTCAATATTTGTAATTAATCATTAAATTAACCTACTTCTTTTTCCTTTATACATGACTAGTGCCCTTACCCGCTTCAGTGGGTGTCAGTTTAATTTTTGAAAAACTATTTTTTTTAAGCTTTCAAATTTACATACCAGGTTATTATCTAAAAATCAAAATTCTGGCTAAACTAATAAAGATATGATAAAAATGCAAGAGAACAAATTTATAGCCAATTAAATTCTCTACAAAAAAGGTCTTATAGTATTTTTACGTACGTCTGACTATTTCGAAGTAATGACAATTAAAAGTATAAAAATTAGTTTCAACATTATTTTTGAATTAATCCTTTGTTTATTTTCTCTATAACTCCAAAACTATCAGAGATACGTTAAAAAGTCTAATGACTTCTTCTATAGTAAATTAAATTTGCTACAACTTTTGTCTAAAACATTTTTTTCTAAAATCTATACTTTCACTACAAATTTCATTTCAAAATTTAATTTAGATTAAAAATTTCTTTTCAAGAAATTTTAAGCAGCCCAAATTACCCCACCGTGTCCATGTTGCCTCTTTGTAAAGTTGATTAAAAAAAAAAAAACTTCTGCCCTGCGAAATTTTAATTTCTAAAAAAGTCTTGCAGTCCATTTTACCTCAGTGCTCATTCTACCCCCTTTCCTATACAAATTAAATTTTGAATTATCGTAAAAAAATAAAAAAAAAAATAACTTACTCGGTACTTGATTACATTTAATGGCAACTTGAACCAGTTAATTGGCCTCGAAGTTTCTTAAAAAGTTATTCATCCAGTTTTAATTTTTTTTTTTTTATTTTAATTACTCAGCGACACAAATTGAAATAATAATAATAAAAAAAGGTATAAACTGACCGTTGACTTTGCGGTATTATCCCTTTGGCTAATATGCCCGAGAGAACATGAAGAGCTTCGTGAATTGGTTTACTACCGCAGGAGTTAATTTTTTTTTTTTTAAAAAAACCCTCAACGCGGTCACCCGAAATTAAATTTATGACTATAAAGTGAGTGAGTTTTTTTGAGGCTGAGTTTTAGTAAAAATAATTTTAAAAATATAATTTACAGGCGTAAGACGAAAGAGATTTATGTAATTAAATGTAAATAGAGTGGAAGGGGTGAAATGTTAAATCGATTGATGTAAGAATTATGCAGATGTCTTTTTGAAAGGGTACGGGAAATATTGAGGACTTGGATGCTGGAGGACGTGGATGGGAGAAGAGAACGAGGAAGAGGGCGAGGAATAGTCGAGAAGAGGGTTAACGATGAGGTAGAGGTTACAATTAGGCGAGGAGTCAATTCAATATCAAGGACCATTCGAGGAATATTCAACGATTTGGTATTAAATGCTGGCCCTTTTCTACCTTCAGTATCCCACAGCAGATCTCTCAAGAGAGGGGCTGATGAATTTAGCCCTCGACGAGCTTTCGTACCTCATCGACGCGAGCTTTTGACTCGGAAACGTGGACAGACGTGAATCTCGAGGCCAATACCCTTGATACTAACCCTCAGTAGCATCGATGGAATTACCTACGGGTAATGAGTTTATCCAATACCGGGGGGTAATCTTCGACGTCAAGTCTTTTTTATTTGTTGGCTTTTTTTACTTCAATCTTTTTTCCTTTATGTAATGTCTTTTGACGTTTATTTAATCAGTTTTAATCTAACTTGACAAAATACAAACTTTTTTTATTTTTTTTTTCACTAAATAATTATTTTTTAGACACTGATTAATTATAAATTAATTATTAAGTGATAAATTATGAAGCTTTTTTACTTTTTATTTACGATAAAAATCTGGGCTTAGATAATAAAGAGAAAAATTTTAAGGGAGTACTACTCAGCACTTGTCGGTGATTGGCTAGAATATTTTCATGAGGGAGAGAGGGATAAAATGATACTCTATTTTTTAACAAAAAAAAAATATTTTTTTTAGTTCATATTACTACGAGTCGAAATCTAAGGCATGCTTTTACCCTAAATGAGCATTGAAAACCTACATTAGACTTTTAGGACATAATCATTGTAAAAGCTTGAAATGGACCTACTTACAAAGGCTTGAATTAGACCTACAGAGACATAAATCGTAAAACGAACGTAAGTAGACTTAACAGAAGAGAGGACTGCAAGGAATACTACGAAAAGGTAAAATTGTTAAATTTGCGGACTACTGGAGAATTGATGCAAGTGATCCAGTCATCTCTCCAGTGGGATAATGACACCCAAGGGTGGGTTGGGTCCCACAGGCAGCCTGGGACTAACAGAGGGTCAATTTTTAAAAATTCTATGACTAGTAAAAAATTGCTGCAAGTGATCCAGCGATTTTATCAGTAGATTAATGACACCTAGGAGTGGAATAGGACCTAGAAGCAGCCTGGGACCAACAGAGAGTCGATTTAAAAAATTCTGAGCTCGTTCGTTTCGCGATATATGTCTTTGTAGGTCTGATTCATGCCTTTGTAAGTCCAAGTTGGTTCATTTCAAGCTTTTACAATTATTATGGCCCAAAAAGTCTAATGTAGGTTTTCAATGCTCATTTAGGTTCAAAGTATGCCTTAGATTTCGACTCAGGATCGAGTCAGGGTTTTTGCCAATTTGTAATAAAATAATTTAGATTAGTACAATAAAATTTATTGGTCAAAAAGTTGAGTCTCATTTTGTCCCACACTCTTATAAATTTGTAAAATATTTACTAAAATGGAGTAATAATATTAACAATTATAAAATAAGTTTGCTAAGTATTATAAAAGAAAATAAAGTTTGGGTTAATATTTAGATAGACTGAGTGTAACTCATCGTCGAAGAGATAATCATATTAGCTTGGCTATAACTTGTCTATGCATAAGCATAATACCATGATATAGAGGGTGTGAGAGGCCGAGAGTAACTGAAGGATATGAAAGAGAAGAAGAGTGTCCTGGTACTGGTACTGGGATCCTAGCCAGGGATACTACTATACATGTACATTTATATATATATAAATTGAATGTGTTCTGTGTTGTATGTTGTATCCCGAAACCAGGAATATCTCGTAACTCGTAGCCAGTCTCCTCTTCTTGCTACTCCTCTTACGTCTCTTACTCTATCCTCCACAGTGTACATGAGAGTACAATACTCTCGATTTTCCTGTACTATCCTTGCTTCTGGTGCTTTCCTACTACTGCTGGCTGGATCCACTCGAGAAGGTGCAACGTACAACGTTAATCAGCGTAATTAAATTAGCCGCTCGCTCGACTGTTGTAATTATGACTATTTATAATGATTCTGCGTGAGAGCTGAATCAGTGAATTAGCTTCTGTATCTTTACATCAATAATATATATTACTACCCTCATGTATAAGTCAATCGTTAATTTATCAGCCAGTAAAACTTCATTGTGTTAAATTTAAATTTATTTTTAAATAAATAAATTAAATATTTATTTTAAAAATTTTTACGAATCAAATTTCAATAAAAAAAGTTAAACTTATCGACAAAAATTAGAGTCCATTTGACCATTTTACCCCGTATTTATTCCACGGTAAGTAAATAAATTTAAATATAAAAATAATCATTTTATTACTACACAGAAAAAATGGATTTCTTGGCGCGAAAAATTTAAACTTGCTTAAAAAAAATTTTTTACATTACGAATTTAAAAAGAAAATTTTCTGGGGGTAAAAAAAATTTCTTGAACCAAAAAAATTTTTTTATAAAAAAAAAAAATTAGTTTTATTTCCTGAAAGTCCAATTTGACTTTGGTTTAGCTTTAAACAAGAACCATAATTTTTTTTTAGTTAATAAATTAAAGTATTTACTACACGAAAGGATAAAGCGTAAGAGTAATGAAGCCGGGTATTTAGTCAGGATTTTCCAGGTTTCGTCTTTTAGAATCTCCCTTTTTGGCACGCATCAGAAGTCGTACTTCATTAAGTTGGTAACACTTCTTGTTCTTTACCCAGATCTTATAGTAGCTCACACAAGATCTCGGATCCTGTGGCTGTACAAGAAAGAGCTGCGTAAAAGATATCTTGGAAGAAAATAGTAGCTGTGTAACAGAGTAAGTGTGACAGAGAATTAAAGGAAGCGAGTGAGCGAGATACGAGACAAGAGAAAGATTAATTGCATTCCGTCAAGAGGCGGCGTATTTTAAAGCAAACCGCCAAGGAGAGAACCAGAGAACCAGAGAATTAGGGAACCTTCAGAGCTTGAGGTAGAAAGGATGAAAAGGTATAAATAGGAGCAGGAGAATAAAGAGGGGTAGAAAAGACGCGACGTTAAATTCAGTGAGAGATTCCTGGCTGCCACTGATGGAAGGGACTATACCACTAGACGAGAGAAGACAGCGCCAGAGGCCTTGTTGTATTTATCATATAATTACCATAATAGAGCTCGAACCATCCTTCTATCCACTGTCTCTCACTCCATTATTTTACCAAAAACCCTCAAACTACTAAATTTAAAGTTACCCAGTATCCAGCCCCCAGCCCCCAGCCTTCAATGATCTCTCATGGAACCTGTAAAACACCAATTTCAAATAATTCGCCATACCCTTAACCGCAAATTGCAAACTCTACAATACATTTTCGCTGCATGCTCTTTTCTACATACATACATACATATATATAGATATATAATACAACCCGTTGGTTGAAGCGTAACATGACAGCAGACCTATATCCTGAATCCGATGATTTTAATGTCAAAATAGCCGAGGGTTAAGGTACGAGAAGAGGAAAATACATTATACAATAATCTCATTATTTGCTGGATTGAATTTCTATTGTTTATTATTATGTTTTGGATTTGATGATAAGTGACAATTGATACTTTGTATTGGCGTTTGATATTTCGACAAGTTTTATTTTGAAAATTAATCATTAAAGTATTTATTTATTTGTTTGTTCGTTTGACGACTCGAAGGATAGAACTTTTGAATTTCCGTTTAGAGAAGAAGGAAAATGTGAAGATATAGGTGGAAATTAATGAGCGAAAATGATTAATGACTATCGGTTTACGGAATATAATTACGATTACTGATAAAAAGATTACGGCATTAGATCTCGGACATGGACCATAGGGATGTTTCTTAAAATATGTACATATATGAGGAAGTCAATGAGCCAAATATTGTCTGGAAACTTTTATGCTCGTACTCGTACTTTCTTTTTATTTCTTTCTTTCTATTTCTATTTTCACGGTGTGGAATTTATGGATATTATTCTATCGTTTCGAGGATTATATTTTCGAATTCTATTTATATATTTGTCCTGAATATTGGCTCAAATATTCCACCCCAATTTTAAATTTTAGTTTTTCTTGATATTGATACTCAATGAAATAGAAATAGAAATAGAAAATTACTGCTGGAAAGTTTTCATTTCCTGTTAAAGTTATTTTACTCGTGTATAATAATGATGAAATTTCCATGAATAAAAATCTGGCTGAACTATTTTGCCCCTCGTTAAATTTTTAATCAAAATTTCATCGGATAATTTTCTGTACAATAAAAATTTTTGAAAAATTTAAAAAAAGGTTCGGTAGGGAAATTTTTCACTACTGTAAAATAATTTTTAATTACAATATTAAATTTTCTGTACAGCGAAATTTAGTGATGATGTTTTTGGTTACTATGTTAAACTAAGTGGAAAGATATTACTAAATAGTACACGAGTTCTTTGATGCTACTTACGGATCCATGAGCATCACATCCCTGATGCTCTTTACTCAAGATAATTAACGTTAAAGGTTAACTAAACAATTCAACCAGCTAAATATTATGCGGGTCTTATCTCTTCCATAAAATTTATTAAAATTGAATAACTATTACACTGTAAAAAAAATTCTGACAGCTAGAATGAAAGGTATTTGGTAATTTTTTTGATTTTGGTCAAATTTTGAAGACTAGCATTATTGGAAATGGTCGAAACGTTGAGTTCAAGGGTAAAAATTAAAGCTTATTAGACTGGCTTTAAGAAACTTTTCACAGAAACTGTTAATAAGTTTTAGTTTTAAAGTTATACAAGCTTTAGTAGTGAGAAAATGATTTTTTTGGAAAATAGAAAAAATTTCAAACAACCATAACTTCTAAAAAAATCAAGTGATTTATCCCATTTTCTATCACGACCAGGATAATTACCCCTAGAATGAGTGGAGAAAATTTCATTAGAATCCGATGAGAATTGTAGGTGTTATCGTGGTGACAAGGCTGGTTATATTCCATATAAATTTTTTAAGAAGGTATTTTTGGAACCTACTGACAAATTATGATAGGCTATGGCAAAATTTCCTAAAAAGTCGACCTAAGGGCAAATACAATAGCTAGATTTTTGAAAAGTCACGAGTAAATTTGGAGTGATCATGGATTTTAGTTTGATTTGAATTAACCGTCACTCGGAGTTCTGGAGTTTTAAAAAAAATCTCTGCACATGTGGAGTGAAAACAGTCGTTTTTTCAGCAGTAATTACAAAGTGCACGTGAATTTTAATCTACAGTCACTTCAAACCGGAATTCTAATATCAAAGCAAACTACGATACTTTAGTTAGCGAATGTCTTATAATTTTTTGATTTTTTTAAAAACGATATAGTATAAAAAAAAAAAAATTCAAAAAATTGCACCTATAGCTTTTTTAATTTTTTTTATGTGCCTATTTTTTTTTGTAATTTATTTGTTGAAAAAAAAATTGTTAATTGCCTTCAAACTTTATCCAGTCCGCCTTACTCCGATTTCACTCCGGATTTAATCTGCGTTCACTCCGAAATTTTTTGAAGGGTAAAAAATTACTATGAATAAATAAAAAAAAAAAAAAAAAGACAAAGTGATAATGATGACTGTAAGCTAATATTTGTATATTAATTTAAAAGTAAATATTTAAAATGGTTTTCCTGTTACGAGAGGTGTAATACCCTGTACCTAAGGGGGTATGGAGTGTAAAAGAGCTTGGACCCTTGAGTTTAAATGACGGACAAGAGTAAAAAGGGTTTTGTAGCTTAATATACATATAGACACTCAACCAACCCTTACAATTAAAAACCGGAAATTTTAATTTCCATACTCTTAATTTCCGTTATAATTCTTCAAACAATATTAAGTACACTTTGCTCTCACGATTTATAATTTATGATAATAAAATTAAATGAAGAAAAAAAAATATATATATGAGCAATGTGAATCAACAAAAAATTACGGATCATCCCCTTGGTCTCGATCCAAACTTACCCATAAAAAATTAAACGAGTAGCGAGCAGAAAAAAAAATTACTAGAGCTAGAAAGTTTTTTCGGTGTTAGGGGACATGAGTGGAAAAAAAAATAAATGTACTTACTGGATCGATGTCAGGGTGGGAGGAAAGTACCCTCAGTTAAGACTGGGGTATTATACATCGATCAGGGGGCCAAGTAGAGACACTTACTGGGACTTGGACTGGGGTATAGGTGGTCGTTGACGAGGGAATGGCAACCACGCAGGGATGATGCGACCTATTACATTTTACCTCGACACCTGAGCCTAAGACTCTTCACGTGTTTATGTCTGTAGACGAGAGTACGCAACCGAATTGCACCAATTACCCGCACCCTCTAAATTAACCGGCGTTTTGTAAATTTTATACCGTACCCAAAAAAAAATATTAAGATATTGAGCTTTTACCGTTCGCTTAAATAAATATAAGTATGGAAAAATATAGATAAATAGGAGGGAGGTGTGTCATATTTTAAGCTATTGAATTTTTCAAATATTTTAATATTTTATTTTTTGACTGAATTTATTAATTGAAAAATATTTTTCAACAGACAGAGTTCATGAGAACATTGAAAAGTAATAATGTAAGGAAAAAATTTGCGAGTAAGAGTCGGAGCTGCCCGATTTTAAAATACAGTAGAAATAGATAAAATTTTTGAAATATTTATTGAATTATGTTCACAAGACCCCACGAACTAAAAATACTAAGAAATGGATTTTTGAAAATTTTTCCCATACTGTGTTTTTAAATTGGGCAGCCGGGCGACTCTTAATATTTTGGGCCATCAATAACTAAAATGAAATATGCATAGGAGACAAGGTTCAAAGAGAACATGAAATAAAGAGAGTAACTAAAATGAAGATGAGGTATGAGTAAGTGGGAGTAGATGAAGTAAGAGTATATAGTATGAGAATGAGAATAGGATGGTCAGTAGTAACGGCAGTAGCTGGGTACATTATTTCTTGATGTCAAATAAAGCAATTAGCATGTGCCCTGACCAGGGTCCCGAGGCTGCGGAGCGAGTAATCTGGCCGGAGTCCCTGGCGTGTGCGACATCTTCATCAACTCGTCTGCCTCATCCCTACACTAGTTTCCGTAGCACACACACACACATACACACACATAAGCTGACTATGACTATGACTATGACTATGACTATGACTATGACTATGACTGTACGCCCAGGAGACAGCGATAACTGAAAAGAGAGAGAAATAATGAATAACCTGAAGAAAGAGAGAGAAAGTGAGGGTATATAGCTTCCAAGGGAAATTTCACAAAGGCTGACCTGCTCCTAATGAATGTTATATAACCCTTTTAATGCTTTACGCCTCTTAGATTTTTCAGAGCACACTTTCCGTCTCAGTTACACCCTTTAGTTCCCTCAACCCCTTGTAAGCTGGGACGAACTGTCTTTATTCAACAGTAGTATCTCCGGGTTCTTCTGCTTCACTTTAACATCCACCGTGTTTTCTACAGCCTCTTCCGCCTCTTTTACCTCTTTCGCTTTCAGACTGCGTCAGAAGTGGCTTGCCTTATATTCCTACCGCGGCTCCAACGGTTTCTACCACCACCGAAACCCCAGACCCTTGGGGGCTGGTAATTATGTGGCAAGCGTAAATTAAGCTTGTTTAGATTGGGATTTTTATTAAGGACCTTTATGAGGTGAGTGGCAAAATGGCGGTGCAACACTTTTTTTTTTATTTCACTTTGCAGGTACTTTCATTTTTTATATTTTATTATCGGTTAAACCATTTAAAAGATTTTATTTTTTCTCCACAAAAAGGAGATTGGGGTAAGACGGCCCCTTAAAATTAAATTTTTGAAGGGGGCCTTCTTGCCTTACCTTCCCCTAAGTAAAAAAAAAGATACTTTCACGTAAGGTACCCGCGGGTAATAAGGCCTAAGTGACAGAAATTATATTTAAAATAACCGCCTCCGCTAAAGGCTACTCTAGAAGAAGGGTCTTGTATAGAGATGTTACGACAAATTTATAGAGTCCCGATACCACGTTCCCTGTCTTCTATATTTCATCATCCGTCATATGCTGTCGTAGCGCAGAAGAACCCGACTAGAAAAAAAATTGTAAGACCTATTGGAATCCAATTGGGTTCCCAATTGGGAACCCAACGTTGGGTTGTAACGCATAGCCCAAGATGATCCCAATCGGGTCATCCCTATTGGGTCCCAATTGGGTATACCCAACTGTTTCCCAATTAGGCACACTCTATAGGGTTTCAATTGGGTTCACCCTACAGAAACTTTAGGCCAACCCAATAAAATCCCACTAAAATCCCAGCATAAGAAAAATTTGGTTAAATAAATTTTATTTAAATCCTCTCATTCTAGTACAATTTTTTTTTTATTTATTCAATTTTCGTTATGACTGTTAATTTACAATAGTGTTAGCTCACAAAAAAAATTAATTATTTCACAAATTCTCACTTTGCACGAGACACAATTTTTATAACCTATATTCACTATACTAGCACTTTAATATTATTTTGATTAATTATATTGCACTGCACTAGCACTTTCTTTATTATTAATTCTATCAATTATATTGCACGGTATTGTAACTATAAAGATGTCAAAAAATTACGCCTTGATGAGTTACTTAGAACGTTTTCCAATGCAAGAGTCACGTGTATATGGGTTTTTGTCCACTAGTTATTTGTTTTATGCGCGGACCTGTCTGAACTTGTCTACGCTCGTATTATAGTCACAAGATTTTGTCGCCACGTGCATCATTGGTGTTAACATACACAACTATTCGATTTTTATCTTTACATATAATAATATAAGAGCATAAGAAAGTTAGTAGATATTTCATATGGATTATTTTTCCCTTAAAGTTTTAGTTTTTTTTTTAAGTTTATAATTAAATTTATAATCTGCAAGTGATTAAAAATACGTTTTACTATCGTTAAGTTTTTTTTCTATATTATTAAAGTTTAATCAGTTTTTTTTTTTTTTTTTTCGTTTTCATGTTAAAATACTGAATAAAACGTAAATATTTTGCATTTAAAAATTATTTTTAATTTTTAGAAGTAAAAATTTTTTTTTTTTATAAATTTCATGTTTAGTTTTCCTAACGTGATCCCAATTATTCCCCAATTGGGTAAGACCAACAGCTAGTTATTAATTTTGACGTTGGGTCATCCTAACAAGTTCCCAATTATTTCCCAATCGGGCAAACCCATTGTCGAATCATTAATTTTAGCATTGGGTTTTCCCAACAGGTTCCCAATTATTTCCCAATCGGGTAAGCCCAACAGCAAATTATTAATTTTGACGTTGGGCCGCCCCAACAAGTTCCCAAAAATATCCCAATCGAGCAAACCCATTGCCGAGTCATTAATTTTAGCATTGGGTTAACCCAACATGTTTCCAATCCTATCCCAATTGGGTAAACCCAATCGCAATTTTTCATTTTAATGTTGGGCTTACCCTATATGTTCCCAATCAAATCCCAATAGGAATAACCCTATCGGGCTTGCCCCATCAGTACCCAATGGGGTCCCAATGTATGCTTGGGGGTAATTTCTAGTCGGGAAATTATAAAAAACAATCTAGTCTTCTGACTCTTAAAAAAAATACTGATAGTTTTAAGTGCTGTTGAGCAAAACAATCTAGTCTTCTGATTCTTAAAAAGTATTGTTGCTAAATTTAAGTGATGATTCATCTCTAATACCAATTTTATTAAGTATAGTTAAACTATTCCAGTTTGTTTAACCCGTAGGCCTTATTACCCTACCGTAGTAAAATAAGGCCCATTCGTATGGTTTTTGTAAAAGTATAATTTTTTGTTTGTTTATGGTAAAAACTACCATTACTTGATTACATTTTATGGCTAATGTATTGAAATAAAGATTAATGATACATTTCGATAATTAAATGCAATATTTTCGATTCTATTCAAAATCCCCCTTAGCTAGGCCTTATTACCCGACGGTACCTTAAATAAATATCAGAGACATCTATTGGTATTTTAATTCTATTTATCCAAAGCAATAAATAGTTTAGTCTGTTGAACAAGGGTCTAACAATACGTATAGTCCTTAAATATAATTTACACTATTCTAGAAAGCTCGTAAGGAATGATCATCTTACACACGTGGGAAATAGTATCCGGACTTGCAACTGACCACAACTATAAGTCGACATTAACGATATCATGCTTTAAGACCTCCTTTATATCTACACACACATATATGTATATATCTTTTCCGTTATTTCTGTTAGCAGTAAAATAATTCTTATCACGTGTTTATAACCCACGTCACACAAAATCCCACGTTACATTATAATCTTATATAATTTGGGAATGTTACATTTCGAATGAGACTATTATTGGAATAGTAACTTTTAGTTTACGAAATATATGTGTGTGTATATATGTATATATATGGAAAAGGTTAGGTTAGATGAGAATACGCATACCTTTACCCTCTTGTGGATTCACAAGCAACTCCTTCCATCACTTAACTCGCGAGTTCTACGAAAGTTTAATTCAACTGGGCGGGCAGCCGGGCGTAAATGCTTGAATGATTTGTTGCAAATCGAAAGCACCTTGGATCTTTTGCCACCCTCTATATTCACCCTTTCTCCACTTACCTTACATATATTTATATCTACATAGATATATAACGTTCTCTTTATCTATTCATTCGTACGTATGTACTTTTGTCAATTCACATGACTTGGAGCTATCTTTAGTTTGTTTAATCACACGTGCATAATTTCTATCACTAAACTTTTCAATCAATATTAGATTTTAAATCTCATATAATACATATTATATATCTATTTATACTTACAAATCTGATAATTATTCATGTAGCTAAAAAGTTTTTTAAATTTCATGCTCACGTTAAAGACTCTTGTTGTAATAAATGTAATTATGGAAATTTATAAATTATTGCTGGATTTTTATTATAAACTTTCAGTCTTGATTTGATTAACGGATATTATCAGATATTTATAGTTTATTAATTAAAAGAATTTACGAAATAATATTACAGAGCTATGATACCAAACGATTACCTGAGTCGAAATCTAAGGCATACTTTGAACCTAAATGAGCATTGAAAACCTACATTAGACTTTTTGGGACATAATAATTGTAAAAACTGGAAATGAACCAACTTGGACTTACAAAGGCATGAATCAGACCTACAAAGACATATATCGCGAAACGAACGAGCTCAGAATTTTTTAAATCGACTCTCTGTTGGTCCCAGGCTGCTTCTAGGTCCTATTCCACTCCTAGGTGTCATTAATCTACTGATAAAATCGCTGGATCACTTGCAGCAATTTTTTACTAGTCATAGGATTTTTTAAAATTGACCCTCTGTTAGTCCCAGGCTGCCTGTGGGACCCAACCCACCCTTGGGTGTCATTATCCCACTGGAGAGATGACTGGATCACTTGCATCAATTCTCCAGTAGTCCGCAAATTTAACAATTTTACCTTTTCGTAGTATTCCTTGCAGTCCTCTCTTCTGTTAAGTCTACTTACGTTCGTTTTACGACTTATGTCTATGTAGGTCTAATTCAAGCCTTTGTAAGTAGGCCCATTTCAAGCTTTTACAATGATTATGTCCTAAAAGTCTAATGTAGGTTTTCAATGCTCATTTAGGGTAAAAGCATGCCTTAGATTTCGACTCGGTTAAGTAAATTAATAATTAACTTAAATATAACAGTTACAAAATTGATTGTTGATCGACGTAATTATCGAATCCGTTCATATTTATTGTCCGATTAAATTTTTTAAAACAAACCGCCATTTTTTATACTACCGCCGCGCCAATGCTGTCACCGGTAGGATGCAAAAACAAACAAGTCGGCTCAGGTTATAACAAACCTTCGGTTTTGGGCTTGAAATATTAATTACAATTAAACGGAAAGGAGTAAAGTTGTGATAGTAAATAGAGTCCTCTTGTTTAAAAATCTAAAGCTGATTGAAGCCAAACTAACCGAAGCACCCTCTTAACACCCCATCAACGTTTTAAATAAATTGTAGCCGGCAATTAATGTCAGTAAATCAGCGACATAATTCTAAGTGAGTGTAAAGCACTACTCATTGGTTCGATTTGCGGTATGCAATAAATATTAGATAACACTAGTGTCTAGTGTCTTTCCACCTGTTTATATTTTCAAGTATTCAGAGAAACTATTCGTGTTGCCACTCGCCATTAGTTATTAATTTGTGTTCGAAACTAATGAATAAAAAGATAGCCGACTTAGTGTATGACCTCGTGTTACCTCTAGACATCTATAGTCCGACAAAACATTTTAAAAAGTTAAATACCAACAATCATTGATATTCAATGAACATAACATAATTTATTTTTTCCACCTTACCTCTCAGCAAGTAGACTTAACTTCTTAACACAACTGTACATGCTCATATATATAAGTCTATATCGTCTGCGTTTTCTCGATTGGGCTTTGCCGTCATTAAAAGTTTATAAAGAAGTCTAGGTACGCGAAAGTCGCAAGCGCGAAAAGCAAGACCGTGAGCCAATGAGTAGAGTAAAAGAGGTGAGAGAGGAAAAGCTTTCGGTTGTACGCCCGCGTAGGGGGTTGAAGGGAGACAGGGGGCAAGGGGATGAACGAACCGTCTCGAGGCAAGTTTTCTCATGTGCAATGCATAATGAGGGAAGGCTAAAGACGTAGAGGGCTTACAAATGAGACTGTATATACCTCTCGGAGAACAACTCTATAGTCATTACATTTTTTTTTGATTCATGGAGAATACTCGAGTTCGGACGGAGAGAAAAAATAAATATTTTAAAAAACCAGAGTTTGATTGATTTTTTTTTAAGCTGGAGAGCTAAAAGTTTGCGAGGTAATTGCCGCCGTCAAGACTCGTGTATTGCACAATTACTGAGTAGAGACCTTATGGATCTATCAAAAAATGTGTAGGGCTTGGGGTTATTTTATATAGATATATATATAAGAAATGGTTGTGGTCTGATCGACTAAATGTATATATAAAGTAATATATATGTGCTACCCTTGAAGTGCGCACGCGATTATTATATTGAGCTAGTCGAAAAACCGATTAAACGCGTTGGGTCGATCGTCCGTGGTTACTGATTGCCTGTTAACTTGTTACAATATTAATTATATATAAAAATAAATTTAGATTGAAATATTATAGTTTTCGCGGGTTAGAAGACTGTAAACAATTTACGGAGTGAACATGGATTACACGCTGAAAAAAAAATGCTATTACCATCTTGCAATAGGGAATGATTTTCATCAATTCATCATGGATAAGAATGGTTACTATCTAGATACAAATGCTTACCATCTCCGATAGGAAAGTTAACATAAAAGAGTGAGAATCATTGAAATGCAAGGATGGGAAGTTACTTCGTTCAGATGGCAAGTATTACCACTATTTTTTCCGCGTGTAAATCCGGAGTGATGACTGCACAGTTAGAAATTTTGTGTACTTGTGTTAAAAATTATTTGGTTGTTTATGTGTTGATTTTCAACACGAATCTGTTAATTCGACACAAACCATGTGTTATTTTACTTCAACTGATTTTTTAGGTTAAATGATTAGAAAATCTGTAATGTAACAAATTTCTTGTGTTATTTAAAAATTAACACAAAATTTTTGTTGTTTAGCTAACATCCGCGCGTTTCTTCATTATTATAACCAAGCAAAGCATTTTAGCAGCATTGTCTGCAAGGAAACTTGGATTACAATTGATTTGCAATTAAATACAATCATAGATAACTTTAATATTTTTATGATCAGGTTCAATGACTTTTTTATTCTCATTTTACGGGAGGATAATTCATAGCTCCGTTTTTTATAAAAATCACTGAAAATCGAACTAATTGTTTGGTAAATTGACAAAAGTTGTACTAAGGTTAGATCAGTGTATTTGAGTAGATTAGATTGTGTGCTTATATTTATTAGTTAATTTAAACACGAAAAGTCTGTTAAATTTACACAAATTTTCTGTCAAAATAACAGATTTTGTATTCAATTATTTAACATAAACTTTGTGTTAAAGATCAACACGCAATGTGTTGAATTAACACAAAATTTCTAACTGTGTGCGTATTTATTTAACCTCCTTGGAGTAAAATTCACTCCGAAGGGGAATTGGTTTTAACATTCAAACTCTAGTTCGCAGTGAAATTGACTCCTAAATAGAATTTATTTTAATATTAGAACACCGAACTAGATTGAATGCGGATTTTTTTACTCTGTTTTCGGAGTGATTTCTTCTCAAATTCCGGATCTCCGAGTGACGGAGTGAATTTGAATTTAAATAAAGTCCGTATTCACACCCAATTTTTTACAATGAAGCTGTCAGACTAATAATAATAATATTTTAATAGATTATACAATTAATAAGTGATAAAAAAAAATGAGATCAGACGAATTGATCTAGTATCTAAAAATGTTATAAAAGTTTAGTTAATTTTTTATCTCGGGCTTTTTCTAGGGTACTCATTTCAAATGTAAAAATATCGAGACATAAAATATATTAATTACAGCGTAATATTCATTTGTATTTATTATTGATGGTCAATTTTTTTTGTCTAACCCGATTATTTGAATTTAATTTCGTTCTCATTCGCGGTTAACAGTAAAATTAGATTTTTATTCGATAATCGATGGTCTCTAATTATTTGTTTCAAAATTGTTTAAATAACTTTTTTTTTATTTAAATAAAAAAAGTCTTACCTTGTTCATCATTCGGCGGGGATACTCCCGCCTCGTTGGAGGCGACTCTGTAACAAAAATCAAATTTTACAAATTATTTCCTTGCCACCTCTAGTCTTTTTCATCAAAACATTTTTAAAATTTTGTTAAAAAATGTTTAACTTCCGCGCATTGAAAAAGTAATGAGTTAATTATTTTTTAACTCGTAATATTTTTATATGATTCAAGTCTAATTAAATAAAATAAAAAAAAATCCAGTGTCTGGAAAGTTGGGAATAATGTTTCGGACACAAGGCATCGCAGAGACGATAGAACATAAGGGGGTAGAGGGGAGGTTTTCTAGCAAACCCCTTACGCGTGTCCGCCGCAGATTCAGACTCCTAATTAAGACGAGGGTGGAACGGGGCTGTTACCGGGGTAAGGGGAAGGAATAACGTCAGTTTGTGTTGGGTTTGAGTCTGAGGTGGGTGAGAAATACTCCGCGAAGGAAGTGGTGAAGTAAAGAGAGAGAGGGTCTACGGATCCGGACTCTCCGGCCAAACGGGCTAAGGAATATTGATCACTACTCTACAGCAACTGCTGCTGTACACTCGTATCTTCTATTCAGCATTCACTTACTCTCTATGACTCGCTATAAAGTCCTTAGTTACAAACTAGAACCAGCCAAACCGCTAAACACCAGATGCGTCAAATCTGTTTGTTGCTTTTTGATTTAAAATTACCATTTATTTTACTCAAAATCACTTGTAATGCTTACACTTCAACTACATCTGACTTATTTTACCCCTTAGCTAAATTTTAAAGTTTATTACTTTACTTTATTCTATTAATTAATAATTAAAAAAACACAATTTTTTTAATAAAATTTTTTGACAATTCTTTAAGAGGGACTACTAGAGTGAAAATTTTGAAAAATCAATTTTTTTGACAGTTCGATAGCCTATAGCTTCAAAAATAACGTACTAAAATTTAAAGTGTATTATCGAATAGTTTTTTTGAGTTACAGCCATCTGAAGAGAGCCGCTTAGCGGTTCTCGAAAATACATTTTTCAAAATTGCTGCAGTTATAACTCGAAGACAAGCATCCGATATATTTGATTCGAATTGCAGCTTCTTTTATATGTTTCTACGTACCATGAACCTCCAGTTTTCCGATCGAATCAAAAATGTAATTTTGCCAGGCCAAAAATCATCAAATTTTCGCGCGAAATTTGAAATTTTTTTTAAAAACTCCGCCATTTTGTTACGCATCAATTTTTTCTTAGCCCGAGGGTCATGCTACGGGAAATACCTTCTAGTTTAATAAACTTTTTGGTTTTTTTTATTTCCTGCACTCTGAAGGCCACTATCACTGCAGCGGGGACCTTTTTTTTGAGCCCTTGGGAGATTGTGAACAACTCGCTGAATTTTGAATTTTTTGGTTCAAAAATTTAATCTTGTATTCATTATATATCCACAAATATATCCTTAAAACATTAAAATATTCCATGCAGTACTTTTCTTAAAAAAATTTCCAAAATCATCTTTTTTCAGACGGTCATACTAGTGGTCCCCCTTAAATGAATTCAAATTTTCAAAATGCTCCATTATATCCTACTTTGTCTAAAAATAGAAAAAGAAAATTTTAATGCTGCTGAACTAACTTTCAAAGTTCATTAAAATTAAAATTTTCATATTTTTCAACTTTTCGCAAAAGTAAAATTTTTCCATATACCCCATTTTTTAAAAAAAATAACTTTTGTACACCTACTTTTTTTTTAATTGACTGCAAAAATAAATCTAATTTCGAATTTAAAAAAGTGATTTTTTTGTCACCTTGTCTACTTTACTTAGCTCTGATTTGACAAAGATCAATCTTCATAAATTTTGTATATTCCAAAATAACAAGTAAATTTATTGAGTTCATAAGTTATAAAATATTCATAAACATTTTTTATTAAAATCGTTAAAGATAATTCTGATTGAAAGACTGAAACATTTATTCAAATAGATCGATAAAACAATTCAGAAATATGTATGACTCTTTAAAGCTACATTTGAATACTCAAATAATTAATATAATTAGAATCCATCCAAACTGTCAAAATATCAAACTCCAACAATGAAAAATTAATCGCGAGTAAATATTTTTCAAAAGTTATCCTCAATAATTTATGACGTTAAAAATATAATAATAAATAAATTCCGTAGGTCAATGGTCGATTTGACGAGTAAGAGTATCTCGAACAGGGTTTAACTACCCCACCATGTTTTCTGGGCACCCCGCGGCAAACTGTTTGTCCGCTAATTAGAAGCTAGAACTGTAAAGTTTCAAACTTTCAAGTTTCTTGCACTCGCTAAAGTCCCACCCTCTTTTTAAACCCTTCGCCCCCCCCCTTTCCTTAGACCCTCATGTAGTCACTAACCTCTTTCCCTCCCCTTTTTCTTTCAACCTCGTCCCTCCCCCCGTAGTTCGAAACCCACTTTTATCCCCGACTGCAACTCGCCCAGAGAGAACCCTGCACCCTTGAGGGCACTCTCGTCTGCTCTGGCCGGCGCTAATTACTAATTGATTGGACCACGTTTGAATTCTGAATTGATAAATAAAATCAAAACTCGTGTGTCTTAAATGTTTCTTGGAATTGATTAAAAAAAAATTGAAATGGGTTTATTTTATAAATTTAAAAAGTAGGGGAGGAAAAAAAATAATATTCTAAATGTAAATTTATATTTTTATGATAAATGTATTTGGATGCAAATTGATTGAATTCATTTAGAGTGATATCAATTCAAGTAAGATAAATTTCATTCAGATTTTTTTAAGGCTTCCTCCTGCCCCGATCGTGGAATTTACCCCCTAACAACCGTCGGGTTGTAATCTGAGCTCAAATAAAAAGACGTAATGCCAGATAAAACATCCCATTTGTCTAACGACGATTTTTCTCGTTCCTTCCCCCCTTCAATGAGACAAAAGTGCTTGGAATTGAGGTTTCGGGGTGAGAAGTAACGTATAGAAGGTAATCATCTTAAATTATTGTCACAAATGTTTCTGAAAATTTTACCTGATTTTTTTTTTGCCATTTGAATTCCAAACATCCCCCTTACCCTAAAAGAAATTTTATTTATACACTTAAAAAAAATTACCCTTTTATTGAAATTAAATTTTAAAAAATTTAAATTTCCCGCCCGATTTTCATTTCTCGACTAGTCTCACTTTTTATTGTTAACTCAAGTAATTAATTTTTACCAACCCCCACTTACTTTTTCCCAGTCATTAATAAAAAAAACTTTTGAATATTTCAAAAATTCAAATTTCCCGCCAAATATTTATTTTTTAAAATTCGCCCCAAATTATTTATTTTTAATTCAGACTATTAATTTTCATCAACCCTCACGACTCACCTTCCCTCCCGATGCTTATTAATAAATAAATAATATTTGTCCATAAAAAGCAAGGAGCGAAAATAAAAACGCAGTCTCTTATAAGTATGTAATAGTTATTTATTCGTCATGGGGGTAACTACCCCTTCTTTAGAAGCCGGAATTTCGTATTTACAACCCCGTATCGTTATCTCCAACCGCGTAAAGAACATGAGAATGATATACGCGGTAATAACAGGCCGGTTGTTGGTCGGTGAGTGAAACTAAGGGGTGAATTTTCGTAATGCCCATAATGCTCCGCTATTTCACATGCACTGTACCAACCCCATACCTACTTTGTGTCATATATGTAACGTATCTCTCGCGTACAAGGGTCTACGCAGTACATAAATATATACATATATATCTTTAATTTTTTTTCTCCATTTTCACGGGGGTTTTATTGCCGGAAAGGAGTTGAAAAAAATTTTTACCCCAAGGGTTCGTAACCCCTATCATATAATTATGTCTTATTGTTTAAGGGTAATCGTTTAAATATTTTTTATTACTGTAAATTTAATTATGCGTTATATATTATAATGTTTTGTGTAATCAATTGTCTACGATTTTTTTTTCTTCGGAAAAAGGAAAGAGGAGGCGTAAAAATTTAAGTGGAAAAAAAATGTCTGGCATTGACGCGCGGATAGTGATTGGTAAATTGAGTAGCATCGAGAGATTCACTCGTTAAATGAACGTCTTAACGGGTTGAAGGGGTACGATACAGTAACAGTTGTCGCAATAGCAACAAGGGTAGAAACGATTATTTAACGACGTGTCTCTTTGGTGGAGGCGAGAGTCCGGACTGTTGTTAATTGCTATCTGTCAGTACCACGCAGTCAATTGCCACCAGATAATTTTCTTTTAACTATTTTTTTATTATTATTATTAGTAATGATTATTATTTAAGATAAATTAATAGTTCTTAATAATTAAAGCAAAAAAAAATTTTTTTTATTGAGTTGAGAAAAAAAACGGAACTCATTGAGATGGAATAAATAAGTGAGTGTGTTTGAGTGGGGTATAACGTATTCGCGAGAAGTAATTTGGACGTGGCAGGTATTTATCCAGCTCGGCAGGAAACGACACCGGGGATGCAGGGTGGACTCGAAGAAGCGTGACAACTAAGAGCATTAAAGAGACGTTCGGCTGGAGGTTTAGCTCTTCTTTTGGGCAATGAAGATGTGGAGAATGTTAAGAGTGTTAGGGATATTGAGAAAAGCGGAAAGAGGTAACGAGTGTGTTAGGGTGTAAAGAAAAGGAACTTGTGAATTTTACCCCTAGGCTTAACACTACGGGTGGCCTTGCAACCTTTTCTCTCAGGAGATGACGATCCGCAACCCCTTAAGCGTCACTAACAGTTCTCTTACCCATCGAATCATTTACTAAATTTAATAGTTTTTTTATAAATATCGTATATTGTTTATATTATAATCATTAATTAATTTAACAAGATAAAAAAATATGAGGAAAGTGATAAAGAAAATTCTTTATACAGTTAAAAATTTTGTGTACTTGTGTTAAAAATTATTTGGTTGTTTTTTGTGTTGATTTTCAACACGAATCCGTTAATTCGACACAAACCATGTGTTATTTTACTTCAACTGACTTTTTATGTTAAATGATTAGAAAATCTGTGATGTAACAAATTTCTTGTGTTATTCAAAAATTAACACAAAATTTTTGTTGTTTAGCTAACACCCGCGCGTTTCTTCATTATTATAACCAAGCAAAGCAGTTTAGCAGCATTGTCTGCAAGGAAACTTGGATTACAATTGATTTACAATTAAATACAATCATAGATAACTTAAATATTTTTATGATCAGGTTCAATGACTTTTTTATTCTCATTTTACGGGAGGATAATTCATAGCTCCGTTTTTTATAAAAACCACTGAAAATCGAACTAATTGTTTGGTAAATTGACAAAAGTTGTATTAAGGTTAGATCACTATACTCGAGTAGATTAGATTATGTGCTTATATTTATTAGTTAATTTAAACACGAAAAGTCTGTTAAATTTACACAAATTTTCTGTCAAAATAACAGATTTTGTATTCAATTATTTAACATAAAATTTGTGTTGACTGCAACACACGCAATGTGTTGAATTTAACACAAAATTTAAAACAGTGTATAAAATAATTGAATCTCCTTCAATAAAATTTTCATATTTTTATTTTAATAAAATAAAAAATAATAATTAATGATCAAGATAAAGTGAAATTTTGTTATTTTTCGCCTCCTGATTTTGAGAGTACCCCTATCCTTTTAACAAGTACAGTAAGTACCTATCTCAACTCTTGTATATTCTATATAAAGTCTGAGTTGCGGCAGATTAGAAATTCATTTGAATATTTCCAGCGGCCGTAGATAGCAAGAACAACTACGTAGCCCGTGGAATGGTGAAAAGATGCGGGAAACCGAGGGGTGCAAGATACAATACATTCTATAAAGTAGAAGGCTTGTCGAGAAAACCATCTACTAAATACAATATACTCCCATGTACCACAAAATTCCATTTTAACTACCAGACTTTTTTTTTACTTTTATTCAAAAAAAAATCGCCGCTATTATTCAAATAATCTTTTTTTTTAAATTAAGTTCGATGTAAGGTAAAGTTATCAGTTGACGGGAAATTATGAAAATAGATACATATCAAAACTTATAGAAAATATTCAATATTGAACGGAGGTAAAATGGGCCTAACTGATAAATCATTTTAACAAAAATTTAATTAACTTTCAAATTAAAATTCCTTAAAAAATTATTTAAAATTTTTAGTGACCCTACTTACCCCAACGAATATTTTCCCATATAATTTATACACTTGTATATGTATAAAAAATGTATGAAATAGAAGCTGAAGGAAACGGTCTTTAGCTTCGAAATTCTTAGCCATTAATTTATTTTCCTTTGAATGCATCTAAGAAAGTAGTCGGGGGTTATTCTCTATTTGGTAACACCCTTTTCCTTAACACCCGTACTATAATACACCCCTCCCTTTCCTCCCCCACCCTCACTCTTTAACCTTAAACACAAGCCCGGATTTTCCGTCTTGGGCGTCGCATGACCGGGACATTAAGACATTGTTCGGATGATTTACACCGCGAATTATATTCACGTGCCGGCCGTATATTAAACATACATTGTGAGTTAACCCTTAACTCAAAACAACCCCTTTTCATTTCACAGAGCAAGAGATATCCGAATCTCACCAACAAAAATATTAAATAAGCCCCGATCGATCATCCAATTAAACCCAGACGATCCATCAATTCCCTATTTACCTTTTTTTCTCATATTTATGAAGGAAAAAAAATTGACACTAGAATATTGAAGACATTGAACTACCCCATTCGAATCCCTAATCAACCCTTTTCAACGCTCGCAATTTCGTTTCTCGGTGTTACCGCCACCCTTTTTAGGCTTTTACTTTTCTAACCAACCGATTCCGAATTCTTTACACGTGCTCTTAACTAACCACCAAAAGTCCCAGACAACTAATCAAGATTCTTTATTGACTTTTTTTCTTGACAAAAAAAAAATCAAAGTTAATAAAATACGGATTTATTTTTTTTTTTTTTGAGTTTATTAAATTCATTTTATTTTATTTTATTTTTTTTTTTGGAGCATTACTAAAATTGATGGACTCTGGTACCCCTCGTTAGCTCAAGATCCCTGAGCGATGGCGTGCAGTCAAGCATCCGGATACTCGTACAAGTGAAAACGAGTTTGATGTATAACCAATCAAATATATATAGATATATATACTCAGATATTGGATAGTAATGTGAGATCGTACGCGTGAGTTGTTAATTTACGCGTTCGTTATTTTTTATTTTATTCGCAACGTCAAATCCATTTTATGAAAAAGTAATCTTATGATAAATTTTTTTAATTCAATTATTAATTTATTTTTTTATAAATATATATCAAAAAAAAATTTATTCATATATTATAAAGAAAAAAAAAATTAAAATTTAGTGGACGGGATTCGAACTGCGATCTGACTAGTTGGTGACAGCCGATCACTTCGTGATTTTTTGATTTGAAAATATTTTTCTATGGATTTCGATCAGTTTTTTTAAAAAAAATAAAGTTATAAATTAAGCGATACTTGAAAATGAAAAAAAAAGTAAAAGTGGTTACGATCATCTGAATTCATTGTTTGGATAATATAAAGAAGAGACTATAAGATTTTGTATGATGGGGTGAGTTAGTGAGTTTACGATGATACCACAATTCCCTTTACACCATTATACCCCCATCTCGGGCAGCCCCCGTTAAAATCTTAGCTTCTTTACAGACTGAAGTGGTGTACGCGATAGTGAAAAGGGTTCAGAGGGCGATAATCGACCGTAAAACTGAAGACGAAGGGCCATTAAGGCGTCGTAGACGTGCCATTACCACCCCAACATGCGAGTCGAATGTCAAAAAATTTACATTGTTTTTTTATTTTATTTTTAAAACCCCGTCCTCTGAAGCTCGATCATATTCATTTCTTCCCCAACACACTCCCATATCGCATTTACTCCTCCCAGGCTCACATTCATCCCCTTGAGTACTTTTTCCAAAGACACACGTTACATCTTAACGGCATAAATTTCCTACAATAAATCCGTCGCTTCAACGAGTAATCGCATCCCCGTTTCGAATGTATTCAGTCTCTCCGAGTTAGTCCACATTTTTTTTTTTTTTTTTTTTTCATACTCTTCTTAAGGATATGAGATTTTGGACAAGCTGGATTAGAGACACTAGGGTGGAAAATAAACACGTGTAAGACTCTATTTTCAAGTGGAATACAAGTAAAGAGGATTCCACTGGCTACTAATCTCAGATCAGTGACCTTTTTGAAGCTACTTTTACCTTTTCAGACATCGATACCAGGCTCAATATTTAAATGCCTCTTTTTTATACTTCCTGTTATGGAAAACCAATTTATTATACTGAATTCTCTTCGTTTAAGTGTCTATATTAACGTTCAAAAATTCTTTTTTATGAAAAAAATTTCTTTCATGACGAATTTATCAAAAGACTAAAGTGACTTTATCTACACGAATTTTTTACAACTTCAATGGTTCAATTTTTAAAAATTTTAATTATTTAAACTTCCTATCATCGAAAATCAATTTGTTGTACGTAATTTTCTTTGTTTGAGTGTCTACTTTAACGTCGAAAAAATCCCTTTTATTAAAAAAATTTATTTCATAACGAATTTCTCAAAAAACTAAAGTAACTTTTGCTGCAAAAATATTTTAAAATTCCATTTCTTTCAATTTTGATTTTTTTATACTTCCTACTATCGAAAATCAATTTATTATACTGAATTCTCTTCGTTTAAGTGTCTACATTAACGTTCAAAAATTCTTTTTTACAAACAAAATTTTTTTCATGACGAATTTATCAAAAAACTAAAGTGACTTTGGCTACACGAATTTTTAAAAACTTCAATGGTTCAATTTTTTAAAATTTTAATTATTTAAACTTCCTATCATCGAAAATCAATTTGTTGTACGTAATTCTCTTCGTTTGAGTGTCTACTTTAACGTCGAAAAAATCTCGTTCATTAAAAAAATTTATTTCATAACGAATTTATCAAAAAACTAAAGTAACTTTTACTACGTCAATTTTTCCGGTTTCAATGATTCAATTTTCGAATATATATTATTTAAATATCCTGTTATCGAAAATCGATTAATTATACATTGTTTTTTCTGTCAAAATGTCTACTAATATAGAAAAAAAAATGTCATTCACTAAGAGATAAAATTTCATAACGAAAATATATAAAAACTAAAACAGCATTTAACTCGTAAGACGAGTTTGGTCTTTGGACTTTATTTGAATAATTTAAAAAATAAAAGCGTGATATTAATAACGCCATAAAAAAATATTATTCTGAAGTGAAGACCTTTGAGGTAGTAAATTCAAAAGTAAATGAGAGATGAAGATGAGGATTAAGTATAAGACAGGAGGTTAAGGGGACGAGATTGTTATCAAAAGCTCAACGGCTTCAGCCATATTACATCGGATGTCCCGTCAAAGCAGGCCTCGTATTCGGAAACGAGGCCATCGTCGCCTCATTCCGTAAAACCCTAAGGCAATTTTATACTTGTAAATAACGATCTAGAGGTCTAGTTCGCCGTTAAATTCCACCAAAATTAGGCCGGACAAATTTATTTTTAAATTTCCTCATCTAAAAAATCTCAAGGAAAAAAAAATCCTCCGGCAAATTCTTATATCCGTACAGAATATAAAAGATAATATTTGCGATTATCTATCATTGGGGTTGTATCGTTTTCCGAAAGACGATACTTGGGTGGCACGCGCGTTGAATGCCGTCGCATTATTGCTTTTATGGGCAATAAAAGGACCAAACATTGCTCGTATGTCCCCAAGATCTATATACTTTTTTTTTTTACTTGCATCCCCATGGACATCGACCCCTTCCACTTTATCGTTTCCTCGGATTGGTATTATTGCTGTACACGGGATCGAAATGGCTGTTGAAGGTGTCGCGATTGGTTTTGCGATCAGGATATAGACAAGGGAGTAACTCTAGTCCCTCAGCCAGTTAACCTCTTAGTATGTACTATACACTTCTACTACCCTTTACTACAGCAGTCCAATGTCTAAAAGTCCAACGGGAACCCTCGAAAAATAATGGGAAAAACCTGAGATTCACAACAATTTCTAGCCGAGGAAAATTTTCTTTTATTAGATTTTAAAACAAACATAAATTTTTTGTCCGTTTCATAAAATTTAAAAAAAAATATAAATTTATAATGAAAGCTTTAAAGTGTAAGCTCTTGGTATTTTTAAGGATTTTCTAAGATAACTTTAGTATTTTTTTATTTAAAGATCCCTTAAACTAAAACCGATATATATCTTGTGACGTACGTCTTGTAAGAGCCTTCAACCCCGTTAGTCCTCGTAACAGAAGCTTTCGCGAAGCTTCTTCTGGGGGTTTGTGATGACACTTCGGTTACGACATTAGCGACGACGTTCTTCCCTAACTCTCTACTTCGTCAATGTCGATGTGTTTCCTGAAATCTACTGATGGTAGATTCATTTTCGAGTGACGCACGAAAACGTTTATTCAAAATAAAAAAAATAACAATAAAAATTTGAAAATAAATTTCGAAAAAATAAATAATTTTTGATACTTGGCTTTGAATTCAAATTCTGGATAAACTATTGAACTTATGGATAAAGTCAATGAGTACTTTTTTGTAGACAATTTAATTTCCTATAAAATTGTATTGAGATAAATTTGTCGTATCTTCAATCGTTTCGTCAGAATTTTAATTTCAAAGACGTGAGATCGGTAATTAGATTAGATTCCTAACTAAATTAAAAACTGGATACTTAAAATTAAAATTATGACTTATTTATCATAGATACGATAAAAATGTATAGGAACAAAATTATAGAGAATTAAATTTCCTAAAAAAAAGTATTCTTATATTTTTTTTTTTTACTCAATAGTTTCTGAGTTATTTTGATTTTAATTTTGATAAAAAATAAAACCTACGGATGTTTAATTAAATATTTTATTTATTACTTATCATTTAATTAATCACATTAAATAAATTGACAATTATAGTAATTGGTAAAAAATTACCAAATTGAACCTTTAGGAATTAATTTTTTTCAATTTACGGGAATCGTATTGAGAAGAAGTAAAAGGTAATTTACGAATTGTATTGAAAATAGCGTTTGGCAGATGTAATTTATGAAGAAAGATAATAATAATAATAATAATAATTGACAGAAAGAAGGATTAAAATAGACAATGGTTATAGTTGAACGCATTATACACAAGTCTGGTTTAATCCTTAAATCGAATCTTTGACTCCCGCTTAGAAGAGGGGGAAGAAAGGACGATGGTATTCAAGTAAAAGGGGTGGTAGCGTCAATAAAGTCAGCCGGAAACGACAGAGGGAAGTTTGAGGATCGTCAGGAACGTATTTTCTTTCTCACTTGTACACTTTATTTAACTTGTCGTCTCTCTTTATCTTTCATTGAGTCTTTTTCAGTAGTGCGCCTCCTGCACAAATGGATAATGGGATCGGGATCTTTGCAACCCTCTCAGCCTTGCATCCGTTCCCGTCGTTTCTTTTGAACCTTCATTTTCCCATTACACTTTGTCTTTGCTCGAATTACCCCATATTCCACCAAAACTTTATTTTCTAACTTGTTTTTGCTGCCTTTTTTTTCATTTTTTTGAGAGGTTAAAAAAATAAAATGAAATAAATAAAATAAAATAAAATAAAATAAGTGAGTTAGAAGGAGAAAAAAGCTATCGAGGGAATCTGAGAGACGACGTAGGCAAAAACTCTTGAGCTATCCAAACAGATCGCAGGGCAACACACTTGATTTACGTTACCCTTGGCGATAACTTCGACTTACTGACTTTAACTTTATTTCTTTCTCGCTCTTTCTCTTTTTTCTTAAGAATCTTGGCTTTACTTTTTCCTATTCGTAGTCTTCTAATAGAAGTACTCTTATTCCAATAACCATGAATCTATCAGATGTCAAAAGGCGATTTATAGGTAAAACGACTTTTTTTTATATAGAATTTGACACAGTCGATATGAAAATAAATTTATTTTATTTTGAGTTACCAAATGTGTGAAAATTAATTTTATCTTGTTGTTAATTAGAAACAAGTCGATTTATGCGGAAATTTTTAACCTCGTTATGAAAATTGAAAATTTTCTAAAAAAGGCAAATTATTGGTTTCGGTCCGATTTTTTAAAATATAGTTTTTATCAGATCTCGATGTTTTGAGGTCCTAGGAAAATATTCTGACTATTTCCGGATGGATGTCTGCTACACTGAAAAAAATAATTGGTAGCAGCTACCGATTGGCAATTAGTAGCCACTACCAATTATTTTTCGGTAGCCGCTACTGAGTAATTTTTGGTAGCAACTACCGATAATTTCGGTAGTCGCTAATGATTATTTTTCGGTAGCCGCTACTGATTAATTTTTGGTAGCCGCTACTGATTATTTTTCGGTAGCCGCTACTGATTAATTTTTGGTAGCAACTACCAATAATATCGGTAGCAGTTACTGATTTTTTTTTCGGTAAAAATTGAAAGCGTACAAAAAAATTCAGGGCACCCGAAATCCCAATAAAATTTAAATTTAAATAATAATTTATGAAAAAATAAATAATAAATGAGAATAAAAGACTTAAAGACTTATTTTAACGATATAAGATTATCCTTTTTTTTTGTCACAGTTATAAAATGAACGATGGTGCCAATGACAGAGCTAACTCTCAACAAATGAATGCACGTCGGGGGTTTGACGTAAAATAATTTATCAAAACTCTGCCAAGTACTTTTACCCCTCTCGCTCATTTTCCTCATCTCTGTCACCAAAAATCTTTTCCCACTCTACAACATTAACGTCTTAAATTAATCAACGTTCCCGTAAACTAAACAATCAATAAATTTTTAAAAAATCATCGAGCATCAGGAAAAAAAAGAAAATGTAAAATATTATTTTCACTGTAAAAATAATAATAAGAGTCGAAAGTGACCTTGTCCTCAGTCGCTCTCGAGCCGCGGAAATATCTCATCGCGAGGGAAAAAAACTTTTTTAAAACTTTCTGTAATCATTTCTCTGTCCTCTTCTCATTTTATTTTTTATTTTTTCAAACTTTTTCTTATTCCTTCTTATTTATTTTTCGTCCTCATTCTTTTTACTCTTTTGGTGGTTTATGTCGTTGTCTTTTTATACCAAAAAGTACAAGAAGTAAAAGAAGTAAAAGACGAGCCCTAGAAGACTACGAAAAGTAAAAGCAACCCCCAAGCAGTCTCGACGCTTATCTTTGTGAATTCTTTCGGTCTCACAACACTACCCCCATTGCACCCTTTACTTTTTTTCCTTTTCTTTAAAGGTAAAAAATTTTAATTTACTTTTTTACTCTTTAACGAAATAACTTTATTAAAATACACATTTTTATATCCCACTATTACTTTTTTATTTTATTTATTTATTTATTTTAATACCCACAAGGTTTAATAATACATGAACTAAGTAGTGTTTATTCAGTAGCGGTTGGCAATTTACACGGGGCATTAAATATTCAGGTGTCACACGAGGGAAATGGATACCGGGTGTTAAACTGACGAGACAAAATGTCGGAAAATGTTTGAATAAAACAAAGAGATTTTAATATTTTTTTATTATTAGAATGAATTTAATGGTAGACGAAAAAATTTTTGAATTTTTAAATGACCCCGAAAAATAAATTTTGGGATCAAATTTTTAAATTATTTTTTGTGTTATTATAAACATTTGTTATAATGAAAAAAACTGAGTAGACGGAGAGAAAAGTAGTAATAATTACTACTTTACATAGTAACCAGACTAATTTTTGGTAAAATGGTAAAAAATACTATGTAGAATACGATTCATTAGCATTTTTCTGCTAATAATTACTATGTTACATTGAAAGAAGTAAAATGGTAAAAATCGGTATCTAGCATGGGAATCAGGGCTATGTAGAATGCTACTCGTCCCATGCTTCAATAGCTGTCATTACAGTTTAATAAATATATATAAGACAACGAAGTAAACAAACCAAGTAAATAAATTCTTTATTACTAAATATTCAAATTTTTAAAATTATTCTTTATCTTTTATCAAAAAATGATATTTCATTACGAGCAATATTTTAATTATTTCAATAGGTTTATTCAATTTCTACATATATTTAAAGTAACTTGAGTTATTTATTTTGTCATAACCTTATTTACTAATTATAAAATAAATAAAAGATCGTAAATTTTGCTAGGTAACATTGTAGTCATGTCCATTTGCATAGTCCTCTCGTCAATGAAGAATGGTAATGATTCCTATGGTAGCATAGCCAACGTTACCATGTAGAATGGGGGAATTACTCTGTCCCGTGACTCTCGAGGCCGAAATTCTCGTTACTATGTAACATATAGTTGGATTAGCGAGAGTTTGCGTTTCGGATATTTTCGGTTTTTACCCCCACCACCTAAATTTAAGACCTAAGATATCGCGCCTTGATGGTGGGGGTAAAAAACCGCAGCGCAAAGTCTCGCTAATCAAACTATAGTAATGATTACTATTCTACATAGGAATTATAACTATTCTTTTCTTTCCGTGTAGAATAAAAACTTGATTTTTATTTTTATTTTTTAGAGTAAAAATTACTAAGCGACAGGAAATTTAATTTGAGCTCAAATTTGTAATAATTTTTTTTTTTACCATAAGTGTATGGTAACTTTTTGAAAAGTAAAAATAAAAAAAATAACAATCGTTAAACTATTTATCAGTCATTATTAATTTTATTAATGTATAAGTGTAATTAATAGCCAATAGTTAAGTTTTTAAATTCATGTTGCTGTGAATTTAATTTTTTGATAATTATTAGTCATCGTCATCGCTACTATCATCATCATCATCATTATCTTTCTTATCATCATCATCATCATCGTCTTTATCATCATCGTCATCATCGTCTTTATCATCATTATCATTATCTTTCTTATCATCGTCATCATTATCTCCATCATCTTCATCATCTGTTGAATTAAAAAAATTAATCAATTATCCGGCGATCTATTTCTTATTAAAAAAATTTATTTACCTTTTTTCGAATTTTTCATGCTTTTTTCTAAAATAAAAAAATAATTTGATAAAAAAAAAAAATAATGATAATAATAGTAATCGTTAAATAAAAATATGAAAACTTATAAAATTAATTATCGATGGCAATTTATTTAAATAAATTTATTAATTAAAATATAAGAATAAAAAAATTAATAAAATATTTAAAATACTTGTTTCCTTGATAATCAATCGATCAATGGCTGCAATATAAAAAAATATTAGTAATTATTAAAATTATTTATCTTGTCATTATATAAATAATTTTTTTTAATCACCTGTTTCAGGAACGACTTTTTCATTCATCTGACCTGGGTATTTTAAGATATTTTAAAATTTTTTATTTTTAAAATAAAATAATAATTGTTTTTTAATTTTAGAAGTTTTCGTTTTTTTTTTTTTATTACCTGAAGCCACATTAATAGCCAATAGAAGAGTAAAAATTATTAGAAAGTATCCAATCTTCATTTCAATTTTCCGTCACTTTTTGATAGAAATTTTTCAAATTAATTTTAAAAAAAAGTTAAATTATTTTTTTTTTTATTACAGCTGCTAAATTAAAATTTTTACACAATTTACTTTTAAAAACTTTGAGTATAAAACGAATTATTTCGAAGCTGTTTATCAACTCCATAGTCATGCTCGCAAGTGTAATTAAAAATAATTATAATACTTACTATTGAACGTTATCTATATTGTTATTATAGAGTATGGATAAATTGTAATGTTAATAATGAGAACTGAACACATATAATGAATATATATTTTTTATAAAATACATAACTTGTGTTGAAATATTTCTTACTTTGATTAAGAGTAGAGATTTATTTATTTTTTATCACGTGGTATAGATATAGGGCTTTTTTTAGCCGAGCAGTGAATGTCCTATAACCCCCGCGACAAATATCGAATTTGCATATAAATCGAGTACTTCTATCTGTAAAGCTTGAGCAGGCGCATCTATTCCATAATATGAACAACTAACGCTTGGATTTTTTTAAGCCATAATTTGAAATTAAGCAGACGGTAAATTTACGAAAATTAAATAAATTTACTAAAATAAAAATATTTATTAATATAATCATACATTTGATTATTTTCGAATTACACTACGAGTCAATTTTTGCTCAATTTTAAATTCGTCATATATATTAAGAAGTGGGGCAAGTTGAGACACCATTAAAAGAAAAAATTTTGTTTGTAGTCGTGATGTACGACAGAGAAATCGTCTAGACAACTGTCAGATAATTGACGTCAGTTGACCAGAGAAAAATTGACCATTGGTCATTTTTTGAATTTTACGGCGGGTTTCGCGCCAACTCAATTTTTTTAAAAAGAGAAATATCGAAGGAAATAAATATAAAAATATATTAAGAGTATATAAATATATATTTATATGACTGGGTAACAAGAGATTTTTTTTAATCATTTTTTAATCGAGGAAATAAATCGTTTGATTCAATTATCAGAGGCGCTTTCTCGAGAGTTCTTTCTTGGCCCCATCTCGAGGTTCTCTTTTACTAGAGTACGCTATCTAGGGGTATGACGAAAAAAAAGCTTCTCTTTGTCCGGCTTAAGAGTCTCAGAATCGCGTAAGAGGCTTAAGAGTACGTTGAGAAGACATTAAATACCAACGAGCTGTCGTCACAATATTTTATTTTATTTTTTTCTGTAACCTAAACGCCATGACGATAAATATTCTTACGGTTAATAAGTATGTCGGCAAGAAAAAAATAATTATGTTATTTTCTTTTCTATTTAGGGGTTTGTTAAAAAAAAAAAAAAAAAAAAAATTAAAGTGTAATTTTAAAAACGCTAGAGGATAAAAGAAAAAGAAGTTGTGCGAGATTGAAGACACGAGGGACAGAATCGTTTCTTATTTTTATCTGGTTTTCCAGAGGGATGAATATTTAAGGTGGTGGACTTAATCTGCAATGTAATTCACGACCTAAGAATTTTGCTCGCATATCACTGAAGTAGCCGATTTTTTTTTTTTTTTTTTCTATAAATCAGAACAATATACACAAGCCCAGAAATTCAAATTCAAAAACTTTTGGTAAAGTAAATTTTTTGATTCAATTAATTATTATAATTTTTTTAAAAAATAAATTTCATAATTTCTAAACCTCACAATTTCAAAAATGAGTTTAAATGCTCGATTGCAGAAAAAGAAATTTGAATACTTTTAAAAAAATTTAATTTTAACATTAAAATTTTTTTTTTTTATATATATATTTGGATACGATATTTAATACTAAGCTAGTAGAACATATTAATTTATCAAAACGTTTTAATTGATTTAGCTTAAAAAATTTAATTACTTATTATTCCAAGTATTGTCATTAAAGAGATAATTGATAATTATTTCAAAGTCACAGTACGCAGCCATTAGGAATCCAGCCATTTATATTTCAAATAGATAAGCACGTGCGACATTTTGATAAAAATATATTATTTATCCAAGTTTCGAACGCAATCGCTTTAATGAGAATTAAATAAAATTTAAAAATCTCCAAAAAAAAAAAAAAATTATTCAAACAAACAAAAAAAAATGAGAATTTGAATAAACCCTTGAAAAAAAATTCGACAAAAAAAATAAAACGGCTACATTTGAAAGATAGTGGACAGAAGCTGGACATTAACACGCAAGAGCTTCCGGTTGTCTTTTTTAAATTTTTTTTGAGGGAAGATCTGCGTGGATGAAATGAGTTTCAGAGTCGAGCAAGAACTCGTTTTTCTATAAACCCCTTTTGGCACCCACTCTTCTTGATACTCCCCTTTGGTTCCTCTGCTATCCTTTACAACCTCAGCGCCCCCCCCCCCCTTCGCTCTCTGTCTTTTTATCCCTTATGCCGGTGGATAACGTTTGCAACGTAGACCGCAACCGCGACGAGTTGGCTGGGTTTATTGGTTTTTACCGGCACACAACACAGTCCGATATTTTTTTATTACGACGCTACCCGAGCAGGCTTTTTTATACTCACCCCTTCGCATTGTTGCCAGCAAAGAGGGACTTACGAGCGCATAATATGTATCGTGCCTTACTCCCTTTCCCTTACAAGCTAAAAAAAAGCAACCGAGAAATTTTTATATTTTTTACTCGCTTTCATACTAAAGCTAATAAATTTTTTTTTAAACTCAACGACAAGTTACTTGTCCGCGTAAATTAAAATTAATCGTTAGCAAATTTTAAATTTTTTTAATAAAAAAAAATCGTAATTTTATTACTGTAAAAAACGGGAATTGTATTTAAAAAAGTTAAGTAAGAAAAAATAATTTCTTTCTTGATTTCTGAACGTAGAATGCGAAAATGAGCATCTCGTCTTTTGAGAGCGAGGGTTGCTATGAAGAATAAAAAAAAAAAGTAAAATAAAATAAAAATAGCAAAGCATTAAACGCAAACAAGGGTAGCAATTTCGTGAGGGGACTTGAGTGAGCTGAGAGCCCGCAACCACGAGAGGAAAGAAACCGAGCCCAAGATACGAAAAAAAAAGTGGGTGCCGTGAGAGGGTTAAAGCTACAGATGGGGGTTAAGAACGGTTTAAAAAGCCCGCAACGCAGTCACACGATACTTTTTAATTTAGTAAAAATGCGCATTCATACCATACAAGTATTTTCGTAGTACCTTTTCTGTACCGCGAGTGGTTATAAAGGAAAGAGAGTTGTAGATAGGGGCTGCAATTTTCTAAGGGGATGAAGCTCTTCGAGGGCTTCTGGACTGACTTCAATGGACTGGCTTCACGTTATGCCAGTTACTCGACTACGATTAAAGACCACCGTCGAGAATATGCCATTCCCAGAAAGTGTAATTGACACGGATTTATTGTTCACCAGTTTAATTTTATTTTTTTTCAACCCCCTGCAGAAATTTTTTCCCTCCTCTCCCAGACAAAACCGACTCATCTCTGGATTTTATAAATCTGTCTATAAAATAAAATTATTAAATCTTATTGTGAGGATCCTTTATTTGCTTTCCGACCCGAAATCACTAAAAAAATTGGGGTAATTATGAATTTCCCTTTGTTTGAAATAACCGGCATTTATTTAATCGCTTGTAACGACGTACGAAGACATTTATTGACAATGTTTGACAGTAATTAACCTCAAGATATTTTTATTGAGTTATATATTTAGTAAACTTTAAAGTGGTGAGTAAAATTGTGAAAATGATAATATGAGGACGAGGTTTGACGTGAATGAAGCATGCAAGGGTTGTAATTTTCTTGAAATTGGTAACGACGCTGCGGTCATAAGGGGTAAAGGAAGAGGAAGAGCAGGAGGTTAAAAGGAGTCAGGTAGGTGGGGGGAGGGGGGTTGACAATCGACTGCTCAGGGTTCGGGGTAGAGGTAGAGGTAGAAGTAGACGACCACGATGAAATAGCTAGTGAGGAAGATAATTCGAAGTAACCACGACAAATTCCAATATCTAGAGAAATATGCGTGGTGGCGCGTCGTTACCAACTTCCGTACTCTATTGGGGGAATGAGTTTCCACAGTAGTGTCTAACCTTCGTCTTATTAGGATAGAAATATGCGGTTTGACCTGGCTCATACCAGGTAACAAAATAGCCAGCAATCCGTAATTAATTACTTGGCTTGAGACTTAAGTCCCCTGTCCCTATTTTTCTTTGTTCTATTAATCCAATAGCTGGATTGTATAATTTGTTGTTTGTTCTGCTGGTTAATTATCAATCGCAGTGACGTAGTTAATAAATTTACTGAAGGAATAGAAAATTTTCTTACCCCGATTTAGGGGAGGTCGCATTGAAGCTTAAGAAAGAGCCAGTGTGCCCGGCGTAAAGCGATTCTGGGAAAATTTAATTAAAACAATCAAATTATGGGAGGAGACGACAACGAGGACGATGAAAACGACGGGTGAATCGGTTGGTAGAGCTGGCAAGAAAATAAGGGCGACTACCACCCGTTTTCTTCACTCATTTTCTCAACTGACTAACCCCCTGTTATTTTCACTGTCACCACTTTCGACTCTGTAGTCAGCTACTAGCATATTTTCAGATGGAAAAATTTAATTTTTCGTTAATTAATTTCAATGGGAGAAGATAATAAAGCATTTAAAGGATGTTCTTGAGCTATTGTATTAGTGATAGACTTTATTTTTTATGCAGGATGCAGGATATGTGAGTGAAAGCCCCTCAAAATCACCCCCGAGCTCTTAACCGAAAAGAAGATACTGAACAGAGTATCACGTGCTCGGAAATCCTGATGTATTTTTACGATTCGTCGGGTAAATTCCTGACCACGAGGGCTAAGAAGTACCACTTTATTTTTTGCTTTCAACCTTTTCACTCTAGCCCTCCCCTCTCTTTAGTAGAGACGCGTGAAGCATTCTTAAGAAGTGAACACGCCCGGGTGAAAAAGTCTTTAGAAAAAGTACCGAAAGTGGGACAGAAATTGGGGAAATTTAATTTACAAAAAATCACTAGATCAATTGGAAATCCGATAAATAATAAATGTCAGAATTAGAGGGGGTGAAGGTTGACATAAGGGGGTAGAATACACTGGGGTAAGGTACTTTCTTCAAACAGAGGCCTGGCAGCGTTATTGGAAAACGATGATTTACGATAATGGGTTTTTTTCCCTTACTGGGTGAGACCATCCCTTCTCTTTTCCACCCCCTAGTCTCAGAAGAAAAGAGAGCCTGGGAACCCGACGGGGTTACAACCGCTTTTGAGACTCCAAGGTGGTTAATAACGTTAATTAATATTTCGCAAGAGGTTTGGCGGTCGTGAATACGTACCAGCCTGTAATGGGTGGCAGAGTTTCGGGAAGAAGGGAACACGCTAAGAATCAAGGGGTTGGAGATTACGGTAACGCGTTCTCAGTACGGCAATCTGCCAGCTGGCAACCAGTTTAGACGTCTACGTCGACCAATTGTGGCGACCTGCGACAGTTTACTCTCTTTTCACTAAATTTTCGAGGCCAACTTTTCAAAGCCGTCTTATTTAACAATAAAAAAAATCTAAATTATCATTATTTTTAACAATAAATTTTTAATAAAATTCAAAGTCCCATAACTTATAAATTATGGGGCCTATGAAAAATGTTAAGGAATACTTTTATATAGTAAATTTAATTCTCTATAATTTTGTTTATATACATTTTTGTCGTATCTGCGATAGATAAGTCATAAATTCCGTTTTAAGTACTCAGTTTTTAATTTAGTTGTAAATCTAATCTCATTAATGATCCCGCGTCTTTGAAATTCAAATTCTGACGAAACTATTGAAAATACAACAAATTTATATCTATACAATTTTATAGGAAATTAGATTGTCTACAAAAAAGTTCTTATTGACTTTGTTCGTAAGTTTAATATTTCAAACGCAATTTTGACTCAAAGTCCGGCGCACGAAATTTGCTAATTTTTTTAAATTTCAGACAAAATTTTTTTTGAAATAATTGAAATTATTGTTATTATTTGCAGAAGTTGTTAAGATGGACAGTAAGGAAATTCAAATTAATTTTTTATATTCATACCCAGAAATTTAAATCCAGCGCATCAATATTTTATTACGAAAAAAAAAAAATTAATGTAAATTTTACGAGATTTTACGACAATGTAATCCCCACATCGGCTTGACAATGACGACTGCAAAGACGCCTTGGTCGGTTATTTTTTACTGGTGAGTGAGTAGTCAGCCCTCCGAACATCGGCCACAGACTGTGAGGGATGATTTTTATTTCTCGACCAACCACTTGGTCTACGACACAGATTTTCCTTCACTGTCCTCTGATATGAATTTTTAAAAATTTTCTAAGCTCACGTAAGATTTAATTTTAGATCGACTAGAAGCTAGAGTAGGGAATCTAGGGCTCAGGAGAATGATACAAGCGTGTGCAGAGATTTAGGGGGCTGGGGGTTAGGAATGAGATGAAAGAATGGGAAAGTGAAGAAGCGGGGAAGTGGGGAAGTGGAATGAGTTAGTTAAAGGAATGAAGGGTGTGACATAAAGCCGACTACTGAGGATTGCGTACGAATAACGGAAATTAAGTGTCAACTGAAAGAGAGAAGAGTTGAGAGCAAACCCTCCTTGACTCTTAAACCAGTTGGGGGTTCGTTTGTACTGAAGATGTTGAGACCTAAGCCCAAGAATTAAATGTATACGTTGCTGCAGATATTTTACTTTAGATTAAATTTTTTTTTCGACTCATTATTTATCAAAAATTGTGTATTTATTGACTTGAAATAAATTTGTCGACAAATATTTAGTTACTTTTATTTTTATTTACTCTCGAGTGAGTAATTTTTAAAAATACTTTCAATTAATAATTACATAAAAAATTTTTATATTTTTATATATTAATATTATTTTGAATTTGCCTCATTGCATACATCATACATACATTCTCAAGATGTATTAAAATTTTGAATTAAGTCACTATACTCATAACTGTCCATATGCGCCTGAGCTCCAATGTCAAAATCATTTTCTCCATCTGCGAAAAATTTTATTTTCATGAAACAAAAATATATATTGTTGTAAAATTATCAATAAAGGAGACTAAACTTTCGAAAATTATTTATTTTTATATAAAAAAAAAAAAAATATAAATTTATTTCGAGTAGATAATTTTAAATTTTAAAATTGCCCGCTTCACTTCATGGCGCCCATTTTGTCACAACGTTTTATTATCATCAAGTTTTTATAATATTTGTATACATTCAAAATTTTAAAGCGATAAAAAGTATTGAGGGTAAAATGGGACCCAAAAAAATTTAATAAAATTACAAAAAAAAAAAAAAAACACAAATTTTGTGACCCGAAAAAAAAATTTTTGGCTTTAGTGTGATTAGTGCGTTTAGTTTTGTTAGCTAGTATTCTCGGTAGTTTTTGCGTCATAAACGTTATGCACTTCCTTAGTATCGATGGTATAACCCGATAACAAAAATTTGGACTCAATTATATATACGTAGATTACTATTTGTACTGATTTATTGATGTTCATTCAACTTTATATCAATGAAAAGTTATTCGTCGTTACTAGGATTCGAACCTGGATCCTTCTGTTACCAGTTAAAGCTTATATCACTTTGCCATACCATACCGGATTATACTGTTACATCTGAGGTCTCATCAAAAATAATTAAAATTTTGATATTTTTATTTTTCACTAGTCTCCTTAATTGATCGAGTAATTATATAAAAAAAAAAAAAAAGTATTCACTGTGCTTAACAACTTCAAAAACAATTTGAGGTCTATGGTGAGGACTCAATCGAATGCATCCTGCGTTGAAATGAATTTATAAAATTAAAAAAAAAATAAACAGTAATTAAAAAATCGTATTTTCAAAATTATTGACTTGATAAATCAGACATTATAAAAGAAAAAAAAATTGATCATGTCAACATAATTACCTGATATAAAATAAAAATATACAGCAATAAAATAGATAAAAAAAATATTTTTCATTATAAATTAGAAAGTTGATTAGTTTTGCTCTTAATGCGCGGTAATTATGAAAAATTAAAAAGAGTTATTGATTACTGGACTTTGATTTGAGTTTGACGTATAGCTTATCGTAACAATACGTCATAAATCACAACAATGTAATTAATTTTTAATTAACTCTAGTGCTTATTGGAAAAAAACAATAAACTATCGTCTAAAAATTAAGACTTTTTTTTTTTTATTTCAAACCATTAAATAAATTTTTTGTTTTTTTTTTATTTTCTAAAGATTATTTATTTTTAATGCACAATTACAATCAGTAAAGTTTTATTTTAAAACTTTTATGGTTCGTTTATTTGTCAACGCAGATTAGAAAGAAATGAAAAATTCTTTGATCTACTGATCATTTTCTTTTTCTTCTTGAATTTCTGGCGGATGATCGACCTGACGAGCGACACGAGTATTTCCTAAATTAAAAATGTAAGTTATTAAAAAAAAAAAATTGATGGTATACAAAGATTTTTTTTTGTAATCTACTTTTGAATTCATCCATTACAATTTCTTCATCACATTTTTTTTTTGGTCTTCTACTTGACGAACAACACGCAAATGTTCTACATAAAATATTTATGTACAATGAAATTTATTGAAAAAATTTTCTTTTTTTTTTGTATTGAGTTCACGAGATTTTCTGCCCTGTCATGGCAAAACGACGTATCTCGAGATACGCTGTTTTGTCGTAACAAAGCTAAAACGGTTTATTAAGTGTCACTTAATAATAGGATATCATCGAAATTTTATTAATTTTATTAATTATGCCAATAATATTAATCAAATGTGCGAATAAAAGAAATGAAAAAAAACGTATCTGTTTTGCATTGGAAATTAAAAAAAAAAGAAAATAGAGATGAAATTTTTTTAAGCCCTCAGAGATACGACATTTTTCAGGCCTAACACAAAAATTAAAAATTGTTACGACAAAACGCCGTAACTCGAAAATTTTTTACAATCGATTCTTCGAGTTACAGCGTTTTGTCATAACAATTTCATCTATTTATCAAAATAAGCATTAGTTTGCTATGATACAAAAAACGTATCTCGAGTTACAACGTTTTGTCATAACAGAAATTAATTTTTCTGTCAAATTGGACTCAAATTCTGTTAAAACTTTAAACGCAATTTTCTCGAAACTATAATTTTTCAGATACGTCGTTTTGCCATGACAGGGCAGTTTTGAGCAAAAAAAATTGGCGCGTACACCGAGTTTGGAAATTTTTGTTAACATGGATAAAAAATTTATGTTTGATCGAGACAATAAAAATATATGAATTTGAAAAAAAAAATAAAATTTATAATTATTTGATTGATTAATTAATTTTATTCATTAATGGGTTTACCCATATAGTTAATATATTTTAATGTAATTAATATAATTACTATTTTATTGACTTGCTTGTCGTAATCTATGATATTTTTAAATTTGAAATTAAAATTTAAGGTCAGGTATCCGGTTGTTTATGTATTGAATATATATATCTATATATACAGAGATAAAAATTGAGTGATTTTTCAATAAATTTATATATGTACCACAAATAAATATTTTAATTCCTAAGGATATATTTTTTTTATTTTCAAAATTCAAATTCTTACTTTTAAAATCAAAATTATTTTTTTTGACAAATATAATAATAATATTTTTACAATTTACGAATTACTTATATAGAACTGAATATTAATATTAAGTTCAAAATTCGATCAAAAATTTTGAATTCTCTAATAATTTAAAAAATTCATAAATTTGTCAAATTTTTAACTTAGTATACTATTTGCGCAGCTCTAGTAACTACTCATGCGCTTTTTGAAAAAAATTTTTTTGAAAACTAAGAATAACTTTCCAAAATATTTAAAAGACTAGATATTTTTGAATAAAATTTCTTTAAAAATTTACCTGAAGAGCCAGAAATTTTCTGAGGAAGTTCTGGTGGGAAATCTACTTGACGGGTAATACGCACATGTTCTAAGTTTAATTAGAAATTATTTATTTAAATGAAATAAAAATTATCAATTTAAAAGAAAATTTTCAACTAATTACCTATAGGCTCAGGCTCATTGATTATAATTACATTTTCTGGAACTTCTTCTGGGTGATCTTCTACTTGACGAGCTACACGAATAGTGAGTCCTAAATAAATTTTGTAAAATTTACAGACCCATTGTAATATTTTATCTGAATTTTAAAATAATTTATTTAAATTGCTTTAATTACCTGAAGTTAAATTAAGAAGTACAAGTACAACTAGAGGAACAAAAAAATTAATTGTCTTCATTTTTTAAAATTTTTATTCTTCACTGGTCTATTTATTTATTATTTTTTTTTTAAGTTAACACTTGGAAAGATTTAGTCGTTATGGTGACTGTAATTTAAAAGTTAGGATTTATATATTTGTCTACTTCGTAGTTGAGTGATGAAGCAATAACTATTCGAGGTATAAATATCGCCGTTAATTGATTCCAAGAATTTCAAAAAAATCTATTAGTGATTAGTGTGATGTTGGATGAAATTTTTTAGACTCATATATGAGTCTACTTAATGGACATTAAAAAATGTTTTTGTGTAAAAAAACACATTTTTTTTAATTACTTTGTTATTTTCCATGACGATTATTTTTTTATTACCAGTTACATTTAATGACTGTGAGGTAAATAATAATTCGATGGTCTAAAGGTAGACTGATAATTATTATTAAATAATCTGAGTCGCACTAAAATGATTAATGTTATTATTTGTTCATTTATTTTTTTCAAATACTTCATAAGCTTTTTTTTCTAGTCCTTAAAATAAAATAAATAATCTTATCTGGTGGTAAAAATGTTTCAATACTAATTAAATACTGCTATAAAAAGAAAACAAAAAATTATTGTAAACAAAAAATAAATTCGTTTAGAGTAAACATTAGGGTAGAAGTTTTTGGCCACAGAAATTTCAAATAAAATAATTTGTAAAATACGCAATGACAGAATTGATTTTTTAAATGTGTTCGAAGATGCTTTTATCACACTGTTCTAATAGAATTTTCTTTTTTTAATACTTTTTCATTAATTTAAATAAAGTATTAAATGTCCAAAAATGGAGCAGTGGCGACAAATGGTACTTCTACCCTATAGGTACTGAAAATTTTTTTTTACAATTCTAAATCTGCAGAATTTATTTTTTCGAAAATATTAAAATCTCAAGAGTACTTGCAAAATTTATTCTAGTCGTCATTAAGTACTAATTTTAAAAAAATTGTCACCGATTAAGTAACTGAGATAAAAATGTTCACTTTTTAAATTCCACTAACACGGAGAGAAAAGAATAGACATAATTCCTATGTAGAATGATAACCATTACTATGTTACATAGTAACGAGGATTTTTTAGCCTCGAGAGTCAAGGGACAGAGTAATCCTCCCATTCTACATGCACAGAAAAAAAAAATTCTCGACTGAAGGTAAATATTCTTGATTCAAGAAAATTTTTTTGGAGACCTAAACTTTCTCAGATAAAGTAGAAATCCTCTCCGACCAAGACAAATTCTCTTGGCTCAAGAAAATCTTGACTTGGTTCCCGAAAACGTTTGTCTTCAAAAATATTTTCTTGACTCAAGATAACTTTTTTTTCTGTGTGGTAACGTTGGCTATGCTACCATAGGAATGATTACCATTCTTCATTGACGAGAGAACTATGCAAGTGGACATGACTACAATGTTACCTAGCAACATTTACGATCTTTTATTTATTTTATATTCAGTAAATAAGGTTATGACTAAATAAATAACTCAAGTTACTTTAAATATATGTAGAAATTGAATAAATCTATTGAAATAATTAAAATATTGCTCATAATGAAATATCATTTTTTGATAAAAGATAAAGAATAATTTTTAAAATTTGAATATTTAGTAATAAAGAATTTATTTACTTGGTTTGTTTACTTCGTTGTCTTATATATATTTATTAAACTGTAATGACAGCTATTGAAGCATGGGATGAGTAGCATTCTACATCGCCCTGATTCCCATGCTAGATACCGATTTTAACCATTTTACTTGTTTCAATGTAACATAGTAATCATTACCAGAAAAATGCTAATGAATCCTATTCTACATGGCATTATTTACCATTTTACAAAAAATTAGTCTGGTTACTATGTAGAATGGTAATCATTACTATTCTTTTCTCTCCATGTAGGAAAATTGACTACGATTATATTCCAAATTACTGTAACCATCATAAAATTTACTATGGTCACGGTAATTTTTCTGTGTTTACATAAATTTCCGTCAGGAGGCCGACATGGTCCGGCTATACTATGACACCATAGCATTCTAATCAAGAATAATTTGTCCATGAAGACATGAAAATTAGTTAAATGTAAAATACCTTAATAATTTAATACGATTGAAATGATTGAAAAAAAAGTTTTATTTTTATTTCAATAAAAAATAATCGTAGATTGGATTTTGGAAATGTGATCGTAAAGAGACGTGATCCTGGAAAGCTAGAAAAAGAGGGTAAGTGGGGATAGGGTAGTATAAAAGGGTGCTTCGGCAATCATATTTATGGGTAAGTTGGGTCGTTGGTTGAGTCGAGCCGGAGATCCGGTTGAGATCTCTATCAAGTTACTTATAAGAAAAAAAAATTCTTCACATATATATATACATATATACATACACATGCACACCCGCATCAACATATAAAAGAATATATATATATAACAAGTATGTCTCAGATGTAAACCACGGATTACCCTGGAAAATAGAATTCTTTACGAGATGTATCTATATATAAATAGGGGTGCAGTATTTTTACGGTGTATCTATATACGATATAACCATCTATACGATCTCAAGGATATAGATTTCTCATTTCATTTATTTTTTTCGCGAAAAATTTTCTTATATAAATATATATACATAAGTGTTATATATGTATATAAAAAAATAAAAATAGAGAAAAATAAAGAGAGAATGGAATCAATCCCCTTAGATGTGAAGAGCAATCGTCCGTATAGTAACGTGATTCGCTTCAGTTCACCAACTCTATATATTGACCTACGAAGCCACTCTTGTCATTGTACCAGTTGGTTATTTATTACTCAACTGTCTCTATGTCTGGATTAGTAAAATTTTTTACTTCACTTTATTTTACTTAGTGGCGCAATTAGTGTGGAAAAAACGTTTAGGGTTTAATGTTAATTTTTCATAGAGAGTTCAGTCTGATAATGAGTCTGGTAAAGACACCGACTCTTGATTTGTAATTTAATTAACGTCGTTATGCTAATAATCTTCTTATATATTTTCTTTATTGACGCAGAGTTTCGCGTGATTTAAATAAAAGGAGTCAAAAATTTTTTTCAAATTAAGGGGACTCTGGTGTGAAATTTTGGAAAAATCAATTTTTTTGCATAGTTCGAAAGTCTAGAGCTTCAAAAATAACATACTAAAATTTAAAGTATATTATCGAATAGTTTTTTTGGGTTACAGCCATCTGAAGAGAGCAACTTAGCGGTTCTCGAAAATACATTTTTCAAAATTGCTGCAGTTATAACTCGAAGACAAGCATCCGATATATTTGATTCGAATTGCAGCTTCTTTTATATGTTTTTACGTACCATGAACCTCCAGTTTTCCGATCGAATCAAAAATGTAATTTTGCCAGGCCAAAAATCATCAAATTTTCGCGCGAAATTCGAAAGTTTTTTTAAAAACTCCATCATTTTGTTACATATCAATTTTTTCTTAGCCCGAGGGTCATGCTACGGGAAATACCTTATAGTTTAATAAACTTTTTGTTTTTTTTTGATTTCCTGCCCTCTGAAGGTCGCTATCACTGCAGCGGGGGACTTTTTTTCAACCCTTGGGAGATTGTGAACTCGCTGAATTTTGAATTTTTTGGTTCAAAAACTTAATCTTGTATTCATTATATATCCACAAATATATCCTTAAAACATTAAAATATTCCATGCAGTAGTTTTCTTTGAAAAATTTCCAAAATTCACCCTAGTGGTCCCCCTTAAGTAAATTTAAATTTTGATAAATTTTAAAAGTCAGTTATTCAAAGCTCGAGTATAATGGTCACTAAAAATAACAATAAAGTATTTTTCATTAAAACACTTCAATTAATTTGGAATTGTTAATTTTCTTTCATGTCTTTACTCAAACTTTAGTAACACTCGACACTCACCAACTTCTTTAATAATACAACTGTTTATATTCACACTTTTTGTAACAAGCCCCAGATTACATAATAAAAAAAGAAAAATCCCCTAAGAAAGACAAAGGAAAAAAGTAAAACCGTGTCAGAAAAAGGCAATAAACATAAAAACAAATAAACGCATAGTATATTATAAAAAATACTCTTCTTAATTAATATCATAATAACTATTATTATTATTACTACTGTCGCCATTGTGTTAAATGTATCCACACCCTCCTGAACTCAACAATAATAACAAGTACGCCGTCATGAATTGCTAATCTCACATAACAACTCCCTGGTACCATATTTTTTTTAACTGCCTCAATAATAATTTTTATCAGACTTAATAACGAAAATAAAAAAAATTTCTTTCATCTCCCGGCAGTGAAACATTAAAATATATTTTTTTTTTCTTATCGATAATTTAAATTCAACTATCGCGAGTATCAACAAAAGATTTAAGTAGCCCGATTTATTAGACGGACGTTGCTTTTGATAATGAGCTGGTGAAATGGCTTTGATCAGACGTTAATTCTCGTAAGCATTTAATAATTTAAAAGGATATTTTATCGGTAGTGTGAGGCTGCGTAAAAGCTCTTATAATTAAGCAAATATCTCTTTCGCTCTAATACATTTTATTATATTCTGGTTTATTCGTAGCTACAGTCCACTAGTAGGAACCCTCGACCAAACGAATCCCATAAATTCAAGACTTATGACGACGATCGCGCCCGAAAATGGTTTCCATGGATTCTCACTGCATTTACTCTTTCTCTCTTTCCTTTACTTTTACCCTCACCCCTAGCGCTACTCTAGCCCTTAAAATTTTCTCTATCTAACGCTCACGGTTAAACTTTCGTCTCTTTTTATCTCGAAAACGATCCGGTCTCAGCCGAGAGCAAGTTAGTGAAATGTCTTTGCGGTGATTGAGCAAATATTTGACGAACTCGGCGACGTTGGAGCTAGGGATGACAAGTGAGAGAGGAAAGATGAGTTTTAGTCCTTCGAGTAAGTAAAGAGAAACCTTAAAACTCAATATATATGTGTATATAAATATAAAGCTGTTGAAAACAGTTAGGCATATTTTTTTTCTCTCAATCTCTAGGGATAAAAATAAAAAAATAAATGAAAAGAGGGTTAATGAACAAGTGACGCTCATCGGGTTTTCACGAAATTGAAACGCGTGGAATTAGCAACGAGTAAATTAAGAGAAACTGAGAACCGAGAAAAAAGACTGAGGTCGCGTTAACAGGGACATTTAAAAACCCTTAAGCATCAGCAAGTCAACCCCTTTATTTTATATATTTTGTTTTTTTTTTAGTCTGGATTGTACGCGTGGATCTGGCGTCACGTCTCTGGCTTTTGCTTACCAATTATACAATTAAGTTAAGTATCAAGGCTATAAAACAAACGTCATTACAAACCTTAAGCCCTTAGATAAATTAACAATTTATAATTCTTTGTTCTCGAATTTTTGCTTTTTAAATCTCTATAAATCAAATTTTTTATTTTGATGACATGAACTTTGACTTTAGAGATCGTTTTGAAAAATTGTATAGTCGATTTTTACAAAACAAAAAAAATTCATTGGGAATTGTTCATCTTTCCATAAATGAGGAAAATTCTGTTCATGCGCATCTGTATCAGATACAAAGAAATGGAAAATCCTGCTGAGAATAAATATTTCATGTCCGAGAATCTGAAAATTACTTGAGTCTAGAAAATTAATACCAATCCCTGGTGGAAATTTTTCGGACTTCTCTGAAATACTCTGAAAAAGTCTTTAGAACTGAGTTTTTCAGAGAAAATTTCGAAAAAGTTCCACCAAGGGTGGGCCCATTAATTTATTTTTAAAATTCATGACTAAAATAGTAAATCCGACTATTCTTAGTGAAACTTTATATGTTTTATTATTTTCTAGTAATGAACCTTCACACGGAGAAAAAAATAGTTATAATTCCTATGTAGAATGGTAACCATTACTATGTTACATAGTAACGAGGATTTTTTAGCCTCGAGCCACGGGACAGAGTAATCTCCCTATTCTACATGGTAACGTTGGCTATGCTACCATAGGAATCATTACCATTCTTCATTGACGAGAGAACTATGCAAGCGGACATGACTACAATGTTACCTAGCAACATTTACGATCTTTTATTTATTTTATATTTAGTAAATAAGGTTATGACTAAATAAATAACTCAAGTTACTTTAGGGGAAGGGGGGGGCAGAGTGGGCCCCTTAAGGAAAATAATTGAAATATCGTTGAGTTTTTCATCGCGTTTACTCATTTTTAGGCCCTTGATACTTATTTTCACTTCATTATGCTGGGTCGATTGAAATTGAAAAATCAAAAATTAGGGGCAGAGTGGGCCCCCCACAAAAATTAGGCAAAAAATTTATTTATTTTATTTTCCGTCAAGTTATGACCTCCGTAATGTTTTTATCATAATCTAGGCAAATATTTGATATGTGGGGCAAAATGGACCACCCGAAAAAAAAAATTGTGACGAAAAAATTTTTTATTTTTCGTTTTCAATTTTTTTCGAGTGGTTCATTTCACCCCGAATATTACATATTGGCCTTAAATATGATAAAAACGTTATAGAGGTCATAACTTGACGGAAAATAAAAAAAAAATTTTTTTTATAATTTTTTGAGAAATGGATCGTCGTGCCCCAAGCTGTCCTATCTTTAACTTTCTTGATAAATTATATTTAATGAACAGTTTTGGTGTTCTATTTTATCCCTCATTATATAAGAAATTTCAATAAGCTTATTATCCGTTCGAATTAATTGACGTATAGAAAATTTTGAAGGGCCCACTGTGCCCCCATATTTTTTGAAGTTTTCAAAATTTTAAGGGGCCCACTTTGCCCCCCCTTCCCCTAAATATATGTAGAAATTGAATAAATCTATTGAAATAATTAAAATATTGCTCATAATGAAATATCATTTTTTGATAAAAGATAAAGAATAATTTAAAAAATTTGAATATTTAGTAATAAACAATTTACTTGGTTTGTTTACTTCGTTGTCTTATATATATTTATTAAACTGTAATGACAGCTATTAAAGCATGGGACGAGTAGCATTCTGCATCGCCCTGATTCCCATGCTAGATACCGATTTTAACCATTTTACTTGTTTCAATGTAACATAGTAATCATTACCAGAAAAATGCTAATGAATCCTATTCTACATAACATTATTTACCATTGTACAAAAAATTAGTCTGTTACTATGTAGAATGGTAATGATTACTATTCTTTTCCGTCCGTGTACAAAGAGGGTGAAGACTGAAAGCGAATTATTGAGTATTATATTTTTATTTAAAAGGAAACTCGATAATTTATTTTGTGATTTAAACTTTTCAATTGTTTTCCACTTTTTAAAGCATACGAATAAGCGCAAAAGGTGAATGTGTGTTTATACATATAGCAAGAGATGGTTTTCTGAACGCCCTAAATGAGAAACTAGCTTTTACCTCGAGCATACATAATGCATAACTGCGCATCATTGTATCACCATTTCTTCTGGGTAAAACGTGGTATGGACGGATGGAGAAATCGTGAGGGGTCGTATATATATATACTATATATATGCATACAGGGTGAGAGAGGCAAAAGGAGTTTTACGTAGGCGTCGCGAGTCCAAGGGTGAAGAGAAAATACTAAAGCTCTCTTTGTATTGCAAAGGCAGCTGCCAACGTGACAAAGACACCAACAATCACGACACATGTGACAAAGTGAAAATATACGGCCTTGTGAGACATTTAAACTCAAGCTTTTCAACCCCCGTATCATATTTTCTTATAAAAAATAAATAAATAGTTTTAAATTTTTCTAAAATAGAATAATGATAGTCCACAATAAAGTGATAAAAGTTTTATCGAAAATAATTAGGTATATATATATTTTTTTTTAAAAATGTATATTAGTATTAGTTTGAAAATGTCTGGTGAGAAAAGTTTATGAGGAGGGAAGAGAGTAGGGGGTGAGAAAAGGGGATGCGAACTGGTTGCATAAATAAGGCGAGGAAATTTGCAATTATGAATCGGGACTAGAAATACACGGGTGCTTTTCTCGAGTCCCTGACGTGCATCGTTGTCGTACGTGGGGTTGGGTGGAAGGGTGTATACGTGAAGCCTTTAGTCGAGAGTGTGGGCTGTGGGCTATGGGGTGTAGGTGGAAAAGAGAAGGGAAGGGGTGGAATGGGGGAGAGAGTGTCAGTGGAAAAGGGTGCGACGAGGCTGAGGAGATGAACGAAGAGGCGGGTGTCACGGAAAAGTTGAAGGAAGCACAGCTGACGAGTATGCAAATGTGGACCTCTACTCTCATACTCACTCTTTCTACCCTTATCCTCTTTACCCTCACACTCTCCTCTCCTCTCTTCTCATATATACTTGGATTTCATCCCGTCCCATCTCATTTTACGTTTCCTCACTCTCTCTTACCCTCGGTACTTTGCTTTTCCTACTACCCTTATCTGTGTACTACGAAACAGTGCAATTCTGTGTGCTCCAGGGGCTTGGCATTTGTGAACAACTTTTATAGAATACACTCGGAAATTTAGACGCAGACGTACACGTAAATATAAAGGATACAATTGTTAAGTTTGTATACAAGTACTAAAGTTTTGTTAATAATTAAAAAATATTATTATTTTTTTTAGTAAAAATGGTAATTCAAAACTTTGTGTACAGTGAACAAGCTTCAATACAATAAATATATATTCCAGTTAAAGAAATTCCATATGCGCGTGGTCAATTGAGTATTAATTTGTGATGAATAAATAATTTATGTAAATATACTCTCTTAAAATAAATCAGTGAAAAGTCCTGCAAATCAGTGAATATTCACTGATTTGCAGCACTTTTCACTGATTCATTTTAAGAGAGTATGAGTTACGGATATTTGATATATATTTAAAAATTTTAAATGCTTCAAAATCAACGGATTTGATTTATTATTTATCATTAAGTTATAAATAGAATAATTAATTGATTAATAAATAATAAAAAATTTAATGAGCAAATAATTATTATTTTATTAATTAATTATTATAACTATTGGTTTTTTTATCGATTGAGTTGAGTCAATTAATAATACTTTTAATTTTGAAATTAAAATTTAAGGTCAGGTATCCTGTTGTTTATATATTATATATATATATATATATATATATATATATATATATATAGATATATATATATATATATATATATATACACAATAGCTTTCCATTCCCATAATGCATAGGAAATCCTCCTATAATTTTCTTTCTGCGTAGTTGCCATTTATTATGATAATATTATGGTAAGCATAACGATTATGTTATGATGACCATAACTATAATAGTATAGTAATTATTACCATTGCAGTATAGGAATGATTACCATAATTTTATAGGAATTATTCCATTGTATGACAAGGAACCTATAGATATGAGTAGCTACCATAATTTGTCTGTGCGCCATTCCTATAATCGATATTTTAAAAGAACCTGTTACCATACACGGAAAGAAAATTCTACCAAAATTTACGATGTTAACATCGTAATCGTGGACTAGACTTTCATTGGCGTCAATTTTTAAATGTCTTATTTCAAAATTTACTATAGTCTTTGTTAAAATTACGATGTTAAATAGTAAAGAATACAACTTACATTGTAGTTTTAACAAATACTATAGTAAATTTTGAAATAAGACATTTAAAATTTGACGCCAATGAAAGTCTAGTCCACGATTACGATGTTAACATCGTAAATTTTGGTAGAATTTTCTTTCCGTGTACAATATGGGAATCGTTCTCATAATATTTTGTAATTGTTACCGATAATTTTTCTCCATGAAGCCTTTTATTTTTATATTATATTCGTTTCATTTTTCATGACTCGATACAAAACTAACAAGTTATAAAGTATCGACTTGTTCTCCTTGATGATAAGAAATGATAAATATTTCGTAATTGACCAATGACATTCAATTTTTGAAACGTCTATTAAATAGATAAAGAAGTTCGCGTATGTAAATTTTACTATAATTATTTTATTTTTTTTTTTTCTATTCCAAAGAAAATAATTATCAATTTAATTGCAGCAATAATAGCGTAAGTATACATAAGCACTAGTTCTAGCTTTCGAACTATTTGTTACTTCTGTTCTTGTCACTGTGAGTATTAGTAAAATTATTTTCTTTTATTTTTTAAAAATATTTTTTTTATACATTAGAAATAAAATTATAACACTGCATTATTTATGTCTCTATTAAATTTAACTTATAACTTGTTTTTTTTTTTTTTTTATTTTATGTCGAATTGAAAAGAAGAAAAAATAAAATTTAATCATGAAGATTATATATATGATGATGTTCGTATTTGTTCTTTTGGTTGCAAGTGCAAGCGCAGGTAAATAAATATATAAATATACATTAGGCTGATTCAAAAAAATGGACTAGTTTTTTTTTTGATATCCCCCGTGAAATATATTCAGAGAGACAAGAAAAAACGCCTGTAAAAATCAGAGCTCTTAATATTAATATTTAGAGGTCACGCATCGCAAATTTCTATTTCCCGTTTAAATAATATGGGAAAATTTATTTGTTAAGATTTGGAATTTTGTAGCTCACGGTGGGACTAATACTTTTAAATGTTCAAGACATATTCTTATGGGAAATTTGACGCTCTATAAGAAAGGTCTCTTGTAATTTTTTGATATTTTTATTTTTTCAAAAGTTATTCGGAGTTAAAGTTAGATTGATGATAAATTTTTACAATTTTTAAATTTTTTGACGCAACCATCAACTTTATCGGAAAATTTTATAGGACATTTTTTGTAAAGCATTTTATTTCCTACAACTTATCTCAGAGAAAATTTTCGATATTTCTCACAAGTCGTAAGTTATTTGCAATTAACTGGAAATCTTCTTGAAAAATCCAAATTTTGTCGCGTAAAATTAATCATATTAAAATTTTCAGTTAATTGCAAATAACTTAATTAATGCCGTAAGATGGACGGTGGAGTTTTCGGTCTTTCAAGGTCATGGGAATCCCGGTATACTGTTTCCGTGGTCTTCTAGAAACTTAATCACGATTTGGAGGCGATTTTGAGAAAAATAAATTCCAAGACGTACCGCAAGTTTTAAATCGCTTTAGAATACATATAAGTATACAAAAATATTAATTTTTTTTTTTTTTTTTGTTACGGTGGAGGTAGAAGGTTCATCAAGGTCATAAAGTACCAGATGGTTAAATCCCGACATCTGATCCCATCGACCTACGGTTTAAAATGATGAAAATAAAGATTTTGAAGGTGATAATAATGAAATTTATGAAGATCTTGATGAAACTGATGAATTAGAAGATCAGTTGTCAGTTGGATCTAGTCTGCGGGATCAACTGTCGGGAATCAGTTGTCATGAAATCTATAAAAGTAATTTATTTTTTTTCTCAATTCATACATAATTGAAAAGATATTTATTTTAATAGGAAAACCAGCACCGGTGAAACGAGAGGTTGGAAATGGTAACTTTTTTTATTTAATAAGAAACAATAAAATTTTTTAAATATTAACAAAATAAAATTGTTGCAGCTCCAAAACATTGATTTTCATAACCTGGAGATCATCATAGAAGATCTACTAAAAAGTAGTATGATGTTAAATAAAATTGATAAATAAGATGCAAAAATCAATCCAATAAAAAAAAACTTAAGAATTATGTCATTTATTTTTTAATCACCCAAAATTTATAATGTAACAGGGATTTTTGAAATAAAATTTATTATTTTATTTGAATTTATTATTCGACTGCGCTCTCGGCCCACGCATTGCCGTTGCCCCCACGCCGTTAAATAAATCGATACTGGGACTGTTATTTATTGGTTAAAATTTTGGCCGTGTGACAAACGGGTACCATGAGGGGCCCCGAGTCCCGCCTGTTATAGGTTGAAAATAAAATTTTATAAAGAAATATACGGTACTGACATCGTCCGAGAGTGGGGACTTCACTGCTTCGTAACTACTCAGAGTCGCAACTTGCGACACTCACTGCCTGGAGCTGCTGGCGATCAGTCACCTTAAGATCAGCCATACATTACACAAGTATTTATAAGAGTGGGTCTTTACAACACGTTGCTGCTTATGGTGAGTCGAAAGACCCCATCTTTATATCAACTTATTGGACATCCTCGTCTTGGTGCGTCTTTATTTGACCCCGAATAAATCAATTTTATAATATCGTCTTTGAAGCTGTGGCTGCAGTTGAAGTCAGTTTTTGAATTAATTATAACGCTGAGTCTAATGACCGCGTATATATGAATTCAACATTTTCTGATTGCTGAGATATCATTAAACTCAGGAAGGCAAGATCTGCGTCACAAGCTAAGCAGTACGACGACGAGTCAAGCACAACAGCAGAACGTTTGGTGGACATGTAATGGCGAAGGCGAGTCACCCACGTATAAATTTAAAATTTTGGTAATAAATAACGGTTCGATTCTATTGTTAAAAGGGAGATTTATATTTATATAAAAAATTTTATTGGAAAGTTTTGAGTATCGGGAAAATTTGATAATTAAGTTATTGAGGGTAAAATATAAATTTTAAAAGAAATAGTGAATTTTACGGCGTGGGTTCGAGAGCATTCGGTCGCCATCTTGTGCAAGTTCTTGGTGTATTTTTGCTGGTAAAGTAATATTAATTAATTGGTACCGTTGAGTCTAGCGACCACATGCTAATTAATTAATCATTTTTATATTATTAAATTTGTTTAGAAACAATAGCAGGTATTTTTCTAGAGATACTGAGTCTCACAGACCGTTCTCTAGAAAGTGCTGGAATTTAGCTTGGTAGCGTCTTACTAAAGTATCGTGACCTTGGTGCTGAGTTTCACAGACCGCACTACTGGAAACTTTGTTTAGGAAAATTTTTATACTAATATTATTAAAATAAAATCAGGTTTGCAATAAATGGACCAAGAACTATTCGGTGCAATAAATAAATAACTGATAAGTGTGAGTGTGTGAGATTTTCCTCGCCAGCAAAGATTTAATTAATATTAAGGAAATAATAATTGTTGTTAAAATTAAAGGCATTTTATATTAAAGTAAAAACTAAGTCAAATTTAAAAATACGTAAATATTGTCGGGAAATTGAAATTTTATTATTGTTAAAACATTTAATATTAAATTTGAAAGCATATCTGTTGCCACATAAATATTATAAATAAACTTTGGATATTTTATTAAATTATATTTACTGAAATAATTATTCTCAATTGACTAATGACGCTGAGTCTCACCGACCGCTCATTAAGTGATTGAATTTATTTGTATTGGAAACCTAACTCTGCAGCTGTGTGGTCCAGCCACGATAAGGAAATTTTCGAACTCGTCCTTGAGATTTTCATTTCTCTGCTTTGTTTTGCCTTGCACACGATACTGAGAGATCGTGCAATTTACTCTCAGTGGCGCCCTTAGAACTTTTGAGTTCAAAAGGTGTCCAAATTGTGACCTCGTAAGCCTCGTCGTCAAGACCACGGAAGTCGAGGGGTACCCGGTTATAATAAAACATGAATCACTCAAATTTTTTTACTTTTTCTCAATTTATAAGTTAATTAAATAATTTGAAATTGTTATTAGAATACAGTATCATCATATATTTTGTATAATCTATTGAAAAGTTGTCCCGATGGTTCGGGCTCGCGACTCAGACGGCATAAAGTGCCAAGGGGACGGAAATAAAAGATAAAAAAAGCGCAAAGACCAGGAATGAGACACGACGTACGTGTATTTGCTTTTATTTAAATTGTAAGTTAGAGGACTGCTGCGACGTCTAGTTCTTTGACTGGGTGCTTTTAGCTTATGGAAAAAATGTTTGCGCTAAATGGTTCGATCCCATATGGAAATGAGTCTTGACAACTTATTTGACTTCAAAGTTCGTTTCTTCTTCTTCTTCATACTTTTAGCTTTCACCCCCCCCCCCCTTCCTTGCCCTTTTTTCCGCGCTTTCTACCGACATCGTATGACTTCGATCTTTACGTGACGTCAGACCGGAAACTAGTATGTAGATGAGCTCCACCCTTCTGAATTATAATCGAGTAAAGTTGGCAATTCTATTGATAATATTCCGAAAATTATTATCATTTTCTTTTTTCATACTTTTCAGACTTACATCTTTCTTAATTCAAAAAAGAAGTAAATTAAGAAATTCAATCTACAACTGTCACACACATGAACTTCCACGTCATGTTTAAAACCCACAAATATAAAACTTGTTGAGAAATAAAATTTCTAACTAAACAACTTATTTCAATCAGATGTCAGCAGAACTATGACGGAATGAATGAGATTGTAAATGATATGAGCAATAATGAGGTTATCACAAATGAACACATGTGGCACCCTTTCGACATTGAGCATAATTTAACACGATACATTGGGGTTGTGCTAATTTGGTTAACCAAACCTCAAACATAAGATACCTCTCTCTCTCTTTCTCAGAATATCTAAGTCTTGAACCTAGACTGAACTAAGTCTTGCTCGAGTGCTTTCGTTAACACGTTCGCTAATTAATCGCCGAATTATCATAATCAGACCACAATAATAATTAATAGCTCGTAAGCTATCAAAACATTACCCGAAATGAAGAAAATTTCGGATTAAGCCATTTTGCATATTGGTTAAAAAAACGGTGTAATATCGATCTAATATATAGAATCCTGACAGAAGGGCAAGGGTTAGGGAATACTCGGGCCTGTAATCATGCGTCTTGATTAGTAACGCAACTCAGTGATCATCGAGGACCCTCTAATACATCTCCATTTGGACCTTAAGCTGACATCCAACCAAAATTATTCAATTCTGCGTTTAAAGCTTTTAAGGCAGAGTATCATTCCGTCGTATACTTATACTCATCCTCATCTTCATCTTAATTTGGAATTATAGAATACACTCTAAATAGGACTATAAAGGACCGGTTGGATCTGTAGATCGTAATAGCGTCGTCTTGTCTTTCCTCTGGCAGTTAGTAATGTAAGACAACTCTGAAGATTAGGTAAATCGATGGAGACTTGGGTCTGCAGTTAAAGGTTCGGGTCAATGGCGCGTAAGAGACGGAAGGAGCTCTGCATTGCTCGGCTCACCCAGAAATGCTCACCAGTGGGCGGAGAGAATAACCAAGTTAACTCCTCCATTTGGGTTACAGATGGATAGATAGATAACAGGGTGGACTGATACAATTAGATGTGATCTTAACGCCATAATTCACGGCTAATCTCAGCCAGAGTGAGATGGAATGAGAATAAGGATGGTTCAGTTCGTGGAGGACTGGTTTGAGTTAGAGGGTTGTCGAGCTACTGCTCGGTTGGGACAGCTTCCTCTGGCCTTCCGGCCAAGGCGCGAGTTACTTCATTATTCATCCCATTCTAAGGCATGCTACGTTATCTTCCCGACCTTCTCTTCCTACTTCTGCTTCAGCTAAATCTATATGAGCTTACTATACATCTATACATATATATTCAACTATACCGAGCCATCATGAATGCCCACGGTCCAGAAATAGCTCGCGAATTCAAAACTAGAGACCGTGTTAATCCAACGATCCACAGCAACCGAACACTGCCAACTATGGATACCCGAATTCCGGTCCGTTCATCTGTAAAATTGACTAGGTCTACGAAATTTCGATGCTCTGTCTACACACTATTAGAATAACCTCTGGGCATTTATGGATTATGTGAATTGATGACATTGCCTTTATTAATGTCGTAAAAAATATTTCTGTTTAAAATTTACATGGCGACCATGAAGAAACGCAATCATACTCATAATCATGATTATATTTTTTTTAATAATGCCAATGGATAAAAAGTTTGACGCGGTGGGGTTTGTTACGTCTTATTATTGAGTTGGTTTATATACTTGCATTTTACGAGGCCACTAAACTCACGGGATGAAGCTAAACTGTCTTTCCCCTTGATAGTATTCGGCTTAAAAATAAAATCGTGGAATCCCTAAGATACTCAAAGTCAAGTAAATATTATATCTTGCTCTGCCTTATGTTGTCCCTGAACCCCAATTCATTGCATTTCTTAAGTACAATATATATATATATATATATATATATATCTACTATTTGTTATGATAAATATTTTGTAACTGGTATTGATAATTTGTTGTTTCTTTTTATTAAATTGGGGAAGTATTAGTTGTCGTATTAGATGCGGGCCATTTGGTTGAGCCGGGGCCCAATTTGACCAGCGGTCGGATTTGATGGCTCGGAAAAACGTTGGATGTTTCTGACCCATTTACCCAAATACTTACGACTGTCTTCAATATAAGGAGGGTTCAAATTATGACAATAATTTGTGTTATTGATGAAAATATTTCATTATATGGTAGTTATTGTCTTAAAAAAAAATACTTGGTCAGCTAAAAGATGACGAGTTTTCGAATCAAGGGCGAATGATCAAAAGTGAGATGACTTCAAAAGCAGTAGGCAAGTCTTGTGATTTTCAAAGCACGTTTTATCTACCTGTGGCTCCATTTAACCCTCTCTTATGTACAACGCGGTCTTTCTCTTTGGCTGGTACTTGCTCTTTCTGTACCCTCATCTTTGTCGTAGCTAACGACACAATATCCTCAAGCACACACGTTCTTCTGTATCATCAACGTAGGCTTTGTGCTATCAGCTTGCTGCGTCTGATTATGCTATCATCTGAAGATATGTGGGGTACGAGTGACAAGTCATTAGTGGGCTTCTTTTACGTGATGAAACCAGATGTCAAAAGTACAACATCAAGTTATATAAGATAATTTATATTGGATTTAAAACTTTATTATTCAGAATGTAATTTTCATGAAATAAATTTTTTTTTCAATATTTTTAGTTGTTAATAAAAATGAAGTAAAATTTGATTTGATACTCATGACTCAAATATGTCATGTTTAAAATATTAGCCTTCAAAAAAAAATTGTTATTAGTATTATTGCTCAATTAAAGTAGAAACTGGTTTGAATTTAAAAAAAATAAGTAAATATTAAATAATCGTTGACAGAAAAAAAAAATTTCCTCCGTCAACGATTTAAGTGAATTTTTTTTTCGTATCGCAAAAAACAACTGCATGTATGTGAGCTCACCTAGTTCGATATTGCTAAAAAATGCTTGAACTAGATAACAATCCCGGGTAAAAAAAATTATATATAATTCAATATAATCATATATAATTCTATATAATTATATATGATTTATATAGAATTATATATGATTCATATAAAATTATATATAATTATACAGAATTATATATAATTATATATAACGATGAGAAAAAATCTCGACTGATTATATATAATTATATATAATTATATACAACTATATATAATTTTACAAGATTATATACAATTATATAAAACGCTACGAAAAATCTCAGATGATTATATATAATTATATATAGTTACATACAATTATATATAATTGCATACAATTATATATAATTGCATATAATTATATATAATTGCATATAATTATATATGATCATCTGTCATTGTTTTAAGCGTTATATATAATTATATATAAAAACATATAATTCTATATGAATCATATATAATTCTATACAAAAATAGAAAATAGAGAAAAATAACTTGGGAGTGAAGATATATATGTAAATATGGTTGTTTAAAAAAAAAAATATTTTTTTTTAATTTTCTAGCTCACAAACCAATCAACGGATTTTTATGCACCATAAATGATTTCGTAGGAAATTGAACGCTCTACAAAAAAATTCTCTTATCATTTTTTGATAAATACCACTGTTAAAAAGTTATTTAAGCTTCAAGTCAAATTTATAGCAAATTTTGAGATTTTTTTACTTTTCCGGTGGATATAACGGTCTTATCAAAAAATATCGTAGGATTCGTTTTGTAGATAATTTTATTCCTTAAAAATTATTACGAACAAAGTTTTTTCGAAATTCACCGGAAAAGTAAAAAAATCTCTAAATTTGCTATAAATTTGACTTGAAGCTTAAATAACTTTTGAACAGTGGGATTTATCAAAAAATTATGTGTGACTTTTTTTGTAGAGCGTTCAATTTCCTACGAAATCATTTATTGTGCATAAAAATCCGTTGATTGCTTAGTGAGCTAAAAAATTTAAAAAAAAAATTTTTTTTTTTCCGTGTTATTTAAACGGAAAATAGAAAAATTGATTGAGACAAACCTTAATACCATTAGGAGCCTGGAGTGGTACCAAAATTTTCATTTTTATTTATACTTTTAATTTTTGGATACCACAAAAAAAAATTTGTTTTTTTTTTTAACCTCTTATGAGCTCAAAAGTTACTTTATATTACTAAAAAAATTCTCACTAAATTTCAGCCAAAGATCTTTCAAATTGAGTTATCACAAATGGGGGCTCCCTTTTCCATTTAAAGTACACGCGAAAACTTTTCATTTCAATTTTTCGTTATTAAGACTGAAAAATTTTTTTTTTTTTAATTCAACCTGGTATCATTTTGTAGAAAATCAATTCTCTACAAAAAAGTGATTATGCATTATGTACGTCAAACAAACTGGAAAAAGGCACGGGGCTTCAAAGATCGACAGAAATTTAGTCTCCTCAAATTATTTTTTGTTATTTTTAATTTTTATTCGATCAAAAAAAATTTTTTCAAATAATAACAAGCACAGCTTGTAGGAAATTTAATTTCCTACAAAAAGTATTTGATATCATACATACGTTAAATGAATGAAAAAAAAGTTACAGAGATTTAAATGTCAACGAAAAAACAAGTTTAAAAATTATCAATTTTCTGAACTTAAATATCAACGAAAAGTGAACTTGATTTTTCATTGATATTTAAAACCCTTTAACTTATTTCGCATTCATTTGACGTATATATAATACCGGATACTTTTTGTAGGAAATTAAATTCGCTACAAGACCGTGCTTGTCATTATTTGAAAAAAAATTTCGATAGAATTAAAATAAAAAACAACAAAAAATAATTTAATACTGAGGAAACTAAATTTTTGTCGATGTTTGACGCCCCGTAACTTTTTCCAGTTTGTTTGATGTACAAATTGCATCAGCACTTTTTGTAGAGAATTTTATTTCCTACGAAATTATACCAGGCAGAATTAAAAAAAAAATTTTTTATAGTCTTAATAACTAAAAACTAAACTGAAAAATTTTCGTGTGTATTTTAAATGGGAAAGGGGGCCCCCTTTGTGATAGTTCAAGTCTAAAGATATCTGGCTAAAATTAGGTGAAGATTTTTTTTATAATATAAAGTAACTTTTGGGCTCATAAGAGTTTAAAAAAAAAGTATTTGTTTTTTTTTGGGACACCCCAATATATATGCATGTAGGAGAGGGAAGTCACCGGTGCTATAAGCAGCAGTGGAAGTAGTTCGGAGCTCGCCACGAGATCGCGCCCACCACTTGTAGTGTGTCTCTAGTAAGAAACTTATTTCAGAACTGTTAAATTCGAAACTTGAGACTATTCTGGCCCGGGTACGCCTCCGTTATTTGGCAGAGTGACAAGTACCTTTTTTTATGGTAATATAGTACATTCTATATTACATAATGACAAAAATATTTATTATCAATGTTTCCATAAATAATTTTTCTTAGAAATTAAACTTGGACTTAAAAAAAAAATGATTTAAATAATAAGCGTAGAGCCTCTACTATACAAAAATTCACAATTTATTTAACAAATTGCATAGGAATTCTATTATATATAGTTCTACATAATTATGTATAGTTATATATAATTATATATAATTATATATAATTACATATAGTTATATATAATTATATATAGTTATATATAATTATATATAATTATATAGGGCCATTTTTCATATATAATTATGCATAATTATATATAATTATATATAATTTTTTTTACCCGGGATGTCACTTGATGACATTGAAAAAAAATTATAAATAAACTAGAGACATTGTCGGGCATGTGTTGGATTTCATATATTTATTTAAACGTATACTTTCGTGTCTTTTGCATATATTTTTTCGCTTTCGACCAATCACGTTACGAATAGTTTGCCTTCACATCCAAGTAGCACAGAAATAACTTTAAGATGTCTTTTAAATGATAAAACAATTTTTTTTTGTCTCAGTCACATTTTTTGGTATAAATACGACATGCAAATGTTGATTCCAGGGACAGAGAAGAACCAGCGTTTGAAACCTAACCTTGGAAAATAAAATAGACTGATCTAGTAGGGATCTACCTGTACAATAATCGATTCTATCACTTCTTTAACCCTATTCTCACAACTAAAAATCTTTAGAACAAATACCGCAAAATATTGAAGTTAACTTGATAAAAAGACAATGATTTTTACTGCGACTATTACAAAACAAAAAAAAATTCCGAGTATTGAATTAAATAAAAATAATTTTTTTTTTGTCCGTAAGTAAAATCTCTTGAGTAAAATAACTAGTATGAATTAAGTAAAGAAAAGTGTCTGAACAAGTGGGTACTCATTCTCTTGTGGGTTTTCCCTTGGTCCGACAAGCGCGTCGAGCGTCAAGATTTCCCTTAGACACCTCGAGCTCACAACCCTAGTCCTCGTTTCCTCAGCTTCTCACCGTAGTTCCTTTTGACTCTTTAACTCAGCTCGAGTCGAGCTTTACTTTAGCTCTGTGCCAGAGAAAAGAGTGGCAAAGAGACCAAGTGACTTCCTTAAAGTGCATTCAGTAGAAGAGAAAGGAGATAAAAAAAAATGTTTAAAGTAAGAGATAAATCGGCGACTTCTCTCGTCTAAGAGAGAAAGTGTTACTATTCCTTTATTTATATCCCCTTAACCACGGCACCTTGCCCAAACCCTCTTTTCCTTAAACACCACCACTAGTACCAACGCATTCTTCAGCTTCTCGCCTACGCAAGAAAGACTACAGCAAAGACTATCAAAGCTCTTTCTTTCGTCTTGAGACAATGATATCACAAAAGTGAGAGGAAGAGTAGAGAAGACTTTAACTTGAGAGAAAAGATCTAGCTACGCTTTACAACCCCCAGCGGACTTCTCACCAGCCAGTTACCGCAGTACAACCTACCATACAAAATTAATATCATAAATAATATTGTAAAAATATAACCACACCTAAGAATATAATACTCTACCAGGAGTGAGAAGTTTTATTTATACAGAGAAGATTTGCTAAAAAAACAAATTTAATTATGTACGCAAGATATTTTTTAAATATATTATTTCAAGTCTGTTCGTAATAGAAACGATTGTAAGATTACTCTATTGTGTTGTCAAATTAGGTGTTGATAGGTAACAAAATTTTCCATCGAGCAAATTAAAAGTTATTCAAAAAAACCATTTTAGAAAAAATTTTATTTTTGAAATATCTCCGAACGTACCCTACCGATAAAGCTCAAATTTTCAGTGTTTATAGTAAATAATAAGCCACGTCGAACGACACCTCGAAGATCAAACTCGGTTTACCCGTTCAAAAGTTACAGAATATACATACGTACATACATACACTCGGACATCATCTTGAAATTAGTCAAAATAGCTTCCTAGAACCTCAAAACGTCGACATCTGTTGGAATTTCGATTTTCACAAATCGGGATGAAACCAATAACTTCCCGAATTTTTTAAAATTTGCAATTTTCTTAGCGGGAAGTTAAAAGATATAACTTCCTTTTTACTCGAAAATTCTAAATTTTCCTATAGCGGGAAATTTAAAAAATAATAAAATTATAGATTAGTATCGAAGCCAATTTTTCTATCATAATTATTTATAATTATAAAATTGACACGTATATGCTTGGACAAATTACTTTAATTATTTAATATTCAAATTAAGTAAAGTGTATACATTTTAAATGTTGAAGTAAATTTTTTTTTCTTCAATTATAGATAAAGAATTATGTACGACTCGTTTGCTGCTACATATTTCGATATCAGCTTATGATATTATTATTATTATAGTCCAATTATGATAACGGAAAAAATTATCATGGAAATGGAAATTTTTCAGAGCGTACAACGTAAGCAAGTGACTCAACGTTTACTAAACTGACGTGGTCAAAAAAAGTTATCAATATAATTGCAATGGCCTAAAACGCGTAAGTATATAAACACGTTAAGTGATACCTCTAATCATTACTTATCTTTTTTTTCTTTGCTGTGAGGTAAGTTGATAGTCAACTTTTTTTCCTATCTAATATTTGCATTCATTATGATACTTTGTTGTATAATAAACATATTTTATGTATGCTATAAAATTTTTGTTTCTTCGATAAAACAATGGGGTACTTGTAAAAAATTAAAAATTCTTATTTTTTTTTCTATTTATTTAATAGCAAATATTAAAGAAGACCTAACCAAAACCAAGCAATCATGAAGATTTATTTGATGATGTTTGCAGTTACTCTGTTGGTCGCTAGTGTGACCGCAGGTAAATAAAAAAATTTTATTTTGAATATTAACTAAGCAGAATGTTAACAATATTTATTGAAAAATTAATTCGGTAGATTCAAAAAATTAGGCGAAAATTTTTCCCTTTCGATTATCGCAAATTTAATTTTTGTTTATAAGTTGCAGCAGGTTCATAATGAATTTTTTTAAAATAACGATTTTTATGTTTTCAAAAAAAAAAAAAAAAAAAAAACTTCTTGAGTTAAATTGACGACTTGATAAATCCGTTGACTAAAAATAAAAAAAATTTAATTCAAATTTGACAGCGAAAAAATTTAAAGGTTGACCTGTAAGTCAATGGGATATTTCAGATTTTTTTTTCTATATTTTATCATGAATAATGTCAATATTTGGACAGCAAGAATTTAAATAATTTCAATAGTTTTTTTAATCAAGACTTGCAAATGACACGGGGACTTCATGAGAGTAATTTTGTTTTTTATATTTATTGATAAACATCCGAAAAATATGAAAATATCAACAGAACTAATAATAATTTTTTTATTTATTTTTTTTTTCATTCACAATGAAGATATGGAGAAGCGATCACCGCAAGAAGGTAATGTTTTTTTTTGGGTTTGTATGATATTTAAGGAGGTTCGAATGAATCTAATGTAAAAAGGATTTTCCAGCTTTAAGATTTGAAACTTAGTATAGATGAAAAGAAGTACTTTATCTATGTATTCTCAAAATTTGAATATGATTCACCGTCTAGTTTTTTAGAAAAAAAGATTCAAAAATGTCGTTTTTAAAGTTCTTATACACAGGCTCTTATGGCGGACAAGCTCTCGTTATGACTTATTCAATTTTTTTCATTATTAACCTCCCAAGTTTAAGAAATAAAAAACCACATGCCATAAATTTGAATATTTATAGAATATGATAAGATTTTAACAATATAGTGTTACCGTTGTAATTATTTTAATAATTAAAGTTAAACTTTATTTATCTCGTTCATCGACAGAGATACATATTATCGAGGGTTTGAAAACGTTTGAATACATTAATAAGAGAGACGAGATTAGAAATAAATTTTTCCCGCTTTAATTTGAATATCGATGTGTAAGAAGTTAGAGCGCGCTGTTGCCAAATTTTTTTATTAAATATGAGTCAAAAATAACCAAGTAATTTCATTACTTTCTTTAATTAAAATGAAGAATTTTCATAACTATTAGGAGAATTTAGCAAACAAAAAAATTCAAACACTACTTTGACTCACTAGTGTCGGCCGAACCTCCTTAATGGAAAAAAACAAAAGTTAAATACTATGAATTCAAATTTTTTTTATGTTCCGTAAAGGAGGCCCTCCACCACCACCACCACCACCAAAGGGTAATTTTTTTTCTTTTTTTATATTTTTAAATGAAAATCTAAACATATAATAAAATTATTTTTATCATTTCTCTTCCAATAAAACCTAGACATGAAACGTTCAGCTCAAGAAGGTAATTTTTTTTTATATGACAATTAACAGAAACTAGCAAGGGTTTAATACTATGACTAATTTTAATTTTCCATAAAGGAATGGAACCTCCACCACCACCACCACCACCACCAAATGGTAATTTTTTTTCTCTTTTTATATTTTTAAATGAAAATCTAAACATTTAATAAAATTATTTTTATCATTTCTCTTCCAATAAAACCTAGACATGAAACGTTCAGCTCAAGAAGGTAATTTTTATTTATATGACAATTAGCAGAAATTAGCAAGGGTTTAATACTATAACTAATTTTAATTTTCCATAAAGGAATGGAACCTCCACCACCACCACCACCCTAGGGTAATTTTTTTTCTTTTTTTATATTTTTAAATGAAAATCTAAACATATAATAAAATTAATTTTATCATTTTCTTCCATTAAAACCCAAGATATGAGACGTTAAGCCAGTGGAGGTAATTTTTATTTTTTTGTGGCAATTAGTAGACAATAGCAGGAGTTGAAAATAAATTAAAATTTTTTTTAAGATCCATATTGAAGACACGAGTCCACCACCACGACTTCCAAGGGGTAATTTGTTGATATGATGTTTGTTTAAAATAAAAAAATTCAATGAAATAGAAATCTGTCATTTTTTTCGGCAAATTTAAAGATATGAAATGATAAGCTCAAGATTATAGTATACAAAGTATATATTTCAAAATTTAACAGCAAAGAATAAAAAAATTTAGTTTCAAAATTGATTATATTTATTTAATTCACTGAAGTTTAATAGATCTTAAAAAAATATTTTTCTAGGTTCCTAAACCTGCTGCATGCAACATAATGTATTTCATCGATTAATAAATATGTCATTAATTAAATAAAAAAAATGTTATCAATTATTTTATTAATTATAATAATTAATAAATGTCGCATTGCAATCATAATTTTGATACCCAAGTAAAAGGTGAACGCGAATGTTAGTAAGCGGTCTGTAAGCTATGGAAAATACCGCGCTCTGAATTTTCCCTCGAGATGATAACGGCAAAGAGGTTGAGGTCAACTAGTAGAGGGGCCGAGAAAGAGGGAATTCACTGTACAGACTATACTAGTGCGGTAGAAGTAAAAGCAAGTGCAACGCTAATGGTATACCGCAAAACCAACAAACGATATGCGTGAGGTGCTATCAACCATGATATACACCGAAATCGTTATAACCAATCCGAGACCTGATTACTTAGCACACAAAATATTTAATCTCCATCTAAAGTTTTTGTTTAATTTCTCTCTACTTCTGACCATCTATTTTATCACGAATATTCAAATTATTTTACGTATATCTAGAATATAAATAGATAAATGTGGTAACGATTTTCTGATGAAATTGTGACATTTATTTATGGTCCACTATTTGAGATTAAATATCTGATGTTAAATTTCATACACTCTACAAAAATAGTATTCATTTAATACAAAGAAATTATGCAATTTAGTTTTTTTTTTTTTTTTTTTTTTTCAAAATTCTAATTTACGGCAAATAAATTTGATAAAAAAAAAAGTAAACAATTTTGGTATGAAAAATGGTCCTCGAGGACTTTAAAGTCTGCTTGGTGTAAATTGACGGTGTTAAATTTTTTAGGTGTTATTGGTGTAGACTATTTTGGAATAAAAATTGAATGCGTAGTATCGAAGATCGAAAGTTTTAAATAAATAACTTATACATTTATACATTTAAAACATATATACATGTATAACTTTCACACCAGCGATGTTGAAAATTGGAACACTAAATCATTCATACTACACCGTAGGGTCAAAATTTTTTACAGTATAATTATTAATTGGATAAATATAAATTATTCGATAATTATTTTTAATATATACATATGTGTATATATAGGAAGGGGGGGGGGAGTAAATGGAGTACTTAAGGAAATACTAAGTTTTCAAGGACTCAAATATGCCTTTTTTTTTAAGATATTCAAAGTAAATAGAAAAAATTTCAATTGCCCTTAAAAAAAAAATTCATTTTTGCGAACAACGATATATTTTAATTTGACTCAATTCTATTGTGGATACGAAACTTTTGGAATCATTATTAGGTCGCTCATTAAGGACAGGTAAAAATTCAACAGTGGAATTAGTTCTAGAAAACCTTCATGCTTTGAAAATGGATTGTCGTAATGACACTCATATACAATGGTACAATACATAAGTATTTAATGACCCAAAGTTTCATATAAGTCATGAATAGTTTTGTATAAATTTTTCTGTAACATAGAATCGTCAATAATGGGTTCTAAATTATTTAAATTTGAGATTAGAAAGAGAAAGGAAAGAATTTGAAGAAAAACTTAAGAACTTTTACTGTCCTATGGGTTTACTTTTGAATAATGCTATCTTTGTTGTAATTTTGACGATGGACATTTAAGAGTAGGGGGGCAATGATAATTTTCAGGAGCGTTTTTGTTAATGTCAGAGGTACCGACATCATCATTTAAACTCAGTTTTGATCTTGAGCCTACCAGATGTACAGTTACTTCTGTCTTTAGACTATATCATTATAATCGACACCAATAGCTTAACGTTTAATTATTACAAAGTGAACAGTTACTCTAATAGTGAAGTGCTAACGTTCGTTTATTTAAAAGTTCATTTGTTAAAAATAAACAATTATCAATTATACTAGATTCATTATAATGGAATTAAGCCGTTCGAAGTTTAACGACAAATACGTTTTCAACTCGATAAGACAAGGAGTTACCATAAATATTAATACAGTGTTTCCAGTCTTGGATCGTATAAAGTTACATCAAATAGCAACTTTCAATAATGATGAAAAATTAGTGAACTGTCTGCTCCGCAAAGGAACTGATCTGGATTCAAAAAGAGAATTCTGGGGTCCGGTTTTCAATATTGTTGCTATAGTGGAGAACCTGGGAATAATTAAAGGTCTAATACGGTATGGAGTAGATTGTAATCGTACACATCCATTTAGCGTCTATGATAGAAACTATCTCGCCCTTGGAATTGGCAGATATCATAAAGAATATCCTGAGATTCCATTACCATCCTATCTCTGTCTGCGTACGATATTGCTTGCTGGTTTTTCAGGTTTGGTTACTTTATCATTAAACGTCGCTGTTGAACTGAATAATATAGCAATGGTAAAGCAACTTTTAAAAAAAAATGCTGATCCGAATTCTAATGCTGATGTTGTTATACCACCACTAACCGTTGCTGCTGCTAGAGGAAATTTACGAATTATAAAGCTTCTTCTGGCATACGGCTCAGATGTTAATATTGGCGAGAGATATTTCAAAGAAAGTCCTCTACATATTGCTGTGCGAAAAAATCAATCGGAAGTAGTAGAATTGCTCTTAAATCATGATATGATTAATATAAATGTGGTGACGAAGAATAAAAATTCAGCGCTTCATTACGCATTTGGGCGTTATACACGGAGAGAAATTTTTTGCGGATACTACTATGCTGTATGGTCGTTCCGACCATACTGTATGGTAGCAAGGATTTTTTCATTCGTTTAAAAATTGTAAGTATAGATGATTTGACCATCACGGGAATGGTAACATTCACCATAGTCATAGCGGATGAGCCTATGTCAGTATGGGCGTCAAGCCCATACTGCTTGGCGATATCCACAATGCTTCTGGTAGATAACGCTATTCAATATTGTCAAATTACTTATGCTAACATAGTAGTATGACCAAAGTTTATTTAATTAAAAAAAATAGGTTATATCCCCCATGAAAAAAATTTATAAAAAAAATATTTGTTTCAAACAAAAAAAATATATAAAAAATATATAAACATATAAAAAATATATTTTAAATAGCTAACCTTTAGGCGATTTTCATATATTTCTTAAATATTTTAAATGTTAAAAATTTATCTGAGAATATCTTAAAAATACATATATAAAAAATATAAAAAAATTATATTAACAATATATTTGAAATATAAAAAAATAAAATTATGAAAATGTTAAAAATATATATAAAAATTATATTTTTATTGTGATCCATAACCTACGAAAAATATATAAAATTTATATAAAAAAATGTATTTCGATGTATGTTTTTTATATTTTTATAACTATGTATGTATAATTATTTATGTACTTTAAGATATATTTTCAATTTATTTAAAATATATACGAAAATCGGGCAAAAGTTAGCTATTTAAAATATATTTTTACACATATTTATATATTTTTTATGTATTTTTAACACATGTTTTTTATATGAAAAATATATTTTTTTTATATTTTACACGCAGATATATTTTAAATAACAATTATTTCCTAACATACACAACGATACATACATTTGTTTACATTAATAAATTTTCATCTATTTATCGACGGAGTATTGCAGCTACATCTATGCGGTATGGGTAATAATCCGATAGTGTGTTGACTACCGCACAAAGATCTATTGCGGAATGCCCTAGTGGCGTTGCCGTTTCTTCAATGTAGTATGGGCCTCAAGCCCATACTTGTCTGGTCAATTCTACTATACAGACATGTAAGCTACGCAAAATTTTCGGTACTATACAGTATGGTGAATAACGCCATACTTATGGTACTTGCCGCAATACTGTAATAAGAGTATGGCGATAGGTACCATACATTTCTCTCCGTGTAGAAACGACGATAAAATCATAAGGCAACTTCTTAATGCTGGTATTGATATTAATTTAAAAAACGCTAGAGGTATCATAGCATTTTGGTCATTATATTTTTATCGTGACTATCCAAAAAAAGTTCTTGACGCATATACAGAACATATTGCGAAATTGAGTGCGGCGAATTTTTATGTCAATGAAGAAAATTTAGCAGTAGTAAATCGTGAAATATTTGGTGAATTACGCGCGCAGTGCATACGCGAAATTGAAAAAATGAAGATAACATATGTTGGTAAAAGTAATGTTACGTTTCATCGTGTTTTGTATAGTAAATGTCTACACAAGTTAGCTGTAAGCTTAAAACGTGTTAGTGATCGTACTATTTTACGATGTGACATTCAATCTGTTTTTCCGCTATATGCTGGAATGATAATTTATCGTTTAAAAAGAGCATTAGAAAGAAGAAAATTGTTATTCGATGCTATTAAATTAACTAATTTTTTCAATGAAATGGAACTTCCAAATACTTTTACGAGAGATATTTTTAAATTTTTAACTAATCAAGAGTTGAAAAAATTACAATGAAATATTTATATGAATATTTTAAATTAGTATTATTTAGTTTATAACAAATCAGTAGTTATTATTAAGTAAATTTAATAAATTTATTATTATTATTATTATTATTATTATTATTATTATTATTAGAATTATTATTATTATCATTATTATTATTTATAGACGAGAGAACTATGTAAATGGACATGACTACAATGTTACCTAGCAACATTTACGATCTTTTATTTATTTTATATTTAGTAAATAAGATTATGACAAAATAAATAACTCAAGTTACTTTAAATATATGTAGAAATTGAATAAATCTATTGAAATAATTAAAATATTGCTCATAATGAAATATCATAATTTTTAAAATTTGAATATTTAGTAATAAAGAATTTATTTACTTGGTTTGTTTACTTCGTTGTCTTATATATATTTATTAAACTGTAATGACAGCTATTGAAGCATGGGACTGAGTAGCATTTTACATAGCCCTGATTCCCATGCTAGATACCGATTTTAACCATTTTACTTATTTCAATGTAACATAGTAATCATTCCCAGAAAAATGCTAATCCATCCTATTCTACATGGCATTATTTACTATTTTACTAAAAATGCGTTTGGTTACTATGTAGAATGCTAATCATTACTATTCTTTTCTCTCCGTTCCCAAAGAAATAAAAATTGAAAAATCCTAAAATTTATACTTCAATCGTTAATGTTTTACTAAAAAGTAATTTTGTGAAATTTACAAAAAAAAAAAAAAAAAAAAAAAAAATGATTGATTAGTACATTTTTTGAACATTAAGTACTGACTTAAATCGAACTAATTAACCATTAACACTAAATTCGCGAATTTAATTAATATCAGTTAGAAAATGTACATAAGCCTGAGGCTAAAATATTTCTATATGTTAAATCTTCGTGCTTTAACATAAATATATATATATATTGGTTATAGGCTAGGTTATATATATATTTAATGCCATGAGGATTGGAGCACTTAGACTTGTGACTTGGATTTTCGCCTGAGGACAGCCGTGTATGACTTCTCGGTTGGCTGGAGATTGCAATTAACGTCTCCAGTCTCCAGTGGTAGTGGTGGTGGTGGCGGTTAACGACTGTAGACTGCGGTGTAGAGGTAAAATCGAATATTCTGTGGTTAGAACGGACGTTAAAACGGTCGTGGCCGCAACAGACCGTGAGACGTTTGAGCCCGTATCATCGAACGGGTTTAGCTTCTTGGTGATAGTGAATAGTCGGACTAGTCTCAGTCTATACTACTTGGCATCACAGCCAGCAGTAGACCCGGTGGATCAGATGCGAAGAGAGCAAGACAGTGGTGCGGTCACTCACGCAGTTTATACAAACTCAGACGGCCTTTGGTGATTAACGAAAGGTCACCCGGTGATGCTCCTCCTTACACTCCTCCAGTAAGCTCCCTTACATTAGATACCCTTTAACTATCTTCAAACGGAGGGAAATATATATTCGGGCAGATGCTCAGCATCCTCACCGTGAAATTGGCTACGGCGCGTAGCTTGATTGACCTGCTATGAATTACTCGACCCTTTCATAATCACTCATACAAATAAATTATCAACTGCGGCTTTTATTTAATTTATGAGTATTAAGTTTATTTGAGTAATTAATATTTTAGCGACATACATATTTTTAATTAATTTTTTTTTGCATGTCTCAAACGCGAAATGGAGAAGTTGTGCTTTATAACCGACTTGTCAAAGTAACGCGATTTTTCCACACTAAACTGTGAATATTATTTTTATATTACACTTATACGTTATGAAAAACACATCAATATACACAGGAATACTAATGAATAAGCCTGATACTTTTTTTAAGTTATCTGATACGTATTAATATGAAAAAAAGTTCAATTAAAAAAATTTATCGTTATCGTGGATGATCATTAATCTGTGGTTTAAGAAAGTCGTGGTACAGAATCTTGAGAACGACTCATTTTTTTTTTTTTTTTTCACAATTTTCAAAATTATGCAGAGGTTACTTTCAAAAATCACTACTTAGTCCTCGTTTTTTTCTTATAATAAATCATTTCTGTTAAAACCGGAAATTTTACATATATCTGCAGCAATTTTTATTAGAAATGTTCTCTTCATCTTATTTTTTTGTTGACTTTTAATACCGAATCTTCAGGAGAAAGTGGGGCAAAATGGACCCCTGAGAAATGAGGGCTTATATATAATATACATGTCAGCCCATTTTGCCCCCCTTCCCCTATATTACCATGAAATTTTTTTTAAAAATAACGCGGGTAATTCAAATATTTTTGAAATTTAGTTTTTCAAATCATAACATCAGCGTTAGAGGCGTGCACTTTTGACTTTTCCAAATTTTTTCTTTTTTTTTTTGAAAAAAACTAAATATTTAATAATAAATAATAATTATTGTTATTATTGAAAAGTTTTTTCGTAAAAATATTAATTAATGAAAGACTTTTTGTTATTATTCTTGCATACAAGTTTAAATGACACTTGAAAAACATGTTAGTGAATATAACTTCCGGTCAAGTGTCGTTCCACCGAGCCCGGACTGATTTCCGATTCGGACTTTCTATTATAAAAATTGACCCTCTCTAACCCTCACCCCCGAACTCCCTACATCACAATCAAAAAATTCGCCGTCCCTAATTAAAATATCGGGTTTCATTGTCCAGCAAACGGAAGCCCAGCGGGCGATCTTGTCTGATCAAAATTTTCTTCATTCCTACCCAGCATTCAGTGTCCGTCAGAAAGTTTATCGTCTCATCAATACGGCGATCTTATTTAAAGATTTAAAAAAAATTAAAAGACAGTTTTACCGTGACAGAAATGAGTCACAGTAAACAGAGGGCGGTAGTAAAGATAGATCGAGGGGTTTTGATTTTCCGGCGGACATCCGTTTAAAACGAGGGAGTTTATAACGTTGAAAAATGACCCTCTCTTGCCACCTGATAAATATCTTAATGGCCGGCATGCTGCCGCTCAGAACCTATAAACCGTAACCTGCTTGTAAAAAACTGAATTAGAGTCTTAGGGGTCTCCTGGGAGAAAGGGAGAGAGTTAACAGTTAGAAAAGTAAAACCCGTAGGTTACGTTTAAATGATAACGAGTAATTATGGGGATTAATTTTAAGCCCCGAAAAGTCCACCACTTGTAGAGTCCATTTTTTTTTACTGTCCGACCCCCGATTCGAGTAATTTTATTTCTGACAATGGCCATTAGATCTCAATCTTATCGAAACAATTTTTCCGAGGTACCAAAACCTCTGGGCTGAGGAATTGGGCTCAGGGTCGGAAGTAAAAGACCAGAAGGAAATAAAAAGGAAGGAAAGGGGTTGGACTGGCATATATGTAACGTATGTAGAAGCGTATAACGTTGGAAGCTACAGGTGTCAGCGAGTGGTATATTTTTCAGAGGGGAGAAACGTGAACGAGTGAAAACGAGTGAGTATATAGAGGGTTAAGGGGGTGGTAGTGATGGTGATGCCAGTGAGGCCACGAGTGCCGGCACGCACGTTGAATCTGCTAAACGTTCTCACTCGTGCGTGAAATGCCTCGCTATCACTGTTTTTATTTCGGCTCGTCAGTTAAATTATATTCACTGATCCCTTTTTATTTTTATTTCTTTTTTTACTGCTGTCTATTCATATACAGACACACTGATAGAAGTATTTATTTAATATTAATAAATGCATTTATTTGACACAATTATAGATTTATTAATAGTTAATAAATGGCTTATTTGACTCAAATATAGATTTATTAATAGTTAATAAATGGCTTATTTGAGTGAATATCTCTGTGATTTTTGACTACAGCGCCACTTACTGTTTACATTACCTTTCAGTATACTGTCTAATGTAACAAATTCAAAATATAATCAACTAAATATTTTTTTATAAATAAAAAAAATGCTGAATATTTTTTAAATTAATTACTGTGTGTATTATTTTCTTTAAAAAAGTAAACTTAAATGGTACTATAAATTATTTGTCATAACCCTACTTAATTAGCTTCATGTGTCATTTTCTATTCAAATAAGCCATTTATTAACTATTAATAAATATTTATTTGGTTCAAATAAATCTCATTTAATAAATCATTTATTAACTATTAATAAATATTTATTTGGTTAAAGCTTTCAAATAAATCATTTATTAACTATAAATAAATCTTATTTGGTACAAATAAATTCTTCTATCAGTGCATCAAAAAATATAATCGATAAATTTCATCTGCATACTGACTATTCATGAATATCAAATTGTTTTACACAAGAGCTGATTGTTTTCTGATGAAAAAAATCAAATATTGAAATTTTGTAGAACCATTTTTTTTTTATTGTTGTTTTGGGTACAATGGAGGATATTTTCTCCGGGTTTGCAACCACCGCGATCTAATCCACCGAAGATTAACGAACCTCCAAGTGTAACAAGTTCAGCGATAGGAATAGGAATAGGGAAGGAAAGGAGCCAGAATATTAGATATAGACAAGAAGAGGTTTTGCAGCCACAAGACGCCATGACAGTCTCCGCCTTGTGGTCTAACCCTTTCGTACCCTATTCGCATTAACGCAATTATGAATTTGTCGCGTTGGGTATGTGACAATACAAGATGTCGCAACTTGTCTCTGTCTTACTCTATACATTTATAATTTATATATAAATCCACATTTCTCAGTCTATATATTCTATGGAAGAAAGGGAAATCGTTTTGTGGGAAACCACAGGCGACTGCTGCGACAGTCCTGGGCTTCAGCACCTTCGTGTGCACCCGGGGCGGGAAAATCAATCGACCTAACGACGCCGACAGGTCAGTCTCCCTTTGCTTATACACCAACACTTGGACTTAAACATACCTATGGAGGAATAGGTGTATAGGTATATAGGTGTAGTATAAGAGACTTACACTTACACTTACCCTTAGAAGCTTTGGTTCGATCCCATGACCTGTACAAAACGGGCAAACCCAACATGATGCTTTAACTTACTTGCATTGGTTGCCGAGGGTTATAAGGTCCTCGAAAGGATTCTGAGGCTGTATAAGCGCCAGTGTTGGCGTGTATTACCACCGTCCGAGACTGAGTGCCTAGTCAGCCCTTAATAACGTAAGAGCTGGACTCTCTCTAGCAAACAACCTTACGTAACCTATGGTAAGCACTGGAAAAGCTCATATACCATTGGGACGACCCTCGTACCTATTATCGCTAACTAATAAGGGACCTAATTGAAATGTCGGGCTTTTGTTTTCCACTGAAAATCTTCATTTTCATATACTCTGTTATTAAGACTAATTTATACGGGTTAAATTTGCTTTTTAAATTGTAAAATCTACACGAAGAAAAGTTTTGTCGTTAATTGATATTTTAATTGGAAATACATTTATTTGTGCTGGAGGGGCATAATGGGCCCCTAGGGACAAAATGAGCTTCCAAAATTTTTGTACAATTTAAATGATTCAAGAATAAGGAACCCTTGCATAGTATTTGAGATTGTGGTTTACTTTTAACTTGATGTGTAATATACTATTAAGATAAAATAAAATAATAATCGAATTTTAGTAGATTTACTAGAGCGCCCATTTTGCCCCAAATTTGAATTTTTTTTCGGTACGTATTGATTACAAATACATGGTAGAAGATCAGAAAAATGAAAAGGGGAAAAAATAATTAAAAATTTAAAATTTTTTTTGAAGGGCCCATTTTGACCAAAAACATGATGAAGGCTAGATAGAAGTAGAATAAGTGAGACACTGAGGATATCTCTTTTTTTAAGGGGCCCATTTTGCCCCTTTCCCCTATAAGTAAAATTACATTTTAAACTGTGAAATTTGCAGCTTAAAATTATATTAATTTCATTACTACTAAAAATTTCTAAAATTAGTTTAAGTTTTAATGTTTTAAGACTTTTGCCCCGAATTAGGAATCGATTAATTTTTCAAAGGGGAATAAAAGTTCCTTAAAAATTTTTGAGCTCAAAAACTTCAATAATTTGGGTAGTTTCAAAAGTTAAGCCCTGAATTAATTTATGATATTTATTCAAGTTCATAAACCATAAGGTAAATGTTAGTAGGCAGGTGGTCATATTCCATGGGAATCGAATTCTATTCCCAGCGTTCATTAATTTTTAAAAACTATTATACAAGTAATAAAGCGCTACTTTAGGTAAGCATGACGTTCCCCCCTTGGACTCTTATGTTTTCGTATAAAAATATAACACGAATAATATTGTGTTACAAAGTATGAGCAATTGTGCAACTTTGTATACGCAAGTATAACTTACAGGTGACAGACAAACATATGTTATGCAGGGGACTAAATTTGTCCATGAAAACATCATATAAATAATAAATAAATTCACTTACCTTGTCGGTGATCGCTGGGACAGATCGATCTTGTCAAAGTCGTTTGTTGGAATTGGTGATGAGGCAGGGTCGCCTGCCGATTTTTACTCAGGTACAACTGCAACAAAAAATTACAGTCATTTATAAAAAAAATATTTAAAAGTATATAGTGGCCTACTTGTCATAAGCCCGTAACAATCCCCCCCCCCCCTTAATCAACAATCACTGAGTAAAAAGTTTCCCCTACATCCCTTTTTTTGAGTTTCGTACCAGTCAACCCGTTATAAGCCTCAGCAAAAATTGTCAAAATTATAAACCAAGAATAGGAAAATGTAGATAAATTAATGATGAAAATTTACTATATATATTTAATTGCTAGAAAAATCGAGATATCGGCGTGTAACAAAACGATAATACAACTTTTAGAAACATAAAATAAAACAGGCTGATAACGGATAGTCAAGAACAGAACTAAACGGACAGGGGAGACGAAAATTTCAAGAAAAATTTCCCCTACGTCCCCTAAACCAGGCTTCTGACGGATAGTCAATGGTATAAGAAAAACTGTCGTACGATATATATAAGTAATTGGGGCACAACGGGCAGTTAAAAATTTTTTTATAAAGATTTTTTTTGTGGGACACCGAAAAAATTTGCATAGAAAAAATTTTATTATTTAAAAATTATGACAGATATGTCTAAAGTATATGAAGACAAATTATATGCCTTTAGTATAATAATTAAAAATAAATCTTGACTTTAGGCTATGAAAATTTATTTGGATACTGCGTTAACAACCGATTTATCTAAAGTCCTTATACAGGAAGCTAAAGAATATATATAAAGAAAAAAAATATATGTGTATATATTTATGACAGACGGTTGTTTAACCGATTCTTTCAGTGATCCTTCACTGCAAAGTAGCGACTGCCACCCTACAAACTATTTTCTCTTTCACTTTATTTTCATTCTATACTAGAATTTTCCTTGCTTTTGCTCGCATGTCAGCCCTTTATTTTATACCCGTCGGTAGAATTCGAAGTGGTAGTAGTCCTAAAGCTCGACTAGAGAATAAGGAAGAGCAGAAAGGGGGAGTAAGGTAGGGAGGAGATGAGGATGAGGGTATTAAAGGAGATGCTTCATCCTTTCTTCTCACCCTTTATCCCTTGAGTGCGTGATCGGCATGCTGGGATTCTATAGGATCGGACGAGAACGAGACGGGACTCGGTTATCGGTATCAGCTTAAACCTCTAAATCAAAAGACGGAATTTACCAAATTCCGTTAATTTTCAACGCGATCGAACTCTGACAACCAAATAATATATTTTTTATAATATTTTACGTTAAATATTTTCCCACAGTATTTTTTCTCAAACTTTACCCTCCGAGTAGAATATTATATATAGAGCAATGCAGAAAGAAATCATAAGATAAAAAAAATAAAGACAAAGATAAAAAATTCGGAAAAACTCACAGAGATATAGAGTAAGACGTGAGCTCGTAAATACGTCGACGAAGCTCGCACAAATCGCCCAGCGTTTCTCGATATCTCGCGATGAGATACGAGCCTGGGGCTTTTGCGCAGTCCTGAGATATACGCTGATACTTTTCGATGGTAAGATAGTGGAGAGAAATAAAATAAAATAAAAAAAGTTATGGAAGAAATTGTTGGGCAAGTGATGGGAGCCAGGCAACGGTCGGTATTTCTCAAACCCCTTCGTGTCCTATGCTAAATCAATCACTCTTCCACCTACTTTATTCACTCCTCTTTCCTCTTATTCTTTTTCTTCTTCTACTTCTTATTCTTTCTCTTTACATTCAGCCAAAGTGAAACCGGCAATCGAAAATTTCAAATCCTTGTTCAGATCATGATAATCCGAGTTGAGCAAACGAAAACTTTATTCTCGCAACCCTTTTCTTATATTTATATTCTGATATCGAAATTCAACGATAAATTTATCCGTCTCTATTTAGATAATCCAAACATTTGACATTTGAATTTTAGAAGCCGGGGCACGACGGATTCCTACAGGCACGATAAACCCCGTAAAAAATTTGGAAAAAAAAAACAATTTACAATTGATAATATGGCATATTAGCCTTTGACACGACAATGTCACAGACTCAATGTCGTCCTATTTTTGAGACAGACTTCTCTATTATTGGTCGAAACTCTTCAATCGTTATAAAAAACATCATACTCGAAGAGAAAAGAATAGTTATAATTCCTATGTAGAATGGTAACCATTACTATGTCACATAATAACGAGGATTTTTTAGCCTCGAGTTACGGGACAGAATAAAACCCCCATTCTACATGGTAACGTTGGCTATGCTACCATACGAATGATTACCATTCTTCATTGACGAGAGAACTATGCAAATGGACATGACTACAATTTTACCTAGCAACATTTACGATCTTTTATTTATTTTATATTTAGTAAATAAGGTTATGACCAAATAAATAACTCAGGTTACTTTAAATATATGTAGAAATTGAATAAATCTATTGAAATAATTAAAATATTGCTCATAATGAAATATCATCTTTTGATAAAAGATAAAGAATAATTTTAAAAATTTGAATATTTAGTAATAAAGAATTTATTTACTTGGTTTGTTTACTTCGTTGTCTTATATATATTTATTAAACTGTAATGACAGCTATTGAAGCATGGGACGAGTAGCATTCTACATAGCCCAGATTCCCATGCTAGATACCGATTTTAACCATTTTACTTGTTTCAATATAACATAGTAATCATTACCAGAAAAATGCTAATGAATCGTATTCTACATAGCATTATTTACCATTTTACAAAAAATTAGTCTGGATACTATGTAAAATGGTAATAATTACTGTTCTTTCCTCTCCGTGTAATTTGAGAAATTCAACCTACAATCATCAGAAAATATCATTTCAATAAATTATTTATCAAATTTTTTAGAACTTTTTTTGAATGAATTTTTTTACACGGGTCATAAATTAAGTAGTAAGAGAGTAATTTCTCCACGTAATTATGATTGAAATTTAAAATATGTTGGTAAAAATTGAATAATGTCCATTTATTGCTGGTGTCACCTTTTATTATGGTAAAGTACCATGCAATAATCAGCGTGCAAAAATAAAAAAAAAATAATGTCTGTTTATTTAATAAAAGTTAAAGTTAATTAAAGTTTAAAAACATTTATAAAAGCTAATATGTGGATATTAGGAAAAGTAGAGGTTGATCAGAATTGCTGATTTTATCTGGAGGTTGTCCAGAGTGGATGGTGTTTTGTAAAAGGCGACAGGGAGCTTTTGCCCGATGACAAAATGTCGCGACTATATCGAAGACGACATGGCAAGTTGATTTTTTATCTTTCTCTCTTGTAGACTATGTTTACGTGATAGAAATGAGGCAAGAGAGAGTCTAGGTTTTCCAGAGTTTACTCTCGACGAGGGTGAAAAGTTTAGCATACACATTTTACACATTTGAATCCTGACACGCTCGCCAAAACTTTAAATTGAAACTCGTCTATGGACCGTTTCATGACCGACCTTTCATGTTACATTTTTACGTACAGAAAATTCATACAAAAAAAATAACCATTGAAATTTATAAAATTTTATTTCAAATTAAATACACAGAAATTTCGTGTATTTGTCTTAAAAAATTATTTTGTGTTAATTCTTAACACGAATCTGTTAATTCAACACAAACCGTTTGTGTTATTTCACTTTGACTGATTTTTTAGGTTAAATGATTACAAAGTCTGTAATGTAACAAATTTCTTGTGTTATTCGAAAATTAACACAAAGCTTTTGTTGTTTAGCTAACACCCGCGCGTTTCTTCATTACTATAACCAAGCAAAGCATTTTAGCAGCATTGTCTGCAAGGAAACTTGGATTACAATTGATTTACAATTAAATACAATCATAGATAACTTTAATATTTTTATGATCAGGTTCAATGACTTTTTTATTCTCATTTTACGGGAGAATAATTCATAGCTCCGTTTTTCATAAAAATCACTGAAAATCGAACTAATTGTTTGGTAAATTGACAAAAGTTGTACTAAGGTTAGATCAGTATACTTGAGTAGATTAGATTGTGTGCTTATATTTATTAGTTAATTTAAACACGAAAAGTCTGTTAAATTTACACAAATTTTCTGTCAAAATAACAGATTTTGTGTTCAATTATTTAACATAAAATCTGTGTTAAAGATCAACACAAATGTGTTGAATTAACACTAAAATTTGTGTCATCTGTTTGGAACACACGATTTGTGTTGAATTAGACACAAAATTTCTAACTGTGCAAATAGATAATGAAATAGGTTTAATTACATAAAGATACAAAAGGTTGTCAGTAGAAAAAAAAAGAAATGAGCAAAGCCCGGCTCATCGACGCCGGCATTTTCAATTAAATAATACTAATCCAGAAACGAATAAGCCGAGACCCTTGCCGGAAATCTCGTTGGCACAGCCCCTGACTTCCTCCAGTGGGTTCTTCTCTAGCTCTTTACCCTTCAGCACCCTCGGCCACCCCTGAAATCGTCTCTCTTTTAGACTTCGAATCGTAATTAACATTTGGTTCTCCCATTAGTGTAATTAAAGTGCCATTCCATAATCTAGGAGAAGACGTAAAAGGGTGCTGGGGAGGTTGGTCCACCTTATCTTTCAGACTTCAGAGCCCCAGCTCATTTATCCCTGCTACGGATACAACGACTGTATAACTCGTTCTTGCTCGGTATAACTTGGCCTGGACGGAAGGGGGGAGAATGCAGGGAATTTTTGTAAATAAAAGAAAAGCTGAGCTAAAGGTTTAAGTTTTAACTAAGAAAGGATGATTAAGGCATTATAGACTTTGATCAATGCGATTTAAAGTGTTTGAGCTGAGCTAAAAATGCTTCGGGGTTGGATTGAAGAGTAGGCCAACCCAAGGAACGGGAGGAGTCTGGGTATAAAGTTGAGTAAAGGCAAGTTATTGCATCTGAGATATACCGAGTGGAACGCTGAGGAAGCGATAAACACGAAATACGTTGGGGGTTTCTGTAAACTGGACGGGGAAACAGGGTCGGCGTTAAAATAAAGAAAAGCTGTAGAGATAAGCGCCCACAGTACCGGTTGACATTTTCCGGTGGTTGAGTTAATAATGCGCGAGTAAGCGAGTAAACAACTCTCTGCTCTACCTAAAAATAGGGAGAGGAGGCAAGGGGGAGGATTTTTTAGGATGCTAAAGTAAAGTCGTAAAAAGGCACGATGTGTTTATTTGAGAGTTTACTTTTAGATTTTCGTCTTAAGCGGAAACCGACGTAATTTTTCGGGTTTATTCAATATTTGAATTGATATTTTGGTGAATTTGTTTAGGGCCTTCCCGTTCTGCTAGAAAGTCAAAGTCAAAAATTTGATAAAGGGTTTTATGGAATCGAGAGGATATTTATAGGATGATTTGGATTGATAGGGCGTGACAAAAAGATTCTTCGAAAGACGATACAACTAAAGAAATCTTAGACGGTGGGGTCGTCTACCAACGACACTAATGGCATTTTTATTATTTCTTCAACGCCTCAAAAGCATCCTCAGTAATGGGGGTCAAAGGGAGAAGAGTTTGGTCCATTGGACAACTGACACGACATATCCCTGGATTTTCTCACCTTACCGGTCTCCCCTAACATTTTTATTTTATACTTCTGTCTCTTGGATTCAATATTTTTTTTTATCGCTTTCTCGACCCTCTCAAATATGTTGCTGGACTATTCCACCCTCTTTGGACACGTCGGAAGCGATAAACTGTTAAGTATCCGCGGATGAAAAATATATAGGATATCCGGCTGTCTTATCAAATTTAAGAGATCATTTTTTTTTTTTTTGTGCAAAAAAATAAATTTTTTCTGAAGAAATTTAATGAATTTTTTTTGTCACGAGAATGCAGTGGACGTGGAACAAAAAAATTAAAACACGCGAAACTTGTTGGTGATCTGAGAAAATCCGATTGTCGGAGAATTAGAATGCCTGTGGGACAAGGACGTCAAAGAAGTAAAATTTCATCGGAAGCCTGTAGATAGTCGTACTAGTACCGGTACGAGTATGTCGAGACGGAGTACTAGTATGTAGTATACATATATATGTATAAAGTCCGAGTGAGTAGAATGAGTAGAGTTCTGAGCCAAGGGGATTGCCGTAATATTAAAGTACTTCTCGTGTTCAAATTCCCTCTTTTCTGATTCCCTCTTTCCATTACTCGTATTCTACTTACTCTCTATAACTATTTCTACATTACATCAACGATATTACTCTATCTCTATCTTCCTTTGTTTTATTTTTTTAATTTTACTCCCATTACCACTAGACCGCGAATTAATCCTAAGCTTCTACTTTTTAAAAGTTTAATCTCAAGTAAAATATCATTTAAACAATGTAAAAAATCGGAAGTGAATAATGATTTTATTTCAAACCCCTCGGAGTTTTGGAGTTTAAAAAAAATCACTTCACATGTGGAGTGAATAGGGAATTTTTTATGGGCGGAGTGATTTCGGAGTGACGCGGATTTTATTTAAATCCGCATTCACTCCGGTCCGGAGTTTTAATACTTAAATAAATTAATATTTAATAGAAACAGCTGTTAATTATAAACATAATTATTTAAATAAATAATTCATTCAGATATTAATAATTAAACTTAAAATATTATGTTTTTAATTTATAAAATGTTTTAGTAACTCACTAAATTATAATTTCATATATATAATACATAGTGAAAATATTAAATTATTGAATAGCTATAGTGAGATAGTTTTTATGGGAATATTTTATATTTCGGTACAATATGAAATGTTATCTCGTGGTATGGTTGATGTAAGTCATACGTCAGTTTGTGACTCAGTGAAAGTTTTATCATCAGCTGGTTATAATTTTTAAAAATAATTTCGCGTGAATATATGTTCAGGGAGCTCGTAATTATTTACGTACTCAATATAAATGTCAAAATATCAAAGACCTGAGCTCACTATGTATTAGTAATTTTTTTTACAATTAATATTTTCCGAAACTCCCCTTCGGGGTGAAATTCACTCCGAGAATTAAATAAATAAAAAATCATCCACCCCGCAAATTTTTTACAGTAAGAAATAAATTTTTAAAAGTGTAATTACCAAAATGGCAAGTACATAAATGAATATACATTTGAGGTGTAAAACTTTTCATTAAACATGACACAAAAGTGTAATCCAGCAATGGGAGATGATGATGATGCTAAAGATGTGTACGAAGTGAAAAAGGGTGGGGTGATAGGGAGTATTAAATAGGAGGTAGATATAGGTGGGGGTGGAGGTTATACGGGTTTTCCTTTTGGTGCCATTAGTCATTAGTGATTCTAAAAGCCAAAAGCAAGTATGAGAGAGAACGTGCCGGCGGAATATTACAGCGGCCACACCGCTGGCTTTTACCATACTTCACCAGCTTTATGCTCGGCTCATTCATCAAAGCACATCCCCGAAAGAGACGGTTTTATATATATACATATATACATATATATTGATGTAAATATACGGCTAACGGTTTTCTGCTTCTACTTACTTGTTACTATTATATACCTGCCCCGAGCTCATTTCGTCGCTCATTCGTGTAATAGCTCTCCTCTATAACGCTCCACTCATACATATAAAATTTTAAACATTACTTTTAATTGAGTTTCATTGTTATAAATATTTTCATAGAAAAGTTTTACAAATTTTTTTTTTTTTATTATAATTTAATTCTGCATTTTTATAATTAAAATTATATTCATTATTTCATATTTTATTTTTGTAATATTAATTAGTAAAACAAAATGGGTATCTAAAAAAAAAAATTTTTTAATTTTAATGAAATTAAAAAAATTTATCAAAAATAAAAAATGTATACCTCATTAACACGAAAAATAATTTTTTTTTAATCTAGCAATAAAAACGAACGAGTATGAAGTAAGAGTTTTTTTTTTTTTTTCATAATCACAAAAAAATTATTCAAAAAATTTTCTAAATTAATTTCATTATTTAAATGGCCTATTTTACTCGAATTCCATAGATTATCCAATTGATAAAAATAAAATTGTGATTATTAAAAAAATAGATATTTAATGCACTGTAAAAAAATTGCAGTGAACGCAGAGTGGATGACTTTTTATTTATTTAATTCCCGGAGTGAATTTCACCCCGAAGGGGAGTTTCGGAAAATATTAATTATAAAAAAAATTACTAATACATAGTGAGCTCAGGTCTTTGATATTTTAACATTTATATTGAGTACGTAAATAATTACGAGCTCCCTGAACATATATTCACGCGAAATTATTTTTAAAAATTATAACCAGCTGATAATAAAACTTTCACTGAGTCACAAACTGTCGTATGACTTACATCAACCATACCACGAAATAACATTTCATATTGTACCGAAATATAAAATATTCCCATAAAAACTATCTCACTATAGCTATTCAATAAATTAATATTTTCACTATGTATCATATATATGAAATTATAATTTAGTGAGTTACTTAAACATTTTAGAAATTAAAAACATAATATTCTAAGTTTAATTATTAATATCTGAATGAATTAGTTATTGAAATAATTATGTTTATAATTAACAGCTGTTTCTATTAAATATTAATTTATTTAAGTATTAAAACTCCGGACCGGAGTGAATGCGGATTTAAATAAAATCCGCGTCACTCCGAAATCACTCCGCTCATAAAAAACTCTCTATTCACTCCACATGTGAAGTGATTTTTTTTAAACTCCCGAACTCCGAGGGGAGTGGATTCCGATTGAAATAAAATCCGTATTCACTCCCAATTTTTTATAGTGTAAAAAAAAAAAATAAGTTTGACCTGTAAATGCCTTTGGCAATATAGAACGATATATATCATGATAAAGTTTGTTAACAAGATTTGCCGCTAATCACCAGCAAGAAACCATTCGCGTGTAATTTGTTTATACCCTCGGTCATAGCCATCGACCATAACTCTTGATCCTCTGTCTCACAATCTCCATTTCCGTCTTACATCACTCCTTCTTCTCTATACCAACTATCACTATAGCTATCAATCCTATTCCTAGCAACATAACATTATTACCTCGAACCTATTACCTATTACCTATTACCTGTAACCAGTGATTGCCGTTACGGAAATCACGTATCCTCAATTTACGCATAAACTTTAACAAACAACAAAATTAACAGCTTACTAATAAAAGCCAAACAATTAATCATGAAAATTGGTAACTCAGCAAAAGTATTTTTTATAGGGGGTTGAAATGCGCGGATATATTTATGAATAAGATTTAAAGGTCGCAATACGTCATCCTCTGTTATAATTCGACGTCCAGCAAGAAGGAAAACACAATAACACAGAACGTAACGTCGTCTGGGGACTCTGAAGCAACACAGAAAAGACATTAGCCGCAATGCGAGTCTACAAAATAAGGGATGAGAATGGTCGAGGGGTATATAGATTCTCCAGGTAGTGCTGGTGCTGATGCTACTACTGTGGATGGAGATGGAGACGGCTGAGTGTCCCAGAGGGTGGCGAAACCGCGACAAATATTTGTTTGAGTACTTTCGTATTGTTGAGTACTAAGTTAAGTCCAACCTGCGAGATGGACCCAAGTGTTTTATTAATTTTTTTTTTTATTTGTGATATTGGGGAAAGTGGGCCAGAATGGAGTTCGCGAACACGACGAGGTAAATAATTATAAACCGAATAAAAAAAAAAATTTTGTACTAATAGACAAAATCACTAATAATTTAAGGGGGATCACTAGTGTGACCGTCGGAAAAAGTTGATTTTTGAGAATTTTTTTAAAGAAAACTACTGCATGGAATATTTTAATGTTTTAAGAATATATTTGTAGATATATAATGAATAGAAGATTAAATTTTTGGACCAAAAAATTCAAAATTCAGCGAGCTGTTCACAATCTTCCAAGGGCTCAAAAAAAAAGTCCCCCGCTGCAGTGATAGCGACCTTCAGAGTGCAGGAAATCAAAAAAACCAAAAAGTTCATTAAACTAGAAGGTATTTCCCGTAGCATGACCCTCGGGCTAAGAAAAAATTGATATGTAACAAAATGACGGAGTTTTTAAAAAAACTTTCAAATTTCGCGCGAAAATTTGATGATTTTTGGCCTGGCAAAATTACATTTTTGATTCGATCGGAAAACTGGAGGTTCATGGTACGTAGAAACATATAAAAGAAGCTGCAATTCGAATCAAATATATCGGATGCTTGTCTTCGAGTTATAACTGCAGCAATTTTGAAAAATGTATTTTTGAGAACCGATAAGCGGCTGCTCTTCAGGTGGATGTAACTCAAAAAAACTATTCGATAATACACTTTAAATTTTAGTATGTTATTTTTGAAAACATAGACCATCGAATTCCGCGAAAAAAATTGATTTTTCAAATTTCACACCAGTTTCCCCCCTTAAATACTTTAATTTATATTGCGCGGGAATTTTTCCCCTTCCCCTACATCGTTCCTTCATTTTATTTTTATTCGATCTTGAAAAAAATATATATTAAATAGCTATTATATTTTTTCGTATACTTTTATTGACGTTTATTAAAGGCGAATGTGTATATATATATAAAAGTGTGAGAAACATTTACGTCGGTTGTGGTTTTTTGCTTTTAATTAAAAAGCAATTTTAAACATACGTTTATATATATATGTAGACCGAAAATATTGTGGTTTTGGTTACTTAATTAGAAGGTTGCTCCAATATTGGCCGTGTTATTGTATACAATCTACCTCCGATACCTTTTAACGATATATTTTTTCTTGCATGAAAACCGCAGAATCTCATCGACGGAAAAAAAAAATTTTTTCTCAAATAAAATAATTACAGCGAATTTACGTAAATTTTTTTTTGTCGGGGGTAAAGAAGAAAGTGAACAAGTAAAGCTGAGCTGTTAAAATAGCTCGTCAAGCTTGTGCCACTGGAAATAAAAGGAGAAGTGAGTAGAGATTCAAGTTAAGAGTAGAGTGAAGAGTGAAGAGTGGAGAGGGTTTATTAGCGCTCTCTAAAAATTCTTTTCATCGAGCGACGGGACATGCCGTCTCCTCCCACACCGTTTACATAAGCGAGTTCTCCGGATTGCCTTTTTGATATGTAGATAAGGTCGGGGGTGGTAAAGCTTGTGCTTTTACGCCGTTTACCACCACCACCATCACCCTTTGACTCTCCTCACTCCAGCTCTTTTACAATTCTCATACCTCAAGTCTTTCACTTTACAAAGCTTGTCAATTTTTTTTTAAAAAACAAAAATAAAAAATACCAACGTGTTCATTATCTATTTTGTATATAAAATATTTTTAGATAAAAAAATAACAGTAGCATAAATTGTTAACTCTATAGGGCAGGGTCAAATAGATGCTGAGAAAAAAATTTAATTTTTTTATACTTACACTAAATTTTTTACCCTCCACTTATTTTTCAAAAAAAAAAATTTAATTCGTATTCAAATTTTTTTTTAATTTTTGGGCAAAACGGTGGCTTCAAAAAAAATATGTGAATTTTTAAAAAATTTTCAGCCTCAAAATCAGTAGAAATTTACTCAAAAAAATGTTAAAAAAATTTATTGACCTTAAGCTTTAATTTGATACCCGACGTAATTTTGATTAAAAAAAAATATATGAAAAAATATTTCTATAAATTTTAATAAAAATAAAATTATTAATTATTAATCGATAATAATAATAATAATAATAATAATAATAATAATAATAATAATAATAATAATAATAATATTGATAGATAAAATTGAAAACATAATAAATTTAGTAATTTAATAATCACATATTAATTACTATGGGAATATAAGGAAAGTTCATAAGCAATTTGTCGGTATCAGGTGTACGTTACCTTTCAACTTGTAAGCCAGATTCCCAAGGAGTAACCCCGATGGCAATTAACTCTATTACCACCCTATAGTGTTGCAAGATACTTTGTCCAACTTATTAAGCTTCTCATTAACAAAAAAAAATTTTTAATGAGAAGGAATAATAATTGCCGGTTATTGGTAGTCAAGTATGACAAGTTTTTTTAGGTTAAAATTCATAGGACATATTAGTACCGTGGGACTAGTGATAATGTATGAGAGAGGAGGTTCGATTCATATATTCATACGAGAGATATTCTGGAGAGAACATTCGCTTGGGTGGGATAGGGGTTGTACGATTGCTACCGGTCGTGACCCCCTGCATACATCACCAACAGGACTGTAGTAAAGATCTGCAGAGGATGAGGTAACTATACATATATATGTATACATATTTATAGGTAGATATGTGAGTATGAGAGGAAGTGAAACAGTGATGAAATGGCCCCTAGTTGAGTCACCTGAAAAGCAAAAGCATCCTCTGACTGATTGCTCAGTCACTTGGGACACGTTTACTCTTACCACTAGTCTCTATTCTCATTTCTCAACGATAACATTACATATATTTTAGTCAAAATACCTTTATCCCATGTCCTTTGTCTAGTATTATATATAACAAAATAAAAATTTATTTCTAGATTTTTTTATTCGAACGATAAAATTTGAAGGATTTAAAAAATTTTTAAAGCCTACACTGTAAAACTTTTTTTGGACCCGGTGTAGTGTCAATGACTTGGTGTGACAATTACACCAAATTCGAGAACAAAGTCTTGCGACAAAAAATAATTTTTTTTGTATAATAATAAAAATAATAATGAATTTAACAATAGTATAGTAGGTAGAAAATAATTATTCAAATAGAATGTAATAATATTTTTAAGAGCATACTGATAAGATTTGTCGGGTAATTAAGTAATTAGTTAACAAGCATAAGTCACGTTGCGTTAATTTACACAGCACACACATACACACACATCGTAGTCTTTACTTTATTGCGTTTAAACGCTCACCGGGATAGCACTTGCACGTGAGCCACGACGTAGCTGCAAGAACCGAGTATCAAGCACCCTCGCAACCCCTTTAAGAGTAGCTACTGTTCCTACTGCCTCTGCTGCTGCTGCTTCTACTTCTACTTCTATTATTATTGTTATTACTAGTAGTATGTAGCAAAGCGACGCGCTCGAGTGTGTTTACGAGCACTGAGCACTGGCGTATTAGATGGATGCTGTCGTAGTTTAATCGCCAAGCTGCTCGTAATTCACTGGTACCAATGCTACCCAAACCCTTGTTTCCGACTAAATTTAAATCCTTTGAAAGTCATGATTCTGCAAATTTTATTAATTATCGCTTAGATGATACGAAGACAAAAAGTTTGGGATTTCTTAACTCTGTTGAAGAACTTGAAGTCCTAGAGGGGGATAAAACAATAATTTCTTGGACGAAAGTTGTAAGTGACCAATGTCTGATAAAGGATCCAAGTGGTCAAGAGAGCAAGTCCTTGGGGGTGTGAGCGCGGGTGACATGAGGAACACGATGGAGGCAGATCGAGGTCTAAGCACGTTCTCACCCTTGGCGCTGGCCATAAGGACCCTCAGAGAATCTAACGAGCGGCTTTGTCATCTCTCCACGCGTACTCTCAATCCCTTTCCGTGATACTCAACATCCCGAGCTCTTAATGATGTCTCGACGCCTAAATACAAGCAAGGACTGCACCAGCTGCAGAAAATCTTGATACATCTTACGAATAATGTCATCAAGATAATAAATTATGTTAAATCTTGTATTTATATTTATAAAATTTGTTTGCCAATAAAACAGACTTGCAAGGAATATTCAAAGCTTCTTTGCATTTGCGATGCGATGAAACGCTGACTAGAGTCCGGTTGAACTTTCGGGTCACCGGAGACTGCCAGATTAATGGAGCCTCATTTAAATACGAATCTCGTGCCGATACAGGAGGGCAGACGTGAAGAAGAGAGTCAAGCTGTAGATATGAATAACGGGTGAAAGAGAGCGATAGGGAAAGAGAGAGAGAGAGAGAGAGAAAATAGAGTTTTGAGAAGGATGAGTAGATGACCAAGGGTCGAAGTGTGTTTGCCGTCCGAGTAATGACTCGGTGGGGTCTCCTCTACTCGGTCGACTAGTTGCCCTGGGACGATCCTCGAATAAGAGAATGGCTATGCAAGCCACCCCTTTGTCACCCAACTCCTCCTCTCTTTGTCGCTACTTCATAAACCCCCTGCATCACCCGAGTCCCTCTTGACTACGACCTCTTTCAAGCATTGACTTCCATTCTCTCGTTCTCAGGGGACTCTTCCTAATTTCACCGTCACCGGACTTCCTCTTTAATTTCAAATCTTCCATTTCATTGGAAAAAACACTCGGGGTCACCCACAATTGGACAAAAAAACCAAGAGAATAACACTGGCAGGGGCATAACAAAGATGTCTTTTTATTTTCACCCCATTGATCAGACTTGTCGCTTCCGACTGGACAGTCCGTTCCATGATGATACTTTACATGCAAACATCCACCCATCCAAACATTCCCCTATTTTAGAGCTGGGTTGTAAATTTTTTAAAACTACTTTGTACCACGTCCACCGCAAAGAATTCACCCCAACAAATCTATTTCGTACGTCTGATATTTTTTTTTTAAATTCTGATGAGGTTGCAGAAAAAAAAATCTATTCTTACAACCTAACGGCAAAAAGCAGTTGCCAGCTAGATGTCATAACTCGTCTTTCGTCTTACGTTACATAAAATAACCGATCAAAATCGATTTTCATTGCCCCAACTGGGATAAAATTTATTTAAACGATCTATACAAGTCAAATAGTATGTCATCTGTCTGCGAGATCTCATCATCTTCGAATCGACAGCCACTTCTTAGCATCTTCTGTACATGTCTTCTTTCTAACATCCATCTCATCGTAACTGCTCGCGTGTCTAAACTCTGTATCGCAGAGTACTGGAGTAGATAGTGAAAACCAAGAGAGAAAGGCTGGGTAAATTTATAACTCACCCTCTTCAATGTTCCCCCCATCACCCAGGGAAGGTAACCCAAGGATAACGCTATCAAATGCACGCTGTTGGTTTCGTCAAAATCTCTCAACCCCTTTGCACAAGTATATGTAGATATACATATATATACATTACCTTCATAGCCGTGGCACTCCTGAGAATACGATGAGACCTTGCTCCCATTCTCAGCCCTCCCTATTTCACTGGCACCACACACGTCGCGTGTAATTAGTCGTAATAATTATTTTCGTTCAGGTTCACGAGAAAGGATCTAGGATCCTTGATGATAACAACTACAGTAAAGTACAAGGGAGTCCTTATATATGTATATATATATAAGGGTAGCCAGCATCGGCGGACGAAAGAAGAGAAGGATACGGGTTAGGGTGAGATCGGGACAATCTCATCTCGATTCCATCGTACATCGTACCACCCGAGGCTCTACATCTCTCTGACTAACAGCAACAACACCAGCCTGGACTATGGATTGTACTGTACAGCATGGGTTTCACTCGATCCAAGACCGTTTTACGTCTCTCTCAAACTTACATCCACCGACAGGGTTCCCATCCCCCTGGGCAGCCTCCCTCGGGTGGGAAATTGAGGACACCACTCGGTCTCTAACTCTTATGTCGCAATATATGTGAAACACTCGCAAGACAAACGACAACCAAATACCCTCTTACAAAGGGATTTAATTTGTGATATTGCAGTACATGAAATAAGGAGCTGAGCAGAGTAAAAAAGTAAACTAATTCAGCTATTTAGTGAGGAGTTATCTGTTATATTTCGTCGGATATATAAGGTTCGTTGTATAAAAGATAACTTTTCGCTAAAATCAACTGGGTTTCAAGGCAATAATTATCCGAGAATAGAAAGCGTTTGCTCTAGTCGTCGAGCAGGAGCGCTTCCCAGCGGACAATTTTCTCAGAAGTTGAGTAAGGGGTAAATACAAAATTTAATAGAAACTTTGTTGTTGACGAAGAAGAGATCTACGTTATAGAAATACTGGTAGTGGTAGTGATCATAGAGAATTCTCAAGAGGGCTTGTGTCTAGTGGTAGTAGTACTCATCTTAGCAATTAAACCATTACTTTAATTGCGTATACGGTGACATTAATAATGCATAACCATACTCCAATAAACACTTAATCTTATCAATTCGGACAGACCTATCGTCCGTCTTTTCAATTTCTTGTTTCACTCAGAGCCATCCAGAGCTCAGCGAATGATGGGAGAAAGACAAAGGAAAAAAAGAGAAGCTGAATAAGATCCGAAGCTTTTCATAAATACTGAATGACACCCGCGGGCGCATCCCAGACACCGTTGGTGAATCGGCTTCGTCGCACGCATCCCTTCTCTCTTTTAAAATATGTATATAGGTATAGATATAGCTACAGCTAGACTGCTGGTGGTGGTTTTCGCTCAGACTCTAATAAAGGGTTAATTAATACGCTTTAAAACTGCGGAAGGGTGAGAGCTTTCTCTGGTGCTATATTGGCACAAAGCGCCCGGCAAGTTGCCTACCAATGAGGGTGAAAACCATCCCGCTAAATTATAAATAAAGTAATGCGTAAATAAAATTAACAATAAAAAATAAAATAAGTATGAAAGCGAATAAGTAAAACATAAAAGTGTATGGTATAGGGCATTACATAATGTCAAGCATAACATGAACACGTCCGCGAAGCGTAATTATCACCAGGGGTTGCTCTAGGGAAAAGAGTATAGTGTGGGTGTGTGATGGTAAATCCCAGCTCTGGTATAAGACTCACGACGTCGAGAGTCACCTCGTCGGTAAACCCAATTTATTTCTACGAGCATGAGGGTTGAGACTAGCAAGAAGAGTAAGCAGAGAACGACATCATGAATGCTAGTGAGACTAGCAGTAGCCGAGGAACGGAGTGTGAGATAAAGAGGTAGACAGCAGCGCCAAACGGTGATGCCACCGGCGACTTGTGAACCACTTGTCGCTGTTACAGCCCCATAAATTTACCTCGCCACAGAGCCAACGTTGTCTCTCTGACACCCCTCTGGTACTACAAGTAACCAGTCTCTCAACGCTGGCTCTTGGATTCGTGTTTGGAGACGCTTACTTACGGTTAACGCGTGTCCGCCATTCACGAGCTTTTCCCTACTGAATTTATTGTCCATGTCGCAAGAAATGGGAGACGAGATGGGAGTGAAAAATCCTTGGGATGGGAGTGATAGATTTTATGCATGGCGTACATAGTAATAGATGCCTACACGACCCGAAAGAAACTATTATGATGATAGTTATGTATTGATTAGACATAAAGATGCTGTGATAAAGAAGGCTGTGTGTTGGTAGGAAGGATATAAAGGAAGCTGGTGTAGTCTAGGACAAGTTAAACTAGTAACAGGATCCTGCAGACGACGTATCGTTGTCGTGGAACGAAATGAGATGAAGCCAGTGGTGTATGACGATGTTACGGTGATGGGCGACTGCCTCCCAGCTACAGTTAAAGCTAGAGTTTGAGCTAGGCTTCTAGATTTCTGGTTTCGTAGAGAGCTAAAGCTGTGCTTCTAGTATGTAGTTTCTGCTGTGGGAGACCATCAACAAAGATGTCTAACGGAAAACCCCCAAGTTACAGTAGTCGAGGGTAAATTTTACTTCACTGGACCCTCATTCGTGTTTTGATACTTACATAGAACTCTTTCAAAGGACAATTGTCCTTTAATGCTCATTTCAGTGGGTTGCTGTAAAGGTTTCTTGTTTTTGTTTTATTTTGAGGTGAAAAAAATACGGGATTCATCAAGTTATTTGGATGTTTCAGATTTTAGTTTGTGACTGAGGATTCGAAGATAGAAATGGAGGATAGAAAGGATGACGGTGGCAGTAGGGTGATGGTATATACGACATCCCTCGCATTGAATGTACTTTGAAAACTTTGGACGTTAAGAGAAAGGGCTGCTGAGGATGTATTGTAAAAGCAATGGCTATAAGGATATACGGAGTTGAAGAGAGAAGAGGACGCCTAGACACCTTACGAATTTAGACGCTAAAGGAAGAAACCCTTTCTTACATAAGGAATAGGATTTACAATAAAATCGTGTAGATTTTCGTGAGATTTAAGTTTCTGTGCATTTGATGTACGCTAAATTTAAAATTCAAAAGCAGCCTTTTTATTTTCAGTTTAAATAAGTATTTATGAAACGTTTAGTAGTCGATGTCTTAAAATTTATCGTGAAAGCTCGAGTACTTTTATACCGCGATGCATCGAGCGTGAAACAAAGATTCACGGTATTATACTTTAGGTAGCTCAAAGAACCAATGGTTTTCGGAAACAATAGGGGAATGGATCCTTTGAAAAGTGACTTTTATACTTTACCATTACTATTCTCTTTTTACTTTATTTCGGTATATTGTTTTTTTTTTTTTATGTATTGTTAAATCTTCTGTGCAGTGTGGAAGTGAAGCCAAAAAGAAAAAATTCAGTCTGTCGCAAAGTTATAGGAGTTGGGTCTTACTGCCATCAGATGAATTGGTGAATCGATCGGGTTCTAACGATGGGCTTTCAAGGAACTACGACTGCTTTACCTGTAAATCAAGTTATTGGTTGGAAACGACATGAAATAGAAGGCACACTGGCGCTAATGAAGGACAAGATGTGAGGCAAGATGAAGTTGTAGTAGCAAGAGGAAAACCAGCCAACAGGTCGCCATTAGAGCATACTGTTACCAAACTACTAATAGCCAATTCATACGACCAAGTTATAGCATAACCACAAGATGTCGTTAGAAATAGACCTTACCAACAAAAACAACCTCTGTAAGATTCAAAATCTGTTTACTTCATGATCCGTGTAGCCTTTACGCAAAATCGAACTACTAGGTGTCTCGGATTCATTTGATAAAGTTTGATGACCGTAGGGATCCTTGTGGTCACACTATCTCGAGGAGAGTGTCGTATCTAATAGGAAACGGGAGCTTCCTTCAGAGAATATAATGATTTTCTCGAGCGAGGAGCCAAGTTCGTAGACTACGATCATTGAATAGTCTCATCAGCAAAAGTTGAGCAGACAAATTTAAAAATAAAATGACTGATGAGCGTTGATGATAGTTAATTGCTTAGAGGTTTCCGATCGATTTTCGTTGACAATAAAGTTAGTCATATATTCATGATGACATGATGAAAAGCAATGTACATTTGACGAGCAGAATACCCGTAGGGACGCATGCCACTTGCCTTGTCCTATATCCTTACACAATAGAACGTGAATCTTGGTCTTTCTACTGAGCTACAGCTACTGCTTTAGCTTTTGGTAGTACCTACTACTACCGCTGCCGGTTGGTCTTGGTCGCGTAATTACGAGGGGAAAATTAAGCACCGACACAGCCGCCGCCACACTACTTGGTCCGTAGGTTCTTGCTCTTCTAGTCGTCCAACGTCGTCTAGTGTTGGCTGTAGTCGTCCTTGCTCAGGCGGTTAACGAGGGAAAGGAGAAGACAGAGGTTATATTAGTGGGTAGATGAAGGAAACCAGTAGTCACGTTTTCATGCGGCTGCAACCTCGTCTTCCTTTTCAACAAAGACAAAGATACAATGAGTATAAACGACGACGTGAACGTCAGCGTGTCCTTTAGATCTTGGCGCCTTAGATCTCTTGGCAATGAATCGGGCCACAAAGCGACCATTAAAAGATCATATCACTCTTTACTTATATCCACTATAACTATAGTCTGAAGACTCAAGGCACGTCTTTTGCCCCGTTTTCATCCTGATCTGTGTCTCATCATTCCAACAATTCAGATTTACGTCTCATTATAGACGAATAGCTTCTTGCTGCGAATAGCATCTTAAATTAATCATTCCAAGAAAATAATCTTTCTCTACAACCGTAAGGATTTCACTTATGGAATTTATTTTCCATAGCTCGGAGAGTAAAAATAAAAAAAATAATAATAAAATAAAAAAGACGGTTCTTTATATTTCTTAATCGGTCTCTCTGCGTCTCGGGTTATCGCGCAAGATTATTTTACGAGCCTGCGGTGCTGTGGCATCAGCTGGGACTTGGCGACCCGAACCATATCTCTGGAACCACTTCTATCCAGTTAATAATCCTACTCCCCTATTCAGTTTTTTTTTTCGCCTCCTCTCCGTTATTATTTAGCTCACTGTTTTTACTTGCCAGTGACATGAAAAATTTTAAACCAATTTATTTATGTCAATACTGGTAAGAGTGTGCTTTTGAAGTTTTAATTGTTAATAAAACATTGATGAAGGTCTTGTGTTATGCCAAGATGGCATTAACCCTTAATGAGAACTGAAGACAAAGCGTTGACGTAGTTCGCGGGTTGGTAAGCTGGACAAAAGCACCCACGGCATAATTATCGTAGACGAATGACTACTACTACGACTCAACTAGATTCTGGCCCCTCTGCTGCTAAAAGGAACTAATAGGAATGGTATATGCATTGAAATGAAAGGAGGAGTTGACGTACAAGTCGCAGTAGCTGGTCTTTCTCAACGAAAGCTGACTGGGCTTCCAACGAGTTAGCTGGCCAGCAGCTCTATCCCCAGGGCCAGAACAAAGTTTTACCAGTAAACGGGGCTTCTACGCGGCAACCCACCGTACTATCGTCTCACTCCATTCCCTTATGCTGCTGCTACTGTTACTCAACCTAAAGCTAAAGCTAAAGAAACTTTCCCGGTGGTTGTTGGACGGGTGATGAAGAAAGAGCGCGACGGTGATGGTGGGCTTCTTTGTGCCTCGGCTTCTCGTCCAGCAATGTCGTCGCGTGCACAAGTAAGCTTGCCACGATTCAGTAATTGCGCCTCATGCCCATTAGCTAACCGTGATAAACTTGTGATTTTAGAAGAAGAGATAAATTTCTGCAGTCATGGTCGTTGGTAAGAGAAAAAAACCAAAATTTAGCCGTTTCTTAATGATAGTTATTTATAATTTTCATAAAAATCCAACGCAGATAAAATAGCAATGAATTAATTGATATCGGTGACGATGATTAATTCGAATTTTCGTTCAAAATTAGTCTGCATAAGACTCCCAGTGGGATTGATAATTTTTCTCGGGTATAAAATAGACGCTGTCATTGAAAATATTATTTGGTAGATGAATAAGAAAATTGAGATGGGAAGCAATTACAGTATTTTCGACGAGAACGAATTCTCAGACAGCCTCCTATTCGTTTACCCTCTTATATACCATCACCATCACCACAAACTACCATCAGCACTACCGCGTAACACGGGAATCGACGTTCAGCCGTATGTAAATTAGACGCCTTCATCTCATCTCGAGGCATATGGGTTCCCGGGGTTTGTATTCTAATTTCGTGGCTTTGGTTTTCACCCGGTTTACGTGCGTTTCTTAGCTTTCTACTGCATCTCTCCACTACCTTCAACACACAACCCAAGTAAATCGCTTTTCCTAATCCCATCCTCTACAGTTTTACTGTCTCTCTCTTTCTTTATAACACCGAGGTCTCATTCAATTCCTTTTACAACAACCAACCAACGAACCAGCCTACACCCAACACATCCCCCCGTTTAAATTCCGTCAGCTGCGAGATGCCAGCGAGGTGATGCCGGTGTTTTTAATACACGTAAAATTAAAATTAGGCCTCGATTTGCATTCGGTAATGGGAAAAGAACACGGCTGAGACGTCCGAGCTAATACTTTAGTCTTTAATATTTTTTTTTCCATCTTCTAATTTATATTCTTATCTTTTCGCGTTCATGATGTGCGTACGGGATAGCAGGAATATCCTGATAAAAGAGTCCAAGTAGATTATAAGAGACGAGGAAAATAATGTTAGCGTGTAACGAAGAGAAAATTACAAGGGGAAATTCTTAAAAAGTTCACTGAATGTACTTGAGTTGTCTACTCCTTGATCTAAGTATCATGCTAACAAAAAAATGAATAATAAACTACATTCTCAAGCCAATTCTCGTTACTCTATAATAAAAGACACCACTGTTAACTAGTAATTTCAGGTATGAATAATCTATATTTTTTCCCATCGTTCATTTGTTTCGCTTTCCTTCATAAATGTTTCATAGAAAGTTCTCGAGCTATCGTGACAATCGGCTCGCAGCAAAAATCAATTGAACGAATACCCCATCGACAAAAGACTATACACTGAAAAAAATAATCGCTAGCAGCTAGCGATTATTTTCTTTAGCAGCTAGCGATTTTTAATCGCTAGCTGCAAGCGATTATTTCGCTAGCAGTAAGCGATTTTTTCTTTAGCAGCTAGCGATTAAAAATCGTTAGCTGCAAGCGATTATTTCGCTAGCAGTTAGCGGTTTTTTCGCTATCAGGTAGCGATTAAAAATCGCTTGCTGGAAGCGATTATTTCGCTAGCTGCTACAGATTTTTTCCTTGTAGGGAAAAAGGGGCAAAATGAGCCCCTTAAAATTCTGGATGACGAAATATTTGGGGTTAAAATGGGCCCCCAACTTTTTTAACATGAAAAGTGTTTGGGGTGGGGGAGGAGCGAAATGGGCCACTGAGGCAAATGGTCCCCCAAAAATTTTTAAATAAGACAAGTAAAAAAAACTGAAGATTTGAATCTTTTTTTTCTTAAGGGGTCCATTTTGCCCCACCCCTTCCTCCATACGAAACACTTTATATGTCAAAAATTTTTGGGGGACCATTTTGCTTCAGCGACTTATTTAGCCCCCCTTTCCCTACAAGGAAAAAATCTGTAGCAGCTAGCGAAATAATCGCTTCCAGCAAGCGATTTTTAATCGCTACCTGATAGCGAAAAAACCGCTAACTGCTAGCGAAATAATCGCTTGCAGCTAACGATTTTTAATCGCTAGCTGCTAAAGAAAAAATCGCTTACTGCTAGCGAAATAATCGCTTGCAGCTAGCGATTAAAAATCGCTAGCTGCTAAAGAAAATAATCGCTAGCTGCTAGCGATTATTTTTTTCAGTGTAGAGTATTTTCCTGCTACATGTTGCCCGCGCTATAGCAAAATCAAAGTTTTGTAAAAAAAAATTATCGAAATATTGACAGTAGATAATTTATCGTTACCAGCAACTAACAGTAAGCCTTCATCAATCTCAACATCTTGAAACTAGTTACCAATCAACCGTTCAAGCCAATTCGTTTCATCATTCGGCAAAGTAAAAGCATTAATTTAGATTATACTAAACCTACGATGAAGATATCTAACTAGAGGCTACACTTTATAGCCAGAAGCTAGATGCTATATGCTGGAGGCTACAGACTACAGGGCAGTGTTGAAGCAAAAGGAAATCCTCTTTGGTCCCAGAGTATTGACTTAAACCTTAAGCTAATCGAGATTTAGCAAGTTTACAACGAGGAACGAGAAATGCCTTACTACTTCAATACACTACACTAGTTGTGTAGTTCTCAAAGGTTATATTGCTGTCGTTACCGCCAATTTCATTTTGGGTTTACAGAGGGCACCGAAACCATAAAAGTTACCGCGGCTTAGGTAACTTGTACTGATAAGCCTCTTTGGTCAGTTTCCATCTTATCGTTATCACTAGTAAGCTATTTGCGTCTTGTTAACTCTTAACTATTCATCGTATTGCTTCATCACCAAATGTTATTTCACTCCTTTCCCAAATGCACTATTCAGTTATACTTTTCTTTGTACGCCTCAATTCGAAGCATTTAGGTGGGTTTTACTGTCGAATAGCCAAAGTTATTTCGATAACTCAAAAGATTAGTTGATTGTGTACTTATCAATGATTTTCCGAAACTTTAAAGTCTTTTTTATTAAATGTAATTGTTTATAATTAAAGAAAAGTTTATTATAGTGACGTTCTTTAGGATGTATGTCTGTGAGTCGCCTGGATTTAAGCCGTCACGAACAATGAGTCAACCTAATTCTTGTTGTAGAAGTTGTCGGTCATCCTTACGGTGAATCTTATTGTATCAGCAATAGCTCTTTCCTATTTAAGAGATACTCTATTTTTTTCCACATTTACATTCGTATACATCTCGCTCTGTTTTCTACATGTATACTATTTATCTAGTTTACTCATGTGTGTACTATAGTTGGATCAGCGATACTTTGCGTTTCGGATATTTTGGTTTTTTACCCCCATGATCTATATTTAATATCTAAGACGTCTTTTGTCGGATACGTATCCAACCGTTCCTCAAAATTCACTTTAGTATACTCACTAGTTCCTTTTGTCCGCCACTGCCGTCATTACCAACAAGTAATACCACTCATAATTCATTCTCTATTTAGTATAAAATAATATAGTTCGCCGTGAATGCGTTTTAAACACATAGGTCGCATAGCATAATGTTGTGTATACTAGAATATTTTGTATGTCTACGTTCTAAATACTGAACCTTCATGAGAATTAAAAACATTAAATAGTTCCACGGATATGATTCCAGGAACTAGTTCCTTTTCGCTCCGGAAACGTTCCAGGTTCAATCCAGAATGTTCCCGGAAATCCCTCTAGTTAGTATCAAGACTGTATTGAAACTTCGGGGCAACATTCCCGATAGTATTCAAGCCCGGGATAGTAGTGACGATGATTTGGGAATAGTCACTTGAAATTCGATCCAAGCCAGTGAATTAACAAATAACTTTGTAGGTCCATATCGCGTTTACGTTTAAACACGTACGAAACTGGATAACCAACTAAGCTCAAGTTCATTCGTTCGCTGGTGCGTGTAGAATAGCTTATATGCTGTGAATATATAATTATATTTATGCACACGTGTGTGGTTATAATGTGAGCCGTAAGAGTGTTTGTATAAATGCAGGAAGTAGCAAGTGTCTGGTGTGCTGTTATGTAGTTATAGAGCGCAAAGTATAGTTGTACTTTGGCTGTCTTCTCTTTTCACGTGATCGTGCAGTCATAGTTGCCGGTGGTCCGTGTCGCATGGGAATGCAATAACGACTAAGGTCTTAACCCCTCAGACTTTTGGAATGGCGTGAGAGGGTTAGGGTTATGGGTTTTGAGGGTAGGTCCTGTTTCTGCTCCCTTGCCACCCTCACCACCGAAGCTATCTTAGACTTGTAGAAACGTCTTTGGTGTAGTTAGCTCGCATTAGTAATCTCCCTGAGGTCCTCTTGAATTCGGTCTCACCACGTGCGTGACGATCCAACGACAAATGCAGGCCCCTCATTTAAATCAACCCTCATTGATATTTTTACCTACTTCCTTAACGGGTGTTTTAAAAAAATGATAAGTTACGGTGTACTGATAAAAGAATATTCACGAAAGAGGAGTGAAAATTTATGGTTGATTGGCAGCAAGAGTAAATTGTAAAAATATAATATAAAAAAAAAAGAAGCAAAATAAAGGAGGAACCGTGGTTGCGGCAGCATTATCTAAAATTCAAGGTGTAATTACTTTGCTGGGCGGCGCTCGGGGCTTGATTTATAGTGATCGCGCTTGATGCAGCTGCGTGGGTGTAAGTAATTAAAAATGTACCATCGCGTGGTACCGCCCGACGTTACAGTTGAAAGTACGGTGGCCTCTTCCTACTCGCTCGTGCTTACTACCCACTCCCGGCACTAAAGCTTAAGCTTTAGCTTGTGTGTCGTGTGTATCTGAGAAATAAGGGGCGTCTGGGTTTTGTCGGTTAAATAACCCGCTACCCTAGAGCTACCCCAGAACTACCCCTTGGTACCGCCTTGTTCTTGGATAAAAAAAGCTCATCTGATTTTTATTCCATGCTCAGATGCATCCGATAAACCTGGCAATTATTATATACACAGTTAAACTCGCAATAAACATCTTTTTATTATTATTATTATTGTTACTATTAGGTTTTATCATTTTAAAGTTTCTTTTTCAGCAGTTTGTCAAAGTTTAACTGCTAAAGACGTTTCAATTGTTGGCTGCAATTTCCATGAAATAAAATCGAGTGTGAGTGTAAACCAGACGTGGTTTGGTACCTCGCTGACTGGTTTGCAAGGTTAATTGGCCATTCATGGTTAATTTAGTCGCGTCGATGTGACCGAGGGTGAGTAAGGCGATAGGGCAACTGAGGTCTTGTGACCTCAAGCTTTCTCTGCTCTATACCCTTATATAGTTTCTATTCTATTCTCTACCTCGTCCAATCCCTGGATACTAAGTCTTATAAGGTTCATGTTGTTCACCATTAGGTAGACGTAATTCTAACACTCAGCGTTTCTTGTCCGAGACATGGGTTTCATTCTCAGGTTACCTTTCAATAGTCTGACTAATTTAACCCATTACTACTTACTATTTAAACCTGATTGTCTAATGAGTTAGTGATATAATGTCAAAATATATTTTTAATTACATTTCGATAACTCTTTCGTCACAGTGACATTTGATAACTGCATGGCTTTTAAATATTTTATTAAATAATTTACAGACAAAATGGAAACTAGTGATTCGTAAAAATTGCAATAAATTTCACCCCCCAATTTTATCGACAAACTTAAGTATTATTTGCATAATTATGCGCCAATTAAGAAAATATTTGACTCATTCGTTGTCTATAGGATATCATTCTCAGCGCAATTCGCGGTTGAGAAAACCTTAAAAATAAATACGACGGAGGTTAAAAAAATATTTAATAAAGAAGGGGGAGAAGAAGAAAATGGGAGAGTATAAGAGTGAAAAAGAGAAAGATCTAATTAGGAATCCAGCACTCTTGTGGTTGCAGCCATGAAGAAAGTTGAGAAGAGAGAAATGAGAAAGGCTAAAGACTAGTAACCGTGGCATCAATTCAACCTGCACACGATCGCATATCGCGAAGACATAACAATCAGGAATATGATAACACGCGAGAGATCCTTATAACGTTATAAGTTATAACTCATCTCTTGGATATGATATGATATGCACGGAGAGAGAAAGAAAATTAGGGAGCAAAATGGGGAGAGGGAGAGACGAACAGCAATCACTGAGACGTAGCTTACGCTGGGATGAAAGATGATGAGTGAAGGAGCTAGCCGTGGGGGTTGATGGGTGGGCAAGAGAGTAAGGAGGCCGCTTAATTAGAGCCAGACTTCCGTAGGATGCTTGAGGCTTCCCTGCGCTCAAGTTCTCTTCCTGCAGTTTATCCACGTAAAGTGGCTATCTTCAAGCAACCCTTGAAATTATATCGAATTTCTAGATACCGTGAATCCTTTCGCATCCATCATATTATACTGTCATGTAGGTTTCGTTATTTATTATTTATTATAATTATTTTATTTCACTCGGTGGTTTTTTTTTTATTATACCTTACAACAAACTTTGTTAATTAAATTAGTTTGTTTTTGTTTTAGTGAATAGGTTTATATATAAGCTACATAAGTTACCTCATCGAAATATTTATTTTATGAAAATGTGATCGTTACTAAAAAAAAGAGATCATTTTTTACCGCCAAATATTTGACTTCTACTCTCACTTAAAATTATGTCTGATTTACTGACATTAAATTCCGGCTACAATTTAGATAAATGATTAAGGATTTAATTTTTTTTTTATTTCTATCGATTCCGGTTGGTCGTTAGTACGCGATATTTTCCGAAAGACTATTAATTTTAGTGATTTTATGACCGAAAAGTTATATACTTGAAGTGAATTGTCTAACAATTGTTACAAATTATTAGATAAAATATTAATTTACTTCATGCTGTAAGATGGACAGTAGTCATTCTCTATAATGGTTCGAGTAAGAGATTTTCACAACGAAAATGAAAAAATTTTATGTAATTTGGCTACTTAAGAGCTAGTTCCGGAATTTAGGGATGGCCTAAGATGTTCGGCTGCGCTCATTAATTTGAAATAGTGAAAAAAGTGACTATTAACTGTTTATTGGTGAAAAGTATGTCACTAATTCAAATAATGGTATACTTTTCACTGGCAATGAATTTAATGACTAAGATACCCGCGGGTAATAAGGCCTAAGTGACAGAAATGATATTTAAAATAACCGTCTCCGCTAAAGGCTACTCTAGTAGAAGGGTCTTACATAGAGATGTTACGACAAATTTATAGAGTCCCGATACCACGTTCCCTGTCTTCTATATTTCATCATCCGTCATATGCTGTCGTAGCGCAGAAGAAATTATAAAAAACAATCTAGTCTTCAGACTCTTAAAAAGAATACTGATAGTTTTAAGTGCTGTTGAGCAAAACAATCTAGTCATCTGATTCTTAAAAAGTATTGTTGCTAAATTTAAGTGATGATTCATCTCTAATACCAATTTTATTAAGTATAGTTAAACTATTCCAGTTTGTTTAACCCGTAGGCCTTATTACCCTACCGTAGTAAAATAAGGCCTATTCGTATGGTTTTTGTAAAAGTATAATTTTTTGTTTGTTTATGGTAAAAATTACCATTTCTTCATTGCATTTTATGGCTAATGTATTGAAATAAAGATTAATGATACATTTCGATAATTAAATGCAATATTTTCGATTCTATTCAAAATCTCCCTTATCTAGGCCTTATTACCCGCCGGTACCTTATTCATTGGCAAATAGTGATTGTCACATGATATTCACTAATTCGTTTTAGAGAGGTTTGTTACAATCTGAGTGGGCATATTAGTGTTCTTGACTGTTACTACTTTCTCCCGGTGTCAGAATTGGCGCGGCAGTAGTATAAAAAATTTAATCGGGCAATAAATACGACAAACACAAACGAATTTAATATTTAAGTCAACCAATAATGAATTTTTATCAATAAAAAATACATGAGCACTAAATTTTAAAAGCTTCTTTTAGTTAACAATTAATTTTCGGTTTAAAATAAAGTAAAATTAATAAATCCCAGTGAATAGAAATACATTTAGTGTATAGGACGTTAATCAAGGGACGTATTTGCGTTTTATAATCCTTGGTCGGCTAAGAGGGTAAAATCTGAAAGCTTAGTGGAATCTCCTTTCGCTCTACTAAGTCTCGTCTCTCCCACACCCTCCCGCTAAAGAATCACAAAATATGGAAAGAGAAATCTCAAGCCATCTTTTACACTAAGACGTAATACCTTATCCAGCAATATTGCCCATCTTCACAATATATCCAACCCAATAATAAATACTTCACCCACTATCTCTCGGCCACTAAAAATTTATTTTTTCCTGAGGAAGGCTTTAAAATAGAATGAAAAAATTTCAAAATAATTTTAAGTGGATATCGAGAGAGTAAAAATATCGAGAATTATTTATAATGTCCAAGTAGTAAGCAAGCCCTTGGGAAAAAGTCTGAGTCTCTCACTCTATCATCGAGTCTTATTGATAATTCACAAGGTTTGGCCATTCTATACGAGCAATTCTCGAGGGTTCCGACCTACGAATCAACCCCCTCTTTATTCACTCACTCGCCACTCATACGAGGGAAGTCTCTTGTCTTTTACTCACATGATCAATAGGCTTTACTTACTCCAACACAATTATTTAAATTTACTCGTGTTCTATAAATAAATAAAACTTACAAAAGGATTAAACTTAAAGTGTTTCCATAAATAAATTTATAAAAATTGCTTCTCCAATTGTTAGTAAAAAAAGTTATAATTGAACTATTAAATGTATTTCTGCAAAACCAATAGAAGGGTTATATTTTTAAATGCATAATTTCCCTGATGCTTATATGTTTTCATACATCTATACAAAGAAAAATGAATTTTTAATAAATTTAAACTCTCAAGTTTGAGGTTTTCAGTTTGGAGTAAAAATTACTTTCGAATTGATTTTGCTTAGGTTAAATCATCGAATCGTCATTCGTCATGCGATATTAACAGCAGTGTTTTTTTCTACCCTTATATGTTATTGCACCTTTACTATTTATGTCTTTATATATATGTACACATATAGTATAGTAACACACGAAGGAACCCCGTAGACTTGTAATCCTATATCCACTCGACCATAATTCTCTAGTCGGCATGCGATCGCCACTTAAACGGCACGACACTAACGTATACACCCACGACAATTTAGACGCGATCAAATTCTCCACCTATATTCATATATACGCGTATATTATATATGTAATTACTAATAATAATTCTTGAAATTTTTCGCTTTGTTTGAATGATATTCTAGTATAAAAATTTTTTTCTCGGTTAAAAAATATTTCTTATGGACGAAGAAAAAAGGCGAGGGAGCAAGTTGGTAACCTGAGGTAAAATGACCACTCAAAATTATTTTAAAAAATTTACGATAAATATTTTTTATTGGAATAAAAGTGTCCAATTTACCCCATTTTAATTTTTATGGTAATCAAAAATTTTGGTAATTTTTTTTTTTTTAAATGGTCTCATTTTACCCCACTGTATTTAATAATTAAAGCGAAGGTGAAAAATAATATTATGGTTTTAATTTAATTACAAAATGAATATTTGATGTGTATGAGAAGATGTGTGTAAAAATTTTTGGTAAAGTTATGAAACAAGAGGGTTGTTGATATCACTGAGAATTAACCAATGACGTAGAGGGTAACGATTAAAACAAACGTAACGTCAACTACTGAGAGAGCTGAAGTTTAAGTAATTCTCGGTGGAGAAGATCGCGAGCTGTCTGTGCCCGAAAGTTGGACAGCATTTTGACGGGCGTAAAGAGACGTAATGGAGGGTGAAAAGTCTATGGGCAACATTTATGTATATATATGTATATACATATAAAGAGAGAAAGAGAAAGAGTAAAAGGGTGACAGGTAGAGAAAGGGGATGCTAGAGACACGTATAATGCTTATGTGAGCAAGGTCCGTGGTAGATCACACGCGAACGCCTGTGCCACGTCCAAACGCATAGCAGACACACGTCGCATCGTGGGTAAACGTGGGAAATGCCGTGTGCACACACTGAGACCGCCAGAGGGTGAGTGAGAGTTGAGGGTGGGTCCTACATAATGCATGCACGCACTTGTATTTTATATACCTGCAATACTCTTTAAATTACATGTATTTTACGAACAAAAAAAAATTGTAAAAAAAAATCAACGCCCTTACACGAATTACATTTTTATAATATTCATTTTTTACAAACTCTCTTTATTTTTTAAAATTTTTTTGTACTTTCGGACATCGGATTTTAATTTTTATTTTTTATTACGGAAAGGGGGAGGGGACAAAAGACTCATGAAAATTTAATTGAAAATTTTAATAATTTTTTGCTCACGGAAAATAATTTTTAATTAATTAAGAATTTTTTCGACTTCCTGTCACATATTAATCCGTAAAAAATAAAATTTATAAGGAAACGATATACTAATTTCGAAATTCAGGTTTAAAATTTGATTTTTTTTTTCAGAGGTCCATTTTATCCCACATTTTTAATAGCTACTGGGTAATATTATCATCTATATCTTATTCAGATTTAAAAAAAAAATATAAATAGTGACAGAAAATTAGGACTGGAAATTTTTATAAAGGATTTTTTTCCTTTTCTTTACAATATTTATCACTGTTGGTATAACTGATCATGACTCGACTTTTTAAAAAAATTAATTAAAGCTATCATGTAAAAAAAAAAGTATCAATTTAACGGTGAAAATTTACGAGGGTTAAAATCATAAATACAAGCGTTGCTTGGTCAGTCCGTTTAACTGTTACCTAATAATTATCCCTAAGCTATAATTGTCATCCCCTATGATGTATATATATATATATATGAAGACAATTCAGTACATTACACTCAATGCAATGTACATCATGCAACAAGCTTTAAATTCCACCTTTACCCTCATCGGCAGCACCACAAGGGGGTGGAAATCCGTGAAGGGACGTTAGATCACGCGAGGCCGTGCCTGTCGCAAAAGTCCACGCGACCAAAGTACCACGCAATACCGAAACAACACTATGCCTCTGATCAGATTTATAATTACTAATTTTCTCATATTTATTAACGATTTTATTTCTTTGTCTTCCTCTTTGTCTCAATAAAATAAAAATAAATATTTAAAAGACTCACCGCCAGCTGATGAATGCTTGAAAAATTAACAGTTGATTGAATTTATCAAACAGGTATTTACCTGAAACATACACAAAGAGAAATAGACGATCAATATTAAATTTATCAAATTCAGTGATTAGCTTATGTGTAATATTAGTAGTAATTGTAATTGATGTCGGTGTTGGTGTTGGTGTTGGTGATCGTTGATAGTCGAGGATAGAAATAGAACGAAGAAAGGGTGAGATGCAATGTAATAAGGCAAACTGAATATATATATATATATATATGTGCGAGTGTGTCTGTGTATATGATATATAGAATGGAAATGAGAAAAGGAGACGCGAAGCGATAATTGCTGAAATTAATTGTAGCCACGGTGCACGAATGTCATGAGCGCGTTTCTCTGTAATTAGCTAGCAGGCATAATTTAAGGCGGACCAAGTTGTTAACAATATCATCGTGCTGTTTGAGTATCCCGGTGCTACGGCTTTGTCAACCCCGACCCAAAACCCCCAGTTTGATTTATTAACATGGATAACAACTATTTCCCAATTATCATGACATTATATATTTTATATAACTGTTTCATTCTTTATAGGTTTTTTTTTTTGCTGGATGATATTGAGTTAATAAATCGTTTGGCTCTGTTCCAATAAATAACTTTCTTTAGTTTAAAATTTTTTTGCAATGATTGTTACGAATTAATTTTGTTCGTTCATCATTTGGTCAGTTTTGGAAACTTAAATTCAAATTTTTTTATATAAAAGCATTTATTTTTTGAAATTGCATGATATTTATATTTTTTTATTAATTGATCATGAATTTTTGATTTTATACAAAGACCGAAAAATTCTAAGGATTTTATTTTTTAAAAATTATATAGAAAGGAAAAAAAAATTCCAAGTTCCTACAGGGAAAAATTTGGCTTTTTTTATTTTCAGAAAAAAAGGAGTTCTTGGCGCAAGAAAAATTTTACATTATATATAGAATGTAAACGAAAATTTTTTTAAGATTAGAAAAAACTTCTTGACATGAAATTTTTTTTCTCATTTTAAGAACTTTTTCTTGGCTAAAAAAAATTTTAGTTTTCAAAATATTTTTTTTCTGTGTAGGAACAAAATTTTGATTTTTCAAAATTTCTTATAAAAAAAATTAGATATTCTAAATAAGAAATTTAGGTCTCCATAAACAAAAAAAATTTCCACCCAATAGCAGAAAGCACTTATTGAAGAGCATTACAATAATGTGGTTTAATATTGAGATGGTAAAGCAGTAATAAGATGTTAGCTGTGGGGTGTGTTGGGTATCCATGAACATGAATAATCTCAAAACAATGATTGTTGAGGCCGCGTGATTGCGCTCGCATGCTTCAAGGACATATCTGCCTAGGTATCAACTCAACTACTCGACCCACCTTAACCACTAGTATAGCACACGCCTCCACACCCTCTATTACTATTTCCCTCCCCCTTTACTCCTTTATACACATTCTACTACTTATATTATACTAGTATACTAGTATACAAGTAGCTGTATAGAGTTGAGTTGAGTTTAGTTGAATCAAGTCAAGTCGAGTTGAAATACTCGGGAGTAGCAACTAAAACCTCCAGTAGTTCACACACACCCCCAAGATTGTTTCCTCTCTGCCAGCGATATTTACCGATTCCAATTGGTTTCGTGATTGCGCCCAAAGTGCTGCTGCCGTTGCTACTGCTGCTGATATAGTCTACGTCTTACTTTCCCTTTAATATATTTATATATACATATATACGTATCGTAATAATATCAGGAAAATCGACTGGCTGGCTGGCTGTTGTTACTAAAACGGCTCCAACGCTCCTGCTGTTATTATTAAGTTTATATATAAATGATAATACTTTTGAATATCGCTTCTAGATGCGTTATATTGAAAACTTATATTATTTAATCAATATCGTATTCATTTATATTGTTTTTTATGTACTGATAACAATGTTTTTTAGTCCTTCGTATTAAACCTGGACGATTATTTATTTACAGCAGTTCGGAAAAGTTAGAGGAAAAAATTAAAAAGAAACTTTTTTTTTCTACGTATCAATGATGGAATATACATTATGGTTCTTTATATTTATGGATAATTTCATAAAGTTGGCTAATTATTAATCGATTGATTTATTTATAAATAGAAAAAATATCTTTTTTTATTTTATTCGAAATTATTATGGAAAAATAATGCGTTAATAATTATTTTTGTCATTTATATGGGGATTGTTTTTCACAGAAAATAAATTTCTGATAGATGAAAAAAAATATTTTAAATTTGAAAAAAAATATTTTTAAAAATTGCACCTACAGGCTTTTTAATTTTCTACATGTGCATATTTTTTTTTTTTTTTTTTTTTTTTTTCATTAAAATCGTTGATAAAAAAATCCGAAAATTTTTAGCTGCCTGCTAAGTTCAGAATCATGAATAAAAAAATGGTCAGAAAAAATTTTTGTAGTTAAATAGATCAAATGACATTGTTATTCGAAAATTCAAATAAAATTAGATTTTTTTGAAAAAATTTATTGGAAAAAAAAAAGTGTAAATATAGTGACACAAAGATGGATAGACATGGTACAGAATAATATAAAGTTGGTTATCCAAAAGAGAGTTTTCACTTCACCCTAACTGAAACCCCACACATACTATCTGTGATGTGGTCTGTGGGTCGAGCTTAATAACCCTCTACTCCTGGACCTCAGCAAACAAATGCTCCTGGCGAAGACTCAATGCTATAAGGGTAAGAGTAAGAGCCCGAGCAAGAGCAGTAGTGAGGGTATAGGGGACAGGGGTGTCCTATCATCATGAATAAGAAGTCCCTGTACTGAGCGTGTACGGCACGAAAAGTCTATCGAAATTTGAGTGGACGATGGTAAAGGTATCAGATTATATCGTGAGTATAAAGCTAAAGAGTAAACGGTTTAAGAGTACTGAGTACAGAGTACAGAGTTGTTAATAGTATAGTGGGTAAGTAAGGGTTGTCTGGTTAGGGAGAAAAAAGGGGGTATTAGTTGGGAATATTGACTGGTACGAACCAGTACCGATATTACCCCGACACGCCTCGGCCTCGCGCAATGAGAGACCTACAAGCATGTGAGGAGCTCACCCATCAGGTACCCACTTCTATATCCTGCGATCAATTAATTCCACGACGCTAATGCCCTTCTAAAGACTCACCCCTTTCATTCCCGCTTTCTATCCCTCTATCTGTATACCTCTTTACTTTATGTAGATGTGCACAGCCTTGTAGAACTCAAAGAACACCTTATCAACGATAAAACCCATACTTATTATACTCTATAATGCTCTGTACTACCTTGATGTATGTCAGACTCAAACTTTCAATACATCACGCGATTTCTTTTCACTGGACGTGAAAAAGGTGCTTGAAATAAATCTCATTTTTTTACAAATTAAAGTTTTTTTTAACTTTAAGGGGGACCACTAGTGTGAAATTTTGAAAAAATCAATTTTTTGACAGTTCGGTAGTCGATAGCTTCAAAAATAACATACTACAATTTTAAGTGTATTCTCGAATAGTTTTTTTGAGTTACAGCCATCTGACAAGCAGCCGCTTATCGGTTCTCGAAAATACATTTTTCAAAATTGCTGCAGTTATAACTCGAAGACAAGCATCCGATATATTTGATTCGAATTGCAGCTTCTTTTATATGTTTCTACGTACCATGAACCTCCAGTTTTCCGATCGAATCACAAATGTAATTTTGCCAGGCCAAAAATCATCAAATTTTCGCGCGAAATTTGAAAATTTTAAAAAAAAACCCGCCATTTTGTTACACATCAATTTTTTCTTAGCCCGAGGGTCATGCTACGAGAAATACCTTCTAGTTTAATAAACTTTTTGGTTTTTTTGATTTCCTGCCCTCTGAAGGTCGCTATCACTGCAGCGGGGGACTTTTTTTTTGAGCCCTTGGGAGATTGTGAACAGCTCGCTGAATTTTGAATTTTTTAGTCCGAAAATTTAATCTTCTATTCATTATATATCCATAAATATATTCTTAAAACAATAAAATATTCCATGCAGTAGTTTTCTTTAAAAAAATTCCCAAAAATCATCTTTTTCCGACGGTCACACTAGTGGTCCCCTTTAAATAATTTTTATTAATTAAAAAAAAAATTTCTCCTTTTTTTTCTGTGAATTATCACGAGGACTCTATTATTCTAACTTTATTCTCATCTATCCGTCTATCTCCTGGTTAACTCAGTAAGGGCTGAGTTCCCCCGAGTATTCTAATTGTGAGAGGCAGCCGAGGAAAATAGGAAGGAAGGCGACTTACTGTCTCTCCCTTGCTCAACAGCTCTACAACACACTCGTCGCCACACCAGTAAGTATTTCTCGACATGTCTGAGTATTACCTCAGATACTACAGACGACTCCTACTACTACTGGTACTATTTAAATGACTCTTCTTGCTATCGCCAACCAACACGACCAAAATCACGCCTCGGTTACCTGCCGCATCTACTTAAACTACTACAGCCACGATTACTCGCATCTCTTCTCATCCTTATACATTCTCTTTACTCCTTATTTTACCAAGACTTTATTCCCAAAGCAAAATTAAGTACTTCGAGATGGTAAATAGTCATTGGGTTGGTTTGTCCTCACAAGTATCAACGAACAAGTAGAAAAGTTTGCTAATGGAATGACGTCGGATGCAACGTATGTAAACTTAAATCTTTGATGAGTTTGTAATTTCGACTCCAATTTATTTACTAAGTCAACTTATCAAAAAAATAATAATTTTAATTAAATTCATTTATTTTTTTAGGCCGCAGTAATTGATAGTAATTGAAAGTGATAGATCTTTTGTTACTCGATAAAGAAGTTGATAAAAAAAAAAAAAAAAAAAAAAAAATGGAGAAGACTGTCGTTACTTATGAAGAAAAAAAAAGTTTTACTCAAGTCGACGACACGACTAGTCGACGATTCGAGTTGACATTTTGAGAACGACGTTGGCCCGGTTACCCGTGCGACTGTCGCTCACAATTAGCAGTCCCAAGGGAACTCTACCACCAACTGTGTAGCTAGAGTATATACTGTAGTTGAGAAAACGAGAAAACAGAATAAGAGAAAGGGTGAGAGTAAGATAAAATAGAGCAAGAGAGAAATAGAATGAAAATTACAAATAATAGAGAGAAAATTTTAAAAGAGAGAAAGAACGAGAATCCCAAGGCTGTACCCTCTTTGTATTAACTATCGGCTTGACTCCTTGTCAACCCTTTTCTCTTGTACCCAAAACTATTTTAAAACTGACACAACTCATTTCAACTTGTCTCCTTTCAATTATCTTTAGCTATTTTTAAAATCTTTTCTTCTCGTTTTGATTTTGAAAAATTATAAAAAAAAAAATATTGCTGTGCGTTAATTTTGGATTGCTGTAGAGCAAGATGGTGAACAAGTTCGCCGTTGGCAAGGACACCTCATTAATATTTAGACGTATTTTGAACGGCGAACCCCCAAGTTGTCTCCCTTGAACCACCGACTCCCTTCGCCCACCCCAACACACTTTCCCTCGGCACCTTGCGACTTTATACATAATTATTCGAGGGAGATTGGCGAGAGCTCACCTAGCGTAGCCATCCTACAGCTCGACGTCATCGTCCTACGTATAGAGCTTCATTCCAGGCCTCGACATTGACGATACTCTGAGCTGGGGAGACTCAAATGAGGGCGGCAAGATGAGGGACGTCCAACACTTACTTTATGGTTAATGTATGTGTAATTACTATTTTCATTTTCAATATTTATATATTTTCTCTGCTGTAAATTATTTTGAATTATTTATAAAATAATTTTTTTTTATGATACTGATTAACCGACGTCTAATAAGTTTTGGAATTTATTCAAAATGATAAATTATAAAAAAAAAAATATTTGAAAAAAATGCACTTGTGGTTTCTTTAATTTCCTACATGTGCATTTTTTCAGATTTTTTTTTTTGTAATTAATATGTTGAAAAAAAAATCTAAAAATTGTTAATTGTCTCATAACTTCAAGATCATTTTTCTTAAAATAAAAAATAAATCTTCAATATTTGTCTCTACTCAAGATTATCATGAGATTGAATATTTAATTACCACTTGTATGATTAATGGAATTAAATTTTCCCGAATTTTTTTTTCTTTTTTTTTTAATAATAATTATTATTTTTATTATTTTTTAAAATGAACATTACTAACGTTTATGATCGATCGGCAAGTTTTAAAAAGTTTATTTCTCTTTTTCTCGTCTATACGCGATGATAGAGAAAGAAAAAGAGAGAAAACGAAGACCGTAGTCTGTAAATTTTCTTACATTTTATGAGCCATCAGAATTTCATAACCTCGAGCCAGTCCGCGTGGTACTTTACACAGGAAAACTTTTCCAAACTCTCTCTTTCACCCTCTCTCATTTTCTTTCTCTCTTGTATATTTTTACATTTTTTTTTTACTCTCTCTCCCTCTCTTTCTCTACTTTTCTTTATTTTTCGCTTTCTCTCCCTATCGTAGGGAGAATGGATAAATGTTAAACCTAAGGGCCATCTTATATATATATATATATATATATATATATATATATATATATATGTAATACTAAGACCAAAACTGTAATAACGGTTACAAGAAACAATAATAAAAAAAAATCTAAAGTAGGCTTTTTTTTTTTAAACAACAGTAAATAAAAATTTAAAAACTTGTTTATAAATTTTTTTAAAATTTGAAGCCCAAGTTTAAAATTGAGAAATTATTTTAGTCTTTTTAAAATAAAATAAATATTTTTTTGAAATATTTTATGATAAATACTAAAATAAAACTTTTTGAGGAATAAATAATTTGTAAAGTTTTTAAAAATAAAAAATCGTTTGTTAAATGTATATGCTTACAAGCATGACATGAATGGGCGGTTCATGTCGAGTTTCTGAGAGTAGGATACCCATCAGAAGCAATACAACTTTTATTAGTCGGTTGTCATAAATAAATAATTTAAATTACAAACTAAAGGTGAATATTGGCTTTTATATTGTCAGACCAACTTTTTACATTACTTATACACGTTAATAAATTATTGCATTATACATTTTTTTGTTTTATTTCAGAGCTCATATTTTATTGACAATCGAATTAAAAATTTTATTACTTTTTATTCAATTATTTAATTCGTTTTTTAATTAGATATCGAAAGTTGATTAAGAAATTTAATTTATTATTTTTAATAAATTATTCGTGTCATTAAAATTTAATTTTCATATTCAATATTTTAAAGTTATCGTTTTTGTAATTAAAAATGAATAAAGGCATTTTAATTAGTTTACTGTAATTAAGTATTCAAATTTTAATTTGTGAAAACTGAATTTTATTTAAGGATTTAATTATTTTATAAAATTGTAACTTTAAATTAAAAATTTAATGTTTAATTATTATTATTTATTTTAATTATTATTTTAATTATTTATGTTGCTATTTAATATTTTGGAATTGACTTATTATTTGATGGAGAGTTAAAAAATAGGTTACTAACGAAAAAACTATCTAAATTTTTTTTTAAACCGATTTTAAGTTGTAATTAATTAATATCTGAGTAATTAAAATCCCGAGACTGGTTTTTTTTTGACACTCTTATTTTCAAATTACACAGCCGAAAAATTTCAAAAGAATTTTTGGTATTTCATAGCGAAAAAAAAAATTCATGAATTATTTTAAAAAAAATAATTTGTTGATTATTTCAATTATTTTAAGTTTTTTAATTCTTGCAGTAAGTACGCAGTTAGAAATTTTGTGTATTTGTGTTAAAAAACTATTTGTTTAGATTTTTGTGTTGATTTTCAACAGAGAAATCTGCACTGTAAAAAATTTTCTGGAACCGGTGTAGTGTGAATGACTCGGTAAAAAAATTTCGGTGTGAAAATTACACCAAATTTCGTGTTCAATTTAGGCGGTGTGAATTTAAAATGTTTACACCGTCAAGCATGTAAATGTATAATTTATGATAATTTTGCATTGAGAAAAAATAATCATAAAAATATTTAAATGTTAAAAATACTAATGTATCTGAAAATCGGAACGTTTTTCGCGAAACGAAAATGAAAAAAATGTATATAATTTGACTGCTTAAGGAGTAATTGGGGGTGGCCTGCAATGTCCGGCTGACATACTAGTGCCTATGCGAAATATTTCAAAAATCTAGACCCAGTGCGTTTTTTACTTTTCATTTTTTCTTTATTTTCGTTCGAAGGAAAACGTTCCGATTTTCAGGTACATAAATACTATTTAATATCTTCATAATATTAATTAAGTAGTTAAAGATGTTCAATGATCATTTGTTGCTCATTAATCAAAATTATAATGAGTAACATGGAATGGTGTAAAAAAGTAGATTACACTGTGTTAAAATTACACAGATGGAAAATTTACACCGAGAGAAATTCACACCGTTCTTTCATACTACACGGCCGTGTAAAGTTTTCCAGGTCCATTTTTACACCGAAATTTTTTACAGTGTGTTAATTCAACACAAACCGTTTGTGTTATTTTGCTTTGACTGATTTTTTATGTTAAATGATTAGAAAATCTGTAATGTAACAAATTTCTTGTGTTATTCGAAAATTAACACAAAATTTTTGTTGTCTAGCTAACACCCGCGCGTTTCTTCATTACTATAACCAAGCAAAGCATTTTAGCAGCATTGTCTGCAAGGAAACTTGGATTACAATTGATTTACAATTAAATACAATCATAGATAACTTTAATATTTTTATGATCAGGTCCAATGACTTTTTTATTCTCATTTTACGGGAGGATAATTCATAGCTCCGTTTTTTATAAAAATCACTGAAAATCTAACTAATTGTTTGGTAAATTGACAAAAGTTGTTCTAAGGTTAGATCAGTGTACTTGAGTAGATTAGATTGTGTGCTTATATTTATTAGTTAATTTAAACACGAAAAGTCTGTTAAATTTACACAAATTTTCTGTCAAAATAACAGATTTTGTGTTCAATCATTTAACATAAAATCTGTGTTAAAGATCAACACAAATGTGTTGAATTAACACTAAAATTTGTGTCATCTGTTTGGAACACACGATTTGTGTTAAATTTAACTCAAAATTTCTAACTTTGTACACACAGATAATTTTCAAGTAAAAATCACCCATGAAGTTTGGTACTGTAAGGACATCTAGCCAGTAACTAAATTGTTACTGCGTTGTTACTAGAAATAGCACTTCATTTACATATGAGCGTGAATGTACCAGACATCAGACAAATTTAAAATTATAAATAAATCGGATAAATAATTAAAAAAATAATATTTACAAAAAATGCACTTATTAATTTAAAAATTTTTTAAATGTGCATTTTTTTTAAATTTCATTTTATTAATTAGTTGCTCTATTTATTAATTATTTTAAATTTGTCTGATGTCTGCTACATTCTCACTCATATTTACTCTCTATCAAGTGGTATATTTCCAATGTGCAAGGGAAAAATTTATATATTAACCACATGTTCTTACAGTATCAAACTATTTGGGTAATTTTTACTAAAAACTTCTCTGTATCTGGGAACAAGCAATTTGATAATAAATCCTAAATAAATCTAATCTAAAATTATTTCTTCAGCCATTTCACTCTTATCTAATATATGTAATTAGATGTCTTAATAAATCGAATTCTTTCGTTAACATAAAACTTGTATTTCCTAGTCGTCCGTTCTATTTTCGTGACAACCATAAACATTGAGTTGTCAATCGGTAGCGACAACACGCGCGATATAATAATTGCAGTAATTCCAAACCATTCGGTTTATTGGCTGAGATAATCTCATCGCCCTAGTTCCACGTTCTATCCATTTGCCCTCTTGCTACGTGACGCGAGTCCCCCGACGAGAAGAACGACGATGCGTTTATATACTTCTCTCCTTTTTATTATCCATTAATTTAACAATGTCTGCTGATCATTGTCATTTATTGCCAAAATTCATTTCAGCAAAAGAAGAAGAGAGAAAAAAAACGCCAGGAAATTCAAATAAATATTTTTTCAACCAGCGTCAAATAAAATCTATTTCAAAGTAGTAACAGTTTTTTTATGGTCAGACGGTATTATATTTACTCTCTGTGACCCCTGCGGTGAATAATATATCAAGCCATGTAAAAATAAATGGTGCAGATGATCGAATATAATCGTAATTTTTTTTTTTGCATTTCCGTTTTTTTTTATTTTTGATTTCCGTCTTTTTCAAAAATTTTTTTTACACCTAATTTTTTTTTCTGCCCTTATCATTTATTAAATTTTTAAAAAATTTATTTTACTTACAAATCTAACGATGTCCTTTTTTTCCTCTCCATCATTACCACAGTAAAAAAAAAAAAAAATGTTCCGAGTACGAAAAAATCACAACAGTTCAAATGTTCAGTCCACGTTTGTCACTAAACTAACGAAACAAAAAAAATACCTAAAACAATTTACCGTTAACTTAAAAAATCCGGTATCAAAATCTGATAACTTTCACTTGGCAAAAATAATATATAGTAATTATATTGTAAAAAATTAAATGATTATTAATAAAAATAAAAATAATGGATAATTAAATTAGTTTTTTTATTGTTTTTAAAAGGATGTACTCGTGGAGGACGTGGATCTGCTGTTCGTGAGCAGGTATACCGGGCAACAATCTCCTCTCATGCCGAGAATATCCCGCGGGCACTTGTCTTGGGCAGCCGCCAGGAGGAGCTGAAGAGTGAGAGGACGCGATGGAGACAAGCTACGAAAAAGGGGAGGTAAGTTGAGTAGAAGGAGGGTGAGGATGAGGTGAAGAAAGAGGAGGAGGAAGATGCAGAGATCGGTAGAGCTGCAGAATTCGAGATGGTGGTAGTAATGGTAGTGGTTCTCCAAAGAGAGTACAGGAGAAAGACCCAGAAGGATGAGGAGGAGTAAGGAGAGAACTGAGGACTGAGGGTAGAGAAGAGTAAGAGGACAAGAGGGTGGTAAAGGAGGCTTAGAAACGTTAACTGAGGAGAGGGCGGCGCAGCACCCTGATGTAGTCGCCGCTGATTGGACCACCCCCGCTTCTGTACTCTCTCGCCAGCACCACTCCCTTCTTACTTGCGTACTCCTCACTCTTTACCTCTCACTCAATCTATACTCCTTTTACCTCTCACTCCTCCTGGCTCTCATCCACAACCTCCCACCACCTTCTTTCAGACTCTTCTCTTGCACGGTTCTTTATCCTCTTCTCCACCATTCCCATACGTTCACTATGATCACCAACGTCCTATAAGAATTCACGGACCGCCTTCATTTCCACTTCCTGTACTTTACAGTCTATGACCTCACCCTCACTGGCATTCGATGCAGTTGGTTCTGTATTGGATGCAACAAACCCCTTTGACGAGATATTTTATTGAGACGTTCAGAAAATAAAACCCCTTTTCACTGCGATACCCTTTTTTTTATTTTTTAAAACTCCTTCTTTGTTGTTCATTTACTTTCATCACACAAAGAACAACTTGTTAATTGTTTTTTCATTTTTGTTTGTTTATTTACTTTGTTTTCATCAATTGCCTCGCCAATTTACAATCTACACACTACACTTTATCACTTTCAAACAGCAGCCAATAATTACTACAAAAACACTTTACAAGTTCTGTTCTTTTAAATAATTTCTGAAGCAGAGTACGGCCCGATTCTTTTAGTACCAGAAGAAGTCCAAATTTTTTTACTGAAACGGTCCATCAAGTACTCAAGTCATGGATAAATAGAGAGATTTAAGTCCCAAGTGAACTTGGTGTGAGTCAAGAAATGGAACGGGACCAGAATGATTCAAAATTTTTTAAAAAATATGACGCGAATACAACGATGATGTTGATGATGAAGACCGCGATCACGAGACACGTAAGACATTAGGGGGTAGCACGAGATGTAGCACACCCTGAGACCTAGACACTACTGAACCAGCCCCATGGCAAACCTTGTTAACGGCAGTCGACAAGCAAGTTTAAACTTCAAGTAACAATCTCCCGCTCAACTCTCTTACACTCCTTCCCCTTAGATTTTCTCACCCCTCAGTATATTATCCCTCACTCCTCATACTCTCACTCATTTACCCACTCTCTCTTTATCATAAACCAAAAATATTTTTAAAACTTACGGACGGCCATTTGCGATTGGCTGAAAAATCCCGGCTAATGTCCCGGATCTGGACTACTGCTGCCAAGTTCAAAACTACCAACTTAAAAATAAAATAATGCGTTAAGGAGTTTGTTCTTGAATGCCACGTGCTCTGTATGGGTACCGGGAGTTTCTGCTTTAGGAATTTTAAGAACCGAGTTAAGACCTAGTCTAGGCTGAATGTAACTGTAGTAAAACTTAAAGTTGCTTGCAAGAACAATAACTTGTTCTCGAGCTTTACTTAAAACTTATTACTTTTTACCGCCATTTTATTAAAAATATTTTAGTGAAAATTAATATGAGATAAATTTTTCCGAGCTTTAAAAATCACGGAAAAAAAATACTACTGAGTAAAGCTACAAGCAAAAGATGAGAAGGAAGAGAAGAAAAAAATAAAAAAATACTTTGACTATAGCGAAACATCCAGAGACCTCAAGTCTGCTCATGTACACGAGGAGTTAGATTAGAAGCTCTGGATGTAGACGACAGTAGACACGATATACCACTGGTGTGTACTGATAAGATAGTAGTGGTGAGAATAAAAGTTTTCCTAGCTGTGTAAGTACTCACGCATCGACTCTAGACTTTTCCACTCCCATATTTTTTCCTCATCGTTTTTATTTAACGTTTTTTTTTCTAGCTTTCTCAAATTATTACCGCAGATGTCGCTTTATTTCCGAGCATGTTATTGGCATTCTGATTTTAAATATTTTTAGTCGAAAATTAAATGGAGACTAAGGGTTTGAGGTCTCCAATTTTCTCTTAAACTTTAGCTTCAGTTGACGCTGATGTTGATGCTGATGCTGATGTTGATGTTGATGCTGATGCTGGCTAGCGAGCGAACGAGTACTAGAGAGCTCTAGTCCTTTGTACGTTATTTCGTCGGTTCGTTCGTTCCTCGGTACAATATTAGACTGAAAGTAACTAGTAGAAGCAAGGTATTACCTGGAATTACGTCTCAATCTACCGTGGCCGTCGACTAAACTAATATTAAAAGTTTTAACGTAGTTAGCCGGCGTGCGCGGCCCGCGGTTGCTTTACCGTCCATGAAGGAGTTCGTATTCTCTCTCTTTCTCTCTGTCCCTCTCACTTGTACTCTGTACTTGACTATTCCCATTTAACTCCTTCTATTTTCACTCGCTCACTGTCTCACTCACTCTATTTCGCAATATAATTGTAAAGAGAAAGAGCGCGAGTTATGTAACCGCACATTGACCGTTAGACTTTGATGTGTGTTCACATGAAAATTTTACGTCATTAAATGCATCCATCCATCCCTAGAGCATCCTGTGACCCTTCGATTCCAGTAAACTAGGGATAGATAATTACATTCTTCACTTTTAAGCGACAGTTAATTGAACGGGTACCGCAAACTTTAAAACAACATAAATACTACCAAGTTATTGGGAGTAAATAATTGTTACGTGGGAGCCAGCTCACAATTCAATATTTATTGATTATTATTTTTTAATTGCTGAGGTGCTAAACACTTGAAACATATAGCGTTAAATAAACGATAGCGAATGAGCGAGGAGGTAAATAGTGCTCGGATATTTATTTTAACGACTTTGATTAACATGGCGCGGTGTTAAGTCTGATAATTATTATTATTTATTTTTTACAACCGGTGAGGTCGCGTTTGATGCCGATCAATTTGCATTAATCATATTTAACGATTATAAAACATTGTAATTAAATGACTTGCTGATTTTTTCTTTTGCAATGTTTTTTTATTAATTAATTATTGATTTATTGGTTTAGATTTATTTTGTTAATATTTACTGTGGGAAAATTATAGAAAAAAATTTTTGAATTAAAATAACTTTAAAATTATTGAGTTTACAAAAAAATTTTATCAACAGTTTTTTTTAGAAAATTTTATTCTCTACAAGTTCGTTCTCATACATTTTTTTCATATCTTTGATAATAAACCTGCAATTTTGATTTTACGAATCCAGTTTTTTTTTTAAATAAATTAAAAATCTAGCTTTAGTTATATTTATCTATAAATTAAAATTCTGAGGGAAATATTGAAAATATGACAAAAATATATGAGACCAATTTTGTAGGAAATTAAATTTTCTACAAAAAAGGTCCAGTCGACTTTTTCTGTAAGTTCAATAGTTTAGACACAAATTCAATTCAAAGTCAAGAATACTAAATTTAACCAATTGTCTTTAATCGTAACCGGTTTCAATTAAATTTATAATTAAAATTTTGAGAAAAAAATAATTATAAAATGTCCTACCCCTACTTATATTAACTACATTCCCAGCTAAGTAAAGCAAAGCAATTTAAATGCATAAAGTAAAGGGCGCATGCGTTGAACCCCTTGTTCATAACTTTGATCTGTGTTCTATCCACGCCTACGACTATACGCCGTTAACAGGACAAGAGTATAGGCATCATCGTGCCTTGGCCAACTTTTTGTTCATCGAACTGCGTCTAGTACGACAAAAAGCTTCGCCAATTCAGCAAAAAAAAAATCATACAAAGAGACTAAAAAAAAGTTATTTAAACTTTTTTTGTCCATTCACGTCTGAATTCATGAAGAACTGATGAAGACGTAACTTAAAAGATATATTTTTTGTTGTAAGTTATGAAAACCTTCGTATATAAGGTATATTATGATAGTAAAAAAAAAAGTGACCGAGAAAAATGTTAAAGTATGTTAATGGCGGCGGAAAGAAGTGAAAATAAAGCGTTAAATTAGTTCAAAGTTCAAAGTTTTTCGCGATCGTAAAATTCACAAGCTCCCTTTTTTTTTTTTAACTTTTCTGCCTTCTTTACTGTCCTTAAAAAAAGTTCTTGTAGTTAAAAAAAAATCTTTTTTACCAGATCATGCAATGAATTAAAAAAAGTACACTGAGAAAACTAAATGATTGGAGTTATCATGTAGTGATGGTAAAATTTTTACTATCAATCTGATAGTAATGAATATCATCTAGATGATTGTGTAAATCATCTAGATTGTAATGGTTACCATCTGGATGATAAGTATTACGATCATGGATGTTAAATCGAGTTAATTAGGATTATTATCCTAAATAGTTATATTTATAATTTCTGATGGTAACTGGTACCATCAGAAATTATAATAATTACCATCAAAGATAATTAGAGTAACAATTAGTTCGATTACAATGAAACCATCATTTTACACGGGTAAAAAAATACTAAATGTTAATAGGGGAGCCTGGGGCACGAAGGACCCTTTCAAAAATTAAGTAAAAAAGTTTTATTTTCATTTTCCGTTAAGTAATGACCTCTATATTGTTTTTATCATATTTTTAGGCCAATATGTAATATGTGGGGTAAAATGGATCACTAAAATAAATTTTTTTTTTTCGTTTTCCGTCAAATTCTGACCTCTATAATGTTTCTATTATATTTCAGGTCAATATTTGATATGTGGGGCAAAATAAACCTCTCGAAAAACAAAATTGTAACGAAAAAATTTTTTTTTTTATTTTCCGCCTAGTTAATTTTTTCGTTATAATTTTTTTTGAGTGGCCCATTTTGCCCCACCCCTCCGCCTCAAACACTTTTCACGTTAATAATTTTGGGCGGTCCTTTTTGCCCCCAAATATTTCGAGGCATCCAAAATTTCAGGGGGCCTATTTTGCCTTCCCTTCCCCTACTTGAAATTTATTGAATTTTCGATCAATTTTTTCATAATATTAATTACCATCCTTGATAGTAACTGTAATCATCCTGATGGTAACTGTAATCATTCTGATGGTAACTGTTATCATCCAATGATTGTTAATCCTATTAACAAAAATTATAACTCTAACTATCTTTGCATTTAAAATCGTTCTTATCATCTTAGATGATTGGGGCTAAAAATTTAGGATAATAAACACAATCATTTAATTTTCTCAGTGTAATGTTCCAGATTAAAAAAAAATTTTTGAAATTAATTTTAAATAAACTTGTTTCTTACACAGAGAGAAAAGAACAGTAGTTATTACCATTTTACATAGTATCCAGACTAATTTTTTGTAAAATGGTAAATAATGTTATGTAGAATACGAGTCATTAGCATTTTTCTGGTAATGATTACTATGTTACATTGAAACAAGTAAAATGGTTAAAATCGGTATCTAGCATGGGAATCAGGGGTATGGAGAATGCTACTCAGTCCCATGCTTCAATAGCTGTCATTACAGTTTAATAAATATATATAAGACAACGAAGTAAACGAACCAAGTAAATAAATTGTTAATTACTAAATATTCAAATTTTTAAAATTATTCTTTATCTTTTATCAAAAAATGATATTTCATTATGAGCAATATTTTAATTACTTCAATAGATTTATTCAATTTCTACATATATTTAAAGTAACTTGAGTTATTTATTTAGTCATAACCTTATTTACTAAATATAAAATAAATAAAAGATCGTAAATGTTGCTAGGTAACATTGTAGTCATGTCCACTTGCATAGTTCTCTCGTCAATGAAGAATGGTAATAATTCCTATGGTAGCATAGCTAACGTTACCATGTAGAATGGGGGGATTACTCTGTCCCGTGACTCGAGGCTAAAAAATCCTCGTTACTATGTAGCATAGTAATGGTTACCATTCTACATAGGAATTACAACTATTCTTTTCTCTCCGTATATAATGTCTTTTATAATGATTGAAGAGTTTCGACCAATAATAGAGAAGTCTCTCTCAAAAATTGGACGACATTGAGTCTTAATATTATAATTAATTCCAGATTTAATCCGCGTCCACGTCGCAAAATTTTTACAGTGTACTAATTATACTTTTTTTAATAAGCTTTTTTTTACTGCCTACTGTGATTAGTATTAACTTCTTGGCCCCATTTTTCTTTTACCAATGTAGTATTGAAATAAAAAAATATGGATTCGATTTCAGTAAGTGGAATGTGTAAAGGATAAGGGTATATAAGGTTATAAGGGTGAGTTTGCTTTGGGCAAGACTCATAAAATACGCGACTTGTCGAGATATATAAGAAGACAAACACGTGGGACACCCGTACACGCGTATATTTGCGCGTAAATACGGGAGACCTGGGAAATGTGTACTAGGGTAAATAATACTACAAAGACGTGAAAGTTGAAGCCGAGAGGGTTGAGGGGGGTCAAGTAAGTTCAAGTAAGCAGTGACTATATATTTTTTTTACCCTCTATATTTCTAAATATACTGAAGACACCGACGGTAAGACATAAATCCATCGTTTTCTCGGTATCTGAGGAGTTATCAACTGGCCCTCTTGTCTCATGTCATGGAAGTTTAAAATCTTCCCTAAACCATTTCCGATTAGAAAAAGTTACGGCTGATAAGTGAGATAAAATAAGTAACTCTTGTTAAAATTTACTCGGTGATAAAGTTGGCTGGGTATATTTTTTGTGTTAAATTAAATATTGAAATAATATATAATATTTAATTTAAGATTAACGTATAAATTTGTAATAATAAGCTGTCTCCTTATTCAAAAGTGTGTATGATAAAGATACGACTAAGGGTGCCTCGGGTATTAAGAAACGACATTAGATTATAATTTATATTAAAATCTGGGCAAGGAGATAAAGAGAGAAGGGTTTACTTCAGGACAGAAAACGCGACCCTTTTAACCAGTGGCGTAAATGCCTGATTTCTTGTTCTTGTTCACTATATTTTCATTCAACCCCTTAAGCTCTCTTTTATCTTAAATAAACAATATCAATGCTCGACAAATATTTAATTAATGAACAAATATTTATATTAAACGGATTTTATTAAAATTTAAACATTTTTAAGCAGAGGTTTAGTCTCCTGAGAAAAAAGTGTAGCTTGATTTTACTATTTGCACTTTTTTTTAACTATCAAGTGAGTAATTGATATCAATATTACCCAGTTGTTATAAAAAAAATTTTAAATGGGGATCAAAATGATGATACTGAAGTTAACCGACGTCTAATAATTTTAGGATTTTTTTTTTAATAATAAATTATAAAAAAAAAAATATTTGAAGAAATTGCACTTGTAGTTTTTTGAATTTCCTACATGTGCATATTTTCAAATTTTTTTTTATTGTAATTGATTTGTTTAAAAAAGTATCTAAAAATTTTTAATTGTCTGCTAACTTCAGGATCATGCTCATTTTTACCTCTTCCACTATATTTTTTGAATACAATTACTTATATATATATTCTAAAAATTTTCTTTAAAAATAGATTCGAACATTCCTTAAAATACTTCCAAGAAAAAACCCAATTTAAACATTTTTTATATTAAATGTAATGTAATTTTCTACGAATGACTAAAAAGGGTTGAGACAACAAAGACACTTAAGAAAAAAAAATTAAAATTAAAAAAAAACCTATGATTACTTTTAATTACTGAGTAAAAATGAGAGGTGATAATTAATAGATTAATATAAAAAAAATTTTTTGAATCGATTTGTATATATTTATAAAATCGTGATTGATATAAAAGCTCGGCTTCTTTGTATAAAAAAAGAAAAAATAAATAAATATATAAGTAAACTAAGGGGTGAATGTTTTGCCTAATAAAATGCATGATTTAGTTACTCTCTTTACCCTCACGAAATTTATCCTACCCTCTTTTACCTCGTGTAACATACACCGAACACGGTGACGCCATGAATTATAAAATGGTGGTAAAAGCGAAAGTTGCGTCATGTCGTACTAAAGGAAACGACGACGACGACAACGACGGCGACGAAAACGTTAACGATAAAGACAAAGACAGAATTATTAAGACAAGAATGATTAGAGAGTATATTTGTTTAATTTAATTTAAATAAAATACTCGACGAAAGTAAAACAATTTTCCAGGAAAATGTTTTCACGACTGAACTAATCGAGGATTTATAAAGTTGTCTGTGTACAGTAGCTGTTTCTAGTCCTCGTCATTTGTATTTAATGTTTAAATGTGTAAACGTTGTACTGACTTTTATGTCCGATAGACCCGAAGGATACTACATCGTCACTGTATAATTTTGTCCTGTGTCTATACATCTAAAAGCAAACCAATGAAAAGTATACGAGTATTTTAACAAATTACCTTATATAGATTAATTTTAACTCTTCCTCTTTGATCATACTTCATATATATAAATATTAATACCTTAAACTTTGATAAAAGCTCTCAAAAGCTTGACCGAAAACTTTTCATAGGTAAATTATTGTGCTAATGAAATGAGTTTAAAAAAAAAGTTATTAATTTATTATTTTTTTTCTTCATCCACTTTTACTAAGAGAAATTATTATAGATCTATTTTTTTAATTGGTATTAAAAATAAAATTTGAAATTGATAATTTTATTAAATTTAAATAATTACACTGTAAAAAATTAGGAGTGAATACTGATTTTATTTCAATCAGAATTCTTCCCTCGGAGTTCCGGAGTTTAAAAAAAATCACTTCGCATGTGGAGTGAATAGGGAGTTTTTTATGGGCGGAGTGGTTTCGGAGTGACGCGGATTTTAACTAAATCCGCATTCACTCCGGTCCGGAGTTTTAATACTTAAATAAATTAATATTTAATAGAAACAGCTGTTAATTATAAACATAATTATTTAAATAAATAATTCATTCAGATATTAATAATTAAACTTAAAATATTATGTTTTTAATTTATAAAATGTTTTAGTAACCCACTAAATTATAATTTCATATATATAATACATAGTGAAAATATTAAATTATTGAATAGCTATAGTGAGATAGTTTTTATGGGAATATTTTATATTTCGGTACAATATGAAATGTTATCTCGTGGTATGGTTGATGTAAGTCATCCGACAGTTTGTGACTCAGTGAAAGTTTTATTATCAGCTGATTATAATTTTTAAAAATAATTTCGCGTGAATATATGTTCAGGGAGCTCGTAATTATTTACGTACTCAATATAAATGTCAAAATATCAAAGACCTGAGCTCACTATGTATTAGTAATTTTTTTTATAATTAATATTTTCCGAAACTCCCCTTCGGGGTGAAATTTACTCCGGGAATTAAATAAATAAAAAATCATCCACTCCGCAAATTTTTTACAGTGTAAAATGAACACTTGTCCATAATTTATTTACTAACTTTTTTATCTATAATTAATTTTCTACTAATTAGTAAAATACTTTATATTTTATTATATGATGAATTTATAACAAGAATCTATTTAAAATGAAATTTTTCCAGGTCATCAACATTTAAATTTTATAGATGGCAATAGAATTTGGTTATTGAAGGTATATTACCCTTAAATTAATGTGGTACACCAAGCATCACACGAAAGGAGTTTAGATTGAGAAGAGGTAAAACGGACAAGAGGTTTTCGTAGTATATATATTATATACATATAAATATATATTGTATTGTATATTGTATGAAGCCGTCAAGTGGAAGGCGTCAGTACAAAGTCAGACTTTATGCTTGGGCTATGGTCATTGTAGATGTACAGTAAGTGAGTGAGCGAGAGAGATATATATAGAGTAATACCAGTATGTATAGAGGTTGCGAACGAAGCGTCGCATCCAGTCCCGGTGGTGTTAGACGAGGGTATCGAGGGTGCCATACCACCGGGACAGACCGTGTGATTGGTGTGGGTCGGGCTGACCATTTGAATACAAGGCACTGTAATCACGACTCGACTTGCTCTCTTCCTCACACACCGTATATACATACACACATATATACATCTCTATAAATGTGTGCCTAGAATGATCTATATATAGATGGTGACAAAGTCCCTATTGCAATCTCAACGGTTTATACTCAAATGTCACTCATATGTTTTTTTACAAATTTTTATATTTTTCTCACCACACACTCATTTTTTTACTCTTTGTACTTCTCTAGCTTTCTTACTTAATCATAGATAATATTTTAACAATTAACTCAGCGAAATTAGACCCATGATAGGAAAATTAAACGATTTTTAAGTCGATAATAAATTTAATAATTTATCAGCACTTAAAATCTGTTGAATAAGTTTTAATAAAATACCGCAAAAGGACCTAAACTATCCATACGAGCTTTATAATCAGGAATTTTCCATTACCCGTTTGTTTGCCAAACGTTTGACCCAAGATTAACGTCCGCAATCCCCTGATCTACTTACATTAAATAAATTTTATTACTAACTAATTATTTCCAGTATGACCTCAGGGAAAATATTTTACCGTGTAATTAAAAAAAAAAAAGAATCGAGTATTTTATTTGTTTTAGACCAGTGGTCATTGTTAGATAGAAAATACACCACTGGTGTGATGTTCATCTAGTGTAGCATAGTACCGGATAACAAGTGCAATATGTTCGTGTGAATATACCGAAAGCTTGGACAAAAAATAATATAAAAAAATTAGTTACACAAAAATCGAGCCGCGGTGCTGAAGAGTACAGTAGACTATTGGACAGCGAACTCAAAAAAAAAAAATAACTGGAATATATTTTTCTCTACAATAGACGAATGTGTACAGATATTTGTATAGTTGGCGTTAGTGTGAGATGTGAGAGTACTCGAGAACGGGCTCATTCTCATCCCGTTGGCGAAAACCCCTGAAATACCTCAAACTACCTCGCGCCCCTTCGCCCCTCGGGGCCCGCGTGCATGCCGTGTTATAAAATAGGATAGCTGGTGGAACCACCTCTCGGCAGAGGGGAGTAGGAAGCTAGTATTGTGCGAAAACGCGGCCTCTAAATGAAACCGAACAGCTCGGAGCAATTTTTTTCGGTTATCCAGTTTATTAGTTTCATTCAGAAGACTCGACGAGAGCTACTCACCGACTCACGGTTTTTTAAACTCCTCATATGTATATTCACTCGTGTCTATTGTTTCCTGCTCTGCATCCAGTTTTCATTTTTACACAACCTATTTCCTCTCTCGCTTTTATGTTTCACATTACACAAGGCGTCTTTTCCTTTGTTAAAAATTTTTTTTTACTGAATTTTTTAGTATTTCCAAATATTTCTCGTTATACAAAAGCTTGTGACTTATCAATAAATTTTACTTTAATTACTCTTTCACTTGAATTTTTTAAAAATTTAATTAGTTAATAATTCATTTTTTTACAAACTAATTGATTGTAACATTTGTCTGTTCGATGTGTGTCTGAATTTGACTACAAATGAAAAATAAACGGGTATTAAAATTGAATCGTTTATTTGAAAAACCCCATAAGTCATGTTTTTTCGAAATTTGGTTTTTGCATTTTTGGGTTCTTTGGATGTCTCCCCATAGAAATTAATAAAAATATCCATCAAATCAGTGTTTAAAAAACAATTAACGGGCTGACAGAAATTTTATTTTAATGAGAAACCTCATAAATCAATGACTTATGGGGTTTTTCAAATAAACATATGCAGTTTTGGTTTTATAGAAATAATTTTTTCTTTTTTATTTAAAATTCGCGCTTTTTTTGGAAAAAAAATAATATGACTAATTAAAATACTTAAATTAATTATTATTTTTTGTAATTTCTGAGTTTCAGAGTTTATATACATATTATATACTTCATTTTATCAGTCTGAAAAATTATTTGAGTGGAAAAAATAAAAAAAACAATGATTTTATAACTTTTTCTTCCGTTTGGTTGAGAAACCCCATAAGTCAATCAACTTTAAATAATTTTTTAAGTATTTTCAATTAAAAAATTGAATTTTTCTTGTTTGAATATTTTTCAAACGCTAACATTATTCTCTTCAATTATTTATTTATTATTTCAATGGCAAGTTTTTCCAGAAAAATGTTTCTTGTATTTCCTGAAAAATTTTGTTTTCTTGACTTATGGGGTTTCTCAAATAAACGATTCAATTATTTCAATTAAAATTCTATCCGTTAATTAAATACTGAAATTACTCGCCGTCTAACAATTTTTTGATTTTTTTAAAAACGATGAATTAAAAAAAAAAAAAAATATATTTAAGAAAATTGCACCTACAGTTTTTTAAATTTTCTGCATGTGCATTTTTTTATTTATTTTTTTTTTTTAATTAAATTGTTGAAAAACAAATTAACAAGCGATTAAAAAAAAGAATTAAAAGATTGTAAAACAGGCAATAAAAAAAATGCAGCGTGAAATAAGAGTATATTAAATCATCACCGGGTGACATGTGAATGTAAATTGCAAGTAGTTGATAAAAAATTAAATTGACCAAGCACAATGTCCATAGCAATATGGTTTATATCAGGATGTAATTAATCGCAATCACCAGAGCGTTATCTCATTAGCACAGCAATCAAATAACGAAGTATAAAACAATAAAACAAAATGTTAATTCAATACGCGTTGCTACCTCAATATCACCTGACACACGCACACATACGTCCACTTTCAATGACTTCTGAGGTATATACAAGTATTTGTAGAGTGATAAATTTATCTTTACGGATATTCAGGTAACGGAAGGCTATTACAAGACGATATCCATCGAAGACGACATTAGAGGGCCGCCTAGAGAGAAATAAAGAGCGATTGCCTCAGTAAATCAGGGAACTCAACCTTCAAATCTTATCTCTTACTCTTTTGCACCTTTAGTATCTTCAATAGTTCCAGTTCTTTTTTTTTTCTTAGAAAAAAGCTTCTATTTGTAAGGAGTGTTACAAACACCTAGACTGCATACTTGAACGACTAACGCGTCTTACATACGTATTGTAGCATTATCAACTAGTGTATATATATATATATATATATATATATTGCTTTTGTCGTCCCCGTGGACTATTCTATTATTTTTTTTTATTCGTTTCACACTAAATCCTTTCTCATTCAACAAATAACTCCTTCTATACGATCGCGTGCTTTGGATCTCTACGAGACATTTTTATGGCCACGTTACTTTCACCCCAATCTATTACTTGTTTTTGTGCTATTAATTTTTTTTATTAACTAAATATTTATCATACTTTTGAGACGTAATTGATAAATATAAACTTTTGTTATTTAGATGTTTGTATTAATTAATAAATTATCAAATAGGAATTTTTCAATTTTTTTTTTTAAGATACTGAAGTTCGCTGAGGTCTAATAATTTTTTGATTTTTTTTTAACGATAAATTATTAAAAAAAAAATGTTTGGAAAAATTGCACTTATAGTTTTTCAATTTTCTACATGTGCATATTTTTAGATTTTTTTTTTTTTAACTGAATCGTAGAAAAAAAAATCCGAAAATTTTTAAATTGTAAAAAAAAATTTTTAATTTTTTATGAGAAAAATTTTTTGTAAAAGCTGATGAACATGAGGTTAATTTATAAAATTAAAAATAGATCAAAATTTGACTCAAACCAAAGTATAAAAATTAATACAGCTATTATATTTGGATTAAACCCAAAAAAATGTGTCATTACCTAAATTCGTTATCAAAACTTTTAATTAAAACAAAAAAAATTCCTACGATCGAAGAATGATAAAGAGCCAAAAAACGATTTATCAAAATAAAGGAACACAACAAGTTATTCATGCAGGAAATCTTTAAAGCCTTATTATAATTTCACTATTAACACCCCAGACCTCACTAAGCCCACGTATGTTATCCCCAATTTTAATGATCTCGGTCAATTCAACTTGTCACAAAAAAATATCATAAAATGTCACCATTTATTCTACCTTTACAAACTTTATTCATTCAATCCTCATCTTTAATTTATTAAAATAATTCCATTAATAAAACAATTCTTCATTATTTCTGTCAATTTATTGTCCACCGTAAAAATAGGTCCAGAGAATTTTACACGGCCGTGTAGTGTGAAATTCTCTCGGTGTAAATTTTCCATCTGTGTAATTTTAACACAGTGTAATCTACTTTTTTACACCATTCCGTGTTACTCATCATAATTTTGATTAATGAGCAACAAATGATCATTGAACATCTTTAACTACTTAATTAATATTATGAAGATACAGTCGGACCTCCTTATAAGACTATATTGCTGTCTTTTTTATAAATCAGGTATCGCGATAGTTTGAGAGAGAAACTAATAGTCTTATAAGCAGGTCCTACTGTATTAAATAGTATTTTTAACATTTAAATATTTTTATGATTATTTTTCCTCAATGCAAAATTATCATAAATTACACATTTACATGCTTGACGGTGTAAAAATTTTAAATTTAACACGAAATTTGGTGTAATTTTCATACTGAAATTTTTACACCGAGTCATTTATACTACTGGGTCCAAAAAAATTTTTACAGTGTATTGTTTGTTGTTTGAACAAAAAAATAAAAAAAATTCAATTTACTTATGAATGTTATGAGAAAGTTTTTAAAATTTGTTGAGGATTGTAGTTGACGTATTGCATGGATGAAAGTAAACAAGCAATGCATTTTTCGAAATGTCCGGGCGGAAATGGATAAAACCACAGTTTCAGAAATGTTTGGTAAACATTCTTCCGTGTCAACGCTTTGGGAATTGATAGAATTGATTGAAAGGATATATATATATATATATATATATATATATATATATATATATATATATATATATATATATATATATATATATATATATATATCGTATGTGTATGTGTATGTAAGAAAAAAGGTGACACGAAATATATCTTTCTTTTATTTTCTATCTCATGTTTTTTTTTTTTTATTTTATTTTTTGTTTTATTCTTTTTATATATAACGTTAAAAGGACGAATCGTGGGTAAAAGTTAGAAGCAAAGAGTGTGCTGCGAAATTCAACGACGGTAGATCTTATCGTGGTAACGCGGCTTCTAACTTTGTTCCTTCTTATACTCATCCACAACCACCACCCCCTTAGTCGTCCTTATCCACCTCCAGTGTGCCCTACCGTTTTAAGCCCAGCTTTTATTTTTATTTTCTTTATATACATTCTGTATACGTATTTCGATAAGTCTATTTTTTTTTCTTTTTTTTTTATTTATTTATTTTTTTGTTTATAAAACAAACTTACGAATTTGATATTTTTGTTTTTATTATTTAATAAAAATTATTAATTAATTTAATATTCAGAGATTTTAAAAATATTCATTGCCCATAAATATAAGTTATGATTTATAAGTAGTTGGATTTGTTTTTATGACAAATTGATAAAAATTTAATGAGTCTATCGGGATGTGAGTGAAATAAGAGATAAGCGAGTGATAAAAGAGAGAAGAAAAACACCCTTTGGACACCTAAATCGTATATAAGATTTATTGGACGTTAAAATGTCTGTAAGATACATGAATTTTAAAAACTCTTATTCGACATCAGTGTAAAAGAGACCGATAAACCACATTGACGACCCGAGGGAGCATTTAAATATTTATTAATCGTAAACGACAACACTGCTGTAATATTTTTTACATTAAATATACGATAAATATTATTTTATATATTTATTTAGTATTACTTTATTTAATACAGCCATATAAACTTTATTTACTAATTATCTATTCCATATAGTAAAGAAATGAAGAAAATTATGCCCACCCTATAAGAAAATTAATTAAACAGGTTAAGTGTAGGGGGGGGGGGGGTGAGACAAAAAAAATTATATTTTATTATTTAAAAATTTTAACGATCCTAAAATTGACAGACAATCAACAATTTCCGGATTTTTTCTTTCAACAAATCAATTTAAAAAAAAAAAAAAAAAAATATGCACATTTAGAAAATTCGAAAAACTACAGGTGCAATTTTTTCAAATATTTTTTTTTTATAATTTACCATTTTTAAAAATGATCCAAAAGTTATTAGACCCCGGCTAACTTTAGTATCATTAATTTTAATTAGCGGATGTCAGTTAACTGATCAACTTGCCCCATCTTGTACTACAAATCGTACCTAAGCGTTTTTTTAACGCAAAAAATTTTTTTTTGTCTGACGATGTCTCATTTTACCCAAAGCATTATTACGACATTAAAATGAGCCGACGTCTAATAACGTTTGGATTCTTTTTCAAAACGGTTAATTAGAAAAAAAAAATATTTGGAAAAATTTCACTTATAGTTTTTTAAATTTTCTACATGTGCATATTTTTATTTTTTTTTTCTTTTAATTAATTTGTTGAAAAACTTCAATCATGAATAATTCGAGTAATGATACTTTGGCTGATTACTAAGTGTGAAAAACTTAGGGCAAAATTTCCAGCCCGAAATTTTCAGCAAATTTTTGTGCTATTAATTTTGGGTTGGCCGTTTTACCCCAGGTTTCCTTAAATTAGTAAGAAAAAAATGTAAAAATACTATAGTCATGTAGGATAAACACGAGCGTGTAATATTTTACGGGTGAGAAAAATTGATTAACGTGAGAGTATAAAAGTATAATAAAAGCTGAAAGACAAGTGGAAGAAATGAGAATGAGTATATAGGATTCTGGGATATAATAGACGACGTAACAGTGAAGAGACTAATCATAAAGGACGCGGAAGAGAAGTGAATTAATCAATGGATTAAATACGACACATTAGGGTAGTTTGGTCAAACTTTTTGAGGGGATGGAGGTAGTCGATCTAGACTCGACGCACTGACATCTCTCGTTTGTCACACAAATAGCCCAACATTTTACTTCTACATTCTCCTACATTAGTTTTTCTTTTTTCGTTATTTTTATAGTGCGAGTATGTTCTACTCAGTTTCACTGGTTTTCTTTATTTCGTCAATGGACTTTGCTGATGAGGAATTCCGTCGGGTAACATTTATAGTCTCTTGTGGCATTAAACTACTGTACTATTCTTATGACGATCATGATAAAAATTAACTTACTTTGATAACTTCAATCTAGATTTATCAAAATATATTTTACAATTTTATTTTTTTTTTATTTTTAATTTTTAAAATAATGATTTTTTTTTTCATGGTCACAAAAAAAAAAATTCCTTAAATTTTTGGGCGACCACTTGACCCCAATAAAATAAAAAAATCTACTAATCTTAAAAAAAAAATTCACATAAGCTCCCGTAACTTTACTCACTTGAAAAAAAATAACTGGGTCAATAAAAAGTGAAAAATAAATATTCAATTAATTAAAAACTTTTTACTTGTAAGCTCAAGTACGTAATTTATTTTAATAAAAATAGTATGGTACAAAAAAAAGATAAATTTTTGTAAAAAAAAATTTCCATCATCAAATATAACTAAACGAAAATCAGAACCTCAGAAGCTTGTCGTTTCTTGTGAGGGTATTAAAACTCTGGGAAAGTTTGACGATGCGAGCCAGATGGCGTCATTATCGACTCATACATTTTAGCAGCCATCTTTCTTGTAGCGTCCAAGCTTCCAAGTTCCCAGAGAAACTGAATTGGTTAAAGAATGTCCCAACGATTCGATATTATATACATATATATGACATTAAACGAATATCAGTCAAGCTTTAATACTGACATTAAAGAACGTAAGTTTGCTACCGGTCATTAGCATCCAATTGATTCGACATTTATTAGCCATTACTCAAAGATGTTTTAGTCACCGGTTAGCCAGCAGTAATCAGTAACGAATTACTAGTTACTGTACCAGCAATAATAACGACAGTGATGGCTAATAAGTCTTAGCCAGCAGCAACTAGATGGTACTAAAATTGAAAGCATGGTAGCTGTTCTCAACCCTGGATGTCGTTTCGGGACAGACGTCGCCGTGGCGGCGCGCAACGTTGGACGTCGTCGGACGCGACGGACCGACGACAAAAGTTTGCCGGATGTGCACAGCCGAGCGAGACGTCGGGACGCCCTTCTGCATTATCGAATTTCAAACTTTATGCCCGGCTAATCGAAACGGAAACTCTCCTTGTGCGGTAAACAATTTATTTAATACGTTACTTCTCTCTCTGCTCGTGAAAACATCTGAGTTTATTATCATTTTTGACAGCCATTTCGTGTACACATATATTATCATTCATATTTATTTATTTATCCAACTACTCGTAACTCAAACCGATGCTCAAAATAAATTTTTACCCACATTTGTTGTCAAATGCTTTGCTAACTTACTTACGCGATTTGATATATCTAATGTATATTTAATTTGACAACGCTTTAAATATTTATAAATTTTATTGAATGTAATTTTGTTTTTTTTTTAAATTATTCCAGTCATAAAAATCGATAAAATGAAATTATATACAATACTGTTAAAGTACCCCTATTATACGAATTATTCAATTCGAGTGGAAATACAAAAAAAAAACATCCCCTTAAATTCAATACAAGAAAAAAAACTAACGAAGGAACGAACGAAATAAAATACAAATGTTGATACTTAAGAAAAAAAAAATCGAGTCATAGTGACGTTTGATTTCTGATATATAATGAGAAAAATTTTCTACCAGTTTATTTTTAAACGGCTAAAGAATTTTTTTTTTATTTTAATATTTTTTAAGGACCTGCAGAAGAGGTGACGTTCTGTCAAACGAGGCGAAACAGACGAGAGAAATTATTGGGCTAATTGCGATAAGTTGGACATCCGACGAAATACTCGAGCAGAGTTTTCAGAGGTTACAAGAGGGCGTGGGGTGGTTTTTTTTTTTTTTTTTTTTTTTTTTAAGGGTACTGAGGAAGAGAGGAAAAGAGAGCTGAGAGTACTGAGTACTGAAATGGTTGAGTTTAGTTTTTCGCCTCTTTCGTCATTTCTCCACTCGTTTCAGCTCTCCAGACATAAATATATGCGAAACAGTTTCGCGCGTGGCTCAAAAAGCTGGACGCTTAATTGGACAAAGCTCACCCCCTTTACCTCAACTCTCCGCTTCTTCTATTAACCCCCACCGATTGCAACTCTCTTGCAACTCTCCTTACTTGCCGAGCACTCTGCTTTGCAATATACCGAAAAAAAATGAATCTGCTGGCGGAGTTTGAGTTTAAATTTAGTGGAAAGGGGCCTCGGGTGCTTATGGGAAGGAGGGTTAAAGGGGAACGAGTAAAAATAGAGGAACTGGGCTGAGGGTGGAGACGACAGTGAACAGAAAGTTGGTCTCGCCATTAGGATCCTCTGTTTGAACTGTCGACGTCGTTTGGTATTAATGTTTTTCTTGCGATATCGCGACGGTAATTACCACGGCAAATAGCCATCTTCTTTAACCAAGATATAACTACTACTCTGTCACTGTATATATTTATATATATATATCTATATACATGCTATTTAAAGCATCATTTCTTATTACTGAAATATACTCGTATTTATTTAAGTCATTTATTCTATTTGTTCATTAAGATATTTCCACGCAATTAAATGTACTTTTTTTTTAATTATCATTATTATTATTCTTTAATTAACTCAAGTTTAAATTTAGTTTTTAAAAAATTTAAAATTACAAAAATGAAAAAAATTTAGAGTCATTCAGGGAAAGTGTGCGCAAACCTATTCATTTTGGACTGATAGTAATGGGTTTGCGCACACTTACCCACTGCGCACATTTGCCTCACATGGCTATATCCTAAAGAAGTTGAATGTGTGAGATATAGGAACAGAAAGTGGGGAGGCAAAATGGATCCAGGAATTTTTTTTTAAACATGGGGTAATTTGGGTCATTTGAAAAATTCTAAATTTGAAGTCAGCCCCGCAAATTTTATTTAAACTTTTGGAAGTCAAATTACGACGACAAATAATTAAAGGGTTCATTCTACTCCCTAGATAAAAATACCCGACTAGAAATTGTAGTGAGGCGGTAGTTTGCTCCAAATGAGGCATGCCGAATGTCAAACTTGTGGCAAGTGAGGCATCCAAACGAGGGCCATGTTTGGGATGTAACGCAGTTGCGAGACTCAGCCTTACTTGGCTTCCAAATTCGGCGGCAGTTTGGAAGCCACACTTGCTGCAAGGATCCTAAGCCTAAAGTGCCCTAAGCTTAGCATCCGAATTCGGTGGCAGTTTGGAAGCCAAACTTGTGGCAAGTAAGGTATCCAAACAAGGGCGATGTTTGGGATGTAACGCAGTTGCGAGACTCAGCCTTACTTGGCTTCCAAATTCGGCGGCAGTTTGGAAAACACACTTGCTGCAAAGGTCCTAAGTGACTCTCAAACGACCGAGTATAAAAATTTAAACTAAATTAAAAAAAAAAAAATACTCGATTTCTGATTTTTTTTTTTTTGTTTTTTTTTTGTATAATCATTTTGGTTTTGCGGAAATCATCGATTATGTGATTAATTGAGTCCTAATCTAGTACACGGAAAAAAATAAATAGGTGCTGCAACAGGACGCCGTCCTGTTGGTTCGACAGGATTTTATCCTGCTAATGAAACAGGATTTTCCTGTTGCAGCAACAGGACACATCCTGTGGGAGCAACAGGACAGAATCCTGTTGCAGCAACAGGATTTTCATGTTGTAGCAACAGGACACATCCTGTGGGAGCAACAGGACAAAATCCTGTTGCAACAACAGGATTTTATCCTGTGGGAGCAACAGGACAAAATCCTGTTGCAGCGACAGGATTTTTCCTGTGGAAGCAACAGGATTTTATCCTGTTGTGGCAACAGGACTTTTCCTGTTGTAGCAACAGGACTTTCCTGTGGAATCAACAGGACATTTCCTGTGGAATCAACAAGATAAGAAACTGGTTTCATGTACATACGGAGTTTTGAGATAAAAATCAATTTCTATTTAGTTAAAATTATTTTTATATCAATTTCAATATGAAAAAAATCCAAATTTTGAAAAAATCAAGACTAAAAAAAAATTGAAATTTTCAAAAAAAAATTTTTTCATCAGCTTAAAAAATGGCTGCGTGTACTTATGTACGCGCGTGAGAAGTTGTACTTCTTTGGCATCATTAAAAAATATATATATATATATATATATATATATATAGGAGAGAGGGAAGGGCAAAACGGGTACCCCCAAAATAATAATTTAAAAAAATTTATATTTTAAATGGTTTTTAAACATTCCAAAATCACTTTTGTAAATATAATTGAGCGTTATTTAAAATTTTTTTTGTAAAACTTTTTAAAAAATCGACCGCAGTCGAAAAATATTAATGACTTCTGTTTTATGATAAAAACTATTAAAAATTTGTTTTTTTTGTTCTTTTGTATACAATAGTCATGTAACATGTAATTTTTCTTTATGTTAATTACTTGCAAAAAGCTTAACTTTATCAAATTCATTTAAAATCCAGAAATTTTTTTTTATCTTTTTTAAGAGGTACCCCATTTTCCCCGCAAAAATAAAAAATTTTATTTTTTTTTAACGGTAACTGACAAATTTTTCTATTTACTTTAAATATCATTAAAAAAAAAAAAGTTTAGCGTATTTGAGTCCTCGAAAACTTAGTATTTCCTTAAGTACCCCGTTTTACCCCTCCCACCCCTATAAAACCAGAGATTTTTTTTTATGTAAATTTTAATTTATTTTCCAACTTCGAAATTTTATCCTAGGGACAAAAACAATTGGTGCATAAAACTAGTTTCTCATCCTATTAATTCCACAGGAAATGTCCTGTTGATTTCACAGGAAAAGTCCTGTTGATTCCACAGGAAAGTCCTGTTGCTACAACAGGAAAGTCCTGTTGCTACAACAGGAAAAGTCCTGTTGCCACAACAGGATAAAATCCTGTTGCTTCCACAGGAAATATCCTGTCGCTGCAACAGGATTTTGTCCTGTTGCTCCCACAGGATAAAATCCTGTTGTTGCAACAGGATTTTGTCCTGTTGCTCCCACAGGATGTGTCCTGTTGCTACAACATGAAAATCCTGTTGCTGCAACAGGTCTTTATCCTGTTGCACCCACAGGATGTGTCCTGTTGCTGCAACAGGAAAATCCTGTTTCATTAGCAGGACAAAGTCCTGTCGAACCAACAGGACGGCGTCCTGTTGCAGCGCCTATTTATTTTTTTCCGTGTAGAATTTTTTTATTTCGGGAAAAAACGCTATAAATATCGACTAACCGCGCACGCTTTAGTGGGATTCGAACCCGGGACCTAACGAACCAAAGACCGACGCATTAACGACTAGGCTACGCTACCGATAGTGACTACTAAGTTTCTTTGTGCTACATGAGATTGAAAGAATACATCAGTTTTAAAACAGCAAAATATAATTGAATATCTATTATTAGTAATAACGAAAACATTTCTTATTTTTTTTTGTCCACTATAAAATCTGGTATATCAATAATTGTAATATGTGTAATTTTGATTATATAGTTATGTATAAAATTGTTAAAAAAGTATATAGGCTTTACCCCCATCAAAAAAGTATATAAAAAAAATTTATTATTAATAAAACATAAAAAATTAATCGAATAAAGTTGTCAATTAAATAGAAATTGTCCAGCAGTAGTATTATGAGTAGATTAAAAGAAGGTTATGAGTACACGCGAAAGATTTACATTCAAGTACCGAAGTTCGGCTTGCCATAGATGTCCCTAGTTCCCCTTAAGCTTGGCAAGCCGACTTCTAGAAATCTTTGGAACGCCTAACTTGTAGGAAGGAACGGTAACCGAAGGTTTACCGAAGTTCGGCTTGCCATAGATGTCCCTAATTCCCCTTAAACTTGGCAAGTTAAACTTCGAGAAACCTTAGAAACATCTATCTTGCAGGAAATAACGGTAACCGAAGGTTTGTCGAAGTTCGGCTTGCCATAAATGTCCCTAGTTCCCCTTAAGCTTGGCAGGTTACACTTCGTGAAATCTTAGTAACGCCTAACGTGCAGGAAATAACGGTAGCCGAAGGTTTGCCGAAGTTTGGCTTGCCATAGATGTCCCTAGTTCCCCTTAAGCTTGGCAGGTTACACTTCGTGAAATCTTAGGAACGCCTAACTTGCAGGAAATAACGGTAGCCGAAGGTTTGTCGAAGTTCGGCTTGCCATAGATGTCCCTAGTTCCCCTTAAGCTTGGCAAGTTAAACTTCGAGAAACCTTAGAAACATCTATCTTGCAGGAAATAACGGTAACCGAAGGTTTGTCGAAGTTCGGCTTGCCATAAATGTCCCTAGTTCCCCTTAAGCTTGGCAGGTTACACTTCGTGAAATCTTAGTAACGCCTAACGTGCAGGAAATAACGGTAGCCGAAGGTTTGCCGAAGTTTGGCTTGCCATAGATGTCCCTAGTTCCCCTTAAGCTTGGCAGGTTACACTTCGTGAAATCTTAGGAACGCCTAACTTGCAGGAAATAACGGTAGCCGAAGGTTTGTCGAAGTTCGGCTTGCCATAGATGTCCCTAGTTCCCCTTAAGCTTGGCAGGTTACACTTCGTGAAATCTTAGGAACGCCTAACTTGCAGGAAATAACGGTAGCCGAAGGTTTGTCGAAGTTCGGCTTGCCATAGATGTCCCTAGTTCCCCTTAAGCTTGGCAGGTTAAACTTCGAGAAACCTTAGGAACACCTTACTTGCAGGAAGTAACGGTAACCGAAGGTTTGTCGAAGTTCGGCTTGCCATAAATGTCCCTAGTTCCCCTTAAGCTTGGCAGGTTACACTTCGTGAAATCTTAGTAACGCCTAACGTGCAGGAAATAACGGTAGCCGAAGGTTTGTCGAAGTTCGGCTTGCCATAGCTGTCCCTAGTTCCCCTTAAACTTGGCAAGCCAACTTCTAGAAATTTATGGAACACCTAACTTGCAGGAAATAACGGTAGCCGAAGGTTTACCGAAGTTTGGCTTGCCATGGATGTCCTTAGTTCCCCCTAAGCTTGGCAAGCCAACTTCTAGAAATCTATGGAACACCTAACTTGCAGGAAATGACGGTAGCCAAAGGTTTACCGAAGTTCGGCTTGCCATAGATGTCCCTAGTTCCCCTTAAGCTTGACAGGTTAAACTTCGAGAAACCTTAGGAACACCTTACTTGCAGGAAGTAACGGTAACCGAAGGTTTGCCGCAATTCGGCTTGCCAAAGATGTCCCGAATTCCATCCATATTTGGCAAACCGATCTTCGCTCTGCCTAACATGGATGTAATAAGGCGCATAATAGGCTTGCCTAAGTTAGGCAATCCAAACTTGCCCCTCACTAATTCTTCGGCATTCCTCACTATAATTTCTAGTCGGGTATGTCTCATATATAGAGTTTTACCAGATATATAAAAAATAAGTAAATTTAATTTAAAATAAGTTATTAGAACAATATCCAAGTCTGAGAAATGAAATATATATTTACTGGACATATTTTAGTACTTAGGTCCCGAGAGATATGACAGAGAAAAGAAAAGCATCATCTCAATTTCTCAGTTGTTTCAGAATGACGAGGCGGGGGAGGATAAAAAGGGCGTGAGAATGATTTTCTATAGCGTGTTGTTATTTCCGACGGGCCGGAGATTCTTCCGGCCAGCCGGCGCGTCTCGCAATGCCCGCTCATTTGTCTCAGCAGCCGCTAATGAAATTATAGCCAACGGGGAACCCCCTGGGTCATCTTTCCCTCCACCATACAACAACTATCCTTTATTCTCTGTTACTCTCTACTCATCTAAACTAAACTCTACTCCACTCTACTCTCTACTACTTTACTCGTCTCTACACACTACTCTACTCTTCTCTTCATTCCACTCGACGCGGTGATGGTTATCACGCTCCGAGGAAAATTGCGGGAAAACTTGTTTCGCGGATATCTCTTTGAGCACTTCCACCAGATGACGGCGGATATTGCGACACTCATACTAACACTACACTCCCAACAAGAGGAAACTACACTGATAGAAGAATTTATTTGTACCAAATAAGATTTATTTATAGTTAATAAATGATTTATTTGAAAGCTTTAACCAAATAAATATTTATTAATAGTTAATAAATGATTTATTAAATGAGATTTATTTGAACCAAATAAATATTTATTAATAGTTAATAAATGGCTTATTTGAATAGAAAATGACACATGAAGCTAATTAAGTAGGGTTATGACAAATAATTTATAGTACCATTTAAGTTTACTTTTTTAAAGAAAATAATACACACAGTAATTAATTTAAAAAATATTCAGCATTTTTTTTTATTTATAAAAAAATATTTAGTTGATTATATTTTGAATTTGTTACATTAGACAGTATACTGAAAGGTAATGTAAACAGTAAGTGGCGCTGTAGTCAAAAATCACAGAGATATTCACTCAAATAAGCCATTTATTAACTATTAATAAATCTATATTTGAGTCAAATAAGCCATTTATTAACTATTAATAAATCTATAACTGTGTCAAATAAATGCATTTATTAATATTAAATAAATACTTCTATCAGTGTATTTTTTCAAATGTTTTTTTATTTTCATAAAAAAAAAAAAAAAAACAAATACACTTTTAAATTGCTTACTTATTTTTCCGTATTTATAAATTAAGACACAAAATATTATTTTTATTCTAAAGCGAATATTTATAAAAAGCAACGCGTAAGTGGCAAATGAGAATCGAGCTGAATGAGCTTAGGGTATAGAGTAAAAGTGGCGTAGAAGTCGCAGTTATCGGCTAATGAAAAAACTCGAGGCTCAATCCGGGGTTCATAAAGACCTCGAAAAGTCTTGGGCTCGGGGGTTGACGGTGGGGTGGGCGGCTTATCTCATGATTTTTTTTTCTTTTTTTAAGATTGCCCTCGTGTGTCGTATTAAGGGTAACTTGGTGCTCCGAGTGAGTCTCCGCGAATAGAAGCTCGTTTGGTTGTGCTTGGTGGCGGGCCTCCGACGACCCTTAACGCATCCCCGAGGCGGTGGTGCACGTAAATAGCTACTTGTCGCTTCATTCCCGAGCTACCGGAGTTTAAATTTTCAGCGTTAAGATAATAGCGTAATGCTGCCAAGATTAAATCGATCAGTTATTTTTTTTTTTTTTTTGCATAATCAGAGTAAATTTATTTTTCTAGTCACGAGTTCATTTACATACTCCCTATTTTTTAATTTGCTTAAATAAATTATTGCCATTAAAAAAAATTTATATTTTTAAATTTCGCGGTAAAATTAATTTTTTAAATTGCGCGCTTAATTTAATTTTTTAAATTTCGCGCTAAAATTAATTTTTTAAATTTCGCGCTAAATTAAATTTTTTTAATTTGAAATAAAAAAAAAAAATATTAAATATTTACTTTGTCAATTTCATCCAACTTGATCGCACATCATTTGTTTTCATTACGACAAAGTATAAGGTAGTTAAAAAAGCATGGACAAAGAGAACATCCAGTCCACCCCTATCCTGACTTGAGCTCTGGCTCTGGCTCTAGCTCCTACTTTTTCCCGCAATTTCACCCGAACTGCTTGTTACGCAAGTTTTCCATCCCAATTGACTCCTCAAACCCGTTGAGCTTCACAACCCTACCTCTTGATTATTTTAATAATTTTTCTCCTCAACTTCCTGTCTCAGCTCCCCCGAGTTTATTTTCCTCACAGAACCTCGCACCTGAAAAGCTTTTTTAATTTTTATTGCCCATCACCCGGCAAAAAAAAAAAAGTCTTTGTCTGTTCGACTCAAGCAATATAAACTCACTCGGTGCGGTAAGAAAAAGGATCGCCACAAAAATCCGTAACTAAAATCTGTAAAAACAATTCCGTAAATCAGTAAGCCATTACTACTTCCCTCAAACCTAACTTGTAAGCAAAAAGACAAGCATCAGAGGAATGCCGTACGATTGAACGCGAGTTTGAGAAAGAATTTTAATATTCCTATTTTCAGAAGCACAAATAACCACCCATAAAAAATAACTAAAAAAATCCAATAAACCACATCAAGGAACAAACTGCAATGCTAAATCTCAAACTCTTACAGTGTCCAATCAAAATATATATGTATATAACCAGGATTTTATAATTCAAAATTTTTCAAAGGACCTGCACATCCTTCCCCGGCAGAATTTCCCACACCAAGAATCCTATTCCGAATTAAATCCATCTAGCAGGTATATAGCAAAAGTTTTCTCCAAGGTTTCCGTAGTGGAGCTTACGAGTAAATCTATTACACCCGTGGGTCTCAACAAAATTCACCGTCACGGCAGCCAGCCAATCCAGAGTAAGAGTTTCTCTGCCCCCCCGTAACATTCATCCAGAAATTTAGCTTCCCAGCACTAGTTGCCCTGAAAGAGCCAAAAGCTGGTACAAAAGCTGACCAAGCCTTCCCCAATTGCACAACGCCGGAATAACCACGGCCTCCATTTCCCACAGCAGTCATCCGTACATTGGACAAACCCAACTCCAGCATCATCCAACAATCCGTTTTCTCAAGCGGCCACTGTACGCTCACCTCTCGAGTTACCTTAAGCAGAAACCCTTTTGCAAGGAAATTCTGGCCACACAACAAAATGTCGGGTGAAAATGTCCTATCCAGACGTTGGCGAGAGTGAGTTTAATTCAACCGGCTAAGAAATTAAACGTTGGTCACATTCCTCAAGACAACTTTCTGATTGTTGAGTTTGTTCTGGTTCCAGCTTACAGTCAGTTAACAGTTTCCAGCATATCGTTTTCACTGATAGGGGGAAAATAGCTTTCGGGTAATGTTTATACATCTGACCACTAGTATTTATGTCTCGGACACTCGTGAGTAGTTTAATGAAAACGAAAAGGAAGACCGTTGGTACATTACTATAAGATAGCGGCTTTCTGGAACCGACTGATTTTAACTCGGTTGGCTTCATTCTGCAGAGCAAAGTCGACTCGAGTCAACTCCTGTACTCACTTCACTGCTATACCATGTCTACAATGTTACCCACGTCGTCCACTGGACCCGCTAATGGTTATGGTAATTACCGGTCCTAATTGCGAGCAATGAAATTATACGAAATATCAAAGTTTGTACGAAGCCGAGCCGGCGTAAGAGCAAGAATTTCAAACTTAACTAAAATCAATGCACGTGATTGATATAATAATGATTATTACTATTATTATTATCGTCATTACGAGTATAATAGAAATAAAATAGTTAATTAAAATTCAAGATGAAAAATTTTAAGTAATGATTATATTGTACATTTATATCACGAATGGAATTAATTAAGTGACTGGTTGCTGGAGAGTTGGGAATTGAATTAGTTGGCGTGGCGAGTGAGAAATATCCAATTTTGAGAATGGAAAAGCACATTAGCTGAATGTTTAATTGCTGCTCGGTAGCCAACGAGACCAGTGGCTAACTCATTCCCGGCATCTCAATTTTCTGGCTATCTCTATACGATTTTTTTTTCGTTTTATTACCATACGCTCGTATTAATCGCACCAACTTTTAGTGTATCAATTTATTTAATGAGTTGAGAACAAGCTATTATATAATTTTTTAATTATCAACAATTTAGGGCTTGCTGTTTGAGTTTTATCTAAATAATAAATTTATCGAGCCGGTTAACAGGAGAAGACATTTGGGCTTATGAAATTAAAATCATCAGAACACAGCAGGTTCTGTGTTCATTTGTCGTTTAATTTAAAGTGAGATGAAGTCCGTTTGATATTAACCAAAGTTTACGTCTTAATAATAACAAACAAGAGTTAGTGGTATGGTAGTATTGCACTCGGCCGGGCCTTATGTACCAGTGAGACAGGTATATAGAATCTGCTGGGAGCTAAGGGTGGACAAGGGTGCCAGTGGGTGGGCTAGAGAGAGCCATTGGAGCCCGGGAAATGAGAAAACGAGACGTATAGAGAGATCTGCTGTCTCTTTTACTCTCACTCAGCAGAGTAGTCAACGGGTCTGAGTCGATAGTGATTAAAACTTTGAGTTCGAGCTTATTCAACGTCCGGATTTTACTCCGAGTTGAGATTTAACATTCCAAATACACCAACTTGCCTATCCACGTGCTTTCGACGTCTACCTTTTATATGTATATATTAGGGTGTTTCAAAAAAACATTTTTTTTTTTTTGGAAATAGGTTCAAAAGTTTCAGATATAAAAATACGCCTGTGAAAATTAGAGCTCTTAATATCAACAAGAAATTCCGCGTCGCACTTTTATATTTTCCATTATAATAACGGAAGCATTTTTTTGCTTCTGATTTTTATAACTAGCTAATGATGCGTTGTAGGAAAAATCTGCAGGCATATTTTAGTAGGGAAATGAATGCTGTACAAAAAAAGGCTCTTATTATTTTTTGATAACTCTGTCTGTTCAAAAGTTATTTGAGCTTGAAGTTAAATTTATAAGAAATTTTGAGATTTTTTTACTTTTCTGGCGAAACTATCAGATTTATCACAAAATGTTATTCAATGTTTTTTGTAGACAATTTTATTCTTTATAAATTATCTCTGATAAAGTTTTTCAGAATTCTGCATTGTTTCCTAGTTATTTTTATTTTAATTGCAAGCTTTTAAAATTGATTAGAACACTATTTTTTTTTGAGCTTATTAAAATGAAAATAAGTAGAAAATAATTTGGAATTTTGAAAAATTTTATGAATGATTAATAGTGCTCTAATTTTTACAAGCATATTTATATATATAAATCATATATATATATTTATAAAATTATTGAATAATTTTTTGAAATCTTTTCAAATAAAAATTAGAAGGGGAAAAATAAACCCTTTTGAATTTTTTTAAAAATTATGTTAGGTTATTCCTGGGGCAATTTGGGACGTTGAAAATTTCTTGAAAATTTGAAATCAGTTTAAAAAATTTATTTTAGAATTAAATTAAAATTTTGATAATTAGTAATTATCATTAATTAATTAAGAGAATTAAGAAGAAATTCTAAATTAATAAAATTGAACTGAATTAAAATGAAAATTTTGTAAAAAATATTAAAATCTAAATTTTTTAAGGAAAGTCGATTGCGCTTTGGCTGTGAATTTTTTTTATGGCTGGGTCAGAAAGAAAGAAGTGATTTTAAATCGATTGGAATATTGAATAATAAAAGAAGAAATAAGACAACAATTGTTATCCAGGCGCCACGAAGGAGCTTCTGGGATTTATAACGCAGTAAACTTGACGATGCGTGTGATCTACGTCACACACGTTACCACCCCCTGTGACAGCGAAACGCACCCCCATGGATAGGACTCCGTATCCTTCTCTACATACACAATAACCATCAACTCTATGAAATGAAAATAAAACATAAAATATTAATAATTCAAAGTTTTTAAAATAAAAAGTGGAAACTTTTATTTTATAAACTTTATAAATATTTTCACTGTTATAATTGTGTACAATTTATTTCAGTGGAAATTTCTCACGTCAGTTTTAGTATAAATAAAAAAATTTAAATAAAGAAAGGAAAAAAAATATTTCAGAGAAATCCAAACAAGTTTGGAATGTATGCGAATTGCTCGGATGTTTAATGCCCCGTGATTTCTCGACGATTCGTTAACGCTAGAAATAGTTTCCCTGTTGGAGGCAAATAAAATTGTGGTTTTGCAGAACAAGCTCATGGGGGTGTGGGAGTGCTATTTGGGAGAGGGTAAACTGAAGAGAAATAGGGGGGTTGGGCAGGGGGCAGAGGCATTTATCAATTCCCCCAGTTTACGAAACGAAAAGTTTTAAACAATCAACGTATGCTTGTTTGTCTATCTAACTTTTTAATTAATTCTACCGTTGACTTTTACATATAAATAAATAATAAATATAGATACACTGTGAAAAATCGGGAGTGAATACTGATTTTGATTCAATCCGAATTCACTACCCTCGGAGTTCCGGAGTTTAAAAAAAATTACTTCACATGTGGAGTGAATAGGGAGTTTTTATGGGCGGAGTGATTTCGGGGTGACGCGGATTTTATTTAAATCCGCATTCACTCCGGTCCGGAGTTTTAATACTTAAATAAATTAATATTTAATAGAAACAGCTGTTAATTATAAACATAATTATTTCAATAAATAATTCATTCAGATATTAATAATTAAACTTAAAATATTATGTTTTTAATTTATAAAATGTTTTAGTAACTCACTAAATTATAATTTCATATATATATAATACATAGTGAAAATATTAAATTATTGAATAGCTATAGTGAGATAGTTTTTATGGGAATATTTAATATTTCGGTACAATATGAAATGTTATCTCGTGGTATGGTTGATGTAAGTCACACGACAGTTTGTGACTCAGTGAAAGTTTTATTATCAGCTGGTTATAATTTTTAAAAATAATTTCGCGTGAATATATGTTCAGGGAGCTCGTAATTATTTACGTACTCAATATAAATGTCAAAATATCAAAGACCTGAGCTCACTATGTATTAGTAATTTTTTTTATAATTAATATTTTCCGAAACTCCCCTTCGGTGTGAAATTCACTCCGGAAATTGAATAAATAAAAAATCATCCACTCCGAAAATTTTTTACAGTGTAAATAAATTAATAGAGAATATTTTATTTTTATTTACCAATTACTGCTATCAGCATACCTGAAACATAAAGAGTATATTTATATGAATATATATATATATATATTTTTTTTTTAAAATGAAGTAAAAAAATTTTTCTATATACTTAATGTATTCAAATGAAAGAAAAGTATGTGTAAAGACGTTTCTATTCTTATTCTTTATGAAATAACTGTAAATTTTGTTTGCAAGTCCTTTTTACACAAAGGACGATATGTTGAACGAATTGTAGCTGGTATAAAAAGCTAATATCGTACATGAACGTGACCTGAGTTCATGCAAGACGTCTTCGGGTGTACGAATAAAAAAAAATGTATTTTTATTTTATCAATCATCGAAGTAAAAATTATTATGTATTCTATACGCAAAATATTTATGGAAAATCTCTTTGAACCGGCAGGTGAATAAAGGAAAGGAACGGAGGGACGTGAAAGTTTGATATTTTATATTTCGGTAAATGCGCGGTGTTAATGAAGAAAATGGGTAATGTTATTATACTAAGGCTGATAATGCCGGAAAGATTGATCGACAATACGAGAGTTTATTAGAAGGTAAAACGAGGGTGGAAATAGAGTTGGAATGGTTCGTTCGCAATTCGTTAGACGAGTATTGGGTAGAAATCTAATCCAGAGGCGTTGACGACGTGCTAGTGGCAAAATGTCCTGACCAGAGACTGTGAATGTACGATACAGTTTGTTTAACGACTAAAGGAAATTTAAGTGAAAAATAAAATTTTTAAAACCGAATTCTAAATTTGATTGACTGATTAATTTTACTTATTTTACCCGGGTCGAAAAATTTTATCAGTTTCAAATAAAATAGAAATTTAAGTCATTTTTATTATTATTTTACTTTCTATTTTTATTTAATTAACATGGGAAATTTAATATTCCTTATTTAGACTAATTTCAGGCTTGTTTTCAATAAATTTAAGTCTAATTTTGGTCGCCTGTAGATCAAAAGCATACTTTTTCTGAAAATAATTTACTTTTTTTTGTTTTTATTCAGACCAAAATTAGACTTTTTCTGCGTATAATTTTTTTAGTCTGTTTTTGATTGTCTTTAGATCAAAAACAGCTTAGAATTTTTATAAAAATTTAAAAATAGATCAACTAGTTCAAATACAGGTCAACTAGTCCAAATACAGTTTAGTTACACTAAAATCAGATCAAATTTTTCGACCCAAGTAACTTATTGTAAATTAATTTTAAGTTTTATTTTGAAGAAAAATAATTTTGAAAGAAATAACTTCTAAATTCTTTTGAAAATTTTTTTTTTTGTTTTCAGGAAAAACATATCAGCCTAGAAATTAAATTTCTAATTTTTAATTATGAAATTGTAAAAAATTAATTTTTGAATAATTTTCAATAAAATGAATATTTTTTTTATTCAGTTGATAAATAAAAAAAATTCAAAAATTCAAAAGGTAGAAAAAGATTTTTTTTTTCTTATGATACTGAGTCATAAATATTTAAAAGTGGAAATCTTTTAGTCATTTGGCTGTTTATTCGAAACGTGTCACGCAGTCACATTTCGATGATATAAAAAAAATGATACAGACTCAAAAAAAAGGAAAAAAAAAACAAATAGAAGTAACTTTTTTTATCCCCCCTTGGTGCGGCCTCCCTTCGGCGTTGAAAATTCCACGGCGGATCGTAAAGCTTCGGTCTTTCGTGTTCATAAATTCAGTGAGAATCCTGTGAAATGAAATTTACTGTTGAGGTGAAAAGAGAGCAAAGAGAAAGAGAATATAAGCGCGTGAGCTAAAGCAAAACTCACTTTTGCTAGATCGTAAAAGTGTTGACATGCGAAAAGTTATATGTACTATCATATCGATATCTTTATTTCATTGCGGTTAAAAAAAAAATAATCATCAAACATATTTGTTTAACCCATACCCCGTTTTTTTACTCCACTTTTCTCAAGTCCGTGGCGCCAGGTCGACTCTATTTTAAATTAAATACACCCGCCCTTTGATAAATAAATTATTACAAAATATAACATTCAATTTTTTTTTTTATTTTATTTAAAACTTTTCAAAGTCAATAGTAATTATTAGATTTATTTGACTTAAGTTATATTTAATAGCTTTCCAAACTTTAAATTATATATCAAAAATTTTTTAATTTATCTTCATTCATTTTTATGTGAGTTTAAAAATCCGAATCGGGGTGAATGTAAAACGGTTGAAGCAAAATTTTAGGAAATTTAATTTTATTAAAAAAAAATGTTTCTTATGATTTTTTTATACGATCAATATTTTCAACGTAATTTCAAAATTAAGGTTCATAATGAATGATTCAAATTTTTGTTACTTATCAAAATCTTAGTTTTGACATTACGGCTTTCTATTAGTCCCAAGGAAAAAATTATAAGAGACACTTTTTTTATAAAATCAAATTTTGAACAACTTTTATTTGAAAAAATTTTTTATACAACCAATATTTTCATTGCAATTCCCAAATTAAGACTCATAAGGAATGGTTCAAATTTTTGTTAATTATGAAAATCTTAATTTTGAAATTACGGCTTTCCTATTAGTTCTATAAAAAAATTATAAGAGACATTTTTTTTATAAAATCAAATTTTGAACAACTTTTATTCAAAAAATTTTTTTATACAACCAATATTTTCACCGTAATTCCAAAATTAAGACTCATAATGAACGATTCAAATTTTTGATAATTATAAAAATCTTAATTTTGAAATTACGGCTTTCCTATTAGTTCTATAAAAAAATTATAAGAGACATTTTTTTCATAAAATCAAATTTTGAACAACTTTTATTTGAAAAATTTTTTTATACGACCAATATTTCCGCCATAATATCAAAAATCTAACAGCATTAATTATTAATTGTTATTTTTAAATCAAAAAGTAAAAATCCTGGCTCTAGTCATAAACAATATGAGGAATATCAAAGTAGCGGTAAAGTTTATCAAGTTTGGATTTCCCTGACCGTACAAGTGGTATTCCAATCTCATAGATATCCTCTGAGAATGGTAACCCCAAAATAGTACAAGCTATACAATTTCTAGATCATCTCAACCTCAGCCAATATAAAACTTTTAATATCACCACTGACACATAACAAACCGCTGTAATTTTTATTTAACTGTCAAAACTCCAATTCGATTCCACTGTAAAATTAACCGTATGATTTTATAAAAATTCTTCGAATTACTGTCGGAAAAAAAATATATATAAAACGGTCGTTCGTAAAAGAACAGCCAAGTGATATTATTTGTTGCAGATTAAAGTTAAGGGTCAAACAGAGCATAAGTAAAGAATTTTGTGTGATAGGGTCCCCGGTCATATTTGCGGATAATGTTAAATGTTTACCGAGTCCTGTCGCACCCTAAAATTTAATATTTCCAAAGCAACCGGCAAATAATAATAATAACTTGTGGTTACATAAGATCGAGGATACTTTTTCGCATGTCCCTCGGACATAGATACTCGGATATATAAGACTATATAGAACTATTTCTCGTCACACTTAGTGGGTTATACAAGACATCAAGTCATAAGGAAGTTAAGATATAAGGATGAAAAAAGGTCAAGTGCCAAAAGTCGGAATAACATGAGTTATAACATAAGATTAATAAAATATCTTATTTATACGTATATCCCTAATCTAAACATCCTTTTAACTTTTTTCATCCCTTTAATTTATCACACTGTTTTATTACACTCATTTACACTTCATTTCTTAAATTGATCTCAATAATTATTAAGATAAATAAAATAACCAAGCAAATGAAATATTTTTTTTTAAGTAAATTATTAATTATTATAAAAGGGTAATATTTTTATATGTATATATCAGTTGCTATATATTCTGAGTGCCCTACTGAATAAAAAAGATGTCAAATTTACTACAATTGGGGATACATATTTTTAAAAAATAAACATATATATAACAATAATAATTTTTTTTTTATATTTAATAAATTTAAAGTCTCATTAACACAATCGAAAAAGTCTTTCGTGTTGAGAGATTTTTCAGCTCATTCCCCTCGATTAACGGTATTCGTTTGCGGACCGACGTCTCTAATCCTCAAGAAGGGTGGTTTGACAATTAGAATCACTAAGGACTAGGAAGGAAAGAAGTGAGGCAGGAGGTTGGTAAAAAAAAGTTTAATTATAAACACCGTGGCATTGGTAAAACGACAACGACAACGACAACAACTACGATGAGGATCCTCTACTATCGTAAACTCCAACGGGCAAATGGTCACGGCTCGAGAAAACTCTTTCAGCCAAACGAAGGGAATCCGTCTGGAGATTATCCCCAGCGAGAAAAAGTTGTTAATTACTTGAATTTTTTCTTTCCTATTCTTCTACAACCACCCGCACTCGTAACATTTTTCTTGCTCTCTCATTTTAACACTTGACTTTTCGTAACCCAAGACACTATTTTTTAAATCCGCTCACTTGTCATCAACAATTAGCGAGGATTAACTTAATAAATATCCTGGCATTATATTTTATATTTTTAAATTTAATATTATGAAATATTTAATTATAAAACTTCTTAAATAATAAAATATTCGATTACTTTGCGGTGGAGACTTGGCCATTAGAAGGCCTGAGGAAGCGGTGGCAGTGCCTTTGCCATGGGGAAATAAGGGTCGGGGATATGGCGGTAGACGGCCAAGAGGAAATATACCAAGCGAGAAACTTAGTTCGCGGTACCCTACAAATATCGTTAACGTACGAGTATACACATCGGCAGCAGGCCTTTAGGGGTAGTTGGACTAGCTGGTACCTACTGGTTACTGCTTGCTATATATAGCTGGTTACACACCAGAAGAGAGTATCAGAGTATAGAGAAGGTTCTGCTGGTAATTTTGCGGCAGTTTGACCAACAAGAACAACCAACAACAACACCGGACTCTCAACTGTACTCTGGACGCCCTCGCATGTTGCGTCCGGTCAAAGTCCACCTAATATCGAGTGTGCGAAGGCGGAAGATTCAACTGCAAACTTGTCAAACCCTTTGCCAACTTTCAATTTATTTACTTCAAATTATTTTATCCGCTCAGTGTTATTTTCTCTGATTTTATATTTATTTTATTTGGTTTTCAATCAATCAAATTTTTATTTTTTTAATTTATAATGCGTTTAAAAAAAGTTCTACTTCATAACTGGCCATGGAAATAAAATTTCATGAATTTGTTTAAAAAAAAAATTTAACGCAAAGTCCAAAAATTTACAAATTGAGTTTTGAGTTCAACAAAAAAAAATTAAAACTGATAAAAAAATTTTTTTTTAAGACATGAAAATTCTAAAAATATTCATAATTTCAAAAAATCATGCAAATATAACTTTGACTTTCTTAGTCACGTTGATCACCCCTAGATAATTAATAAACTCATTAATTAAAATTTTTTAAAAAATAAAAATCTGAAAACTTTTGACGATACTAAAATTAGTCGGCATCTAATAATTTATTGATTTTTCAAAAAATGACAAATTTTAAAAAATTGCACTTATAGATTTTTAAATTTCCTACATGTGCATATTTTTAGTTTTTTTTTTTTTTTTTAAATTAAATTGTTGAAAAAAAAATTGAAAAATTTAAAAATATGTCAACTTTAGGATCAACTTTTTTTGTTTTAAAATGTCAAGCAAAAATTTTATAAAAATTATTAACATACAATAGGAGCATACACAAGCATGTGTTGATGAATAGGGAGTTGTTCCTTTCCGGACGAGAGTAAACATCCACAGCACACCCGTCATGATATGATTCACAAGCAACGACGAATGGTTCTTCCATTGTCGCAGCCCTGTTAATTAGATATCTAGTCTCGCCGCTCAAATTCACCTTACACGCTGTACCAGTTTTCCATTGTATTAAACCTCCCCAGTAGCTCTTGACACCCCCTAACACTCGACTCACCACCGCCTCCTAACGCCCCAAAACTCCGAGACTCCGTTTTACCTCCTTTGCTCTCTTCATTCATCTCACTCAAAATACCCCCTTATAAACCATTACTCTATCCACCCCCTCATCTCCTCCGCTTTCTCTATTTCACCTTTCTCTTTTCGCCATTTCCTCCTTTTCATCCCGTATATCGCATATATATATGTATATATATGACAAACTATAGAGTATACTCTAGTAGAGCTCAATGGCCACATTCACACCCTGACAATATTACACCGCGAACGTGACGTAAATCCTTAAAGCCAGCCTCGAAATCAAGCTCCATCTAGACCCCACACTGTCTAAAATACCAAACCACACACCAGAGATACACATTTCCATTGTGTCTGATGCTAATTATTGTCGATTGATTGATAAAAAAATTTATCCACCGGCAAAAAATTAAAAAAATAAAATTATCCCGGGATAATAATTTTTTTAATACGAAAAATAAATTTTGTAAACTCTAATTATTAATTAAGGACTAACATGGCTGCCAATAATTCTCGTTAATCAACTTTTTAACGGTGAAATATTTTTTTTGTTATTTATCAGCGAAGAGAAGAAGAAGGAAATAATAGGGGATTATTGTAAAATATTTTTATTATGTATTATGAATAATAATATATATGTATGTATATATATTTATGTGAATAATTTTTTTAAAACTTTTTATTGAGTTGCGTATAAACTTGCGGAGGGTTAGAGACAAAGAGATTTTTGGATTGTATCGGCAGAAATGCAAGCGGGTTTAGGAAAATGTACGCGCGGTGTGCAGTCTGTGAAATCGCAAAAGGGCGCGACGACTCGACGTGGCTTTTCAGTAGGATCATCGTTGTCGGACATTAATTGGCACGAGATCTTTGTCCCTATTCTCGACGGCTCATTCTGTTCGTTATTGTGTGGCGACGCGTTACGGTTCGCCGCTCTTATTCATTTGAATTAGCTGTAGTCGATGTACGAAAATGTGATTGCGGTTTCGAAACTTGTATTAACATGTGTACCACAATTGTCTTTTCAGATTACACTCTTCGATGTAGCAAATAAATAAATTTAATAAAATTTTTTAACATCGAAAAGACAAAAAATGCAATATTCAACATTCAAATGAATGATATTATTTGGCAGCAGGGTGAGAATAATTAAAAGACTTTGGTAGGGCTAAAGAAGTAGGAGAAGGGTGAAAAGATTGACAGTGAATTATTTAAGTCTGACTATAAAGGGGATCATTTCACTTCTCATTTTCTCTCATCGAATTTTTTTTATCCATCGCATTACTTTTAATTATAATTATAAATTGCTAAATTAATACTACCAACAAAATAAATTTAATAATTAATTATCTGAGTAAAAGTTTGTTTTCCGGGAGAGAGTTTTATAAATTACGCTAATGACATATCGATCATACACGGGAGTATGTATGTATAATTGAAGAATAGACGAATGGACTTCTTAATTACGCAAGAAAACACATGGATACAAGGTTGATGCGTTGAGAGGAAGATAATGAAAATTGATGAGACAATCGAGGGTGCGAAAACACCAGCGTACGTTCTCCCATTTGCTTCGTCGCGTTAATGTTTCACCTATACGCTCTCTTATCCTTATCCTTATACATTTACCCTCTTCCTGTTTCTCTTCCTCTCTTTATCTCATCCCGGTGAGTAACTTCAAAGTACACGAGCTCATCTCGAGGGCGAAAAAAATAAAAATTTAAACTGATCGTGCAAAAAAAAAAGAAATTAAGCCAAAGGGTTATTAGACGACTCGTTTTAAAGGCCAATTTTTTAAAATGGCAATTCTTCTTTAGGCTGAAGCATCGTTAATAGAATGATTATCGTTTAAGTGTAATTACTGAAGGAAAGGGTTCAGATTAATATTATATAATACAATCTTCCCCAATTTTACCCCCGGTAATTTTTAAAATATAAAAAAAAGTTTTTTTTTTTTAACTTATGCCATTATTTTTATTTCATCTGACTTTTTATTTTTATTTTATTCAAATTATTTTTTGTTAATTTCATTTAAGTCAAACGGGTCAAGATGAGATGTCGCAAAAATTTGGTGAAAAAAATTTTTTTTCCCTTCCCTTCCCGTATGTCCTGACTTTTTTTTTGTCAAAAATATTTTAATTGCGTTCCGTCTCCGCTGTATAAAAAAAAATAAATAATAAGTCGCTAAAGAGTTTAAATTATTTTAAAATCATCTCATTGTCCCTTTAATTAATTAAAAGTTTATTTACTTATTTTCTTTAGCGAGTTCTGAAATAAATAATTATTTTTAAAATTTAAAAAATAAAATTAATTGAAATAATTAACGAGAGTGAATTAATTCAATATCAAAGTTCATTAGTTACATTTTGTGTTTCTTTGAAAGAGTAAACAAGAAACGAAAAAGAGAAAATAATAAAATTTAAAAAAGTGAATGCAATGAGGCAGAGCAGAAAAAAAAATCGAGAGAGAGAGAGATTCCCATACCATCCAATAACCGTTTTCACAAACTACCCTCTTAATTAATGCAACTTTTATTATTGTTTCCCGCGCGAGCAATCGTAGTACGTATCCTCCAGGAGCTGAATTTTTTTTTTTATTATTACTATTATTGTTATTATTACTATTATTTTTACTCGTTTTATTTAAATGTCCACAGTACTTTTTCATTTTGTATCAAAGTTTTTTTTTTAACATGTACAGTACGAAGCACACGGAAAAAAAAGAAATGTTGCTGCAACAGGAACTTTCCTGTAGCATGATCCTGTGGCTGCAACAGGAATATTCCTGTTACAGCCACAGGAATATTCCTGTGGTAGCTACAGGAATGTTCCTGTTGTAGCTACAGGAATGTTCCTGTTGTAGCCACGGGATTATTCCTGTTGTAGCCACAGGATTATTCCTGTTGTAGCCACAAGATTATTCCTGTTGTAGCCACAGGATTATTCCTGTTGTAGCCACAGGATTATTCCTGTTGTAGCCACAGGAATAGTCTTGGATTAGCAATGTATAATATATAAATTTAATTATAGATCTCAATGAATATATTTATATATATGTATATGTATATATAAGGAAATACACTGTAAAAAATCACTGGGGTAAGTCTAAGCGGTGTTGGTGTTAAAATTAGCGGTGTTAAATTTTACCCCCAAAAAGCGGTGTGAAAATAACGCCACCGCCGGTGTAAAAATTCTTCACTGGTGTTAAATGAAATTTTCCGGCGTTAAAATATTTCACTTTGACAATGTGTGCACATATGTGTGCATTTGAATAAGTGTGTGTACATGTGTGCGTGTGGGCACTCGCGAGTGTGTATTTAGTGAGCTCACGTGTATGCGCGTGTAAGCTCATGCGCGTGAGCTCGCGCGTGTGAGCTCATGTACGTTAACTCGCGCGTGAGCTCGCGCGTGTGTGTGAGCTCACGTGCGTTAATTCACGTGTGAGCTCATGCACGTGAGCTCGCGTGTGCTCAGGAGTGTGAGCTCATAACATGAACTCATGTGTGTGGACTCACGTGTGCTTACGTATGAATGTGGGAGCTCACGTGTGTGTGCATGGTTTCGCTCTTGTGGGTGTACTCGCGTGTGTGCGCTTGTTTGTTTGAATGCGTGTGCAGGCAAGCACGTGTGTGTGTGTGTGTGTGTGTGTGTGTGTGTTTGTTTCAAGATATTTTTTGCATTTTATAAGCTTTCCAAAGCTCATATTTCGAGCGGACGCAGTTTACCCCGATTTAACACCGGTATTTTTAACACCGGTGAATTACTCATCCTACACCGATGTAATTTTATTTTAACACCGGACGGAGTTAACATGAGTTCATTTTTAACACCGCTCTTTTTACAGTGTACTTCACGAACTCAAATTAGAGACATACTGAACCGGACGTAAACTCAGCTGATTAGTCATGATAGAAACAATTAACGTATGTTGTCATCAGAGTTGTGATCAGTTGGTATTATTGGTATCTAATAAGAAATTCGTCCTCTAGCTGCGATAAGATTATTCCTATGGCTACAACAGGAATAATCCTGTGGCTACAACAGGAATAATCTTGTGGCTACAACAGGAATAATCTTGTGGCTGCAACAGGAATAATCCTGTGGCTACAACAGGAATAATCCTGTGGCTGCAACAGGAATAATCCTGTGGCTGCAACAGGAATAATCCTGTTGCAGCCACAGGAATATTCTTGTTGCAGCCACAAGATCAGTTCCTGTTGCAGCAACAGTTCTTTTTTTTCCGTGCATGAGAGTTAAGTGTGAGTACGATCGTCGTACAAATACGCCAGCTGCATCTGCATTCAACTAACACGTGACAACATTCTCTGATGTGTGCCTCTACTCGGTACACACGATCCCTTTAGCTCGCTCTAACGAACTATCTCACTCTTACGCTCTCTAAAACTCGTTTCAATGTGAAATGCAAAACTTTTGCGAAACGACTCGATTCCGGTGACTATGACTATGACTCTAGACGACGGTCCAATGGAAAATGTAAAAGCTTCCAATGAGAATACGAGATAAATGCAGAGTGACAACACGACACACGATGATATACTAGAAACGTTGAATGACTAGTTGGAAAATCATGTATGATTTTTTTTTTTGTTTACTTCGAAATATTAACATGAAAATTGATCATAGATTTTTATGTAAATAAATAAATTTAGTTTTTATCGAAGATAAATAAAGACTACTGAAGGAAATAAAAAAGATTAGAGAAGATTTACAGTAAAGCGAAATATCTACTCGACAATTTTTCAGAAAATTTTCTATTCGATTATGAAATATAAGTAAATTTATAAAAAATTTTTTTTTATTAAAATATATATAAATTTAAATATCATAAAAAACAGAAAAAAAAATTTTTCTCGAAGACTGAGTATTTCCCTAAGTACCCCGTTTTGCCTCACCCCCTCCCCCATATATATATTTATAATAAAATAAAGTTTTTATACATAAAAATTTTCCTCTCTATTATTAAGAATTAAATAAAAAGAAAAAAGATTAACTTTTAAAAAAATTATATGAAGACGATATCAATAAATTAAAATGATAGCGAAGAATGAAATTCCATTTGTGTTTTACTGTTTGAAAAAAAAAGTAAGTCATCATCTAATATCAATCTGGGAATCCGCGAAATTGAACGGAAGCCTTTTATGATGAGAGACATCCACCCCTTTTAGCACCCGCGTAGAAAATTTTCATTTTACAAAGCGGGCTCTGTATACGGGGGGATGAAAGTGAGATGAAGTAGAGGAGTGGCAATAGGAAACAATAGTCGACGGAAAAACAAAAAGTTTCTCGTGTCCCTCACGCCTCGTCGCTCACTCTCATCCTCCTAGCAAACTCACCCCCTGAGCCCCCGAGCCCCTCCTCTACAAAACTCTGCACTCTTTTCATCCCTGGCTCTTCTACTACGACTGACGACGCCACTACATCCCTCCAAGAGTCCTCCGATAGACTTCAATTATGAGCTTCGGATATAAAAGAAATTTCAATATTACTGACAAATTTGAAAAGTTTCATAATTGATTCCTCTCGCACTAGAGAACCAGCCGTGGATGGATACAGTTTAGAGGGAAGAGACAGTACTGTAGGTGGAAATAAAGTTGGGGGTAGTTGGATGAAAAAACAAAAGACCAAAGTCGATCGACTGTCAAAGTATTAAACGAAAGGATTTACTTTATATTTCATCTCGCACATTTTAATAATAATTACTTTATTAAGGGGGAGAAGGGTCTGAGATACAAAAAAGAAGAGGATGTTTTTGTAATTTTTTTTTCAAAGTACCTTTTTTATTAACATTCTTAAAATTTGAGACATTGTTAAGCAACATTCCAAGAATATTCTGCTAAATTTTTATAAAAATATATTGAAAAATGCGCCAGTGGTAGTGGGGAGAGACGAGTCATTTAAAAAAAAAGTCTCCATGCCGTAGGCAGGATAACTCATTGGTAAAGGTGCAATAAAAAAACTCTGATTTTTCCCAAAAATTGCTCCTTTTGGTTAATTAAAAAATAAGTAGTTATTGAAAAAAAAAAAAATCCTTTGTTCAAATCCATCAAACTTATGTACTAAAGAAATCTTTTTGGTTCTTTGATTTCAGATGAAGCAGTCATGAGTTATGCTCATAAAGACTTTTTTTGAGATGACTCGTCTCTCCCCACTACCACTGGCTTATTTTTCAATATTTTTTTACGAAAATTTAGCTGAATATTCTTGAAATGATGCTTAATAATGTCACAAATTTAAAAAATTTTAATAATGAAAGTACATTGAAAAAAAAATCACAAAAATATCCTCTTTTTTTTATCTCGCCCTTTCCCCCCCCCCTTAAGTAAAAAAAAAAATTCTAATAACAAAAAAAATGATTATTTATTTCAGTAATAAATGAAAGTATGACCTAGTAAATTTTCCTGTAGCATTTATCGTGTATCACGAAGACTATCCCATATCAAGGAAATGGTTCTCCATCGCGGATGCATTGTACTCACCGGCGTCTGGGATTTATCGCAGCAATTATAGCCAGCTTAATCGATGGTCATTAACGTCGCGTTATGGCCCATCCGGAGCCTGCCGTTACTTCTGTTCTTACATATATATATATATATGAAGAGCTACAACGATCTCGACGACGACGACGATTTTTATTAGTTCGGAATCACCGGCGCCGATAATTTTATATACGGTACCGATTCACGTTACGACAATGATCGGTGATCATTACAGTCCTCAAGTATTTTTCGTCACGCAACTCTCGTTAATTTTTTTTTTACAACTAAAATTCTTCCAAATGTCGTAAATTAATTTACTTTTTTTACTCTACTACCAACTTAAATTAGTGTAATTATTTTAATATTTCCAAGTAGAAATAATATAAATTCAATGAGCCATAAAATTCTTTAAAATGGTGAGAAAATATTTTTAAAAAGAAAGTTGATCATTTATTTGAACGAGACCTCAAGAAATTCACTTTAAAAGTAACCCTGTGTCAAAATTAGATGATAGGAAATGTATGCACTGCTGTGCAAAAAGAATAAGAAAGCTTCGCGAGTAAGGGCATATAAAATGAACAAGTCACGTCCGCATCCGTCACGTATGCATATCTTGAGACACCCCTTGGTACAAACTACAACTACCACTACTATTACTATTACTACTGGCGGTGGTGCTACCCTTGGCAGGGTGATTGGTGGCGAGCACCCCAACATCAACCCAGGGGACACTCTGAGCCGGACGTACGTGGTCAACGCGGGCCAAACTGTCGGCAAAGTTACGTAAAATAGTTAGCGACACTTCTCGAAGCAGCATATCCTCGTCTCGCCTCTCGTCCCTCATCCCTCAACTCTATGCCCCATTCCTCATACATATATCTATATATATATATCCATCCCTTGTACGGTATATACCAATACCGAAGGATATTTCATGCACAAACCATGGGTTTGCGATCAGAAGAGGTATCCTGTCCGTCACTGATATATGACTGGTACTGGGAGCTCACAAGCCAGCCTTCTCCCTCAGATACAACTTGTACGTGACCGATATGACGGCGATACGTGAATATATATTACATCACATGTCTCAAGATATAAATATACAAATATACAATATACCCATATCTATAACCAGTAAAACCTTCTCTGTGTATACAGGAACAGATAAAACGGAGGATAAATAAAAGTAAAAATAAAAATAGTTCAAAATAAAATACGAACACAGGTTTTCACTTGACTTGAATTTCCGTGATTTCAGTCGAGAATCCGTCTCGTCTGATGCTTACATAAATGGAAGAGTACGCTCACTTGAGAACAATGAGGCAAGAGCCTGCTGGATAGCAGACCATAGATGGAAAGTTCTGTCCAAGTCTAGGATAGTATGACTTCTTGCAACTTCCGGCGGACGTCGCCGTGACATCGCCTGACATGGTTCGTCGATCGGGTTTCCTACTTCCTTGACAGATGTCATGGAATTTTATCGTAAATCGTTAATTTTATTTTTTTTTAATTTTTTTAAATTTTCAGTACGTCGAGATTTGAATTACAATTATTATTATTATTGTTATCGGTATGTAATAACTTATTTTTTAAGAGTTTAGACGTGAAACAATTATAGTTGGGCATGTACTTGCTCATTTCCATCTGAGATTTCGACAAAAGCAGTAAACTAGCCCGAGGCAACTGTGCGGTTCGGGAACCAGGCAACTTGGCTCCTACATCACCAGCGACGGGAACCATTTTATTCCATTGACTGTAGCTAAAGTTACTGAAGCTCTGGTGGTGGTAGTGGTAATGCCGGTGATGGTGATGGTGGTGCAAGCCCATCAGCAACGACCGCGGGTCTTTCCGCTGCGTTTCTAACCCCCGTCATTTTAGTTTAGGGGCTGGGTAAAATCTGAAACCAGGCTAAGCAGTAAGTTCTACAGGGGCTAGTATATACATATAAGCTAGTCTGGTATAACGTCCACCAGCTTCTTCGATGAGAAACCCTCGGGGTCCTTTCCCTCAACTACATATCCACTCCCGCAATAGTACTCTCTGCTGTAAGGTTTACCCAGCGCTTGTTGCCTGGTCCTTGATGAGAACCGAGAATCGCCCGCGTTCTGCAGTGAAGCCTCGAGGGTAACTCTGGTTTACGGTACTTCAGTCCAATTCGGAGGCATTTCTACAAGTTTCGCGATCATTTGTGATGATGAAAACTTTGCAGTTTAGTTCCCAGAACAACACGTGCTTATAAATCCCTTGTAATTTTTTTTCTTATCCTTTTATGAATAATTAGATAATTATTACTTTATTAAAGAGCGTTTGCGTCTTTTTTATTTTTACAAGCTGAAATCTGTAGAGTGGTAACGCTAGTGGAAGATGAACGACCAAGTCGATTATAAATTCCAGGCCCGAATAAAACTCTTGGTAATTTAAAACAGGAAAGTCCAAAGTTTGTGGGAAACTCAACAGGATAAAAGAAGGGGAAAAATTTACTTGTTCTTCTTTAGCTTGTTCTTCTTCTTGGTCTTGTTCTTTCTTTCGGCGGGATGGTACCAAGGTCGCGAGCTGAATGGGTCAAGTTCGCGGGGGTAAAGAGTAAAAGTAAAGAGTAAAAGATAAGTACCCTGGATAAGAACAAAGAAAAAGATGTTTTTTTGATGAAATGGAGGCTGGGGGACACCAAGAAAGACGCAAATGAAAAACTTCTTAAATAGGTTTTCTTATTTTTAGTTTATAGGTTTTTTATTTTATTTTTTTTTTGTTTGTTTGTTCTATTATTTTGTTTGAAAATTCTTTAACACCAGCTCTTGCAAGACTTTGGATTGCCGTACATTGAAACACGAGGTTAGTCTCCAACCATCAGAGCCAAACTCCGCGAGTTCAACCCCCTCAAGTTTCCCCATTAGACGCGGCTTGGAACTTTCTTACAAACACTTTCCGCGACCGTGAAACTAAAGTACACCAGAATCACAAATTATACAGAATCCCACAAACCCACTTACATATTTATAAAAAATATTTTTTTTTCTGCTAATTAGACCCATCAAAAATTTATCTAGTAATCCCCACTGGACAGAAAATTTATCTGTCGACTTCTAAACTGAATCAATTTAAAAATTTTATCAAAACTAGTTTACTGTGACTTCAATCTCAGACTTTAAGAATCAGGCAACCGATAATTTTATTTTTTTTAGCAAATTAAAAAATCATTGCAAAGTTTTTGAAGCAAAAAAATCAAAGAACAAAACAACCAAAAGCTTCATGTGGAAGCCGCAATCCATTGCGACAACACGGCAAGGCACTCAGCGTTGGTCGTCTTTTAACTTCTGTATATCCACAAAACAACCTCGGGATACGAGGATAGGTCAGTAGCATCCAGTACAATATACAAGTACACGAGCCAGCCTAAACCTAAACCAGTTATTCGTCTCAAAGTAACATAAAATCCAAACCAAAAGCCAAGCCAATGTAACTCTCGTGTTACGAAGCCCAACCCTCGACTCAAGTCCTCTTTTCGAGTACTCGTAACTATTAACCCAAGTCAAAAAACAAAATTGGATTTAAGTCTCAAAGTTCTCAATGAGGTTTTTGAGGATCTATTTATAATTTTAAGATTGACAGCAGTATAGAAAGTTATCCTAGATTAATCCTCAAAGGAGTAGTTACGACCAACTTTACTTTGAGTAAAATATAACTTTTCATTCGTTGAGGATGTTGAGGTCTGAGTTACAATTAGGGACATGATTTTTGCCTTATTTTTGAAATGAGTAGTTCAAATTTTTGATATTACGGCGAAAATATTGGTTTTATTAAAAAAGTTTTCGAACAAAAGTTGTAGAAAATTCAATTTAAAAGAAGAAATGTCTCTTATGATTTTTTTATACGATCAATATTTTCACCGTAATTTAAAAATTAAGATTCATAATGAATGATTCAAAATTTAGGGAGTTATGAAAATCCTAATTTTGAAATTAAGGCTTTCTTAGTAGTCCTAAGAGAAAATTATAAGAGACATTTTTTTTCGAAAATTAAATTTTCTACAACTTTTGTTTGAAAACTTTTTTAATAAAACCAATATTTTTACTGAAATTCAAAAATTAAGATTCATAATGAAAGATTCAAAATTTGATTAATTACGAAAATCTTAATTTTGAAATTCTGGCTTTCGTAGTAGTCCTAAGAGAAAATTATAAGAGACATTTTTTTTCGAAAATAAGATTTCCTATAACTTTTGTTCGAAAACTTTTTTAATACAACCAATATTTTCATTGAAATTCAAAAATTAAGATTCATAATGAATGATTTAAAATTTGGGGAGTTATGAAAATCCTAATTTTGAAATTACGGTTTTCTTATTTGTCTTAGCTCTCGTTATAATTTAAAATCGATAAATTTTTTGCATGTAGACCTCATAGTTCTATCATAAAAGAGGCTTTTGAGTCCTCAAGTAGAGTTACTTTCTGGGCGGCAAATAAAACATTAAAAGAATTAAACCTTTCAGGACTAAACTATAATTTGTTTTTAGACCCGGGTTTCCAGGAGTGACATCTTTCAAGTTTTAAAATTTACACTGGCAGTAGTTAGTCGCATGTGGTAGAGCTGCAGCAATATAAAACTATTCAGTGTTGGTAACATTCTTGCTGACTCTGCGTCCAACAGATATCGTTTAGTTTCCCTTATCGCCAAGTGGAGCAAACAAACTTCTAAAGCTGTTACAATACGGTCAAGAACATTTCACATCTCTTTCTTCTTTCTCTTACCAGAGGATCACTATACGTTTCTTTATACTTCCACTTGATAATCCCCACCGGGAAAAAGTTTTACGAATAGAAGCGATGATAAAATTGATGTCCGGCGTTATAAAACCATTTATTCGGCAAGATCACCATCATTTCGTTCTGATAACTTGGATTATTGCCAATTTTTTTTTATTTAAATAGATCGTTAGACAAAGCTTTATCTAATTAGTTTTTCATTTTCATTTTATGAGACTAATTACGTTTTTTTGCTGCATTTAATTAAGAAAATATCGCCCACTGGCCTGTGTGCTGTCTTGTTTACTGTACGCAACTTTCCTCGTAGGTCACACAGTAGACAATCGGTTAAGTTTAGTAGGGTAAAGTAAAGCAAATGTCGATTAATACGGAACCTTGGCCACCCCCGGGTATCATTAGCGCTGCGCTGTAGATTTACTTGTCCGTAACTCAACTATACACATGCATTTACTTTCTCTTCATCTTAATTTTAAGGGGAATGATATCAAGCGAGACTGTCCTCGATCCTCTATGTTAGCCTTCATGGCTGTTGTCGTTGTCGTAGTCGCAGTCCCTCGTTGATGTTGCTGCCGCTGCTGGGATTAAAGACGCATTACGACGCTCCAAAGGACGGTAATTAGATCCGGAAAGAAGCAAAGGGTTTCTGAGATGGCTAACTTGGTTTACCCAAAAAGGGGCTGGCGTTTATTTTACGTCAAAGAGGTTAAACCACGCGGGAATTCCGTCAGTGCTTCTAGTCATCATTTTTTACTTTTATTATCATTTTATTATAACTGTTAAATAAATTCTATAAGTTTTAGCAATCAAATTAATGATACTGAAGTTACCCGACGTATAATAATTTTTTTAAAAATGACAAATTGTAAAAAAAAAAAAAATATTTGAAAAAATTGCACCTATAGCTTATTTAATTTTCTACATGTGCATATTTTTATTTTTATTTTTTTTTAAAATTAAGTCGTTGAAAAAAAAATTCAAATATTTTTAACTCTCTACTAACTTTGAGATCATGTCAAATTAGCTTAATTTATTTTTTTTTTTAGAAAAAAAAATGGCGATCGAGCATTTTATTTCATTTAAGCTCTGCTGTTGAGTATTTTCAAAAAATATCAAAAAAAAAAAAAAACCGATGACGTAAAGGGTAAAAAACTTAATGGATACGGGTGTAGGTAACTTTATTGCAAGTGATTGGCAAACAAATTTCTATCAGACTACATGAACCTACTCAACATAAAAACTCAGACAAAAAATAAAACTTTTTAACGTCTCAACAATTTTAAAAGTATTTTTTTGATTTTACGTCGGTCGACGTTTATACGGTAAAAATTGAATTTTCTAGTTGCGTAAAAGGCAACCGAGTAAGGCCGGTTCTCAAAGGGGGTGAGTTTCTCATAGGTAGGTGAACATACCCCCTTTTCTCTCCCACCCCGTTCCCCCTAGCAATAAGATGGATGCCAAGCACCTGACTGTCGCTAGATCTCAGAAACGGGGACGAGATCGAGCTCGGAAAGGTGAACACAAAAAAAATAGTTGAAAAAAAAAGGTCAAAAAGGTAAAAAATAAAAATATCTGGGAGGCGTATCTGACGCCCACGCATCTCACGGGGTACCAGTACTCGGGGTTGGTCCTGGTGATAGGAGGGTAGCCCAATCGCGGGTACCGCGGTCTCAGAGTCGTCGGCCAGGCGCACTACCGGCGTCGCGACGCCGACGCCCACCACCAACTCGAATCCGTCCGAGCGAGCAGCTCTGAACGTTAGCTGGTCCTCTCACTGCCAGAGCCTGGCTAGGAAACCTCACTACGTCAAGGCGCAACGAGCCACGCGCAGGGGAAAAATTCACTGACCTCAATACCCTCTTTTCCTCTTGGCTCCTCTCACCTCACTACTTACCCCCCTTAAAAGCTTCCCCACAATCTACCTGACTGCAACCCCTTCTAAGACCAGCCTCAACCACCCACTTTTTCTAACCGTTCACTCCGCCGTTCCTCTCGGAGACTTTCGCTTTACAATCTCTTTCATCTTGCTATTGCAACATATTAATTTTTTTTTTAATTATTTAGTTTATAATTTCAGATGATAATGAGCCGAGGACAACATTGAAAGCATAAAATCTGTCGACACAACGGGAAAATGTGTCGGGAACACCTGGCTCGATATCAATATCGATGATAGAAGCTAAGGGGTAAAGTAAGGAGACGAAAGTTGTACAGAAACTGGATAATAGTTTGGCACATGTTGTAGTTGCCGTCAAGACTTGAGCCAGTAAGACGAAACCTTGTAAGTTTCGCATACATTATATCCTACATAAACTGTACGCTTGCCCGTGTATTAATCTCTTAACATCAATAAAAATAATAATTATACTAAATTACATAGTTCGTTATTAACTTAAAATTTTTTTAACCACAAAAGTAAATTTTATTAATTGAAAATGGCAATGAATTTATAGTCACCATAACAGGTAATATTTTTTAGAATTTTTTGACCACCGAAATTATGAAAATTTTTTTGAAAAAATTTGGTGCCCAATTTACCCCTTAATGTTTTTTTTTTATAGTATAGATTAAAAAAAAATCCTAGGAAACCATTTTGCCCCTCTGTAACTTTCTATTATGAAAAATTTCCGAGGGATTATTTTGACCTCCCTTTTTTGAATATTACAAAGAAATCGATTTAGCCGATCCATTGGTCAATATGAATAAGAATAAAAATATATGTTATAAATTTATATATGTAGGAAACATATATTCACAATACGTATTATTCAATGGAACGTCCACCGAAAGTTTAAAGTAACGTAAGAAGTGAAAAATCGTAGAGGATTTTCAGCGCCATAATTTTCCGGAACGGAAGGAAGAGCCTGCGGAAAATTATGAGCGGACAGTGGATTGTCGAGTACCTTTACTGAGACATTAACTTTAGTGAGGCATACATTCGAAAGTTTGCGACGCCGATTTCGTTCGCGGAAAAGTTGCACCCCGTAAACAACAGCCCTGGAGAGGACTAGACTTTAGATTCTATGCTCAACTCAACTCAGCTCGACTCGACTCCTCAGTTCTACTCTACTCTACTCTACTACTTCTACTTCTACTACTTCTTTTAGAGAAAGAGATAGTGGAGATGTCAGAGAGCAAGTTTAAAGTAACGTAGACATCTTTCACCCACTTCTCTATATCTTATACTTATTCTACTACTTGCTATTTTTCTTTATATTCTTCATCCTCTCATTCACTTATAAACCATTTACCCAAGGAAAACTCAAGACTTTGGTACATATATATATATATAAACCCCAAGACATTTTCCACCAGCAGTTTAAATTTTCTCCGAAAACTTTTACAACTAAAAATCGTTGGATGATTCAACGGTTGTCGCGACTAATTCTATAAACGGGACATTAACAAAATTTAAAACGGATGTTTGTTCGATTAAAATAATTTGTTGTAAAAGTATAACTGGATGTAAAAAGCTGTTTGAGTTTCTCTTTAAATTTATGAGTGTGTTGGTGTATTTGTTTGTCTCTTTGTTTTTGAATGTCGGTATAGATGGATGGTGTAAATAGTGGAGTGGCAGTAAAGAACGTCAGAGACATTCGACCTGCTCCTCCGGAACACTCGAGCAAATTATCAGAGCAAGTTAGTGTCACACCGAATGATATATCGGTCAGTACGACAATGCTTGTACCAAACAATGCGAGAAAGCCTCTATAACTTGCACCATCTCTACTTTTAAAGCTCACCTACCCAAAGATGCTCTCGGTACCGTCAAAACAAAACTTAACTACTTCTAGACTTTAACCCACCCTTTCATAGACAAAATATGCTGTAAAATTTTTTCTTTTTTTCTCAAACTATTCGATAATTGATTTTTCACCGCTTGTTTTATTTCGTTTGGAAACTATGAGGGGGAGAGACTATGGGCATGACGGGATAGTCAAAAAAATAATTTCTTTTCGCGGGTTAAATTTAAATGAAATTTTTTTTTCAATTTTAATAATGCCCCGTTTTACCCCGAAATAGTATCGATCCCGTTTAGAATAATTAAAAAATTTTTGAGCTGCCTATTCTGCTCCGGGTGGATAATATTGAAGTTAGCCGAGGTCTAATAATTTTGGATTTTTTTTTAAACAATAAATTGAAAAAAAAAAATATTTGAAAAAATTGCATCTATAGTTTTTTTAATTTTCTACATGTGCATTTTTTTAGTTTTTAATTTTTTGCAGTTGATTCTTTTGAAAAACAAATTCGAAAATTTCCCCTGATTTTTTTATCAAAAATTAAAAAATGAAAATTTTTAAAAAAATCGTCTGTTAATTTTAATATCAATTTTGTAAATACAGGTGAAAAAAAATTGATTAATTTTATTTTTTTGACGATTTAAAAAAAAATTGGCTGATTAATTAGTAATTCAAATGATGAGTAAATAATTAAAATAAATCGTGAAACATTATTTTAAATTGTATAAATAATTATATTCATAATTATGATAATAATGATTAAAAACCCATGAAACAAGGACTGTAACCCAAGTCACAACTTACACTCAAACTAAAAAAAAACATTTAAAAAATAAGTTTAGAATGAGAGAAGCCACGTTTACGACTACCATCAGTCATTATTTTCCGCAACATTTAGCGAGCACTCGAAACTGTTTCGCACTCTGTTACCTCATACCCATCGTCACTGATGTCCTGTCCCCCAGAGCCACCCTCATCCCATAATCGCCCAGCGCCGAAAACTTTCTCAAGTATGTGCTGCCGGGTATCACAACCCCTTATTCACTAAAACCTCTTTTCGACTGCCCTGTCTACACTCTCATCTCTACATACTTCCCCTCTTCCTCCTTCTCCTTAACCTTATCCTTATCCGCTTCTTCTTCTTCACCTAGTTTACTTTAACTTCAACGACAAGTCTTATTTTTTACCCCGATGAGTTATGAACCCAAGCAATTAAGAATTTTTTGTTAAAAAAAAAAAAATGTAACTAATGATCTTGTAAAAAAAAAGTTTATAAAAATAAAATTGTCATCTCTATGGTATATAAGAGTACCAGGAAGACATTTACTGATGTACTGTAGGTTGTAGGGTGTAAGGTGTAGGGTGTGTAGGATAGGGAAGGTGTCCTTTTCTAACCTCGAGACATGTAGGATGGAAACTCAGAGTTAGAAGTTTTAATCGAATTTATCGCAATGCTATTCATGAGAGAGCCGTACGTCTTTTCCGTCAGCTATATATATATAGATATAAATGTATATATGTATATATATATATAAAGGAAAATGTATACCAGCGGTCACACACGGTCGCATCTTTCTCACTAGTTCCATGTGGAATAGAAAGCGGGTGTTACCAACCCCCTGAGATACCCAGCATCACCATCAGCATCAGCATCAGCATCAGCATCACACTAGCTAGCATGTACCATCAGCATCACCACCGGCGCCACCACCTCATACTCCTCTCGAGAAGTACCAACGTGTAAGTTTCTCCAAAGTAACTTCTACGTATTCTCGGGCTGCGAAAGCTAATCGGAATTACAAATACCCTCTACCTGCCCGCTCGTATCACGTCCTATCCTTTCCTTCTCTTTTACCTCCAGTTTCAGTCCTTCTTCTTTATACCTCACTAGTATACCGAGTCACTCGCTCACCCTTATATACACCAGCGACCCCCTACTACTATACACCGTCATACTACCCTTGCTGGCGCTACGAGGCTCCAATCTCCGCGAGTTTTATCATTTTTTATTTTTTTAAATTATTATAATTTATATTCTTGTGTCAATGCTTTTTATTTTATGCGGTTATTTTTATTTTTATATTCATGAATACATTTTTTTAGTTTCATTTTTTATAAATATTTTAATAATTACTACAGAAATTTACGTTATACTTTTTTTTAAAATTATTTTACTTCAAAATGAGATATTAATAATTATAAACAATAGAGTGCAAATAGGGGAGGGGGGAATGGGCCCCAAAATTTAAAGGGCCCATTTTACCCCCAAATCATTCGAGGTACTCAAAATTTTAAGTGGGCTATTCCCCCCCCCCCTTCCCCTATTAGGGGAGAGTGGGGAAAAATGGGCTGACATTTATATTACATATAAGCCCTCATTTCTTAAGGGGCCTAAAAGAGGATAAAAAAAAATAGAGTAATAGTATTTTGAAGAAAACGTTCTACTATTCAGTTACTAAACTACTTGAGTATCAAAATCCATTTAACCTAATTGAATTAAAAATAAAACATGAATCCTAAAGTAATAAATAAATCATAGCGAAGTTTAATTAAAAGTTAATGATTAATGATAAATCAATTGATTATTTAAACACGTGTAATTACTCAATATAATTTGAAAGTTATCTGAGTTAAATTGAGCCTGAATTTGGTCTAGTGAATTAACCGCACGGTTACCACGAATTTCACATCATTCGATCATATACACCTATATCTAACTAGAATGTAAGCTAAACTAGCTATAGTATATACTTGTGATATATATATATATATATATATGGTAAAGTATAACCAACAAAACTCACTTTACCGAATCACGCACATAAACGCTCTTTAACGATTTAATGGTCACGATGATGTTACACACAGTATACATATTCTACTCCACTATACTACTTTACTTGGTCTAACGGAACTTGGTGTCCACTCTAGGGTCGTTAAGTCGCCTGGTCGCTTACCAACTCGTACGTAGACATTAACCATTGTGTAAACACTATTTATTACAACTCCTAAATAACTTTACTATCCGCCAAAACAGTTTTGTGGTCACTCTAATTTCATCATTTGTCTTTTGGAAAAATCATTAAATAATTATAAATTTTTAATTTAATCCAAATTATTCCTCGAATGTTCTCTAGACACTGGTCTAATTTTTTTGTCATAGAAGTAATTTATAGAATTAGTAGAAATTATTGGAAGTGAGAAAATATGGATTTCGCGACGAGACGATTATAGAGCGCAATTTCTCCCGCTATCGCGTCCGAGGAGAGTCAAAAATAATTATTGTGGCAACTTTAGATTATCAGAAGCTTTACAACCCCGATAGTATAGTTTGCAACAAATATGTACAACTGATAAAAAAGTGGACTTGATTCAAGAGAAATACTCTTGAACCAAAAATACCATTTTGAAGAAAATGATTTTTTCTCTTGAATCAGATCAACTTTTTTATTAGTGCACTGCAGAAAAAATGGGGTAAATCCAGGCGATGTAGGTGTTGATTTTAACACCGAAAGCGATGGTAAAATAACACCGCCGAAGGTGTAAATATTCTTTTCATATGTTATACATTTTTTTTCTAATTTCTATGCGTGATATTTTTTTTACACCAATTTAACACCACAAATTACACCGTCTACACTGGTGTTATTTCATTTTAACACCACGGTGTTAAATTGAGTCTATTTTTAACACCGGTCTTTTACAGTGTACATAATATTCATTAAATTTTCATATTTTTTCATATGTTATACATTTTTTTCTAATTTCCATACACTGTAAAAAATTTGATGGACCCGGTGTGGTGTAAATGCATCGGTGTAAAAATTTTGGTGTGAAAATTACACCGAATCCCGTGTGAAATTGAAATAATGTGAATTTTTATTTTTTACACCGCCAAACGAGTAAATGTATAAATGTAAGGGAAGGGCGGGGTAAAATGGGCTCTCCAAAATGGTTGACGCCTCGGAATATTTAGGGGCAAAATGGGCCCCCTAAAATTTCTGACGCCTTGATATATTTGGAGGCAAATTAGGCCGACCAACATTCTTAACATGAAAAGTGTTGGGACAGGGAGGGGCAAAATGGATCACCGGGGAAAATGGGCCACCAGGGCAAAATGGGCCGCTGAGGCGAATTGGGCCCGCCAAAAATTCATAACATGAAAAGTGTTGGGAGGGAGAGGGGTAAAATGGGTCACTGGGGCAAAATGTGCCGCTGAGGCGAATTGGGCCCGCCAAAATTCGTAACATGAAAAGTGTTGGGACGGGGAGGGGTAAAATGGGTCACTGGGGCCAAATGGGCCACTGAGGCAAATTGGGCCCGCCAAAATTCGTAACATCAAAAGTGTTGGGACGGGGAGGGGTAAAATGAGCAACCGGGGCAAAATGGGCCACTGAGGTGAATTGGGCCCGCCAAATATCGTAACATGAAAAGTGTTGGGAGGGAGAGGGGTAAAAAGTGTCACAGGGGCAAAATGGGTCACTGAGGTAAATTGGGCTCGCTAAATATTGTAACATGAAAAGTGTTGGGAGGGGGAGGGGTAAAATGGGTCTCCGGGGCAAAACGGGTCACTGAGGCAAAATAGTCCCTCCAAAATTCGTAACATGAAAAGTGTTGTGAGGGGGAGGGGTAAAATGGGTCACAGAGGCAAAATCGTCCCTTTAAAATTTTGGAGGGACCATTTTACCTCAGTGGCACATTTTGCCTCTGTGAACCATTTAACCCCTCCCCCTCCCTACACTTTTCATGTTACGAATTTTGGAGGGACTATTTTGCCTCAGTGGCCCATTTGGCCCCAGTGACCCATTTTACCCCTCCCCGTCCCAACACTTTTGATGTTACGAATTTTGGCGGGCCCAATTCGCCTCAGCGGCACATTTTGCCCCAGTGACCCATTTTACCCCTCTCCCTCCCAACACTTTTCATGTTATGAATTTTTGGCGGGCCCAATTCGCCTCAGCGGCCCATTTTGCCCTGGTGGCCCATTTTCCCCGGTGATCCATTTTGCCCCTCCCTGTCCCAACACTTTTCATGTTAAGAATGTTGGTCGGCCTAATTTGCCTCCAAATATATCAAGGCGTCAGAAATTTTAGGGGGCCCATTTTGCCCCTAAATATTCCGAGGCGTCAACCATTTTGGGGAGCCCATTTTACCCCGCCCTTCCCTTACATTTATACATTTACTCGTTTGGCGGTGTAAAAAATAAAAATTCACATTATTTCAATTTCACACGGGATTCGGTGTAATTTTCACACCAAAATTTTTACACCGATGCATTTACACCACACCGGGTCCATCAAATTTTTTACAGTGTACATAGAATTTTTTTTCACCGATTTTAACACCGGCAAATCAAACCGTCTACAGCAGTGTATAGTTCGTAACAAATAAGTACTGCTAATAGTTTACAATGTACTTATGCATTGAAGAATCTTATCATGATCACAATAAAGCAACCAAACTATCCTTAGAGTACTTTGAAAATCTCACGTCAGTAATTTGAGTCCGTCCTGTACGTCTTTGCCCTAGAAAACCCTCTTGTAGTCAGTTACCAAGTCTCATATAAAGCCAGAACGATGTAACCCTGATGTAGGTTTATGAAAATAGCCAACATGTGAATGTTATTTAATGCGCCTTGAGGCAGGCACGTGCAGCATCATTTGGAGAACGCAACGAACAATGGACTAAGATTAAGAATTCTTTCAGTACCCTGCAAGCTCAGTATATATGTACAGCGTATAGGTCTACATATATATTTAGAGTCTTATTCCAGTTCTGAACGTACAACCAGATTTACTACGCTCGCCTGTAATTATCATCATAAAGTCGAGTTTACGAGCAGTAAGGACCCTCGTAAAGGAATACTTCATTTCGTCTCCCCGGGCTACTGGTTCACTCTAACTGAACACTCTTACTCTTCTTTAACCAAACTCACTTTAGTATACTCTCTACTTATATACTACTTTCGAGCCTTTTTAGATCTATAGTTATGTTGAGGTAGAATAGTGTACGCTCATGAGGGTACGGTGGGTATAGTTCAGGGTATGCCCTAAAGTCTGACCGCAAGAAGTTAAAACTCACCCGCAGGCAGCCTTTTACTGCTATACCTTAAAATCCGATTTGTTGCTAGACTTTTGTTATTTACGTTCAGCGGTCAAGATTCTTTTATTCAAGACAACTAAATTTTTTTTATAAGGAGTTTAATTGGATTAAACTTTTTACTCAAGCTCATTGTTGATTAACTTTCTAAGTTGGTGGTATTTTTTTTTTTAATCAAGACTCAGTACATGAAATTTTTTTATTGACTGAAGTAAAGTAGAAGGAAGTTGAATTTTTGAAAATGTTCAAATCAAAAAAATTGCTAATGTCAAAATTAACTTTTTTTTGAAGCAAAGAAAAATTTTCAGGTCAAATTTAAAATGAGTGAATGTAGCAGACATCAGACAGATTTTAAATTATTAATAAATGGAGTAAATAATTAATAAAATAAAATTTTTAAAAAATGCGCATTTAAAAAATTCAAAAATTAATAAGTGCATTTTTTATAAATATTTTTTTTTTAATTATTTACTCTATTTATTTATAATTTTAAATTTGTCCGATGCCTGTTACATTCCCACTCATAATTTGATAGCCTGTAAAATTTTTTTTTTCTCTTTAAAAAAAAAAAAAATGATATAAAATCAAAAAATTGTATAATAAATATTTAAATAGTAATTAAATAAAACACAAATTAGAAATTTAAAAAATTCATAATAATTAAATTAAAAAAATTTCTCTTAATAAAATTAAACTGAATAAAAATGAGATGTGTAATTAGTAGAAAAAAAAAAACGGTTGACCTGTTTGTCAAGTCCTTACAAAACATAAAACACAGTTTGTGACATGAAAATTACTAAAAACATATAAAAGAATATATTTGCCAGCGAATATAAGCACAAAGTGCTGGTGAAAATTCAAAAAGTTGAGTAATCATGAAAACTGTGTAGTAAAAAGTTTACCACGAGTTTAGATACAGTTTTAATAGCACCTTTATTTCATCGTCAAGTGAAAGTATATAAGAGAAAACGAAAGTCCATGAAAGTAAAAATAAAATTCTTTTCTTCTTTTTCAATATAATTTGTTATCGAATTAACGATATCTTACGAAAGGTAAAGTAGTAGTAGCAGTAGTAGTAAAAGTAAAATCACTGGAAGCTGTATACATATATATGGTTCGAGATTTCTCTTAATTTGCGTTTCTTATTCGAATTCCCATTTTTACCGGCAAGTATTTGGTACCCCGCAAAATGCTTTAATGCAATTATCGTCATTAGCGTCGGAACGTCGTGCGGATTACAATATCTAATGAACCAACCAGTACTCGAGTGGCTTTTTCTTTATTCTGTTCTCCATTTTCCATCTCATCCTACCTCTCTTCTTTCTTTATTTCAATTCTTTGTCTTTTATCTCTGTCCCTTTTTACCGTCATCCCGTAAGCCACATTTTCTTTTTCTCTAATTTATTTTAGTCTCTTTTTAAAATCCAACAAAGATGACAACAAATAAAAACAAACGAATTTCATTTGTATCACAAATAACCGTCTTTCAGAAAATACTTTTTCGCCATTAAGAAAAAGCTCTAACTACCTAATTCACATTTACAATTTTAATTTCGCCTGATGCTTTTTAAGTCAAGAATAAACTGAATAAAAAAAAATTTTACTTTTATTTAAATTTCCAGGGCAGAGTAAATTAGAGTACCCGAAATTTTTTCAAAAATATTTTTGACACCTTTGCTCTGAAATTTTATTTTCATTCAAATTTTCCCGCCAGTCATCAAATTTATTCAAAATAATTATAAATGTAGAAAAAAAATTTTTTTTTTTTTAAGCCTCACGGAGAGAAAAGAATAGTAATGATTACCATTCTACATAGTAACCAGACTAACTTTTTGTAAAATGGTAAATAATGCCATGTAGAATACGATTCATTAGCATTTTTCTGGTAATGATTACTATGTGACATTGAAACAAGTAAAATGGTAAAAATCGGTATCTAGCATGGGAATCAGGGCTATATAGAATGCTACTCGTCCCATGCTTCAATAGCTGTCATTACAGTTTAATAAATATATATAAGACAACGAAGTAAACAAACCAAGTAAAGTGTTTATTACTAAATATTCAAATTTTAAAAATTATTCTTTATCTTTTATCAAAAAATGATATTTCATTATAAGCAATATTTTAATTATTTCAATAGATTTATTCAATTTCTACATATATTTAAAGTAACTTGAGTTATTTATTTAGTCATAACCTTATTTACTAAATATAAAATAAATAAAAGATCGTAAATGTTGCTAGGTAACATTGTAGTCATGTCCATTTGCATAGTTCTCTCGTCAATGAAGAATGGTAATGATTCCTATGGTAGCATAGCCAACGTTACTATGTAGAATGGGGGGATTACTCTTTCCCGTGACTCTCGAGGCTAAAAAATCCTCGTTACTATGTAACATAGTAATGGTTACCATTCTACATAGGAATTATAACTATTCTTTTCTCTCCGTGTACTCAATTTTTCTAAAAAAATTTTTTATTTCCACCTTCCAACATAATTATTTTTTTTATTGAAAAAAAAATCGAATAAGAGATATAGAAAAACTTTTTTCTTCCATTACTCGGTCTTAACTTTACAAAAAAATTCTTATTCTCAATTTTTTTATTTTTATTCACATGTGGGAAATAAATAAAGAAAAGGAATATTTGCTCATCTGTCATGCATGAAACAAATTGATGCCCGCATCCTTTATCTCTCGAGGCACTGGATCGATCTTTAGAAAATATGTTTGACGTATCAATCTATTCCAGTGAAATTCAAGGGATATACACTTGGGAATGATGTGCGAGCTTTTAGCTAAGGTCACACAACATATCTACTGGACACTTCTGTCACACTCATCGCGTCATGACATATCGACTAGCTCTTTTGTACTTCTCAATCCACCCCCTCCCCCTAACCCTCCCCCTGTTGCTCCAGAAACTTGAATCATTTATTTCAGTAATTTAAACTCAAGACTGAAATAAATTCATGGAAAATATATTATTATCTAATTGAACAATTTATCATTTGAAATTCAAATAAATAAAAATGATAAATTCTATTGATATTCAATAGAATGGTCAGTAGCTGAGGGTTTGGAAATAAGTCAAAATATAATTCCCTTAGGTGAGGGAAATGGTCATGCATGAGTTTACCGAGTCCTGTAGAGTTCTCGAGAGTAGTCATGAGTCCTATCCTATATTCTGATAGAGAAAAAGGGCTACACGAATGATTTGTGAATATGCAAGAAGGGGACGACGTCTCGATGCTCCGTCGGGACTACAAGACCGACGGTCAAGATACGACTGCCTAAAACATGGAAAATATTCGAGTGGACAGCTGCGAATTTATCGTTCTCGACAGCCCTAAATTTTCCATTATACTAACATCAAATATATATATATATATATATATATTTATATATTTATAAATTTTTTTTGAAAAAAAAAGTGTACCGTAAATTTTTTATTATTTATTATACTTTTTTTTTATTTTTCATTCATCTTTAGTCATATCTCTTTTGGCCAGACATCGTAATTTAAAACTTTCTACTCCAGCAACTAAACGAATCAAAGGGAAAAATTCATGAAAACTATTTAGTAATAAAATAAATGTGGAGGTAAACTGTATTTAGTACTTTGTATTTAACCAGATAAATAGAAAACATATTTTTTTTGTTTGTTTAGCCGTTACTTGAAAAAAAAAAAAAAAAATTGGGTTCAAATAAGAAAATCCGAGTGAGAAGGAAAAGTGTTAATGCCGTGGCAAGCCCCGAACGTTAGTAATAAAGCCCTAAAGTACTGAGTGCTGATCGTAAAATTATAATTACTGTCATAAAACTAAGTGATATTGAACTTGGATACTTTTATGAAAAAAGTTAAGAATCAAAAAATATTTATTTTTTTAAATTAAATTGCTTATTAAAAATTTTTCAAGCTAAATAAATTATTTTATTTAAAACATAAATATTAAATGACTACTTGTTAATTTTTCTGGGGTTGCACAGAATAAATATCAACCTGTCATATATTGTAAAATCACAAGGTTTTGAAAATATTTTTGAAGAAAAAAATCTTAGAGACCAAGGATATAATTTTTCTGGCGCTATTTTTAAAATTACAACGAAATTTTCAAATTAATAATCGATTTTTCTAATTTTTCTAAATATCACGAGTCAAAAACGAATTAAAAAACAAATTTCGCCTAAAAAATATTTATGATTTTTATTTTTCTAAATTTTATATTTTTTATTTCTTTCTATTTTCTGTTCTTAATTTTCAGAAAATACAGAAATTATATTCCTTCTTATATAAAAGTATGAAATAAGTGGCTCAGCAATAACTAAAATTTTCCATTACACTGTAAAATCCGGAGTGATTGCAGAGCGGATAACTGTTTATTTATTTAATCTCCTTGGAGTGAATATGGATTTAAATAAAATCCAGATCTCTTCGAAATCACTCTTTTGAAAACAGAAATTTACTATTTACTGCGCATGCGGAGTAGTTTTCTAAAAACCCTGGAATTCTGAGTAACAGAGTGAATTTGGATTCAAATAAAATTCGCACCTGATTTTTGAAGTAAAAATGTCAATTTCTAATTTATTTTAGACACAAAAAAATCATGTCCGACAAAAATAGGAAATAATTATTTTTCTAAATTAAAAAATTGCTCAAATATATGAACTAGGTGATATTAAATATATTAATATTTATAAAATAGAATAGAAAAAAAAAATTTAACGCTGATAACAGGGATTAATTTCGGACTTGACTATAATCTACTTTGAATTCGTAACCCTTTCTAAGCACGGGCAGCTAATACGGTAATGCATCCGAATCCCCTTTTCGCTGGTGTGCAATTCCTGTAGTCGTAAAGCTGGTTTAAGTAATTCCCGATAACTAAAAGCTTGAGTTGTTGGCTATTTTCACCTTTAATCAACATTACGCCCGACAAAATCCCTTAACAAAATAACAAACCCGTAAAAATAATGTTCCTTTTATTATTAAAAAAATTTCGTTTATTTTACGCTCGATATTCTAAGAAAATTGACCTTAATCGAAGACAAATCGGTCATCATCAGCCGTCGTAAGTTTCAGCCATCGGTCTATGCCTCGCGACACATGTGTCAAGGGTATTAGAATCAACGCTGGGGTGCAAGTGTGGTTATATAAGGGGTAATACGTGCCAAGGCTATATGAAATTGTTTAACTTTTAGTGGCGGGAAAAGTTTTATATTGACAACGAAAATAATAGTCTTAATGAGATTATAATTTTTCGTAACTTTACCCTGTAACTCTTACTCTTTACGACTTTCATTTAAATAAATAAAATTATTTTATTTACACACTGTAAAAAGACCGGTGTTAAAAATCGACTCAATTTAATATCGCGTGGTTTTAAATTAAAACAATACAGGTGTAGGCAGTGTAATTTTACGCCATTAAAATACCGGTGTAAAGTTGGTGTAAAAAAAAAATTCCACGTATGGAAATTAGAAAAAAAATGTATGACATATAAAAAAGTATATAAATTTTTGAATATTATCTGGAGGACATTTCAACTTTGCTATGTACTTATTTATGTTATACGTAATTAATCTAAAAATTACAAAATTTTACGCCCGCCATTTCAATCACCAATAATTTAATTAATTAATAAAAACATTTTTTAACTGTAGTAATCAAGTAAGTAAAAATATTTCCAACACCGAAAAATATGTTAACATCGGGAAATTTTTTTAACACCGCTTTCAGTGTTAAAATTTAACACCGAAAATTTTAACACCTACCTCGTATTTTTTTACAGGCTACCAGAAGTATAAATAATTATTTTAAAATACAACAGAGTTGTCATTTTAAAAATCGTTGTTTTAAATACAATGGCCACAAAATTAATTAAAATTTCACAAAATATGAGTAGGGGAGAGTGGGGTCAATTGAACCAAAAATACTTTGACATTTTTTTTTTATATGAATAAAAGCAAAATGATAACTTTTTTTTTTACAAAATTATAACTTATTATATAGACTGTCATTTCTCATAAGCACATAACTTAACAAGTGATGAAAATTTTCAATAAATACGAAATTGTACAACTGCATAAAATGGTTCAATCGTCCTCTTTGCGGGGACAATTGAACCAAGAGTATTAGAACCACAAACGAATGACTATAATGAATATTTTACTATTCATTACAGCTTAAAACGAAAATTACAACACTTCTAATAATATTGATTATTTTATATAACATTATATGTTATAACAATCACTTTTAAAACTTCTGTCAATATAATTCTTTTTTTTCTTGGTTAGTTTAGCTTGTTTTCACATTCTGTCAAGATGCGCGCGCATGCCTGATGCTCACAGTGTGATTCGTGTGGTTCAACCGTCCCCGAGAGTACTGGTTCAATTGACCCCATATGATTTTATTGAAATAATTAGTTTAAAAAAAAATATTCTTGAACTATTTTACTAGATGTAAAGCTAGAAATTTATGACTAATATATGTAAGAAGGTATTACAAAAAAATTCTAAGATTTCATTTGAAAATTAAAGAATTATTAAACAATTTGCCAAGAGCTGAAATCAAAGTTCAAATGCCTAAAAACACAAAAACTTGAATTTTTTAAAATTAAATCATCATATTGGTTCGAAATTTTGATCAGACTAAGGTTTAGTGTATTAAAATATAATTCCAAGAGGACGACTCATTTTTATATTTTTTTCGATTTTTTATGCTTACTGGTTCAATTGCCCCTTGGTTCAATTGACCCCACTCTCCCCTAGTAATTATTATTAAATCGTTTTAATTTCCAATAAGTATCATACAGCTTTGAGTTGATTTAAAAAAAGTTGGTGCTTTGAAAAAAAATAATTAAAAAACTTTGTAGTCATAAATTCGTCAATGGCTTTGGAAAAATCATAGACTAAAAAATAATAATAGCAACAGTAATTAAAAAGCTCATTAAAGCACTACGAAAGCTCGAAAGTTTATCAGAATTCTGAATAGTAATAAGAGATATGAGTTGGGAAAATATTTGAAGCGAAGAAACATTCATACGTCATCCAGCCTCGGAGGTATATACATATATAAATGTATAGTCACAGGTAACGCCAGAAGGTAATTAGATATCGAGTTACCTTCACAAGCCGCTCCTTTTCTCACAGTACTGTACTATACTCCTTTTCCAACATCGCTGCTACTGCCTACTGAAATGCCTTCTCGAGATCCACTTTCAGACATGCAATTATGTCTGATGGAAACGGAAGCATCATGTTATACATACACGACAAAAGCAATGAAAAAAAAAATTTCATTTTAAAATAAAGCGAAAAAATAAAAAATATATCAAAACAATCTCATTGGAAAAGTTTGCTCATATTTTGTTCTCTACTCCACTTTGTTTTATATTTTCATTTTTTTTTCCCACGTACTTTTCCTTTAACGTATTTTTTAATGTCCTTAAGTATCATTTTGTCCATTCGAATGAGACGAATGAATAGAAATTCGCGAAACAATACGTTTGATAACAACGAAAAAAAAGGATAAGTCGAAAAAAGAGAGGAAAGAAAAAGAAAAGGTAAAAAAAATCCACTTGCCCGAGGGAATAAAATAAAAATCCTACGGACAATATTCTCATCGTAATCTCCGTCTCGGGTGCTCGAGTTAAATACATTACTCCTGCTTTCCTTCCCGTTCTTTTGTCTCCGGCCACCTTGGCGTGGCGACCCTCCGTGAACAATTTATGGAAGAAGACAAAAAAAATGTTAAAAAAATAAAGAAAAAAGTAAAAATAGCTGGAGAGAAAAGAGAAAAAGGAAAGGAAGCTGCGAGACAGAGTCGAGGCGAGAAGAGTCTCTCTTTGTATAGAGAGATCTACTCGAGTCCACTGATGTCGAACGGCATCCTCACCCCCATAATTCTCATCACTGAGGGTCAAACTTCTTGTAAACCATAAAGAGGATTCCCAGTCATTAGATCGCAAGCTCTCGTGCTTTTTCCTCGATCCTTTCTTTTCTTTATACTATTCCTCGTTTACGTTTTCAGGACGAATCGTCTCGTCAACGCGGACCAAAATCGCCACTAGTTCGCTTGCTGTTAAGAGGATTATTATTAATATTTTATACCCAGCAAAGAACTCCTGAATGCTCCCAAATGTATATTAAATAAATAATTTTATTTTGAGTAAAAATAAAAATTTTTAATAAACCATTTTGTCCATATCCTATTATTTAGGGTTCATTTATAAGACAGCGGGTGCTTTTTAATTCTCATTAATCCTGAGAAAATATCTTCATCAAAGACTCATTAACGCGGCTTATAATCTATCCAGATGTATAAGTATACAAAGTTTATATAAAGTAAAGTGAAAAAAATAAGGGATTTATATTGAGAGCGGAGTTGTCGAAGATGAGAAATCCGGGGCACGAGGACTAGCTGTGATTTCTCAAAAAGAGTCTTGGGGGATAGATATCATAGATCACTGAGCAGGGGCCCGGGAGCAATTGAGTTAGGAAGGAACCAGTTCGGCAAACACTTCTCCGAGATGAAATTTATAGCTTAAAAAAGTCCAAGAGGGTCTCTTACTTTATCTGTAATGTACTGATCTCGCCGTCGTCGTAGTCGTCGCCGTATACGAGGACTACCAAGTCCTATAAGTTACTATACATATACATATACATATACATATACATAAGTATATAGAAAAGCGCAACCCCCTTGCGCGAATTTTCCTTCGCTTTCATTTTCTCTCCCTTAGCCAGTACCGCGTTATAAGTAAAAGTTGCTTGGACTTTGAGATCTGGATACCCTGAGACCCTCGCCCATCCACCTACAGCAGCTACACAGTTGTGTCACCCCTAACCCCCTTAGTACACACAGTCCATGATTTATATTGGCGTTTCTCCCTGAAATTCCACCCTCTCACTGTTTTGATAAGGGTTCGTGGCCTCTGGATTTCACAAGTAAAGGCAAATCATGTAGATCTACATGATCGTGATTTTTTAAAAAAATTTTCAAAAGTAATGTGCAATCTAAATATGAAGAAATAGTTTTATATGTAAGCATCAGTGAGTATGAGGGTTTGGAAACCGCCCTCATGCCCTCTGGCCGTTACCCTTAACTACATACACATCCATATACATATATATATACCTAGATTCTGTAGACAAGAGGGAAAGAGAATTCCCATTCCTCGTGAGGTTCATATAGATGGAGTTGGATCACCCACATGTCGAAGACGCGCTCGCACATGAATATTTGCCTAAGTGATTGCTCGCCTTGAAACGCCTCGACGACCGACGTCGGACGACCCGCACTACCCGTCTTACACCTTACTACATACGATCCCTATGACGCCCCTACACTCCCACATCCGACGACGACGATCCACCCCATCTATCTCTCACGTACCTCGGGATAACTTTGTACTCGTAGTTGGAGGCGAATGCCTTTACGAAACTCCAAGATCCATCCGGAATACCTGCCTTGACTTTAACTCACTCCAACCAACCGAGACACTCCTGTGTGTCTTTAACCCTTTAACCCCTCTCTTCTATACTTTTAGAAGAAAAATAAATAAAAAGAAACAGTCGAATTATTGACTGGATTTAAGAAAAAAAAATTAGAATAATAATTTTTTGTAGGATATTTTATAAGATGAATTATTGTTTCCGGGATGTATTAAGAAGGGGAAACGGAAATGAAAGAAAAATGAAAAATGTTAAGATGGTTGTCTTGTAAACCAGGGAAACTTGGCATAAGAAGTTGCGGTTGATCGGACAGATGAGAGCCGATCAAGCCTAATAGAGAAGAGTCGCAAATCATCTTCAAAGACTCGGGATTCTGTGAGACTGAAAATCTCGGTTTAAATTCCCATTGATTCGTCTCAGGATCTTGAAAATGTGGTTGTAGAACCCTCAATGGTTTAGATACAAACTTCTAAGACGCTACAAACTTGACCTCATGATAATCTAGCTCCTTTGACGAACTTGAGTATCAAACTTCTGTATCTATAGTCGGTATTTCCTTCATTTCCTTCATTGGTTTTATTTTTTGTCTGCCGCCTTACCGCAATGTTTCCGAGAGTATGAAACAAACGAGGGTCCCAGGCTACAGTTGATGAAAAAATAAATCCCGAGACGTCATAGGGTGGTCATCAAATTCTCAGTAACTTGGCTAGTGATTCGAACGGAATATAAAAATCTACGCGTCAAGAATTTTTAAGTAAACAGTAATAATATTAGTCAGATAACCCGGTGATGTCAAAGAACTTTTATATGAAATTTGTGAGTATTGTTTTTATTTGTGAAATGAAGAAGACACGGAGAGAAAAGAATAGTTATAATTCCTATGTAGAATGGTAACCATTACTATGTTACATAGTAACGAGGATTTTTTAGCCTCGAGTCACGGGACAGAGTAATCCCCCCATTCTACATGGTAACGTTGGCTATGCTACCATAGGAATCATTACCATTCTTCATTGACGAGAGAACTATGCAAATGGACATGACTACAATGTTACCTAGCAACATTTACGATCTTTTATTTACTTTATATTTAGTAAATAAGGTTATGACTAAATAAATAATTCAAGTTACTTTAAATATATGTAGAAATTGAATAAATTTATTGAAATAATTAAAATATTGCTCGAAATAAAATATTATTTTTTGATAAAAGATAAAGAATAATTTTAAAAATTATAATATTTAGTAATAAACAATTTATTTACTTGGTTTGTTTACTTCGTTGTCTTATATATATTTATTAAACTGTAATGACAGCTATTGAAGCATGGGACTGAGTAGCATTCTACATAGCCCTGATTCCTATGCTAGGTAGCGATTTTAACCATTTTACTTGTTTCAATGTAACATACACTGTAAAAAATCACCGGGGTAAGTCCAAGCGGTGTAGGTGTTAAAATCAGCGGTGTTAAATTTCAACACCGAAAGCGGTGTAAAAATAACGCCGCCGTCGGTGTAAATATTCTAAACCGGTGTTAAAACAAATTCTCCGGTGTTAAAATGACGCCGCCGCCGGTGTAAATATTCTAGACCGGTGTTAAAATAACACCGCCGCCGGTGTAGATATTCTTTACCGATGTTAAAATATTTTACTTTGTGAATATTTTTACTTACTCGATCACTATACTTGTTAATAGATCATAATTTTTATTAATTTTCATAAAAAAACTGGCATTTTTTGTGTTTTATAATCTTTAAAGTTGATTCTCCAAGCAGACGCAGTTTACCCCGCTTCTACACCGGTTACCCTGCTTTTACACCGATATTACTCCGCTTTTACACCGGTTACCTCGCTTTTACACCGGTTATCCCACTTTAACACCGGTATTTTTAACACCGGTGAATTACTCCTCCTACACCGGTGTAATTTCATTTTTACACCGGGCGGAGTTAAAATGAGTCCATTTTTAACACCGCTCTTTTTACAGTGTAGTAATAATTACCAGAAAAATGCTAATGAATCGTATTCTACATAGTATTATTTACCATTCTACAAAAAATTAGTCTGGTTACTATGTAGAATGGTAATCATTACTATTCTTTTCTCTCCGTGAATGATCAACGATAGTGGTATTAGTGATGCAGTGATGGTAATAGTCTAATAGTTAAAGACTGTAAATATATATATGTAATATATATAGTTTGCCACGTATTCTAACAATACCACGAGGGATCTTTGGCACATCTGCCCGTCGTGATAGCAGCGATTACTTATGCGAGCCGTGGCCTCTCTTGCAGAAGCTCGTCCAGCAGTAGCAGCAGCAGAAGCAGAAGCAGACATAAGGGAGAGGATGAAAATATGTACAAGAGAGATGCTATGTACTGTGAAGCAGCAGCAGCAGCAGAAGTAGAAGTAGGAGAGAAAGCACAAGCATAAGAGGCCGGCAAGTTAACGCGAACATATAAATTAGCGGACATCTTAGCAGGTCCCTTGCAACTTAGTCACGTAGCGGGTTTAAACTTGACAGAGCCTCGCGCGGAGCTAGTGGTTATAAAGAGGGAACTGGTGTGAGGTACAAAACCGACGACATCACCTGCTGGCTGTTTCATTCCCAGTTGAATAAAACCCTTTCCATTAATTTCTTACCGGAAATCAAAATTTATATACTTTTGCCGTTGTACAGCTCACTTTATAGGGATATATATATATATGTATATATATATAGATACATACATAAGAGATGAATAGAAAAATAAGGGTGGTTTTGCGTTATATCCTCGAGGATTTCTGTTTTCAGACAAATCGGTGCGATCTTACAGAAGCCTCGATAGTGCCAAAGTCTCGAACTTTCGATTTATGGGCTCGAGTCCCCGAAGGACTTTACTGTGCGAAGGAGGTTTAAGGGTGGATATTCTGGCCCAAGGGGTGGCTCAGCGGTCAGAGTGACAGGGTGGTCGATTAGATACACACACAATATTCCGTGGCATCTGCGCCGTTCATTGATCACAATCTGGCACTCGAGGGTACGGGTAAAATTATCTACAAGAGCTTTAAGATAGCTTCTCAAATAGTTTAACCACTAGCCAATACGAAATATTTATTTGATAAATTAAATCTGAATAACTTAAGCCAGTTTTCTGCTTCCAGAACAAACTATATTATTAAATAATTTATTTGTGAAAAGCTGGTGGTCAGAAAGTCCTGATATTAAAACAAGCATGATGATGCTAAATGTGAGTGAGCGACTATAGAGTGTAGACGGTGATGAGAAACAGAAAGCTTGTGCTCACCCTTTGACTTTGAGTTACTACCCCTTCGAAAGCTGCCGGTACACAGGAACAGCAACAGCAACAGCAACAGTGGTAGTATAGCAGCAGCAGTTCCCGAAAACCCAACGCCATCACGGTAATTGCACCGTAGCGCACTAGTGATTAATGCCGCTTGTTATTAGGATAAGACGCAAGGACGTTCTCAAGATGCGCCCGCTTCGGCACGTCAAAGGATTCCGTATATTCCTACAACGTCATCCTCTATCTCAAAACCTCAACCTCCCATCAGCCACTGAAACTCTAACCCAGCCTAAACCTACATAACTTAAAGCCTTTTTTTACGCTACAAAGCAAAACTTTATATTTAAAGAACAATGGTAAAAAATTAGAAAGACGTCTTTTAGGTGTAGCTTTTTGAAATAAGGGGTGACCAAACCCTCGGATGAGTTATGCCATTGGAATATCAAGACTTACGAACCGCACCGGATGGTCGCGGTACAATGTTTTCTTATAATTAATGAGCAAGGGCCGCTGTTGAATGGACCCGGTATGTACCGCCTGGAGGATCTAAAGCATCTAAAGGGTAACGCTTTCTAAGAACCCGTTCAATGTCAGAAAAGCTGCTTTCTAAACTAAAACTTTGTTAAAATATACCAATTTTAATAAACATATAAATGTTTTAAGAACAATGTGTTTTTCATTATTACAACAACTCAATTTAAAATTATTTTACTGATGCCTAAGTATTTTTGTCAAAGTTGTACTGAGGTCTCGCAATGATGTGGTTTAATTCAATTAGCCCGAGAATCCTTAGATAATTGAGTTAGAAAACGTGCGGTTTTACGGTGTAAAATTTTCATCATGATGCATTAAATTTATCAAAATGAAATTAATCATCACTCATCAGAAATGACAAAGTAAAAGGAGTTTGATGAAATAAAAATAAAATAGATTAACAAATGTAGAGTTTAAAGCTTACGGCACTGGTTTTCTTAGACCACCGGCCTCAAACTCGAGTCAGCAAGGGCAGCCAGCCTGCTTATTGTAATTATCCCTTGGAAGTACTCACCCTTACTGCTGTTGAACCACCTACTCCACCATCTAACCACCCCTTTTAAACTCCCGAACCTCTTTGCACACGCTCCCGGGCTCGATTGTTCTTGCTCGCATGGCCCAGCCGGCGGCATGCTAGCACGTCTATGAAATTAAGCGTACCACCCTTCTTGCTGGTTACTGCTACTTGTGCTCTCTGCTCCGTCAAGATTCGTTCGCTGCCACCTTCAACCTCTCTCACATCTCCCCCGTTTTCTGACTCTACTTCACTGCCATACCACCCGCACAACTCCCTTTACTTTCGACCCGGACCTTAATTTCTCGCAGATAATTGCCAGTGCTAGCTCGGACGGGTGAAGAGCTGCCTTGTAGAGTATGTAGATGGAAATAATCGTAGTAGTAGTAGTAGTAGAAGTAGAAGTATATAGAGAACCGATAATCCGATGGACTGCGACGATTTACTAACGAAATTGCATTCTTCGGCAAAAGCTCTCATCATCCTAAGCAATTACTAAATTTAAGGGTAGTAAGTAAATGAGAATTTAGCTTACATCCATTTGAGTAAATGAGTCTCGATGATTTTACAAAATAACCAGAGGGTATTCAAGAATATAGAACCAGTCGCAGAAAAACTAAGATGAAAACGAAAACAAATCCCGTCAGAAATGGTAAATTTAAACTGATGGAATTCCATTCACGTAGGGTAGCAGAATTGCACTCTCTCCCTCAAAGTCTCACTCTCCAATAGTCTTGTGTTTAACTTCCAACCGGTTACATATTTCAATCGTACGCTTCAATACCATCAAGACTACCGCAAGTACCGGTTGTTTGCTGGTGACCAGAATTTAATATTCATCCTATCAGGAGTGAACACGCTGGAGAGTTTATCAGAAATAGGGTGTGTTTGCACATGCTCAAAACCCTGAAAAATTTTTCCACAAGAAACTTTGCTAGCCTAACTCAACTTTCACATTCTCAAATATAAATTTAATCTATACATGCATACATAACACACATACAAACAAACAAACAAACAAAAGTTTAAAGTACAATCAAAAATTATTCCATAGCACGAAAATTTATTTGGTTAAATATATTTACCGGTTGTAAAGTACGATCAAGGTATATACGTTAAGTGCAACTCCCTAAAACGCAAACTTGCAGCAGGAACACCAGCACTACCAGAAACCAGAACCAGTAGAAGCAAACCCTCGTTTCATTTTAGTAGAGCGCGATGCACGACCAGACCCGCGATAAAACATCGGCGAATTCGCACGATTGAATTACAGTTTAATTAACTCGCGGGCAATTAAGCCCACCTACACCCACTCTTTTACCTCATTCCACCTACTGCCTACCTACTATACCCCAAACCATTCGTTTACTCCACGTTTCCCACCCCTTGCAACCCTCGTACCTCCGCTGTATCCTTATACCATTCAGCCAAGTCTCCCATCAACGAATCACATGCATCTACAATATTTCACTTTTGCGATTTTATAAAACTTTTTTTCCCAAACTTACTTTCTAACTAATAAAGCATTTCAAAATGCATTCATTAAAAAAAAAAAAAAAAAAAAAGTGTATTCCCATTACTATTATTATTATCGAATATAAGTATGAGACGTCGGCTGAAATTGGTGTAAGACAATAACCATCAACTGGACGAGCAATTAAATGACGAGTGAATGGTAACGAGGGTTTATGGTCTCACGAGCTTCTAAACCATTCTCGTTTTAGCATCACCGCTATAACATACGCATTATTCTAGTTATATTTATGACTGAACGATCTCACCACAAAATTTCAAACTACACAACTACAGCTAAAACTATTACTATGGAACACACAGTGAAGAGGAGAGAAACTGTTGCTCTCCATTTTCTCATACCCTGGATACATCATCAACCAAAAGTCCTATTATTCGCCATGAAATTACACCCTCATTATGAATATTTTAAAATAAAGTAAAAACAACTTTATAACTAGAGACATAACTTTTATTACTAAATCCATCCACACATAGTAATATTTAACTGAATATAGTATTCAGTAGATAGATAAGATACTAATTACCATACTTTAAAGTATATGTTTTATAGTAATAAGACAAACTGAACAATGAATAAATCGATCATTAAAATTGTTCCTCAGAAATAGCCTGAGTAAAGCTGCCGGATGATCCTCGTACTGTGTAAAGCCAGAAAATTTATAATTAACTTCCTTCCTCTCACTCTTTTACTTATTATCCTTTTTTAGATTTCTTCTTTTTTTTTTTTTCTTTTCATTCCTCACTCTTGTAAGATCGGAAATTTACCGTAAGACGAAGACTAAAGAAGCAACATCTACTTGATAATGTGCAAAGAGCCGAGAGTTGCGTTATATAGTTGCGCCTCAGGAAAAGTAGACTAAAATATTCAAATTAATCGGAAAACCGCGAGAACTTTGCGATGTACTTACGTCAATAATAATGAACCTTTGAATTTATATCCAGGGCTGGAAAGTTGAAATTAAAAAAACCTAAGCAGGAAAAAAATCATTTTATAAATGCGACCATGGTAACAAAATGAAGAAACCCATACGAAAAAATATATATGTGACATATACACATCAATGCATTGGCTATATGGGACATATATATTATTTATGTATTTTATGCGCGGGAAAAACTATTCCCGAGTCTGAAAACAAATTATAGTTTAGTCCTGAAAAGCCTCAATTCCTTTAATGTTTTATTTGCCGCCCAGAAAGTGACTCTACTTTAGTACTCAAAATCCTCAATGAGAACTATGAGGTCTACATGCAAATAATTTATCGACTTTAAATTATAACTAAGACCTCAAAATCCTCAACGAATGAAAAGGTATATTTCGGACTTTTGAAAATTTCAGATAGAGAAGGGAGGGGAGAGAATACGTCGAATGGGACTTTTAAGTTTCAAATGTGGATAAAATTATTCCTGTATGTTTTGAGTATTTTGAGGCTCTAATCCAGATTATATTATTCCAGTTTAGTCCTCAAAGTGGTAAAATTGGTCGTAAGTACTACTTTGAGGACTAGGATAACTTTCTACACTATATCCAATCTTAAAATTATAAATAGATCCTCAAAAACCTCATTGAGAACTTTGAGACTTAAATCCGAATTTGTTTTTTGACTTGAGTTGTCAAAGCAGTTGGACAAGCGACTGGAGAGTAGATGTTGAACTAGCATAGAAAGCTAGTGTCGAAGCCGTTTCGTGTCAAATATAAGCTTTGTGTAACGACAATGGGGAGTTTACATCCGGGCTGACTAGAGCTACAATGTAGGCACTATAGTGTAATTAAATTCCCAAGCCCAAGGATTCGGTTGGAGATAAAGGAGGTCAGCGGGACCAGAAGGTGGAAAGGCACAGGAGGGTTATGAGAGGTATCTAGGTGGCCAATACGCTCAACAAGAAAACTAGAAGAGGACGGAACGAGCAAACAAGCTACGGAGAATGGTGAACCTTGGCATATTGCATACTGACCGGCACAAGGCTGCAAGCTCTATTCTCTTTCTCTTTCCTTCTAGAAAGCACGGCCATATTGTCCGGCGTATGTACGGGTTCCTTGATTCCTTCCTGGTTGTGTGCTTTCTCACAAGGGTTGTGGCCAAGATTAAACGAATTCCTAGAACAACGAGCAAGGCTCGAGTCCCCGTCTGAGATTCAACGTCAGAACACAATCGAATCAATTTCAACACTGAAATCAATCATGATTCCTAATATATATTCGTCTTTACTCAAAGCATTAAAGCTTAAACCGAATTTATAGTGTTTCTTATTCAAGAAAGGATTTCTTGTACACAAGTCGGCACAATATTAAAGGGTGGCTGAAGAATTACTGATATACATATCCCAAAAGACGAGCATGAAGGGTAAAAATAAGGTGGAGAATTTTTATCGAAACTCCTGTAAAGCATTACCTGGGCAGTAGTTGTGTAGAAGCGACATAAAAATCACCCTCGTCATTTCTTTTAGCACAAGGGTTGCAATCGTGGATTATTCATGGACACCGTAACGTAGTCGTCCCCCTCGAAGAATTGAAAACGAAGCTCATCGACCAGAGTTTCTCGAGCAAAGCTCAATAATTTCCATTTCCACGAATGAAATTTTAGTTATTCTTTTATTGTTGTTTTATACTTCTCTGTCTCTCTCTCTCTCTCTCGCTCTCTTTCGTTTGTTGTGTGTAAAGACGGAGTTTTATTTTAGCCAGGCTATTTTTAGTTTCCAGTATCGGTAGATGAGATAATTGATTTGATTGCTTAAACAAACGGAGAAAGAAATACGATACACAATAGACGAATTGAGATCAACAAAGCATTCCACGGTTGCTAGAAACATGAGTGTATAGAAGCCAAGAGCTACGGCTCTGCCATTTCCCAATAACTAACTTTGCAGCCAGTTCTATGCCACCCCAGCCAACTAAAACCTCCCGTTCGAAAGCTCACGATTCCGCGAAACATGGAAACTTGCAGTACACGTACACATAAGAGTATACGTGCCCTCACCTACCAACTAGCCCAGAGATGTCTCGAATCCGTCAAAGGAGTCTTACACCCTTCTCCAGTCCCCCGTCTTCGAAAACTCAAGATTAGGGGTAAGATGTCCATCGATTGAATTTGCCCAGTACAGAGAGAGGTAGAAAAGCTTTAAACTAAAATACGTCACGTATTCCATCATCTAAAGAAAATAAGAATTTAAAACGCACCAACAAGCATCAGTATTACGAGGTACTAGAGTCTTTCTCTCGTTCTCTTGTGAGCTAAAACGAAAGTTAGAGCCATGGCTTGCCGCAGCAAATCCAGCTTGATTAAAACACTGTAGGAGGAATATACTCTCATATACTTCTCAACCCCTTTTTCCACTACCATCAGCATCCACCAGTCAGCCAACCAACCAACCCATCACCACCCACCTACCCACTCTTACTCTCTCACTTATTTCCCTCGTCGTCTTGCTTCTTCTTACAGGAAAACCAACCAAACGGTCCCCCTTATAACATTTCGAAGCCAGTCTCTCCCGGTGGTTGCTGCCTTAGCCTACATATATATCTATATATAAGTATATATCCACCGACGTTACCGTAACTCGCCCTTCAGCCACAACGCGCTAGGTATAATCTTAATGCAGTCTTATACGAAGCGGAACGCCAGCCATATTTCATTATAACCCCGCAGCCCTTCCGTGAATCCCCACCGAAAACCCTTTTCCGTTTCGACTATAAGCGTCTCCTATCCCCGATTTTCTTACTCCTTTATTCCTTGCCATTTTCACGAGTTATTTTAAGACCTTGAATTATATATACATAACCATTCGCAAAAACTACCCTGATCTTTTACTCTTTATGTTTGTCTTTTGTTAAATAACTCATTACAATTTTTTTGCAAAAACAGTAAAGTCAAATTTGGAATTATTGAGGAAGAGATTTCATCGAGGGTTTGTATGTAGGAACAGCAAGGATAAATAAAAATTATCAATGGAAATGAAAATGAAGGGATAAGATGACAAAATGCAAACGTTAAATGACGCATACAGTGGTAATAAGAGACATTGTTACCTAGGGTGGTTGTCGAAGTCCCGAGTGTCGGTGGAAAACAGTCCCGAGGTCTATTCGCAACCAAGGGATTCTAGTATACGCGACCGTACTCTTGGTCTTACAAGGCAATAAGAGAGAATAGGGAGTGATAGTAAGAGAGTGAGTGAGTAAGCAACCAGAGAGACGTTCTGCAAATTCGAGGGGTGAACACCGGGGTGTATTTACGACATTACAATGCCCTACGGGCTAATCCTCGCCCTGAAGTCTCGCTTGGAGAGAACGAAAAGAGAGAGAGAGAATGGCAGTCAGGCAGCCAGAAACAACCCTCCTTACACTCACACCCCCTAAATGCAGTCCGGCCCTCAGGCTATCGTCAGATTCTACCGAATGAGCCTTGGGATTTTCGCCCGTAACATTTTCATGAGTACAAGACAAAACGGATGATAAAAAAAACTGTGTACAGATAAAAAGGAACAAAAATATAAGACTTAACTTGAAAATGAATAAATATATAATTGTTCCTGTTGAGAGCTAGAAAAAAGTAAAGCTGAAAAGTCAACAGTGATGTTAAAGGACATTTCAATACGTCACTTAAACAAAAATCTGTCGGCTTAATTGACACAATTTTTATTAAAGCTCGCGAGTAACCCTCGAGCACACTCTTTATGCCTCACAGGCGTGTCTTTTTATCCTAAACAACCTCTACTTTAATTCCGTCTTTCTTTTTTAAACATCACGCACTTAAGCGAGGGTGAGAATGAATGAATAAAAATAAAAATAAATAAATAAAAAATAAAATGAACAAACACGTTGGGGCTGCATTCTTACTGTCGTTCATTCATAAAAATTCACGCTTCTTCCTTAAGAGTAAATTCCCAACCCTGTTCCTGTTGGGTATATTCTTGACTACTCGAGTAGTCAAGGGGATGCACGCGTCTACTTTACACTCCTTTCCGTACCTTTAAACACCCCCTTGATCCGGAAGATCCGACCTCATTTTTTTTCATTCCTTTTCCTGGTATTCAATTTCCCACAACCCTTTTTTCCCGAGGATTTTATTTTCACTCTGTCCACGTGGAAATTAGGGGTTGTTTGGAATTTCACGAGTCAGTATCACTTGGCGATACCAAAAAAAAAATATAAATAAGCGTAAAAAAATAAAGTTAAACAAGAATAACAGGAGTAAATGTGAATACAGAGAAAAACAGAAGGGAAAAGTGAGTGAGTGAGGTCGTGAGGTGAGCCAGACGACCGTAAGTATTAAATAAATCTCCTTAAGCGGATTAGGGGTTGGCTTTCCGGTATTTTAACGCTGCGTTTTCCGCGACCTAACGCCAGATTAGCCGGACCCCAAACAGATTTTATTTTTTGTTTCCTCGTTTTGTTAACTATACAAACATATACCAAGTGTCAAAAACACCAGATCCACAAGCTGTAAAATTATCCACTTACCCTACTCATCCAAATAGACTATTTACTCGTCCGCAAAACAATTTGCTTCAACGAATGTTTAAAAAAAATTTATAATTTTGTAACTTGAGACGGTAAATTAAAACTTTTTTTTTTTTACAGATGACAAAGCCGACACACACACACACACACACACTTGCAAAGTCCATACTTATATAAACCACAAAACTTTAGTTACAAAGTCACAAAGTGGCAAACCATTAAGATCAATTTCCGTGCAGACTGTGTTCACCTACTCTGTCCCTCTTTAGGGAATCTCACTACTCAACTTCTTGGTTGTTCTATTATCTCAACATTAGTAATTCAAAGTCATGCTTTATCGTTCAGCTAAACGACTTAAAACATTCGGCCAATCAACTTTATCCACCCTTAAACAACCTAAAAGTCAACAGAGTTCATTAGTTTTGTTTCTTGACATTTACGACAGTCGGCAGTAAATAGGGGGGCTGCTACTTTAAGCCGAGGGGGCTGGGGGCTGAAGGATGAGTTGTAATGAGGAGTATGGGATACAGGGGGTTTAAAATTACGAGAAGGTAAAATAGGGATGATTCGGCAATGAGAATTGGTTGAGTTAAGTTGGTGGTGGTTAAAGACCAAAACCAAGACCAAAGACTTCTCTCTTATACCCAAGGACTTTATCTTATTCAACCGCACCCCCGGAAGAAGCCTCTGCGTTCTAGCTTTCTCACCCTCGGACGACATTCGCCGTCGGCTAAATAGCTAACTTCGCGCAACTATCCCAATAGATTATGATTATTGTGGAGGAAAGCTCTGATTTATGCAATTATCATAAATTTACCTCGAATTTCCCAACCATTCTGCCATTTTCCGTATGCTCAAGACTATCCAACACAAGAGCTAACTCCTTACATTCTATTCAAGGCACCTCAATAGGAAATTACACGTCTAAGACAATTTAACAATAATAATAACGTACTTAAAAAAAAATATAATAAAATAACACAATATCTATTATGTAAATGAATTAAATTCATTACTTTATACTTTATCAATCGAGTTCGTAGTACTTTATAAATTGTTTCAATACTTGAATTAATTGTTAATTCACTAAGTTGTTATAACAGATTACAGACAGACAAACTATGCACCGTCTAATGTAATGAGTCATGATAAAACTTTGTTCCTCGTAACTACAAAATAATTTGCACTTGAACTTTGTACGACAAGTACAAGTTTGAAGTTTGTTAATTTGCATTGCAAAGACATCGTCTGCTATCAGTTGATTTCAATTTGCCCTCGAGTCGAGATTAAAGTTTTAAAACTTGTTTCGTTCTCCTAATTATCAACAACTACACAAAGTCCTACTTTACCGTCACCCGAACCGTGACCTTATCGGCGGTAGATTCGAACAGAAATTTCCATTGACAACTGACCGTAGGTCGGTAGCAAACCAACCGCCGATCGCTTACCGACAGAACGAGCTTTCAGGCACTTGTTTTTACCGACGGTTGATCAACGAAGCTTGCGAGATCTTTGATATCGACCAGAGCTTTTTCGTGTAAACAAGTGAGATTACAACGACCCCTACGTATTTAATAGCGCAAACGCAACAAGCTCAATGTTACACGGATGGAATTCAGTGAGCCCGAACCTCCCCATCCCCAGTAACTCTCGACGCGCTTGGAAACTTTGATAACTTCCCCGCCGGCAGCTGTCGACAGAAACTTGTTGAGAAAGTTTAAAAATCGATAACACTCCAACGAGCTACACGCTATATAATAACAACGTCAAGAGAAATATCACAGTATAAAGTCAATTGATAACTTATTTAAACTTTATTAAAACTTTATTTAAATTATCCTCATTTAATTTTAGGCAACAAATGCTAATTATAATTATCCTAGACCGTAAATTTATAATTTAATATACCGTCTAAAAATAATTGTTTTTACTATCAACAGAGTACTTTTAACATCGTTGATATTAAATTGATACTTTTTAAAAGTATCTAGACTCCAATTGACGTTAATAAAATATTTATAATATAAAATCATTGACCCAAAAGATATAAACTGCGTTTATTGTATGTAATAACAATTTTTACATACATACTTTTTATTAATAACGATCAATATATTAAAAAATAAAATGTTGAATAATAATAAAAAAAAATAGTGACGATCAACTCCGTGACAAAACGGATCGTCAGCGGTTTACGTGGCTACAGCCATTTCGTTTTTTATACCTTTTATACTTTATATCAAACTTCGCGATAACCCATTTTTCATTTTAACATATTTTTTATATTTTACTTTGTAGTTAAATTAGTTAGCTAATACCCCTACCTGCCAATAAATCATCTAATAAAAAAAAAAAGCAATGAATGGGTCAAGTTAATAAAAAAAATTAAATTGAATAAAAAAAATAGTATAGATTCCAGATTCTTTTATAAATCAAATTTTTATTACTGACATTGTAGCAAGTAATCCAGCGAGTAATTATCGGTTAGTAAATATTTGAGTATGCCCGGGGGATGAAAACGTGATGGGAGAAAACGAGCCGTAAAATAATAGAAGTAGAAGTAGAAGTAGCAGAAGTTGATGTAGTAGAAGAACGCGAAGAATAACAAGAACAAGAACAAGAAGAATATCATGTTGCCGAGTCTACAATATACGAAACATTGTTCCAATTCATTGGGGATGAAACGAACGCTGGATATTATAAGACAAAGGATGCTAACTATATATAATCCTTTAATATCACATGATACCCAATTATTATCATTATTTTAATAATTATTTTTGTAAAACCCATTTAATTCCTCAATATCTGACAGTGAGGAATGAAAATTGATCAGCCTTAATGGATTGAATGTAATTTTATTTCAGAGTTCATTAAATATGAAAGGGTAGTTTTTCATTTGATTGAGGAAAAAAAGTATAAAAGTTAAGAAAATTTATAAGATGTAATAATGTTAAGTGGTGTGAAATGATAATGATGATTAAAGTACTCACCTTTTTTGGTGTTGGATGAAGCACAGTGACGGGAACTTGTCGAGGGGTTGTTCTTGGTGATTGCTGTTCACTGTTCTCAGATAGTCTCTCGTTACGGCTGGACGGTAACTCCAGTAGATGTTGAATCGAGTGATTTTGCTTTGATTTTTTAGACGCCATCCTGTTTTTAAATTAAACATATATCATTTATTAATTATAAGTATATTAATTATGCATTATTTTTTTTTAATTTTCAGTGCCGAAATAATTTAAACTTTTTTTTTATGGAGAAGAATCTATGAGTAGATTTTTATATCAGTATTAATAGAAATTTGGTGATTGAAAATTTAAATTATTCATTAAAGCTTTCAAATTTTTTAAATTAATTATTAACTAATTAATTAAAAAGCACACTGCAAATTTTTTTTGGGTTGGTGTCATTTAATAATTATTACAGTATGGATTTTAAATTTTTATGTGAAATACATTAAACATTTTTATCGAATAAAAAGTTCTCTTTAATGATTCATGTTTCACTTGAATAAAAATAAAAAATAATAATTATTCATCTCTTTCATTTCAACCATTTACGTCATAGCTATTTCAGTAAATTAAATATTTAATAATTAATAACTTTCAAATTTAAATGATTTCTATATTGAAAAAAAAAAAAAAAAAAATTAATGGATTTTATAAAAATGAAAATTTTTGATATTTTATTTTTACTAAAAAATAAGAGCCTCGAGACGTCGAGATCTATTGAAAACTCAATTTACGAAAATCCGACCGAAACCAATAACTTCCCTCTTTTTGAAAATTTTCAATTTTCTTAGCGGGCAGTTAAAAAAAACTTTTCTAAATCTTATCAACTGAACATTTAACGGATTTTGAATGTTAATAATGCTTGTTATAGTTTTATATACTTAAAAAAATGTTATTTTCAGAATATGGGCTATTCATAAATTACGTAAGCAAATTTTGGGCAATTTTAATACCCCCTCTCCCCTAAAATAAGCAATAGTAAGATTTTCAATTTGGACCCCCCCTCTTATCTTAATATTACGTAAGAATATTAAAGTAAAAATTCGAGTGTTTTAAATATCAAAAAATCTTCCCATTATGAAGAATTATTTATTTGATGTACTCTTTTCTTTTAGAACACACGAAATAATTAAAACTAATTTAAAACACACATTTATTAAGGCAATTCTTAAAATGCTCAATTCGAATGATCTAAATAAAGTATTTTTGAAATATCTTCATAAATACACATTTCATAAAAAAAGTGAACATGACCTTTTTTGTCAAAAATTAAATTTCCTATAAAATTGTTCCTATGATTTTTTCCTATAATCTGCATCGTTCATGAGATATTTTAAAAAAACCGCGATTGTATCGAAAAATAAACATTGATCGTCCTGAGGCACGTGTTCTTTCTACTTAAAAAAAAACAAATTCCCCATGTATTTTTTCACTAAAAAGAAGCTTTTTACAGGGCGTCTGACAATATTCAATTTTTAACGACCACCCTATTACTTACTCATCTGTATTAAAAACAATAACGTCTATTTTCTATATCCCCACACTATTTTTCATTATTTAACAATAAAAGCATCAGTTATTAAATTAGCTGTAAATATGCATAAAAAAACAAAGTAAATAGATGATATTTCATTCAACATAAAAATTTTTATTATCTGCTACATTGAGCATCATATTCTCTAAAACGCTTTGTAAAATAAAATATTACATCTACTTTATTTATTATTTTTCCGTTTTTTTATAATACTCTTTAATATCACAAGCTTTTAACCTTTAATACCTTGATCATTCGATTGTAAATCACCAATTCAACTTTTTACACTAAAATTCATATTTATTTTTTAACGAATAAAAAAACAAATAAAAATTCATATATTCAAATATAATATATTTTACGAGTAGTATCAGAAGTATCATATTTCATTTTGTAAATTTTCGTAAATAAATACCCTAGGTAAACATTATAAATAACAAGTTAATGGAACATCTTTTAAACAAACGAATCAACAGTAAATAACGCAACGGGTGATATTAAAAAAAATGAATAAATAAATAAATATGTTATATTTTTATTGGAACCTTTTATACTGTGTTTATGATATCATATCCACAATTAAATAATATCATTCATAAATAAAATAATAAATAAATAAAATAAATGAAATTAAAGTGATTACTTAGCAGATATGATAAAAAAGTCTAAAGAGAAGAAGAAAAAATAAAATATTGCTATGACAATAAACAACAGCAATTGTAATTGAGAAACTCTAGGCAACTGCGTGCATACAATATTGTTTTTTATTATTTATATATTTATTTTCTTTCCCTGTTATTATTGTTGTTATTATTTTTATCATGGCTTTTTTTTAATGTTCAAGGCAAGGGAAAAGAGAGAAGCTTCGGTGCCGCACACTTTGGATATCGGGTAAAACTTTCGCATTTAACTTTTCCGTCCTGCTGGGGAAACGACCAACAAAGCTCATCACTGGAAAGTTTTCCGAGACAAGGAAAAACAGTACGGAGAGAAAAAGAGACAGAGAAAATTCACAGCAACTATACTCGCGTACCGAGAACTCTCTTTTTCTCTTGTCTCTTTTCAACTTTTATATATTTTCATTTCGTACTCTTTCATTCTCATTTGTTTCCCTATACCGCCATTCGACGAAATTTTTTTATTCTTTTTAACTCAAAGCTCTCAGCAAGACTACTACCACAATCCGACAACTCGCTCTACGACCTCTATCTCACTGTATATATCTATATACAGATTCTATATAGATATAGATATATGTTACGTTCACTTTAACAAAGCTCGAAAATCACAAATACCAGTAACTTTGTTGCAATCTATGTATTATATGAACTTACATTTACTACTGTTAAACTCGTACCCTGAATTTCCGACTAGCTTCATGACCTTTTTTAAAATGTCATTCTCATTCTTCGTCAATTTACAATAACATTTAATCTATCGGATATTTAATCTTTTATTTTTTTTTTTTTTTATACAAGAATAATTTGATTTGTTTTTTCATGCAAGTGAAGCTCCATTCTTCCTACTTTTAAACTTTTATAATAAATTCAAAATTTATATTTTTCAATTTTTTTTTTTTAAAAGTCCTTTAATTAAAAGTAAATAAAAGTTATTGCTAATTCATGATTTTTAAAAATTAGCGTCAATTTAAAAAAATTTTTGGCTGTCAAATTTATATGAATCACTTATTCGATTTGTGTTAAATAAACTATTAAAAAAAAAAAAAAAAAAAAAAAAATAATCCAACTTCTAAAGATATACATTTTATCTATCGGATATTTAATCATTTTTTTTTTAAATTTATACAAGAATAATTTGATTTGTTTTTTCATGCAAGTGAAACTCCATTTTTTCTACTTTTAAACTTTTGAAAAAAATTCAAAATTTTTATTTTTCAAGTTTTTTTATCGCCTTTTTAATTAAAAATGAAAAGAAAAAAAAAGTAATGACTAATTAATCATTTTTGATTCAAGGTTTTGAAAATTAGCGTCAATTTGAAAACATTAAAAAGTTTCTTGGCTGTCAAATTTATAAAAATCACTGATTTGATCTGCGTCAAATAACGTAATGAAAAATAAAAAAAATCAAACTTTTAAAGTCATAATAGGCGAGAAGTGGAGACCTATTGCAGCTGTATACAAAATAAAAATAAAAATATGATGAATAAAATGTAAATATTTTTTTTCATATTCGTATTTTTTACTTTTTGCTGTAATTTTTTTTTTTTATTAACTCGCGGTGTTCTTTTTGTTTAAGGGTCACGGTCGAATGGGTGAAAAGGCTTGAGAATTATATACAGTGGTAACGAGGAAGTAAATAAGGCAAAGTAACAATAGACGACGTAAAAATGTTAACCTTTTTTTTTTGGTATTTAAATAAAAAATAGTGCAACAAACAATTCAAACATTATTTGTCTCCTTTTTTTTTCATTGATTTTTACTTATGATACCTCTTCAAATAGATTTACGTCACCAGTTACAGCAAAACAAAAATAGATAACTGAATTACGAGGAAGATTTTTTTAAATAAATAAAAAAAAATTTTCAATTCACTGAAAAAAAATTATTCATCATTTTCTTAACAGTATATTTGTATCGTCAGAGCTCGTCTCGCAACTCGAAATGAGTAAAAAAATATTTAGTCAATTCACGGGTCTAAATCAGCGGAAAATTTATTTTCCCGATTTATTAAAATAAACAATTAACTCCAATATTTCATGTCCATAAATGTAAATAAAATTTATCGATAAATTTTTTTTTAATTTCCAAGCTTTTAAAATATTTATAAATAATATTAAACTAAAAATCATAATCCCATAAACTCATAAACACGCGAATTAAAAAAAAATGAACAAAAGCTTGTACAATTTTATCTTTTTTACTTAAATCGACGTTCTATTTTTTGCCCTGGATGTATCTTTATTGGAATTGGAACATCGCCCAAGAATTAAACGAAGTGAAATCAATTTCAGAGAAGTTTCGCGCGATTGTGGCTCTCCAGCGAGAGCAAGTAGTTATATATTTATACATATTTAGTAGTGGTAGTAGAATATAACAATATAAATGAATGGTAAGAAAGAGCAAAAAATTATGTGAAATAAAAAAAAAATAATTCTGCTATAAAATCAAAAATTCATTTACCCAATTAACTGAAGCCTGTTCTGTTCTATTTATAAGTTAACATTTAATTAAAATAAAAAAATAATAAAGACAATTGTAGGTTGAGCTTTTAATTGAGACAACGATTGATTAAAAATTAGCGATAAAAAGTTAAATTAAGGGTGGAAGTTTAAATAATGTAGGGGGTTGTATTAAAACTACGTATTTCAGTGATCGAGAAAACTTTAGTAACTTTAATGCCCAGGCGCTCGAGTAATCTAACAGGACGAAATTAACTTTTCAGTTTTGCCAAAGTTCCCCGGCCACTTAACCGCTACGTCGTCGTCACCCCCAACTCCAAAATCTACCGGCCTCTTCTGTCTTCTCTTTCTACCATCTCGACCTTATTACTCATATATAGGTATATATATTCTTTCTCTGTTCACCTTTACAAGTTTCTCTTTCTCTTTCCAAGTTCGCCCAAGACTCGCGGAAAACTTTTTAAGCGCTTCACCACCACAGACTTTATTCTCTCTTCCTCTATCCATCTCTTTCTCTCTTTTACTCACTCTCTTTCCCCTTAAAAAAGTTTCATTCGCAAACTCTCTCACTCTCTTACTCTACAGTTCTTTACGTGTAAAATAATTCTACCCTTAAGACCTGGAGTTTACGAGGAAAACTTAGTCGCGCTCGCCTTACTCGATAATGCCCAGAGTCGAGCTAAACTAAAGAGAGAATGATAGTCAAGATAAAGACTTTGATTAACAGACAAAGATAAGGATATAAAATAAAAAACAATTAAGTTAATATTTTTGAATGATAAAAAGTTTAAAAGAATATTTTTTTAACTTAAGTAATAACTGTAAAAAAACGTAAAAGATAAAAATTTAATGGCTGGTAAATTTTTACCACAAAATAAGATTGCAAAGTATCTAATGGAATATAAAATATATATTTAAAGATGTCTCGTTTGATATGGAGTAAAAAAATATCCAATGGCCCTGCACAATTTCCGTGTATTACACTGAGAAAATTAAATGATTGGAATTATCATCTAGTGATGGTAAAATTTTTACTATCAATCTGATAGTAATGAATATCATCTAGATGATTGTGTAAATCATCTAGATTGTAATGGTTACCATCTGGATGATAAGTATTACGATCATGGATGTTAACTCGAGTTAATTAGGATTATTATCCTAAATAGTTATATTTATAATTTCTGATGGTAACTGGTACCATCAGAAATTATAATAGTTACCATCAAAGATAATTAGAATAACAATTAATTCGAATATAATGAAACCATCATTTTACAGGGGTAAAAAAATACTAAATGTTAATAGGGGAGCCTGGGGCACGAAGGACCCTTTCAAAAATTAACTAAAAAAGTTTTATTTTCATTTTCCGTCAAGTTATGACCTCTATAATGTTTCTAGCATATTTCAGGTCAATATGTGATATGTGGGGCAAAATGAACCTCTCGAAAAACAAAATTGTAACGAAAAAATTATTTTTTTTTTATTTTCCGCCTAGTTAATTTTTTCGTTGCAATTTTTTTTTGAGTGGCCCATTTTGCCCCACCCCTCCGCCTCAAACACTTTTCACGTTAAAAATTTTGGGCGGCCCATATTGCCCCCAAATATTTCGAGGCATCCAAAATTTCAGGGGGCCCATTTTGCCCTCCCTTCCCCTACTTTAAATTTATTGAATTTTCGATCAATTTTTTCATAATAATAATTACCATCCCTGATAGTAACTGTAATCATCCTGATGGTAACTGTAATCATTCTGATGGTAATTGTTATCATCCAATGATTGTTAATCTTATTAATAAAAATTATAACTCTAACTATCTTTGCATTTAAAATCGTTCTTATCATCCTAGATGATTGGGGCTAAAAATTTAGGATAATAAACACAATCATTTAATTTTCTCAGTGTATAGATTTTAAACCGACGATAGGAATAGAAACGAAATGAAATGAAAATGTATATAAAATATATATATATATATATATATATATATATATATATAAAAGAAATAATGTGGAAAGAAATATAAAAATGCAAGAAAAATTTTCTCGGTCAAGCGATAAAATGGAGCCGGTCGTTTGACAAAATATTATATCATTTCCGTAGTAGACGAAAATTATTTCATTTCCTACATTACAAAGTAAATTTTTATTATTTTTGCCCTCAATTCACTGAGCTCCGATATCTGGACTAAAACACTACACGAAGAAAAATGGGCTCAAGAAATTTACGAATTTTTATTATGCTGTCAATCAAACTTTGAACAGAAAGTTGAGTTGCCAAAGAATTATTACACTGTAATAAATCAGGAGTGAACACGGATTTTATTTCAATCAGATTTCACTCCATCACTCGGAGTTCTGGAGTTTAAAAAAAAAATCACTCCGCATGTGGAATGAATAGGGAGTTTTTTATGGGCGGAGTGATTTCAGAGTGACGCGGATTTTATTTAAATCCGCATTCACTCCGGTCCGGAGTTTTAATACTTAAATAAATTAATATTTAATAGAAACAGCTGTTAATTATAAACATAATTATTTAAATAAATAATTCATTGTGATATTAATAATTAAACTTAAAATATTATGTTTTTAATTTATAAAATGTTTTAGTAACTCACTAAATTATAATTTCATATATATAATACATAGTGAAAATATTAAATTATTGAATAGCTATAGTGAGATAGTTTTTATGGGAATATTTTATATTTCGGTACAATATGAAATGTTATCTCGTGGTATGGTTGATGTAAGTCACACGACAGTTTGTGACTCAGTGAAAGTTTTATTATCAGCTGGTTATAATTTTTAAAAATAATTTCGCGTGAATATATGTTCAGGGAGCTCGTAATTATTTACGTACTCAATATAAATGTCAAAATATCAAAGACCTGAGCTCACTATGTATTAGTAATTTTTTTTATAATTGATATTTTCCGGAACTCCCCTTCAGGGTGAAATTCACTCCGGGAATTAAATAAATAAAAAATCATCCACTCCGCGATAACTCGTTCTGAGCGAATTTCACTCCGAAGGGGAGTGAGTAAATAAAAAGTCATCCACACCGTTTTCACTCAACAGTTTTTTTACAGTATATGCTACACTACAAATAGCATTATTCACTTAAAAATTATTTATAAAATATGATGAATATTAATTATCTAAATTAGGAATTATAGTAGACGATAAAAAATTTCTACCGGCTCACGATAATAATTATAGTGCAACACAATAATTTTTTGATGACAACTTCCTGTTTAAAATTTGATCGACAGCATAATAAAAATTCCTACATTCTTAATCTCCATTTTTCTCCGTGTAGATAAAAATAAACTATCGAGTATTGCAAACAATTAAATTGAGATATGAACTAATCAATTGACTTTTGTCAATGTCTTCCTCTTTTACCCCGAATGCTTTCAACCCCTTTATGTAACTCATCCCCATCAGGCTATCTCGAGTTTCAACTCTCCTACTTCACTTCAATTTTAACTAAAACTCTCCTCCCAACAGTCTCTCTGCCTCAACTCCAACTCGAACCTCAACTTTAAACTCTACCTTCACCAGACTCGCGCTACCCCCCTCTACTCTTCCAACACCAACTCTCAGCCCAACGGACTTCCGATAAAGTTTTCCCAATAGTTTACCTCGTAGTTTAGCTCAGCTATTATACCACACGATTGGATTCTCGACAGCGCTCCATAGTGGTTAACTAACCCTCTGTGTAAAACACTTGACGAATTGTTTGAAACACTAATTAACACTTTTAGTTAAAAAAAAAATATTTTATAATTTTTTATACTAAAAAAATTTCTTTTTCTACCTTTAACGTCTATACTTTTTTTCAGCTTAGCAGACAAAGGACACGAAAAAAAAATAATAAAACTACCCCATAATTTTTCTTTACAGTAAGAATATAAATGCACAAAATAATATAAGGGTCTGAAAAGGATGAGACGGCTGGAATAATTCTAAAAGCCTGGGAACAACTGCTTGCTATTTAAAGAACAATAAACTGACAACATGAAATTACATAATGACAAGTTAATTAGCTTTGCTTGTAAATTATATTTTTTTTGACTTAATAATAATAATATAATTTAGCTGGTTGTTCTCTTAAACAAATAAATATAATTAGATAATAATTAAAAGTGATTAAAATCTTTAGTACTTGTATAAAAGAGCTGCAGTGCCGATCAGCTGACCGTTTGTTAGCCCGCGTGTCACGTTCACCCGCAACACCAACGATTGTTTATTCTCTTTTATTTCCCAACTACACGTACACTGCACGTACACCCACGATCCCCCATTTACACAAAATCCACCAACACTTAGCCATCAAAAGCACAAAAGCTTCAGTGTTTTGTTTTATTATCTCAAGCCCAATGTCATTGTCGTTTGTGCATTTGCGTGCAGAAGCTAAATATCCTTCACCTTACATTGCGTGCCATTTAAATCCACATCGATATATTTTATATACTAAAACCTATACAACACCGTTGTGTTATTTAATTGAAATTTCACATCACGAGATTTATCACCATATATTTTTTTTTCTTTTGTTATTTTTATTATCCTGATACACAAACACTATTTCGTAGTGATCGTACATTTTTACGATCTCTAAATAAAATGAAAAAAAAATAAATAAATTTGTTAAATTAAATAAATAAATTGATTTATGGATCAATTGAACCGAAAATTGACTGCCGACACCACGCGGTTAGCGTGTCAATTCAGTTGGTATTAAAGCTTCACGTGCGATTGCTCACGCGAATGGTCAATCGTTTTTGAGTGATAAATATTAGCTCTTTTTAAAACAACCGTCGAAACAAAACAACAATAATAATAATAAATCAAATTGCGTAGTCCGATAGTTTTATAGTCAATTTCTCACAATAAAAAAAATTTAAAAAAGACCGCGCATTAATTCCTTGTCAAGATATTCCAGTACTTTCACTTGATATCGAGCTGTTAACTTTTAAAACTGAAGTAAGAATGAGATCAAAAACCCGTAGACTGTCTTGTATCTTCTGTATAATATTATAGACCGAGGCGCTTGAAACCCCACCAGGAAACTCGAGAAAAGTTTACGCGACTCGCGATAAGGGGTACAAAGTGTATGCGGGGATGTTGTAATATGCGCAAGAGTTATATTGCCTTTAGGGGATAAACAAAAAAAAAGAAGTTTTAAGTCACTTGCGGCCGAAACGGATGACCGAGCGCATGTTCCAACATGGCGTTACGCATACAAAACTTTAGTACCCGCGTATTTTATTTAAAAAAATAAAAGGTTACTCCCACACCACTTAAAACTGTTTTTCATCCCCCTTCCAGAACTTTCAGCTCCCACTACAGAATCCTCATCCTCACTCTGCACAGACTGTATCCCATTGGCATCCTCGAGCACCCCCAACTCACTCAGAACCCGCCAACTCGGCGAGAAACTTGTACGACAGTTAAATTATACGTTTGTTCCCAATGTTTGAAGCTTGTTTCCAAACTACATAAACTTATAAACTCTCATGTTCACTGAATTTACGCACTTTGGAAATAATTCGTGTACTAACACTGAATACTGATTCTACACATACTTCAAGACAAAGAAAAACTTTAAACTAATGTATGCACATAAATATTGTACTGTTATGTTAACACAGTAAATAAATAAATAAATAACATTCTGTAAGTTAAATCGATGAGAGTTTATATTAAAAAATCAACAAACAGACTTAGTAAGCACTTTAAGTCTAAGTAGATCATCATCGTGTATAAAAGTCGCGTGCCTCTGGCGCGTACGCCGGGCACGCGCACATCAACACACAAATGTATATAAACTTAAATCTCTAACCCACCACCCACTTATATATATATAAACGACAACCCCAGCGACAACTGTATACACCGACGTACATATATATATAGATAATAATGCGCCTTCTCTGGTGTACGGTAACGGCAAAGTGAAAGCCGGCTCGACCGGCAGCCCGAGAAGCCGCGTGCCGGCTGCTGCTGATGCTGCTAACACAGAGCAAGAGCAAGAAAGAGAGAGATTGAGACCCTCGTGGGAGTCAGCTAAGGGAAATCAATATCTCACTAGGGGCGAACCGACAGACTTCTTTCAGATAAAATGCTTACAATAGAGACAGCTGACTTTAATAATCTTTAATTGTTTATTTATTGACTGAGCAATAAACAGTTAATGCAAATAAAATTTACTGATTGTAACTAACAAGTAGATATGATATTAAGTCACTTAATTGGATGACAAGTGAAATTTGATATCATTAAGTGGATTTGATTTAATAAAAAAAGTTTAAATTTCGCGCGTCTTGGTATCCCCACTTGGCGTTATTGCACTACGGGAATTCCCGTCGTAGGGTTGAATTTCTCCCACCATCACTCGCCCGCGAATCGCACGCAGTCTAGTAGTTCCAGCCGTGGCGGCCGCTTAGCGGGAACTGGCAGCCGAGCAAACGCGCGTTCTCAGCCACTCAGCTTACTCACTCTCTCTCCCTCTTTATCTATTTCTATCTCTATCTCTTACTGTCTTTCTCACACGGTTACTACTACTAAAACTACCAACTAAACTTTCCCCGGAATCCCAAACACCCTCTAAAGGCTCCACAACTCACCCCGATGAGATCTATCCAAGAGGATGACAGTATTGGTGGCATTCTCTGGTATAAAACAGGGATGAAACTAGTGTAAGCGTAGTATACGCGAAAGTAGAGGTGGAGATGTAGATGAAGAAGGTGCTAGCGGGAAAGAGTCCCTTCTTTTTAAACTTTTATCAACTTTTCATTCTTTTCTTACACTTTAAGAGCTACGGAAAAAAAGTTTTACTTGTAAAAAATACAAGTGGCTACCAGGGAGATTTTACCCGTGGGGGAACAGCGACAAAGTTCCTCGAGTTTCCTCGTTCTTTTTTCTTCTTGCCTTCTTTTCTTTTCTAGTTTCCCAACCGGAGTATGGATGGTGACTGATGTATATATTGTATACATATATATGTGTGATGAATACACAGTTAAAGGGGAGAATAACGAAGGGTGAAACACGCAAAAGATAGATAAAGCGGATGCGCAACGACAACGTCGTGACGCCTGCGTCAATCTGCGATTCATTGCCCTGGCAACGGCCAACGCCAAGTGTATTCTATCTCTTGTCACACTTTATCTCTTTATCTATCACTACTATACAATTGCAGCAAACTCATCCATCCCCTAACTTCCACTACTACAACTACCACAACAACTATAAGCCGTACCACCCCAACAGCTACTCTAACTCGACGGCAAACTAACCCCACTGTCCAACGGAGTAACAAGTGGATGTTATACTTTCAAATCAAATCTGTCAATCCTGTCTTCCTCTATAGTACACTTTTATAAGCTAAAAGTTTTATCATATTATTTTTTTTTATTACTAAAACTTTTCCCATTTCATTTCTATTGAACCTTTTTATCAGCATTTCTTTCTTTTTTTTTTTCCTCCCTCTTTTCTATTTTCCCGCAGGGCTTTTTTTCTTCTATTAACAAGTACATAAAAATAAACGTGTAACAGTTTGTTCGAAGCATTGGCCCATTTAATCAACTAGATTCTAATGGAGGGGACGAAAGCTCGTGTACACAAAGTGGTGGAAGTGAGGGTGGGAGACCTAATATAGAGTACAGACTACAGAGATAGAATACATAACCGACTTTTAATCTGTCTCTGTATGTGCGCGAGACTGGTCGATTTGGAAAACGCGCGCGGCTCAGGCTGCCAGTTGAGTCGAGCTGAGTTGAGTCGAGTCGAGTCGAGTCGAGTCCATGACCTACGGCCATCTTCGAGTGTGTACCACCCGGTGGTGGTGAATCGATTACCGTTACCATGAAAATTTAACATCCCTCTCTCCTGTCTTCTATATACCCTACAAGGGCGACTCACGACGTTCAATCGCAGTACACAACAACATGTGTGCAAATGGGTGTAGGTATGTATGAGTGTGTGTGCGCGTGTATTTTACAAACATGAGCTACCGCATTATTAATATGACCATTAATATCAAAAAATCTTGACACTAAAAAAATTTTTTTTATACTTTCTCGTTTAAAGCAACGGACAAAAAATAGTATAACTATATAAACATAATTCTTTGAAACTTTTCAATCTTAATAAAAATAAAAAAAGTTGGCATAAACTTTGGAACGTCATAATAACTTGAGAGTCTCTAAATGGCACGTATATCCGTAATAAATTGTTCTCGGAAAGTTTTCCAGAAAGGCGAACTCTACAAATACCCATTCCACTCTTTCATCTGTTACCCCTTACTCTGTCTACTATACAAGACACGAGTAGACGATAGTCGAGAGTAAGAAGGAAAATAAATAAAGACAACGAAAAGATAGAGCAAGACAAAATAAATAATACTTTATTCCCATCTTTGTATTCTCATTCTCCTCATCCTCTTAAAGTTTTATTCTATCCTCTAGCGCGTTTCATGCCACACGAGTCTTAAAGATGCTTTTCATTGGGCTCCTACTGTGGAATCCGATCGATGCATCTGTCTCTGCTGTACTTACGTGAACTCAACAATAACTAGCCCGTTTCATCTCATTGGTTCTTTCTGACTGCCATCATTTTATCCTTTGCTATCTCAACATCAGTGTGCTTTCCACCCGCAATAGAGAAAAAGCACGCCCGAGTTAAATATATACGAGAGAGTGAGAAAGTCATCGTCGTGTCGCGCGACGCCACAACCCTACAACCCCCACGAGTCGACCGTTAAATTTCATTTCTCTCTCTTAAAGCAACTTTTACATTTTGTTTTCTCAGTCTAACCCAGTCAGTCGACCTCGTTCCACGCTTCACTAGGAAAAGACAACCCCTTGATACCCCGCTTCTATCCCCGACACCCCCACCGAGATTTTTCTTCAGAAAACTTGTAAGCTGTCTCTATCGTTCTCTACCCGTTGCTATGAAAACCCTCCTTTTCATCCGCAACTCCGACTTTAAACCCCTACAACCCCTCGCCTACCGTCCTACCTTCGAAACCCTTCCCTTTCTCCTTTCATCTCTTTTCCGAGTCTTTCATTATCCCGATCTACAACCAACTATTCTCCTTTTCCTTGCCTTCAGTTTCATCTCTGTTACTCTTTCGCAAACGGGACACTTCCCCTCATTTCCCTCAACCCACGTCACTTTACCAGCAATCCTCCTTCCTTCGCTACAAACTCTCACGTTAAATTTAATTGGTCTTCGTCCAATTCAACACACACCCACACCCTCATTCCCACATCTACATCTATAATCTCTAAATGTACACACGTATCCAGTTTATACTACTGAGCACTAATAAGCAATCCTTATATAGACGATAAATATTTTTCCATCAACTCATAATCAATTTTCAATTTATTCACAAATACCTAATTGACCGTATTACCAATTCAAATTAAATTATCTAGCCTTAGGAAAAAGAAACTAAAAAAAATAGTCTGAAATAATAATTTAGTTTAATTAAATAATTTTTTTTTTTTTATTTTTTAAAAATTTAATTTTATGAGTTAAATTAAATAATGAATGTATAAACACTGGCAGCAGTATATAGATGATTCGTTGGCAACTTTGCGGAAACTGCCGACTAATTTCCGGAGCGCACTTTCATCCCCCTGTGAACACACCCCCGTTCTATAAACTCACTCGCCCGCCAGCTTCGTTCGCTCCCGCTCACTCCGAGCTTACCGAGAAAACTTTTTATACATTAAAAAGTTTTCACGTCTGTAATCATCGTAGAGTTTACAATTCCCGATGGGTAATAATTAATGAGTAATTTACACTAAAGTACAAAAATTATTTATTTAATTAATAATTTTATGAAATATAATATTGAAGTTCGATAAATAATTTAACTGACGTTTAAGTGAAGTAAACAATCGCCAAGACGCATAACATGAAAACAAAAAATATAAAAGCATCGTCAGCTTAAACTACCATTTAACTTTTATTTCATCGGACCTTTGCTTTTCATTCTTTATTCTTACTCGAAAATTTCTTGGACGAAAACTTTCGTATCGTCCTACCACCGGATTCTCCCTCAGGGGGGCAGGCGTTCCCAGGAGATGTTACGCCCCAACGACCACCGTAGCATCATCCACATCTCGCCGATTTATCGCACCCCCATAACCCGTAACACACCCGCCCGTAAGCTACTACTTCATGACACTTTATACAACCGTCAATTTACGTCGGGGAAATCCGGCTTTTCAAACAATCTCGACACACTTTTTTTTACTACACGACTTTTTTTTTATTATTATTTTTACTCAAATCTCTTTTCAATTTATACTAACATTTTAATGCAACAAATATTAAATCAATATTCCACAACTTTAAAATCCCTTTTTAAATAATAAAATAATTTATTTTTATTTCAAATCTATCATAATTAAACCTCCATAATTTTGACGCTTGTACACTTTTTATGTGACTTTAATTAAAATCACGTACAAAAAAAATAGTCAAACAAAAGTTTTTAATAAAAAAGTTTTAAATTGAGTTACAAGAAATAAAATTAATATTATTTTTATAAAATAATAAAAATTAATAATTCATTTAAATATATATTCAAAAAATAATCCATGCTGTAAAAAATTAGGAGTGAATTTTACTCCAAGAAGATTAACCCTTCAGCACTCCCTTTTTTTTAGTGTCTCACTTGCACCACAGCGGCACCTTATAATTTAAATAGTGTCCTGTGAGCCAGCTTCTCATAACGAGAGTACTGACGGGTTTAATAAATATCATCCTGAAGCTAACGGACGATTAACAATTTTCGAATTTTTTTCAACGACTCAATTAAAAAAAAACTAAAAATATGCACAAGTAGTAAATTTGAAAAGCTACAAGTGCAATTTTTTGAAATATTTTTTTCTTTAAATTTATCGTTTTAAAAAAAAAAATTTATTAGACGTCGGCCAAATTCAGTATCATTAATAAATAGACAGTAATCTGCTCCGCATTCACTCCGCAAATTTTTTACAGTGCAATAAAATAACTTCGACTGAAAACAGACTAATTAATTCAATAAATAAAATTAAAAAATTTTTAAATGAAGAATAAATAATCACACTAATTAAATATCACTCACCAATAATTAAAAGTAAGCAATTTAAATATTCCCAGTCATTGTTCTTACATGTCTGCACCCACGCAGTTATAACTACTAACTAAAGCATTAAATTCCAGGGAATATATAATCAAGTATAAGCATATCGTACATATAACACGTGTAAACATATATATATATATATTTACTAGTACATATATATAGTCGTCCCCGGTTTTATACGGCAAACGGCAAGGGTAAATATATAAAACTACACAACTGTATAACCTTTGGACACAGCACACAAACACACACACGCATACTATTCCCACTTGCGGTTTCTGTCTATTTTTTTTTTACTCCACAAACTTTTCCAATGTCCAATAATTTTTTTTTTTTATTTCACTATTAACTTGTATTGGAATTTACACGAAAGTTAACACACGAAATTTATTTACTAACAATATTTAATAAAAAAAAAAAAAAAAAAATAAAAAAATTGAATCAAGAGACGGAGTAGAAAATAAAGGCAATAGAGGATTCGACGTCTAATACTGAGTTGTTCGAAAGTACTGGGCAAGTTATTGTACCACGTGGTGATAATCTATGGGGGTAAATATTGGCCACGTTATGCTGTATATAGCTTAAGTGTAAAAACAGAAATAAATTTCAATAGGAATACAAATGTATAGACAGTGTAGAATCATCGGTATATAAATCGTTAAAACATTCACGAGGTATACGTGTTATAAGTGCGAGTGGAGAATGAAGATACCTTTTATACAAACGCCACGTAGTCGAGTTTGTACTTAAACTTTAGTACATCGACTTGTCTAGGTATATGTCTATATACATATATATATATATATATATATATATATATATATATATATATATATATATATATATATATATAAGCCCTCGTTTTAGTTAAACGCTTGAGTTTGTCCTCAAATTACTTGGATTAAAAAAGTTTTATAAATTACGTCGGCTAAACTTAGTATATCTAAAGATTCTCGTGAGAGAAGTTTCATATGCATTATTTACTGTGATAAATAATAATAGATTCAAATTTTAAAACTGCGGTTATAAAAGTCATTTAAATATTTAATTTAACTTTATATTATAATTATGTTAAATACTTTACTCACTTTTTTTACCATTCAATTTTGCCCTTGAATTTTCATCTCGAGTCATCTTTTTTTTAAATCAAAGCTTCATTCTGGAACAAAAATTTATTTAAATAAATAATTCTGAAAATAACCGTCACGTAAATTTTCGGTTATTTTTTTTCAACAAATAAATTGTGAAAAAAAAAAAATTAAAATTATGCACATGTGGAAAATTTAAAAAACTATAGGTGTAATTTTTTGAAAAATTTTTTTTTTATAATTTATCGGTTTTAAAAAAATTCAAAAATTATTAGACTTATTATTTTTTTTCTTACTAAGGTACTAATTGTTTTAAATTAAAACTCGACATAATTAACAAAATATGTATGTAATAATATCAAACAATTCAAATTGGAATTTATTAAATTAATTACCAAGTAATTATTAAAAAATATCAATTGATATTTTATTAATTTTGAATGTACGGTAAAAATAAAAATATTTATAATAAAAATGAATAAAATTAAATTCCCGCCATAATATATTTAAATAAATAAAAGTTGATTGATAAATTGTTATTCAATATTTGAATGATTTATTAACAATATCTATATATATAAATTAATTATATGACTATAGATAATAAAGAGTTAGAGAAATATATAAATAAAGAAAATTTAAATATCAATAAAGTAAAATTATATTACCTGAATAATTAATAGAAGACTATTTCCACAGTTATTAATTATTAAATCACAATATAAAAAACCACACACAAAACACGCGAGCTTACGAGCTTAACGGTATCGACGACAAGACGCGAAAACTTTTCGAACACGAATGGCTTCACAACACCGACATAGACATGCGCACTAACTAAAAACTTATTTCCCTCCAAATATACGCCGGCTAAAAAAATCACAACCGAACACTTTCACGACTTTTTTAAATAAACACTATCACTTATCACTCACTGCACTTAAAAAAAAAATTCCCGCACATTTTTAAAATATAATTAATTTTCCGGTTTTAGATCGCGACGACTTTAAATGGCGACAGCAAAAATTTTATTTAATTTTAAATTTAACTTAAATTCCCGACACGATTCATCAAAATTTATTAATAATTTTATTCTAATAATAAATTTTTATAATTTAAATTTATTTTTAAACCGGTTCTTTAATTAATTTTTTAAACAAAAGAATTAATATCGCGTTCAGTTTCCCGAGCTTCACTTTTTACGAGCAGCGTCCATTTGAAATTAAAACTTCGAACAAAAGACTGACACTGATCATGCGCGAGCACTAGAGCGACGGAATGAAATGGAACTAAAGTAAAAAAATTCCCTCCGAAAGATAGACAAATTTTATTTATAATTTTTTCTATAGAATTTACGATGACTCAATATAATTTATATATCGAACTGTCAAAAAAATTATTATCTTTATTTTGAGTATGAATTTATAATTAAGTTCTAATTATTTCTTACTAAAAACTGTATATAATTACGGACGAGCCGGCGACGCGACGCTTCTTACTTTCGTTGACGCCATTTTGACGCGTGCGCACTCTGCCGGCGATGATATGAAGGAGCGCAGAAATTCAAATGAGCTAAATTAGAAGAACTAATTAATGTAATGAAATAATTAGTAAAATTAATAATTAATTATCAAACTTAAGTTTTTGCATGACAGGTCAAGTTTTATTAGTAAGATTATTAAATATATTTTAAATTAAATATTTAATCTTCTATACTAAAATAAGTTAATGAGTGTGAATGTAGCAGATATGAAAAATGTTTCAAGTTATAAATAAACGAATTGAACAATTAAAATAATAAAATAAAAAAAATGCACATACTGATTTTTCAATTCTACAGATGTGCATTTTTTTATTTTTATTGAATTTACGTTTTATTTATTTATTTAAAAATAATAATAGTTTCTAAATGTCTGCTACATTCACAGTCATAAAAATGAATGATCATGAAGTTAACTGACAGTTAACAATTGGTTAACAAGTCACTTACAAAAATTAAAAATATGCACACGTAGAAAATTAAAAAAACTATAAGTGTAATTTTTTCAAATATTATTTTTTTTTATAATTTATCATTTTAAAAGAAATCTAAAAACTTTTAGACGTCAGATAACTTCAGTATCTTCAAAGTTAGCCAACGTCTAATAACTTTTGGATTTTTTTAGAAACGATTGATAAAAAAAAATATTTCAAAAAATTACACCTATAGCTTTTTTAATTTTCTACATGTGCATTTTTTTAGTTTTCGTTATTTTTGAAATTCATTTGTTGAAAAAAAAAAATACAAAATAACTTCAAGATCATAAAAATTAGCGGAGTGAACGTAGATTAAATCCGGAGTAAATGTAGAGGATGACTACTCATTTACTTAATTCCCTCGAAGTGGATTTTCTCCTAAGAAAAATTTATTTTAAAATTACAACTCTGAATCAGAGTAAATCCGAATTCAAATAAAATCCTCAATCACTTCGAATTTACTCCCAATATTTTACAGTGTAATTAAATCAGAGTAATTATCAATTGATAATTTTAAGGTCCGTCAATAAAATAATTGAAACATTTAATTGTCTTTTATTTGCTAAATATATTTATCACGGTAACATTGGTACATAATTATATTTATTAATAATTAATCTATATAATTTATCCTGTACATTAATCCTTTCTTCAAATACTGTAATTATTATCTTTTTTTTTAATCATACGTAACTAACGTTAACGTAAAACAATTTTAATAAATTGTATTTTTCCAAGACGAAGATTTAGTCTATTGAAACAAAAAATAAAGTCTAATTATTTTATTAATTAATCAATTAACAATTAAATTTAAACATAAAAAAATACCATAGACCAATTAAAGCTTAACAAAATTAATTATTTTGTTGTAAGTCATAATTAATGCAGTTAATTATCAATCAAATACATTGAAAATATTAATTTTATAAACATAATTACTATAAATAATATTATAGAATTGTTTAAGAAAACAGTTATTATATTATTGTCAAGAATCTTCATCTTAATTGCATATATTTAATTAGTATTTAGTTATAATTATTATAAACATAAATCGTTACTAATTAAATTCATTAATTCATTATAATTAATGAATAATCAGAAACGTCAAAGGTACTGAAGATATGTCTATAGTTAAAAGCAACAGTTATTTTACTTATATATATATCTTAATAATTAATTTTTTTCCAATTATAATTATTATTTTTTTTCTTCAAGGGAAAGAGGTCTCAGATACAAGTAGAGAATATTTTTGTGATTTTTTTTTAGACTTTCTTTATTACAATTCTCAAAATTTGTGACATTGTTAAGCATGATCTCAAGAATATTCTGCTACATTTTCATAAAAAAATATTTAAAAATAAGCCAGTGGTAGTGGGGAGAGACGAGTCACTTAAAAAAAGTCTCCATGCCGTAGGCAGGATAACTTATAACTGCTTCATCTGAAATCAAAAAACCAAAAAGATTTCTTTTGTACACAAGTTTATCTTGGATTTGAACGAAGGATTTTTTTTTCAATAACTACTTATTTTTTAATTAACCAAAAGGAGCAATTTTTGGGAAAAATCAGAGTTTTTTGATTGCACCTTTACCAAAAATTCAAAAATGAATATTTTGTTTATTCCTTCGTTCAAATCCATCAAACTTATGTACTAAAGAAATCTTTTTGGTTTTTTTATTTCAGATAAGGCAGTCATGAGTTATCCTGCCTACGGCATAGAGACTTTTTTTAAGTGACTCGTCTCTCCCCACTATCACTGGCTCATTTTTCAATATTTTTTCATAAAAATTTAGCAGAATATTCTTGAGATAATGCTTAACAATGTCACAAATTTTGAGAATTATAATAAAGAAAGTCTGAAAAAAAAACACAAAAACATCCTCTATTTTTGTTGTATCTCAGACCCCTTTAAATTTAAATAATAATAATAAATATTATTTTGAATTATTATTATTTTCAACATGACAAACTTTATATTAGTAGTATCAAGAATCAACTATGCCTCAGATTATTGTTATCATTTAAGGCCTGTACAGTCCGTTATTCAAAATAATAAATCACTGGTAAAATGTTTCGGTCAACTAGATTTTGATCCATCAATTTTTAAAAACCTTTAACTCTAATATCCAGTAAAATTAAGCGAATATCCAATTAATTATGATACTGAAATTAGCCAACGTTTGATAATTTTTGGAGTTTTTAAAAACGATAAATTCAAAAAAAAATATTTCAGAAAATTGCACCTATAGTTTTTTAAATTTCCTACATGTGCATATTTTTAGTTTTTTTTTTCTGGTAAATAATTTGATGAAAAAAAAATTCAAAAACTGTTGATTGTCCGGTAACTTCAAGATCATAATTAATTAATATGACAAATTAAATCTAGTTGCCAGTAAAATTTTTTCTTTTTTTTCACAGTTCAGTTCAAAGAAACGCCTCTACAATTTTAATTTATCCTTAATAAAATACCTCTTAAATAACGTCCTGAGTTTTTATTTGCGCTCTCGTTTTATATTTTCTATATTTCCAAAAATATTTCCCGTATAATTTATCACTAATTGTCTATTATTTATATATTTTTCAAGATTAAAATTTCCAGAATAACAATTATTTTGATACCTAACAATCATCAATTAAATTTTTTTTTTATTATTCTGTTACAGGAAATATTTTTTCAGAAATATATAACCTGTATTAATTTATTTAATTTATAACTTTTCTAACGCCTAATAAATTTAATTAATTAGCATTAAATTACTTGGCATTACTGTGCGATATCGTGACAAAAATAATTGAGATAAAACAAATAAATATTAATGATCTATTTTAATTAATGTAATAAAGTCATAATTTATCAACAAATATTTTATTCATTTCATTTTTTTTTAAATTTATTTTCTATCAATAATTTTAAAACAAATTATTTAATTTTTTTTATGACTCTATTATATTAAATAAATATTATCAATAAATGTTTAGTTTTTTTTATCTTGTATAAATGCTAAATTAATGATACTGAACTCCTTTGGCTCAAAAAAAAAGATCATCAGCAAAAAGGTGAAGATTTTTGCCTTAATTAAAAAATAACAATTAATAATGGTGTCAATTTTTTGATATTATGGCGAAAATATTGGTCGTATGAAAAAATTTTTCAAATAAAAGTTGTTCAAAATTTAATTTTATAAAAAAAATGTCTCTTATGATTTTTTCTTAGGACTGATAAGAAAGCCGTAATTTCAAAGTTAAGATTTTCATAATTATCAAAAATTTGAATCATTCATTATGAATCTTAATTTTGGAATTACGGCGAAAATATTGGTCGTATAAGAAAATCATATGAGACATTTTTTTTAGAAAATCAAATTTCCTACAACTTTTGTTTAAAAACTTTTTTCATAAGACCAATATTTTCGCAGTAATATCAAATTTGAATAGTTTACTTCGAAATAAAGGCAAAAATCATCGATAACAAAATAATCCTATAACTATAGGGTATTAAATTAATTCTCAAGTCTTTTTTTACGAAAAAAAAAAAACCAAAATAAGATAATTTATGATAACAATCATAAAATTTCAGCACAATAAACAAGTACCATATGAAAAAATATTTTTACAATAAATTTTCTTCATTACTTTTATAATTGATCAGTTGATCAAATATTTAAACTATAAAATATTGTTTTATTAAATTAGATATTTTAAAAGTAAAAACGTAATGAAAAATAAAGAATTTTTTGTCGGAATGATTTTTTAATTTTTTTTTTTAATAAAAAAAAAAAATCAGTAGTAAAAATAAATTGATTAAACAAAATTATAAAGAAAATGTAAACCGACCTACAAAATAAAACTAAAAAGCACTGAGAGCGACGCGATCAACAGCCGTTGAACTTGATGACCGACGTAGTAGCGTTATATTTCTAAATGAACACAATCATCAACTTCTGTTACCTCGGCTCCATGACTGTTCTTTAGCAGATGCAAATATCAAGTATACAAAATTAGTTGCAAGATTTATACCTGCAGCCATCCAGAATACTATATGCCATCTGGATAATGTTTCCTAATTTAAATTTAAAATAATTATATCATTAATTATATTCAATTATTCTCAAGATAATTCAAGAAAAAAAAAATAAAACTCATCATAATTAATAATTGAAACCAGAAAAACAAGTTGTGCAATAGATAATAGATAAAAAAAATAAAAATGAATACTTACATGACCTTCGATGAGTCGACCAATAACATACGGAGCCAAGAATCCACATGCATTAGCTGTTGCATTGCTGAGTCCATACAATGTACCCGCATAGCGCGGAGCAAGTGCGATATGATTCATCTGATTGCCAGCGTAGATTGCGCCTTGTAGTGAGCCCAGTCCAGAGAGCATAATCATAAGCCAAATGTGATCACACTCGGCCCAAATAGCGCCGACGAAACTCAAACTAACTCCCACGGAGCTAACGGTATTCCAGAATTTCATAGAAGTCAAAGGCGACAGTATCCGTTTTTCGATAAGCGAGTCCGCAAAGTTAGATATCACCAGACCCATTATCCAAGCGGTCAAGTAAGGTAGTGTTGAAAGAAATGCATCTTGTTGTACATCAAAGTGTAAAATTCTATCCATGTAGGTGGGTAATTCGGTCAAGAGGGTGTAAAAGGCCCATGATTGACCGCATTGTGTTATCGTTATCGCCCACATTGGTGCTGATGTCAAGACAGATAACCATGGAACGCCTCTATCATCATCCTAATTTATTTAAATTTAATTAAATAAAAAAAAGCATTTACTTTGTTGTAATTAATTAATTATCGATTTATAATAGTAATGAATTACCGGATTATTGGGTTCGACACAGGCTTCGATGTATAATTTTTCTTGATAATCAATACGAGGATGTTCTGCCGGGGTGTTATAGACAAAGAACATCCAAAATACGTACCACAAAATACCTAGAGTACCAAATAGGTAAAAAGCTAACGGCCAGCCACCCCAGAATTCTAATGAGCATAAATAACCACTCAGCGGCAATGATATCACAGTACCAAAATTAGAACCTTCATTAAAATTAATTAATTTTTTTTTTAATAATGTAATTAATTTTGAAAATCAAGTATAGTAATTTTTTATTTACCTGCATAAACTAAAGCTGCAAATTTACTTCGCTCTAAAGGTGGTACCCAGTGTGCAAGCATTGAATGCATTGCAGGAAACGTCACACCCTTAAATTATTTTAATTATTAATTTTTGTTTTTTACAATTTTAGATCCAGCGACTAATATTACTCAATAAAAATTTTAAATTCGATATGTAAACATTTATGATAAAAAAAAATCAAATATCGAATCCATCAAAAACATTTGATACTCGATATTTATTTCAGCTGATAAAATTCTTTAACAAAATTTTATTAAATATATTTTAAAGATAAATAATAAATTAAGTTAAAATTAATTATAACCTTGGCAATAATTTAAAAAAAAGAATAAAATAAAATTACCTCAGTAAATCCTTCAGCAATTCGTACTGCTAAAAATGGACCAAGACCCCAGTAAGCAGCAAATGGGCTTACAACAGTTAATAGAGCAGTTAGAAATACACCTAGACCGTAAACTAATTTACCACCAACTTTTTCAGCCATTCGGCCACCCGGAACATTCGTAATTACGTAACCGAGAAAAAATGATCCCAATATTATTCCTTGCGTCTTATCATCCCAATTAAATTCTCCTGGACTCTATAAAATAAAAACAAAGAAAAAAAAGTCTTACTAATTAAATAAATATTCATTGTAAAATTAAATAACTGTTTAAAGATAAAGAAACTCAATACTACTGCTAAGATAAACGGATGACTCATGTGATAAAAAAATAATCAAATTCATTTTCATAGTTTTCAAGAGAACATTTCATACAAATTATTAAATAAAAATTGTAATCATAAAAAAAAAATAACTTACAGGAACAAATGTTCCATTGACTGGCGTTATTTTGGGACAGACGTCAGTGGTGTCATTGCTGTCATTATTATCAGGATAGGCCGTCTGATTAACCATCGAAACAATAGCGACTGATAAATTGACTCGCATAGCATAGACTAGTGCAAATCCTAGAAAACCTAGGAATCCTAATGTGTATCTTGCTTTTATACATGATTTGGTGTCTTCTGGTATTTGTCTTAATGTCGCTGTAAATAAATAAAATTATTTTATTAAAAATTTATTCATATAAACTCTGACAATAAAATAAACATTTGAAATAATTCATTAAATACTAGACTTTATCATCAATTTAAATAGAAATTTTTTAAGTCAAAACTGGCCAGTTCCCGATTTCCCGCTCAATTTTTTTTTAAATTTACCAGCCACAAAAACGGTTTAAATTTTTTAAATTAATTAATTAATTCTATTATAATTAAACGAATTGGAATTATTTTATAAAAAGTAGCAGTAAAAGATTTAATTGTTTTTAAATTAAAATTGTTTTTAATTACTTTGAATTTATTTAAATACAGACAATTTTTGTTCAATTAAAATTAAGTACAGTCGAGTCGCGTTATGAGTCCTCTTAGTGTCTCTCTGATATTAACGCGAGTCTGGTTAAAAGAAAGATACAAGCCGGACTTATAACGCGACTCCACTGTATTATGATCCTGAGCCTGACAGACAATCAACAATTTTCGGATTTTTTTTCAACAAATCAGTTACATAAAAAAAAAAAAAAAAAATATGCACATGTAGGAAATTCAAAAAACTAGAGGTGCAATTTTTTCAAATATTTTTTTTTTATAATTTAGTGCTTTAAATAAGATTCCAAAAATTATTTGACGTCAGCTGACTTCAGTATCATAAAATACTTAAGTTTTGAAAAAAAATTAACTTAAAATATATTTTTTTTGTGTAAAAATTAGACAATGACAAAATAATTTGCAGTAAATTATCATGCAATAATTTGTTAGAAGAAAAATAATAGATTTTAGTTGAAGAACTCAAGAACGTAACAAAGGATTTCTATCAAGTTTGACTATAAATTAAAAATATAATTAACAAATCACCATACATTTAATTATTTAATTTTTTACATTTATTTCACGTCAAAATTGTGTAAATTTTATTATTAAAAATAATGATCATTAATAATTATCTACAATTATTTAATTAATAAAGTGGCCGTAAATAAAATTAAGTAACAAAAAGACAATAAAGTTAGCAGTTATCTGACAATTTTTAAAGCTTTGAAATAATAAAATAAAATAAAAATAAAAAAATGCACATTTAGAAAATTCAAAAATTAGTGCATGCATTTTTTTAAATCATTTAATTTTTTTATATATAATTAAAAAATAGTGTCTGCTTCATTTACACTCATGGTAACAAAAGCTGGCTGTTGCAGACAATAAAAAAAAATTATAATCAACTTGAAATAGGTCAGAATATGGGAAAAAATTTCTTTGTTCGACGATCGAGTGAGAACAGCAGCCGGAAATGATAAAAAATGAGCTATTGTGATAAAATGAAATATGTCAGTGTGTTAATATATTTGCAATAGATTTATTAACGCATGTGTAAGTTCACGGTCAATGTTTATGTAATGTTTATAAACATATTAAATATATACATACATTTTTCTATAGAATCATTGATACAAAGTGGCGCGTCGTCGTGAGTAACTGTCGGATCCAAAACTTCCATTATAAAAAATAAAATTTAAAAATATCTGTTGTATTCAACGCTGTCAATCCGATTGTTGGTGGATTGGATTAAAACACCAAGTGAACGTTGTGTAAAGTAACTTTCTAGGATGTTATGACGCACTGGAGAGTCAAGATGGTGGAACTGGTGATTACTAAATACATTTAATACAGTGTATTATAATAATTATTATTATTTATTTCGCTGTCTTGGTCTCTCGTCTAGGCTAATGTAATACTGTCACTACTCTACAGTTAAACCTCAAACTCCTACAACTTGGACACAATCTGGGACTATGACTGTCACTGTCACTTACTAGTGATGAGTCTCAACACTCACTGCAATGTAATTTTATGCATAGTTATTGTTATTGTTTCATTTGACTGTGTTGTAAATTTAAATTTGAATAAAAAGTGTGGGCGTGTTAGTGCTGAGACTGAGACTGAGCTGAAGACTGAAGAATAAATAAACACACACCAGCTTGGACAGCTGAGCTGGAGATAAAATTACATGGGTATTGGTGAATATTAAATGATGTAAGTGACGTTTGATCGTGTTTGAGTGTACAAAGTGTGGGTATGATGGTTAAGTTGGAAGTGTCATTAAAAAAATCTGTTGTAGATAAAATAGAAATTTTTTTTTTCAAGTATGGGTGTGAATGTAGCAATGATACTGAAATTAGCCAACGTCTAATAATTTTTGGATTTAAAAAAAAAAAAAAGACAAATTATAAAAAAAAAAATATTTTAAAAATGCACGTGTAGTCTTTTAAATTTTCTACAAGTGCATATTTTTAGTTTTTTTTTTCTTCAAATTTAATTGTTCAAAAAATAATAAAAAAATTTTTAATTGTCTGCTAACCAGTATCACAATGCAGCAGACGTCAGATTAATTTAAAATTATAAATAAACTGAGTAAATAATTAAAAAAGTAAAATTTAAAAAAATGCACTTATTAATATCGAAATTTTTTAAATGCGCATTTTTTAAAAATTTAATTATTAACTCTATTTATTAATAATTGTATGAGTGTGAATGTAGCAGACGTCAGAGAATTTTAAAATTATTAATAAATAGAGTAAGTAATTAATAAAATAAAATTTTTAAAAAATGCGCATTTAAAAAATTCAAAATTTAATAAGTGAATTTTTTATAAATATTATTCTTTTATTATTTACCCTATTCATTCATAATTTCGAATTATTCTGATATCTGCTGTGTTCAGACTTGTATAATTTTAAGTTTGTCTGATGCCTGCTACATTCACACTTTTAAACCCAGTAACAATGTGCTGGTTTTTAACCTAAAAAAGCTTTCTAACCTACGTCCTGGTCTGGGTTCCAGTGGATTGTAAATTATAATTTATTTTATAAATAAATTTAAATTTAAATCCGAGCATTCAATTGTCTAATTGATCAAACAATAAGTAAAATTTGAAAAAGATAAAAAGTGAAGGAGAAAAATGGATTTTGGAGTTGACGCATTCGACGTGTTCGATGAGGAAAACGACAACGAATCTGAGGTGATACCATCAGCAATCGATTCTGAGAGCACTGACACCAAGTATGATTTTTTTAAAAATACTATCATATTTTTAAATTCATAAATTATTTATTTGTTTTTTATTTTTCATTTTTTAGAGCCAACGTGAGTTCGACAAAACGTGAGCTTGAAGATGACGCTGGTGTAATTAATAAAAAACAGAAAGTCGAGTCTATTTTAGAAGACATAAAGTATTTTTCATTAATAAATATTTAATTATACGATTTTTTTTATTAATTAATTAATTATTAATTTACTTGAATCGATACTTTCAGTTTAGATGAATTAATATCGCAGATAAAAGTACACAAAATAGAAACAATTGAGTCGTGTACTCATGAAGTTGCAGTACCGCCAAATCACGAGTACATTCCATTAGAAAATAAAACAACAGCTCCAGCTAAGGAGTATAAATTTGTCTTGGATCCATTTCAGAAGGAAGCGATACAGTGTATTGAAAATAATCAATCTGTACTAGTATCTGCTCATACTTCCGCTGGAAAAACTGTTGTCGCTGAGTAAGAATTTTCTTTTTTTTTAATAATACTCGTAGTAATATGTCATTGCGTGTATTACAAATTATTTTATTATAATTTTTCAAGTGTCCAAAACTGGCCCTAAAGTAACAAAAACGGTACCCCTGCCCTATCATATTTTTATATATCAATTTCTTTACCTTTCCAGTTTTATTTTTTGCTTTCCATTAACTATCCTTTGCTCTTCTTCACTTAGCATTTTTTTGTCATATGTTGCTGATACTCCTTAACATATTTTACAATCGCCTTCATCTGCTCCCTACTTACCCTAATAGCCGGAATTTCTGATCAGAAAGTTTGTGTACATGAGTTGCGACCATCTGCCTACAAGTTAATTAAATAAATAATAATAATAATAATTAAATCTTCAGGTACGCAATAGCATGTTCATTAAGAGACAAACAACGAGTAATTTATACAACACCAATAAAAGCTCTGAGTAATCAGAAGTACCGTGAATTTTATGAAGAATTTAAAGACGTCGGATTGATAACTGGTGACGTAACCATAAACCCAACGGCATCCGTTCTTATAATGACAACGGAAATTCTCAGGAACATGTTGTACCGCGGGTCAGAAGTGATGCGGGAAGTCGGCTGGGTGATATTCGACGAAATTCATTACATGAGAGACAAAGAACGTGGTGTCGTTTGGGAAGAAACTCTTATTCTTTTACCTGACAATGTGCACTACGTATTCCTGTCAGCGACAATACCCAACGCGAGACAATTTGTCGAGTGGGTTGCGCACTTGCACCACCAGCCCTGCCACGTAGTTTACACAGACTATCGTCCGACACCTCTGCAGCACTACATATTTCCAGCCGGTGGCGACGGTATCCACCTGGTGGTCAACGAAGACGGGCAGTTCAAGGAAGACAACTTCAACAGAGCCATGACTTGTCTCCAGCAGAATGGAGATGCTTCCAAGGGTGACTTGAAAGGTCGCAAAGGCGGGGTCCGTGGTGGCAACGCCGCGCAGTCGAATATTTTCAAAATTGTCAAGATGATTATGGAGAGAACTTTTGCACCAGTTATAATTTTTAGTTTTTCTAAAAAAGATTGCGAAGCATACGCTATGCAGATGTCACAGCTGGACTTTAACAGCGAGTCTGAGAGAAAATTGATCGACGAAGTGTTCAATAACGCGATGGATGTGCTCAGTGATGAGGATCGTAAGCTTCCGCAAGTTGAAAACGTGTTGCCGCTGCTGAGACGTGGGATTGGAATTCATCATGGCGGGTTGCTGCCTATTCTCAAGGAAACCGTCGAAATTTTGTTCGGTGAAGGATTGATCAAGGCGCTTTTTGCGACAGAGACATTCGCGATGGGTCTGAACATGCCCGCGAGAACTGTACTCTTCACTGCGCCCCGTAAATTCGACGGCAAAGACTTCCGTTGGATAACTTCCGGCGAGTATATACAAATGTCCGGCCGCGCTGGTCGACGTGGATTGGACGAGAAGGGTATCGTCATACTGATGATTGATGAAAAAGTAAGTCCTGCGGTTGGCAAAGAGATTGTTCTTGGCAAAGCTGATCCAATAAACTCAGCGTTTCACTTGACCTACAACATGGTACTCAATCTACTGAGAGTTGAAGAAATAAATCCCGAGTACATGCTCGAGCGAAGTTTCTTCCAGTTCCAGAACCAAGCAGCCATTCCTGGTTTATACAACAAAGTTAAAGAGCTGCAACAGCTCTACGACGACATTGTCGTAGACAAATTCAACCAGATCGCGTCTTACCACGACATCCGTCTGCAGCTGGATCGGCTGAAGGTCGATTACAGGAATTTCATCACCAAGGTTGAGTATATTTTGAAATTTCTTCAGCCCGGAAGGATGGTAAAGATCAAAAACGTGAATCATTTGTTCGACTGGGGAGTTGTTATTAATTTTAAAAAGAAGAATTCAAAGAATCCAAAAGAGAGCGCTGTTATTATTGTCGACATGCTGCTGCATATTTCCAAGGAATCAACGGAAAATGCGCCGATACCTTGCGGAGAGAATGAAGATGGCGAATTTGAAATAGTTCCTGTCATGCATACGCTGATTTCCGAAATAAGCACTCTCAGATTACCGATTCCTCAGGATCTGAGACCGCCGGATAATCGTAAGAGCGTTTTAAAATCTATAAAAGAGGTCAAAAAACATTTTCCAGATGGAATACCCCTTCTGGATCCCATAAAAGACATGGGAATTGCTGACTCAACGTTTGAAGACATCGTCAGAAGGATAAAAGTACTTGAAGATAAATTATTCGCGCACCCGATGCACAAAGACCCGGCGCTCAGTAATCTTTACAATGAATTTCTGCGCAAAGACGAGCTGGGAACAGAGTTGAAGCAGGCGAAACTGGAGCTGAAGCAAGCCAAGTCTGTCCTACAGATGGACGAATTGAAGTGTCGGAAGAGAGTCTTGAGACGGATGGAATACTGCACTCAGGCGGACGTTATTGAATTGAAGGGACGGGTTGCTTGTGAGCTGAACGGTGCTGACGAATTGTTGCTCACTGAAATGATATTCAATGGTCTGTTCAACGCTTTGAATGTACCGCAAATGACTGCCCTGTTGAGCTGCTTCGTCTGCGACGAAAAGTCCAACGAGATGCCCAAGAGCACCAACGAACTGAGCGGGCCATTGAGGCAGATGCAGGATCTTGCTCGGAGGATCGCTAAAGTTTCTTCAGAAGCCAACTTGGAGCTCGACGAAGACAGCTATGTCGAGAGGTTCAAACCCTACTTGATGGACGTCGTCTATGCTTGGTGCAAAGGGGCCAGCTTTTTTCAAATCTGCAAGATGACGGACATCTTTGAAGGTAACTTTGTTTTTAAAATTACGAGGAAGAGTTTGTTTATAACTGATGGTTTATTTAATTTATTTAATTGCAGGTTCTATTATTCGGTGTATGAGACGATTGGAAGAGGTGCTGAGACAACTCAGTCAGGCTGCAAAAAATATTGGAAACTCGGACTTGGAAAATAAATTTAGCGAAGCCATTAAATTGTTGAAACGTGATATCGTTTTCGCAGCATCATTATATTTATAATTATTAATTTTATTATTACATTACTTTGAGAAATTAATAAACGCAACATGTTTGATGTAAATAAAATTGTAAAGTTAAATTTTACAAATAAATTTTTTAAATAAAAATTACTTTAGAGCATTTAAAATTTACTTTTTTTAAAAAAGTTTATAATTGAAATAATGGACCTGTAATTTGACCAAATTCTACAGTTTTTGAGTTTAAAAAAAAATAATAAATAATAAAAATAAAAATATTTCAATAAATTGCACCTGTAGTTTTTTTAATTTTCTACATGTGCATATGTTTTTTTAGTTTTTTTTTTTTTCCATTAGTTAAAAAAAAAATTCAAAAATTTTAAATTGTCTGCTAACTTCAGGATCATTTCAAAATTTATGAGTATGAATGCAGCAGACATCAGACAAATTTAAAATTATAAATAAATAAAGTAAATAATTAATAAAACAAAATTTAAAAAAAATGCGCATTTAGAAAATTTTTAAAATAATAAGTGCATTTTTTATAAATTTTGTTTTTTAAATTATTTACTCTATTTATTTATAATTTTAAATTCGTCTGATGTCTGCTACATTCACACTCATTCAAAATTTCAAATCGTCAGCTACATTCACTCATATATTAAATTTAAAAAATTGTTTGACGTTTGCTAATTTTTCCATACCATAAAAATACAAATTTATAAATAATATTAAATCATATCCACTTCTTTTTTAAATTTTTTTTTTTTTTTTTTTTTTTTAATACTTAAAGTGAGCCTAGTCACTTTAAGTTACGAGAACGCTCGGGAACACAGTTCCATTAAGCCTAAGAATGCCCATTCCACAGATTTTACTCTGTTTTTTTTTTTTTTTACACCAAATCCAATCAAATTCTTTTTTCTTTGTACCGATCTTCAAATGTCGGCGACGGGACGAATCTCAGGGCCGAAAGACCTCACACTCTTTGTGTGAAAAATTCTTTCGGCAACCGCTGGGATTCGAACCCACGCCTGGCCAGTGATCAAGTTCGAGAGGCCTAGGTCTTACGCCTTAGACCGCTCGGCCATGATCACCGGTTCACTTCTTTTTTAAATCACAAATCGCACCATCACTGCCATCTGTCAAATTAAATCAAAGTCACTTAAATTTTGTTTATTTTATTTTTTTTTGTTTCTTTTTTTTTTCAAATAATAATAAAATTCGAATAGTTATCAACAACATTGATGTGATTCTTTCATTATAATTGACCTCTGACAGTTGCAGTTATGTAAGCGCATTCACACTAAATAATTACAAAGAAAAAAACCTATTAGATAACAAATTTAATAACTAAAACAACAGTTTGAGGTTCTGTCGATGATAACAATCAATGTGTCATGTCAAAATGGCAAATACTGTACTGTTAATACTAACAAATTCATCAAGAGTAGGAAAATTATTACCGGAAATAAAAAATCACATATTCAAGACACTTTACATTCAGTATTTTCCTGATAAAAATTTAACACCAGGTAATTTATCATCCTCATTACTCCAATGGAAGTGTTTACCAAACCATTTTCAAATGATTGCTAATATCTACACACTGGCAACAACATTTCTGTCAAAAATAGACGTCAGAGTTTTAATTTCCAGTGTTAAAAAAAGTTATAAAATTAGCACAGTGCGTCCTATTGAACTGGTCATCTTTGACAAGGACTACAGCAAAGAAGATGCGAAAATTTTTATTGAAAACTGCATTACAAATTCATCAAAACCCTGCAATTATATCACGATAGCTGATGACCACCAAGAACCAGACAAATGTTTGACTGAAAATTTTGACAGTAATGAAAAAATTTACCACAATGTAGTTCTTGGAGGTACTTTTGACAGGCTGCATAATGGCCATAAAATTTTGCTAAGCAAAGCGATACTCAAATGTTCTGAGAAATTGACAATCGGAGTGACAGACAGCAGCATGATAACAAACAAAATACTTTGGGAATTAATAGAACCCTGTAAGAAAAGAATGGATGCATTGAGAGAATTTCTCAAGGATGTAAATCCAAGTTTGATTTATGATATTGTGCCTATAAGTGACGTGTATGGGCCTACAAAAGACGACCCGTCATTTGAAATGATTGTTGTTAGTGAAGAAACTAAACGAGGCGCAGCTAAAATAAATGAACTACGTTGTCAAAAAGGCCTGAGTACTTTAGATGTTGAGGTGGTTCATTTAATTGAAGATTCTCATCATGGTAAAAATGAAGAGACGAAAATTAGTTCGAGTAATCATAGGATACGACTGCTTGGTACTCGATTAAAAGAACCAGTAAGTTTTTTAAATGTTAAAGAAATATGAGGTAATAGACTTAAACTCGATCAGTATTTTTGTTGCTCGATGTATCGTCAACTGATCCCAACAATTTTATACCACAAGTGATCCCACTGACATCTGATCCCATCAACGTCTGATAACTAAAGATATGAAAATGTTGATGAAGAAGGAATTAGATCAGTTGTCAGTTGGATCTAGTCTGTGGAATCAGTTGTCTGGGATCAGGTCATGGAACTTTGTCGCTCACTTTAAATGATTAATACGTTTTTAAAATCCGCGCTTAATTCTCTACCTGTATTGCTCCAAAAATTGTCCATTTAATTTTATAATTTTTTACTCCATCAGAATATTAGTGGAAAAGCTTTAAAGCCTTATATTATTGGGCTTACTGGTGGAATAGCTAGTGGTAAATCATCAGTAGCTGAAAAACTTAAGTCTCTTGGAGCAGGAATAGTTCACTGTGATAAACTAGCTCATGATTTGTATAATCCAGGTCAGCGGTGCTTCAATAGTGTCGTAGAGCTGTTTGGAAAAAAAATATTGACACCAGATGGTCAAATTGACCGTAAAGCTTTAGGAAATATTGTCTTCAATGATAAGGTAAATGAAATCATATTAATTATTTTTACTGGAAAGGTAAAACTTACAGGGTGGCCACAAAGAAATGATTTTAAAATTCCCAGATACTTTTCAAATTTCCCGGTTTGTGGTCACCCTGGACCTAGTACCTGATCAGGGAACCAGTACTCGATCACTCCATATACTTGTATATTTATATTTACTAAATTTATCTAAGTATAGATATAAAAGTATATGGAGTGATCGGGTACTAGTTCCCTGATCGAGTACTGGGTCTTACTTCATAAATTTTTAATAAAAAATATTTATTTAATTATAATTATGAAGAAAGAGCTTGACAAATTAAATAAAATTGTATGGCCAGCAATACTTGATGCTGCAATGGATAAAGCTAAACAATTACAAGCTCAAGGACTGGAGATAATAGTTATGGAAGCAGCTGTTCTTATCCAAGCTAAATGGCAATTTGTTTGCCATGAAATATGGACTTGTATTATTCCCCACGAAGAAGTAAACTATCTATCATTTATTAATTTACGATTAAAAATAAATATATTAATTAATTTTAATTCAATATATAGGCAGTGAAAAGACTAATGGAGCGAAATAATTTAAGTAGAGAAGAAGCTGAAATGAGGATCAAGGTCCAGCCAAGTAATGTCGAGCAGGTCAACGAAGCAACTGTCGTCCTATCAACTTTATGGAGTCATGAAGTAACTCTTAGCCAAGTGCAAAAAGCTTGGGAATTATTAAAAGAATTTTTATCCAAGCAATAATTGAATGTATATTAATGGAATTTTTTAAATTAGAGAAAAGAGGAAGAGGAGGTTGTTAATATAAATATATAATATTGTTACTGTTTTAAAATTGTTTATTTGTTTTTTTGTCATTTATCAAGTATTTAATTATCCTTTAAGATATTACTCTCTTCTTGGTCGACTTTTTCTTGGATTCTCGTCATCAGAGTACTCAAAAATGTTTGAAAGTCTGTTTTCAATTTATTTCTGTTCTCTTCTAAACTGCAATTTACTTGGGATATTTTAGCGAAGACATTAGCTGTATAAAAATTTATTATTTTATTGGTATACCTTATAATTTTAATTAATTAATATACATTTTACTAATTATAGATATACAAAGAAATGATCGGGTACTAAACCTACTTTTGATTAAAAAAAAAAAGTACTTTTAAGGTAAAAGACTTAGTACCCGATCACTTATGTATTTCTAGATCTATATTAAGTAAAATTTATTAAATATCGATATTCAAATACGTAGAGTGATCAAGTAGGGGAGAGTGGGGTCAATTGAACCAAGGGGCAATTGAACCAGTAAGCTTAAAAAATCGAAAAAATATAAAAATGAATCGCCCTCTTGGAATTATATTTTAAAACACTAAACCTTAGTCTGATCAAAATTTCGAACCAATATGATGATTTAATTTTAAAAAATTCAAGTTTTTGTGTTTTTACGTATCTGAACCTTGATTTCAGCTCTTGGTAAATTGTTTAATAATTTTTTAATTTTCAAATGAAATCTTAAAATTTTTTTTGTAATAGCTTCTTACATATATTAGTCATAAATTTCTAGCTTTACTTCTAGTAAAATAGTTCAAGAATATTTTTTTTTAAACTAATTATTTAAATAAAATCATATGGGGTCAATTGAACCAGTACTCTCGGGGACGGTTGAACCACACGAATCACACTGTGAGCATCAGACATGCGCGCGGATCTTGACAGAATGTGAAAACAAGCTAAACTAATCAAGAAAAAAAATAATTATATTGACAGAAGTTTTAAAAGTGATTGTTATAACATATAATGTTATATAAAATAATAAATATGATTAGAAGTGTTGTAATTTTAGTTTTTAGCTGTAATGAATAGTAAAATATTCATTAAAGTCATTCATTTGTGGTTCTAATACTCATGGTTCAATTGTCCCCGACTAGTGGTTCAATTGCCCCCGCAAAGGGGACGATTGAACCATTTGATGCAGTTGTACAATTTCGTATTTATTTAAAATTTTCATCATTCGTTAAGTTATGTGCTTGTGAGAAATGATAGTCTGTATAATAAGTTATAATTTTGTAAAAAAAAAGTTATCAGTTTGCTTTTATTCATATAAAAAAAAAATGTCAAAGTATTTTTGGTTCAATTGACCCCACTCTCCCCTACTGGGTCTTTTTCAATATTTACTAAATTTTCCTAAATATAAATGTTAAAATACATGGAGTGATCGAGTACTAGATCTTTTAACTTATAAGTACTTTTTTTTTAAATCTAAGGTAAAAAACCCAATACCTGATCAAGGATCTAGTACCCGATCATTCATACAATTGTATAAGTTAAAAGACAGTACCTGATCATAGAACTAGTACTCGATCACTTCGTGTATTTGTATATCTATCTTTACTAAATCTTACTGAATACAAATATACAAATTCATGGAGTGAGCGGGTACTGAGTTTCTAACTTTATTTATTATATTTTACTAAATATAGATATATGAATATATGGAGTGATCGGGTACTATTTCTCTGATCGGGTGCTAGGTCTTTTAACGATTCTGAAGTTAGCTGACGTCTAATCGTTTAAAGATTTTTTTTAAACTGATAAATAATTTTACAAAGATTTCAGGATCTTGGTTTTTCATCGTACTTACATAAACGTTTAGGTGCATCACCAACTTGTTTATCAGATTCAAAGAAAAAAACAACGCAGTCTTTTGGCTCTAATTGTGATTTTAGCACAAAATAGTTGTAAAATTTTTCAAGCTCTTGTGTTTGTTCGTCAGTTTTTTTATTATACACAAATATTAATCCTTGTATATCTTTTTTTATCGCAGACCAACAATCCTCAAATCTAAAAGTATTTATTTCCTTTAATTTAATTGCATATTTTTATTGCTACTAAATTATGAGGGTGAATGTAACAGACATAAGACAATTTATAAATTTTAAATAAATAAATTAAAGTAATGAAATTTTAAAAAATACGCATACGGATGACTGTGAATGTAGCAGACATCAAATTGAAAATTAGGGTAAATAATTGATAAAATAACATTTTTAAAAAATGGACATTTAAAAAATTTAAAAATTAATAAGTGCATTTTTTATAAATTTTATTTTATAAATTATTTACTATTTTTTTTTATAGTTTTAAATTGGTCTAATGTCTGCTACATGCACACGGATCCCGCATTTATCTAAATATGCATTTTGTAATTTTCAAGCTTCTTAGGTTTCATTTTAAAATTTAAACAATTGTCAATTGTTAGCAACATTAACTCATATTAAATTTACTTGTCATCGCCACTACAATCCCACAACTCAATATCGACTTTAACTTTTTTATTTTTAACATCAACGTCCAAGACATCAAACTCTAGTATCCTAACTCCCTGTGTCGGCCGATAATCATAAGCCATTCCTGTCGCATCTGCGAGAAAATTTGCGATCGTTGTTTTCCCGCTCTATTTATAATTTCAAATTATTAATTAATAATAAATTTTTTAAAACATTAGATAATTTAAACTGCAACTTACCGCAACAGGACCAATAATAACTATTTTAACAGGTTTCATACTTATGTTATACATTTAATGTTTGGATTGTGACAGGTTGCCATGGTAACAAATAATGAAAACAATAATATTTCAATACCAACTGAATATTGTATAAGATCCAAGTAATAAAACATAATTTTTATAATACTTTATGTTGAAAAAAAAAAATAACAAACTACAGTAATTTATATAATGCAAATGAACATAAGACATACACGAGTTCTTAATCTATAAAAAGAAGTCAAAATTTTATATAGTCAGCAAAAAAACATGATAGTGAGTCAATAAGAATACGTCTCCTACTTGACGTAATAAATATTTTTTTTTTGTTATAATGTTTATGAATTGATATGGATTAATATCAACTTATTGAGTAATTTCTTGAACTTGCATCTGGTTTGATTCATCAGCTTCGGCAGGATACTCTAGTCCAAAGAGTCCTTTCAGTGCCGCCTTTGCTGCAGCTTTCTTAGCGTCTTTTTTATTTTTAGCTGAAACAAATAAATGAATTGTTTAATTAACACCGTTCTGACAGTACCTCGACTTTTTAAAAATTTTTAATGACAACTGTCATAAGCGAATCAAAATTTTATGATCCTGAAGTTCACAGACAGTTAGCAATTTTCGGATTTTTTTTTTTCAACAAATTTATCGTTTTTAAAAAAATTCAAAAATTGTAAGACGTCGGCTAACCAGTATTATAAAATTTTATCAATTAATTAAAAAAAAATTAAAGCATTAATTTTAAAAAAGGCAACGTTACAATTTCGCCGAGACATAGATTTTTATAAAAATTATTTACAGCCGATATCAATTAGGAGTCAAACGAAATTTGGAAAATAAATTTCACTAAAATCATGTCAATTTTATAATTCAAATTTTCAAATTTTTTAAGCTAAAATTCATTCAAAAAATTTTGTTTAATTCCTAATTGATAACAACTGTAATTTTTTGATACTGAAGTGTGCTAACATCTGGTAATTTTTAAATTGCACCAGTAGTTTTTAAAATTTTCTACATGTGCATATTTTTTTTTGGAAATCATTAATTGAAAAAAAAATCCGAAAATTAAAATTTTAATTCTCTTTTTCAATTAATGCTTCAATTTTTTGAAATTGATTAATAAAATTTTAATACAGTCATTGCATATTTTTAAAAAGTGGGGGAGAGACTGGTTGAGAGTTCCTTTAAATATATCAATTTATATGTAAATTTTTTTTACCTTCACCAGTGAAAGGTTTTCCATCAATTTCAACGGCCAAAGTGAAATATGTATTAGGAGGATTTCCGCGACGACTAACTTCAGTATAAACAATTCCTGGTTTCATTTGATTGAGCAGCATCACCGGATGAATTGTCTCAGCATTAGCTGGAAGTTTTTTCTCTGTCGGTGGTTTCGGTTCGGATTTAACTTTAACCGGTTGTTGCAACCCGGGTCTGGGAATTGGTACCACAGAGCCTTGATTCTGCCATTCAACGAACAGTTTGTACAAAGCGAAGCTTGCCAATGAACTCCATGGTATGTCATCAGATTCTTCATTTCCGCTTACTTCCATCGGAATCGTACCAGTTTCAGAAACATCATCAGCAATTTGAGTGCTGTCTTGAGTTCCTTGACTAGGAGGCTGGCTTCCATCGATAACGTCTTCAAATTTAATTTTTTTAGCTGCTGCATTCATTTTTTCAAGAAGTAAACTCTTAAGAGCATTTTCAGCAGCATTTTGACGAGCCAATGGCTTGGAGAGACCTTGCCCGATATAAGTTTTGCCTTCAAGCTGCAATAATTTAACATAAAATTATTTCTATCTTTTTAATTAAATAAGTTATTTTTTTGAATAAAAAAAAAATATACCTCAGCATGAACAAGGAACATTGCGTTGGGTACAGCTTGGTTTTCTACAAGATGAAATTTAACACCAGCTTTCATTTCATTCAAAACCATTATCGCATTCTTCGGCATTAAAGTCTTTCGCAAGCGCTGATTCATACGTAAGCGCTTAAGCTTCCTGTTTACTTTAACTGTAAATTTTAAAATAATATCAAGTTAATAATTACCAATCGTTATCAATAATACTCTTAAAGTATAAAATTAATTATCAGATCATCTGTTCACATTGACTCATTTATTAATCAACAATCTCGACAGTAAAGTAACTAATTGTATATAACAAGCTAGTAAGTAAACTATAAGAGTTTGGATATAAAGAATCTTCAAATTTGCGCAGTGAATTGTCATCATTTTTAAATAAACAGAAATATCACTAATTCCAAAAAGACATTTTTATTCGCGTATAATTTTTTTTTCATTACCAATTTTTTTGGAAACTTAGTTTACAGCTAAAAATTTATTTTCAAAATTTTCGGTTTTAGAATAAGTCTATAATATACCCTACTAGCAACTTTAGCTTTAAATTGACAGTAATTCGACGTTAAAATTACCCAAAATTTGCTACCTGAATTTGCCGATAATTTGACAGCAAAAGTTTGAAAAAAAAATCTGCGGTTAATTTTTCCTCAATTTAGAGGTGACTTTTTACTAGTAAAAAAAAATCGGTAATGTTTATTCTTTTCATTACAGGTAAGCAAATTGATGCATAAAACTGCCTACAAATTGACGGCAAAAAAATAATTAGCAATTTTTCAAGTCAAATTAACAATAAATTCATATAAAAATTTGCCTGAAAATTGACACCTTTTTTCTAGTCAACTTTTGAAATTAATTTTCATTATAAGTCGGGCAGTAAATTTACGTCAAATTGTGTAGCGAATTGCATACAAATTGTCGTCAAAAATTCAAGAAACTTTTGTAAGCTTTTGCTATAGTAAACTTTTGCTGTTAGGGTGATTAAGAATTAAAAAAAAAAAATTACGCACACTTTTAAAATCAAATTTAGTAAACAAAGCCAGTACGTATAAAAATATTTCCTTTTGGAATTAGTGACTTAGTATATTAATTAAACAAAAATTTACCCAACTTACCACCAGGAACTTTAATACGCTTCCATTTAGGCTGGTCAGCAGATACTTGAGACATTGTTTCATCATTGGTGTCATTGGCTTCAACTGCCGGCATAGTTGCAGCAGGTTGTTGAGCTGCCGGAGTTTGCGGAGCTTGAGCTGGCGGAGCTGCAGGAGTTTGTTTAAGAATAGGCTTCAAACGTTGTGGCTGACCTTGTTGCTGATTAGCTTGACCTTGGGCTTGAATGATATTCTGCTGCTGCTGCTGTAGGATTTGCTGCTGCGACTGCTGGTGTTGTTGCTGCTGCTGCTGCTGTTGTTGCTGTTGTTGCTGTTGCTGCTGTCGTGGATGTTGTTGCTGAGCAGTCCCTTTAAACGCCTGGTTCATCGAGTTCCCGGGTGGCTTCTGTGTGTTATTTTGTTGATAGTTACCCTGTTGAAGGTACTGAAAAATAGAGGGTGGGTCGCCGCTACACAAGAACCTCTACGGTTGTACTATCCCACCAGGGCCTAGCATCGCGTTAATTAATTACTGGCAACGTGGGGTTTTTTTTTACTACACTTAGCTTAAACTCGCCAGTTATTTTCCCTCAGATTATCATGAAATTAATAGCAACATTGATATACTCAAGTAAAAATATATCCAAGTTGTTTATTTTCAAAAATAATCTATATTTAATCATTTTTTAAAAATATGAGAACAATAATTTAGGAGTCATCGCTGGCAATTTACACTAGGTGAGTAAATAACGAACTTGCCCCTGGCGAAATGCACCTCCTTGATATTGTTGTATAGCTATTTTAACCTGCTTCAGCAGGATAGGGAAAGGTCGAAGTTGTCTAATTAGTTTTACATGCACAAATAATAATTTAATAAACCTTGCCAGTGTATTGTTTAATCGATTCAAAATCAAAGTACGACTGTTTGATGAAATTTTATATTATAGTTGTCTGGTATTGATTTAATTATAAGTTTAATGAAAAAAAAAATAAATCTACCTGCGTTATTTTCACTCATTTTAAAAGCTAAAATTTTTTTTAAATTTTTTCATGGGAGTTGAAGCGTTTGTTTGTGGGGTATTTAAATAATAACCTAGCAAAATTGCTATCGAAATAAAATTATAAGTCAAAATTTTTTAAAACTTACAGAATTGTTTTGAGCACCATAAGAAGGATTCAACATCGATCCACGGCCTGAAATTTAAATTAGCATAATTTATTAACTTGTTTTTACTTTGTATTCAAACTTCCCGCTATGGAAATTGAAAATTTTCAGAAGAAAAAAAAAGGCTTATTGGGATCTTAAAGTTAACATGAGGGTGAATGTAGCAGATATGACAAATTTTGAATTACAAATAAACGAATAAAATAATTAAAAATATAAAAATTAAAAAAATGCACACTGATTTTAAAATTTTATAAATGTGCATTTTTTAAATTTTATCCGATTGACGTTTAGTTCCTTTATTTCAAAATTTTTTAAATTTATTGTCAGCTACATTCACACTTATAAGTTAATGGACAATTAACAATTTTTTAATTCTTTTTTTTCAGCAAATCAATTAAAAAAAAAATATGCACTTATAGAAAATTTAAAAAACTATAAGTGCAATTTTTTGAAATACTTTTTTTTGTTTTCTATTTGTCGTTTTTAAAAATTCAAAAAATTATTAGATGTCGGCTGACTTCAATATCATAAAATCGGTTTCAATCCGACTTTCGAAAAAAGGGTTTTTATTTGATTTCGACATTTTGCGGTCCAAGATAACTATTCTAACTATTTCCGAGTGGATGTCCGACCACGTGTGTGTGTAAACGAATTTTTATCGTACGATAGTTTTGAAATAGATTTTGAAATCGATCGGACGAGTAGTTTCCAAATTCAAAAACTAAAAATTAAAAAAAGCATTATTTTGTGGTTTTTGTTACATAACTCGAAATCCGTGCGATCGATTTGTTTGTAAGTTTTTTCGAATCCAAGTCTCAACAAGCTCTTCCAATTACCACAGAGCACGTGGAAATCGGTCGATTTTTTTTCAAAAATGTCGTCCAGCAAAAAATTACTTTTTTTCAGCGAATTTCATATTTTTGTTCAGCTCAATCGTTTCTTGACCTCAAAGATCTCGAAAGTTTACCAAAAAAAACTTTTTCAAACTCTTTTTTTTTTCTAAATATACATATAAATTTAAAATAAATATATGAATCTGGTTAGTAGACGATTAACAATTTTCGGATTTTTTTTCAAAAAATCAATTACAAAAAAAAAACTATAAACAAATTACAAAAAAAAAAAAAAACTAACAAAATGCACATGTAGAAAATTAAAAAAACTAAAAGTGCAATTTTTTTAAATATTTTTTTTTTTATAATTTACCGTTGTAAAAAAAAATAAAAAATTATAAGAGCGCGATTAATTCAGTATCATGAATATTAATCGTATAATCAATATTTATAATTTATTAAGCTACTAATAATGCAAACGTAACTCAATAATTTAAAAAAATATCAAGTATAAAAAAAAAAAATCCATCAAAGTATTTCACTGCATTGCAGTATTGATTTTCTGTGCCCGGTCCTGCAACACTGCGTCATTTTGCTTATCTCCAAATTACAGTATCAACTATTACTTAAAAAATGCATCGCTCTGACATAAATGAAATTATATTCAAATATATAATGCCGCTCAATAAAATTATTGTATTTATAATATGAAAAAATATTTACCTGCACCGTAATTTGTTTTATTTTGGTTTTGATTTTGATTTGGGCCTCCAGTTCCTCTGCTCCTTGTGAACATTGCTTAGTAACTATTTATAACTTTTATTTAAATCTTATCAAACCCCACGAAGTCTCTCAATTCAATTTATTTATTTTATTACGTTCAATGAAACGTAATAACAAATTACTATTTAATTGATTTGTTTTAAATAAAATAATACTTTCTGTTAAACTAATTGTCTTGACTGGAATGTGCCGCAATCCACCATTTGCTAAACGATGTAATATCCCGGAATATTTCAGATAAAAGATGAAACTCTAAACCGGAAGTGCGATTATTATTCCCTACCGACAGAGTTTCAAAAATTTTATATTCAAGTTTAAATATTTTTTAATTCAAAAGTTGTTTAGTAAAATATTTAAATTTCATTTTTTTAAATATTTAATTACTACTTTATTTATTTAACTCAAATATATTTCGTTTTATTGTTTATAAATTTATTTTGTATATAAATTTTTATTATTAGTTAGCAAAGTGGACGCACGGGGGCAGGTCATTCGTTTTGGAAACCGGATATGACGATGCATTATTTTTTATTATTTTATTTATTTGATGTATTGATTAAGATTTTAGTCATTAATTTGATTTTTTTAATTAAATATTTTAATTTATTATTAATTAGTTCTATTAATTTATTAAATGAGTTTAAAATTTTATTATTAAGGGCAATGACCTTCATTTTTCAATTCAAATTTGGCAACATTGCTTATCTATTTATTATTATTATTATTATTATTATTATTATTATTATTATTATTATTATTATTATTATTATTATTATTATTATTATATTGATTTATTTATACATCTATATTTATTTTGCAAGATTTTTCGTAGGGTAAATTGTATTTTCTGAGACCTTTGGAAAATTAACACTCATAAATTTCGTAGTTAGCTGACGTGCAATAATTTTTAGATTTTTTTCAGAAGGATAAATTACAAAAAAAAAATATTTTAAAAAAATGCACCGATAGTTTTTTAAATTTTATACGTGTTAATTCGGTACCTAACTTAAATATGAATTCTGTCTAATTCGGCAGGAAAACCAGAATGTGTCCAAATTAAAACGAATTTAAATAATTCTATTCGGTTTAGTTCTGATAAATTCGAAAATAATTCTCCAATTTCTGGTTCTGAATCCGAATTAAAACGAATTTGAAATTTTTAAATTGGTTTTATTCTGTTTAATTCAAATTCAAGTTTTCAATTCAGTTGAATTCTGTTTTGCAGAATTCGACAGAATATAACAGAATTTAAATTCGGTTGAATTCAGTTGTTTAATCAGGGATTTTTGTAAATATTTTTTTTTTTATAATTCATCATTTTGAAAAAATTCCAAAAACTATTAGAGCTTGACTAACTTAAGTATCATCAAATTTCTTTTAAGATTCTATAATAATTAAATTTCATTGATATTTATAATTATTGATAAATAATTATAATGAAAAATATAAAAATATTATATTTTAATAAAATACCAGTAAATTGACATCTTGCTTTTGTATTAAAATGGTAATTTAATGGCATACTATTGATATATTTTCATATTTTCTATTTCCCATTTGAATAACACGGGAAAACAAATTTCAAATTTTATACTTCGGCAATGACTCATTGTACAGATAAGCTCAGAATATGATTTCGTAGGGAATTCGATGCTCTACAAAAAAAGTCTCTTATCATTTTTTGATAAATTCATCTGTTCAAAAGTTGTTGGAGCTCGAAATCAAATTTATAAAAAATTTCGAGATCTTTTTACTTTTCCAGCGAAACTATCAGACTTATCACAAAATATCATAGAATCTTTTTTGTAGACAATTTTATTCCTTACAAATTATCGTTGATGAAGTTTTTCAAAATTCCGCATTGCTTTCTAGTTATTTTCATTTTAATGTCAAGACTTGAAGATCTTGACATTAAAATGAAAATGTATTCTAATTAACACTACGATAATCTTAATTCGAGAATAATTAATCAATAAAATAAAGATTTAATAATAGTACAATTACTTCTTGAGGTGATTAAGAATTTTTTTATTAATTTATTGTCTACAGTAAATTAGTAAACTATCTTCTACAGTATTATAATCAAATGGCATAGTTTTAATTAATTATATCTTATTTGTGACACTAGTAATGATGACAACATAAATTATGAATATTTTACAAATTAACTTTATACACTATTAAATTTTTAAATTATTTAAATAACAAATTAAAATGAATTTTATTATATAAACTCAATATATCACAATCTCATGACAACCAATAGACTCAAGTATTCAACTAAACAATAAAATTTCCTACATTAAATAATTAAAATGTTTTAGCTTGATGGTATGACACTTTATAAGCTCGTGGATAATTATCTTAATAATTACAAATGTAGAAAAAAAAACCTTAATAATTAAATGATAACCATTTTGGCACAGGATAAAATAACATTAAATCTATACTATACGATTGGTATTAAAAATTGCCGTGGAATTAATATCAAAGTTGAATCTTAATCATTACATGATATTTTAAAAGCAGTCTCTAAGGATTAAATCCAATGTATTCAGTCTCATGTGACAAACATAATCAACTATTTTATTTTTAATTCATTAAATTAAGTATGTACTTAATGTCATGTAATATTTTATTATCATCATCATTATCCAGCGATGCGCTCATAAAATAAAAGATAAGGACTTGCACAAAGTACATCTGTTAATGATGTGTTTTCAACGATAGTATCCGATGTATAGAGCCACTGTCCTGGACGGTTGCCTCGTCGATAACATACAAAATGTCCGGCATCAACAGGTCCCCGATGTTCTACAACAGCTTGAAGTTTGTAACGATGCTTACCTTGATTGCTATTGTTGTTATTAATTAACATCATTGGTAATATGGTCTAAAAAATATAATTATTTAAATTATTGTATGCAGGGGTGTGCGAATAGTTCGAACACGGATTATTTGTATCGAATCGAATCAAACTATTCGTAGATTTTCAAAAAATTTTTTTTTGAACGACTTAAAATTTTAATATTTTATCCAATAATTCAAATTTTCGTCAGGAGTAAATAGAGCTCAGACACGAGTCTACAAAAAATTATTTTTTATTACTTTAAAAAGTAAGTTCTCCATTAAAGGTGCATTCGGAATCCATGGAAATCCATGGAGAAAAGTATGAATTTATGTAAGAATCCATAGGAATTAATATAGGAGTGTATGAATTTATATAAAAATCTATGTTGGAAACCATGGGTTTCTAGATTCCCATATAAGAAATCTACATGGAGAATTGGATGCTTGAATTCCCATGTAGGAACTTCACATGGGGAACGAGTTACCTGGATCCCTATCTAGGAACTTGGATTTCTTTGCGGGAAATTTATATAGGAATCTTCGTTTCTACCTAAGTAATTTCTATAGAATCCGGGGTATTTGGATTTCTATGTTTATCGTCTATTAATACAAGTATATCAATCTGTGGAATTCTATAGGGAACCATCAGAAAATGCCATGTGGATTCTCACATAGAAATCTAAGCTGGACTTCCATATGAATTTTTTTTTTGGTAGATAAAAGTTACAAATAATTAAGAAATTTTTGGGTAATTCTAAAATTGACTTACGAATCACTGGAAAATTTGTTTTATTTAAATCGAATTGTTAGATTCGATTCAAACCCGATCCGCACCCCCCTAATTATATATGTTATTATTAATAAATAAATAAATAAATAATTAAAAACCTGACTACTCCGTTTGTTGGACTCAGTAAATGTAAAAGGATCAAGTACAAAAATTTCTGGAAATATCACTGGGTCATCTCGTTTAATAGGAATCCCTGAATTACTCCATGTTGTCCGAGGAATGTGAAGACATAAACATCGAGGTAATTTGCCTAATGTAAGTGTTTTAATGGCTGCGCAACGTGACGTACATCCATTACACTCGACATTGTGTATTACTTCACTGGTAACCAGCCGTGAAAATAATTCAGCAAGTGTATGTCGTCTCCATGTGAGAGCTTCACTGGCTGGTGGTAGTGGCAGAGAAATAGTTTCCAATTTATCGTAACGTACTGCCGATTTCCAGTGGCAATTAGTACACTTCAATTGGCTGGTAAGTAGTCCAGAAAATGGATGAGTTTCGTGGGACAAAACACAGCTGCTTGTTTGAGGAATAACACAGAGGGAGTTCCAGTTTTTAGATGGGCTCTGTATATCCATTGAATCGCCAAGTGCTCGACTCAATATTTCTGATGAGCGAGCGAGTATCACACCTGGTTTATTGAATAATGAAAAGTGTGGTATTGATCGGGTTGATAAAGTCAAAGGATGATTTGAGTTCTTGTCAAGACGATCTATGTTATTGGGATGCGCTTGGACTTGGGCGATGTCATTGCAAGAGACACTACGCAGTGCCACTGAATCACCTGATCCTTTTACATCTGGAGCTACTTCTGGACCAGGAAGTGCGTCGGAAAGACAACCTTTCTGTAAATAATTCAAATGAATTGAATATAAAGGAAATTTCTTAATCGAATTTGTATTATTTGGTTTTAAATTTACTCTGTTGGGAGTTTGAATTTCATTTTGTAACGCGCTTAGAATAACATGAAATAATTCATGCGCATCTTGGTGCCCTGGATCGAAATTCCAAAGAGAGCCGAGAGATGTTATGACTTCTATTGGAGCAACATCGTCATAGAAGTCTTCAGAGTATCCGTTGATTCCTTTGAAATGATAAATTATCATTAATTGGATAGACAGGGTAGCTACAAAGAAATTATTTCAACATTCCGGAATGTTTCCCGGTTTTCCAGTAGTTTTTCACATTTTTTCCTGATTCGGAATTTTTATTCGTACCATTGAGATATTCAAAGTTTTTATATTTTCATTGTCAATAATTAAATCTGATGATTAAGTCATGCGAGATACCAAAAAAAAGTCAGTAAAATAAATTAATATGGCTTGCTTTTGATTATTCGATTTTAAAAATATGTAAGTTAAAATATTTAATAAGAAATTTTATGATTAAAATAAATTCAAAATACACTAGTCACAAAAATTGAGGGATGTTAAAAAAATTGTAAGTTTTTAAGTGATGTTCAATAGGTTGTAACTCGAAGAAATGGTCGTTCAATAAAAACAAAAAAGGCAAATTGTAGCTTCAAGTGTCTAGTTTTCTGATCTGGTCTTTAAATTTTTTTTTGCACGATTCCGGAGTTATAGAAAATCGATCATAATTATCGAAAACAATTTATTGAAGCCCGTAGACCGTTTTTAAGACGAGCAAAAATTTTGAAAATTTTTTTTTCAATGATTTCCTTAGGACTACTCCAGAACCGTGCAAAAAAATTTAAAGACCAGATCAGAAAACTGGACACTTGAGCTACAATTTGCCTTTTATGTTTTTGTTTTACGACCATTTTCCTTCGAGTTACAACCTGGTGAAAATCATTTAAAAATTTTAAATTTTTTAAATAGCTTTTAATTTTTGTGACTAGTGTATTATTGGAAAATTTTCAAATTTTGAGTCGCAATTAAATTCCCAGATACTTTTTGAAATTCCCTGACCTCTATGACATAGAGTAGAAGTACCATTTGCGATTACTGCTCCATTTTTGGACATTTACCTTATTTAAATTAATGAAAAAGTGTAAAATAAAATTTCCATTTTACCAATGAGATGAAAGTATCTTTTACCGCATTTTTAAAACTAATTACGTCATTGAGTCTCTTACAAATTATTTTATATTAATTTTTCCAGTGTCCAAAGCTGGCTCTAAGTATCCAAAAACGTTACCTCTACCCTATCTCAGTTGCTTTAAATTCCCTGACAATTCTCGGCTTGTGGTCACCCTAATAGAGTATTACTCACTCACAACTATAAGTTTATCATACATTAATTAATTTAAAAAATAAGTTAATTAATAAACTCACTGTCAATAACTGAAATTAAATTACTAATAAAACTACTCGATTTCTTTTTCTTTCCTTGTTCATTGAGCCAGGCTGTAAAAGTCGAACAAGCGGCCAGAGCTTGCAATAAAGAATTCAAAAAACACGTGTACCCTAAATTTGAAATACCAGAAACTTTTCCTAAAAAAATACAAGTATTCAAATTACAATACATCAAATAAATATATAAATATATAATCCCATATAAATACCTCGTTTTCTAGGTCTTGGAGTCGGACCCCACAAAACAAAAGCACCAACTGCCAGTGCGAAACCTACACCAGCCACAATCGCCAGTCTCTCAACATCCATCATTAATTAATTAATTAATCAGACAATTAATAATTAAGCAATCATTAGCTTCAATTGCAACAGTAATTACTATAATTAACTTTCCCTTTAAAAGTCACCTGGAAAATTATCAGATTTTTTAATTCACCAACGAAACTTGCGGTGTCTTTTACATACTTTTTGAATTAATTATCGATAGCAATTAGTACTTGTTATTGACAATAATTAATTAATAAATTAATTAATTAAATTTACATGTAAAATCATTACTTTGTTATCATTTTTTTTCTACGTAAATACCAACGATTTGAAGTAAGCGTTTTGTTTTACTTTGAATCAATTGACACTTCGATATATCGAAACATCAAGTGATCGATTATAAGTAAATAAACAAGTGCGCATGTCTTGTTTTTTAGTTGCAATTCGAGTAGTTGGTAAATTCTTGTTGTAGCTCGTAAATTATTTTCAATTTAAATTTATTTTCGTGTTTAGTTTTGAGAAAAAAACAACCGGAAGTATTTAAAAATATTGAAATAAATTTATTTAAAATATATATAATCAATGAATATCAATAAAATATTTATTTAAATAATTAAAGTTGTTGCTGTAACAAGTGGGTAAGAAAAAAAAATAGGGCCGTGGAAAATATTGTCCATGAGAGAGTAAAAAGAGGGACAGGATTGAAAGAGAGAGAGAGAGAGAATGAGAAGTGGATGAGGATGAGGATGATGAAAATGTTCCCACGCTCTTGGGGTTCTTAGGTTACAAGTGTATGTATCATGTGCGTGTGAAATTCCAGAGTAAAGATGAACGCATCATCCGGACAAGAACACGGTCATGCTGTCGTTGTGTGGGAGTGGGCGAATAGGCAGGGTCGTTGGAGACCATACAGTCCTGCTGTATCTCAACATCTTGAAAGAGCTCATTTCAAAAAATTAACTAGAGTTTTTCTCAATGACGCTGATCCTACTCTTGACAGGTAATGGAATTTATAACTTTTCATTTGTCTAATTATTGAGGATTTTATATTTTATTGAATTTAAATTTTTGAATCAGGTATTACATAAATTTGAAAACAAACACTCAGTGCAGTGATGATGGGGAACAGATCCACAATGTGCGTAGACAATTTTATTTACCGAGTTCACCTGCTGGGAAAGGTGCCAAGTGGGAATGGGCAGGTGACACTGATGATTGGCACACTTATGATATGGATGTTCAATGTTTGATTGAAGAAGCCTGGGCAATTGTAATTATTACTATTTTTTTTTTTATTTATATTTAAGACCATTACACTTTTTTAAAATTTTAAATAACAACTGTCATAAGCGTATTGAAATTTTATTAATTAATTAAAATAAAATTAAAACATTGATTGAGAAAAGGACAATTTCGCTGAGATAGATTTTTAAAAAATTACTTACGATTGTTATTAATTAGGACATTTCAAACTATAATTGACATTTCAAATTATAAAATTGATATTCAAAAAAAGTGGAAGGTCTTGTCTGAGAATGTCTTTAAGGCTTTAATTTTTTGAAAATTAATTTATAAAATTTTAATGAGAATGTCCTTAATTATTTCTTCTAATTGAATTATTTTATTTATTTATTTATCAGGGAGATAAAACTATCGATGTATCGAAAACATATTTAGGTTTTCCATACATTATTAATTTTTGTAACTTAACTCAAGTAAGATGTTGTACTGGATATGTAAGACCAATAAGACGTGTTCAGCAAGCTCCTTACCCTCTAGTCAAAGTAACTCTCGAAGAACTTCAGTCTGCTGTTGGAAGTGGACGGAGACCCCTACCGCCGCTCAATGTTAAAAGTCAAAGTAAATCACCGCACAAGAAACAACCCTGTGGCAGTAGCGGCAGTAGTAACAAAAAAACTACCAAAAAGGTAATCAATTTTTTTTTTCCTCTAGACAATAAAATGAATAACTTTATACTTATAATTTAAATAGAGCAAGAGCAGCGAAAACAGTCCATCGAATCTAGCTCGAGTGATTTTAAGCAACTTCAACATTTTTACCAGCAAAAATAATACAGAGAACAATCCTCCAGCTGCGGAAGACACCCAAAATAAGCGGAAAACATGGGACGCTGTTCTTGACGTCGATTCAAGCAGTACAAAAAGCGGAAGACGACCCAGTGTTGATACCGTGTCGACGTATTTGAGCCATGAAAATCCAGTTGATCTATTGGACAGCAGCGTAGGAAGTGACGATGCTTTCAAAGACTCGGTGGTTAACGTCGAGCGTACGCCTGATGTAATTTCTCAGTATGTTAAAGTTGTGGAGAGCGATGGGACAGACTCATGTCCAGTTTGTTTGGGTACACCTGAGCCACTGACTGTTGAACTCACTCGTTGTCATCACAGACTTCACTTGGCTTGTTTGAATGCTATGCTCAATACTCAGCAACAACTTATGTATATACAGTGTCCAGTTTGCAGAATGATTTATGGTGAAAAGCGAGGCAATCAACCGGCTGGTACTATGAACTGGACGAGAATTCCTCGTGCTCTCCCTGGATTTCCTCACACCAATACTATTCAAATAACTTATGAGTAAGTTAACTAATTGTTAATTAGCCCTTCGTCCCTTTGATAATTTTTATTGAAAAATTTTTTGGAAAGAAAATAAATTCTCTAGTCTTTTGAAATTTTATGTCTTCTACTGAATATCGTAAATTACGAGAATTTGCCGTAATTCGGATCCATTAGGGAGACCTCGCGACGAACGGAGGGTTAATACTTGATATAAAAAATGTATTGCAATTTAACTTATTATTGTTAATTACAGCATTCCATCGGGTATTCAAGGACCAGAGCATCCAAATCCTGGTCAAGCATTCTATGCAGTCGGTTTTCCTCGAGTCTGTTATCTACCAGACAATGATCTTGGTCGTAGAGTACTACGATTACTCCAAATCGCTTTCGAGAGACGTTTAATTTTCACAGTAGGCCGGTCAGTAACCACTGGCCGTGAAGATGTCGTTACCTGGAATGAAATTCATCATAAAACTGAACTGGGTCCATCTACGTCAGGTCATGGGTACCCAGATGTTAGTTATCTTGAAAGAACTTTGTATGAATTAGCTGCTCAAGGTGTTTCTGATGAACAATCTTCCAATAGCCTTTATCAAGAGTTACAATAGTATCAATAACGGTTATTATTATTTCTAATATTATTAATTATTTTTCACTCATTATCGAACACTAATCATAACTTTTATTTTATTATTTATAATTACTTACTTATATTCTTTGGCAATATTAATTTTACTTCTGAAATGAACTGATAGATATTAAAAAATAGAGTTTAATATTATTTTTTTTTCCTCAGTTAGTTTATCAAGTTGAAAATGTAAAATTAGATATGAAGTATTTTATTTGCATGTTTTTACATTTATTAGTTTATTGATAAATAGAAAATCTACAAATATATTTATATATATATCTATATAAATAACCATGCTCAGAATATTTATGATAGTATTATTCTTTAAAAATATTTTTATTCTACTGTAAAACTGAAAATTATAAATTTATAAAAAAAAATCAACGAATAATTGTATTTAATTATTTATTTATATGATCATTTAATTTTAAATCAGATGAGAAGAGTCAGAAGAGAGCTGGCCTTGATACATTTAAGACCACGATTATCATCAATAATTTTTATGTAATGATCGGAGTAATGAGAAATTATTGTCTAAATTTTACAGTCAATTTTTTATTATACTGAAGTTAGCTGAAGTCTCACAATTTTTGAATTTTTTAAAAAAATTTATATATCTCTAATAGCCAGAGTTTCTGATCAGAAAGTTGGTGTACTAAAAAATTGCACTTATAGCTTCTTTGAGTTCCTGTATGTGCATTTTTTTTTTTTTTTATAATTAATTTGTTAACAAAAAATCAAAAAATTACTAATTGTCTTCTAACTTTAGGATCATAATTTTTTATAAAATAATTTTCTGGGGAAATTCAAATTGGCGCGGGAATAAATTACCGTTGGTTAATTTTCTGCTGGTCAATTGACATAAAAAATGACTGTCAATTTTTTTATAAACAATATCCTGGAAAATATTAAATATACAAGTATTTTTAACTGTAAATAAAATACAAGTCGTTTCACTCAACTAACATCCGATTTTTTCATTCAAAAAAATTCGAAAAAAAATTTACCTTCTCTTTTATTCAAATGCAAAATTATTATCAAAATTTTAGTCTATTTTTGATAAAATAATTTTCTGGGCAAAATTAAGTTTGCGCGGGAACCGGAATTAAATTCAAAAAATTAGTTGGTCAATTTTTGGCTCGTCAGTTGTAATGTCAAAAATTTCTCTGCCTTACCTGTAGTTCGGTGCATGCGTAAAAATGCATGACGTCATTATATCAGCTGTAGTAAACAATTTTCATACAAACGTTTTAGCGTCCTGTATATATGACTATTTTACGTTACTTTTTGCGGGCAATTTATTGAAATATTAATATTTATAAATTAGGGAAAAATAAAAAAAAGGGAGTTCGGTAATATCTTAGTTATTATGTAGCGTTGCTTAATAAAAAAAACGCTTTCATAAAATATTTTATGCGCAGTGGGTATATATTACTGTAGGTATACATTCGCAAATGTACATTTATGTAAACACATCAAATATATTTTTTTTAATATTGGTAAGTAAAAGTTATTTTATAAATTTTATAAAATTAATAATTTAAATTCTATCTGATAGTGCGCTAACCAATAAAATTTTGAATAATTAATTTTAGCGTAAGTAGAAAAAAACATAAAATGGATGATGATGATGAAATGATGGATCAAGATCAGGATAGTTGTGAGAAGCAGGAATCTCAGGCAACACAGTATCAGTACGGTGATCATTTACCCAAATTGGGTCGTCGATTTAGAGTAAAACCTGCTAAAACTTCTGCTCAACGTCAACGAGAGTACAGGCAACGAAAAAAAGAGCGTCAGAAATTTGATTTACAGAAAAATTGTTTGCCCGATAATGAAATAAATATTGGTTAGTATTTATATTTATAATATTAATGACCCCGTAGTTAACAGACATTAGTAACTTTCGGATTTTTTTTTAAACAAATAAATTTAAAAAAAAGAAAAACTAAAAATATGCACATGTAGAAAATTTAAAAAACTACACGTGCATTTTTTTCAAATATTTTTTTTCATAATTTATTGCTTAAAAATAAATCAAAAAATTATTTGACGTCAGCTAACCAGCATCATATAATATTTTATGATATTGAAATTAGCCGACTTCTAATAATTTTTGGATTTTTTAAAAAACGATAAATTAAAAAAAAAAAAATGCTCTTCTAAAAAGTTGATGACCGGATGTGGTATCGTTTTACGTCACTTCTGTGACTATTTTATTCGGTTGTCGATTAGTCGACTGAGACAATGGCGGGATTTTTAAAAGAATGAAGGCGAGCGAAGCGAGCATGTTATGTCTAGTATTTTAAAAAATTGCACTTGTAGTCTTTTAAATTTTCTACATGTGCATATTTTTATTTTATTTTTTTCTTCAAATTTAAATGTTCAAAAAAAAAAATCAAAAAATTTTGAATTGTCTGCTAACTTCAGGATCGTAATATTTTACATCTACATAATCATTTAATTTAAAATTTGATATCGATTGTGTGAAACTCAAATTAATAATAATAATAATATGAGCAACCTACAGTCACTACGTAACTGCTTGAGTATTACTGCCAAATTTATTAAATATTATCTGAATTTAATCATTTATTAAAATCTTCTATTTATTTTTATCATCATAGAAAATAAATACGACAAATCTTTTCATTAACTCCCAAACTTATTGATTTCGAATCATAGGATTCTTTAAAAAAAATCTACACTATTTAATTTTTTTTTGTCAGTCATCTAATGACTAATATATTATTTTTTTTTCACTGATACCAAATTACATTTCTTTAATTTTTATTATCATAGAAGACATGGTATAGACTAAATTTTTCCTATCTCTTTTGATTATACATTTGTATGATAGTTATTCATATTTAGTGAAAAAAATAAAAAATTTATAACACGGCGGCTAAATCGAATATAATTGGGCAGTCACGTATGTAGAAACTGCCGGTTAATTTTTAAAAAATTATTAACTATTTAAATTGACCGCGCATTTGCTTTAGTGACACCTGACGTATCACACATCTAAGACGCAGGTGATATCGATTTCTACTCTCATATATTTTATTGACCTTGAATGATATATATATATATATAACACTTGTTACGTGTTGCCCACGTTAGTCGCAATAGCCGGTGATTTATAAACCACTTGTTTACACCGACGTAATTAAAAATAAAAAACAACAAATTTTAAATGAAAGTACTGTAATTAATTTGTGAAAATAAGAAATAGTTTAAATAAAAAATTTAAATAATTTCTTTGTGTACAAAATCAAAGTTTATTGGAATTTAAATTTGAATTAATTACCTTTGATTTAAATCGAGGTTATGATCAAGACAACAGAATAAAATACACGTTTGACAGAGATCTATATTCTGTAAAATTTAATTTTTATAAACTTATTAAATAACTTTTATTTTTAAGCCAATAAAATGGATAAAAATAATGAGTACAATAAAAATTTGAATAGAGATATCATTTTTATAAGTGACGATGAAAATGATTCTATTGATGATTTATTATTTGTGAAAATACAAAATTTAAATGATACTTGTACGTATTCTTTTATTAAATTACAATTATAATTAAATATTAGCGATTTATTTATTGGTAAAATTTATGATTCTGAAGTAAGCAGGCGTCTAATAATTTTTGAATTTTTTTAAAAACGATAAATTTAAAAAAAGGCTCCTATAGCTCTTTTGATTTTCTACATGCGCATTTTTTTTTTGCTGTTACAGATATCGATAAAAATAGTAAAGATGAAATAAGTACTCCGATAAAAAATTTTCAAAGTTTTATTACTGATGAAAACTTACTGTCAAATAAAAAAACAATTTATGATGAAACTTCAAACCCACTAAGTCAAATAAAAATAATAAATGTGGAATCATTGAGTGAAAAAAAAAATTTTTGGGTGGAAAATGACAGCAGCATTAATACTTATGATACACAGCGGCCGCCTTTAATTAGAGTAAAAAGCGAATTCAGTGAGAAGAAGATGATTGAAAGGAAATTTACAATTGATGAAGATAAAAAAAATGATTATCAGCCTAAAATATTTTCAAGTGATACCATCTCTGTCAAAAACATTCCAAAAAAGTATCTTCCTATTGTTTTGCTCCACAAAATTGTGGTACCTAAAAAAAGTATTGATTCTCCAGCTGTAGTTATCAAGACAGAAAAGGAAGAGCTCGAGAACTTTTCAATTAAAACTGAATATGATGAATCTAAAATTACAGAAGGTAAAAATCCATCTGTTGCATTTTATTATCAGGGTGCCCACAAATTGGGAATTTCAAAAAGTATCTGGGAATTTAATTGTGACTCAAAATTTGAAAAGTTTCCAATAATACACTAGTCACAAAAATTAAAAGCTATTTCAAAAATTTTAAATTTTTAAGTGATTTTCACCAGGTTGTAACTCGAAGGAAAATGGTCGTAAAACAAAAACATAAAAGGCAAATTGTAGCTCAAGTGTCCAGTTTTCTGATCTGATCTTTAAATTTTTTGCACGGTTCTGGAGTAGTCCTAAGAAAACCATCGAAAAAAAATTTTCAAAATTTTTGCTCGTCTTAAAAACGGTCTACGGGCTTCAATAATTTTTTTTTCGATAATTATGATCGATTTTCTGTAACTCCGGAACTGTGCAAAAAAAAATTCAAAGACCAGATCAAAAAACTAGACACTTGAAGCTACAATTTGCCTTGTTTGTTTTTGTTGTACGACCATTTCTTCGAGTTACAACCTATTGAACATCACTTAAAAATTTACAATTTTTTTAACATCCCTCAATTTTTGTCACTAGTGTATTTTGAATTTATTTTAATCATAAAATTTCTTAGTAAATATTTTAACTTACATATTTTTAAAATCGAATAATCAAAAGCAAGCCATATTAATTTATTTTACTGACTTTTTTTTGGTATCTCGCATGACTTAATCATCAGATTTAATTATTGACAATGAAAATATAAAAACTTTGAATATCTCAATAATACGAATAAAAATTCCGAATCAGGGAAAAATGTGAAAAATTACTGGAAAACCAAGAAATATCACGAAATTTTAAAATCATTTCTTGTGGCCACCCTGAATTATAAAAAAATATTTATCAAATTTTCTGCGCATTTTTTAAAACTACTTATTCAAATCATTCATTTCAAAAGAAAAAATTTTAAATTACATGCAAAATCGTACATGGATTTTTTTAAAACATTAAAAATTAAATAGCAACAAATTTTTAGTCACTAAAAAAATTAATTACTCTCAATATTACAGAGCCAGTACAGACGTCAAAAAACAGTAATTCCCATGGTCCAACGACTTACAAACGTAATAAATGTAACTATACATTTGATGAATCATCTCATTTAATACAACATAAAATAAAGTGTCACAATGGACAGCCTTACAGTTGTCATCTTTGTTCTTTTACTAGTTCATCAAGCAGAGGTCTGAAGCGTCACATCAATTATCACAGCAAAAAAGTTCATAAATGCCATTTTTGTAAATATGCCACTACCAGACCCGTACTTCTGAAGGAACACATGAGTAAACATACTGGCGAAACTCCATTCAAGTGTTCTCACTGTCCGTTTTCTACTGCCTACCACAGGAGTCTTAAATCTCACCAACACACACATGCCGACAAGCCGGGATTTTCTTGCAGCACTTGCTCAGTGAGTTTCTACCATCCGCAAAATTTGAAACGGCACATCCTGACGCACATTAAGAACAGAGTATTCGAATGCGATTATTGTAAGAAAGTATTCTTTCGCAAATGTCATCTCAAAAATCATATACTTGGACACATGAACATCAGACAATTTCAATGTGAAATTTGTCAGGTTAAATTCATACAATTGTATCACTTGCAACGTCACAGACGTACGCATTTTAGGGAAAAATTGTTTCCGTGTGATATCTGTCCAGAAAAATTTGATCGGCTGTACAGTTTAAAGCAACACGTTTTCAGTGCGCACACTGATAAAAAATGTCAGTACACATGTGATATCTGTGACTTGAAATTTATTCGCTCGGATTATTTCAAACAACACAATACTATTCATCATGCAGGTCCACGAGATATCAGTAAATACAGACGCTATTACAGATGCATATTTTGTCAATACTTTACGACCTCATCGATTTTCTTCAACGAACACTTCAAGAAACACACGGATCGTAACTTATTAATTTGTAATGAGTGCGGCAAATCATTTGAACAAAAGAAAAAGTTGAGCGTACATTTGCACCACCACAAAAAGTCATCCCAAAATTCGTAGCAGTAATTATACTATAAAAATACTTATAAAAATATAACTAGTACTATTTTTTTTTGTTTTCGTTATGATAATTATTGATGTTAAAACATGAGATCTATTTTGAGATGCAAAGATGCTATATTTTGATAATAATGTGGTAAATTTTTTGTAACGAATTGTTAATGAAACATTGTCTATATTTTTTTCTTACTCTAATAAATATATTTTTATAAACCTTTAAATGACATGGCTATAGATACCTTCTCTGTTTGATTATTTAATTTTTTACGTTATTGAAGTTAGCAGACAATTAACAATTTTCGAATTTTTTGTCAAATCAAAAGAAAAAACAAATATGTATGTGTAGAAAATTAAAAAAGCTTTAGGTACAATTTTTTAAATATTTTTTTTAGTTTATACGTATGGAAGTCCATACGGAAATAGTCAAAATAGCTTCCTAAGATCGCAAAATGTCGAAGCTTGATGACTGGATTTCTAAAAATCGAACTGAAACCAATAACTTCCCTTATTATTTTTAAACTCTTCAATTTTTATAGCGGGAAGTTAACAAGATAAGTTTAAGGTTTTTTTTTTTTTTTGAAACAAAAAAAGATAAATTAAAATTGGATAGTATTGACACCCGTTGTTGATCATACTTACTTCCTATAAAGAAGAAAGGGAAAAAGAAGCTAGTCGACTGCTAATATCTAAAGACCCCACAGTTCTTCAGAGTCAGTCTGCCAGTCAGTGCAATTTTGACTGCCCAACCACAAGCACAAATAGTATATTTATAAAAGTCTTACAAAAGTTTGCTTGATATTTTTTAAATTTTAAAAAATAATTATAATTAACAATGGGAAGAAAACAAAGTAAAAAAGCGCTTGATGCTAAAAATGCGGATAGTATGTGGAAAGTTTACGAGTCCATGAAGAAAAGCCATAAGATCGATGACGTCAACAAAAGGCTAGAATCTTTAAAGTACGGATATCCAACTCTACTGCAGCTTTCCATTTATAAAGGTGATGAAGAATTTATGGACTATCTTCTTTCAAGAAAAGACATTAACGTAAATGTAGTAACAAAGTTGTGAGGCTTGGCACTCGATTTAGCTGTATATTAAATTCCTATGCAATTTGTTAAATAAATTGTGAATTTTTGTATAGTAGAGGATCTATATTTTTTATTTAAATCATTATTTTTTTGAAAGTCCAAATTTAATTTCTAAGAAAAATTATTTATGGAAACATTGATAATAAATATTTTTGTCATTATGAAATATAGAATGTACTATATTACCATCAAGACGGGTACTTTTCACTCTGCCGAATAACGGAGGAGTACCTAGGCCAGAATAGTCTCAAGTTTGGAATTTAACAGTTCTGAAATAAGTTTCTTACCAGGGACACTACAAGTGGTGGGCGCGATCTCGTGGCGAGCACCGAACTTCTTCCGCTGCTGCTTATAGCATCGGTGACTTCCCTCTCCTACATACATATATATTGGAGTGTCCCAAAAAAAAAAAACAAAAACTTTTTTTTTAAACTCTTATGGGCCCAAAAGTTACTTTATATTATAAAAAAAACCTTCACCAAATTTTAGCCAGATATCTTTAGACTCGAACTATCACAAATGGGGGGTCCTTTTTCCCATTTAAAGACACACGAAAATTTTTCATTTTAGTTTTTCGTTATTAAATCTATGAAAAAATTTTTTTTTAAATTCCGCCTGGTATAATATCGTAGGAAATAAAATTCTCTACAAAAAGTGCTTATACATTATGTACGTCAAACAAACTGGGAAAAAGTTACGGGGCGTCAAACATCGACAAAAATTTAGTTTCCTCAGTGTTAAATTGTTTTTTGTTATTTTTCATTTTTATTCTATCAAAAAAAATATTTTTCAAATAATGACAAGCACAGTCTTGTAGGAAATTTAATTTCCTACAAAAAGTATTTGATATCATACATACGTTAAATGAATAAAAAAAAGTTACAGAGATTTAAATGTCAATGAAAAATCAAATTTAAAAAATATTAATTTTCTGAACTTAAATGTCAACGAAAAGTGAACTTGATTTTTCGTTGATATTTAAAACCCTTTAACTTTTTTCGTATTCATTTGACGTATATATGATATCGAATACTTACAAATAAATATAATTCTTTGAAATTTTAATATTTTCCCGCCATTTATAATGAGGTCCAGATATTTTTTGAATGAACAAAAAAAAATAATTTCAAGTCTCAGATTTTAATAGAGATAAAATACAAAATAACATCTAATTGCTTTTCTCTGGAGGTTTAGACCAATCAACACTCAGAATCAAATGATCATAACCGTAACCATTGAGATGACTGATAGCTCTGGCAGCTTCTGATCTGAATTTAAAGTGAACATACGCGAAACCTTTGCAGAGATTTGTTTGCCGATCCTTGGCAAGATACAATTTCTGAACGATACCAAAGGGTCTAACGAGTTCTTCAAGATCCGCTTCATTAGTACTTTCAGAAAGATTTGAAATACGAATTGCTGTTGTGTCATCACGTCGTTGCGTCTGCATGCTCTCGCCACGTTTATTACCACCGTCTCGCATACTAGGTGGTACGTATTTGCTACCAGTTTTACCAGGTTCTGCTGAAGAACCTGAAATTCCAAGTGGTCCTGCTGGTTTTTTATCATCTGGAACTTTACCACCAGCAAGCACAGTATCTTTGTAAGGACACTTTGAAGTCCAATGTTCTCCAGAACAATTTCTACACTTAACGATACCCTTGTCTCCCATACTCTTCAATTTATCCAATGAATCTTCTTCCATTTTATTCTCTTCTTCTTTTGAAGAAATAAATTGCATGAATACATCTTCAGCTCCAACTGTTGTTGCAGGATTAGGACCAGGTCTATCGTTTCCTGAATCACCAAATTTTCGCCAATTTTTTCTTGCCGCAATTGATTTTGATACAATACGTTTTTCATTTTTGTAAGTACGAACAACTTTAACTTTTTTATTGTCTTCATTTAATTTATATTCAGTAAGAATTTTCATTCCATTTAAATATTGTTCTGATGGTGCAGGCAATACATCTCCTTCTTCTTCAACTTCATCAGCCCAACTGGACTTAACGTCATACGCTACTGGCATTTCTGTTGACAATTAATTATTATTAATTCATTATTTATAATTAAAATATTTTTTTAAATTTAAATTATCAGATTTTCTGGACATCTGGTTTTTCAAGAGTCCGGGGCAATCTGGGCAGGTCTTATTTGTCTGGGTTTTTTAACGTCCAACTTTTAGAAAGTAAATAATAAACAAATTGTTTAGCAGGTTAATTTTTTTTTAACAGAAGACAAAAAAGAAATAAAAAATTAAAACCCAGTAAAATTGTTGCCATTCTTCTTACCGTTTTTAAAAAATTTCAAAAATTATTAGATGTTAGCTAACTTCAGTATCATAAAAATTTATGAAATTACTTGAGTGTATAGAAATTAGTCCACGTGCAATGTTTTGTAATTAAAAAGATTATTTGTAGGCATAAAATTAATACATTATGTTTATATATACATACTTATAGTTATTTAGAATATAAATAATTCAAATACTTACTAAGTATATATTATAATCTATCAATATATGAATTTGATGAAAATTAATTCTATGAAATTATTAAATATTTAACATCAATTGTATGTAGTAAAACAATGCACGAAAATGGCATCTGTTTTTGAACAGAATGTTGATGTGGAAGAATATTTAAGTAGTGACACTTGTCAGTAAAAAGATGCACTAAATTTGATATCCGAATTTGTATAATAATAAATTTAAACTCTAACCACGTGTTTAGTGTCGTCAAATAATATATTTAATTATTTTTGCTAATTATTTATTGTTTTAGAGTGATATAGATAAATAAATAATCCAATAATGGCTGGAATGAATTCTTCCAATGCACCGCAAATCCAAATTAGATTTGTGACTAAACAAACACAGTAAGTTATTTGATTTATATGACCTAGTATAGGTTTAGGTTATTATTTTTAAAGTGTTTTATTATCTTGAATATTTTTTTATTCAAAATGAGGGAAGGTATTTTATTTTTTAAAGAATTAATTGTTTTTTTCAGGTTCGCTGTTCCAGATAATCCTTTTTCCGTGTCTGTAAATATTATATCAGATGAACTAAATATTTTAGTAAATGAATTACTAAAAGGTTTTGTTAAATTAACTGTTTATATATTTTTAATTTCACTGTAAAAAATCAGGAGTCAATTCGGATTTTATTTTAATTTGAATTCATTCCGTCACTCGGATTTATGGAGTTTTAGAAAACTACGAACCGGAGTTTTAATATTAAAATCAATTCCTCTCTGGAGTGGATTTCACTCCGAACTGGAGTTTAAAATTTAAATAAATTTCCCTGCAGAATGAATTTAACTCCGAACCAGACATAATATAAAAATAAATTCCCCTTCAGAATGAATTTCACTCCGAAGCGGAGCTTAAAATTTAAATCAATTCCTCTTCAGAATGAATTTCACTCTGAACCGGAGTTTAAAATTTAAATAAATTTCCCTGCAGAATGAATTTAACTCCGAACCAGACATAATATAAAAATAAACTCCCCTTCAGAATGAATTTCACTCCGAAGCGGAGCTTAAAATTTAAATCAATTCCTCTTCAGAATGAATTTCACTCTGAACCGGAGTTTAAAATTTAAATAAATTTCCCTGCAGAATGAATTTAACTCCGAACCAGACATAATATAAAAATAAACTCCCCTTCAGAATGAATTTCACTCCGAACCGGAGCTTAAAATTTAAATCAATTCCTCTTCAGCGTGAATTTCACTCTGAACCGGAGTTTAAAATTTAAATAAATTTCCCTTCAGAATGAATTTAACTCCGAACCAGACATAATATAAAAATAAACTCCCCTTCAGAATGAATTTCACTCCGAACCGGAGCTTAAAATTTAAATCAATTCCTCTTCAGCGTGAATTTCACTCTGAACCGGAGTTTAAAATTTAAATAAATTTCCCTTCAGAATGAATTTAACTCCGAACCAGACATAATATAAAAATAAACTCCCCTTCAGAATGAATTTCACTCCGAACCGGAGCTTAAAATTTAAATCAATTCCTCTTCAGCGTGAATTTCACTCTGAACCGGAGTTTAAAATTTAAATAAATTTCCCTTCAGAATGAATTTAACTCCGAACCAGATATAATATAAAAATAAATTCCTCTTCAGAATGAATTTCACTCCGAACCGGAGTTTAAATATTAAAATAAACTCCTCTTCGGAGTGAATTTTACTTGGAACCAGAGTTTCAATATAAAAATAAATTCCCCTTCAGGAAATTTTACTCCAAGAAGATTAAATAAAAACAAAGTCATCCACTTCGAATTTAATCCGCGATCACTCCGCAGATTTTTTACAGTGTACATGACATGTAACTAAATAATTTACATATCAATTAATTCAGGTAGCGGAAATGAAAAGAATAAAGTCGAGTTTGATTTTCTGGTATGTTCTGAATTATTGAGAACTTCATTGTCAGAACACATCAATGAACGCGGAGTATCCACGGAAGATGTGATTGATGTTGAATACTTAGAAAAACATCCTCCACCTGAGCCACAAGATTGTTTGGTACACGATGACTGGGTATCTGCTGTTGCTGTGTCAGAAAAATGGTTAATTATTTATTTATTTAATTGACATCAATCATACCAATCACTTGCTTTTTGTTCTCATATTTTTATCTCCTGCCACATGTTATTTAATTTTTTATTTTTATATCTAGGATTTTGACTGGTTGTTACGACAACACTGTGCAAATTTGGACATCTAAAGGACAACATAAGCTGACTATTCCTGGCCATAGTGCCCCAATAAAGTCTGTGGCTTGGATATCAATGGACCTTGAGACAGGGACATTTGTCAGGTAACAAACAATCAATAAGATCTTTGAAAGTAATAATTTACTGATGAAATTTTTTAAAATTTTGTTTAGTGCATCGCAAGATCAAACTGCTATCATATGGAAGTGGAATATCGCTAGAAATTCGGTTGATTGCATCCATGTATGTCGAGGTCATGAGCAATCTCTAGAGTCTGTTGGCGTTAACTCAGATGGTGGAGTTATGGCAACTGGATCCTGGGACACGATGCTGAAAATTTGGTCGACTTCTGATGAAGAGGAAAACGATAACGATGATGGTGAATCGAGGAGCAAAAGGATGAAGACAGACCGTGGAAAAACTAAGGTATCATCTGTATTATTAAGAAAATAAGAAAAAATTTTTGATAGCTCAGGTAAAAGATTTAGTACCCGATCACTATAAATTTGTATGTATATTTAGAAAAATTTAGTAAATTAACTTGAGTAGCACAGAGACAGCTTTAAGATGTCAAAAGGATGTTTTTTAAAAGGACAAGACTAATTTTTTTTGTCGCAAAGCCGAGGTTTTTTTTATATAAATAAGACGTACATGTTGGTCCTAGGAGTCATAGGAAGTTCGTCGTTCAGATGACACTTGATAAATATTTGTAATTAATTTTTTGTCGCTGTTTGTGTCAAGTCTTCTAAGCAGATATTTTTTTAGTGACGTAAATTTCTGATCGCTTAGTCAACATTTTGGTGTTTTATCGATAGGTCGACAAACTGATATCTTATAGATGTCACAAAGCCAAGGGTGTTACCCAAGTAGCACAGTGACAACATTAAGATGTCAAAAGGATGTTTTTTAAAAGGACAAGACTAATTTTTTTTGTCGCAAAGCCGAGGTTTTTTTTATATAAATAAGACGTACATGTTGGTCCTAGGAGTCATAGGAAGTTCGTCGTTCAGATGACACTTGATAAATATTTGTAATTAATTTTTTGTCGCTGTTTGTGTCAAGTCTTCTAAGCAGATATTTTTTTAGTGACGTAAATTTCTGATCGCTTAGTCAACATTTTGGTGTTTTATCGATAGGTCGACAAACTGATATCTTATAGATGTCACAAAGCCAAGGGTGTTACCCAAGTAGCACAGTGACAACATTAAGATGTCAAAAGGATGTCTTTTAAAAGAACAAGACAAATTTTTTTGTGTCTCAAAACCTGATTTTTTTATATTAATAAGACAGATGTTGGTTCTAGGACTCATAGGAAATTCGTATTTTTTTCCCGTCTTAAAAAAGTCATTTCATTAAAAAAATTGTGTTGATCGCTTCTTTGTAATTTACTTTTTGTCGTCACTTGTGTCAAATCTTTTAGCAGATAATTTTTATGACAAATTTATGATTGTTTTGTCAACATTTTGGGGGTTTATTGAAATGTCAAAAACCAGCCTCAAAACTGCCATCTTATAGATGTCACAAAACCAAGTGTGCTACTAATCGGGTACTAGTTTCCTGATTGGGTACTGAGTCACTTACATCTCTACACTAAAATCAACTGATTAAATTTAGTACCTTTAGCAAGACCTTGACTTGAATTTCTGTTTTTTAATTTTCTGTAAAATTCTATATATATTTAAATTACGCGCTAAAAGTTGCTCATTAATTCGTTTTTTTTTTGTTTTTTAAATCAAATTTCAAAATAACTGAAAAAAATTATTAATAATAATAATATTTTTAAAAATTGTTTTTGCATTTATTTGATATTTACAGACACCAAAAAGAACATTGAAAGGACATAAAGAAGCAGTAAGCGGAGTTGTGTGGTCAGATAAATCAGAAATAATAACTTGCTCTTGGGATCATACACTCAAAGTCTGGGATTCAGAATTAGGTGGAATAAAACATGAGATCCCTGGAAATAAAAGTTTTTTTGATCTTGATTATTCACCATTATCACGTGTCGTTATCACTGCTTCAGCTGATAGACACATCAGATTATATGATCCGCGGACATCAGGTATGACTTTCAATTTTTAATGAAAAATAAATCGCTCAAGAACAAATATAATATAAATATGATAATTTATTTTTTAGAGGGATCTATTGTTAAATCAACGTTCAGTTCTCACACACAATGGGTTCAAGCAGTTCGTTGGTCCACAACCGACCAAAATCTTTTTATCTCTGGAGCTTGTGATAATAGTTTGAAATTATGGGACACTCGGAGGTAAAATTAAAATGATTTATAATTTAAAATATGAATGATATTATATTTTAGATATAAAGTAAGAGATCCAGTTGCCGATTATGGAACTAGTACCCTATCATTCATATATTTGTATATATATGTTTACTAAATGTAGATATACAAATACATAATGATCAGGTACTAGTTCCCTGATCGAGCACTAGGTCTCTGATTAAGTACTAAGTCCTTGATTAAGTACCGAATCCTTGATTAAGTATTAAGTTCCTGATCGAACACTTGGTCTCTGATTAAGTACTAAATCCCTAATCAGGTACTAGGTCTCTGATAAAGTACTAAGTTCCTGATCGAAAAATAGGTCTCTGATTAAATACAGAGTTCTTGATTAAGTACTAAGTTCCTGATCGAACACTAGGTCTCTAATTGAGTCCCTGATCAGGTACTAATTTCTTAATCGGTCACGTTCTCTGATCAGGTACTAGGTCTTATACTTTAGATTAAAAAAAAAAGTACTTAAAAGTTGGAAGACCTAGTACCCGATCAAGAAACTAGTACTCGATTATTCCATGCATTTGTATATCTATACTTAGTAAAATTTAGTAAATAAGGTGAGAGAACCAGTATCTGATCAGGGAACTAGTACCCCATCATTCATATATTTGTATCTATATATTTACTAAATACAGATATACAAATAAATGAAGTGATCGGGTACGATTTTTTACCTTGTGTTTAAAAAATTAAAATAATTTTATTTTCAGTCCCAAAGCCCCATTGTACGGACTCTCAGGCCATGAAGACAAAGTTCTTGCTTGCAACTGGTCAAATCCAAAACTCATAGTCTCTGGTGGTGCTGATAATACAGTCAGAATATTTAAATCCTCTTATGCTTTACATTAATAGCTATTTATATTTATGTAATTTTTTTATGGCTGATAAAAAGAACACTCGAACATAAATTTAACTGATTTGATATTTAAAATATTAAAAAAACGTATTTTAAATATTGCAGAAATAAAAGTAATGAACATAAATATAAATAAAAATACCTGAGAAAGAAAAAAAACATTTTTATTTAAAATAAACGACTATAAGAACAAAAAATTTTTTTATAAGAACATTTTTTACAAACTCTATCCCGATAAATTAGAAAAAAAAAAAAAATAAAACATAATATCTATAATTAGTTTATTTATACTAAAGGATAAAACTTCTCTACCTATATGTAAAAAAAAGGATAAAAGAAAAGACTTCTGTAAGTTTAATTTTTTTTTCTCTTGGCATTATTTTAATTACTCTTACTTTTAAAAAAATGATGAAAACTATCTATCAAAAAAAAATCCTTATGATATCGCTCTCATTTTTTTTACTCTCTCACACTCTTATCAACGTCAAAAGAAAATTATCTCACACAAAGACTAGCTTTTTTTCTAATGACCCAAAATAAAATAAGGGCACTTTTTTAGTGGCTCATACCCTTTTCTTTCTTATGAAGACTCTAATTACGATAATTGCATAAAACACTTTTTTCATCATAAAATTTTTATAAATTACATTATTTATTTTTTTTTTGTTTTTTCTTTTTCTTCATCAGTTTTTTCCTCATCAATTACAGCACCTATCGACCTCTAAAGATTTTCTAATTATTAACTATGACACACTTGTCTTAATTTATCTATTTTCTTTCACTTCATTCAGACATTTATCATTTCAATAATTTTTTTTTTACTCAATATTTGAGGGGGGAAAAGGGTCTGAGATACAAAAAAAAAGAGGATATTTATGTGATTTTTTTTTTCAGAGTATCTTCATTATTAAAATTCTTAAAATTTGTGACATTATTAAGCATCATTTCAAGAATATTCTCCTAAATTTTCATAAAAAAATATTGAAAAATAAGCCAGTGGTAGTGGGGAGAGACGAGCCACCTCAAAAAAAAGTCTCCACGTAGGCAGGATAACTCATGACTGCTTCATCTGAAGTCAAAAAACCAAAAAGATTTCTGTCGTACATAAGTTTATCTTAGATCTGAACGAAGGATTTTTCTTAATAACTACTTAATTTTTAATTAAAAAAAAGGAGCAATTTTTGGTAAAAATCAGAGTTTTTTGATTGCACCTTTACCAAAAATTCAAAAATGTAAATTTTGTTTATTCCTTCGTTCAAATCCATCAAACTTATGTACTAAAGAAATCTTTTTGGTTTTTTGATTTAGATGAAGCAGTCATGAGTTATCCTGCCTACGTGGAGACTTTTTTAAGTGACTTGTCTCTCCCCACTACTACTGGTTTATTTTTCAATATTTTTTTATGGAAACTTAGCAAAATATTCTTGGAATGTTGCTTAAAAATGCCACAAATTTTAAAAATTTTAATAAAGAAGCTACTCTGAAAAAAAAAATCACAAAAATATCCTTTTTTTTTTTGTTTCTCAGACCAGCTCTCCCTTAATTAAATTTCTTTTCCCTAGATGAATTTAAAAAAAAAATTCTGTTTCTTTAAATTAAAGTTAAAAAAAAAATTACAGAAAAAATGCAAGAACGCAGTATGGGAAAAATTTTTTTACTTAAAACTAAATATATTAAATAAGAAAAGAAAATGGGAACGTAATTATCGTATAAAATTCACAAAATAAAACGCTCCTTATTCATTTTCCTTCTCTCTTTTTTTTTTTTTTTTTTTTTTTCTTTTGCATTACTACAATTCTATATTTTTTAAAAACATTCACACACATTCTTATTTCATCACACTTTAGTTGAAATAATAATATAATTAACTCTCTCTATTAATCTCTCACACTTACACACATTTTTTAAAAATAATGTAAACAATTAATTACGCAAAAGGACTGTACAAAGAGTCTCTTAAAGAGCCATTCCTCGTTTTCCTTCCAACAAATAAAATAAAAAATTAATATTCAATAAGAAAAAAAAAAAAATATAAAACAGAAACTTAAATCCTACATTTAATTCGAGAATCTTAATATTATCCCAATCATTTAAACTAATCTACAATAAATCTTAAGCCGTAATTTAAATTGGCCTCCTTCTCTCCCTCTTTTTTCCAACACAAATAACACACACGCACACAAATCACTCACACCCACTTAACTTAGACATCTTAATTAACTTAATTCCTTATTAAATTTATCATTAACTTATGTCTTAGCCTAAGGACTACGTCACAACGGACTCTAACAACTACAAAATGGGTTTTATATTTAAATCTATTATCTATAAGTGTAATTTGTTCAGTGTCAATGTTTACAATTGTGTGTTTGTGTATGTGTACATATGTTTTAATTCATAATTAACATTCACTCTCATTACAATAAACATTCTTAAGCTTTTTTATTCCGCTAAAAAAAAGCTGAAGCGTGAGTTCGGCATCGAGACATTTTATCTACTTCTTCTTCTTCTTCTCTTTCTTCTTCTTCGTTATTTTATTTTATTATTTAAATATAAACACTCATACATACAGTACCCGAATTGCCCAAGCACTTGACCCGCAGTTAAGCAGCAAGCAAAAATATTCTTGCTAAATAATAGATTTTTGTTTTATTTTTTTTAACAATTTCTTTACTCACAATTAATATATTACAGTTTGAATTAATGATGTAGAATAACTAATATATATTATATATATTCATCATTCATATATATATAAATATATATATGTAGCCAGTCAGTCTTAACGGGTACAAAGTGCGTAGACTAAACGGTCGTGTTTTTAAAACTCATTGTCAACTTATTTTATTAACTTAAATTATCTGTCTCTGTGTTAATGTCACATTCATATAATTAATAATTAATTATATTTAAAACTCTCGTCTCTAATAAGTTTCCAGCAAAATATCGTGAGGGAGAGACATCTGAGAATTATTATTTATAATCTACAGTAAGAAGGAATAAAGAGGAGGCATTTATATCCTAACTATCATCTAATTACTATCTACTTAAAATTTATCTTAATCACTAGGCATTTTTTTAAACTTTATTTCTATAAAACCCAGTTGGTTTTTTTTAATATTTAATATCTATTCTAAATCCGTAGATAAACGTCTCTACCTACGATCAATATTTTTCGTGACAATTCTTCTTCTCCTATACAATAAAATCATCTTTCACTCGACCCCCATTATCACTTTATTTCTTCCTCAATTATTTTGTTCATCGTTATTTTATTTTTAAGCCAGCCGAAGTCTTTCTTACTCTTCGACATGTTTGGTCTAGTCGCGTTTTAATTTTTTTAGTACAAGCGGATTTTACTCCCTTATTTATATCAAAGTTCCTCAGTTAAATTATTGAAAAAATTTACTACTCATCACATGGTATCTTTGCCCCTTATCATTATCATTTTTTTTCTAGAGCTACCTGATGTAGTTCTCCATTTTTCAGTCTGAGAACAGATGTACGAAGTATAAAGTTGATTTATAATTATCATCATTTAATAATAATTACTATTATTTACTCTTATTAATTAATTCTTTCATGTTATCCCTCAAAAAATTAATTCTTTTTTTAAATTCCTACTGTTTTAATCTTAAACCATTGACTCCTCTTTCGTTTCTCTTATTTTTTTTAGCACAAACTCGAATCGAGTATAATAATTAGTATCTTAAAAAATAGTTTGACTTTTTTTTAATTTTCATACTTTTTTTTTTTTTCTTTCCATTTTTTTTTTTTTTTTTTTTTTTTTTTTTTATATTATCGCACATAATTTCAGTCGAGCTTTCTAATACACACGCACACAAACTCTCAAAAAAAATGATCAATCATCAGTAAATTACGACAGACAGTATTCATTCTTACGTCAATCAAATTGTGATGTACCAAAATAAACTAAATATATTATTTACTTCAAGTTTTAACAGTGTAAAAATCTTTCATACATTTAGATGACGCTTTTCATTGAACAAATCGTTAATTATATCAATTTACGATTTTTTTAATTGGATTTTAATTTCAACAGCTAAAATTTTCTGTCATTTATTTTAAAGTTTTTTTTATTGGTTTATTTAATTATCGAAGTTTTAGTATTTTTAAGAATCTACCTATCTATGAGTTCGCTCTTGTGTGCCAGGGAAAAGTGTGTGTGCTGCGTGTATACATGATCACACTGGTCGAGTCACCGAGCATAGAAAATTCGTCTTATATTTGGTAGAAAGCTTTAAATTTTTTTCTTTCATTTTTACACTGTAAAAAATCGGGAGTAAATTCGGATTTTATTTCAATTCGAATTCACTGGAAGTTCTGGAGTTTTAGAAAAAATCACTCGGCATGCAGAGTAAATACGGAGTTTGTTTTTTCATCGGAATGATCTGGATTTTATTTAAATTCGCATTCACTCCGATTCGGACTTTCGATATTAAAATAAACTCCCCTTTTTAGTGAATTTTACTCCGAACCGGAGTTTGAATATCAAAATAAACTTCTTTTCGGAGTCAATTTCGTTTTGAGCCGGAGTATCAATATTAAAACTAACTCTTCGGAGTAAATTTTACTTGAAATCGGAGTTTTAATATTAAAATAAACTCCACTTCGAAGTGAACTTTACTCTGAACCGGAGTTTCAATTTAAAAATAAACCCGAAGTGAATTTTATTCAAGGAAATTAAATAGATATGCAGTCATCCACTCCACATTTACTCCGCATCCACTCCAGATTAAATCCTTACGTACTCCGTAAATTTTTTACAGTGTATTTATTCAATATCTTTTAGCATCAATATGTTTCCTTTGACAATCATTAAGAAAACTTTATATCACACAAATTTACAAGGTTTTCTTTCCATGTCTTCCAATTTTTAAATTCATTAAATACAACTCGATAGTTGAGGAAAACTAGAGAACAAGAACGAAGAAGTTAGAGGAAGAAGAACAGGTTCAAAATTTCAAGTGTTAGAAAATTATTATTATTTTTTTTCTTTTTTTCAATTACGCAAACTCAAGTAAAATCGTAATAAATAAATTAACTCTTTACAAAGCGCCTCAAATAATCACACGCACACACACCCGCACAATAAAAAAAACTTTTATCATCTATTTTATTTCTTTCCAGACTTCCTTTTTTATTATGATTCATTTTGTTCATTTATTTATTCACGCTCTTGCATTGCCTCTAATCACTCTACAATATTTATTTTTTTAACGCGTTTATTTATATTCCCTTCCAACGATCGTGTGACAAAAAGTCTATACGTACAAAATCTACGTCTTTTTTTTTTATTTTAACATGAAGAAATAAATTTTTTTTTCTTTTCTTATTTATTTATTTTTCTTTGTATATAAGTAATAAATGACAATAAAAAAGTCATAATAAAAAATAATAAACCTCGTAGCAACTAGTGAAAATTTGAAAAATTTGCTCGAGTTATTTTTTATTTAATATCTTTTTTTTTTATTATGATTTCAACGACACTAAAAATATATTATTTCAATATGGTTCTTCTTTTATTCATTTTTTCTTCACTTTTTTATTTTTATTTATTTACTCTCAGCTTTTTTTCTTTTTAATAATAAAAATCCCCCCACTCTTGTCTCATTTGTCTAAGCGGATTTTTTGTTCTGGAAAGGCACGATTCTAAACAAAAAAATTGTGTTATCTGTACATTAAAAAAAAAAAATTAACTCTTTAAATTATAAAAATTTTTTTCTGTTTTAACTTCTCTTCTTACTTATTCCTTTGGATTTTTTTCTCAATGATAAACCGTAAAAAAAAACAAATTGACATTAAGGCAAAATGAAAATTAATAAAAAAAAAAAAAAAGGCGTGCTCAGCATGGAATGTCTGAACATAGAAATAAAAAAAACGTTGTGTTGTTGCGTGCATCGTGTGAATATTTTTTTTTTTATACAATGATTTGATAAAGTGTAGAAAACATGTCAAGTATATTATCATTATCCACTTAAAGTTCGGAAGTGTCTAACTACCCCTTTCTTTCTCCCCTCAATGGACTATTATTAATAATCATAATACAACGACTCGAGGCAATGACAATTCAACAGACAATAAAACGTCAAGAAATGAGTTGGTCGTTGCCCCTACGCTACATAAAATGTCTTGGGAAGAGTTCATCTTTGTAATAACTTCTGAGCAGCGTCAGTTATTTTTTTTTACATTTTCTTTTTACATTTTTTTTTAATTTTTTTAAATTTTTTTATAAGTTTTACAGAATTAATTTTTATTTCATTAAAAAAATTTGTTTTTTTTTTTTTTTTTATTTTAAAAATTTATTTCTTTCACACTTTGTCGGGTTCAGTCGCTCTTTTGTTCTTTCACTCGTGCGTTCTCTCGTCTCTTATTCTCACTTTCACTCTTTTCTAGCTCGTGTTAATTTTCATTTTATTTTTACCTTTAAAAATTTCTTTTATTTTTTCATAAATAAAATATTTATTCACACTTTCAAGCGTTAAGCTTCGGCACGTCTCACATGATCTTTTTGACTTCATAGTCAAGTTTTTAAATATATAAATTAAACCTGGAAGCCTATCATCACCCTATGGCCGATTTTTATAAATGATTTTATATAAATAAAAAAAAATACAATTGGCCCATTGGAGATAAAAACCTCCGAGTGTTTTAATTTTTGAAAATTTATTTATTTTGTTATTTTCTGTTACTCTTCACGAATAGTAATTACAAATGATGACACAATCGCACCACTATAATTTATATCGTCAAACATTTATTTATTTTTTTTGTTTCTTCTTATTATCATTTATCTACTTGTTGCAAAATATCAACTACTTTCACCCTATCTTAAATCTCGTTTTTTTTTTTATTTTATTTTGAATAAAATGTATAAAAGATGGCTGGCAAGTCAATTAATTTTAATAATTATTTTTTTTTGTTCATCTTTTTTGTCCATTTATTTTTTTATGCAGTCCTACAATCACACCCTGCTCCTCCATTTTATTAAACGTCATTTTTTAAAATCATGAGGAAGAATTTTTAATATAACAAAAAAAAAACATTATTTTTTTTTTATTATACTAATTGTCAATCAAATCAATTCATTTTTATTTATTTAATAATTTTTTTTTCAAACTCAGTTATGAATATTCTCATACGTAATTTCAATAATAAAATTTTTAAATTATTAAATCTGTATGCTTACAAATTTATGCTTTACATCACCTCGTTATTCCTCTCTCTATATAATCTTCCTTTTCCTTAATATTTTTTAAATTTACTCTCCCACTTTCTTTTTACACTGTTCTTACGCTGCCCTAACTTATGTAACCTTCGGAATATTCGTACCTAAAACATAAAAATAATAATAAAATAATAACAAAAAAAATTTTAAAAACAATAATAAAAATTCTAATTGTCTTCATACGAATATCAACTAATTACATGGCTAGGAAAACTTATTGACTTGAAAAATATTTTCGTTCGATTTTTTTTTCCTTTCCTTTTTTATCTAATAAACTATATCCGATCTAACCTATATACTGTTGCCTACTTGGGCTGCTGAGCTTGGTACTGTTGATAAGATTCATCTGGTGACGCTGCGTTGCTCGTTTGTTCGGATTCACCCAAAGGCATGGTGTGGATAATGCTGGGAGGATAAGAGTAAGGATACGGATGCGGACTTGCCGCGATGTACTGTAATAAAAAAAAAAGTTATTATAATATCGATAATATTAAATAAATAATTTTAAGGCAAGAGACCTAGTACCTGATCACTCATGTATTTATATATCTATATTTATTAATTGTACTAAATATAAATATACTAATACATGGAGTGATCTAGTACTGAGTCTTTTTCCTTATAATAAAATTAAAATTTATAAAACTCGATGTAAAAATTACACTGGATTACATAAATATCTAAATATCAGACAAATTTGAAATCAATTAAAAAAAAAATACTCAAAAATGTAGTCAATATGTGATAAAATCAGTTAAAAAAATTCATTTAAATTATCGTTTATATCTTTTGTTGATCAAAGTCCGAAACAAAAAAAACGTCTGTGAATTATTTAACATAATCTGAGTAATTTTTACGAGAGGTTTTATTATCTTTTAATAAATAAATTTACGTACAGAACCAGTCCCGAGATGAAGTGTCGACATTTGAGTAGTTAATTGAGGAATCATGCTGTACTGTGGATTGCTGGGATCGGCTGAAGGCATCATCTAACAGACGGAAAATAATAATAATTAATAATTGAATTCCGTGTCAAAGAGTTTTTATCATTAGTAATTGATCTAGAGCCTCGTGTAGCTCAGGACTCACGTCAACCTGTTGCATATGTGGAGGTCCGGTTTGCAAGACGTAAGGAGTAACCCACGGTGTTCCTGGGACGGTATAACCAGGTACCGCTTGACCATAATGACGACTGTACTGAGCAAGAGTTGCTGCTGGAAGCATGTGTGCTGTTGGTACTCCGTTTTGACCTACTCCACTCGTGTCATAATTTAATGTGATATTCTAAAAGTAAATTAATTAATTAATCGAAAGTCTAAAAAAATAAAAACGATTCTGAAGTTAGTAGACAATAATTTTTTGATTTTTTTTAAACAAATTTACAGAAAAAAAAAAAATATATATATATGTGCATTAGGGTGCTCCATTTAAAACCAACATTTTTTTTTTTAGCGGACACAAGAAAATTTTGTTATTTATGTTAAAAGAAAAATTCCCTGAAAATTTCAGCTCTTAATTTTAATTTTAGGTACTTCCTATCGAGCATCAAAGTTTTCCCACTTAAAAAGCATGTAAATCGAATAACTTTTCTTTAAAATTACTATAACTTAGCCCGAGTTTGAGCTATCGTTTTGAAACCAGTTTTTATTTGTAGAGTATTTGTTGCTTTTTAAAAGTGTATACGACGATTTTGGTCTAACTCGATCCACGTCGATTTTATCAGCTCCGAAAGACAAATTTTCACTTTTTTCATTTATTTTTGTTAATTGTGAAGAAATGGTTCATCTCACAACAAATATGCATAGGACCAATCTTTTAGGAAATTTTATGCTCTACAAAATTGCTCATGACACTTATATTGCTAAAGTCTACTGTTCATGAGATACATGCATTTTAACATTTTACAATAAAAAGATTAGTACCATAGTAAGCTAACAATTTTTTTTATTGTAAAATGTTAAAATGCATGTATCTCATGAACAGTGGACTTTAGCAATATAAGTGTCATGAGCAATTTTGTAGAGCATAAAATTTCCTAAAAGATTGGTCCTATGCATATTTGTTGTGAGATGAACCATTTCTTCACAATTAACAAAAATAAATGAAAAAAGTGAAAATTTGTCTTTCGGAGCTGATAAAATCGACGTGGATCGAGTTAGACCAAAATCGTCGTATACACTTTTAAAAAGCAACAAATACTCTACAAATAAAAACTGATTTCGAAACAGTAGCTCAAACTCGGGCTAAGTTATAGTAATTTTAAAGAAAAGTTATTCGATTTACATGCTTTTTAAATGGGAAAACTTTGATGCTCGATAGGAAGTACTTAAAATTAAAATTAAGAGCTGAAATTTTCAGGGAATTTTTCTTTTAACATAAATAACAAAATTTTCTTGTGTCCGCTAAAAAAAAAAAATGTTCGTTTTAAATGGAGCACCCTAATGCGCATGTAGAAAATTGAAAAATCTATAGGTGCAATTTTTTAAATATATATATATTTTTTAAAAAGTTATTAGATGTTTGCTGACTTCAGTATAATAAACCAAATTAAAAAAGAATATGAATATTTATTTACATCGCCAGTTTCTCGCCATATTGAACTTTTGTACGGTTTCTTTTTATTACCACCGTCTGCAAATTTAACTAAAAGTGGATCTTTTGCACCCTGTAGAGCTTTGCCATTAAACATTTGAATTATTTGTTCACATTTTTCTTTTGATTCCATCCTAAGTAAAATAAAATTACATTAATATTTAATAACTTTTATCGACTTAATAAATAAATAAATAAAAATTACCGAGCAAAACCGACGCCTTTACTTTGTCCAAGTGTATCACGTAATATCCGTGTAGATATAACTTGTCCGTGTTGTGCAAGTAAACCTTCAACATCATTTTCTTTGAAGTTTAGCGGCAAATTCGCAATATAAAGATTAGTAGGATCCTGCTCCTGTTGCTGAGGAATAAAAAAAAAACATCTATGCAAAACAATTGGTATTTAAATTAACATTTTTTTTTTTTAATATCTTAAAAATTTTTTATTTCTCTACACATTAAAAAAATAAATAATTTGCGTTACTTCAATTCGCGTCTTCACTATACAAGTACGGTAGTAAAATTTAATCTTCAATTGATAGTAGAGCAAAGTTCAATTAAGAAAAAACCAAAAAGACGAATGGAAGCAACGCGTTTTTTTCTACAACCTCCATAAAAAAATAAATTTAAAAAATAATAATAATAAATAATAAAATGATGAAAATTGATTTAGATTTTTTTTTCTAATCTCAAGAATATATATGACAGTAATTTTAAATACTTTGTACATTTTTTTTTTCAATTAAAAAAAAATGAATTAAATAAAAAAATAAATAATCAGCAAATTTGAAAAATACTACCACTATAAATCTACGATTTAAAACAATCAAATTAAACTATAATAAATAATTTAATTAGTTAATTAATTAAAACCAATTATAATCTATACATGAGTTTTCTAATTTTTAAACGCACTCAGATAATTAGTAGACAGTTTAAATTTAATTTTATTATTAAACTATTTTTAAGTTCTGTCAAATTCTCAAATGGGACTCGATCAAGTATTTCAATAGATAGTTTTTGCATGCTTCATGGCATCAATTTACATCGTAACATTCTTGTCTCTACGATAAATCTTGACGTTTACTTTCACCTTAAATTAAATCACAAGTTAAAAAAAAATGTTTTTTTAAATATTTATCTATATTAATGATGTGAGGAAGAGAAATTGTCAGACAATTGACGTCAATTTTTGAATTTAATCGCGATTCCCGCGCCAATTATTAATTTTACCCAGAAAATTATTTTTTTAAAAATTGACTCAAATTTTGATTATCGTTTCGCATCGGAATAGAAGCGAAGATAAAATTTTTTACCAATTTTTTTGAATGAAAAAATTTGACGTCATGTTGAGTGATACAACTTGAAGTTTACTTACAATAACAAATACTTGTACATCTAATATTTTCCAATAAATTTCTTTATAAAAAATTGACCAAATCATTTTTGACGTCAATTTACCAGCAGAAAATTAACCAACGGTCATATTTTGAATTTAATCCCGATTCCCGCGCCAATTTGATTTTACCCAAAAAATTGACCCTAAACTTTTACGTCAATTTAAAATTTCTCGTGATCTGACTGAACATAAAAATGACGGTCATTTCGCATCACTAATATACATTTATATAAATCTTTATTAATTCAACATGAAGTAAAATATCAAGACTCATCGTCTTCACAAACTTTCTCTCAAAATTTGTTCCTTCATTATCAAATAAACTATGATAGTTTATAATAAATAATAAATAACGTAAATAAAAATAATGATATTAATGATAATAATAATGATTAAATAAAATAAATCGATACGAGAGTTAAATAAATCAATCAAATCTACTATTACTTGAATATACTTATACTTTACGACAATTTACTTCAATCTTGCGAATGCATTAACACAAAAACAGAATAAATAATGAAAACATTATGGTATAAGCCAAGCTGATGGCGTATTTTTTTTTTTTTTAATTATGTATATATTTATTTTTTTAGTATATGATTAGAAAGATAATAAAAGAGTAATGTTTCTTATATAAGTGATTATGTTATCGCGTACTCGGATGGTTAACGATTCACTTCATTTACAACAAATTTATTGAATTTTTATTACTTACATTTTCTTTACTGTTTTTTCAAATTTAATTTTTAAAACTTTAATTATTTAATGAATCGTTACCCTCCATAATTAATTACATTGTACATTAGCCGAAAACTGCATGTACACTGAAGAATATAAAAAAAAAATAATAAATAAAAAAGTTCCTTAATAAAACTAATAAGAAAATTATTATATTTATATCAATATATATAAGTTAATTAATGTATACTGGTTCATTCAAAATTTTTAAATCATATCACATGCGATTTTATACATCATCACAGCCTGTCGTATAATATATGTATATATATTTATAAAATATATATACATATGTATGTAGATGGGTTACCCCGTGTGCTTTTGTTCACCGCGGGCCAGGTTAGAAGAACCATTCCGTGAAAAGTTAGTTGATAATTATTAAATTTACCCGCGTAAAAAAAATTCGCTCAAAAAATTTTCATGACAGGGAATTTCAGAAATTTAAAGAACTCTGAACTTTAAGTTGAACATTTTTTAAACTTTGAAAAATTTTTTTGACTTTCATTAGAACTTTTTTGTAACGTCTATTTTTTTCTACTTGTTCAAAAATAGGCTGAAAAAATTTCGAAAAAAAATCCTGCATAAAAAGTTGACAGTAGTTAAAAATTTTTGACTTCTAATTATTTCAAATTTCCAAGAATATTCAAAAAGTTCAAAATTGTATCAATTTTGAAAGTTCACTATCAGGAACATTTTTTAAACGAATTTTTTTTTACAAGGGCACGTTCTTGTTCTTGTATGTATTTTAATTTGTTGTAAAAAAAAAAGAATGATAAGATAATTATTTTTTAGATGACTAAAATGATAGGAAAAAATACAAAGAATGATAAGAGTATTAAAATTTCGCGTCTCATTAATTTAATTAATTTAAAAATTTCTATTATTCTAATTATTATTATTTCTTTTATTTATTTATTTTTTTTTTTTAAATTAATTTCAAAATGCAGAAAAAAAAATACTTAAATACTTTATAAACTACATGTCTGAAAGATGCTGCCATACATCGTAATTTATTATTAAATAAAAGAAAATAAATGATATTTTATTTAAAAAAATAATTTTGTTTGTTGAAAAATAAAAATTGTAAAGGGTATGGCAGTCGTGAATGAAAAATAATTATAATAAATTAAAAAATAAATAAATTTAAAACAAAGTTATAAGTTTATATTTTGTATGATAATTTGATGATTATGAAAAATGAAATGATACTGAAGTTAAACGTCTTATAATTTTTGGGTTTTTTTAAAAGCGACAAATTACGAAAAAAAAATATTTTTAAAAAATACACTTGTAGTTTTTTAAATTTCCTACATGTGCATATTTTTAGTTTATTTTTTTTTGTAACTGACTTGCTGAAAAAAAAATCCAAAAGCTGCTAATTGTCTGTTAACTTCAAGATCACAAAAAAAGTGTTTTGGTGATGAGACGCGATAGAAGAAAATGTCATTTAGACTTTTAAATACAGCAGTTATAATCAGCATTTGTGTTTTTGGCCGAGGTATAGCAGCAAGCATCAACATAGGTATTAAGAGACAGTTTTACAGTTGGAGATGACGTTAAATAATAGGATTAATATATCAGCTATATTAATTAATAGGTAATACAAAGAAAGGATTTATGGAATTACTTGGTATTAAGAAGGTACAAATTTTCTCTTGCTTTGAGGGAAGGGAAAAAAATGATAGAGAAATCAGGTAACAGGATACGATCACCATGACCGCGAAGTTGATGTTGGTATCCGGGAGCTGGTTTTGATAGATTTAATAAAAAATAATAAAATATTAATAAAAGTAAATAAATAAATAAAATGTACGTGATTAGAGGTTTGAGGATTGGAAAAAAGAAATGATAAATAGAGAAAGAGAGATAGAGGTTTACTGTTACTCTGGTATTACTGTACTTGCATGCACAACCAACGTACACTGGCCAGTCTACGATGCAACCAGATACCCACTTTCGCCATCTGTGCTTGGATGCCCTTGGCGACCAGTGCTTTCACAGCACCCTCAGCCGCCACCGGTGATTCAAAGTCTACAAAGCCATAACCTGCAACACAAATTAACAAAAATACATTTAATAATTACTCGATATTGATAATGCATTCCGATATCATTAATTTAAATTTAAATTACTCTTATGATTATCAGAGCTAAAGAATCTAATAAATTCGCGTATGGTAGCGACACATTTTTACTAAACGACGTCTTGTGATCAACTGACACTTCTATGTTCTCAAAAATTGTCACACGATCATGTACCCGAAGATCGTAACGCTTTTCGTGCAACGAAAATTTAAAAAATTTATGTAATTGAGGGTGGCTATACTTTTCAGCTGGCATCCAGTAGATTTTTTACTTTTCATTTCGTTTTTCTATTTTCATTCCGTGAATAAAGTTCCGATTTTTGGGTACATATACAATCAAATTTATCAATATCTTGCTTACAAATCTTATATATTGTATTGTTATATATCTATTTTTCAAAAGTTGTCTACAATTTATAAACTACAAAGTTTATGGTTGATATTTGACAGCCGAAAGTAATTTTTATTTAATTTATAAACACTATTGCCTTTGTTTAATTATTATAAGATGCAATTTTATAAAAATAGATATACTACAGCCTGGAAGAGGCAATTAGTCACGAAATGTTGGTTAATAAAAATGTATCGCTAACATACGCGAATTTATTGGATCCTTTAACTTTGATAATGATAAAAGTTACTTAGTAACTTATATATTTACGTAATACTACAATATAAATATTTTTATTTTTATAATATTTTAAAAGCTCCAATAAATTTATATATAAAATAAATAATTAATTATTTTAGTGCATGAATTTATATTTTTAAAAATAGTAGTTATTGAAAATAAATAATAGTTTGGATGAAGTTAAAATAAATTAAAAGATATGGAGATGAATTTTAAAAATATCAAAAAAATAAAATGAATAGTACATATAATATAAACTAAAAAGTGTATAAATCAACTAAGTACCTTTACATTTATTTGTGTTTTTGTCCAGGATCGCTTTTGTAGAAGTTATTGTTCCGTATCTGCAAAGCAAAAAAAAGCATTACCAATATATTAGAACCAACAAATATATAAAAAATATAAGAATTTTTTTAATATTTAAGAGAATGCAAATTTCTTTGAGAAATTATTCATGATACTGAAAGTAGCCGCCGGCTAATTTTTGAATTTTTTTAAAAATGATTAATTTAAAAAATTACACTTATAGTTTTTCAAATTTTCTACATGTGCATATTTTTGGTTTTTAAAATTTTGTTTTTAATTAAATTGTTAACAAAAAAATTCGAAAATTATTATCTGGATCATAACCATTCACAAAAAAAAATTTGTTTTTAATCATCACATCCTTTCTGCATTAATTTATTTAAATTGCATAAACTTTTTTTTTTATTTATTCAATTCTATTTGTTTTACAAATGAATTATTACTTACTGAGAACACATATTAACAAGATCTTTGTCAGTTGTGCTTTGGTTGAGGCCACGGATATACAAATTTGTTTTAGACAGCTGCTCCGGCTGTTGGCCTTGCATTGCGTTATTACTCAAGTTTGTACTGATCGTACCACTTTGGCTGCCAGTCGCACTGCTAGAGCTACTACTCGTGTTAGCTGGCGAAGATGCCGTTGGTACTCTTTGTCCTCCATACTGTAAAATTTTAAAAAAGTTACATTAGTCTTACATCAAAGATTTCGCGACTAATAAATAAATAGATAAAGATATCAATTAATTAGTTAACGACAAATATTAAATTCATGATACTGAAGTCTAATGATTTTTGGATTTTTTTAAAAACCATAGATACAGTTTTTTTAATTATCTACATGTGCAATTTTTTTTGTAATTATTTGTTGAAAAAAAAAATCAAAAGATTGTTAAGTGTCTGCTAACTTTATTGTCATTTAGAGATTTGATTAAATGAAAAAGGGTAAATTTAAAAAATATATGTACATATACATACATATGAGTTAACTTACCGAAGCATGTTGCGCGTAAGCAGTCGCAGCGTAGGGATTCGCGGTTGGCGGTAGTTGCTGAGCTCCAACCGGCATCTGCGCGGCCGCGGCTGGGTACCTCGTGTACGGCGGATACGCGGCAGCAGCGGCCGCGTGGGACGGTGTAGCACCCCAAGCACCGGCACTTGCCCGGTATTGCACGGGATTACCACCGCGGGGAGCACCTCCCGTACCACCTTTCAGTCCGTGTCCTCCAGCAGTTGGTCCTACGCCCACACCAACACCGCCGGCTCCAGCACTGCCCGCGCTACCATTATTAGCGCCTGCGTATGTTGGCCGAGGTCCGTTTGTACCCTGAAACAACATGTTTATTTTAATCATCCAATTCTTATTATCTCCCATGGAAAAAATTTATTTAAAAAATAGATTTTTAATAGCTAACTCTCGGCCAATTTTCGTATATATTTTAGATCTAATTCAAGTATATTAATAATATATATTCCCTGGTAGAATATATAAAATATACATGTATGAAAATATAAAAAGTATATTAAAAATAAATTTTTTTATATCATGCTAATATTTTTTCTTAAATTTTAAATATATATTTCATATATTTTGTTTATATTTTCATACATGTAGTTTTTATATATTCTAAGATATGTTTTTAATATATTTATATTATATTCAAAATATAGGCAGAGAGGCAAAATGGGTAGCTCCAAAATTTTATTTAAAAAAAACAAATTTCATTCTTTGTACCCAAATTATTATTATTATTATTATTATTATTATTATTATTATTATTATTATTATTATTATTATTATTATTATTATTATTATTATTATTGCTGTCTGAGAATTCATACAATGATATCAAATTTACAACAAAAAAATTTGTCAACTTAGTTGACAAATTTAGCTTACGTTTGGTCTCCAAGGAATTTATTAATGTAATTCAATAGTTTGTTGATAGATTTAATTTCTTATTTTCTTTATTTCAACCGAGAATTATATTAGTGATAAACTTCATTTCTACGTCACGATATTTATCTTTGACTTTATTATATATACTCATGAGTTTCAAATTATGACTCATCTACAAACTTTTTTCCTCCCAAACAAGACATAATATTTAAATGTAAATAATAAATAATTGAATACATGTTAAATCTATGAATAATTTTTAGTAAATAAAAATGAATGCATCACAGAAAAAATAATTTTTTTAAATAATGCTTCCATAAATTACTCATGTAGCACCAAAGATAAGCTGAAGTATATATTTTAATGCTGATAATATGTTAATGTTAACAAAGTGAGGTCAGTAAGTCTGTAATTTTCACCTTGAGATAATATAAGTGAGGTCATTGATCAGGTAATTGATAAAATAAAATAACTTGTGAATATTATAACACAATTTTTTATTATTTATATTATAGTTTAATAAAAGGACAACGATTATGATGATGGTAATGATGATAGGATAACGAAGGAAGTGGTACGAGCCTTTGAAAACCAGTCTCTGTACTCATCTCAGTACTTCTCTCGTCTCGTAGTCGCATACCATAAATTCCCTGTGGCTTTTGCCTTGAACAAATGCACGCACATATTTTTTATTTTCATTCTCTTTCATTCCAACAAAACTAAACGGAGTTAGATTTAAACCTCTAACGGCGTGGATGTAATCGCGTAGTTACATGTAATGATAAAATAGGGGATCGAAAGACCCTACTAAATAACGAGCATCATGTATAGCAACAAACCATGGTCTTGGTCACGTAAAAGATTCATCGAGAAACTCTTACAGAGCCTGCTATTGACTCATTGATGAATCGTGTAGATGAATGGAAACTCATGTTAACACTTGACATATTGGCCTTGTTTAACCTTTATCATATCACTTGGAAAATAAAATAAAAAACCATTGTCACAAGAGCTGATAAAGCTGCAGCGATATAGCTTACAGTGTATAATATTTATTGATTGTGTGGTTACAAGCTATCAATTAAGATAATATTACTTGAGAAAAGGAAGATGAAAATCTTGGCTAGGATCCATCTGACTGACCCGACACCTTTTTTTATGCCAACCTAGGCATAGCAGTATTATTAGCTGTCCACTCCCGGGCTACAAAATAGCTAAAATTCTCTCAACATCAGAGCTAACTCATCCTATGAAACTCACTTAATTTCACACATGTTAATTACACAAAGATAATTTTATGGTTAAAATTACCCAAAGATTTTAAGGGGTAACGTCAACCGACTTTCAATTCAATTTAATTCACGGAAAAACGCACACCTAAAATAGAGTCTTAAAATCTTAACAGAGGGCTAAAGATGTATTTTCAAAAATTATAAGTCGTCTCCTAGATACATTTTTTTTTAACCATTTACTCGACGGATGCAACAAAGATAGTTTCGATTATTTTTCTGAGTGTGCGAAAGAGGTCCAATGGCGTTTTTCCTCAAGAAAAGCCACTCTACCAAGTGTGTAATCGACATTAACATTTGCTAAATGACATTAGGATACCTCAAGTGAGCTATAGATATTTAATACACAGTGAAATTTTTCTGTGACTACGAAAACTATAGTTTTGCTTATGGCCTTAAATATGGAACACATTTAATGTGTGCGAAAATCACACACTTGATTTGAGAGTGAGATGACGGTGGGACACGCAGATATTCTTAAGAATCATACCATGTTTCAGTAATTTGTAGTGGAATGTTATTAACACAGAGTAATATTTCTGACATATCGAAAGTATATAATTATTTAAATATTTAGAATAAAAAATGACAAAAAAACTAGGCCTAAGTACAGTAGAAAATTTATCAGTTCAAATTTAAAGATTGCATCTCTATGTAAAACATCATGTGAATTATCTTCTGTAATATGAAGTAAAAGACCTAGTACCCCTTCACTCCACGTATTTGCATGTCTATATTTAGTCAAATTTGGTAATTATAGATACAAAAATACATGAGTGATCAGATACTAGTTCCCTGATCGGCTACTGGGTCTTTTACCTTAATTATATGTGTATTTTAATGCTTCTGAAATTTTTGATAAATTTACACGGAAAAAAAGAAATGTTAAAATTCACCCGAATTATCAATACTTTTTATTGTTTCAAATAGTAATGCGGCGCCCGGGTGCGATTTTGTTATTTATTATAAAGTATAAGGTTAAAATATATGAGTGATCTGTTAAAATATACTTATGCTCAAAGAAAAAAAGTATAGGGTAAAGATATAGTTTTTAACATTTCAAATAGTAAAAATTATTATTTTGAATTGTATAGTTTCAATGGCAGGATGATATTTTTTAGACTGACGATAGTAAAAATTAAAACTTAAACCGTAAATTTTAAAGTTTCAAACAATAAAAATCTCTAAGTCGATGTATTTAATTTTATAGTCGATCGTTACTTTTTCTTATGCTACCGTAGTAATAATTTTTGTTCTAAACCCTCATTTTTATTGTTTCAAATAATAAAAATATATATATATATATATATATTTTTTTCTATTTTCTATTTTTTTATTTTGAATTATTTATTTCCGGCTTTTACCGTTTGCTGTCGTAGTTCAAGGATTATTCGGGTTTCTGATTTCACCCCTCCTTCTCCCTTCTTCCATTGTCTGTTTTCTCATCGTTGTGCATCTAATTGATTGTATCCTTGTTTGTATTTTGAATAACTGATTCAGTCGGGTACAGTATGTAGTTGTTCGAATTTTTATATGAAAAATCATCAGAAAAATCTCAGCCGACTCTCGGGCTCGAACCGCCGACCTTACGTGAACAGAGTCCAGTCCCTGGCACTTAGAGCGCTCGGCCACAGCATGCGTATGAGAATCGAAAGTTATTTCCGTATTTAAATGGATGACGGTAGCGCATGAAATTTTACTGCATCAAACAATAAAATTTGCTGAGGCTGACACATACTTTTTACAAATTGACGAAGTATAATGTACAGTTTCATATAGTCAATCTTTACTGATTTCAGTGGAAATATTTAATATTTGCTTTAATAATAAATATCCGTGAAAATTTATTTATTCCCGTTTATATCATTAAATTTGACTGTTGACTAATATTAAAATTTAAAAACAACTCCTGGTAAAGTTTCTTAATTAGAGGACTTTACAAAATAACGTTCTAACTAAATTTAGTATTTTGTATCCTCTATATTTTTATTGTTTGAGACTTTAATTTCTTATTTTACAAACGATAGATATTTAAGTTTTGGCTGTTAAACTTTAAAGTTTAATTTTTTTAGTGTTTACTTTGTCTTTTTTATAGTTTTAAATGATAATTTTATCTAAATGAACTGTATATTTTAACATTCGATTTATAATTATTATTTTTTAAATGTTGAAATCACAATATTACTATTTGAATTTATATTAATCACTAAAAATATGATAATTATTAGACATCAAACTTTATTTATTACAGTTCCTTTTTTTCCGTGTAGTAGATGAACTCTTTTTATTGTTAACGGGATTTTTTTGAATATATGAATTTCATCTTACAAAATTAACATGTTTATATTTTGTTGTTACTAATAATTTATGTATGTTAAGTGATTAAATGCATCTAACCAATTTTTTTCAGCTGCTTTTCAATTATAATTTTTAAATTTATTCCTTTTATTTTATATTTTACGAATAATTTACCATATATAATAATCTATGATGCAGCTAGTAAAAATTTTAAAAATAAAATTTAATCTGTTGCATTGTGACCATTACAATGCACATTGTAAATTCTGTTTAATGTATTTTAAAAATTTATATGACCGGTAATTTTTACCATAATTCTCTACTGTTCTGCTACAGTTACTACAGTAATTTTTCTATAAACTTTCTATGCAAAAAATACCGTAAAATTCTGTGTATTATTCTCTCCTATGTTTATTAATACAACTCATTAACATTTGCATTAACGTTGATACTTAAAAAGAATACACAATCACGTCCGGTTTTTTTTATTTAATTCATTAAATTGAATGCCAGTTAAATGATAAAAGTTTTGAAGGAATTTTGTTTTTTTCAAAAAATATGTAAAAAAAAATAATAATTATTCCAACAATTTATCTTGTATACTTTTTTTGATATACATGCAACCAGATGATTTTTTTCAAATTTTTTAACATAAAACCAACAGGTTAATGCAACTCAGGAAGTATGGAATAAATTACATACAAACTCACGTGTGAGTGCGCTTGCGTCTATTTAATTTCAACTCATAAAATATATGTTAACTTTTATAAATTTTTATAAAAATAAAATAAACTATCATTGAAATCCTATATCATTAAAAAAAAAAAAAAAAAAAAAAAAAAATACATATCTTATAACTTTGTTTTATTTTTTCTCAACCGGTTGAATTATATTTAAAAATTAAACATTAAATCTACTCAATAATTATGTATTCAATGAACGAAATTATTTATACGATTAATTAATGTAATTAAAATAAATATAAACAGTTATATCAATTAAAATGCTAAATATTTATCGGTGAAATGAAAAATTTACCCATATATGTAAATAAATAATTTAATTTATAGCATTTAAATATAAAATAAATTATTATCAGTTATTATTCTGTATGACTAAAGAAAGTTTCAACTTGACTTTTCCTCCTCACAATATATAGCAATACATGACTAGTTATTTAAAAAGACACAAAAGATGTAGACTTTCTACGACCTGGTATCTATCTCGTTAATCACTAGGTCCTATCCCATTTATCTTTATTTTATTTATAAACCCACTCCTTAAATATTTATCTGTGATATTTTAAAATATTCATCGATAATATCAACATATTAATATTTTAAATTTTAATCATTTTATTTAAGTCAAAAAAATAATTACACTGTAAATAAATTTGGGGAGAGATCGCGTATTAAGTCTGGAGTGAATGCCAAGCGGATGACTATTTATTTAATCCCTTTGGAGTGAAATTCACTTTGAAAGAGGGTTTATTTTAATATCAAACTCCGTTTCAAAGTAAAATTTACTCCGAAGGGGAGTTTATTTTAATAATAAAAGTCTGAGTCGGAGTGAACGCGGATTTACTCCATATGCGAAGTGATTTTTTTAAAAAACTCCTAGACTCTAAGTGAATTCGGATTGAAATAAAATTCCCAATCACTCCAAATTCACTCCCGATTTTTTACAGTGTAAATTAATGTAAAATATAAATGATAAAACTATGATTTTAGTAATAAGATAATTTTTTAAACAGCCGGTACGGAGGGTGCAGCAACGGCAGCATGCCGCAACCACAAATAATCGATATTCTTGCACCGCCTACGCCGGCTAACCTAACCCCTCTAGACTATATATTGAAGCGTCATTTTTCTCATTGCTTACTTTTTTATTCAACATCATATTATTTATATATATTCTCTATTTATAGAAAGAGTTGTCCCTGCAATTCATTACGATCCATTTTTTATATTTCATTGATTTAATAAAAGACTAGAGCAGATCTCTTCAGCTCAAATCTCTGTACTCATTTTAACTAAATATTCAAACTCATTGATTGTCATAATTTTTTTTTAATATCAATTATCGTAATTTTGAATGGGAAAAAAATGAAAAATTTGAACTTTAGCTGAAGATAATTTTTTATATCTAATAGATAACACAAAACATCCCCCTTTTTTCCGACGAGTTCAACAGCCCCACCCGAAAGTCCTTCGACCCCATCAACCAGGGCAGGTACGACTTTTCCTCTCCTCAATTCTCTTCCCCACTGTTCGCCTTGTTCTCCTCATCCTCTTATTCTATAGTCCCGAGACAATTTTCCCGCAAAGGGTATCGATCAAGGCCAACGTCCCTGCGATGTCGTCAAATGTATTACCTCTAGCTATTGGAAAATCTCAAGAGGACAGGGTTCCAAGTCAAGTGTCAACGTCTAACTCTCCTGTATGCCCGACAAAAACAACGAGACCGAATGAATAAAAACGGGGTAATCTCTATGCTAGAGAGCGAGACACTGTTAAATCGTGGAGTAAAAGATACATATCCGGTATGGTATGAAAAGAAGAAATATCTAACCAGCACACATGCATACATACATATATATATATGAGAGTCCATCTTGAAACGCGAGCAATCGAGCGAGCAAGACCGGCCGGCAAACTGCCTTGGCCTTCGAGAAATAGAGAGCGAGAGAGAGAGATAAACATACAGACTGAGAAAGAAAGAGTATAAGTAAGAGAAGCTTCTTGTTAAACTTCTATCCTCATTGCCATGGAGTCAACATTCCTAAACAAACCACGCGTGCCTGTGGATCCTCATTGGACACCAACACTACAGTAACTCAACTTGATCAGATTATTTATCACTGTACCTTTATACTTATTAATCAATTAATTACTATCATTAACCTTACATACATTTTATAAAATTTTCTAGTTCTAATAATAGTTCTGACCTATTATTTACTTTTTTTTATGAATCATAAGTAAAAATAAATTTTTAAGCAAATAAACTTTAAAAATTTATCTTTTACTCCGTTTTTTTTTTTTATCTTAGTGATAAAAGAAAAAATTCCAGATAATCATCTACTAAATTGGACATAGTATCGGTAGTAAAAATGTGCAGTTACTCTTAGAAAACGTCAGCAGGTTAATCCAGACATCCCGTCGATTCGCACATCGCACACAACACGCCCGGCGAATTCTTTGATCACGTGACAACGCACGTCGAACGCCGCCATGGCTATTGGATCAATCCATGTGCCATCTCTCTTTTCCCCTCTTTAATGATAAAATATCTCAGTCCGTGCAAATTAAACCCCTACTGATATTATGCGATGGCACAACTAAACCTGCAGTGTAAAAGAGAGATAAAAGAATAAAAAATATATATAAATAGAGAGAAATTATGAAAAGAGAAGCGTCAATAGAGCACTTCCTCACACATCTAAACTCGTTTCGTGTGACCGGAAGCATGACCAGACTAGGACCCCTTGTCATTCAGATGAATTTTTTTAAATTACAATATTACAAAAATATCGTCCCAGTCTCAGCCTTTTAATTGTTATCAAATAGTTTTCTGGTGCTAGATTTAATATCAATGCTCAGTGAAATCTACAGATGAAGCAGAGATTAATTCGCACTTGTTTGCTCCGCGAGAAGTTCTCATGTATGCAGTGAGCAAGTAAACCCAGCAGATTTACTTTAGTGTACATTTGCCTGCACGCACACATTTTAAGAAGACGGAGCAGTATTTTATATATATGTTGGCGCGAGTATCAACCAGACAAGGGGAGGTAGAATATTGTGGCATGGTAGGGATAGAATGAAAGATAGTACACCCATAGTGAGCAAATGGGAAGCAAGAAAGAAGAGAAATACAGCGGAGGGGTAAAGAGCTTGGGTGGGACAGTAAACGCCCCGCGGCATGCTGTCAAACTACGCCGGTTTCGTGACGATCTATCGGCCATCGCACGCCCCAATCAAAATATTCTCATAAAAATTCCCCAGTAAATTCCAATAAATTTACACTAAAAATATGTCAAAATTATAATTCAACACTGCAACTAAAATAATTCATCGGTAATTATTCATTTTCATGCTCGTCTTTTATCTTTGGTTTAAATGATAATGATAATAATAATAAAATTGTTAATTTAAAATATATAAATATAAATATGTAAATATAAATATCACTCACCATCATCTTGTAGTTAAGTTTTCTCGGGGCCGCGACATTTTCCATTCTCACGGACATTTTGGTTGTGGTTTTAATAACGCAGCTGGTTCACTTTAGGGTGCACAAACTTGCCGACGATACGTCGGTGACGATCGCGACGACGTTGCGACGATTATTTAGAAAAAGAAGTGGGGATGTAAAACACGGGTGCACTTCACATACAAACCACACGCGCACTATTTCCCCGGTGAGAACACTTTGAATTAAAATCTTGATACGGGAAGCTCTCCTTTTTCCTCTCAATTTATTTTATACGTTGCTTTATTATTATTATTATTTATCTGTAAATAATAATAATTATACTAAAATTAGTATATTGAGAGGAAGAATGTTGATATCAGACGATAAGGAAGGAAAGAGAGGAAGCTAAGACTGAGGGTGTGTCTCTCCGAATTATTTTCGGTATAATCTTAAAACTTTTATCTTCCTCTACACTTAATAATAATTAACTCACTCAATTAATCACTAGACACTAAGATTTTGTGAGCTTTCTTACCACGGTAACACTGAGAATCACTAGCGCATAATCTCCAACGCTTCTTGATTTACAAAAATATAATGTTCCGTTTTATTTATTATTAATAAATAATTATAAATTTGTTACTTTGTTTCCTACTATTATTTACTTATTTATTTTCGTGCGTGTCAGAGATTATCTCAGTCATTTACTTACTTATTTATTTATTCAAAATAAATAATTATTTAAATTTAAATTTACTCTCTCCACTCCTCTCTTAAATAAATTTACACCGTGTCGTTGATCGTTCCGTGTTCCTCCTCCGCCAACTTATCAATTCTCTTGCTCGTTTCTACTTCGTGTTCCTCCACCTTGCGCTCACGTCGACACACTGTCCGAATAGTAAAATTAAAATTATAAATTCAAAAAAATAAAAACAAATATTTTAAATTTTTAAAAAAATATTACAGTAATAAAGTATTTAAATTTTACCCTCAATAAATAAATTTACCGGCAACCCGTCAGGCTGCTTGCTAATAAATAATAAAAAATATTATTTTCCCCTTTATACTTTTTCACTCTTCGACTCTACAGCCGTTCGTTTGAAGCCCGGCTTGCAAGACTGTTACCCGTTCGCGTTTTTTTTTTTTTTTTTTTAAATAATCAATCGCTACTTATTTTTATCACTTGTTTAGTATCACGTCACACATTTACACACACACACAGCACACACGGTTGCTTATTAAATAACGTGCGACAAAACTATATCACCCTTCAAACTTGCGAATAATTGGGAAACATCGGGTGGTGTGGTGTTGTCTTGTAGGTAGAGTCTAAGCTACTGCCCGGCGAGATGCGCCCATCTTTCCCGAAACTCGGTGTAATGACCGCACAGTGGCGCCACCGTCTGCTCTTTCAAGTCTGTTCGCAAAAGCAACTTATTAGCCCACCAATACCAGGAGGTTTACGCCGCAATGAAAATACTTAAGGACCTAGAGACGGGAGAGACCGCTGTCATGTGGACGATGACCGCGCCCGTTATTTCTATTCGTCCCACGAAATAATGCACCAGAAGAAGATGCAGTTACGCGGACCTGGTGAATGGAGGTGAGATAAAAAGTAACTGTTGGTAAAACGACTGCAGCGCTGTAGGATTGTAATTTATGTTGGTAAGACTGATGGTAATAAAGAGGATCAGAGTACACTCACCCCCGCAAAATAATACAGCCTATTCTGTCTCACTTGTACTTTGATCTCGTTCTTTTTCTAGCTCGATGCGGCATCACTTTGGAGAAGTCGACTAAATTCTCTGGTTATCGATCTACAGTCAACCTTCCGTCCTTCCTTATTTTTTTTACCAGAGTAGAGCTGTACCGGTTTAAAAAGACGCTCTATGTGAATGTGATGAATGGAGTTCTTGTTGATTGAGGTAAAGAAAAATAGTGAGGAGAGTAAAAAAAAAAATTAATGATTGATTATTAAATTCTAGGTCTTGTTGTCTAAATCGTTGTTCCGTTCCCCTCTGCTCTGCTCGTGTTCCTGAATCACCTCCTCTACGTCCTCATACTCTTACTCCTCCTTAGACTCTTCGACACGACACGGCACTCACGGACAAGGTCAAGGCCGTTGGCCTCTTTATGCACTCCTTCCCCTCACTATACATTCGTCACCTTCAAGTTTGTCCTCGATAATCAATTTGTCGCTTACATCATCATTCTCTTTTTCAGTATCAAATTTATTGGAGAAAAAAAAATATATATGGGATAGTATAGTATATAGTCTAGACTAAAAACTATACTAGACTCCCTTTGTCCTTGAAAATCCATTTAATTTATAAATGATTTCTGTTTGGAGTGGATCTGCTTTGGCTACAGTGGATTACAAGTTTTAAAACTTTTTGTCGGGACCGAAATTTTTTTTGATGAAAAAAAAAAGAGATAAAAAATATTGTAACGTTGAGAGTTTGTGGCTAGGTCAACGTTAAGTCAAGGATGGTCGGTCATTTGCCGAATCATACTTTTTTTTTAGATTTCAGATATTGTATCTCTTTCATTCTGCTATTACACGGTTCTGCATTACTGGTATTTCTGTTACTGAAGCAGATACGGATGGATTAAAAAATTATTAATACTTATATTATGTAATTATTTAATCATTGTCTTCGTTCTTATACATTTTTTCCAGCTGAAATTTAATCTTGTGAAAAAAAGAAGCCCAATAAATGAGAAAAAAAATTTATGATCGATTTATCACTTTAACGCTACATATTTTTTAGTTAATTGTCAGTTGTAATATTGCAGCTTACACGGAAAAAATGAACTGTATAAATTGAGAAACGACAAGTAATATAATGATAAAGTGATCAGATACTATCATTCTAAATAGTGACTCTCTAATTTATAATTAAAACGTAAATAATTATTGGGTAAATATTAAAATTTATTGTCTATGCAGGAAAAATTAATATTTGAATTTCAAAAATCGTAACTTAAACTTAAAAAATTTATTGTTTGGAACCGCGCGGTTAAATTGAGTCAATTTTCACCACCGTTCTTTTTACAGTGTATATTTATTGATGTTTAATATATATTTGTATATTTATTGCAAATAATAATTGAGCTATTTTAAAAGTACTTGACTCTATAGTTAACTCTATTATTTTGTTTTTTTCAGCCAATAATTTACTATTCTCATCGACCCACATTGCATCGCTACTCCAATTTTATTTTACCATTTACGCGTTTTTTTATTAGACGTCGTTTTCAACACAACAACGTCATTAACAAGAATAACAAGCATGTAATTGAACATCAGATAATATGATAGCGTGAAAATTACCATCGAGAAAAAAATAACTCGGTGTATAAAATTTTATTTTAATAACTCTGTATCTGCAAATTACACTTTTAATTTATTATTTAATAACCATTCGCGTACATTAATTATATTTAATTATACAAATATATGTACTTGTTTTACGTGAGAAGAGAAATGTATGAATTTGTTCGAAAAACTATCATCAGATAATTTAAAATATTTTTCTGTTTTAAAAGTTTGTTATTACAATGATATATTTGATGATTTACATATATATGTATAAAATGATATAGAGTTATTAATAACAAATATATGATATTGAGTGATAAAAATCAGTGCGGGAGGAAAAATGATAAAAATGAGAGCTGTGAATTCTGAACTTTGAGGTCATCGACCGAACGATCTTTGGACCCTCGCGTTCCTGCGCGAGGGTGAACTACCCCAGTCGACCACCACCATCCATTCTACCAGCAGCACTATGCTACATCCAATCCCATTTTAGCATCGTCGACGTCAGGCTCCTACGTCTCTTCTCTTTTCTCTCTTTTACACACTATGTCTTTCTCATTTTACTCGTATACATCGTGCAAACACAGCAGACAGGGCGGGCCTTTTTCACCCTCGGAGACGATCTTCCCTCTCTGCCAGACAGAAAAAATCCCGCGAGGTTGTCTAGGACGAGAGAGGACGTTTGGGATTCAATTGAAACAAAGAAAAATTTATTACTATTTTTTTCCCTAATTTCTTCATTTTTATTTTTTGTTTTACTAAAAATTTTATTGGGATTTTAATATGAAATTAATCTAATTAATAATATAATTGTTTTTTTTTTTCTAATGACTAAATTAGCTTTAAAATTAAAGTTAATTTATTGAAGCATGATCGGTGGGGAAGATTGAGGAACATGTAGAATACGAACATAAAATTTTGTGCTGCGCTCATGTTTCTCTGTTCCTACAACTCTTCGGGGTGGTTGCCCTCGTCTGCGCTTTGTAGAATATTATAGTCCGTTCAATAACGCGTAACTCTCCCATTTTCGCCCTTTTATATACTTATATATTTTTTACCCGAAAAAAATATCCGACACGGAAAATAATATTCCGATTGCCACTCACTCGCTTACTTCAGGGGCTCGTTAAATATTAGTTGTTTAATATTAAATTAATCAGCTAATTAAATTTATCAAAGAGATGATTAAAAGAATATATTTTTTTGGTAATTTTTCAGTATGTAAAAAAGTTTTACGCTTCTTAAGCCTCAATCGATCGTTAGTAACTGATGTATATAGAAGAAGGTTGAATATGTATATGTATATGTAGATAGTATATAGACATATGAAAGCGCGGAAAGAGAGGATGAGTAAAGGTGTAGTGAGCGAGAGGAATGGACGAACAAGATAGAAGGTGAGTGTATCGATTCTTCCCTTGGGAACTATGGATGTGGGCATCTAGAGGTAAATGGAGAAGGGTGGACATCATCCTCACAAATCCTCTGATTACGTTTGAGCGCCACTACTCTCTTGTCTAGTGACGCGATTCTATAATTAACAAGAAAATATTAAGAACTTTTTTTTTTATTACTTCCCTGCTTACAAAAACAATTTTTGTATAGATAGTGAATATTAAAAATAAATTTTTTTCTGATTCTATACAAAAACAAAGACACAAATGATTGTCTCGGTTTTGAAGCGCATTTTTGATTTAGCTATGTTCGCGAAATGCCTTTCTGGTGATAGTAGAGCGCTTGCAGAGTACAAGTTACTGAAGAGTATATTCAGTGACATGTACTTTCGCGATAAATCGAACGATTTCAGATGCCTCTGATATTGCGAAGTTTCGATTACAGACTATAAATCACCATAAGTATTTATCATATTTATTGTGACAAAAAAATTCTAACTGATCACTATTATGATTTCGCTGAGACATAGATTTTTAAAAAAATTAGAAAAAATTTTGAAAATAAATTTCAGTAAAATTTTCATGTCAATTTTAGACTTGAATTTTTTAATTTTTGGATTTTTTTTTCACCAAATGAATTACAAAAAAAAATATATATATATATATATATGTAGAAAATTGAAAAAACTCTAGGTGGTTTTTTTTTTGAATAATTTATTGTTTAAAAAATCCAAAAATTATCAGACGTCAACTTCAGAATCATTTTTTTAAATCTATATCTCAGCAAAATTGTAACTGCGTTGTCTCTTCTTCTATTAACGCTTTAATTTTTTAAAAATTAATTAACAAAATTTGAATACGGCTGTGACAGTTGTCATTGAAAATTTTAAAACATTGGCGGGAACTGTCTGAGAAGGTTTTGACAAAATGCCAATGATGTACGTCGGTATTATTTGGTTCATGTCTAAACTAAATCGAATGAAGCTTTATAAATATTTATTTTTTTTCAGGTGATACCGATAGAGTTCAAAGCTGATAAAATCACAGCAAAAGTAGCACGTGTACTTATAAATTTTGGAGTCCATATTTTATTGAAAGGCTAAAATGGCATCAGAGAGTGAAAAAAATGAGCAAAAACGTCCGCAATTTGGTAACCGAACACTAAAAGAAGATGACAATGTATTTCAACACAATGCGTGGTATGATTCCATATAATCTGACTTATTATCTCGTAAATTATAAAAGTTTATTAAGCGCACGTTGTTTTAAATCCTGGTTACGTTTTTGTCACACGCGTCACAGAAAAAAACCACCAGGAGGTTCACGTTATTTAATTGATCAGTCAAGAGTTTTTGAATTTAATGCCTGGTACGGGCTTTGAATATTTTATTTTACCCATTTTTAAAAATATAAAATAATAAATATGTTCATTTTTAGGGACAACGTTGAGTGGGATGACGATCAACAAAAATTGGCCCAAGAAAAAGTATCAGAAAATTCAGTAGTCACTGCGTCAGAAGAAGAGCTCGAGTTGTATGAAAAAAAGGCGAGTAACAATTGGAATAAATTTTATGGGATTCATCAGAACAGATTTTTCAAAGACAGACATTGGCTGTTTACTGAATTTCCTGAGCTAGCTCCGTACAAAGTCAAAGACGACTTGAACGTACCTGAGAAAGTTTCATCAGGCACAAAGGAACATAATAATGAGAATAAAGAATTCGAAGAAAATTCAATTACTGATCAACGAATATTAGAAATTGGCTGTGGAGTTGGGAATACAATTTTTCCTATTCTTGCTTATAATTCAAATCCAAATTTATTTTTATATGGCTGTGACTTTTCTTCTGTCGCTGTTGACATTCTGAAGTCACACAAAGACTATGATGAGTCACGTTGCAAAGCATTTGTATTAGATATTACTCAAGATGACTGGGAAACGCCTTTTGAACCCAATAGTTTAGATATTGTCATGTTGATATTCGTCTTATCAGCAATAAAACCGGATAAGTATGTCCAGTTATTAGTTATTTACTTAAAATGAATAATAAGTATGAGATAAATTCTTATTTGTGGTTGTTTATTTTTTTTTAGACAGATTCATGTGATCAAACAAATCCATCGTTATTTGAAACCTGGGGGATTGGTTCTTTTGCGGGACTATGGCAGATATGATTTGGCTCAGCTAAGATTTAAAAAAGGGCGATGTCTTGGCGATAATTTTTACGCGAGAGGTGATGGTACTCAGGTTTATTTTTTTACTCAAAATAATTTAAAAGATTTGTTTGAAGGGTGTGGTTTTAAAGAGGAACAAAATGTCGTTGATCGAAGATTGCAAATTAATCGCGGTAAGCAACTGAAAATGTACCGAGTTTGGATTCAAGGAAAGTATCGTAAAATTGTATAGAAAATTTTAATTGTAAAAAAATCAATTATTTTAATCTGTTCAAAAATTTTAAATTGTAAATTGGAATAAGTTTTATTTTTTATTAGTGGTAATCAAGTATTAGAAAATTGACTATTGTAATTTTATCAATTGGATTAGTAATTAATTTGTTTTGTCGAGATACTGATTTTAATTTTATCGCTATTGAAATTATTTTACACTGTAAAAAATCGAGAGAATTCGGAGTAATTACAGATTTTATTTGAATTCGAATTTACTCCATCACTCGGAGTTCTGAAGTTTTAGAATAAATCACTTTAAATACAGAGTTCGTTTTTCCAGCGAACTGATTTTAGGCTGATCTGGATTTTTTAAAAATCTGCTTCAATTCCGGTTCGGTTAATATTAAAATAAACTCTTCGGAGTTAATTTTACGGCGAACCAGATTTTTAATATTCAAATAAATTCTCTTTAGGAGGAATTCACTACAAATCAGAGTTTCAATATTAAACTCCCCCGGAGTAAATTTTACTCTAAGAGGATTAAATAAATAAACATCCATCCGCTCCACATACACTCCGTAATTAATATCCGTCACTGCAAATTTTTTACAATGTACAAATACTTAAATGTATTTTAATCTTTTTTTTTTAATAACATTTAAATTTGTATTTTAAATTTTGTAATAAAATAAAATTATTAATAATAAATATATGATTTAAAATTTTTTATCATTATAATTATTCAAAGAACTGAAATTACCCTTAAGGCTGGGCCGTACTAAACGAATTTTTGAATTTTACTTTTCTTTTAATTTATTAATCAATTATCATTACAGAAATTTTTATAGCTTCCGAAAAAATGTGTGAGACAAACTTTTTCGGAAGGTTTTTATTATTTAAGTGACGTAATTATTCCAAACGTAATTAGAAAAATAAAATTCGAAAATTCGGTTAGTACTGCCCACCCTTAATAAGGGCCTGCATGAAATTTCAACAAATCAAAAGAAAAAAAATGAATGAGTTGCCAGGAAAAAAAAAAAATGTATTAATAAATTGACAGTCGCAAATGTCACTCATAATTGACAATCGTCAAGATAAATAATCTCATTATTTTTTGAAGCACCAAATAATTAATTTTATTTAAAATTAAAATGAGCCAACTTATTCAAATCTAGGTAAGTACAACTTAAAAATTCAAATTTCCCGGGCAATAAGTAACAGTCAGCTCGGCCTAGAAGGGACTTAGAAAATCATGAACCTCCTAATGGTCTCTTCTCTTTCCACGCGTGTGAGGGTTACTCATTTTTTAAAGAATTAAAATAATCTTACAAAATAAGACCGAGTCATTATTAAATAAATAATTAATTAAAGATTATAATTAATAAGTAATTTTTTGTATATGGCGACTGTTGAAGAACTTGATCTTACGGACAGCGGAATGGAAAGCAGCGATATCCGTTCACCAGAAGTTAAATCCATCCTTCCTGATGAAGAAGAGGAAGATGTAATTTTATTATTTTTATTTTAAATTTAAATATTAACATTTTCTTACACTCAATCCTCAGTAACAAATTTTATTATTCTACTTACAGTTTTCAAATTTAAATAAAAAATGACATGTAAAAATTAATGTCGTTTTGAAACTCGTTTAAATTAACCTCAAATTTTACTGTGACCTGTAACTTAAATAAAATAATAATTTTAAAATTTAAATATTTCTTTATTTTTTCTAGGATGAAAGTTTGGCAGAAAGACTTATCGGCTTGACAGAAATGTTTCCGGATGAAGTTCGCAATTTCGGGTATAATTTAGGATCGTACTTTACATCTCGTATCAAAGGTACAAATACTAATTAAAATTCTTATTATTTTATCAATTATCATTACGTTATTCCTAACTATTTATTCATCTCTGATGACTGTCATTATTTTATTTGTCTTAATTTATAAGTATGAATAATGAATGTAATTTTTTTAATTCAACAATTATTTTATTTTCACAGCACTCTACAAGTTTTCCTGCTCAGCAACGTGGATCGTGTTCAGCACATCAGCAATTTTATTTGCTCCGATAATTATTGAAATGGAAAGAGCACAAATGGAGGAGATGCAACGTTCGGTACAGAAGCAAGTACTTCTAGGACCCAATACTGCAATGTCACATATGGGACCTGGAATGGGAATGGGACCTCCAGTCCAACGATAAATTTTCTTTGCGTAAATAAAAAAACAAAAAAAAAATAAAATCGTGTTGAGAAATAACATTTCTTATGCCGTATGAACATAAACACAAACTTATTTATCAACAAACTGTAAAACAAACAACAATTAAAATATAAATATTTCATTTCATTATTAATTTCTCGATGATCCTGAAGTCAGCAGACAATTAAAAATTTTCGGATTTTTTTTTTCAACGAATCAATTACAAAAATTAAAAATATGCACATGTAGAAAATTAAAAATGCTATTGGTGCAATTTTTTCAAAAATTCAAAAATTATTAAACGTCGGCTAACTTCAGTATCAAACTTAACACACTTGATTTTTGTAATTACGCATTTCTTTGATATAAGACTTAGTAAATTTATTTACGTGCGGAAATAATCAAAGGCATTTTTCTTTTTTACTTTTTCTTTTGTAGATTTACTTGTTGACCTCAAAACTTTGAATACGCTTCAAATTTTTTAGGTTTATGATACATTGTGCATTTCTTTTTATTAATTAATTATTTATATCATCATTTTTTTTTGTTTTTTGGTGTAATTGTAGATTTTATCTTGTAAGTTAAATGCTTCTTTAAAATATAATAGTTTAGCGCCAGATGTATTAATCTTTTAATGAGCCAAATAAAAAAAATGTAAAACTAACTTTATAAATATTTTTAATTCAAGTAGGTATACAACTCCAAAAGTTTTAATTACAAATTTATATTTAAGTAAAAGATGATCTAAGTACTCAAAATGTAATTCATCATTCATAAAAAATTATATAAACAATTCAAATGTCTCTTTTCTATTCTTCATTGACTTATGGGGTTTCTCAATAAACTGAAATTTCTGTCACCCCGTTGATTGTTTTTTAAACACTGGTTTGATGGATATTTTTTATTAATTTCTATGGGGGTACATCCAAAGAACCCAAAAATGCAAAAATCCCAATTTTGAAAAAAAACATGACTTATAACCCCATAGGGTTTCTCAAATAAAAGATTAAATTCTAATTAAATGTTTGTTTCCGGAATTTGTAATTAGGGAATTTACCGTTTTCATTGACAAATAAAAAATCTATTTTCCCGTTATATAAAAATTCAAAAACTTTTTACCCACAATTCTATAAAACTTCTTACCAAAGATTATTTATTTTCCTTTAATCAAAAAATATATTAATTATCAATTGAAACCAAGACTTTATTTATTATAAATACTTTTAACATAAATTACCACCCCTTATTAATAGAAATGATTTGAAAAAAAACTTTTAAATGCTTTTGAATACTTTTGAATCGACATTCTTATGGAAGTTTAACATAGTAAATCGTTTCGAATCGTTTCTTTTAATCAGGGACGAAACAATTAATCAATCATAATTCTTGAAAAATTCCAGACATTTCCAAACAACGTACATTTTCCAGAATGTTCTAACTTTCTATAACAAAAAATTTAAACATCTTAATATTTACAAACTCCCATGCATTTTTCGAAAATTCAAATAATTTCAAGCATTTAATTTATTTTGAATTATGTATAATCTTATAAATAGATTTTTATTATCAAAAATAAACAATAACAATTACAATTATTTGTATATAAAAATATATGAACTAGACAATAAATAATATAAAAAAGTAATGAAAGTAAAAAGTTTAAAACTAGTGGGTACTTTTTAAAAAATAATTTAGAGTTTTGCTACAAAAATAAAAAGAAAACATAATTAATAAGCAATTATTGATAATTGATAACGGCCTTTGTTTTATTATTAATAACAATAATTAATTTAAAATAATACCGTTAATTTTTCGGTTAAGGCGCGTCTATCGTCATCATTTTTAGTTCTTAGTAATTCTTAGTAGACATATTTTTTATATTGCAAATGGCAGACGTGTAATACGTGTTCTATTTGTTTTTTGTTATTTTTTATTGTGACATAACGTAACAAATAATAATCGATTATCAACAATTAATAAATTGTCAACTGTATTAACTTTAATTCTTTTGTAATTATTTATAAATAAATAATATAATTAATTAATTGATTAATTATTTGTTTATAATGGCTAAACTTGTGGATATATGGCGGTGTGACCAACCGGTCAATTTGACGCGACGACAAATGCCCTTGATTGTTGACGAAAATTTAACTGTAAGAATAAATATCACATTTTTTTTATTTTTATTTTTATTGTTATTTATAAATATATTATTCATATATTTATTTACTCAATTATTTAATTATTACAAGTGACATAACCTGCTGATTTTTATTAACCCATAATGGCGTAGAAAATAATTTTTAAATTTATTTACTCATAAAAAATTTATTCCCTTTAGTTTAAATTTGAAAATAAAATTTTAATGCTCAATAATTTATCGTTAATTAAATTTATCAATACTCGTGTCTTAAATTGGAGTTTAATTTTTTTGGTAATTAATTAGTGAGTAATTGTTTGAGTATAATGAGTATTTAATATTTTAGATGATCATGGATTTGAATAATTTGGGTTACATTAACGAGAGCCCGCTGGTTAAGGGAAAACAACTGGAAGAATTTATGAGAAAATTAGAAATGTTGACTAAAGAAGAAGTTAAAGCTTCATTTGAGGTTACGCATAAAGATATTTTGTCTATTTTGAGTCAGACTGTGCCCTGTGTTGGTTGCAGAAGAAGGTTTGTTTCGTTAAAAATTAATTAAATTTATATTGTTACTTATAATGTATTTTTTAAATTTATCTAGTGTTGAGAGATTATTTTTCGAACTTATGGGATCAGGACATCAGGCATTGGATCCATTGATCGTCACTCCAGAAGGGATACTCACTATCTCTGAAGAAAGTTTACAATCTCCGAGATTACTTTGTACTATGCTTCAAGGTCATAGGTAATTATGTTCAATACCAGCAATAGTTCGTCGTAATATTTTTTTAATGCCATAATAATACGGCTGCGCAATCAGTGTAAAAAAATTTTCGTTCATAATGAATTTAGATTTGAATTTCACCACAAAACTCAGATCGTTACACAAATATGACTTTCATCATGAATTTGTATCAACAATTTAAATGACTCAGTAAAATTATCCTCGTGATCCGAAGTTCATTCACTAAACTAATTTTACAATCGAAACTGGTTTACGTAAATCAAGTACTTGATAGAAGAAATTTATTGGTAATTTCTGAATCAATAAATTTGACAAAATTTCTAATACAGTAAAAATTCAGTCGTTTCTATCGAAATCATCCCAAGTTCACTTCAAACACGTAATGATTAATTTTTATAATTGATATGGATTTACTGGGTGAAAAGTTGTTGAAGCAAATTTATAATCAGAGTCATATTTGTGTCACGATATAAGTCGTGATAAAATTTAGATCTAAATTCAATGGAACTAACAATCAATTTTTTATTAATTTTTTCCTATGTTTTGAAATTTGATAGCCGACTAGCGAGAAATAATTTTAATTATCAAAAATTAGGCATTTTATTTTTTTATACATTTAAAAATTTTTAATTTTATTAATAAATTCAACTACAGTATAAAGATTTTTAAAATTATATTTACAGTATTTTATCGGTTCAAAGTTCAATTATTTGCTGGAAAAAATTTAAGTCCTATTTTTTTTTAAGATAATATTGAATAGCATGTAAATTTAATTGCACTGATTATTACAAACAATAATAACAGTTTTGATTTATTATAAGGAAACATTTTTTTTTATTTATATTTCTTATCACATAAATATTTTTTTTTATTACGATAATTAAATATAGTTAAAATTGCTTGTAATTAGATTGTAATATATGTAATTTTATAAATAGATAACAATATCACTGAGTAAAAACGGCGGGTAACTGCAGTGATTACACGTTGATTAAATTCTTTTAATATTTTAAAGCAATCAAATAAATATAATTACAAATTATCAGATATAATTAAAATATAAATTAAATTATTTTTTAGTGCTCGATTACATAATTTAGTTGAACGACAACCGCGAAGTAAAAAATCACTGCGCTGTGCTTTACATTCAATGGATATTCAACGTATGAGGCCACCGATGAACGCATGGAGAGAAGCATGGGATGCTATGAAATCATCGTGTCGTCAAGAAGTAACTCTTGTTGAAACAGATACTCTGGAAAGTACCTTAGAAACTTATCTGCGTAAGCACAGGTTTTGCGGAGAATGCCGTACTAAAGTTTTGTTAGCTTCAACCTTACTTACCTCAGAACCAAATCCTTCTAAAGAGAAAGGATACGTAGCAGCTTTATATAAAGATATTAAACGTTGTACGCCTGATAATCATGTTCACTTACCTACTAATACCGATTACATTAGTAAGTTAATTGGTCGCGCACAACCAGAAGTTATGGGCAGGTAAAAGTTTTTGTTTGTTTAAATAATTTATGGTTTATACTGTAAAAAATTACGAGGGATTACGGATTTTATTTCAATTTTATGCTCTGGAGTTTTTTCTTCGGAATAAATTTTGCTCAGAGGGGATCAAATAAATAAAGTCATCCGCTCCGAATTTACTCTGGATCTAATCCGGGTTCTCTCTAAAATTTTTTTACAGTGGATTTTTATTATGACTATTATTATTAAATAATAAATTATTTCTTTAGAGAACGTCATGCTAAAACTTTAGAAATAGCACAAGAAGAAGTGCTTACTTGTCTGGGAATCTGCGTTGCCAATAGACTCCACCGCATCCATCGGCGTTTAAAAGAAGAAGAAACAATTTGCCGTGTATTTGCTGCTGTTGCCGTTGACGCATTGTCGCGTAATTTCCAAATGGCCGTTGAAGAGAAACAGGGAATTTCTCAATTAGAGCTTTTGTATGAAGAACTTACTCGAGAGGAAATAGTCAAACAACAACGACGGGAAAAATTACGTCTTAAGAGAAAGAAAAAGAAGGAACGTAAATATGAAAATGCTGACGAAAAGGAAAATAATTGTGAAGTAAGTTTTTAATTAATTAACATTTTTTTTTTTATTTAGGATTTATCAGTATTTAATTTTAATTCATTTTTTTAATGGTCTAGTGTTCGAAAGAAAAAAAAGAAGGGGATAATGGTTGCATTTGTACAGAATCTAAACCAACGACTCAAAATAATGATCGGCATAAGGTAAAATATTTTTTTTTATAAACTATAATTTGATTAAAAATAATTATTTTTTTTTTATACATATTTATATTTATTTATAATTAAATTTAAGCTTCAAATTTTGGATCCAAAGAATAAAGGACAGCCGACGTGTAAATGTCCGGATTGTCTAAAAAAAACTAAAAATAGTGACAATAAAAAACAAACTCAAACTCAATCATCGACATTCCGAAGTAAAAATTCAGCGCGTAAAGCAATACAGCCAAAGGTGGAACAAAATAAAAATGTAGTTAATAATATAAGTGATAAAAAAGATAAGGATGAAAATCCAGGTAAATTTTGTGAAGAAGATCCGCATGACATGTGTTCTTGTTACGAAGAATTTTTTGAAAAACGCGAAGATGGTAAATGGTATTTACGTGAGGGTGGAAAAACTCCACCAGAAGCAGAGTTACTGAAGTGGGTAGACTTTAATAAACGTTACGAAATAAAATTACGTGAAATTATGAGCCGTGCATCAAGTGAGCCATCTCAAGACTGTGGTTACTCGTCTGAGCATAACGTCAGTAGTTCCTCTTTACTGAGTACACCAGAGGGATCTGAAGTTGCGTGTAGCGAGGGTTGTTGCAGCCATGAAGGAGACTGTCCGGACAATAGACCCTGGGATAAATTGGATCATTCCAGATTAGGGGTTTCATTATTGGGAGAGCAAGGATTGACGCTCACACAAATGTTGGAGGTAAAAATGTATTTTATAAGCGAGGAATACGTTGGGTGGTCAATTAATACAGGGTGGCTATTATCCGAGAATTTAATGGAACTGAAATTTCATGTACCTGAAGATCGGAACGGAAATAAAGAAAGAAAAAATCTACTGGATCTAGATTTCTTAAATGTTTTGTACAAGTGCTGGTATGTCAGCCGAAAATTGTCGGCCAGCCTAACTACTCCTTGAGTAGGCAAATTACATGAATTTTTTAAATTTTTCTTGCGCGAAAAACGTTCCGATCTTCAGGTACATAAAATATAAAAATATCAGGGACATCAGATTTTTTATATTTGCACTGTAAAAAATCAGGAGTAAATTCTTATTAATTACGGATTTTATTTAAATCCGCATTCACTGCGATTTGAAATTCAAAATTAAAATAAATTCTTTGGAGTGAATTTTACTCCAAAGGCATTAATCAAATACAGTCATCCGCTCCGAAAATTTTTTAGTGTAATCGGACTTGTAAAAATTATAAATATTTATATCGATTTTTTTTTGTCTTTTTTCTAACTTAATTTATTTATAGGATTCGTATTCGTCAGATGATGAAGGCACTGAAAGTTATATTCCCGCAGAAGAAGTGCAAGAATTTAAAGCCCGTATGTGCCAATTAGACGAACAACGATTGGAGCTTAGAAAAAATCTACGACAACGCTTTGCAATGTTGTGTAGCCATTATAAACCTTTTGGCATTCCTCATTGAGTATTCAAACATTTTTTTTTTTTTTTTTTTACACCAACGTTTTTATTCTATTTTATTGTTTTTTAATTTATTTTTATTTCGTACATTGACATTATCATGGAAATAAAATAATGAGACCCCGGATTTATGCTGCGCATGATAAACGAAAACTTGAATGACGATAAAAAATGTATTTTGGATAAATTTTATTGTCGTGAGACATGTTATGGAAGAAATTTAATTAATTGACTAATAAATGTTGATAATCATTTGAATTAAAAATTAGATAGGCGCGGATTTAAATAAACATTTGAATAATTAAATTTCTTCTTACTCTATTTTTATTATTTTTTTTTATTTTAACGCTTTGTATTGAAACACTTGTAATTTTTTGTTGTGTTTTTTTTTACATGTAAACTGCCGTAATATTTAATAAAAAATAGGATATTTTGATTTATATATAAATAATTGTATAATAAAATGAATCAGTACGAAGTAAATTAAAAAAAATAATGGCCAATTATTGATGGTTAAATAAAGTACATTCCAGTCTATCTGCATCTCTTTTAATTTTAGTAATTAATACTAATTTTATGATTTTATTTAATATCTAGTATTACAATGTAAAAAAGCGGGAGTGAATTTTGAGTAATTACGGATTTTAAATTTTCGGAGTTAGAAAAAAATCACTCTATGGAGTAAAAAAGGAAATTGTTTTTTGTGATGAGTAATTTCAGAGTAATCTAGATTTTATTTAAATCCGCGTTTACTCCGAGTTGGAATTTTAATATTAATATAAACTGAATCGTTTATTTGAGAAACCCCATAAGTCCAGAAAACGAAATTTTTCAGGAAACACAAAAAACATTTTTCTGGAAAAACTTGCCATTGAAATAATAAATAAATAATTGAAGAGAATAATGTTAGCGTTTGAAAAGTATTCGAACAAGAAAAATTCAATTTTTTAATCGAAACTACTTAAAAAATTATTTAAAGTTGATTGACTTATGGGGTTTCTCAACCAAACGGAAGAAAAAGTTATAAAATCATTGTTTTTTTTATTTTTTCCACTCAAATAATTTATCAGACTGATAAAATGAAGTATATAATATGTATTTAAACTCTGAAACTCAGAAATTACAAAAAATAATAATTAATTTAAGTATTTTAATTAGTCATATTATTTTTTTTCCAAAAAAAGCGCGAATTTTAAATAAAAAAGAAAAAATAATTTCTATAAAACTAAAACTGCATATGTTTATTTGAAAAACCCCATAAGTCATTGATTTATGGGGTTTCTCAATAAAATGAAATTTCTGTCAGCCCGTTAATTGTTTTTTAAACACTGATTTGATGGATATTTTTATTAATTTCTATGGGGGGGCATCCAAAGAACCCAAAACGCAAAAAACAAATTTCGAAAAAACATGACTTATGGGATTTCTCAAATAAACGATTCAACTCCTCTTCGGAGTTAATTTTACTCCCAGCCGGAGTTCTAATCTTAGTAAGTTCCCTTTAGGAGTCAATTTCACTCTAAACCAGAGTTTCAAATCTAAATAAATTCCTCTTCGGAGTAAATTTAACTCCGAACCGGAGTTTCAATACTAAAACAGCTCGTTCGGAGTCAATTCCACTGCGAACCGGAGTTTAATATTTAAAGAAATTCCCCTTCAGATTGAATTTTACTCCAAGAGGATTAAATAAATACACAGTCATCTACTCCATATTTAATTCGGGTTCACTCTGTAATTTTTTTACAATATAAATTTAAAAAATATTTTATTATTTATTTTTAAAAACAATTCAAAAAACTATCTAACAAATTCCGTAAAACATAACGAAGCATTGGTACCACCAAATCCAAATGCATTTTTCAATGCAGTTCTCTTGGACATTGAACTCCATTCTTTTTTCACAAGTGGAACAAACTGCAATGGACCTGAGTAATCTAAATTATGTAGATTAAGTGTCGGTGGAATAACTGAATTTTTAATAGCGAGAATCGTGAAAGCGATTTCCAGATTCCCTGCGGCTCCTAACAAGTGTCCATGTGCTCCCTTGGTACTCGAAACTGTTACATTTTTACTGTAAGCTCCAAATAGAGTATCAATAGCCTTTAGTTCAACAGCATCACCAATTGGCGTTGAAGTTGCATGAGCATTAACGTAAGTTATGTCTGCAAGATCAACTTGAGCGCTTTTGCAAGCTCTATCCATTGCTAGAATAGCACCTACACCATCCTCACTTGGTGCTGTAAGATGCGCAGCATCACCAGACAATCCGTACCCCAATATTTCAGCATATATATTTGCATTCCTACCAAGTGCGTGCTCTAGTTCTTCAATAATTAAAACAGCCGAACCTTCGCCCATCACAAATCCATCACGGTCTTTATCAAATGGCCGTGATGCTTCTTCGGGTTGGTCATTTTTGGATGTACTGAGAGCTCGTAGTCGACAGAAAGCTGCGATTGCCAGTGGACTGATGCAAGCTTCAGCTCCACCACAAATCATCACACTCGTTTCTCCTCCTTTTACAAAACGAAAAGCGTCTCCTGAAAAATGAAATAAAATTTAATATTTATAATTAAATATAAGAGAGGGGGAAGAAAAACTGAGTATTTAAAATATTTTCAAATTTATTATTAAAGTACATCTGAAGTAATTTGATATTGGGGGTTCTTTTATTGCAAATTGATAAGGAATAAAATCAAACTGATTTCATACTTTTTTTTTTACAAAAGTGATTTTGAAATATTTGAAGAATTTATGGTACTGAAATTAATCAACGTCTAATCGTTTTTTGATTTTTTTTTAAAAACAATACATTTATAAAAAAAATATTTTGAAAAATTGCACCGATAGTTTTTTTAATTTTCTACATGTGCATATTTTTGTTTTCTTTTTTTTTAATTGTTAAAAAAACACCCCGAAAATTTTTAATTGTCTGCTAACTTCAGGATCATAAAAATATTTTTAAAAAATGTTTTTTCTATTCTGGGGGTACTCCGTTTTGCTCTTCTCTCCCCTAATTTATTATATTGTTTAAAATAATTTACTATTTAAATCACCTATAGCATGAGCTCCAGTAGCACATGCAGTAGAAACCGAATGATTGGGACCTCGAAATCCATATTTTATACTTATTTGTCCTGCAGCCATATTCGGGAGGATCCTTGGTATAAAATAAGGACTGACTTTGCTGTAACTTTTTTTCATAGCTTCGTGCATGGAACAAACATCAACCAAATCAACCATTCCAATACCTACAGCCACTCCAGTATCTCTTTTGTCTGTTTCTTCAGTGGGTTTCCACTGTGCATCTTCAAGAGCTTCTTCAGCAGCAATCAATGCGTACGCAGTTGCCGGGCACATGGATCTCAATTCACTTTTAGAAAATTTTTCATCCAAATTTAATGAACCCGCATCATTCCCTCTAGGTATTCGTGCAGCTAAACATATTTAAAAATATATTTTGTAATATGTAAATAAAATTTAAATGAAATAAAAATTAAAAAATGTATAATTAGGGCCAGTTTTTTAAACCGGGTTTTAATATAAGTGAATGTAGCAGACATGAGACAATTTATAAGTTTTAAATAAATTAATTAAAGTAATGAACCTGAAAAAAATACGCCTACGAATTTTACACATCTAAATAATATTGCAAGTATATAATATATACCAGCAATAATAATTTAAATCTGGTTTCGAAACATGATACTGAAGTTAGCCGACATTTAATCATTTTTTGACTTTTTTCGAAACGACTAATTAAAAAAAAAATTCTAATGATTGCGCCAATAGTATTTTAAATTTTCTACATGTGCATTTTTTTATTTTTCGTAATTAAATTGTCAAAAAAAAAATCGAAAATTGTTAATTGTCTGATGATAGTAAAGTTAGCAGACATTTGAAATTAAAAAAAAAATTTTTTAACAGATAAATAATGAAAAAAAAATATTTTAAAAAAATGCACTTGTCGAAAATTTCATAAACTATACGTGCAATTTTTCAAAATATTTTATTAATTCTCTACATGTGCATATTTTTATTTTTATTTTTTTTTTAAAGTAAGTCTTCGAAACAAAAATTCGAAAATTTTCAACTGTCTGCTAACTTCAGTATCGTTTGTCTGCTAACTCCAGGATAATTTCAAAACTGCCCCTTAAATCAATGAAAAGTCAGTACGCGCACTTTTTTTTCAATTTCATTATTGTAATTAATTAATTTATTTATTTATTTAAAATTTATAAATTGTCATGGTACTGAAGTTAGCCGATGTTTAATAATTTTTGAATTTTTTTTAAAACAATAAATTTTAAAAAAATTAAATATTCAAAAAATTGCACCTGTAGCTTTTTTAATTTTCTACAAGTGCATATTTTTAATTTTAATTTTTTGTAATTTATTTTTTGAAAAAAAAAAAAAGCCCGGGAATTTTTAATTGTCTGCTAACTTCAGGATCACGATATTTTTAGTTTTGTAATTCATTTGCTGAAAAAAAATTCGAAAATATTTAACTCTGTCAATTTAATGATCAATAATCATAAACTGTCTCTCTCACTGATATTCAAAAATTATTTAAAGAGGTTATATTACCAACTCGACAGGGTAAAGTCTTATATTCTGGAGTGTCTAATTTAATTACTCCACTTTTTCCAGTTAGTAAAGCATTCCAGGCATTTTTTACACCAACTCCTAGAGGACAAACAATTCCTAATCCCGTTACCACAACTCTCCGCCCACATTTATTTACTTGCATCCTTTGTATTTTCCCGGTCTCTGTACACTGACAGCGTAATTACAACAACAAATCACACGTAATACCAGCACTAAAAAATAACTATATACATTTATGAGTACTTATAATATAAATAAATATATGAAATAGCAAGTAAAGTACATTGACATCAGTGTATTGATAATGAAAGCATTTGTTTATTGAATTTCGCAGTAATTACATGGACGTTTATTTGAATCTATTTTTAAAATTAAAAATCTTACAACTTAAACAAATTCTTAAATGTAATTATAATTATTATAATTAAAATTAAAATTTTCTTAATTATTTGTCTATTTTTATGTTAATAATTAGATTATTAAATTTTTTAAGTATAAAAAGAATAAATGAAATTAATAGATGACATTGAATATATATGTAATTAATAATTATCACAGAAATTATTTTGCGCTCGATTTGATAATTATTAAATTTTTTAAAATATTATTAAATAAATTAATAATTGCGTGGTAGTTAAATAGCTCCAGGCTACAAAGCTCGAGTTTGAATTATCGAAACTTATCCTTTAGCTTTAATTTGAAATTTTATTTCCTTTGCTTACTTAACGTTTTTTTTTCTTTTTTAGCGTAATGGTAACAGGCACTACGGTGATATTAATGATGGTATAAAATTTTGTACTGGAATTAATATTGTGACTTAGTTATTTGTTGACACTAAGGCACACAATGCTAATTATCGCCAGGGTTTGCGGACGGCACCAGCACTTGTGCTGCGTTTTATACCTTGATCTGAAATTAATTTTTTTTTATTAATATTAATAATTAAATAAATTTTAAATATTAAATAGTTTATTGTATGGCAAGAGGTGAAACGAGTAACATTTCAAACAAGGATGAGGTTGACTGCCTTTATACAAAGCCTGAGTTCGTGTTTTATCTCATGCTAGACAAAATATTCTTCAGAAAGTTTTAAATTTTAATGTCAAGCTCTTATAAAAAATAGTGTTCTGATTGATTTTAAGAGCTTGATATTAAAATGAAGATAACTCGAAAACAATGCGAAATTTTAAAAAATTTTATCAATGATAATTTGTAGGGAATAAAATTGTCTACAAAAAAGATCTCATGACATTTTGTGATAAGTCTGATAGTTTTGCTGGAAAAGTAAAAAGATCTTGAAATTTACTATAAATTTGACTTTAAGCTCAGATAACTTTTGAACAGATGGATTTATCAAAAAATGTTAAGATACTTTTTTTGTAGATCATTCAATTCCCTAAAAAAACATTTCTGCAGATTCTTCCTACGACGCATCATTAGTTAGTTATGATAATCCGAAGACGCAAAAAAAATTTTTCCTTGTTAGTCTTATGGAAAATAGAAAATTCCCCATAATTATTATATTAATATATTTATATTTTTATATTCTTCTATAAATTTATTCAAGTACATCTATAGTAAGCTGTGGGGTAGAAGTACCATTCGTTTCCACTGCTCTATTTTTGGACAGTTAATACTTGATTTTAATTAATAAAAAAGTATAAAATAAAATTTCCATTTTAACTGAGTGATAAAGGTATCTTCGTATATATTTTAAAAATTGTCATTGCGTCTTTTACAAATTATTTTTGTTAATTTTTCAAGTATCCAAAACTGGCCCTAAAGTGCCCGAAAATGGTACCTCTACCCTATATTATTTTATAAATTCCATATATACTTAAAAAAAAATAAATAGGCATCAACTTATAATTTCAATGCAGCTGAAATAAAAAAAAATTAACATACTTATTAATCCTGGAGAACGTTTTTCTCTTGAATTAGACGTCCATGTTTGACATCGCGTTCTTGCAGTACAAGGATGTCTGGGAGCTGGCTCTGGCATTGTAATTATTCCCATTCTAAAATTATATTTAAAATTTTACTAATAAAAATAATAATTTAAATTAAATATTAAAAGTCACAAATAATTTGCATATTTGTTAAAATAAATTTATAAATAATAATAATATATATAAATATCACTAAAAATAATTGAGACGAAAAATGAATCTGACAGAATGTATAATTTTGAGTTTACAATAAATAAATAAATAAATATATTAAAAAATATAAATATATATTATGTTTGATCGTACTCTTTGAATTTTTTTCTTGCTAACGTGCGCTGAGTTGCAAAAGAGTACGACGATTTAGCAGAAGTTGGTCGTTGTTGACGTGCTTGTTTAATTTGTCGATCTTGTGAAATGATAGTCATTTTCTTAGATGGACTTTGAGAAAATAATTCAACGATACTTATTGAAGCTGCATCGCACTAATAGAAAAAAACAAAAATTTATAATTAAATACTCAATGGATTTATTTTATTTTTATTAGAGGTGTGCGAATAGTTCGAATTCGATTCGCATACCACTAATTTTTATATATTAATTTAACCTGATGCTGTAAACGTTTATGGAAATTTAATTCAGCCAACTCCCACGGAGCATCAACATGTAATTTTAACATACAGTGCAATGCTTCTCTGTAGGTATTTTTTAAAGTCATAATTCTCTCAGTCTTCATTAATCTCCTCACTAAGTAACCACGTGCATAAGCGTTTATAATTGTCGCAGCTTTTATCTAAAATGATAAACGCCAATTAATAATAATAATGTTATAAATTTAAATGAAATAATTTAAAGAACTCACATGTCGTTCATTATAAACCGCGCCATTGGCGATAGGAATATGAGTAGTTTTACTTTCCAGTGGAAAAAGTTGTCGACTTACACTAGATATTTTTTTCTCACGACTTATTTTACATTCCGACAACGAAGCATCATGAGAAACATTCAAATTAATAGACAAACTTCCTTCAGACCCAAAAGAACTTCCATTTAATGGACTGCTTTCAGTATCCGAACGGTTTTGATTGTCCCTTGGCAGTGACACTGAACCACGAGGTGAATTTTTAGCTTTTAATTTATCTACCGGCGTTGTAATTTTTTTAATTATCGCAGGCAAAGAAATACCAGGACAAGTTTTTTCCAGCTGCTCAAGAAGCATCAGCTGTTGCTTTTCAAATTCTTGCTGCATAATTATCTGTTCTCTCTGCTGTCGAGCAATAAGATGCGCCATTTGCTGGTGGTGAGTCTTTTGAATCTCTTTGAACACTTGGAGTAATTTTTCCGAGGTGATAACTGGTTTTGTTTTATCTGAAGTGCAACTGCCGTCATACTGTTCATTTGCCGAGGCGTCAAAGCTCTGGGTCATCCTATTATTACATATATTTTTTTTTTTAAAACTCGGTGAGCTTCCATTGCTCAATGACTTATGAGACCCGCCGTAAATTTTAGCTGCATTACTTACAGAAACGTCTCTGCTATTTTTACAATTATAATTTCCATAACTTTTTACTGCATTGCTGGACTTTGATCTTACAACCGGAATGTTGCTTTTTTTATTGGAAGCACCGTAAATTAATTCCTTTGACAGCATCGACTGAATGCAGTCAACAGATTTAGCAGCATGATGGCTCACACCGACTAATTGTTCATCAGTCTTATCTTCCATTACTTTATCACTCCTGTCATTACTTCCGCTTACAGAAATACTACTTCGTCTTGCTGCTGAATTGACTCCACTGTCACTGTAATTATTTTTAATTTCATCAATTCCTTGCTTGTCTTTAAGCGTCCACTCAGTTTTTGAACAATTTACGCTCCATTCTTTTTGCCCGAGACCATTTACCGCAGGAGTAGGGACGTAATCATCCTGCGAGTGCTGCAAGTGTGCCAATAACATCGGACTTGGAGAATCCAAGGTATAGGATCCTTGTCTTACTAATTTAGGAGTCTCTGCATCAGTTTCCTCAACATCTGAAGATGATTTTTGTTTGTAAAAATGCGGAAGATCAACAGTAATTGGTACAATATCCAGAGTTTTAGGAACACGGGGTTTTCCCGCCTCGGAAATTGTTTCTGTCACGTCAGTCTTTGAAGAATCTGATATATTCATATATCTATTGATGTCTGTGCTGTTAGTTATCGTCTCGTCATCATCGGAAACTGTTTTCCGACTGACATCTGTCACTTTACTATTTATTTTATCACTCTGGACTTTTGATTGATGATCTGGACTATCAGCAGCAGAACTGACAGCACTTTCTTGGTTACAATAGTTTGAAATTTTATAATCCAGTGCTTTATCTTCTTCAGATGAATTTACTGTCTGCTCTACGGATTCTTCATCACTTGCCATTTCCATTCTTGATAATTTTTCTTCAACATCTAGAGCTAATTGTTTGTAATAATTCATTTCTGCTCTGAGTTCATCTGTCATCTGTCAGACAATTAATCGTAATTATTTTAATAAATTTATTTCTGAACAAATGGTAGGATTTTAAGAAAACTTACGAAAGGGGGAAGGATCCGAACCCCTCGAACTTTAATACAACTCATATATGAGTCCATTATGTACTTGGAATCTTTAGTTAAATCTATCAACAAAAAAAAAGTAAATAAACACGCCTATTAAAAGAAATTGTATCGTAATAATTATTGGTTTAGTTGTAAACTTACGTGTTTTTTTCTACACATTACTGTTGGATAAAAACAAAAGTGTCTTTTAAAATCATCAAATTATTGAGTAAATGTACTAGGTAATTTTTAAAATTATTTAGAGCCCTTGAAAATAATAAACAGCTTAAAGTTGAGGTTAAAAAAATAAACTCTACTTGCATACTAGACTGGCTAAAATGTTTGGCGCGAAGTTGGTCATTGTGTTTAAAATTATAAGCGCGCGCATAAAGGTGTCACTGCAAATCTACTCGTCGATGGCGCTGCTGATGGATTGTCATACTCAGCTTTGAATCCTTGTAGTATTCAGGCGAAAATATTAAAATTTTAACAATAAATAATTATTAAGTGTCATTTGAATGACCTGTCAATTGAGATGATTTTTTTAAGGCGTCAAAAGAATACAAATTTATTATGATACTGAAGTTAGCCCATATCTAATAAGTTTTGGATTTTTGGAAAACGATGAATTATTGAAAAAAAAATGTTTTGAAAAATTGCACTTGTAGTTTTTTCAATTTTCTACATGTGCATATTTTTAGTTTTTTTTTTTTTTAAATTAAGTTGTCGAAAAAAAAAATCCAAAAATTTTAAACTAACGGCTAACTTCAGGATCATAATTTATTATGTCCTAAGACAAACATCTGTATGTTTTATTTAAATAAAAAAACTTGACTTGGAGATAAAAAAAAATTTTCTTGCCCTTTGAAAAGACATTTTTATGACACCTTAAAGAATCTCTGTGCGACTTGGATAGAACAAGTGGAATGTGGAAAAGAAGAGAAGTTATTGGTATAGATACAGGTATACTCAAAACTTCTTTACTCAAGACCACGGACGACATCTTTATTCAGCGACAATTATATTCAGAGACAACTGTACACAATAATATAGATTTTTATGAGTATAGTTCACTTCATAAATATATCATGCTTACTCACAGGCATTTATATTCAAAGGCATCTTTACTCAAATGTATCTAAAAGTGGTAAGAACTGTCGATAATAAAAAAATTCGTTAAAATGCGGACCGTAGTCCTGTGTCTCGTAGATTTTCTTGCAGTCACGGGAATCTCCCTGTCTCGAAGCTTCTCTTGCAGTCACGGGAATCTCCCTGTCTCGAAGCTTCTCTTGCAGTCACGGGAAGTTCCCTGTCTCGAAGCTTCTCTTGCAGTCACGGGAAGTTCCCTGTCACGAAGCTTCTCTTGCAGTCACGGGAAGTTCCCTGTCTCGAAGCTTCTCTTGCAGTCACGGAAATCTCCCTGTCTCGAAGCTTCTCTTGCAGTCAGGGGAATCTCCCTGTCTCGAAGCTTCTCTTGCAGTCAGGGGAATCTCCCTGTCTCGAAGCTTCTCTTGCAGTCACGGGAAGTTCCCTGTCTCGAAGCTTCTCTTGCAGTCACGGGAATCTCCCTGTCTCGAAGCTTCTCTTGCAGTCACGGGAAGTTCCCTGTCTCGAAGCTTCTCTTGCAGTCACGGGAAGTTCCCTGTCACGAAGCTTCTCTTGCAGTCACGGGAAGTTCCCTGTCTCGAAGCTTCTCTTGCAGTCACGGAAATCTCCCTGTCTCGAAGCTTCTCTTGCAGTCAGGGGAATCTCCCTGTCTCGAAGCTTCTCTTGCAGTCACGGGAAGTTCCCTGTCTCGAAGCTTCTCTTGCAGTCACGGGAAGTTCCCTGTCACGAAGCTTCACTTGCAGTCACGGGAAGTTCCCTGTCTCGTAGCTTCTCTTGCAGTCACGGAAATCTCCCTGTCTCGAAGCTTCTCTTGCAGTCAGGGGAATCTCCCTGTCTCGAAGCTTCTCTTGCAGTCAGGGGAATCTCCCTGTCTCAAAGCTTCTCTTGCAGTCACGGGAAGTTCCCTGTCTCGAAGCTTCTCTTGCAGTCACGGGAAGTTCCCTGTCTCGAAGCTTCTCTTGCAGTCACGGAAATCTCCCTGTCTCGAAGCTTCTCTTGCAGTCACGGGAATCTCCCTGTCTCGAAGCTTCTCTTGGAGTCACGGGAATCTCCCTGTCTCGAAGCTTCTCTTGGAGTCACGGGAATCTCCCTGTCTCGAAGCTTCTCTTGCAGTCACGGGAATCTCCCTGTCTCGAAGCTTCTCTTGCAGTCAGGGGAATCTCCCTGTCTCGAAGCTTCTCTTGCAGTCAGGGGAATCTCCCTGTCTCGAAGCTTCTCTTGCAGTCACGGGAAGTTCCCTGTCTCGAAGCTTCTCTTGCAGTCACGGGAATCTCCCTGTCTCGAAGCTTCTCTTGCAGTCACGGGAAGTTCCCTGTCTCGAAGCTTCTCTTGCAGTCACGGGAAGTTCCCTGTCACGAAGCTTCTCTTGCAGTCACGGGAAGTTCCCTGTCTCGAAGCTTCTCTTGCAGTCACGGAAATCTCCCTGTCTCGAAGCTTCTCTTGCAGTCAGGGGAATCTCCCTGTCTCGAAGCTTCTCTTGCAGTCACGGGAAGTTCCCTGTCTCGAAGCTTCTCTTGCAGTCACGGGAAGTTCCCTGTCACGAAGCTTCACTTGCAGTCACGGGAAGTTCCCTGTCTCGAAGCTTCTCTTGCAGTCACGGAAATCTCCCTGTCTCGAAGCTTCTCTTGCAGTCAGGGGAATCTCCCTGTCTCGAAGCTTCTCTTGCAGTCAGGGGAATCTCCCTGTCTCGAAGCTTCTCTTGCAGTCACGGGAAGTTCCCTGTCTCGAAGCTTCTCTTGCAGTCACGGGAAGTTCCCTGTCTCGAAGCTTCTCTTGCAGTCACGGAAATCTCCCTGTCTCGAAGCTTCTCTTGCAGTCACGGGAATCTCCCTGTCTCGAAGCTTCTCTTGCAGTCACGGAAATCTCCCTGTCTCGAAGCTTCTCTTGCAGTCAGGGGAATCTCCCTGTCTCGAAGCTTCTCTTGCAGTCAGGGGAATCTCCCTGTCTCGAAGCTTCTCTTGCAGTCACGGGAAGTTCCCTGTCTCGAAGCTTCTCTTGCAGTCACGGGAAGTTCCCTGTCTCGAAGCTTCTCTTGCAGTCACGGAAATCTCCCTGTCTCGAAGCTTCTCTTGCAGTCACGGGAATCTCCCTGTCTCGAAGCTTCTCTTGCAGTCACGGAAATCTCCCTGTCTCGAAGCTTCTCTTGCAGTCACGGGAATCTCCCTGTCTCGAAGCTTCTCTTGCAGTCACGGGAATCTCCCTGTCTCGAAGCTTCTCTTGCAGTCACGGGAATCTCCCTGTCTCGAAGCTTCTCTTGCAGTCACGGGAATCTCCCTGTCTCGAAGCTTCTCTTGCAGTCACGGGAAGTTCCCTGTCTCGAAGCTTCTCTTGCAGTCAGGGAAATCTCCCTGTCTCGAAGCTTCTCTTGCAGTCACGGGAAGTTCCCTGTCTCGAAGCTTCTCTTGCAGTCACGGGAAGTTCCCTGTCTCGAAGCTTCTCTTGCAGTCACGGAAATCTCCCTGTCTCGAAGCTTCTCTTGCAGTCACGGGAAGTTCCCTGTCTCGAAGCTTCTCTTGCAGTCACGGGAATCTCCCTGTCTCGAAGCTTCTCTTGCAGTCACGGGAATCTCCCTGTCTCGAAGCTTCTCTTGCAGTCACGGGAATCTCCCTGTCTCGAAGCTTCTCTTGCAGTCAAGGGAATCTCCCTGTCTCGAAGCTTCTCTTGCAGTCACGGGAATCTCCCTGTCTCGAAGCTTCTCTTGCAGTCACGGGAATCTCCCTGTCTCGAAGCTTCTCTTGCAGTCACGGGAATCTCCCTGTCTCGAAGCTTCTCTTGCAGTCACGGGAATCTCCCTGTCTCGAAGCTTCTCTTGCAGTCACGGGAATCTCCCTGTCTCGAAGCTTCTCTTGCAGTCAGGGGAATCTCCCTGTCTCGAAGCTTCTCTTGCAGTCACGGGAATCTCCCTGTCTCGAAGCTTCTCTTGCAGTCACGGGAATCTCCCTGTCTCGAAGCTTCTCTTGCAGTCACGGGAAGTTCCCTGTCTCGAAGCTTCTCTTGCAGTCACGGGAAGTTCCCTGTCTCGAAGCTTCTCTTGCAGTCACGGGAATCTCCCTGTCTCGAAGCTTCTCTTGCAGTCAGGGGAATCTCCCTGTCTCGAAGCTTCTCTTGCAGTCACGGGAAGTTCCCTGTCTCGAAGCTTCTCTTGCAGTCACGGGAATCTCCCTGTCTCGAAGCTTCTCTTGCAGTCACGGGAAGTTCCCTGTCTCGAAGCTTCTCTTGCAGTCACGGGAAGTTCCCTGTCACGAAGCTTCTCTTGCAGTCACGGGAAGTTCCCTGTCTCGAAGCTTCTCTTGCAGTCACGGAAATCTCCCTGTCTCGAAGCTTCTCTTGCAGTCAGGGGAATCTCCCTGTCTCGAAGCTTCTCTTGCAGTCACGGGAAGTTCCCTGTCTCGAAGCTTCTCTTGCAGTCACGGGAAGTTCCCTGTCACGAAGCTTCACTTGCAGTCACGGGAAGTTCCCTGTCTCGAAGCTTCTCTTGCAGTCACGGAAATCTCCCTGTCTCGAAGCTTCTCTTGCAGTCAGGGGAATCTCCCTGTCTCGAAGCTTCTCTTGCAGTCAGGGGAATCTCCCTGTCTCGAAGCTTCTCTTGCAGTCACGGGAAGTTCCCTGTCTCGAAGCTTCTCTTGCAGTCACGGGAAGTTCCCTGTCTCGAAGCTTCTCTTGCAGTCACGGAAATCTCCCTGTCTCGAAGCTTCTCTTGCAGTCACGGGAATCTCCCTGTCTCGAAGCTTCTCTTGCAGTCACGGAAATCTCCCTGTCTCGAAGCTTCTCTTGCAGTCAGGGGAATCTCCCTGTCTCGAAGCTTCTCTTGCAGTCAGGGGAATCTCCCTGTCTCGAAGCTTCTCTTGCAGTCACGGGAAGTTCCCTGTCTCGAAGCTTCTCTTGCAGTCACGGGAAGTTCCCTGTCTCGAAGCTTCTCTTGCAGTCACGGAAATCTCCCTGTCTCGAAGCTTCTCTTGCAGTCACGGGAATCTCCCTGTCTCGAAGCTTCTCTTGCAGTCACGGAAATCTCCCTGTCTCGAAGCTTCTCTTGCAGTCACGGGAATCTCCCTGTCTCGAAGCTTCTCTTGCAGTCACGGGAATCTCCCTGTCTCGAAGCTTCTCTTGCAGTCAGGGGAATCTCCCTGTCTCGAAGCTTCTCTTGCAGTCACGGGAATCTCCCTGTCTCGAAGCTTCTCTTGCAGTCACGGGAAGTTCCCTGTCTCGAAGCTTCTCTTGCAGTCAGGGAAATCTCCCTGTCTCGAAGCTTCTCTTGCAGTCACGGGAAGTTCCCTGTCTCGAAGCTTCTCTTGCAGTCACGGGAAGTTCCCTGTCTCGAAGCTTCTCTTGCAGTCACGGAAATCTCCCTGTCTCGAAGCTTCTCTTGCAGTCACGGGAATCTCCCTGTCTCGAAGCTTCTCTTGCAGTCACGGGAATCTCCCTGTCTCGAAGCTTCTCTTGCAGTCACGGGAATCTCCCTGTCTCGAAGCTTCTCTTGCAGTCAAGGGAATCTCCCTGTCTCGAAGCTTCTCTTGCAGTCACGGGAATCTCCCTGTCTCGAAGCTTCTCTTGCAGTCACGGGAATCTCCCTGTCTCGAAGCTTCTCTTGCAGTCAGGGGAATCTCCCTGTCTCGAAGCTTCTCTTGCAGTCAGGGGAATCTCCCTGTCTCGAAGCTTCTCTTGCAGTCACGGGAAGTTCCCTGTCTCGAAGCTTCTCTTGCAGTCACGGGAAGTTCCCTGTCTCGAAGCTTCTCTTGCAGTCACGGGAAGTTCCCTGTCTCGAAGCTTCTCTTGCAGTCACGGAAATCTCCCTGTCTCGAAGCTTCTCTTGCAGTCACGGAAATCTCCCTGTCTCGAAGCTTCTCTTGCAGTCACGGGAATCTCCCTGTCTCGAAGCTTCTCTTGCAGTCACGGGAATCTCCCTGTCTCGAAGCTTCTCTTGCAGTCACGGGAATCTCCCTGTCTCGAAGCTTCTCTTGCAGTCACGGGAATCTCCCTGTCTCGAAGCTTCTCTTGCAGTCACGGGAATCTCCCTGTCTCGAAGCTTCTCTTGCAGTCAGGGGAATCTCCCTGTCTCGAAGCTTCTCTTGCAGTCAGGGGAATCTCCCTGTCTCGAAGCTTCTCTTGCAGTCACGGGAAGTTCCCTGTCTCGAAGCTTCTCTTGCAGTCACGGGAAGTTCCCTGTCTCGAAGCTTCTCTTGCAGTCACGGGAAGTTCCCTGTCTCGAAGCTTCTCTTGCAGTCACGGAAATCTCCCTGTCTCGAAGCTTCTCTTGCAGTCACGGAAATCTCCCTGTCTCGAAGCTTCTCTTGCAGTCACGGGAATCTCCCTGTCTCGAAGCTTCTCTTGCAGTCACGGGAATCTCCCTGTCTCGAAGCTTCTCTTGCAGTCACGGGAATCTCCCTGTCTCGAAGCTTCTCTTGCAGTCACGGGAATCTCCCTGTCTCGAAGCTTCTCTTGCAGTCACGGGAATCTCCCTGTCTCGAAGCTTCTCTTGCAGTCAGGGGAATCTCCCTGTCTCGAAGCTTCTCTTGCAGTCACGGGAATCTCCCTGTCTCGAAGCTTCTCTTGCAGTCACGGGAATCTCCCTGTCTCGAAGCTTCTCTTGCAGTCAGGGGAATCTCCCTGTCTCGAAGCTTCTCTTGCAGTCAGGGGAATCTCCCTGTCTCGAAGCTTCTCTTGCAGTCACGGGAATCTCCCTGTCTCGAAGCTTCTCTTGCAGTCACGGGAATCTCCCTGTCTCGAAGCTTCTCTTGCAGTCAGGGGAATCTCCCTGTCTCGAAGCTTCTCTTGCAGTCAGGGGAATCTCCCTGTCTCGAAGCTTCTCTTGCAGTCACGGGAAGTTCCCTGTCTCGAAGCTTCTCTTGCAGTCACGGAAATCTCCCTGTCTCGAAGCTTCTCTTGCAGTCAGGGGAATCTCCCTGTCTCGAAGCTTCTCTTGCAGTCAGGGGAATCTCCCTGTCTCGAAGCTTCTCTTGCAGTCAGGGGAATCTCCCTGTCTCGAAGCTTCTCTTGCAGTCACGGGAAGTTCCCTGTCTCGAAGCTTCTCTTGCAGTCACGGGAAGTTCCCTGTCTCGAAGCTTCTCTTGCAGTCACGGAAATCTCCCTGTCTCGAAGCTTCTCTTGCAGTCACGGGAATCTCCCTGTCTCGAAGCTTCTCTTGCAGTCACGGGAATCTCCCTGTCTCGAAGCTTCTCTTGCAGTCAGGGGAATCTCCCTGTCTCGAAGCTTCTCTTGCAGTCACGGGAAGTTCCCTGTCTCGAAGCTTCTCTTGCAGTCACGGGAAGTTCCCTGTCTCGAAGCTTCTCTTGCAGTCACGGGAATCTCCCTGTCTCGAAGCTTCTCTTGCAGTCACGGAAATCTCCCTGTCTCGAAGCTTCTCTTGCAGTCACGGTAATCTCCCTGTCTCGAAGCTTCTCTTGCAGTCACGGGAATCTCCCTGTCTCGAAGCTTCTCTTGCAGTCAGGGGAATCTCCCTGTCTCGAAGCTTCTCTTGCAGTCACGGGAATCTCCCTGTCTCGAAGCTTCTCTTGCAGTCACGGGAAGTTCCCTGTCTCGAAGCTTCTCTTGCAGTCAGGGAAATCTCCCTGTCTCGAAGCTTCTCTTGCAGTCACGGGAAGTTCCCTGTCTCGAAGCTTCTCTTGCAGTCACGGGAAGTTCCCTGTCTCGAAGCTTCTCTTGCAGTCACGGAAATCTCCCTGTCTCGAAGCTTCTCTTGCAGTCACGGGAATCTCCCTGTCTCGAAGCTTCTCTTGCAGTCACGGGAATCTCCCTGTCTCGAAGCTTCTCTTGCAGTCACGGGAATCTCCCTGTCTCGAAGCTTCTCTTGCAGTCAGGGGAATCTCCTTGTCTCGAAGCTTCTCTTGCAGTCACGGGAATCTCCCTGTCTCGAAGCTTCTCTTGCAGTCACGGGAATCTCCCTGTCTCGAAGCTTCTCTTGCAGTCACGGGAATCTCCCTGTCTCGAAGCTTCTCTTGCAGTCACGGGAAGTTCCCTGTCTCGAAGCTTCTCTTGCAGTCACGGGAAGTTCCCTGTCTCGAAGCTTCTCTTGCAGTCACGGAAATCTCCCTGTCTCGAAGCTTCTCTTGCAGTCACGGGAATCTCCCTGTCTCGAAGCTTCTCTTGCAGTCACGGGAATCTCCCTGTCTCGAAGCTTCTCTTGCAGTCAGGGGAATCTCCCTGTCTCGAAGCTTCTCTTGCAGTCACGGGAATCTCCCTGTCTCGAAGCTTCTCTTGCAGTCACGGGAAGTTCCCTGTCTCGAAGTTTCTCTTGCAGTCACGGGAAGTTCCCTGTCTCGAAGCTTCTCTTGCAGTCACGGAAATCTCCCTGTCTCGAAGCTTCTCTTGCAGTCAGGGGAATCTCCCTGTCTCGAAGCTTCTCTTGCAGTCAGGGGAATCTCCCTGTCTCGAAGCTTCTCTTGCAGTCACGGAAAGTTCCCTGTCTCGAAGCTTCTCTTGCAGTCACGGGAAGTTCCCTGTCTCGAAGCTTCTCTTGCAGTCACGGAAATCTCCCTGTCTCGAAGCTTCTCTTGCAGTCACGGAAATCTCCCTGTCTCGAAGCTTCTCTTGCAGTCACGGGAATCTCCCTGTCTCGAAGCTTCTCTTGCAGTCACGGGAATCTCCCTGTCTCGAAGCTTCTCTTGCAGTCAGGGGAATCTCCCTGTCTCGAAGCTTCTCTTGCAGTCAGGGGAATCTCCCTGTCTCGAAGCTTCTCTTGCAGTCACGGGAAGTTCCCTGTCTCGAAGCTTCTCTTGCAGTCACAGGAAGTTCCCTGTCTCGAAGCTTCTCTTGCAGTCACGGGAATCTCCCTGTCTCGAAGCTTCTCTTGCAGTCACGGGAAGTTCCCTGTCTCGAAGCTTCTCTTGCAGTCAGGGAAATCTCCCTGTCTCGAAGCTTCTCTTGCAGTCACGGGAATCTCCCTGTCTCGAAGCTTCTCTTGCAGTCAGGGGAATCTCCCTGTCTCGAAGCTTCTCTTGCAGTCAGGGGAATCTCCCTGTCTCGAAGCTTCTCTTGCAGTCACGGGAATCTCCCTGTCTCGAAGCTTCTCTTGCAGTCACGGGAAGTTCCCTGTCTCGAAGCTTCTCTTGCAGTCACGGGAAGTTCCCTGTCTCGAAGCTTCTCTTGCAGTCACGGGAAGTTCCCTGTCTCGAAGCTTCTCTTGCAGTCAGGGGAAGTTCCCTGTCTCGAAGCTTCTCTTGCAGTCACGGGAATCTCCCTGTCTCGAAGCTTCTCTTGCAGTCAGGGGAATCTCCCTGTCTCGAAGCTTCTCTTGCAGTCACGGGAAGTTCCCTGTCTCGAAGCTTCTCTTGCAGTCACGGGAATCTCCCTGTCTCGAAGCTTCTCTTGCAGTCACGGGAATCTCCCTGTCTCGAAGCTTCTCTTGCAGTCAGGGGAATCTCCCTGTCTCGAAGCTTCTCTTGCAGTCAGGGGAATCTCCCTGTCTCGAAGCTTCTCTTGCAGTCACGGGAATCTCCCTGTCTCGAAGCTTCTCTTGCAGTCACGGGAATCTCCCTGTCTCGAAGCTTCTCTTGCAGTCAGGGGAATCTCCCTGTCTCGAAGCTTCTCTTGCAGTCAGGGGAATCTCCCTGTCTCGAAGCTTCTCTTGCAGTCACGGGAATCTCCCTGTCTCGAAGCTTCTCTTGCAGTCACGGGAATCTCCCTGTCTCGAAGCTTCTCTTGCAGTCAGGGGAATCTCCCTGTCTCGAAGCTTCTCTTGCAGTCACGGGAAGTTCCCTGTCTCGAAGCTTCTCTTGCAGTCACGGGAAGTTCCCTGTCTCGAAGCTTCTCTTGCAGTCACGGAAATCTCCCTGTCTCGAAGCTTCTCTTGCAGTCACGGGAAGTTCCCTGTCTCGAAGCTTCTCTTGCAGTCGCGGGAAGTTCCCTGTCTCGAAGCTTCTCTTGCAGTCACGGGAATCTCCCTGTCTCGAAGCTTCTCTTGCAGTCACGGGAATCTCCCTGTCTCGAAGCTTCTCTTGCAGTCAGGGGAATCTCCCTGTCTCGAAGCTTCTCTTGCAGTCAGGGGAATCTCCCTGTCTCGAAGCTTCTCTTGCAGTCACGGGAATCTCCCTGTCTCGAAGCTTCTCTTGCAGTCAGGGGAATCTCCCTGTCTCGAAGCTTCTCTTGCAGTCACGGGAAGTTCCCTGTCTCGAAGCTTCTCTTGCAGTCACGGGAAGTTCCCTGTCTCGAAGCTTCTCTTGCAGTCACGGGAAGTTCCCTGTCTCGAAGCTTCTCTTGCAGTCACGGAAATCTCCCTGTCTCGAAGCTTCTCTTGCAGTCAGGGGAATCTCCCTGTCTCGAAGCTTCTCTTGCAGTCAGGGGAATCTCCCTGTCTCGAAGCATCTCTTGCAGTCACGGGAAGTTCCCTGTCTCGAAGCTTCTCTTGCAGTCACGGGAAGTTCCCTGTCTCGAAGCTTCTCTTGCAGTCACGGAAATCTCCCTGTCTCGAAGCTTCTCTTGCAGTCACGGGAATCTCCCTGTCTCGAAGCTTCTCTTGCAGTCACGGGAATCTCCCTGTCTCGAAGCTTCTCTTGCAGTCAGGGGAATCTCCCTGTCTCGAAGCTTCTCTTGCAGTCACGGGAAGTTCCCTGTCTCGAAGCTTCTCTTGCAGTCACGGGAAGTTCCGTGTCTCGAAGCTTCTCTTGCAGTCATGGAAATCTTCCTGTCTCGAAGCTTCTCTTGCAGTCACGAGAATCTCCCTGTCTCGAAGCTTCTCTTGCAGTCACGGAAATCTCCCTGTCTCGAAGCTTCTCTTGCAGTCACGGTAATCTCCCTGTCTCGAAGCTTCTCTTGCAGTCACGGGAATCTCCCTGTCTCGAAGCTTCTCTTGCAGTCAGGGGAATCTCCCTGTCTCGAAGCTTCTCTTGCAGTCACGGGAATCTCCCTGTCTCGAAGCTTCTCTTGCAGTCACGGGAAGTTCCCTGTCTCGAAGCTTCTCTTGCAGTCAGGGAAATCTCCCTGTCTCGAAGCTTCTCTTGCAGTCACGGGAAGTTCCCTGTCTCGAAGCTTCTCTTGCAGTCACGGGAAGTTCCCTGTCTCGAAGCTTCTCTTGCAGTCACGGAAATCTCCCTGTCTCGAAGCTTCTCTTGCAGTCACGGGAATCTCCCTGTCTCGAAGCTTCTCTTGCAGTCACGGGAATCTCCCTGTCTCGAAGCTTCTCTTGCAGTCACGGGAATCTCCCTGTCTCGAAGCTTCTCTTGCAGTCAGGGGAATCTCCTTGTCTCGAAGCTTCTCTTGCAGTCACGGGAATCTCCCTGTCTCGAAGCTTCTCTTGCAGTCACGGGAAGTTCCCTGTCTCGAAGCTTCTCTTGCAGTCACGGGAATCTCCCTGTCTCGAAGCTTCTCTTGCAGTCAGGGGAATCTCCCTGTCTCGATGCTTCTCTTGCAGTCAGGGGAATCTCCCTGTCTCGAAGCTTCTCTTGCAGTCACGGGAAGCTCCCTGTCTCGAAGCTTCTCTTGCAGTCACGGGAAGTTCCCTGTCTCGAAGCTTCTCTTGCAGTCAGGGGAATCTCCCTGTCTCGAAGCTTCTCTTGCAGTCACGGGAAGTTCCCTGTCTCGAAGCTTCTCTTGCAGTCACGGGAATCTCCTTGTCTCGAAGCTCCTCTTGCAGTCAGGGGAATCTCCCTGTCTCGAAGCTTCTCTTGCAGTCACGGGAATCTCCCTGTCTCGAAGCTTCTCTTGCAGTCAGGGGAATCTCCCTGTCTCGAAGCTTCTCTTGCAGTCAGGGGAATTTCCCTGTCTCGAAGCTTCTCTTGCAGTCACGGGAATCTCCCTGTCTCGAAGCTTCTCTTGCAGTCAGGGGAATCTCCCTGTCTCGAAGCTTCTCTTGCAGTCACGGGAAGTTCCCTGTCTCGAAGCTTCTCTTGCAGTCACGGGAAGTTCCCTGTCTCGAAGCTTCTCTTGCAGTCACGGAAATCTCCCTGTCTCGAAGCTTCTCTTGCAGTCACGGAAATCTCCCTGTCTCGAAGCTTCTCTTGCAGTCACGGGAATCTCCCTGTCTCGAAGCTTCTCTTGCAGTCACGGGAATCTCCCTGTCTCGAAGCTTCTCTTGCAGTCAGGGGAATCTCCCTGTCTCGAAGCTTCTCTTGCAGTCAGGGGAATCTCCCTGTCTCGAAGCTTCTCTTGCAGTCACGGGAAGTTCCCTGTCTCGAAGCTTCTCTTGCAGTCACAGGAAGTTCCCTGTCTCGAAGCTTCTCTTGCAGTCACGGGAATCTCCCTGTCTCGAAGCTTCTCTTGCAGTCACGGGAAGTTCCCTGTCTCGAAGCTTCTCTTGCAGTCAGGGAAATCTCCCTGTCTCGAAGCTTCTCTTGCAGTCACGGGAATCTCCCTGTCTCGAAGCTTCTCTTGCAGTCAGGGGAATCTCCCTGTCTCGAAGCTTCTCTTGCAGTCAGGGGAATCTCCCTGTCTCGAAGCTTCTCTTGCAGTCACGGGAATCTCCCTGTCTCGAAGCTTCTCTTGCAGTCACGGGAATCTCCCTGTCTCGAAGCTTCTCTTGCAGTCACGGGAATCTCCCTGTCTCGAAGCTTCTCTTGCAGTCACGGGAAGTTCCCTGTCTCGAAGCTTCTCTTGCAGTCACGGGAAGTTCCCTGTCTCGAAGCTTCTCTTGCAGTCACGGGAATCTCCCTGTCTCGAAGCTTCTCTTGCAGTCAGGGGAATCTCCCTGTCTCGAAGCTTCTCTTGCAGTCAGGGGAATCTCCCTGTCTCGAAGCTTCTCTTGCAGTCAGGGGAATCTCCCTGTCTCGAAGCTTCTCTTGCAGTCACGGGAAGTTCCCTGTCTCGAAGCTTCTCTTGCAGTCACGGGAAGTTCCCTGTCTCGAAGCTTCTCTTGCAGTCACGGGAAGTTCCCTGTCTCGAAGCTTCTCTTGCAGTCACGGGAATCTCCCTGTCTCGAAGCTTCTCTTGCAGTCACGGGAAGTTCCCTGTCTCGAAGCTTCTCTTGCAGTCACGGGAAGTTCCCTGTCTCGAAGCTTCTCTTGCAGTCACGGGAAGTTCCCTGTCTCGAAGCTTCTCTTGCAGTCACGGGAATCTCCCTGTCTCGAAGCTTCTCTTGCAGTCACGGGAAGTTCCCTGTCTCGAAGCTTCTCTTGCAGTCACGGGAATCTCCCTGTCTCGAAGCTCCTCTTGCAGTCAGGGGAATCTCCCTGTCTCGAAGCTTTTCTTGCAGTCACGGGAATCTCCCTGTCTCGAAGCTTCTCTTGCAGTCAGGAGAATCTCCCTGTCTCGAAGCTTCTCTTGCAGTCAGGGGAATTTCCCTGTCTCGAAGCTTCTCTTGCAGTCACGGGAATCTCCCTGTCTCGAAGCTTCTCTTGCAGTCAGGGGAATCTCCCTGTCTCGAAGCTTCTCTTGCAGTCACGGGAAGTTCCCTGTCTCGAAGCTTCTCTTGCAGTCACGGGAAGTTCCCTGTCTCGAAGCTTCTCTTGCAGTCACGGGAAGTTCCCTGTCTCGAAGCTTCTCTTGCAGTCAGGGGAAGTTCCCTGTCTCGAAGCTTCTCTTGCAGTCACGGGAATCTCCCTGTCTCGAAGCTTCTCTTGCAGTCAGGGGAATCTCCCTGTCTCGAAGCTTCTCTTGCAGTCACGGGAAGTTCCCTGTCTCGAAGCTTCTCTTGCAGTCACGGGAATCTCCCTGTCTCGAAGCTTCTCTTGCAGTCACGGGAATCTCCCTGTCTCGAAGCTTCTCTTGCAGTCAGGGGAATCTCCCTGTCTCGAAGCTTCTCTTGCAGTCAGGGGAATCTCCCTGTCTCGAAGCTTCTCTTGCAGTCACGGGAATCTCCCTGTCTCGAAGCTTCTCTTGCAGTCACGGGAATCTCCCTGTCTCGAAGCTTCTCTTGCAGTCAGGGGAATCTCCCTGTCTCGAAGCTTCTCTTGCAGTCAGGGGAATCTCCCTGTCTCGAAGCTTCTCTTGCAGTCACGGGAATCTCCCTGTCTCGAAGCTTCTCTTGCAGTCACGGGAATCTCCCTGTCTCGAAGCTTCTCTTGCAGTCAGGGGAATCTCCCTGTCTCGAAGCTTCTCTTGCAGTCACGGGAAGTTCCCTGTCTCGAAGCTTCTCTTGCAGTCACGGGAAGTTCCCTGTCTCGAAGCTTCTCTTGCAGTCACGGAAATCTCCCTGTCTCGAAGCTTCTCTTGCAGTCACGGGAAGTTCCCTGTCTCGAAGCTTCTCTTGCAGTCGCGGGAAGTTCCCTGTCTCGAAGCTTCTCTTGCAGTCACGGGAATCTCCCTGTCTCGAAGCTTCTCTTGCAGTCACGGGAATCTCCCTGTCTCGAAGCTTCTCTTGCAGTCAGGGGAATCTCCCTGTCTCGAAGCTTCTCTTGCAGTCAGGGGAATCTCCCTGTCTCGAAGCTTCTCTTGCAGTCACGGGAATCTCCCTGTCTCGAAGCTTCTCTTGCAGTCAGGGGAATCTCCCTGTCTCGAAGCTTCTCTTGCAGTCAGGGGAATCTCCCTGTCTCGAAGCTTCTCTTGCAGTCACGGGAATCTCCCTGTCTCGAAGCTTCTCTTGCAGTCACGGGAATCTCCCTGTCTCGAAGCTTCTCTTGCAGTCAGGGGAATCTCCCTGTCTCGAAGCTTCTCTTGCAGTCACGGGAATCTCCCTGTCTCGATGCTTCTCTTGCAGTCAGGGGAATCTCCCTGTCTCGAAGCTTCTCTTGCAGTCACGGGAATCTCCCTGTCTCGAAGCTTCTCTTGCAGTCACGGGAATCTCCCTGTCTCGAAGCTTCTCTTGCAGTCAGGGGAATCTCCCTGTCTCGAAGCTTCTCTTGCAGTCACGGGAAGTTCCCTGTCTCGAAGCTTCTCTTGCAGTCACGGGAAGTTCCCTGTCTCGAAGCTTCTCTTGCAGTCACGGGAAGTTCCCTGTCTCGAAGCTTCTCTTGCAGTCACGGGAATCTCCCTGTCTCGAAGCTTCTCTTGCAGTCAGGGGAATCTCCCTGTCTCGAAGCTTCTCTTGCAGTCAGGGGAATCTCCCTGTCTCGAAGCTTCTCTTGCAGTCACGGGAATCTCCCTGTCTCGAAGCTTCTCTTGCAGTCACGGGAAGTTCCCTGTCTCGAAGCTTCTCTTGCAGTCACGGGAAGTTCCCTGTCTCGAAGCTTCTCTTGCAGTCACGGGAATCTCCCTGTCTCGAAGCTTCTCTTGCAGTCACGGGAATCTCCCTGTCTCGAAGCTTCTCTTGCAGTCACGGGAATCTCCCTGTCTCGAAGCTTCTCTTGCAGTCACGGGAATCTCCCTGTCTCGAAGCTTCTCTTGCAGTCACGGGAAGTTCCCTGTCTCGAAGCTTCTCTTGCAGTCACGGGAAGTTCCCTGTCTCGAAGCTTCTCTTGCAGTCACGGGAATCTCCCTGTCTCGAAGCTTCTCTTGCAGTCACGGGAATCTCCCTGTCTCGAAGCTTCTCTTGCAGTCACGGTAATCTCCCTGTCTCGAAGCTTCTCTTGCAGTCACGGGAATCTCCCTGTCTCGAAGCTTCTCTTGCAGTCAGGGGAATCTCCCTGTCTCGAAGCTTCTCTTGCAGTCACGGGAAGTTCCCTGTCTCGAAGCTTCTCTTGCAGTCACGGGAAGTTCCCTGTCTCGAAGCTTCTCTTGCAGTCATGGAAATCTTCCTGTCTCGAAGCTTCTCTTGCAGTCAGGGGAATCTCCCTGTCTCGATGCTTCTCTTGCAGTCAGGGGAATCTCCCTGTCTCGAAGCTTCTCTTGCAGTCACGGGAATCTCCCTGTCTCGAAGCTTCTCTTGCAGTCACGGGAATCTCCCTGTCTCGAAGCTTCTCTTGCAGTCAGGGGAATCTCCCTGTCTCGAAGCTTCTCTTGCAGTCAGGGGAATCTCCCTGTCTCGAAGCTTCTCTTGCAGTCACGGGAAGTTCCCTGTCTCGAAGCTTCTCTTGCAGTCACGGGAAGTTCCCTGTCTCGAAGCTTCTCTTGCAGTCACGGGAATCTCCCTGTCTCGAAGCTTCTCTTGCAGTCACGGAAATCTCCCTGTCTCGAAGCTTCTCTTGCAGTCACGGGAATCTCCCTGTCTCGAAGCTTCTCTTGCAGTCACGGGAATCTCCCTGTCTCGAAGCTTCTCTTGCAGTCAGGGGAATCTCCCTGTCTCGAAGCTTCTCTTGCAGTCACGGGAAGTTCCCTGTCTCGAAGCTTCTCTTGCAGTCACGGGAAGTTCCCTGTCTCGAAGCTTCTCTTGCAGTCATGGAAATCTTCCTGTCTCGAAGCTTCTCTTGCAGTCACGAGAATCTCCCTGTCTCGAAGCTTCTCTTGCAGTCACGGAAATCTCCCTGTCTCGAAGCTTCTCTTGCAGTCACGGTAATCTCCCTGTCTCGAAGCTTCTCTTGCAGTCACGGGAATCTCCCTGTCTCGAAGCTTCTCTTGCAGTCAGGGGAATCTCCCTGTCTCGAAGCTTCTCTTGCAGTCACGGGAATCTCCCTGTCTCGAAGCTTCTCTTGCAGTCACGGGAAGTTCCCTGTCTCGAAGCTTCTCTTGCAGTCAGGGAAATCTCCCTGTCTCGAAGCTTCTCTTGCAGTCACGGGAAGTTCCCTGTCTCGAAGCTTCTCTTGCAGTCACGGGAAGTTCCCTGTCTCGAAGCTTCTCTTGCAGTCACGGAAATCTCCCTGTCTCGAAGCTTCTCTTGCAGTCACGGGAATCTCCCTGTCTCGAAGCTTCTCTTGCAGTCACGGGAATCTCCCTGTCTCGAAGCTTCTCTTGCAGTCACGGGAATCTCCCTGTCTCGAAGCTTCTCTTGCAGTCAGGGGAATCTCCTTGTCTCGAAGCTTCTCTTGCAGTCACGGGAATCTCCCTGTCTCGAAGCTTCTCTTGCAGTCACGGGAAGTTCCCTGTCTCGAAGCTTCTCTTGCAGTCACGGGAATCTCCCTGTCTCGAAGCTTCTCTTGCAGTCAGGGGAATCTCCCTGTCTCGATGCTTCTCTTGCAGTCAGGGGAATCTCCCTGTCTCGAAGCTTCTCTTGCAGTCACGGGAAGCTCCCTGTCTCGAAGCTTCTCTTGCAGTCACGGGAAGTTCCCTGTCTCGAAGCTTCTTTTGCAGTCAGGGGAATCTCCCTGTCTCGAAGCTTCTCTTGCAGTCACGGGAAGTTCCCTGTCTCGAAGCTTCTCTTGCAGTCACGGGAATCTCCTTGTCTCGAAGCTCCTCTTGCAGTCAGGGGAATCTCCCTGTCTCGAAGCTTCTCTTGCAGTCACGGGAATCTCCCTGTCTCGAAGCTTCTCTTGCAGTCAGGGGAATCTCCCTGTCTCGAAGCTTCTCTTGCAGTCAGGGGAATTTCCCTGTCTCGAAGCTTCTCTTGCAGTCACGGGAATCTCCCTGTCTCGAAGCTTCTCTTGCAGTCAGGGGAATCTCCCTGTCTCGAAGCTTCTCTTGCAGTCACGGGAAGTTCCCTGTCTCGAAGCTTCTCTTGCAGTCACGGGAAGTTCCCTGTCTCGAAGCTTCTCTTGCAGTCACGGAAATCTCCCTGTCTCGAAGCTTCTCTTGCAGTCACGGAAATCTCCCTGTCTCGAAGCTTCTCTTGCAGTCACGGGAATCTCCCTGTCTCGAAGCTTCTCTTGCAGTCACGGGAATCTCCCTGTCTCGAAGCTTCTCTTGCAGTCAGGGGAATCTCCCTGTCTCGAAGCTTCTCTTGCAGTCAGGGGAATCTCCCTGTCTCGAAGCTTCTCTTGCAGTCACGGGAAGTTCCCTGTCTCGAAGCTTCTCTTGCAGTCACAGGAAGTTCCCTGTCTCGAAGCTTCTCTTGCAGTCACGGGAATCTCCCTGTCTCGAAGCTTCTCTTGCAGTCACGGGAAGTTCCCTGTCTCGAAGCTTCTCTTGCAGTCAGGGAAATCTCCCTGTCTCGAAGCTTCTCTTGCAGTCACGGGAATCTCCCTGTCTCGAAGCTTCTCTTGCAGTCAGGGGAATCTCCCTGTCTCGAAGCTTCTCTTGCAGTCAGGGGAATCTCCCTGTCTCGAAGCTTCTCTTGCAGTCACGGGAATCTCCCTGTCTCGAAGCTTCTCTTGCAGTCAGGGGAATCTCCCTGTCTCGAAGCTTCTCTTGCAGTCACGGGAATCTTCCTGTCTCGAAGCTTCTCTTGCAGTCACGGGAAGTTCCCTGTCTCGAAGCTTCTCTTGCAGTCACGGGAAGTTCCCTGTCTCGAAGCTTCTCTTGCAGTCACGGAAATCTCCCTGTCTCGAAGCTTCTCTTGCAGTCAGGGGAATCTCCCTGTCTCGAAGCTTCTCTTGCAGTCAGGGGAATCTCCCTGTCTCGAAGCTTCTCTTGCAGTCAGGGGAATCTCCCTGTCTCGAAGCTTCTCTTGCAGTCACGGGAAGTTCCCTGTCTCGAAGCTTCTCTTGCAGTCACGGGAAGTTCCCTGTCTCGAAGCTTCTCTTGCAGTCACGGGAAGTTCCCTGTCTCGAAGCTTCTCTTGCAGTCACGGAAATCTCCCTGTCTCGAAGCTTCTCTTGCAGTCACGGGAAGTTCCCTGTCTCGAAGCTTCTCTTGCAGTCACGGGAAGTTCCCTGTCTCGAAGCTTCTCTTGCAGTCACGGGAAGTTCCCTGTCTCGAAGCTTCTCTTGCAGTCACGGGAATCTCCCTGTCTCGAAGCTTCTCTTGCAGTCACGGGAAGTTCCCTGTCTCGAAGCTTCTCTTGCAGTCACGGGAATCTCCCTGTCTCGAAGCTCCTCTTGCAGTCAGGGGAATCTCCCTGTCTCGAAGCTTTTCTTGCAGTCACGGGAATCTCCCTGTCTCGAAGCTTCTCTTGCAGTCAGGAGAATCTCCCTGTCTCGAAGCTTCTCTTGCAGTCAGGGGAATTTCCCTGTCTCGAAGCTTCTCTTGCAGTCACGGGAATCTCCCTGTCTCGAAGCTTCTCTTGCAGTCACGGGAATCTCCCTGTCTCGAAGCTTCTCTTGCAGTCACGGGAAGTTCCCTGTCTCGAAGCTTCTCTTGCAGTCACGGGAAGTTCCCTGTCTCGAAGCTTCTCTTGCAGTCACGGGAAGTTCCCTGTCTCGAAGCTTCTCTTGCAGTCAGGGGAAGTTCCCTGTCTCGAAGCTTCTCTTGCAGTCACGGGAATCTCCCTGTCTCGAAGCTTCTCTTGCAGTCAGGGGAATCTCCCTGTCTCGAAGCTTCTCTTGCAGTCACGGGAAGTTCCCTGTCTCGAAGCTTCTCTTGCAGTCACGGGAATCTCCCTGTCTCGAAGCTTCTCTTGCAGTCACGGGAATCTCCCTGTCTCGAAGCTTCTCTTGCAGTCAGGGGAATCTCCCTGTCTCGAAGCTTCTCTTGCAGTCAGGGGAATCTCCCTGTCTCGAAGCTTCTCTTGCAGTCACGGGAATCTCCCTGTCTCGAAGCTTCTCTTGCAGTCAGGGGAATCTCCCTGTCTCGAAGCTTCTCTTGCAGTCAGGGGAATCTCCCTGTCTCGAAGCTTCTCTTGCAGTCACGGGAATCTCCCTGTCTCGAAGCTTCTCTTGCAGTCACGGGAATCTCCCTGTCTCGAAGCTTCTCTTGCAGTCACGGGAATCTCCCTGTCTCGAAGCTTCTCTTGCAGTCACGGGAAGTTCCCTGTCTCGAAGCTTCTCTTGCAGTCACGGGAAGTTCCCTGTCTCGAAGCTTCTCTTGCAGTCACGGAAATCTCCCTGTCTCGAAGCTTCTCTTGCAGTCACGGGAAGTTCCCTGTCTCGAAGCTTCTCTTGCAGTCGCGGGAAGTTCCCTGTCTCGAAGCTTCTCTTGCAGTCACGGGAATCTCCCTGTCTCGAAGCTTCTCTTGCAGTCACGGGAATCTCCCTGTCTCGAAGCTTCTCTTGCAGTCAGGGGAATCTCCCTGTCTCGAAGCTTCTCTTGCAGTCAGGGGAATCTCCCTGTCTCGAAGCTTCTCTTGCAGTCACGGGAATCTCCCTGTCTCGAAGCTTCTCTTGCAGTCACGGGAATCTCCCTGTCTCGAAGCTTCTCTTGCAGTCAGGGGAATCTCCCTGTCTCGAAGCTTCTCTTGCAGTCAGGGGAATCTCCCTGTCTCGAAGCTTCTCTTGCAGTCACGGGAATCTCCCTGTCTCGAAGCTTCTCTTGCAGTCACGGGAATCTCCCTGTCTCGAAGCTTCTCTTGCAGTCAGGGGAATCTCCCTGTCTCGAAGCTTCTCTTGCAGTCACGGGAATCTCCCTGTCTCGAAGCTTCTCTTGCAGTCAGGGGAATCTCCCTGTCTCGATGCTTCTCTTGCAGTCAGGGGAATCTCCCTGTCTCGAAGCTTCTCTTGCAGTCACGGGAAGTTCCCTGTCTCGAAGCTTCTCTTGCAGTCACGGGAAGTTCCCTGTCTCGAAGCTTCTCTTGCAGTCAGGGGAATCTCCCTGTCTCGAAGCTTCTCTTGCAGTCACGGGAAGTTCCCTGTCTCGAAGCTTCTCTTGCAGTCACGGGAATCTCCCTGTCTCGAAGCTCCTCTTGCAGTCAGGGGAATCTCCCTGTCTCGAAGCTTCTCTTGCAGTCACGGGAATCTCCCTGTCTCGAAGCTTCTCTTGCAGTCAGGGGAATCTCCCTGTCTCGAAGCTTCTCTTGCAGTCAGGGGAATTTCCCTGTCTCGAAGCTTCTCTTGCAGTCACGGGAATCTCCCTGTCTCGAAGCTTCTCTTGCAGTCAGGGGAATCTCCCTGTCTCGAAGCTTCTCTTGCAGTCACGGGAAGTTCCCTGTCTCGAAGCTTCTCTTGCAGTCACGGGAAGTTCCCTGTCTCGAAGCTTCTCTTGCAGTCACGGGAAGTTCCCTGTCTTTGCAGTCAGGGAAGTTCCCTGTCTCGAAGCTTCTCTTGCAGTCACGGGAATCTCCCTGTCTCGAAGCTTCTCTTGCAGTCAGGGGAATCTCCCTGTCTCGAAGCTTCTCTTGCAGTCACGGGAAGTTCCCTGTCTCGAAGCTTCTCTTGCAGTCACGGGAATCTCCCTGTCTCGAAGCTTCTCTTGCCGTCACGGGAATCTCCCTGTCTCGAAGCTTCTCTTGCAGTCAGGGGAATCTCCCTGTCTCGAAGCTTCTCTTGCAGTCAGGGGAATCTCCCTGTCTCGAAGCTTCTCTTGCAGTCACGGGAATCTCCCTGTCTCGAAGCTTCTCTTGCAGTCACGGGAATCTCCCTGTCTCGAAGCTTCTCTTGCAGTCAGGGGAATCTCCCTGTCTCGAAGCTTCTCTTGCAGTCAGGGGAATCTCCCTGTCTCGAAGCTTCTCTTGCAGTCAGGGGAATCTCCCTGTCTCGATGCTTCTCTTGCAGTCACGGGAATCTCCCTGTCTCGAAGCTTCTCTTGCAGTCAGGGGAATCTCCCTGTCTCGAAGCTTCTCTTGCAGTCAGGGGAATCTCCCTGTCTCGAAGCTTCTCTTGCAGTCACGGGAATCTCCCTGTCTCGAAGCTTCTCTTGCAGTCACGGGAATCTCCCTGTCTCGAAGCTTCTCTTGCAGTCAGGGGAATCTCCCTGTCTCGAAGCTTCTCTTGCAGTCAGGGGAATCTCCCTGTCTCGAAGCTTCTCTTGCAGTCACGGGAAGTTCCCTGTCTCGAAGCTTCTCTTGCAGTCACGGGAATCTCCCTGTCTCGAAGCTTCTCTTGCAGTCAGGGGAATCTCCCTGTCTCGAAGCTTCTCTTGCAGTCACGGGAAGTTCCCTGTCTCGAAGCTTCTCTTGCAGTCACGGAAATCTCCCTGTCTCGAAGCTTCTCTTGCAGTCACGGGAATCTCCCTGTCTCGAAGCTTCTCTTGCAGTCAGGGGAATCTCCCTGTCTCGAAGCTTCTCTTGCAGTCAGGGGAATCTCCCTGTCTCGAAGCTTCTCTTGCAGTCACGGGAATCTCCCTGTCTCGAAGCTTCTCTTGCAGTCACGGGAATCTCCCTGTCTCGAAGCTTCTCTTGCAGTCAGGGGAATCTCCCTGTCTCGAAGCTTCTCTTGCAGTCAGGGGAATCTCCCTGTCTCGAAGCTTCTCTTGCAGTCACGGGAAGTTCCCTGTCTCGAAGCTTCTCTTGCAGTCACGGGAAGTTCCCTGTCTCGAAGCTTCTCTTGCAGTCACGGAAATCTCCCTGTCTCGAAGCTTCTCTTGCAGTCACGGGAAGTTCCCTGTCTCGAAGCTTCTCTTGCAGTCGCGGGAAGTTCCCTGTCTCGAAGCTTCTCTTGCAGTCACGGGAATCTCCCTGTCTCGAAGCTTCTCTTGCAGTCACGGGAATCTCCCTGTCTCGAAGCTTCTCTTGCAGTCAGGGGAATCTCCCTGTCTCGAAGCTTCTCTTGCAGTCAGGGGAATCTCCCTGTTTCGAAGCTTCTCTTGCAGTCACGGGAATCTCCCTGTCTCGAAGCTTCTCTTGCAGTCACGGGAATCTCCCTGTCTCGAAGCTTCTCTTGCAGTCAGGGGAATCTCCCTGTCTCGAAGCTTCTCTTGCAGTCACGGGAATCTCCCTGTCTCGAAGCTTCTCTTGCAGTCACGGGAATCTCCCTGTCTCGAAGCTTCTCTTGCAGTCAGGGGAATCTCCCTGTCTCGAAGCTTCTCTTGCAGTCACGGGAATCTCCCTGTCTCGAAGCTTCTCTTGCAGTCACGGGAAGTTCCCTGTCTCGAAGCTTCTCTTGCAGTCACGGGAAGTTCCCTGTCTCGAAGCTTCTCTTGCAGTCACGGAAATCTCCCTGTCTCGAAGCTTCTCTTGCAGTCACGGGAAGTTCCCTGTCTCGAAGCTTCTCTTGCAGTCGCGGGAAGTTCCCTGTCTCGAAGCTTCTCTTGCAGTCACGGGAATCTCCCTGTCTCGAAGCTTCTCTTGCAGTCACGGGAATCTCCCTGTCTCGAAGCTTCTCTTGCAGTCAGGGGAATCTCCCTGTCTCGAAGCTTCTCTTGCAGTCAGGGGAATCTCCCTGTTTCGAAGCTTCTCTTGCAGTCACGGGAATCTCCCTGTCTCGAAGCTTCTCTTGCAGTCACGGGAATCTCCCTGTCTCGAAGCTTCTCTTGCAGTCAGGGGAATCTTCCTGTCTCGAAGCTTCTCTTGCAGTCAGGGGAATCTCCCTGTCTCGACGCTTCTCTTGCAGTCACGGGAAGTTCCCTGTCTCGAAGCTTCTCTTGCAGTCACGGGAATCTCCCTGTCTCGAAGCTTCTCTTGCAGTCAGGGGAATCTCCCTGTCTCGATGCTTCTCTTGCAGTCAGGGGAATCTCCCTGTCTCGAAGCTTCTCTTGCAGTCACGGGAAGTTCCCTGTATCGTAGATTATCTTGCAGTCACGGGAAGTCCCCTGTCTAGACAAATTCTAGACAAAACTTAGAAAAATTCATAAGCCAGCGTTATTTACAGGTTTTTTCCGAATCCCAGACTCACCCCAGACTCAACCCTGACTCACCCCAGAGAAAACTTAGAAAAATTCATGTGCCAGCGTTATTTAGAAGTTTTCTCTGTTATCTATATTATTGAGTCCAGTTGTCTCTGAATATAGTTGTCGCTGAATAAAGATGTCGTCTGTGGGCTTGAGTAAAGAAGTTTTGAGTAAACCTGTATCTATACTAAGTTATTGGTTTTAGTTTGATTTAAAAAAATTTAATTTCCAACTGATGTCAAATTTTTCAAGTATCCGAAAGCTGTTGTGATGTCACTAGATAATAATACCCAAGTATCTGAGAGTATGTGACAATTTATAATTTTTTTCACGAAATGTCAAAAATAAATTTAAGTATTTAATTTTTTAAATTTAAATATTTTCGCGCCATAGTTATATTTAGCTGGAGGCAGTGTGGCGCGCATGTTGGTTAGTTTTTGTTTAAAATTAAACAAAGGTTATTACCCACGTGTTTGTGACAATATTTTAAGATTCATCATACATTTGAATTATCGATGATAATTAACAAATTAATTGACAATGGATGCTTTTGATTTATTTAAAAAATTGTCAGCTGGTACTAAATTTGATAAAAAACGTTTCCGCTCAGATGTTGAAAAATTCCAAGTAAGATATTGCTCTTATAACCCTATTTTTAATATATATTATTTATTCGTATATTTATTTATGAACATTATTAACTATTTATAATTATAGAACGTCTCGAAAGTGGGAAAAAATGAGGAAAAAATAATAAAAACTGAAGCAGTTGAATCAGTGCCTTCAGTTAAACGAAAACATGATCAAGTTTCAGATGATGAAGAAATTTATCAAGTACCGAGGAATGAATTTCAGGAAAATAAAAATACTCTGGTTTTATTAAATGGTATGTCTGTACCAGTCGACGGAGTTAAAGTTAAAAAGAATAAGAAACAAAAAGTGTCGACTGAAGAACAAAAAATTAAACTGGAGAAAGAAAGGGTATATTTTATATTTGTCATTAAAATCATTTTTGTAATGGTCTATTTGTAATGACAATATTAATTATTTTTTTTTAGATAAATCATTTTAGAAATAAAAATCGTATATCTGTAATTGGTAGACATGTTCCAAAGCCAATAGAGTCTTTTGATGAGCTTGGAGTAGCCTACAATATTCCTGAAGATCTTCTAAAAAATATAAAGGAATGCAATTACTCTTCTCCAACGCCGATTCAAATGCAAGCATTACCAATAATGCTTGAGGTAAATGATTTATTTAATTTATACTATTAAGAGACTAAGGAAAAGTTTTTTCTGGCAGTGCCTATCTACACGATTCATGCTACGGCCCGTGACTGCAAGACACACTACGACACCTGTTCCCTGTCTTTTATTAAATCCAAGGGTTCCAAAAATTTTATCCCGTGTCTCCAACCTGACTCGGTTTGTCTTGCAGTCATGGGCCGTAAAAATCCCATGATTATACAATCATCGAAATCAATAAATTTGCTAGTTAATGATGAGATTTGTTTCATTAAATCCCAATGATAATTAAAATAAACATATTCTAGATTTAATTTTAGAGAAGAGATTTTATTAAACAGTTAAATTCAAATTTTATTAAATAAATTTAGTCGTAATACTCGGGCGGTCTGTCGTAAATTGTTATTTTATTATTAATTTAATATCATAATCAAATATTTATTATAGAGAAGACAATTATTAGCGTGCGCTCCAACTGGTTCTGGTAAAACAGCTGCGTTTTTACTACCGATAATCCATCATCTGAAAGGCCCAGCAAAAAAAGGTTTCCGAGCTGTAATTTTGAATCCAACAAGAGAATTAGCAAAACAAACGTATAGAGAATGTATGCGATTAAGTGAAGGTCGAGGTTTCCGAATCCACATCATCAGTAAATTGGAGCAAGCGTTAGATAAATATGGACCTAAAAGCTCGCAAAAATTTGACATTCTCATCACGACACCTAAGAGATTATTGTGTTTAATAAATCACGAACCACCAGCGATTTCTTTAAATAATGTGGAGTGGTTGGTCATCGATGAAGCTGACAAATTATTTGAAGCTGGGACTCGTGGTTTCCGGAGTCAATTGAAACAGATATCATCAGCTTGCAGCAATGAAAAACTCCGTACTGCCATGTTTAGTGCAACCAACACACCAATTGTTAATAAATGGTGTAACCGTAACTTGAAAGGTTTTATTGGTGTCACCATTGGACACAGAAATGCGGCAACTGATCTTGTAGATCAAGAACTTCTGTTTGTTGGAAGTGAGAGAGGAAAACTCGTTGCATTCAGGAATATTATTAGCAAAGGAATGGCTCCGCCTGTTCTAGTCTTTGTTCAGAGTAAAGAGAGAGCCCAAGAATTGTTCAGTGAACTCATTTATGATGGAATTAATGTCGATGTTATTCATGCAGACAGAACACAAACACAAGTAAAGACTTGATAATTATTTTGGTTAAAAATATTATTTTATTTGTTGATTGTAAAATTTTTGGTTTGTTTTACAGAGGGACAATGTTGTGAGATGCTTTAGAGAAGGAAAAATATGGGTACTTATTTGTACCGAGCTTATGAGTCGTGGTATTGATTTCAAAGGAGTCAATCTTGTTATCAATTATGACTTTCCGCCGTCAGCTATTTCTTATGTTCATCGAATCGGTAGAACAGGGCGTGCGGGACATAAAGGAAAAGCTATTACATTTTTTACTGAGTCAGATACTACTAATTTACGAAGGTATTATTTTTTTTTTATATGACTTCACTGAGTCAAAAATTTTTTTTGAAAAAAAATTAAACAAAAAAATATCTTGGGGTAGTAATAATATTTGAATCGTTTATTGACAGCCCCGTTTAGTATCAAGCCAATACTTTATTGTAAATTTGCAATAAAAAAATTTATCAGCGCGAGAATGTTTTTTATTTAAAAAAATTTTTTTTTATCTCAGTGTAATATGAAAACAATTAATATTAATTATCATTATTTTTTATAGTATTGCTGTAGTTATGCGCGCATCTGGATGTGAAGTTCCAGATTATATGTTCAGTATGAAAAAACACGACAAACGTGAGAGAAAAAAATTAGAACGCGTGGCACCAAAGCGCGATTCTATATCAACATCACTTAAGAAACCGAAAAAACAAAAAAAAATTACAAGGTATATTTTTATTTTATTGCTTGTATTTTATGATCAGTAATAATTAACTAAAAAAAAGAAAATTAAAGAATAAGTTCGCGGATTTTAATAAAATTTTGTATTATTTACAGTGAACAGACTCAAAAACCATCCGATTCAAAAAAGTTACAAAAAACTAATGAGACTGATAAAAGTGATAAAGAAATAATTAATAAAAAACAAAGCGCAGTTAACGGTGAGGATAAGAATAAGTTTTCGAAAACTTTAAAGAAAAAAAAAGTAATAAGTTCACAAAAAATAAATTGTGAAACTTCGCCGAAGAAACTAAAGAAAAAACAAAAATCTGTTTAAAAAATATAGTAATTAATATTTAATATATATAATTAATATTATACAAATGTATATGATTTTGTAAAAATAATTGATATTGATTAAAAATTTGATACATTATGTGTTAAGGTAAAATCCCCTATACCCGCTCTCCTTAATTAGAGTGAGTTTAAATCACTCAATATAAATTAATAAATAAAATGAAAAACCATATTTTTTTTTATAGTTATTTTTTGAAGTTTCGAGTATTAGAATAAAATTTAAGTTTGAAGAATAATGTTGATAATTATTATTAATTTTTTAAATAAGGTCGAGTGTACCCATAGTCGCTCACTAAAAGTCGTGGTACCATTACTCGATCAACACGGCCCTATAGTCGTTCAAAGACAATATCAATTAAACTATGATAAGTTTATTGATTTGGAAAATAATTTATAAATTGTACTAATTTATTCTTTGATAATATAAAATTTCATGAATTTTAAAAATGTATTCAATAAGATAGTTGCAACAATTCTTAAAAAATTTGACGTAATCTAAATTGAATCTAACGAATGAACGTTAAAGTAAAAACTGCCTGGCTGAGCGCGATTTTCAAAACAGACATTTAATTTAAATTTATAATCTATTATAAAATAATTTGATACATATTTTAATATATTTAGATTCACAAATAATTATTTATCAATAATGTTTTTAGCTGTAATTTTTTTTTATATAAATTATAAAAAAGCGCGTTGAACAGTTAAAGTGAGCGACTAATGGTACTGAGCGGGTATAGGGGCTTTTACCTTATATGAGTTTACAAATTAAATATATTTTTTTTTTTTTTATTGAATAACTGTGTAGGAAAGCTACAAAAATACTTGATAGTATATTGTGTAACTAGGGATGTAAAAAGACGATTTCAGACCTGGGTAGTTAGCTGTTCCGAGTCGCAGGCCAGTGCTGACATCACCCACGTTTAAAATCGTGTTTCATTCTGAGTTACACACAATATTTTTCATAATTACCAGAATTGGAAGAGTTTCATTATCAATAGCCAGTCAAAATAGTACATTACACACCATGGAAGGAAAGTAGGACATTCCAATCCGCGTGTCTAATTATTTACCCGAGTAGAAAACGAGGTGGCAGCCAGCAGTTAGATATATTTATAAAGTTCTTAGTAATAATTAAAATAAACTACAAATGAATTTCAAAAAACCAGTCGAAACGTGATTTCGGTATTACTCTTGAAAACCAAGGAAGTTTACCTTCTTTTTTGTAGTACCAATAATCGAAAAAAAACTTAGTCAATACAGTTACCAGTAAAATTACTTCAATTGTAATAATGCAATAAATATAATCAGTCAGATCATTATTAAATTTGCACATTTGCTTTACATCTAAATCAACTACTCGGTCTAGACAATTTTTGCAATAAACTTGATCGTCATCGATGACATTTAATAGAAGCCAATCTTTGAGATATCTCGCTGCATAACAGTCACAAAATACTTCATTTCCACCGAGTTTTATAAAGCTATTCACTTCATCTGAGTCATTGTATTGTTTCGGTACCAAAATATAAGTCGGGATCTACAAATAAATGTATTACTTTATTTATTTATTTAACATCCGGTATCTACTGTAATAAACGTTTACTTACTGACTTGAGTTTATTGAAACGAAGAGAAAGAGAATAAAAAGTGTTAGCAAATTTTGATCCTTCGAGAATATTTATTGATGATATTTCGTTATAATCAGCGTACAAGTGTTGTAGGTAATGATAGGATGGATTGGTAATGATTTCATCTAATTTATCAATCTACAAATGAGTAAATATTAGTATATTTTTCACCGGATCTGCACCTGAAAGTTTAAATTCTTACCTCTGCGCAAAGAACGTCTTTCTTTTCTCTAAACAGAGCGGGAATTTAAACTTCGGTGGAGGTATGATGAAAAATTTGTATTGTAAAGTTTAGATCTGGTGGACAATAATTAATACGTACCCTATTATTAGTAACAGTGAGAGTAACTGTATAAGGAGGAAGTTCTTTAGGTAATTCAGTCAAATTGTTACTGCTGCAATCAACATCGACAGTTCTTACTGATACGTTGTTTGCAAATGATACCATTCTATTAAAATTACATTTGCAGTGCCAGTTTTCACCTCTTGGGCATTTTGAAAGCAGCTTTATGAAAGTAGTTTAATTTATTAAATTTATATATACTAGGGTGGTTGTTAAAAATTAAATTTTCTCAGGCGCCCTATAAAAAGCTTCTTTTTAGTGGAAAAATACCTGGGGAATTTGGTTTTTTCGTTTTAAGTAAAAAGAACACGTGCCGCAGGATCAAAGTTTATTTTTCGATACAATCGCGGTTTTTTTTAAATATCTCATGAAATATGCAGATTAAAGGAAAAAATCATAGGAACAATTTTGTAGGAAATTAAATTCTTGACAAAAAAGGTCATGTTCATTTTTGTTATAAAATGTGTATTTACGAAGATATTTAAAAAAAACTTTTTTAGATCTCATCAATTGAGCATTTAAAGAATAACGAATGTTAAAAATAACGTTTTTTCTTAAATACAGACAACTTCGTAACTCGTAACATATCAATCATTAATTCCTGTTGTAGTTTCTATATACGTAGAAAAATGTTATTTTCAAAATTCGTAATCCTTAAAACGCTCAATTCATCAGATCTGAAAAAAGTTTTTTAAAAATATCTTCATAAATACACATTTTATAACAAAAATGAATATGACCTTTTTTGTCAAGAATTTTATTTCCTACAAAATAGTTCCTATGATTTTTTCCTTTAATCTGCATATTTCATGAGATATTTAAAAAAAACGGCGATTGTATCGAAAAATGAACTTTGGTTGTCCTGCGGCACGAGTTTTTTTTACTTAAAAAAAAAAAAAAACCAAATTCCCCACGTATTTTTTCACTCAAAAGAAGCTTTCCATGGGGCATCTGAGAAAATTTCATTTTTAACCACCCTAATATACACTGGAAAAAATTGGGAGTGAATTCGGAGTGTTTACTAATTTTATTTCGATTCGAATTCACTCCGTCACTTGGAGTTCTGGAGTTTAAAAAAAAATCACTCTGCATACGGAGTTTTCCTCCAGCAGAGTTATTTCGTAGTGATCTGGATTTTATTTAAATTTGTATTCGCTCCGAACCGGAGCTTAAATATTAAAATAAATTTCCATCAGGAGTTAATTTCTCTGCCAACCAGAGTTTAAATATTCGAATAAATTTCCTTTCAAAATGAATTTTATTCTACGAGGAATAAATAAATAGGAAGTCATCCACTTCGGATTTAATCCACGTTCACTCCGAAAATTTTTTCCAGTGTATTACATATTTTAAAATAATTATTTTATAAGGCTAATTACATTTTTAATATTACGAAGTTCTTCAAGTGATAATTGCTCAGTTTCATTAAACCAGACATAGTTACTGTAAGCTGAGCAAACACTTTTATTTCTATGAATAAACGATAACCACCGTGAATAATTTTTATTTGTATCTATAGTATTTGCTATTTCCGTGCATGAAATTGTATTTATTCCTGAATGAACAAAAAAAGTCATCAATTCTAATGAAGAAATGAATTTTAAACAAAGTTATTACCAGAAATATCCAATGTATGAAGTTTTTCATTTAATGCTGGTAAATGAGTAATATTGTTGTAAGATAAATCAAGATGCTTTAAATAATTTAATTGAGTCATGAAATTATTCTCAATGTCTGTAAGAGCATTGTTTGATAAATTCAAACAAGAAATTTTTGTATCATTAAGAAATTGACCTTCAACACGATTTATTCGACCATCAGTTATTGACAGTGATTTAAGATTTTTCCATTTTACTCCACTTATATCTAATACGTCAATAGTCGCATTTTTTATATGGAGATCATAAATACTTGATGAAAAATCTATTTTAAAAATAATTGATTGATAAAACTAAAGTTAAATAAGCTCGATGAAATAGTATACTTATTTACTTGCACAATCAAGAGAAGTATAAAGTATGTCTGAATTCAAATTGCAGCAATAAATTGAATCCCTTTGTTCAATTTCATCTGATAAAAATTTGATTTTTTTACAAGGACAGTTATTTGAATTCATTATGTCAGAACAGTCTATGTTTTCTTGATGAAAGCATTTTGATTGTGACGAATGGTCTATTGTCGAATTTGAATTAAACTGTTGCAAATGTACTCGTATAATAACATTGAGTAAACAAATAATTATAATTAAATATTTCATCTGTAAATAATTAAAGGCTGTAAATATTTTTATGACAAACTAAAAATAATTTAAATAAGTAAATTTACCTTTTGTTTGTCTCGGAATTTTAATAAGAACACAAGTACAAAAACACTAAATTTTACTTAATTACTTTAATTATTTTACTGGTTTATATTGAAGTGAAGAAATTTAAACGTCTAGTGTATTTGGATTTCATTTATTATATTTTTTAAAAATTTGTCCATTAGAAGTAACGACTACGACAAAGTAGTCGATAAAAAAAATCATGAAATAAATCGAAGGCCAATTAAAAGATAAAAAAATAGTTCATTAATGTAATTACTATATTTTTATTTAAGTCATTACACTTTTTTTTGTTAATTAAAAATTATCTGAATGGTTAAAAAACTTAGTTTAATTATTTCTCAATTATCTACGGCATTGATATTTTTTTTATTTCATCTTTTAAATTCACAGTAAAAATTTAAAATTTATTAAAGAATCATCTGATGAAGGTAAATTTTAAATTTTATTGTAGGATCCAATTTTTTTTCTTTTTTTTTAAATATTAAAAGTTAGTACAATAAATAATTATTCTTAAAATCATAATCACTAATTTTTATAAATAATTTTAACAAATTTGTTCTATTAATAATAATTTTTATTCAAACTACAGTTAGATCTCGTTATAAGACTATTATTCTGTCTTTTTTATAAACCAGGTATCCCGATAGTTTGAGAGAGAAACTAAGTCTTATAACGAGGTCCGACTGTAAAATCTTTTTGGAGAATTATATTTAATTGAACTGTAGCTTCTTTTTGGATTTTAAAAATTTAAACATTGGAAGTTCGTCGCGCTCTTTTTATTTTCTCACACAAATCATGGTTAAAATTCAAGACTTCTTCAGTTTCAATCTTTTTTTTTTTTATTTTCGCTGGTTAAATGATTGAACTCTGTCTTTTTGATACTAAATTTGCACTTGTCAAATATTGTAATTCTTGTTTTTAAATAATCAAATTTTAATTACCAATAAATTGCTTAATATTTTGAAATTGATTATCAAAAAAATTTGAATACGAAAAGTTTTTAAAATTCTTTATAATTCTCCTTAATTTAATTATTTTAACCGAAAAAAATGTATCTGAAAATTTTCGCTTAAAAAAAATTTCTAATTTAAGATTTAAAATTTAAAATAAAAAAAAAGTTTTTTAGAAAGAAGTGAAAAATATTGTGATGTTTGAAATTAACAGACCGCTTAGTTTTTCTTTACCAGAATAATAATTACTAGTATTAAAAAAAAAAAAAAAATTACATAAGTAATATCAGTCTTCAAAACTTAAACACTAGTAGTGAGAAATTGTAGCTTATCAACTATTGCTTACAAAAATAAGTCTAATGTAATTTTAAAAATAGTTTATAATAAGGCACGAGTTGGAAGAAAAATGATATTACTTTTATACTTAAAAATAGTAATTGATTTTATATAAAAATATATATTGTTAAAAATATTCTAAACTAAGAACACTTTCAGTGACGGTAACTTTATCGTTTTGAATTTTTTCATCTGGAGTATATTCTGCAGCTACTAGATCTGCTTGCTTGATACAAAAATTTGATTCTTGTTTACTGTTATCATTAACTTTAAAATTAATATCAGTCTTTTCATGTAAGTCGTTACTACTTAAGTCATCATCATTAATTGCATCATTTATAGCACTCATTGGTTTTGCATTAAGACGTTTTGCAATAAGAGTTTGGTTACTGGGATTTGATAAAAATATATCACATCTTTTTGTATGCAGTTTCATGTTATCGTGACGATTAAATCCTCTTTTACATCCAGGGCAGAAAAATCTAAACAAAAATTAATCGTTTATTTGAAAAATCCTATAAGTCATGTTTTTCCGAAATTTGGTTTTCTGCATTTTTGGGTTCTTTGGGTATCCCCTCATAGAAATTAATAAAAATATCCATCAATTCAGTGTTTAAAAAACAATTAACGGGCTGACAGAAATTTCATTTTATTGAGAAACCCCATAAATCCATGACTTATGGGGTTTTTCAAATAAACATATGCAGTTTTAGTTTTATAGAAGTTATTTTTTCTTTTTTATTTAAAATTCGCGCTTTTTTTGGAAAAAAAATAATATGACTAATTAAAATACTTAAATTAATTATTATTTTTTGTAATTTCTGAGTTTCAGAGTTTAAATACATATTATATACTTCATTCTATCAGTCTGATAAATTATTTGAGTGGAAAAAATAAAAAAAACAATGATTTTATAACTTTTTCTTCCGTTTGGTTGAGAAACCCCATAAGTCAATCAACTTTAAATAATTTTTTAAGTAGTTTCAATTAAAAAATTGAATTTTTCTTGTTTGAATATTTTTCAGAGACAGCTAACATTATTCTCTTGAATTATTTATTTATTATTTCAATGGCAAGTTTTTCCAGAAAAATGTTTTTTGTGTTTCCTGAAAAATTTTGTTTTCTTGACTTATGGGGTTTCTCATATAAACGATTCAAATATAAGATCTCAAGAATTAGTCGTTATTACACTAAGTCATAACTAATTTAAATGATACTGGTTAGCCATCTAATAATTTTTGAAATTTTTTTAAAATGATGAATTACAAAAAAAAAATATTTTCAAAAATTGCACTTGTAATTTTTTAAATTTTGTACATGTGCATATTTTTAGTTTTTTTTTTTTTTTAATTGATATGTTAAAAAAAAACCCGGAAATTCGTAATTGTCAGTTAACTTCAGAATCATTTAATTTAATACCTTTTTCCGCTATGAACAGCTCGATGTGCTGCCAAATGTGACTGCTGAGCAAAATCTTTATTACAAATATCGCATTTATATTTTCTGATTCCCTCGTGTTTAAGCAAATGTTCTTTTAAAATATGACTACTTTTATAAACATTTGGGCAAATAGGACACTTAAATTTTCCTTCTGAATGAACCTGAACACAAAAATTAAATAAACAGTTAATAAACAATTAATAAATTGTAGAAACGAAAAAAAATTAATTACATTTTGATGATTATGCAGAGCTTTCCGTGACTTAGTATGTTTTCCACATATATCACAAATATAATCTTTTGAATGAACGTTTTCATAGTGTCGTTCGAGTGTTTTTTCTGAGCTAAAATGATGTGAACAATACTTGCACATCAATGATTTGTTTTTGTTGTGAGTAAGCATATGAGTTCGCATCCGTCCTTTAGAGTAAAAAGTCTTTTTGCATATGTCACATGTAATATCCTAAAAAAAGTGATATTAATCTCTAAATTAGTTTGTAATTTTTCACCATACCTGCACCGAAAGTTTAAATTCGTCCTGACAGGAATTTAAACTTTCATATTCCATTCTTCTCACAAACAGGCAAAAATTTAAACATTCAGGTGCAGATCTAGTGAAAACAGTATGCACACCACGGAAGGCAGGACTTCCCAATCCGCGTGTTTGCCTTCGACTCGGGTAAAAAAGTACACGCGGGTTGGAATATTTTGGCGGGAAGTTTTGAAATTCTCCCGCAGTCTTTCAAATTTTTTAAAATTAATTAATTAATGAAATTTCAAGATTACTGAATACTTTTTTCAATAAAAAATTTTTTAAATCAATAGAGAATAAATATTTTCCTCCCAGTATCGAAGCAGATAATTAAAAAATAGTCCGTGGCCTGGGATAAAACACAATCTCAGACTTGAGCCCTCAGTTATTCAACTTGACCCTCGTCTGAAGTCGTTGTTTCATCCCTTGCCACGTACTACACCATAAAAAAAAAAATTACCTTAGCTGGTTTATGAATAGCACTATGATAAAGCAAAACTTGACGAGCGGCACTCGAAAAGTCGCAAACTTTACATTGATAAGGCTTAGCACCAGTATGAACATTTAAATGTTCCTCCAACAAAACAGCAGTGCCAAAATTTTTGTGGCAAACGTCACACTTGAATGGTTTTATATTCAAATGACTTTTTCTTATGTGACTGCGTATGTTTGTGACAGTAACGGTACCAAAGTCGCAAGCATTGCAACGGTACGGTTTCATATCTAAATGGCTCCAAATATGCACCCGACATTTGTCGACCCGCGGGTAGCTTGCATTGCAAATCAAACATACCAAATTTTTCTTATCATTAATGTAGTATTTGCTATTGACGGCACTTTCATCGATGACAGTCATGTCAATGCTATAATACTTTTCTATTTCTTCTTTCTGTTCTTTACTTATCAGATCTGACAATTTACCAAAACTCCCACTCGTGCGGCGTTTTTTTATACTCAAACCATCATCGTCGTATTCATCTTCATCCTCATCATCTTCATCATCGTCTTCTTCATCAAAATCTTCTTCGGTTTTTTTACTAAAGCCGGAATCAATAATCGAATTTCTCAAGCGTTCAATTGTCAAATTGCAGAGTTGATTAGCATTGGCATTGGGTATTGATGCTGGTATTGATAAACTTGAAGAATTTATGTGACTTTCAGCTTCATCTCCAGTTGCCAATCCAACGTCATCTTGCGGTTCACTATTTTTTTCATTTTCCGACTTGGGTTTGTCAGGTTCCGGTAGTGCTGAGGTAGAAATCCATGTCAATTCATCAGACTTTTTCTCTTTTTTTACGACGAGTAGAGAATTATTGGAAATATTTTTTTCAAAATCTGTACTGTCGATGTCAGAATTTTTTAACGTTGTTTTGTGACTCTCTTCTTTCTCTTCCACACGCTTGGATTTGCGCACTGGGCTGTGTGATGTTGGATTCAAAGATTTCCGCGGTCTTTTCAAGGCTCGAACTGGAGGAAATAATTCTTTGCAGAGGTTTGACTTCGGACGTTGCTGATGTAAGCTGGTAATGTCCGCAAGAACGTTATCGTAAGACTTTTCGGGCACTTGATTAACTGTAGCGGTTGGAGGATCCGTGGCAGAAGATACTGATGGCAAATTGGCCATAGTGGAAGCTGGTTCAAGTTTTGGTGGAGATGTAGATTTTTTACATTGCGAAGAAAGGGAAGATTTTTTTTTTAAATTAACAGAAGGTTCGGGATAATCTGGAGGGAGTTCGTTTTCTTTATCTGATTCTTCGTTTTCATCGGAAGATTCAGATTCTTCTTCATTATTTTCTGGCAATTCCTATAAATATCAATTTTATATAAATATACTTTACGTATATATATGTATATATATTAGGGTGGTCGTTAAAAATAAAATTTTCTCAGATGCCTCATGAAAAGCTTCTTTTAAGTGAAAAAATACGTGGGGAATTTGGTTTTTTTTTTTAAGTAAAAAAATCTCGTGCCGCAGGACGACCAAAGTTCATTTTTCGATACAATCGCCGTTTTTTTTAAATATCTCAGGAAATATGCGGATTAAAGGAAAAAATCATAGTAACTATTTTGTAGGAAATTAAATTCTTGACAAAAAAGGTCATATTCATTTTTTTTATAAAATGTGTATTTATGAAGATATTTTTAAAAAACTTTTTTCAGATCTGATGAATTGAGCGTTTTAAGGATTACGAATTTTGAAAATAACATTTTTCTAAGTATATAGAAACTACAACAAGAATTAATGATTGATATGTTACGAGTTACGAAGTTATCTGTATTTAAGAAAAAACGTTATTTTTAACATTCGTGATTCTTTAAATGCTCAATTGATGAGATCTAAAAAAGTTTTTTTTAAATATCTTCGTAAATACACATTTTATAACAAAAATGAACATGACCTTTTTTGTCAAGAATTTAATTTCCTACAAAATTGTTCCTATGAATTTTTCCTTTAATCTGCATATTTCATCAGATATTTAAAAAAAACCGCGATTGTATCGAAAAACGAACTTAGATCCTGCGGCACGTGTTCTTTTTACTTAAAACGAAAAAACCAAATACCCCAGGTATTTTTTCACTAAAAAGAAGCTTTTTATAGGGCGCCTGAGAAAATTTAATTTCTAACGACCACCCTAATATATATACTTTTTATTTTTGATAAAAAATTGTTTATAATTTAAAGAAAACGTTGGGTAATTGCACTGAAAAAAATTGGGAGTGAATTCGGAGTTTGTTTTTCAGATAAATGGTTACAGAGCGATCTGGATTTTATTAAAACCCAGGAGTAAACTTCAAGGGGATTAAATAAATGCAGTCACCCACTCCGCAGCTTTTTTACTGTCAAAAAAAATAAAATTATCATAAGAAAAAAAAATTTTTTTACTTTTTCCTTTAAATTGCATTGAGTTTTATGACACTGGTCATAAAAGTCACATAAAAATTCAAGAGTTCCAAGGCATCGCATACAAACAGTCTGAGGTAAGCCGTCATTTTCTTTCACCTAAAATATAATTTTTAAAATTAGACATTAAAAAAAAACTCGTGAACTGACAGGATAAATTTAAAAAATTCATTTTCAATTTAAATTGACAAAGGAAGAGGGTAAAATAAAAAGTTGGTTTAGAAATTAATAGATAAAAAATTTCAATGAATTTATTTTAAAAATCACTTCATTCGAGACATAAGAAATTTTGGAGATGTTTTATATATTAAAAGAATAAAAATACAATATTACAATCATGCAGAAAGTTTTAAATACATGGAAGTCAGAAAAAAAATAAACGATTGAAACAACAAGCGCTCGAAAAATATTATAATTTTTATTTAATGTAAATAATGGAATTGGTAAATGAGCATATTATTTTAAATATTTAGACATATGTATATGTATATATAATATTTAAAAAAGAAAATTAATTCTACAGAATTACAGTAATATATTCAGCGTAAATAATTACCAATTTAAATTGGAATATCATCTTAAATAACTATATTTTTATAATTATACAATGGTACAAGACTTATTACATTACAATTAATCGAATATACGAGTGTAAAAATTATTGCTTTACTTTTAGAGATGTCGTCAGTCTTAAGACCACGGACGGTGGAAAATACAATTTTTCATTCATTTTTTTTTATGATTTTTTACTGTAATGTCCCGCGTTACTAATTCCAAAAGGTCTTACATTTTTATACACTCTCTTTTATACTGAAAAATTTGCGTAGTTAACGCCGTTTTAATCCAGAGTCAATGTGAAGCGGATGACTGGTTATTTGTTCAATTCCCTTGGAGTAAAATTCACTCCGGCGGAATTAATTTTAATATTGAAACTCTGGTTCGGAGTGAAATTTACTTTAGAAGGGAATTTATTTTAGTATTAAAACTACGAATTAGAGTAAATAAAATCCTGATCACTCCGGAAGTACTCCGCTGAAAAACAAACTCTGAATTTACTCCTTATGCGGAGTAAATTTTTTTAAAACTCCTGAACTTCGAATTCAAATAAAATTCATTACCACTTTAATTTCACTTCCAATTTTTTAAAATTTAGCCAGTTCTCTATACTCTAAAAATTGGGAGTAAATTCGGAGTAACTACAGATTTTATTTCAATTCAAATTCACTCCGTCACTAGTAGTTTTGAAGTTTTCAAAAAAATCACTCTTATACGGAGTAAATAGAGAACTTTTTTTTTTAAAGTGATCTGGATTTTATTTAAATCTGCATTGAAACTGATTCGGAGTTTTAATATTGAAATAAATTTCTCCTTGAAGTAAATTTTACTCCAGGGGTATTAAATAAATACAGTCACGCTCTGCATTTACTCCGTAAATTTTTTACAGCATAAAACCAAAAAGACGTATAAAAATATAAGACCTTTCGGAATTAATAACACGACATATTTATTTAATTATCATTTAAATCTTTTTATTTCGCTTTCACGACAATTAAAAAGGCACTCTTATTTCAATGTTATCACTTTATCACACAATCAATAAAAAATAGATATTTTACATTATTTTTATATATATAAATATGTATAACATCATAATATACGTATGGGTTGTATCATTAAGTGTCTTTATACGTCAAGTATAAACTAACAACCTTTCTATTTTTTTTTAAATATCTTTTGTATCAAATATAAATTTTAAATATATTTTTCATATATACGTAACTCGTTTTATAATTTTTTTTTCATATGTTATATATCGAAAAAATTTTCTCAGAAAATGTATATAAAATAGTTGATTTATCGAATCCAAAGACAAAAATATTTATGTAATTTTGGAAGACACTACAAAATATTACTAATTTTACTTGATGATTGAGCTTTTAATTACTACACAATTAATTCATTAATTCAATCTTCCTAAAGTCCGTACAAAATAAAGCTTAAATTACTAACCAGGAAGATTAAAAAAATATATATATATAAATATATAATGACATAATGTAATAGAACAAAAAAAATTAATAAATAAAATGTAATTATTTTTACGATACTGAATTTAGCCGACGTCAAATAACTTTTGAATTTTTTTTCTCAACGATAACTAATAAAAAAAAATTTTTCAAAAAATTCCACCTATAGATTTTTAAATTTTCTATCTGTGCATATTTTTATTTTTTTTTTTTTATCACCAATTCGTTGAAAAAAAAAATCCAATAGTGAATTGTCTGTTAATTTCAGGATCATTTATTTCTCATTAGAATCTGAAGTGTCAACTGATGCTGGCGAGGGCGCTGATTTATCACAAACTCCCGTTTGATTTTTACTATCAGTCGTAACAATTCTTCCCGATTCAGCAAAGTGCCTTTTTCTGTGTACTTTCATGTTATCACGTCTATTAAATTTACGCCCACACTCAGGACACGCATGAGTTTTTTCACCATGAACATGACGATGTGCTGCCAGATGACTGGCTTGAGCAAAACTGGCTCCACACTTTTGGCACACGTGCTTTCTTAAGCCTTCATGTTTAAGCAGATGTTCATTCAGAAATGCTTTAGATGCATATCGATTATTACAAACATTACAAACAAAAGGTTTCGGATTTGAATGCTGCAGTACATGCGCTTTATATTTCGATGCAACTTTAAATGTTTTGGAACAAATTTCACACGTGTAAGTTGTCGCGTGTCGTGTTTTTATGTGATCATTCAATACCGCTAAACTTGAATAAAGATTATAACAAAAACGGCAACGAAAATTACGTCTATTTTTCAAATGTACACTTCCAATATGACTGAGCAGTCGTGTGCGAAATGGAAATATTTTACCGCAATATTCGCAAGCTAAATTTTGCGGAGGAAGATGTGACTTTACATGCATCTGCAGTGAAACTTTATGATGATAACTCTGCCCACAATCAGAACATTGGTAGGGTTTGATGCCTTTGTGAACGTTATCGTGTTCAGTCAGATCAAACTTTGATCTAAATCGCTTTGGACACTTGGGGCATTGCATCGGCCGTGGATTTGTATGTGAACATCTTATGTGTTTCATAACATCTGATTTACATACAAATTTAGCGACGCAAAGTGTACACGCGTACTGTTTTATACCAAGATGTGTTTTAACATGGACAGTACACTTGTCCCGACGTTCATAAAATTTACGGCATAATTTACACGAGTATCCGGACTGACCGTCAACTGTTGTGCTTTCGACGTTATCATCAACGCGAATTTCTTCGCCGTCAATACGAAAAAGTTCTTCGGGATTTCTTGTCGATACGAGACCACCGCCGCCGCTGTCGCTGATACTAGACAGTCGTTTTTCCAGTTCCTCTAACTCAGCAGTTCTCGTAGCACCCGAGTCTTTGTCTTTTCCAACTTTTCCCTTAACGATCGTGTTGATTATCTGACTCAATTCCGAATTGTTTTCATCTTCCAATAGATTAACTATTTCAGAACCGACAAGACAAGAGCCTTGATCGGGAAATACGCGAGCTAACACAGTAACAAATGATTCTGTTTCTTGTTTTTTTCTCAGTTCTAATGTAAAACTGATGTCCTCGATGTCACCATTGCGATTATTTGATTCTTTGACTGATACTTCAACGTCCGGTGATGATGATACAGCTGTCAAAACTTTATTTAGAGCTGAAGTTGGTATTTGAATCATTCGTTTTTCATCACTACTTTTTTCTTGTGTCTTAGATCCTGTTGTATTATCACTCGTTTTATTGTTAATAGCCTCGGAATTCAAACTAGCTCGGTTCTGATTTTGATTTTGACTCCGCAATCGCGTTACAATGGACACTCCTTCTTTGACAGCAGATTTTGTTCTCGTGGTGACTTTGTTGAGTGACAAATTTTTCGATTTTGTTTTTTTCCGCGTTTTCATACGAGACTCGGGTGTGTTGCGACTTCTCAGCCATCTTCGGTTGGGTGTTTCGTCAACAACACGTTCATTGGCATCCTTGTCATTACTTTTAGACCGCGTTTTAGGTGAAGTTCGTGTTCTTTTAGGTTTCGTTGTAATTTCAAGCGGCTCAGTGACATCTTTGCACTTTTCTTCACGTGTTGGATCAACGTTTTCTATGTCAGCTGTTGAATTATGATTTTTATCGGTACTGTTGTTGTTGGTAGACGTGCTGGCTGGTTCTGCAATCACTACTGACTCTTCCACGACATTTGTTTCCTCGGTTATTATTTTTTCTCCCTACGGTAAAACGAAATAGATGTACCAGATAAATATAAAACCTTTTTATAGATCTCTCTCTATTTTTTTTTTTCCAATTATTTTATTATTTTAATTATTATCAGAATGTTTTTTTAAATTTATAGTAGAAAAATTTAAAATAAAGAGAAATCTATTGAGTGTTGATCAATAAATTGCATCGTAAAAGAGCGGTAGAGTATTTATATTATTTAGGAAAAAAAAAAAAAAAAACAAAAGTAGACTTACGACGTCTGGTATGGAAGGTACATCATACTGATCGCGTAACAGTTGTTGAGTACGTAGACATTCCTCTTGAAAGTCACAAACAAATTCAAGTTTTCCCAGACATTGAACGCAGATCGACTTCGGCAGAGGATCCGTCTCATCTATCTGTGATTTAAACACAATTCATACATCTCATTTTAGTTAATTAAACTCATCATCATTGTTATTGTTATCATTATCACCACTAATTAACGTTTGATTATTTTATTTTATTTTACATTAAATTAAAAATAATAATTAACTCCCATTACTTTGAAACCCTACCGCTCCAAGATACATTAATAGTTAATAGGTTTTATATTTTAATTAATCTATGTATTATATTATTATAAAGCGATTTTCTGGTTCATCTATTCGTTTGTTATGTAATTATGTTATTACCAAAGCACAGTAATTCTCGGCTACAAATTTTATGTTAATGTTAAGTCTTAAGTTTAAAACTGAATTTTCAAATTTAATAATTCTTTTAAAATATTCGATTTATTTTGAATAAACTGACATTTTTTTTTATTAATTTACCAATTCATTTTATACTGAAATTACCTGAAGTCTAATAATTTTTGGATTTTTTTTAAACGATAGTTTGAAAAAAATATTTCAGAAAATTGTGCCTGGTTTTTTAAATTTTCTATACAGTAAAAATTATTGTGTTAAAAGTAACACAGTCTGTGTGTTAGAAACGGACACATATTTGTGTTGAATTTAAACATGAAATTTGTGTTAAAATCTCAAGACGAAATTCGGGTAATACGTGAAGTTAATTAAACACTTTTTAAACGTCAGTGGCGACAAAAAAAATGTTAACTTTTACATTTTATTTTTGTACCATGGATATTCAGTAAATATAATTAATATATTATGAAGAGATTGTCAACAGTGATGACAATTATTATTTAACAATCAACTATTTTTTGATAGTAAATAATTTTTTTATTAGAGTCAAGGTTTTAAAAAAATCACGTGATATTTAATACAAGTTGCAAATAGTAAATCAATTAATTTCTTTTAAAAAAACAAAACCACATTTTTGTTTGGCGAAAAAATAATTTTAACATTACATTAAATAGTTCGAAATTCTAACTAAATATTTTTTATTGGTATGATAAAAATTCCCGCTTTTAGTAAATGGTAAATTTAATATATCAGTAATTAAAATTTTTAAGTTAAATTGACATTTATAAAATGTCCATTTCACTTTCATTTTTATAATAATTCTTCCGTGACTATCGATTGGCTTTTTAACATAAATTTTTTGTTAATTTTAAAGTAACCCTTAATAAATTTTGATAATTACAATTTTTGTACCAAGTAACACTTTTAAAGTGTTAAATAGTAGATCGATTTAAAATTTTTAAGTAACACAGTGAAATGTGTTAATTTAACACAAAATAATCGACACAAAAAATTTAACGGACCGTTTTTTCCAGATACACAATATTTTTTACTGTGTACATGTGCAAATTTTTTTTTTAATAACATTTTTAAAAAATCCAAAAATTTTCAACTGCCTGTTAATCTCAGAATCGAATTTTATTAATAAGCACAAGAAAAAATTAAGTTTGCAACAAAGAAAATAAAGTGAGCAAGTAAACAAGAGATTTAAAATACTAGACAGATTAAAATTAAAGAAATTAATAAACTGCATAGTAATAAATAAGAAGTATCATGCATCCAACAAAATACATATCAAATAAAAGCATTATAGCAGTATAAATAAAAAAAATGATGAATAGTGCAAGCGTCCCGACGCGTCTCCATCGGCATCGCCATTTTCCTAACCCTCTTTCCCTTTGTCTTTCTACATAAATATATAAAAAACTAAATGATATAAAATAAATAAAAACTCACCACAATATTTATTTTGTTAAATATTTTCAATCCCAATAATCTTTTAGTACCTTCCTCGCCAAAAATATCAATATATATGCTTTCAAATTGTCCACATAATCTGCAAACTTGATGCACTTGCTCAGGTAACTTCATCTCCATTTTTGTTTTAAATTAAACAACAATATCGCAACAGACATACAATTAAATTAATAAATATGAAATTTTATATTTTCAAATATCATTCCCAAATCAACGTCATGCCGATATATCATATTATTTAATATATTATTATTTATTTTCGTTTTTATAAAACGGGGGATAATTGCGCGAAAAAAATTAAGTAAACGAAAAAAAAAGCAACATGATAATGGTTACCCGCATCTAGGCATTCTTACATATTTATATATTGTTTGTGTCCGTAAATAAATTTATAATTATTACTTATTCTATATATTTATTTATCACACTTGTTTGATAATATGAATTTATTGTACTAATTTATAACTTTACTTAGGACAATAAACGGTTATTGAGGCACTATGTTGACACTAAAATTGTCCTTGGCCCTCTAAGTTAAAGTTTCTACGAGCTATGGTTCTCTTTTTCTATAATTTATATGTTCTCTCTCTTCCTCTCTTTGTCGCTCTTATTCTCATCTTTATTGCTATGGTAGCGTCGGTGGTTCGTTAGTTTTTTTAAGTTAAGAATTGGCAATAAAATTACAACACTACGACACCTAGTGGCCGTTTAAAAAAACTTATTTTTAAGGCGGGAAATATTTCAAACAACAAATGTCATGAGTGAATGTAGCAGACATCAGTTTCTAAGTTTTAAATAAATAAATTTAAATAAATAAAATTTTAAAAAATGCACGCGCTAATTTTTAAATTATTTGAATACGCATTTTTATTTTTTTTTCTACTCACATTTTATTCTTATTCAAAAATTTTTTAAATTCTTAACTAACGTTACATTCACACTCATAACAATGTGTTTAAATAAATATGATACTGAAAGTAGCAATCATCAGACAATTTTTTAATTTTTATAAACAAGTTACTCGTAAATAAGATACAATTTTTATAACAGTTCTAATTAATTTAATTATTGACACAAATAACCTTAAATAAAATTATTAAATTTCAAATTTGAAATTCCGCGCCGTTGGCGCTACTGCGCGTCGCTGTATTCGACTTAAATTTTTGCTAAAGAGGCGGTCGATTAATTCGCAAATCGATTACTTTGTATCAACTGGCGGTCCAATAGCGGCAGTCAGTATCTTCGACAACGGCAGTCGTCCAGATCCTTCTTTATATTTGAATCGAAATAGTATTGCAGTTGAGTCGTGTAATTATTCATAAAATCTTGTGCTCATAGTTATTGTTTAATTAAATTATGCAGTGATTGTAACATTTAAATTGTGCAAAGTGTCTGTGGTGCAGTTAAGTGTTGTGTTCAGTGGTGTAAAGTGTTACTGATGGCTGATGCTGATGTCTTCCAAGTTCCTGAGCCAACTCATCTGGCATCGTCTGGTGGGAAATAGCAGTTAAGTGACGTTTTTTAGCTGCAATACATTTGGGGCAATTTATTTCAAATCTCCAAGTGTATTAGGACACCCTTCTGCATATTATTTCCCCGCCAAGGTTTGTTCAAACACTCAAGTGTTTTTTTTTAATATTTCAAATATTTCTATCATTTTCTGCCGCCATTTAATTTTGACATGATTTTTAATCTTTCTCGTTTTTAATAATTCATTCTTCAAATATTTAAATTTACTGCGCAAGTAATGAGAATAATTAATAAAAATAACACATTTTGAGAATATTTTTTTATCTGGGTGCATTCGGGAATGCCCCCTATATTTTAATAAACATTTCTCATAATAATTACAATTATAATTTTTCAAACATCAATTTTTAAATAACAAACTCTAACATTTTTTTTATTTCTCAACAACAATCATGAAAAACAATAATTTTAAACGTATATACGTAACAATTACAAAGATAAATAATTAATTTATGCTCGTCCTGCAAGACTTAAATACAAAAATTCAAATAAATTAACGAAGTTACAAAGCGATTCAATTTTACAAATGCCTCTGGCAATTTGAACCATTTCCATTAATAGAAATAATTAACCAATATCTCAATCAACTTTCAATAATTAAACACATAAACTTTTACTGTTACTGTACACTATGAACAAAGTTAATTAAATTTTTACAATTAATAATTAAACCCAATCAATAACTAATTAAATAATTCCCTGTACATCATAAATTACAAAAGTATAAAAAGAAAATCATTTTCTTCGACGCAAACGACGCAAAGTTATTTTGTCGTTGTCACTTAACACCTGATGTGAAACAATTTTTATACGTTTCCCCATTATTTTTCCAGAATTACCCGAATTCATGTTCTCACTTGTTGACGTTGATGCTGAATTCATTTCGTTTGATTCACTTGTAATTTTCTTCCGTGAATTATCAATTTTTTTACTCTTTCTCCTGCTTCTGATTGTTACATTCCGATCATCGAATATTTTCAACGGACTTTGAATATTCGCGCCCGATTCAGATATTGAGTCTGATACTTTCTGCCTTGCACGTTTTCTTGGACTGCAAGTTAACTCTGTGTCATTACTCTGAGAATTAGAGTTTACTTTGTTTTGAATATCCGATGAATTACGACCAGAGTTTGTATCATTTCGTGATGACGTATCAGCATTTTCTTGCGTAGACTCATTGTCAGACGTAGATGATAAAATTATCTTTCGTTTACGTCTTGTAGTATTGGGAAATGTTTCTTCTTCTGATATAAGCGATTGATTAGAAATATTTGAATTGTTTTCAGTATTTCTAGCTCTCAGAGCATCAGTATTTTTTTTTTCATACAATTCGAGCAAATCAAAATCGATATCAAAAAGTCTATCACGAATTTCTCGACCCAGACCTACAAAAAAATATACCATTATTTATTTTTATTATTAATAATTATTTATTTATTTAAAAATAGTAAAATATTTTACCGTGAATTGACATCCACCCTAATGGATAATATGCTGAATGGATCTTTCTTTTCATTGACTTCTTCGTTGCATTTTTATGATTTTTTATGGGTGTTTCGGTTGAAGTATTTGAAGGTGACGATTGCAGTCCTATAATTTTATTTTTTTTAATTAAAAACATTATTATTGTAAGAAAATTAGTATTCAAAAATTGTTACCTTTGTTTTTGAAAAATTTGTATACATTTTTAGCGTTAATTTGGGTTTTTTGTTTTTTAATTGATTCAGTTTTGTAGCTGCGACTGTATGTTCTTGACTGACTAGATACTGAAAAAATAAACAATACAATTTTAATATTTTCTGTTATAATTTATAAAAATAAAAAAATAAGCTCCGTTGATTTAAAAAAAAAAATTATTCAGGATCCGGAATGAAGCTCCGAAAAAGTTCAACCTAATTTAAAACTTTTTATGAATGGTTTTTGATTCTTATGGGGATATTGGTTTCCAATGGAAACTTTTTCCGAACGAGAGTAAAATGTAGTAAAAATACATTTTCAAAAATATGTTTTAATAACATTATTTTTTACTAAAAATTCAGTCATATAAAATCCTAGATAAACTCTTTCAAAATTACTAAAGTTCAAAATAAGTTCCACTCGAAGTTCTAATCTGTCTCGAGTTTAAAAGTTTCAGATGTTGAACTTTTTTGGAACGAATGTCTGTACGGTGAATAGACAGTGAAATTTTCTTGGTTATTACTTCAAAAATTGCCTGACAATATAATATAATCTGTAGCTAAAAAATTATAAAATAATATATGTTGCAGTACTAGTATCCCTTTATTATTATTGATATGGATTTTAAAATAAAAATTAAATATTCAATGTCAAAGTAATCGAGAATTCTAATGAAAAACTTATGCATTTATACCATTGGTGGTGTGAACTTTCTAATTTACATTCAAAATTTTTAACACCGTGCTATGTGTAACTTTCACACCGCCAGTGTTAAAAATTTCAACACCAAATTATTGACACCACATCGGCTCTAAATTTTTTAGTGTTCAGAGCTTCCAAAAAATAAGTAAAGAAAAAAAAATATTTTACGTACTTTTAAGTTCCAGTTCAGAAGATTGTTTTGATGAATACGTAGCTTGTGAAAGAGCAGTGGTAGGTGCAGTTGATTCACTACCTGTATGCTCATCACACGGAGTATTTTCTTCATTAACGGGTGTTGCGACTGCACAATAATAATAAATACAGCAAACATAATTTCTCAGTACAAGAAAAAAAACATGTTAATATAAACAATTATTACATGAGTTTTCTGGACATTGATTGTATCGAACAGTAGGTTCAGTAGACGAAGACTCTCCGCTTTGTACCTCAGCATCTGTTTCACGATCTTGACACTCACGTTCGGAATTGCCCGTTGGTGTTTGTTCATAGAATCTAGTTAAATTTTTTCCTACTTCATCGCTGAATTTAACTTTTCGAGGTTTGTCAGAGTCATCACTTGATGACCGCAATTCATCCTCCGTTATCCAATCGTTATCATAGTTTCCATAAACTTTGAACCGGGAGTTACTCCTGCTTTTTAATAAACTTTTGATTCGTTCTTCCGAAGAGGGGTGAGAAATAGAAGATATTGATAACTCTGGGATCTCGTGTTTTTTGTTTTCAGGTGTACTGTAAGATGGATGGGTTTTTTTCTGACCCTTTCGAGACTTTTTTTCACTCATTATTGTAATTTATTTTTCACTATTAATAATATTATCAAATATATCAAATAACCAATACTTATTTTAAAACAAAAAATGACTGAATAAATTAACGTCACCTCTACACGTCGGCAGTTAAATCAAAACTGAATGTATTCTACTAGTATTTTCTACTTATACGAGCAATTTCATTTATACTCAATTCTTGGAAAAATTTATCAGGAAAAAAATTTTAATTTACAAGCTCGAGTTCCTTTACATTCAGTTCTTAAATCCAGTGAAAACATGCAGGAAATTAATTACTAAAGTATTAAAATGTCATTGAATGTAATCCATTTACTAGAAATTTTTTTTATTTACAGTTGAGTTTGAGTAAAACGACAGACAAAAAAAAAGTCATTACTATTTTTTTTTAAATTTTTTACTAGAGTTATCATTGATGTCATTCTGAGTCTTTTTCTTACGCGAGTTGTCTTTTATTCTCGTGCAGAAAACTACAGCTTGTGCCCAGCCAGCCAGTGGGCCCCACGTGGTCCGCAAGTGACGACTGACGTCATGATAAATTGCTGGAGTTACTGACGAAACTTGTTTTAGATTCGGCAAATAAGTTTCTCGAGCAACTTGATAGATATGTGTGTCAACTGGAATAGATTCCAAGTGCCCTAATGACATCAGACAAATGCAGTCAGCGACTTTAGGTCCCACTCCCGGTAAAACTTGAATCGCTTGTCTTGCAGTTTCATACTCGGCTCCATGCTGCTTGTGGAGACTCTCCAACCACTTCCGGCCTCCTAGTTCGACCAATTTCTTAGCGGTATTATGAATATATGGAGCGCGGTAGCCGAATCCTTCAGTTGATAATAATGACTGAACATTGTCCTGCGCGAGAGATTCGATTGTTGGGAAATCATGGTACCATTCTTTGTTTAATTGACAAATTTTCTTGCCGAAATGCCGACACATTTTCTCTACCATTCCAGTTATACGGACAATATTATTATTCGCGCTACAAATAAATGAAAAAGTATTTTCTACTACATCTTGGTTTAATATCCGGACACCATCGACGATATTTGAAAATTTTTCAAAGTTTTCGTCGTTAGAAGACCAATTTTCTAAATTTTCTTTCAAGGAAACGTGAAGATTAAAATATTTTGTTAATTCGTTTTCACAATCTAGTGAATTTTTTAGCTTTGATCCGTGAGTTTTATAATAAATGTGATGGTCATCTTGATGAAGTGTCCAAACTTCTCCGGCGAAAACTCCTCGGTATTTTTTTCCATTCTCTATTGCTGTCCATCTGTAGAAATAAATTTTCTGTTTGTAAATAACATACTCAGAATTATAAATATATCCGATAAGAAAAGTTTTTTATCTCATCTATGAAATTTAAATGTTACGATAAATTCAATGATACTAAAATTATGAGCGGGAATATAACAGAGAGACAAATTTTAAATTATAAATAAGAAGTCAATTGAAAAGACAGAAATAAAATATGCACACACGGGTTTTAAAATTTTTTTCAAGACGATAAATTAAAAAAAAAAATATTGTAAAAAATTGCACATATAGTTTTTTAAATTTTCTACATGTGCATATTTTTAGTTTTTTTTTTTTTTAATCTGAAAGTTTATATGAGTGTGAACGTAACTGACAAGTGGGAATTATTTAAATTTCAGAATAAATAAAATTTAAATAAAATAAAAATTAAAATTGCGTAGTTAAATATTTGAAAAATCAATGCGCGGTTTTTTTAAATTTCACTATTTTAATTAATTTATTTAAAATTTATAAATAAAATATCTCATGTCTGCTACACTCACTCATGTTTTTAATTGTCTTTCGAATTTCAGGATCATTCAAAATATTGTAATTAAAAAATTTAATTTACCTGAAACTCTGTCCACCTTTTAGAGTTATCCCAAGATCTAATTCACGTTTATCACAAACTATTTTTCCAGTTATTTTTGTTTTGTTGATAATTTTAGCCATTGAAAAATATTTATTGAGGTTATAATCACATAATAGTATTTTTTTGAATAAATTACAACAAACTTGGTGATATTTATACATAAAATAATTCAATAAAATTCAATTTATTTATTTAGAATCATTACAATCATTAATCTCTTTACAAATATTATATTTCTTACAATAATAAAACAAAACTGATAAAAGCGACCACTGCCAATAGCTGCGCGAGTTTCATTGTGGCGGAAAATTCGTAAGCTTTCAAAAATTTTTAAATTCTTAATTTTGAAAATCTTCATTTATTTGAGAAAAAAAATACAAGATTCTTAAATTAATTTACAGCTAAATTATACATTTATTAATTTTATAATTAATTAATAATTTATTGCTTTACTTTATGGACGCCTGCTTTTACCCTATGAGAATTTATGATATGTAATAATAATTATTATTATGATCATTAAGGGAGCTTCAGACAATGGCCTACACTTTTTAAAAATATTCGTCATAACTGCATTCAAATTTTATTAATTAATTAAAAACAAAGTTAAAGTTTTAATCGAGAAAAGGACAATGCTTATCTATTAAATTATTCTTACAAAAAAGGTTTTATAAAATTTTCATTAAAAGTCATAGCGTTCGGAGAATTCGGAGATATTTTGTCCGAGGACCAAAAGGCGCGAAATCTTAAAATTATCTTTAACTTGTTAATATAGTTATTGACTACAAACAATTCAATTAAATCATACAAATACTGTCATTAATATATCTAATGATGGTTTCCCATAATATTTTTGCTTTGTAATTTTGATATTTATCTTAAAAAGAAAGCCATTATTTAAAATTTTTATTAACTATCTTTTATAATTTGAATGGGATAAAAAATATTTTACATATTATTAAACAATATATGACGATTGCTTCATTATTATTTATTTTAGTTAAAAAAAAAAAATAATAAATAATTGAAGACTAAATTTTCTGTTAGTATTTATATACACATCTATAAAATATTTATCATGATAAATACACTACAAAATATTTTATTTCTTGTACGCTAATAACTCTTTTATCTGATTTTAAAAATTTAAAACATTTATATATAAACTACTGAGTCTCCTAAAGAAGACGATATGTCTATATTTGATGAACAATATAATTATTTATATTTCATAGTTATTATACTAATATAAATAATAAAATCGATACGTATTGTCATATATATGGAACCGGATAATCAGCCTCCTTAATTGTGCGTGCAAAGATGTACAACATCCCTGAGATCTTACTTACTATTAAAATAATTCGCAATTTTTACAATTTTCGAATAATTTTAAAATCAATATTTTTTTTTTATTTTATATGTAAAATAAAAAAAAATTATTAATACGATATATTATTACGTAAATGTGCTTGCTTTCGGTATTCATATTTTTCACATTTTCCCCACCATGATGATTTTTTACAAACTTTCTGAGGTTTTAAAACAAAACATTTTGTTTGCACGACATTAAAAAATATTCTTCCAATAAAATTTGCAGATGATGTTCGCGCCATTTTCAAACACGTTCGAAAGCTGTAATTAAAAATTAAAAGTAAATTAGAATAATTGTCTATATTTATATTTATGATTTTGCTAAGCAATTTTGACAATTAATAATTCAAAAAAAAATTCTAAATACAATTTAAAAAAGTGCCATCAGGCTGTACTCGGAATGGAAAGGTATATTTCTTATCTAAATCAATTTAAAATGAAGTTCGAAAATCATTAATTAAAACTTAGTTCATAAACTACAGCATGCATTTTAAAATTATTTCCAATTTTATGCCAAGCTCTGGAAAAAGTGTTCTCATCGATTTTGAGCTTGACATTAAAATGTAAATAACTAGAGAACAATGCGGAATTTCAAAAAATTTTATCAGAGATAATTTGTAGGGAATAAAATTGTCTACAAAAAATATCCCATGACATTTTTTGATAAGTCTGATAGTTTAGCAGAAAAAGTAAAAAGATTGAAATTTACTGCAAATTTGACTTCAAGCTCAAATATCTTTTGAACTGATGACATTTTTCGGCATTTCTCAGAAAAACAAAATATAATACAGTAAAATAAATGAACACAGTAAGAAATATACCTAGAAATTATACACTTGATAAAGTATCATCCAAATCATGCATACAATAAAATAATTATAGTCAAACACCTAAAACAATTTCTATTTACAATTCTACAAAGTCCAGACCACGTTTGTTTGCTCGAGGTAACAGAGTGTGACATTGTCCTACGGACAATAATCGATTATGATGAATATAAAAATATTATCAAGTTATATAATCATGCTGCATCGTACAGATCCAGCTTACCGCTCGTCGCAAGTGCAATGCATGAGCGTAGAAATGCCCCAATTGAAGAGGCCATAGCGTGTTTCAAAAGCAGGAATATAAAACGGACAAGCAGTATCGTGTCTTCGGCAACAAGAATCAGCTTTACCAAAACCACCAAGATTTGTATATTTAGTGGCACGATTTCCTCGTCCACACCATTGAGTACCGGGCATCAGAAAAAGTTCCCGTCTATTTCTACGTCTTTGACGTCCATGTCGTCTTAATCTCAGTGTCTTGGTAATATTCCCACCTTGCCTGTTTTACATTATTTTTTTAAATTCCCAGATTTACCATAAAAAGCCACAACCTTTTTTCCGTCAATAGACATAATTAAATAAATTTTTTAATAATAGTTATCTTACCTCTGATCACATCCGCAGTGACTCAGTGTAAATGGCATGTAGTTCCAGAAATTATAACGTTCAGAAAAAGGTGGAATAGCTCGGTAACAGTGATCATGACGTCTGCAGCATCTGTCGACGCTGTCCAAACCGCCGAGATCTTTGTAAGAAGAAGCAGTTCGATGTGGGCCACACCATTTTGTTCCTGGCGCTATTACCATTTGTTGAAGACTTCTCTCTACTATCCTACCAGTTTAAAAAAATAAATTTGTTTTTTTTTTATAAATAATTAAGCTGATAATTAATAACTATTTACGGTTTATTAATTAATAAAAATCATGGTGATGACAGATGTGTACCTGTGTTTAATATGCTGTCGTAGAACTTGACTTCTTGCTTGAGATTTGACGAGATGACAACGACGATGAAGATCATCGTATGATTCGATCCACTCGATTTCACGTGGTGGTACAGTTTCCTCGATAACTTTAAATTTCTCTTCAATGTCATCCGTCCAGATATTATCATCTTCATAACAAATATCCTTGTCAATCGATCTCTCGTCTACGCAGTCAGTTAAACTATCTCCCTCGTAAATCAACTGTAGCTTCTTCCCGTTTACCTCAATCTCTCTCAACGCAACATTTATATCTCTGAAAATAATCACCAGAAAATAATAAACTTAAATAGGATATTATCATTGATTCCTCTCTTATTTTATATTGTCACTTGCAGCAAAAGACATTATCACCAGGACTTTCTACCCAACTTTCCCTTTCTTTTACCCCTATCCTATCTTTTTCTTTTATTGTTAGTTTTTTTTCAACTTACTACAGCGTAACTTATATTCTCTTTCCTTGTACTCTTTGCTTTAATCCCCACGCGGATTCTCTGACGGAGGGTCAAAGTTACGAGATAATAATTTACACTAGATTTAATGTGACTTGGCTAATTTGATTGATGATGTCCAAGTTTGTCGTGACACAAGCCTTTACATATATATAGTCATATATTTTAACGTATACATAAGCATAAAAACACCTGTCGCGATTTTTTAAATTAAAAAAAAAGTTTTTAAATTTAAAAATCATTGATGTCAATATAAATTTAGCATGTAAATATATGACGTGTTCACACCAAATTGGACAGTTTCAAAATTTTGATTTTTTCAATTTTTTAGTACCCCTTAAAAAATTTCTGGTAAATTTTGACACCTTTTTGATCACTCGTTAAAAAAATAAAAAATTTTCAAAAAAGGTGAAAGATTCACTTTGAAAAACACAATTCCAAATTTTAAACTCCAAAATTAATCAAAAAAATTTTGAATATTTTTTTCTGCAAAGGCTATTAAAAAAATTTAAAAAGAAACTTTAATTTGGATCATAATTAAGAAAGTTATAAACAAAAAACCAAAAGAGCGATTTTTATAAAATTTTATATTTTTTAACAATCAAAAAAATTTCAAAATCTACCAGAAAGGCTCTTTTGACGGGTGCTAAAAAATTGAGGAAATCAAAAATCAAAATTTTTCAAACTGTCCGATTTAGTGTGGAACGCTCTATATATATATATATATACGTACATATATCTGTATATATATAGGATTGCTTAGTCAGCCCCGTGAGAATATAAACAGATGAAAAAGAGCAAGTGTAAAACATTAACGGATATTCAAATCCGTGCACTTAACTTGCCACTTTAAGGATTTAAACAGCAAAAGCAGATTTGCGGTCAAATCTTCTATTGAAAAAAAAAAAAACAATATAATTTTTATTTTATTTCTGATTCTGAATAAATTTAAATAAAAATAGGCTACGGTATATGCTAAACAGACTTGACAATCACTAAATGGATGTACTTAAAAGGCTTCATAAAGACGTCATTGTTACGTCTCTTAAGGCTAAAATAAAAGTTTATAAAAGAAACATAGTGTTAATTAGCATACCCCCAATCAACTATTGTCTCCTTCGCGCAAATTCCATTCCACCTCACAGTTCTTTGTATTTCACCGTCTGGTAAAATCCGTGTTATTACAAAATTACCCTGGGAATCCGTTGAATTTATTATCGAATTAATGGATCCTTGATGATCAAACGCACTGACTAACTGGAGCAACAGGAGATACAACGAAAAAACCATAAGTTTTATTAATTTTTTTTCATCACGCACTATTGGTTTGAATAAAAACAGTATCAATATCCTCCAGCACATCGTACAATCTTTATACAATTTATGATGATGTATGTAAACATTAAATAAATTTATAGTACTATAAATAAAAATATTATGGGTAAACACGTCAGAGTAGATTGATCACTGATGTTGAAGAAAAATCATTTTAAAACCCAATGTCATTAATCTTTCAATACATCCATGACTTTATTGTACTGAACTGTCAGTTTGATTTTTAAAACTCAATGAAAATATCATGTGCATTCTAAAAGCCGCTTTCTTATTCACGTAATTTAAATTAAACTTTTCATGTTTATAAAAAAATGTATTCTTTAAAATCGGCGGTAGCGGCACGTGGCAGACGCGATATGTTTTAAATCCCAAGGAATAACTCGCGGCTTGACAAAAACGAGCAGAACTGGCGCGCGTCGGCGTTGAGCCTCCCTTAAATACTCGTCGTCCTGGTAGCTGTCCAGTTCACCAACTATACCACCACCCTCTCCTGGACCTCGAGGAACATTCGACGGCTCCGCTTTCTTCTCCCCCACCTTTGTCATCAATGTATCTCTCATGAGCCACGTCTGCCAAATCCAATTCTCCATATTCTCACCCCGGATCTAATTCCCCTCTTTTACTTTTTCTCTCATCATTTCTCTTCCGTTTATTCATTGCGTTACATTACTACGAGCGGCACATATCTACATGTAATATCATTATTTTATACAAATATATATATAATATTTATATTTATTAATATAATATATATGGATGCATCATCGCACTTTGACATCATCTGTGTGATTTAAAAGTCTGAAAAAATTAAAACGAAATGAATAAAAAATAATATGAAATTTTTTGATAAATAGCTTCATTAATTACTCGCCCTTGCTTTGTAGATCATACATCAGTCTATGATCTGTCACCGAGTCTCTCGAGAATACGTTGAGATTTATTACCAGAAAGGATGAATCGCTCAACATATATATGTATATGTATATATGGATACACAGGATTCAACGATGGGTTCTCTTGCTCTATGGCTTTTATTCTCTGGCTCTCTTACTCTTATTCACCCTAACATATCTGCTTTTGATGAGCTGAAATATCATATGTGATGTATACACAATCAGATAACGTAAAACATTACATTTGGCATTCATACTAAAGTCATTCCCCTACACGTGGTATGTTCGACATCATTGTAGTTTGTTAGTATCCTTATGTAATTTATAATAATGTGATACTAAAAAAAAAAAACATGAATATGAATACACTGTAAAAAGAGCGGTGTTGAAATGAAATAACACTGGTGTAGGCGGTGTTAAAATACCAGTGTTAAATTGGTGTAAAAAAAATTTCCACGTACTCTCTAAGAACGAATTAGTGAAAATCACTATTTGGAAGTAAAAAGTATACCACTATTTGAATTAGTGACATACTTTTTTTACTAGGAAACAGTGAATAATCACTTTTTGCACGATTTCAAATTTAAAAGAGTATAGAAATTAAAAAAAATAAATGTATTACATATAAATATAAAAATTTAATGAATATTATTTGAAGGAAATTTCAATTTTACTATGTAAGGTACAGGCGGGTAATAAGGCCTAGCTAAGGGAGATTTTGAATAGAATCGAAAATATTGCATTTAATTATCGAAATGTATAATTAATCTTTATTTCCATACATTAGCCTTGAAATGTAATGAAGTAATGGTAATTTTTACCATAAACGAGCAAAAAATTATACTTTTACAAAAACCATACGAATAGGCCTTATTTTACTACGGTAGGGTAATAAGGCCTACGGGTTAAACAAACTGGAATAGTTTAACTATACTTAATAAAATTGGTATTAGAGATGAATCATCACTTAAATTTAGCAACAATACTTTTTAAGAATCAGAAGACTAGATTGTTTTGCTCAACAGCACTTAAAATTATCAGTATTCTTTTTAAAAGTCAGAAGACTAGATTGTTTTTTATAATTTCTTCTGCGCTACGACAGCATTTGACAGATGATAAAATATTAAAGACAGGGAACGTGGTATCGGGACTCTATAAATTTTTCGTAACATCTCTATATAAGACCCTTCTACTAGAGTAGTCTTTAACGGAGGCGATTATTTTAAATATCATTTCTGTCACTTAGGCCTTATTACCCGCGGGTACCTTACTTATTTGAATAATTATTTATGTTATACGTAATTTATTTAAAAATTACACAATTTTACGCCCAGCATTTCAATCACCAATAATTTAATTACATATTAATAATTTATTAAAAATAAAGTGAATTTATCATCAGTAATAACAAAATCCTTATCTAATAAATAAAAATCGGGTGATTTTATAATTTTTCACAAAATCAAGTCATAAGATAAAATATACAAGTATTCGTTGTTTATTGTGAATTTATATTACGGTGATAAAATATTTATCGGAGCTCTTTTCACTCTCCTTGGGTGGTTTCTATTCGTCTGCCGATATCTCGTAAATATAATACACGTGAGAAATTATTGGTATAATATAATATTCATACATTAATAACTTACGGTATGGGTCACTGCGGTCGAAGATAATGGATAATATAAATATTATTATTATAAAGACTAGTAGTTATGTATATGATTGTGGTGGAAAAATTATGAAAAAGTTTTGGTTAAAGTTGTCGTCCCCTATTCTCCTAACTTGGACTGAATTTAACGCACTAGAAAAATCGCGAGCCGATTGGCAAAGATCCAAAAGCTCGCGGTTTTATTCGCGCTAGAATCTCCCTAAAACTAGAGATAAACTTTTATATATCTATATAAAGTGCCTATACCTTTTCTGAGCTATGTAGTGTAAAAAGCAAAACCTCATTCTCTATACACCCACATATACATACATACATACATATATATACCTATATATTTAAACTATATACTTACATATTAGTCTTCTTTCGCTTATTCTCATTGCCTGAGAGTAATTGATTACTTCCCATGGGGCCAAGTTGGCTAAAAAATTTTTCCTCTTTTCACGGTTTAGTTCTCTTTACTTTATTCGCTAATAGTCAAAGCTTCAATGAAAGATATATATAAGAGATTTAAAGCAGAAGAAAGACACCAAAGACGTAAAACTAAAAGAATAAAAATAAAATTATGATAAAAAGTAAATGAAAGAAAAAGAGGAAGGGGAAAAAAAGTTTTACGAAAGAGAGTAAGAGCAGAGCTAAAGTTTTGCGGGCAGGCAGTTTTGCTACCGTTATTCCTTTCACCCCTTGATTTTATTTTTTTATACCAAATCCATGAGTGGTAGGAATTAATAGCAGGAAGGAAGAATAGATGTGGTGAAAATGGCGTGCGGTCTATTGTATTCACTCTGGTTATGACTCCAGGGTTACATCGTAAGAGTGAGAACATCATTTTTGATAAGGATGGAAAAAACATAACAGTCTTCTGTAAGAAGTGAGAGTGAGAAGGAATTAAACTCAAGTCCTTCTTCGTATACTCAATTGTTCAACCCTCAATACAAGACTCTTCTCTCGCTGCATGATACTAAGTTACTACGACACCCTCTTAAAAAACCTGTGCTTCTTCATTCTTATATATATACACGAATAGAACGCGAGCCTCTTACACTTTTCAAGATGAAAAAAAAATAATAAAATGCGTTTCATAAAAAAAAAAAAATTCTATTGAATTGTTTACATCTTCTCAATATTCTACTCAATTCCATTTCCATTGTAATGCTTAAATTTGTCGGACCGGACACTGTAAAAGCCGACAGTCAAGTATCCCGGTATTAAATATCAATAGACAAGATATTTGTCGTACAATATCATTGAAAAATATATCTTTTGATCTCTCGACATGGCCCAAGTGTTAAAAAAAAAATTACCTGGCACTATTCTACCTCGAATGTTTGGAGTTTTATAAGAAATTTTCTTCTTCACTGCTATGCGTTTTCTTAAAAAATAATAACATAAGATGGTTTTATTTAAAATGAAATAAAATAAAAAAGAAGATATCAACCGCACTTGGGACATTGATGATGACAGAGCAGTTGATTATAATCGTAGATATGAAAAAAAAATAAATAAAAATTGGAAGGCCCGACCCGCGTCTAATTAATTTTTATAGCTTTTAGTCTCTCCTTCTTCATGTCTTTCCCTCTCTCTCTCTTTCCTTCCCATGCTTTCTTTTTTTACTCAGCATTTAAGAGTAGCAGCAGGAGATCCAATGCATTCCTTTATTATTTTAGGCCAACAAGTTTGGTCAATTCTCTATTAACTATACGTGTATTCCAAGCGCCTTCTTATTTAACTCATTATATTCCTTTTATAAGTTTTTTTTTAAATTTATCGTTGCTAAAAAAATCCAAAAATTATTAGATATCGACTGATTTCGGTATCGTATTTTGAAATGATTAAAAAACTTAAAAAAAAAAATTTTTATTACTCCGTTTTGCTCCTCCTTATTAGCTTTTATTTTTTTCACGGAACCTGCAACGATTGTCACCATAGGTCATATCACATCTCACCCTTCTTGTTTTTTATTATTTTATGTATTCACTGATGCAAATCCTCTGTATCTATTTGCGCTTACTCAGCACTATTCATCGAAGCATTACAACTTTAAAAATTCGATACATCAGTTGTCAAAAAAAAAATAATTGTAAAATATTTCTAAAAACGTTCCATTTAAATGGAATTTATAAAATATGATACTGTTATTTCATATCGTTAAAAATAATGAGGTCATCTACTGCTTCTGAACAATATTCAATGACCTGGCAAAGAATTTTTTTTTTACTCTGCTGTGTTGTAACTTGTTTAAATTGCAATTGAAACAAGTCACAACTATATATAGCGTAGCTTAACAGTCAAAATTCGTTGATTAACTTTTAGGCCCTAGATTCGCTAAAATTTCTCGGTATTCGAAATTCGCCAATTGTTACGATTAACTTGTGCTACATCTTACCGAATTGTTAGTCATGTGTTTTGAGAAATTATTTATCGTAATTATCTTCTTGACCCTCATCATTTCATCTACTTGACTTGAATAATTTACGAGGCAATTTATTTTGATCTGATTCACTTATGAATTTTTTACGAAGACAAAAAAAAATCGTTAAGAAGAGTTTTATACTTTTTATTTCTTTGTGCTTTTTTTTAAATTTCTTTTCTCTTGCCATTCAGCACTTTGCGCGATAATTGTCGGGTGCAGTGCAACATAATTGCGTAATTCTCGTGACGAAGACATTAGCGAGCCCAGGAGGGAACGAATGAATTCATGAAGTAAAGATGTCGGGGGGCGTAGTTTTAACAAGTGTACTTTTCTTCTATTCTTATTATATACTCTTGTTCAACATAATCTTCAGACATTAAAACGTTTTAACACTTTTAATAGTCACTATATAATATATAACAGAAATAAATTAATTATTCAAACAATAATCGGCTTTTGTAGATAATTTTTATAGGAAGTATTAAATTACCCATAAAAATTTAATATTACATAGTAAGCATACATACATAGTAAAAACCGGTTGTGAATTCGGAGTGATTATGGATTTAAATCCAAATTCACTCAGAGTTCCGGAGTTTAAAAAAAATCTTCTGCATGCGGAGTAAATAGGGAGTTTGTTTTTTCAGATAAAAGATTTCGGAGTGATCCGAATTTTATCTAAACCCACATTCACTCCAATTTGTAATTTTAACATTTAAATAAACTCCTTTTCGGAGTAAATTTAACTCCAACGGTATTAAATAAATCCATAGTTTCGGTCTGCCTTTAATTCGTCTATTCTGCAAATTTTTCGCAGTACATCGGTTTTTTTGCAAATATTCACGCCTATTTAGTTAAACAAATAATCTATCAGTATTTTTGGATACAATGTCGAACTGAAGTACATGAAATTATCAACCGAAAATTTAGCTCAATTGTGTATTGGATTTAATGTATTGTCAGTTGAATGTGTATCTAAAGTATCCATCAATAAACTAGTGTGTCCAACATGGCAATTCAATACTAATTTTGGTTGAGAATTATATTGACCATGAAGATCGTAATGTGCTTGCATTACCAGTGGAATAACGTACAGGATGATGCGACGAGCCATGCATGACACCCTCTTCTACTTGCCCTGATGTTCATCAGCTCATGGCTTCTATTCTGCCTATTATCCATATTAATCCAGATCAATAATGAAAAAAAAATGAAGAAAGAAAATATCACATAGAAAATCAAGATGCGTTACATCTGAAATTATCAATTGACAAGGGGACGTAACGTAAAAAAAATAGCGTATAAATTATTTACATAGGCATCAAAGTTACTCCTAAGTGTTCTAGATCAAAGCGTGTTGGGTTTATCAGAATTATTAATGTTATGATATGTATATACTTATTATACTTTTAATAATTCAACTGTTATATACACAGCAAAAAATTAGGAGCGAATTCGGAGTAACTACTGATTTTATTTAAGTATAAATTCACTCCATCGCTCGGAGTTCCGGAGTTTTATAAAAAAAATCCCTTCGCATACGGAGTAAATAGGCAGCTTGTTTTCAGATGATTTCGGAGTGATCTGGATTTTATTTAAATCTGCATTCAATCCCTCTGGAGTGAATTTTACTCCGAGCCGGAGTTTAAAATTCAAATAAATTCCCCTTCGGATTGAATTCCACTCCAAACTGGAGTTACAAAATTAGAATAAACTTCCCTTCGGAATGAATTTAGCTCCAAGGGCATTAAATAAGTAAACAGTCTTCCGGTCCGAATTCACTCCGAATTTACTCCACTAATTTTGTACAGTGTAACAAATGTATGTATAAAAAAAGTAACAGTAATAAGAGAAATAAATGAAAGAAGGGAGAAATAGAAAAAAGGATAAATAATTGACGATGAACAGGTAGTTCAGGACATATCCGTCGTTATCTCAAGCTTTCTCATCACAATAGCTCCGTTCTGCAACTTTTTTCAATAGTACGCTCAATATTCAATATATATCTAAAAACAAAAAAAATATCAGACAGTTTAAAATCATAAAGTACAGTTATTTTTTTAAAATCTATTGACTTTACCCACATAACTACAGGAATTTTTTATTTTCTTATTAACAAAATAAATAAAAGTTATTTTAGGTCTTAGATAGTCATATTGAATAAAGTTTATTTTAATATTTGATGATGACTTACTCTCACCTTCGCGCCATCGCTATAACAGTTAACTGACATTTCTCGTCATTATATAATCATCTTTTAATTAAAGTCGCCGAATGATTATATTAATTTCGTCTTCTTTTTTTACTTATATGTACAATCTAATGATTATCGATGCATTAAAAACTTTCAAAATTTCAATACGACTACAGCCAAACTCGAGTTCAGCTTCTTCTTTTTATTTTTTCTCTTATTTACAGGTACGACAACGAGGTATATCCAAGGTCAGACGTTACCTTATATCATTCATACCACCCGCGGATTTTTTATTACCAGTATCTGAACCTAAGACGATAAATAATACATGTTTTATGACCGTAAATATATACATGGTTGTAATAAAATGAAAAAATATTTTTAATTCTTTCTAAAAACATTTGAAATCAATCATTAAAGTCGTGAGTCATTAAAAAATTTGAGTATCACACAATATTTTATATATTCAACTGATACTTTTTCAACCCGCAGGGTAATTGATACATACAAATCGTCCCATCGGGATTGGAGAAATACGAGGGGCAAGTTTATAGTATTATTGTGCTCTATAGTTATAGGGTAGACTATTTCTGTCGTTGCCGTTGCTGATGCTGATGCTGTTTGATGCCCATGACGACCCGGTATCGCCTTCACGGTTCGCTGAATCAGTTTTCTCCCCCCGGACTTTATGTCGCGGCCACCTTGATGAAAAAAAGTTATATAATACTAGAAAAATTCATTATTTGGCGAATCATTGATTCATTTGTTCATCACATACATTTTTTTCCCGCGGTATGAAGATTTAAAATTTAAAAAAAAAGGAAAGTTATACTGCAAAAAAACCGGAAGTGAGTTATTAATAATAATAACCGGAAATGACTTATTAATAATACTTAAATGTTATTTTAAAATGACAGAATAACTATTTAACAATGAAATGAATCCATATTCAAAAAAATAATTTATTTCCTTAACACATAGTTTTTTTGTACTACAGTTTGATTTTAAAAAATTTAATTTCCAACCGATGTCAATTCTCTGATTAAGAAAAATGATTTTCTCCATGCTAAGTGTATATCTATACATTAGTCGATTCAAATTATTTTGAATTATTCAAAATCATTTTTTTAAATCAGGGTTGTTTCAAGTATCTAAAATATTTCGTGTCATAGTTATAATTAGCTTGAGCTAGAGTATTAAATTGTGAAAGTGGCGCGCATGTTGGTTAGTTTTTATTATTAAATATTTAAAAAAAGTTATGTCGAATGTGATCCATGACTGGCTCTGCGATCTACAAGTGGTTAACAATAGAAGATCTTTCATGTGGCTTTTACACACAAGATGTGTGCAGGTAAGCCTTCCGCAAAGATTTCGACAAATAGATTGGCCAAACGTGATTCAAGTAGTTCTTGAAAGCAATAACTTCACCTGCCTGCAATGTGGCGAGGAGTTTACTTCCAATACTTGTTCACGTTTGGAAAAGCCATTATAACGGAAGGTTTGCCTGCGAATTTTGTGAAAAAATCTATCCATGGCCTCATGGGTGTTAATGGCACATGAAAGACAAACACAAGCATTTTGCCCGCCAAAAATAAAAATTTTATTTTATAACGGCGGCTAAAAATTTTTTCTATTTACCTTGAATATCATTAAAAACAAAATTTAGCGTATTTTAGTCTTCGAAAACCTAGTATTTCCTTAAGTACCCCCCCCCCCCCACACACACACACATTTGAATTTATTTGCAAACAGTGATTGTACTCCATCGGCCAACTCTTGAGTTCGGGATAATTCTTACAAAGGTCAAACTGGTTATAGAAGATTTATTATACAAGTTAATTAAATGAATTAATTTTTATAAACAGTTAAATATATTTATTTTAATATTTGAAATTATTTTATAAAATAACATGTTATCTAATTATCTAATCTCTAAAAATTTAATTAAGAATGATATTAAAATAATAATTTATGATAATTAATTCAAAAATTTAAGCGAATACTTAAGTTTTGTTTGACAAGGCGATAAGATAAATAATAAATTAATAATTTTTAACATTAAATATAAAAAATTTGATTTTTTGTGAGTGTGAATGTAGTAGACATGAGACTATTTATAAATTTTGAATTAATTAAAATAATGAAATTTTTAAAAAATACGTGTACTGATTTTTTCAAATATTTAAATACGAATTTTTTAATTTTTATTTATTTATTAAAAAATTTTAAAAATCGCCAACTGTCAGCTGCATTTACACTCATATTTTTTAAATAATTTTCGTATAAAAAATTTTATTATTGATTTTTAATTTAAAAATAAACTAAAAGTTTCAATTTACCAGTAGATAACTAAAAATCCTGTTAGCCATCAGAGCAATTTTTTGTATTCAAAATTAAAACTGTAGAGGTCCTCACATCTCGACTAAGAAAATTACGTGTGAATGAAGCAGACATAAGATAATTTATAAATTTTAAATAAATAAATAAAAATAATGAAATTTAAAAAATATGCGCGTACAGGTCTTGTATTTTTCTAAATACGCATTTTTTAATTTTTACTCTTTCATTTTATTTTTCCATTCTAAAATTTAAAAAATTGCCAACTGTCAGCTACATTCACATTCATAGAAAATTTTTAACTTCAGTTGATGAATAATTTTTCCATTACATAATTATTCATTACTAATTAAAAAAAAAATAATCGTATGTTAATTTAAAAGTTTTACATCTATTTTTATAATACACGTCATAAAAAAAATATAATACTGGTTAGCCTCTAATAATTTTTGAATTTCTTTTCAAAACGATAAATTATAAAAAAAAATATTTTGAAAAACTGCACCTGTAGTTTTTTTTATTTTCTACATGTGCATATTTTTACTTTTTTTTTTCGTAATTGATTCGTTAAAAAAATCCGGAAATTCTTGATTGTCCTCTAGCTCATGATACTGAAGTTAGCCGACGTCCAATAATTTTTTGATTTAATTTTAACCAATAAATTATAAAAAAAAAAAAATATTTAAAAAAATGCACCTATAGTTTTTTAAATTTCCTACACGTGCATATTTTTATTTTTTATTTTTTTGCAATAGATTAATTTTTAAAGTAATCTTAAAATTTTAAATTGTCAACTTCAGGATCATTTATTTAAATAATTCAAAATTTACCGCGCAAGCTAAAGAGCGCTAAGCAGGAACTAGAAGTTTTTTTATTTTTATCAACAAGTAAAACAAAAAAAATAAAATTCAAAATTAAAATTCCATAATAATACATGTTAATTTATGGTTAGATATCGCGAAAATAAATGAATCAAACGATTGAAGAAAAAAAAAGTTGGTCGTCCGGAGACCCAAGATGTCGCTGGGTGCTAAAAGCGGAATAAAAAGATGGAGAGGGTAAAAGAGAAAGAGCGAAAGGGAAGTGCCCCAGTAGAGCCACTGCCAAAGTATTAGGTGACGTTACCTAAAGCCACACTGCTCCCTCCAAAAATGTTGTTATATTGGTAATATTGTTTTTTAGTAGTTTACAAATAAAATGGCCGATATATGAGGCTATTTTATATGGAGATATAAAATATGCAATTTAAGTTAAATTAATGACCAGCATAATTACGCGTAATAGTATTTGCGGGAAATATAAGTCGCGCAAAGTGTCGTGATATTAAATATAAGACAAGTGGTGGTGTTGTATTCCCGTGTAAAGAAGGTGGAGGTTGTCTTTTACCGTCGGTTGCCGTCGTGAGACGCCGCGGGGCCCTCGCAATACCGAAACGAAGAATCACTCACACTGTGTGCTGTGGTGTTGGCTCCAATACACTCAAGTAAAATATAACGTGGGTAAACGAACAAATATATATCCTTTTTTTTTGTGTATCATTGGCGCGCACGGTGGCGCGGCAAATATACAAATAAACTGTATATTCTCATCATTAATAATAATATTATTTCCCAGGGGGAGTAACAATTAACGACGAGTGGCAGGAGAGACGAGGCAGCGGCAGAGGCAGAGTCAGAGTCACCGTAGACAAGAGAGACAAGGAGACACCACTCGAGGTGAACACGAGTGTCGAGATTGCAAGCTTCCTGTGGCACCCGTCTGGCGGGCAAATATAACAACAGCATCTAAAGAGAACAGACTGCATTATTTTTTAATAAAATTTATCAGAACCAGCCCTGGGATACCAGAACACGAATTGGTACAGGAATCAGGTCAACAGCAGCGTCCCAACTGGGACACAGATATGATACTCACGAGCAACTACTACAGCTGAGATACTGGAGTGTGACGGGTACGTCTACCTGGAGCCGCTCAAGATATTTCCCGCCGACCAATTCGTCGTTGTGGAACGAGTCGGCGCGGATGATGCGTTGACAGATAGTGAGGTGCCAACAAACAGCACAGTGGCCAGTGAAAGTGATCCCGATCACGCTACCCTTGCCAATATGTGCACGACACCAGGCAACGCGGGCAATGGTTTTGGGTATGCGTGGTCGCTAGGTGGTCCTGGTACTGAATCACGTGATAATCCTCAGGGAGAGCTAACTGCAAATATAAGCTACGCTTTTAACAATAATCAAGATCAGAGCACCAGTCAAAAAATTCAGGTTGACATAAAACCTGCAAAGGTTATCAACAGTACAGCCAGACGCCCGGTATTTACGATGAACGAAAATTGTCAGCAGACACCAACAACTCATGGTCATACCGGAGCTCATAATCAAACTCACGTCACCCATGCACGTATTAAAAAACATTCGGATGTTTTTACCCTCACTTGCGACAAGGGTGGCTGTAATTGTGATGCCGCACACACAACACCAGCACCAACTATTTTTCCTAATGCATTAGTTTTTACAACTGGTGATAAGCATGCGATGAGCAAACACTTTATGACACCTATCGGGCCACTTCAACTTACCGCCGAAGAGTGCAATGAAATATTGATGAAGAGAGCCGCTGCTGCTTCGACACAGGCCACAACAAATAACGTTTCTACCAGCCAAGCTGACACTGCAACACATTTTGGTCACGTGCTTACCCACGTAAACGCAACCCAGATTGAGACAAAGGTCAAAACGCAACAGGACATGGGCAGCCAAGTCCGCGTACCCAAGGAGAGACCGTACTCGTGCTCTGAATGTGGAAAGTCATTTCTTCTGAAGCATCATCTTACCACCCATGCTCGGGTACATACAGGGGAACGGCCTCATATTTGCGTGCACTGTGGCAAGAGTTTTGCGCACAAACACTGTCTTCATACCCATCTTCTGCTGCACAGCGCGGAGAGACCTTATCAGTGTCGCGAATGTAAAAAATCATTTACTTTGAAGCATCATTTGGTTACACATACTCGTGTACATACAAGGGAGCGGCCGTTTGTCTGTCCAGAGTGTGGTAGAGCATTCCCGCTAAAACGTCACTTGGTGACACACAGCAAATTTCATTCGGGCGAACGACCATACGTTTGTTCCGAGTGCGGTGAGTCATTCTCACAGAAGGATCATCTCACCATGCACTCGCGCTTCCACGGCAGCCTCCATCCATTTGTTTGTCCCGACTGCGGGGCAACCTTCCAACGTAAATTTGAACTTGTCAATCACGGTCGTCTTCATGGTCGAGTCCCGCACTCGTGCACCGTGTGCGGTAAAGAGTTTTTACAGAAGAGAACTTTGCTTGCTCATATGCGTCTTCACACTGGTGAAACACCATTTGCGTGTACTGTATGCGGTGAAGCATTTGCTCGTAAGATTGATTTGGTTTCTCACTCAAAGATGCACAATAACATTACCGATGAAAAAACACTTACCTGCAGGTATTGATATATTTTTTATTATTCTTATCATTCACTGACTTTTTTTTTCTTTTTTCTTTTTTAAAACACCCCTTCTGTTTCTTATCACAGAGAATGTGGATTGGACTTCACCAATCGAGAAGCACTTACTCTACATCTGAGGTTACACACGGGTGATAGAAATATTGTGACTGATTTGTGTGGACTAGCAGCTGCTTTTCAACAAACACCCGGACATTTTCTAACACAAAATACTACTGGAGCTCATCAGGTAGATATAAAAATAATGTAATATTTAATATATCAGTACTTAACACCATTTTACAATTAAAGTATTTGCAGATAAATGGACCCATCAGCACTCCTGGAGTAAGTCACATGCAGTGTGCAACTCAAACATCTCCACCGGCTGGTCCGAAACCTAAACCACACTTGTGTCCTGACTGTGGACGTGGCTTTGCTCAAAAGCACGGACTGTCCCAGCATCAGCGACGTCATACTGACGGCAGTTGTCATATACGATCGCATGTCTGTGACAAATGCGGAAAAGCATTTTTCCAAAAGAACCATCTCTTGCTCCACCAACGTCAGCACATGGATCCACCTCCGAGTATATTACGACAACAGCAGAGATTAGCAGCCCAAGCTGCTGCTCAAGCTCAGCAAGGACCGCAAAGTGCTCAGCAACAGAACCAGGGACAGCAACAAAATCAACAAACACAACAAACCCAGCAGACAACACAGCAGCAACAAGTTCAGCAAGCCCAGCAACAGGCCCAACAGCAGGCCCAGCAACAAGCTCAGCAGCAGACCCAGCAACAAAATCAACAAGTGCAACAACAACAGTCACAGCAATCACAGCAAGCGTGCACTGTTGATACAAAGACCATACAGTTGCAGGCAATACAGCAACAAGTACAGCAGCAGGTTCAACAACAAGTGCAGCAACACCAGCAGCAGCAACAACAGCAGCAGCAGGCGCAACAGCAACCACAGCAACAGCAACAACAACCACAACAGCAGCAGCAGCAACAACAACAACAACAACAACAACAACAACAGGTGTGCCCAGTGGACAATAAAGCAATACAGTTGAATGTCACCATGTGAGATGACTTTAAAAAAAGTGACGAATGGATTTCATCTTCCATGAATAAAAATAATAATAATATTAATAATATTAATAATAATAATAATGATAATGATAATAATATCGTGAATGGTAGTGATGACAATGACTCTGACTCGGACGATGACGATGAACGAGACCAAGACGATGATGACAATGACGCAGATGCACCACTGAATGCGCACCCTGCTGCTACCCATTGCACCCACTTTTCTTGTACTAACATAACACATTAGTTATATATTTATTATAAATATATAAATATACATATATAAATATATATATTTAGAGAAGAGATAATAAAAATAAATAACGAGGAAATAAGGCATCAAGTAATCGATTTTATTACAAGAGTTATATATAAATATATAAATATATATATATAAACAAATTATAAATATTCTATTCTAATTATATGTAAGGCTTGTAACAAGGAAAAAAAATAAAAATAACCATATATTAGTGTTTTACATATACTTTTATCTATCATTTAATTTTTTAGATTCTATGTAATTAAAGTACTAAAAATCATAAAGGTGAAATAATAATAATAATAATAATAATAATAATAAAACAAAGTTAGTTGCCTTATCGAAGATATAAAATTTTAAACAAATATATATTATTAACTATTTTCTTTTGGATGCGATAAAATGAATAATTTAAAAAACAAAAAAAAAAATACGCGCAAATAAAAAAAATGCATCACGTTATTTTTTTCATTTTTAACTTTAATTTGTAGGATATAAATTTATAAATAAATAAAAATTAAAAAAAAATAAAACAAAATATTACACATTGAATAAATAACAAAGTAAAAATCAAAATGTTGAATTTTGTCCTGTTTCCCGCCAATCCTCATCTCCACTATTAATCACTTTTTTAAAATTAATTACATTATTGTTGGGTAATTAAGATTTTAAAATATACTTTCTTAGAAAGTGCTGGCAACATGTGCGTGTGACAATCAGTGAACGTCTATGACACGCACGTGGATTTTGTACATGTGTGCGTTAACGATAGAGAAAGGATTTTCAATAAGTTGGTGTGTGGATATAATACAAGTATATATATTTATATATATGGAGTAATGTTAGATGTAGAAGGTCGACATTTATATGTATGTATGTACAGAGAGAGTGAGATCTGTAATAAGAAAGGACGAGATCATTGCGCACTTGCCGCGCGAGTTTCCACGCAGCTCTAACTCTTGGTCTATGAGTGTATGACCCTCACGCGAATCTATCGTGAGTTTTTGCGTCATCCGATGTATATCGTTTATCATATATATGTATATAGAGCTTTTATACTTCCTATTGCTGGATTTATCTGAAAATCGTATCACAAAATTCGAATATCCTATACTACAAACCAATGATTCAGAAATTTTTACTTTAAATGTCATGACACTGAAATTAGCTGACGTATAATTTTTTTTTTTTATTGAATTAATTACAAAAAAAAAAACTAAAAATATGCACGTATAGAAAATTTAAAAAACTATAGGTGCAATTTTTTGTAATTTATTTTTGAAAAAAAAATCGGAAGATTTTTGATTGTCTAATAAATTTAAGATTTTTTAAAATGATAAATTATAGAAAAAATTTCACCCGTAGTTTTTAAAATTTTCTACGTGTATATTTTCATTTTCTTGCAATTGATTTGTTGAAAAAAATTCGAAAATTTTTAACTGTCTACTAACCGGACTATAAAAAAAATTAGATATTGAATTTAGCTGTCTAATAATTTTTGAATTTTTTTTTAAACGATAAATTATGAAAAAAAAAATATTTCAAAAAATTGCACCTATAGTTTTTTAAATTTCCTACACGTGCATATTTTTAGTTTTTATTTTTTTGCAATTGATTAATTTTAAAAAAATCTTAAAATTTTAAATTGTCTGTTAACTTCAGAATTATAAAAAATTATAGTTAGACAATTTTTTTTTTCAAGCAATTAATTGTAAAAAAAATTATTTTGAAAAATTGCACTTGTAGTTTCTTTAATTTTCTACATGTGCATTTTTTTTTTTTTTTTTTTTTTTTTTTTTTTTTTTTTTTTTTTGTAATTTGATGTACAGAAAACAAAATTCAAAAATTGATAATTGCTCGTTAACTTCAGGATTATAAAGTTAGAAGACAATTTAAAATTTTTGAATTTTTTTTTTCAACAATTCAATTAAAAAAAAAAAAAACTAAAATTATGCACATGTAGAAAATTAAAAAACCTATAAGTGCATTTTTTCAAAATATTTTTTTTTATAATTCATCATTTTTTAAAAATTATTAGACGTTGGTGAACAGTTACATAAAAAAATTAGATGATACTGAACGTAGCTGTCTAATAATTTTTTTTTAAAACGATAAATTATAAATGAAACTGAAGTTAGCAGACGTCTAATAATTTTTGAATTTTCTTTTAAACGATAAATTATGAAAAAAAAAATATTTCAAAAAATTGCACTTATAGTTTTTTAAATTCTCTACATGTGCATTTTTTTATTTTTCCTTTTTTTTAAAATTAAATTGTTGAAATAAAAATTCAAAATTTTTTAACTGTCTGCTAACTTCAGGATCATAAATTATAAAAGAAAATTTCACCTATAGTTTTTTAAATTTTCTACATGTGCATTTTTTTATTTTTGTATAATTGATTTTTTAAAAAAAAAAAATCCGAAAATTGTCTTCTAATTTCGGAATCATCAAATATCACATACATAATAATCTATCAGTAGTTTTTACATTTAAAAAAAAAATATATCTCAAAATAGAAAGTTATAACAAATAATATAAGTAATGTAAATATACCCTATCCATACTTTGATAATAAAAACCAATAAAATAAATTATTAATTTATCATCCTTTTACTTTACTGTAAAAAAGAAAACATAAATGTGAATGTATCAGCTGTCAAATTTAAAATTATAAATAAATAAAGTAAATAATGAATAAAATAAAATTTTTAAAAAATGCGCATTTAAAAAATTTCAAAATTAATAAGTGCATTTTTTATAAATATTATTTTTTTTATTATTTACTCTATTCATTTATAATTTTAAATTTGACATCTGATACATTCATAAAAAAACAATTATTAAATTAAAAAAAAAACAATAGCTAAAATTTTCAGCAAACCAATTTAAATATTCAAAATATTTGAAAAAGAAGCTACAAATAATTATTTAAAAAACCAATTAAAATTTTCCTTAATTAACCTGGCATTAATTAGATCCATTAATTAATTAAAATAAATATTCAAGTAATTTTCTTTGTTCTCAACAAAAAAAGTAAAATAAATAAAAAAAAAAGCGTGTTGGTCGTTCCTCATGGGGTTACAAAGCGCCAGCTATCATCGATGTCCGGAAGCACTCGGAGCTTAACACGCATGCGCACAAGTAAGTTCGTGCGAACCAAAATAAATCGAAATGTCCGTGTTGGTAGCTCACATGTACACATATACCACAAGAGGAAGCAAGCAAGAGCTAGAGAACTCTATATATATATATATATATGTGGTGGTGGTGTAGCTGCGTCCTGGTGTTGGATTATATACTGAACAGTGAACACTGACACTGGTACTGGTTTTAGCGCTTGGAACTGTCGCTGGCCAGAGCAATAACAGGCACAGAGAGAGAGCAGCAGTTTAGTTTTGTGCTGTTTAACGTTAAGGCATAAGCAGGCAGAAGCAGAACTGGAGACTGCGCTACTGCGGCTTGTAGTGTAGTGATGATAAAAACGAGTTGTTGTTATTCTTTATGTTCAATGCGAAATAAAAGCCGTGATTCGCGTTGAAGTTAAGTTTAAACAATAACTATTTACTGTCTTTATTGCTGTAGCCACGTATGCATATGGAGGTGTGTAATATATATTTTTTAAATTTAATTTATAGATTATGTATATATATATATATGATAAATATATGCACGCGTCTTTGTTTGGATTTTTGACAACACGCGTACGCGCAGTGTCCTAGACAGCTGAGTAATAAGCCATTTTGCTACTATTTACTATTTCATTTATTTACATCATATATATTTCATATTTTATATTTTTCAGTTTGTCCTTTATTTTGTTATTAAATAATAGCTGAGTATTTGCGTAATCGGAGTTGTGGGAAAAATCGAAACGCAATTAGCAAGTGAACACTCGTGTGTAAAACTGCGCATCAGTTAGTTTTTATTTTTATTATTTTTTTTTTTAAACTTCCCGCTTTATTTTGTAATAATTAATAGTTTAAATTTGAATAATTGTTATAAATAATTATTTGGTATTTCTTTGTCTGGTTAGTTTAACTTTTAAAAGTTAATCGATGTGGGAGAGATCATCTGACCTCGTCTTTCTTTAGCCATAACTATCGTTTCTCTCTTTATCACTCTCTGGTTACAGTTTTGTATACATTCTCAGCTGATAGGAAACTTGTGTCAGCTGCCCTAGCGACAGGAAAAAAAATGAGTACAAGTTAAATGTGCGCAGAGTAAAGAAGACCATAGAAAATTTTATTTATTAATTTTCATGACAGACATTTTCGTTTTTTTACTTCTATTCCATAGGGCAGAAGTATCATTTGGTCACTGCTCCATTTTCGGACATTTAATACTTTATTTAAATTAATGCACAAGTCAAATTAATTGTCATTGCGTATTTTTTTTGCAAATTATTAAGTGTCCGAAAACGGTACTCGACTGTGTAATTTGTCTTTCGGAAAAATAATTTCGAAATTGAAAGCTGTCAGTGGACTTGCCCTTTTTATTTAACTTGTTTGCTGGGTCTCTTTGTTATCTATTCCAGCTGTCAGGTTTTATTTAGCTTTAGCTCATTCTGCTTACATTATATTAGCTTTTCCGTACGCTTTCATACCATCAATTGACATTAATGTCCACGTTGTACTTGTTCTCTTCATAACAACTCGAGTCCTACTCTAGATTCACGACCTACATCTACCCGAAATTCATTCACTGAAAATTACCCACGTTCTCCTTTCTGACTATCTAATCTTTGAAGATCAAACAAAACATTTGTCTGTTTATAAACATATATATGTATATATACATACATATATATATAGATAGATGCTGTTAAATGTACAGTATATATCATAATATTAAAATAATGATAACAGTATTAGTAATGATGATAACAATTAAGAAACAATGAAAAGTCTTTATATAAATTAATATGTATATATGTTTTGTATACATCAACAGCTGATATGACTTAAACCTATGGCGCTTGTATCACGACCCACGACCTTATCAGTACGTATTACCAAGATCAAATCTCTTGTACGATCAATACAGCTTATATATGAATTACTTGGTGATAATCGACATGCGCGATTTTACCCAACTCGCAACATACACAGTAAAAATTATTGTTAAAATTAACACTATCTGTGTTAGAAACGGACACATATTTGTGTTGAATTTAAACATGAAATTTGTGTTAAAATCTCAAGACAAAATTCGGGTAATACGAGAAGTTAATTAAACACTTTTTAAATGTCAGTGGTGACAAAAAAAATGTTAACTTTTACATTTTATTTTTGTACCATGGATATTCAGTAAATATAATTAATATATTATGAAGAGATTGTCAACAGTGATGACAATTATTATTTAACAATCAACTATTTTTTGATAGTAAATAATTTTTTTATTAGAGTCAAGGTTTTAAAAAAATCACGTGATATTTAATACCAGTTGCAAATAGTAAATCAATTAATTTCTTTTAAAAAAACAAAACCACATTTTTGTTTGGCGAAAAAATAATTTTAACATTACATTAAATAATTCGAAATTCTAACTAAATATTTTTTATTGGTATGATAAAAATTCCCGCTTTTAGTAAATGGTAAATTTAATATATCAATAATTAAAATTTTTAAGTTAAATTGACATTTATAAAATGTCTATTTCACTTTCATTTTTATAATAATTCTTCCGTGACTATCGATTGGCTTTTTAACATAAATTTTGTGTTAATTTTAAAGCAACTCTTAATAAATTTTGATAATTACAATTTTTGTACCAAGTAACACTTTTAAAGTGTTAAATAGTAGATCGATTTAAAATTTTTAAGCAACACAATGAAAAGTGTTAATTTAACACAAAATAATCAACACAAAAAATTTAACGGACCGTTTTTCCCAGATACACAATATTCTTTACTGTGTAACACATCTTCACATTATTTTTTGATATTTTTTTTACCCTCCACTCGTCATGTGATGGTTGCTAGGTCGTTAATAAAATTAATGGCTATATATACAATAGCTGTTATTTTATGTCGTCACTGACTGATGAAATTAGATACCAAAGACAGTTTTATTATTATTATTATTGTTTTTTTTTTTTTTTTATTTTCATTTAAGCTTTTGTTTCTTAGCTAAATTGTTATGAAATTACTTCCACTGTTGTAGAACAAGACTCATCGCATATCATTCGTTATTATAAATATCATGAGAACATAATAATTGTATGCTCGTGACTCACTTATCAGCAAACGTGCGGTTCATGTACCTCACATTAGCTTTCAAATATTAACATCGATTTTTAACTCTGATAAAATTCAAATTTAAATTTAAATAATTTTTTCTTTGTTGACAAGTCTGGATTTTCTTTGTTGTTAAAAATCTAATCGCAGTTATAAAATATATGAGATAGTAGATGATAATCATTGATAAGATAATGACTGTTTATTTCCTGAATGATTTTTACTTTTTTTTAATTAGAAATTTTTTACTATGGATTTGCTGTCACTTTAATAAATCTACGGACTTATCAAATTAATTTTTATTTAACAAACATTTATTTGTTGGGGTCTTAATATATTTATGAACTTTTTTTTTTTTTTTTATTGGACAATTGATTTTACTAGTACGGACTCTTGGTTAACTTTTTTACCACTCGAATGGCAGAAATCGATGGAAAATACAATAGACAACCTTGAGGTGCCAGTCACATGTACAGCATAGATAAAAATAGATTTTTCTAAAAAAGTCTTCAAATAAATTTATTTAAACATTTATTAAAAAGTAGACATTTATTTTTTATGCATCATTTAGGGGAGGGTCAAAACGGAGTACCCGTAAAATTTTATAAAATATTTTTTTTTAATTCCATAATCGCTTATAAATATAATTGAGCATTATTTTGAATTTTGTTTTCACTATTGAACTTCCGGTGTTAAATTACTTGAGATGTATTTTAATAATCAACTTAAAAATATTAACAATTTTTCAAATTTTTAAATTTAATTAAATTCTAATGACTTTTGAATTAACAAATAAAATATTAACAATGTTAAGTAGGTAGTTGAACTTTTTAAAAAATCGAAAGTTAGTTGAAAACTCCCGAGTAAAAAAAAAACTCGTTTCAAAAAGATTCCAAAAATGTTCGACATGTGGAATTTCTAAACTTGAGACAGACGAGAATTTTGAATAGAATTTTTTTTGAACTTTTATGATTTTGATAGTAAAAAAAAATGTTTTTAAATATGTTTACTATATTTTACCGTCTTTCTAAAAAAGTTTCAAATTAGAGGTTTTTAAATTTTTGGAAACGAGAGTAAAATGTAACAAAAATACGATTTGAAAAGTATGTTTTAAAAAAAGTTATTTTTTAACTCAAAATTCGCTTTTATAAAGTTCTAGATCAATTTTTTATTTTACTATAAAATTACAGAGATCCAATCAAAGTTCTAATCTGTCTCAAGTTTAGAAGTTTCAAAAACTTTTTAGGAGTTTTCTGAACACAGAATTACTTTTTTACACAGAATGTTAATAACTTTTGTTTCATAATAAAAACTATTAAAATTTTTTCATTCTTCCTTTGCACTCAATAAATATATGAAATGTAAATTTCCTTTATGTAAGTTACTAATAATAAAGTTTAATTTTCAAAAAATTTTATCACTTTTTTTAGGAGGCACTCTATTTTGCCCGCAAAAAATGAAAATTTTATTTTAACTGCTTAAAACTTTTTCTATTCACTTTAAATGTCTTAAAAAAAAAGTTCACCATATTTGAGTCCCCGAAAACTTAATATTTCCTTAAGTCTCTCCCTTTGCCCCTCTCCCCACTTATTTTTTAAAAAAGTAAAACTTTTTTATCTGCGAACCCACGTCCAGTATTTTTTTTCTCTTCCGTTAAGTCTGTATTCGTGTCTCGTATATTTTATTTGCTAGCGCAGGTGTCGGCATGTGTTATGATAAAGTTATTGTCCATCAAAAAATGATTTAATACTCAATAAAAAATAATAAAAAGAAATGAATAACGTTACTTATGATACTTACTATCTTCCTGGTGATACTAAATGCCGTCTATATCGCAGTACTTACCATAAATTTTTTTTCCCTCGCTCCGAACGATTCAATGAACTTAAATTTGTTCATTGACCTTGAAGCCGGTCTGGCTGGAAGTGTCTGCGTTTATTTATTTTTATTTTTTTAAGAAGGAGATAACATGTAATGAAAGAAAGAGATGAATGTACTAGTAATGTTTAAGAATTTAAATAAATTTCACGTTGATTTGTCAATACTACAAACAACTTTTTTTCTGTATTTCTAATAAATTATAATAACTGATCATTTACTCAGGGTTACATTCAGAATTTGATTATTTAATTTTAAAAAATTAGCCACGTCTGGGATAAAATTTATTACTTAACAATTTTCATTTTTATGAGAAAATAATTTTTTTTAAGTGTTTGGTGCAATTATTCAATTACGTAATTTTTTAATTACGTACTCTTATCGTTACACAATTACAAAATTAAATATAATTAGTAATTAACATAAATTATTTATATCAATTGTAATACTTTTGTTAAGTACATTTTCAAATGACTCAATGTGTAAAAAAACCAGATAACAAATTTTATTTTACTTTTATGAATGTATTTTAGTTTCATTTTTTAGTTGCACAGTAAAGAATATTGTGTGTCTGGGAAAAACGGTCTGTTAAATTTTTTGTGTCGATTATTTTGTGTTAAATTAACACATTTCACTGTGTTACTTAAAAATTTTAAATCGATCTACTATTTAACACTTTAAAAGTGTTACTTGGTACAAAAATTGTAATTATCAAAATTTATTAAGGGTTACTTTAAAATTAACAAAAAATTTATGTTAAAAAGCCAATCGATAGTCACGGAAGAATTATTATAAAAATGAAAGTGAAATGGACATTTTATAAATGTCAATTTAACTTAAAAATTTTAATTATTGATATATTAAATTTACCATTTACTAAAAGCGGGAATTTTTATCATACCAATAAAAAATATTTAGTTAGAATTTCGAATTATTTAATGTAATGTTAAAATTATTTTTTCGCCAAACAAAAATGTGGTTTTGTTTTTTTAAAAGAAATTAATTGATTTACTATTTGCAACTGGTATTAAATATCACGTGATTTTTTTAAAACCTTGACTCTAATAAAAAAATTATTTACTATCAAAAAATAGTTGATTGTTAAATAATAATTGTCATCACTGTTGACAATCTCTTCATAATATATTAATTATATTTACTGAATATCCATGGTACAAAAATAAAATGTAAAAGTTAACATTTTTTTTGTCGCCACTGACGTTTAAAAAGTGTTTTATCAACTTCACGTATTACCCGAATTTTGTCTTGAGATTTTAACACAAATTTCATGTTTAAATTCAACACCAATATGTGTCCGTTTCTAACAGATTTATTTTAACACAATAATTTTTACTGCATAACATAATGATGTATTATTTTTTTTATAGTAATTTTCGTTTATTTATTTAAAAATATGTTAAAAAAATCATTATTAAATTACTTACTAATCATCACCTTAATTAATTATTTTAATCGAACCAATTTAAATTTCTGACACATTATTACTTTTTTTTTTTTTTTTTCACTAAATATATTCAATGTATATTTAAATTTAACAAAAATACTTAATTGGATATTAATTAAACAAAACTTGTTTATTTTTAAAAACAGGTGTCCCCGAACCGGCGCTGCCTGAACCAGCTTAACAGCTGATCGGAGTATGAGGCGGCGGTGAACGGGGCCACAATTGCACCACCACCCCCGCGAATAAAGGAAAAAAATTACTAAAATAAAAATAATCAATAACAGTAGGAAAAAAATAATACTATTGACTATTGTTGCAATTGATTCATAGATCAAGTGGAACTTGGAGGAAAAATAAATAAATAAAAGAAAAGTATAGAAATCCCTTGATTTAAAATCGAGGAAATAAAGTAAGAAAAGCTAAATCTTTGTATATCAATATAAAATATAACCGAGGGAGCACTGAAAGAAGACAACAATTGTTAGCTTGACGGCAATTTGATCAAAGATGGTCAAAACTTTTCAAGCTTATCTACCCTCCTGCCATCGCACTTATTCGTGCATACACTGCCGTGCTCACCTCGCTAATCATGACGAACTCATCTCAAAGGTAAATACACTAACTAATATTTCACTTGATTTTAATCAAAAATTTATTAATTTAATTATTTAATTAATTTATTTTTATGTTGCAGTCCTTCCAAGGCAGCCAAGGTCGTGCCTATCTCTTCAATTCCGTGTAAGAGATAAATTATATCATCAACAATTGTTTTAATGTTATTGTATAATTTGATAAGATTTTTATTATTAAAAACCATGTGGTGTTTTTAATTTTAAAACAGGGTTAATGTTGGTTGCGGTCCTGCGGAAGAGCGAGTTCTCTTAACTGGCCTTCATGCTGTCGCTGACATTTATTGCGAGTGTTGTAAAACTACTCTCGGTTGGAAATATGTAAGTTTATTATTATTATTGTTGTAATTAATAGAGTATTGTGCGACAAGGGATGAGACAGAAGGATTTTACACCAGGGTGAAGTTGGGTGATGACACCCGCAGTTTAAATTGCCTATTGGGACTTGAAGTTTCAGTGTCAGCAGCCAGAAATAAGTTAATTTAAGACCAAGGGTGTCATTAACTATTAGCGTAATCGTAAATTGTCATTTGCAATTTATAATTCAGAAACTATCCTGCATGAAAATATATATGGTAAACATATATTAAAAAATGTGTTACAGATATAAATATATATGTGACAATACATGAAATCTTACATAGAACTGTATATAGATTTTGGCCGATTTTATTATATTTTTATATATGTTTTCTCTTATATGATTTCATATATTTCCGTATAACTTCAATATATTATTTATATATTTGAAAACTTATAATTTCAATATATTCAAACATAAATGTTATTTATATATGGAAACAAATAAGAATACATATATAATTCATCATTATATGGCACGATATATGTACCATGTATTCAACTTTATAAATTTTTATATATTTTTCGATATATAGAACCATATAAGTCTCCCATATATGAAAGCATAAATAAAATCTATTCTTTTCTGGCTTTCTCTCTCTGTTATAAGATTCAAACATTGTGTTCAGAATATATATGTGTACTAGCTTACAAATTTACATATATAATTATCAATATATGTAATACATATATGTGCTAACTTATAAGTTTACATATATGATTATAAATATATATAATACATGTATTAATTTATAAACTTACGTATATAATTAATTATATTAAAACTTACTGTATTATATATAAGAAAATATATATCGTTTTTGGCCACTTATGGTCCCATATTGATCATATATTTTTCCATATGTATTTATCATATATGGTATTTTCATGCGGGACAATACTAATTACTATCCACAGTAATTTTTATAAAATTTAATCACAGTCAGAACTGTCGTTCACGTAAATAGAATTAATGGTCTAAAATTACTATCAAGGGTATGAGACAGTGCCTCCACTTTTATTATAACAATTGAAAGTCATTTCAAATTTTTTAATAGTGGGTACTGTCTAAGAATGCCCTTAAATGACAGTATCAGAATTTTCACCATATCTGCACCGAAAGTTTAAATACCTGCCTTGTTTAGAGAGAAGAAAGTCCTTCTCTTTTATGAGAAAGCAAATGATAAAGATTAGCGCATGCGCCATTCTTCCCATAAACAGGCAAAAATTTAAACTTTCAGGTAAAAAATTTTATACACACCAAGGAGAGACATCACAATCCACGTGTTTGCCTTTGGCTGGGTACACAGAAAAAAAAGTTATCGAGTCAAGAAAATATTTTATAAGACAAACGTTTTCTGGAAGTCCGAATTTTCTTGAGCCAAGAAAATTTGTCTCGGTTAAAAAAATTCTGTCTAGTTCAGAAGAAGTTTTTACTTTATCCAAGAAAATAGAGGTTTTCAAAATTTGAATCAAGAATATTTACCTTCAGTCGATAATTTTTTTTCCTGCCTAGATAATTAAACACATGGGTTAAAATGTCATACTTTCCTTCTTTGGTGTATAATATACTAATTAAATTGCAACAGCTTTCAGTCCGATTTGTTTCTTCCCGATCGAAACGTTTTTTTCTGCCCGCTGACAAGACATTCACAATTAACTTTGATTTATTTAATGTTAATTCGCGCATAGACTGAAATGAACTTTTTCCAACTGACTATAAACTCAAACTTAAAGTTTCGATGCTGATCAAAATTCGATTATAATTTAATTAAAATTTTTGACCATTAAATTTACAGGAGCACGCGTTTGAGTCAAGTCAAAAATACAAGGAGGGTAAGTTTATAATAGAGCTGGCCCACATGATCAAGGAAAATGGATGGGAATGAACACGTAGACAGGGGGGTGGGTCATGACACACCACCCCTGCTTACCTGAATCCCGTAAACTAAATCCTTAAAATAAATTTTATAAAAATAATCAACTAAACTCAAAAAACTGAAAACATAAGTATATGCCTACAATGTTGTTCTCGAGTTGCAATGTGCGGCGCCCTATCCTCAATACAAAAAGATGAAAAAAAAACAATAATGATAAACAATACAACAAGAAAAAATAAAACAAAAAAAACAACAGCCCTCCTTTGACAAACCACCAACGAAAGTCTGTGATTTCATTTGTGATTTGTAATCTTAGTAATGTTTTTCCGTTCTGGACAATTCACAAAAAAAAAAAACTATAAATCGTTTTTTAATTCTCCAATAATTATGTGGACTACGGAGAAGAAAAAACGTATTTTATTAAAATCAATATAAATATACTAATGGATTTAAAAGAATGGAAGGACAAAGTAAAGATAATGCGATTATTTGCCGCTTAAAGATGAATATTGTGTGTAAAGAAATTATTTTTGAGAATGGTAGAGTCGCGATTTAAGTAAAGATTTAAAGTTAATAAAAATTAAGTAGATTAATCGCGAGGATTGATGTGAAGAGATGATTATTTTAAAAAAAGTGTTGGCGATGCTAAGGTAAAAATGATGCGCAGATAAAGACAAGTAAATAAAATTCAGAACAAGTTTTAAAAATAATAATAAGACGACGGCGATGACGATGATGATGATTATTATTATTATTATAAACATTTACGTGAACAGTTGAGTGCCCCTTTATCTCTCTTTCATCTCTCCCTCTCTCTCCCCTCTTTTTTTCAGTGTTTGTTAGTCTCAATGAATATCAACACAGCCGCCGAGTTGCGACGACAACGACGTCGACTACTCCGGCATATAAATTAGCGCGGGGCACTCAGATTGTTTTTTTTTATTTTGAAAAAACAATATGAAAAATACGATAAATTTCAGGATTAAAATAGCAAACGATGCTGAAGAATATTAACAAACAAATAATCAATCAATGGAAAATAAAATATTTGTTGTAAGCAGTGCGAATACAGACTGCTAGATTGACTGCCCTGCCTGTCGCATCTATCGTTGGAATTTCACTGCCGATATTCCTAAAATATAATTAACAAAAAATGAAAATAAATTAAATTTAAAAAAATAAAATAAAACAATTGGATGAAAATAAAACTTGCCATCGTTAAGGCAAAGTTATAGCTCCAGCGTAGCCTACATTGATTAGCGTATTAAAGCCTATATTATATTTACTATAGAACTTATAATATAGTTGGTAATTTTAAGTGCGTGATTGGATGAATGAATTAACTAAATTTATATATAATATTCATTTTAAAAAACAACTAAAAAATAAGGTAAAAGATCCAGCACCCGATCACTCATGAATTTATTTATCTATATTTTGTAAATAAAGATATACAAATACATGAGTTATTGAATACTGGTTCCCTGATCAGGTACTGGATCTTTTAACATAAGTACTTTTTTTTTAAATCTAAGGTAAATGACCTAGGGCATGACAGGGTAGCTAGGACCCGATCACTCCATGTATTTGTATATTTATTACACGGAAAAAAGAGCAGTTGAAAAATTACAGTTTCGTATAGTATTAATTGGTACTATAGCGCTCCGAGTCTGAAACTGTAGAAATTACATTTTTTATCAGTAAATTTTACAGAAATAACAAATATTACAGTTTCAAACTCGATATTGTCGATTTAAACTGTAAAATTTGCTGCTTAAAATTGTATTAATTTTATTGCTACAACAAATTTTTAAAATTACAGTTTGAACTTTAATGTTTACAGATTTTTACCCGGAAAGCCTGATTTACAGTAGAAACTGTAATTTTTCAACTGCTCTTTTTTGCGTGTAGGGTGGCCCAAAAAAAAACATTTTTTTTTTTCGAGTCTCTTATGAAAATTTGTTGGCTTACGATGTTTTAAGAAGCCTCTCCAAAAATCTAGATAAAAAATTTTTAATAGGTCGCTCACGAATTTTTAAAATATCAAAAATGATTGAAATTCGGATTTTTTACTTCTAAATTTTTTCTTTGTCGCAGCAATAGTTTTTATTTATAAACTCATGTCTATGCTGAAAATTTCAGCCCAATATTTAAATATTTAAACGGCGCTCAAGAATTTTGAATATTAACTGATAATATGTGACTAATACTTTGAATTAGTTTTTGTATTTTTTATAACTCAATTATTGTCATTTCACTAAAATATAACTTTTGCATTACCAAAAATATACAGGACAGTCTTGAACAATAAAATTTGGTAAGTTTTGAATAAGCAAAAAAACCTAAAAATTGAATTAAAAAATAAAAAAGTATGTGAATAACTTATTATTTATATTTCTCGGGTTATATTTTCATTCATCGTGATGCAAATTGATGGTGAAAAAATCGAGAAGCTTTACTATTAATATTCAAGGGTAGCTCGAAAACGTTCAAAAGACAGCACTCGGAAACATTAAAAATTCTTGAGCGAGGTTTAAATATTTAAATTTTGGGCTCGAATTTTCAGCATAGTCATGATTTTACAAATATAAACTATTGCTGCCACGAGAAAGGAAAAAATTTGAAATAAAAATTCAAATTTCGATCATTTTTTATATTTTCCAAATTCATGAGCGACCTCTTGAAAATTTTCTATCAAGCTGATTTTTGGAGAAACTTCTTTAAACATCGTAAACCAACAAATTTTCATAAGAGACTCGAAAAAAAAAATAGTCCGTTTTTTTGGACCACCCTAATATTTAGCAAAATTTAATAAATATAAATATAGAAATATATGAGTGATTAGATACCAGTTCTTTGATCGGGTATTGCCCCTTACTTTACCACGAAAGTTCATACCACAATTAGTATAATTTTTGAATGAATCTTCTGTGACTAGAGGAAATTTGAATCGAATATATATAAAATTTTAAAGATTCTATATAATTTCTTAGAGGAAAAAATTCTAAAATCCATAGAAAATTTGTAGTATGATTTTCATACGTATCGCAACATAAAAATCATGCTACAGATTTTCTAAGGATTTTTGTAGAATTTTCCCTCTACGGAATTACGTAGTAACTTCAAAATTTTGTACATTCGATTCTAATTCTCTTCACAGTCACAAAAAATTTATGTAAAAATTATAATAAAACTGTGACATAAATTCTCGTGGTAAAGTAAGGTGTAGTACCTGATCATGCACTAGGTATTTTACCTAATAGATATACAAATACATGGAGTGATCAAGTACTTGTTTCCTGATCGGGTACTGAGTCTTTTACCTTACTGAAGATAATGGATTGTATTAAAGTTTTGGCTTTAGGAACATAAATGTGATCGTACGCTCACTTGATTTTTTACGTTTTACCGTAGTCACAAGTGGTCACAAAAGCCAAACTTATTTGTTTGTCTACCAGACATTGATTAATTTAAATATCAAACAAATAATTTTATTATTAGATTGTTAAAGTAAAAAGTATTATAATTATTGTTAATTCTGCAGGATACAGAGGATTAAGGTCTTTCAGCGTTTCTCATTTTTTTTTATTCCCAATTTAATTTATACCTAAAAAAAAAAAACAGTAATACATCTGTGTACTCGTTTAATTTGCGCTTTTTTTATGCACACGACATAAAATTAAATTTAAAAAAAAACATGTTAATTAAGGCGATTGCTCATTATTCTTAACGTCGATCTCATTTTTTTAAAATTAAATCATTAAAAAAGGAAAAAAAATTTGTTTTTTAATTTTTATAATAAAAAAAAATAAATAATTTTTTTTTGCGTGATAGTTTACTAAACAATTAAAATAAATTTTAGTAGCGATTATTAATGATTGTGTTTAAATTAATTAAAAAAATTATTATTATCTATTACTAGTTGCAATTTATGTATTTGTATTTTTTGTATGTAAGATAAAAAAAAAATGATCCTGAAGTTAGCAGCTAATTTTCTGAGTTGAGCTTCTTTCAACAAATCGATTACAAAAAAAAAAAAAAATTAAAATTAAAATATGCACATGTAGGAATTAGAAAAAACTACAGGTGCAATTTTTTTTTTCATAATTTATCGTTTTAAAAAAAGTTAAAAATTCCAAGCCGTCTAACTTCAGTGTCATAAATTATTGAGGGCATGTAATCTGACCCGTAATGATACTATACAATAATATCATAAATAGAAGTAAAGTATAACTAAAAAATTTTTTTTATGATGATATCTTTGTATTAAATGTACGTCAATGCCCTTGTGTCCATCACATGTGACAAAAAATAGATGAAAACTATGTCACTCGATATTGTGCCAATGGCATGAGGACATTGAGATTCTGATTGGCTAATCATTCATACAAAACCAGTTTGACCTGAGCACAGATGATTGAATAATCTCAATCGTCGGTACTCAAAAATTATGTTATTTAAATAAATTATTATGATTTATTGTATTCATTTTATTTTTAATTGTGACTTTTATAATTTTAAATTTTATATGCTACAAAAAGTACAGAGCATTATCGTCAATGTAATTTATTAAATAGAAAGAGAGAGTGAGTGAATATTTGCGGCGGCCTAATCTTCGCTAGGTCTCTCGAGAGTACTTTTGATATTAATGTGCTAAACATATAAAAAAAAAAAAAACAGTAATCCTACACAGAAAAAAAGTATTTTTTGGCGCGAAAAATTTTTACTTGGCCCAAGAAAATTTTTTCAGTATCAATTGAAAAAAACAATTTTCTTGAAGAGAGAAGAAATTTTTTTGAATTTGAAATTTACTGCGTCAACAAATTTTTTCTTATTTTAAGAAAATTTTTTTTTCATTTCGTAATGGAAAATTTTTCTTGAGGCAAGAAATTATTTTTTTCTGTGTAATATCTAATTATTTTTCTGTAATTTCCTTCTTTGTATAAAAAACAAAAAGAAAAAAAATGAAAAAAAAAAAAAAAAACAAAAAATATATATATATATGTATGAAAATAAAATATCGAGTTCACTGACCACAAATTAACTCAAAAGAAAAAAAATATTCTTTAGTCATTCACTGATGTTTCTATCCACCAAATTCACTGAATTTGCTTTACAACAATTCGTTCATAATAAAAAAAAAAGTAAGACAATTATATTTGTGTAATACAGATAACTTTTCGTGAATAATAAATTTATTTTTAACGTAATTAATTTTTATTAATTTAGTATTGAAAATAGTTTTAAATTATCATTTAGTCTTTTTTTGCAATAAATTTATTTAAAAATATAATCGTGTTTTTTATTTATGCTCAATTCCTTTAATAAAGAAGTAAAAAAAAAATACTGATAGTAGCAGACACTAAAAATTTTTCTTTTAAATTAACAAACAAAATACTTTGAAAATTTAATGTCAAAAACTTTACAAAATATTTTTGAGTATATTCTGAAAATTGTAATTTACTTACAAGTAATTTGTTTATTAAAATTTAAAAAAATTCTGCTATTTTTAGTATAAAAAAAAGTATTTTTGACATTTAAAATTACATTATTTTAGTAATTTAAATATTTTTTAATTTTAAAATAATTTCTTAATTTAAAATTCTGCGCCAAATTATTAATTCAAATTTTTTTAAAATAAAAACTGATTTTGAAGTGAGTGTAAGTGGAGCAGATATGAGACAATTTACAAATTTTAAATAAATAAAATTTTAAAAAAGGCGCGCGCTGATTTTTCAAATATTTAAATAAACATTTATAAATTTTTATTCTTACATTTATTTATTTATTCAAAAATTTATAAAATTGCCGTCAGCCAAATTCCCGCTTTGATTTAAAAATACAAATAAATTTAAATCACTTATGAGTATTTTTAAAATTGCACCTATAGTTTTTTAAATTTTTACGTGAAAATTTTTAATTATTTACTAACTTATGAGTATGAATGTAGCAAATATCAGACGATTTATAAATTTTAAATCAATGAATAAAATAATGAAATTTTAAAAAAGGCGCGCGCTGATTTTTCAAATATTTAAATACGTATTTTTAAATTTTTATTCTTACATTTATTTATTTATTCAAAAATTTATAAAATTGCCGTCAGCCAAATTCCCGCTTTGATTTAAAAATACAAATAAATTTAAATCACTTATGAGTATTTTTAAAATTGCACCTATAGTTTTTTAAATTTTTACGTGAAAATTTTTAATTATTTACTAACTTATGAGTATGAATGTAGCAAATATCAGACGATTTATAAATTTTAAATCAATGAATAAAATAATGAAATTTTAAAAAAGGCGCGCGCTGATTTTTCAAATATTTAAATACGTATTTTTAAATTTTTATTCTTACATTTATTTATTTATTCAAAAATTTATAAAATCGCCGTCAGCCAAATTCCCGCTCCGATTTAAAAATACAAATAAATTTAAATCACTTATTACAATATAAATTTTTTCCCCTTTTTATTTCATCTTTGCTGGATTGTCTACTCCATTGCATTGTTACCCACGTGCTCTAGAGTTTTCAATAAATTCATAACCTCTTTTTACAAAATGGTGCGATATTTGTTTTATATGGGATATATCGGCACTCGTTACAGGTAAATATGTTTTATTAATAAAAGAATCCAAATTTTATTTATATATTCCTATATATTTAAATATAAAATGTATTCATAACAGAACAATATATTTTTTTATAAGTGTGAATGTAGCAGACGAGACAATTTATAAATTTTAAATAAATAAATAAATAAATCGAAATCATGAAATTCAAAAAAATGCGCGCACTAATTTTTCAAATATTTAAATCCGCAATTTTTAATTTTCATTCCACTTAAGTTTTATTTATTTATTCAATAATTTTAAAAATTCCCACTTGTCAGTTACATTACACTCATCATTTTGTTTTTTTCTTTTTTTTTTTTATCAGAGGAGCAGCAAAACAAATAGGTTGTGAAAAATTGATAGACATAGATTCAATTCAAGGTGCAATTGAAACTGGATTGTCTTGCGTATTAAAACCTAGAAGTAGATGTTACCCAAAAGTACAAATTTCAAGCCGGTAATTAATTTAAAAAAATGAAATAGCAGTTCTATAAATCATTGAATAAAAATTTATTGACGTTTTATGTTAAAAAATTTAACAGGACAGATGCTGGTGTTCATGCTCTTATAAATACTGCTCAAGTTGAACTAGAGCATCCAACAGATGAATTTTATGATACAGAAACAGCCATTCGAAGACTTAATTCATGGTTTGCTCGCTGTGGGCACGAGATAAGAATAACGTCAGTTTATCCGGTTACAGATGAATTTGATCCTCGCAGAAATGCCAAGTCAAGAAGTTATTTTTATCGTATAATGATTGCTAAAGATTTCAATGAACATAAAGTACCGATTTCTGAACTACAACGCGCTTGGCACATCAGGTATTTATATATTTTTTATATCACCTGCATTGAAACTGAATTTTCCTTTTTTGGTCCAGAAAAACACTGGAATCGTTTATTTGAGAAATCCCATAAGTCAAGAAAACAAAATTTTTCAGGAAACACAAAAAACATTTTTCTGGAAAAACTTGCCATTGAAATGATAAATAAATAATTCAAGAGAATAATGTTAGCGTTTGAAAAATATTCGAACAAGAAAAATTCAATTTTTTAATTGAAACTACTTACAAAATTATTTAAAGTTGATTGACTTATGGGGTTTCTCAACCAAACGGAAGAAAAAGTTATAAAATCATTGTTTTTTTTATTTTTTCCACTCAAATAATTTATCAGACTGATAAAATGAAGTATATAATATGTATTTAAACTCTGAAACTCAGAAATTACAAAAAACAATAATTAATTTAAGTATTTTAATTAGTCATATTATTTTTTTTTCCAAAAAAAGCGCGAATTTTAAATAAAAAAGAAAAAATAATTTCTATAAAACTAAAACTGCATATGTTTATTTGAAAAACCCCATAAGTCATTGATTTATGGGGTTTCTCAATAAAATAAAATTTCTGTCAGCCCGTTAATTGTTTTTTAAACACTGATGTGATGGATATTTTTATTAATTTCTATGGGGGGACATCCAAAGAACCCAAAAATGCAAAAACCAAATTTCGAAAAAACATGACTTATGGGTTTCTCAAATAAACGATTCACTTTGGAGATTGATAAATATTTAGACAGATGATTAGGGAGTAAAAAGCCACGAGGTTCAATTGAAACCAGAGTCTTGTCCTTCTAACGGAAATTGAAATAAACCCATGGAAAAATTACTGTGACCACAGTAAAATTTACAGTAGTTACAGTAAATCGTAATGCAACCATTGGAAATTTTACTATGACCATATCAATTTTTCTATACCTTTATTCCAATTTTCATCAAGAGGCCAACATGATCCAGCTTTACTATGACTCCGTAGAATTTCCTCTGGATTAATCAGATATTATTTGTGTTTGTGAACACAGCATCTTTCTCTTCCAGAGTGAATTTCCCTAGGGAAGAAATCCTATTTTTTGTCCGGTAATAGTATACTATATAGCAACCATCATCATTATTTTTCGCCGCCTATCGGTCAGAAATTAGTCTGTTGCGAAGGGCAAAACACGATTTCACACTTCGGGTAACATCAGCCATCTTCACTCTAGTCTGAAATCGTCTCATTTAATTCCTTGTTGCGCAATATACTATTACTTGTTACTTATTTATATTTATTTACTGTTACAGAGGTGATAATATTGATATCGACGCATTAAGAAACGCAACAAGACTCTTTATAGGGAAAAAAAATTTTGAAACTTTCGCTGGTAAAAATCGTACTCTCAAAGAAATAAGATACGTAAGAGAGTTAATTAATTTATCAATAGAACCGGCAGCTCCTTTCATGCCATTTGATCCTCTGTCAGAATTATTTAATTTCTGGCATATAAATATTTCCGCACGTGCATTTCTTTATAATCAAGTGAGGAAAATTGTTGGAGCGCTTGTTGGTATTGCGTCGGGAATAATCACTGAACGAGATGTTATGATAATGTTACAAATACCATCACACTTGAGTTGGGATCCTAGGATACAAATGGCACCGCCTCAAGGATTATTTCTTAAAAATATTGAATACGATAAAGAGGAATTAGCCAAGTATATTTTGAAACCTACTAACGTCGAAGAACGGCCTCGTAAATTATTGGCAATAATTAATTAATTGATTGTATAGATTTTAATTAATTAATTAATTAGTAAATAAATATATGATATTGTTTAATTTTTTAAAAATCTTGCGATGGATTTTCAGAGTCTTATTGAAAACCGTAAAAAAATATTAAAACCTACAACAACAATTGTTACGAATACGTCAGGGGAAAAGTACGAAATTTCTGACGGAATTGTTCGTAATTTAGGAATAAAAGTTACGCCATTTGTTATTGATAATAAACCAAATTTAAAAGTAGATTTAATTATTCCTGGATTATTTCTCAGCTCGCAGGATCCAGTTTATAATTTAGATATTTTAGAATCACACAAAATAAAAAATATTTTAAGTTTGGGAATAAATCCCGAAATTAAATTTCCCGGTATTAATTATCATTACGTTGATATTCTTGATTTGCCGGAATTTGATTTGTTTAAAGTTTTAAATGAGTGTATTAAAATAATTCATAAAAATATAAGTGAAAATATTTTAGTTCACTGTAATGCTGGGGTATCAAGATCACCGACAATAGTAATTGGATATTTGATAGCTTGTAAAAAAATGTCATACACTCAAGCTTATGATTTTGTTAAAAATATAAGATACATTCGACCGAATGATGGATTTGTAAATAAATTAAGAAATATCAAACCCAAAGATTTACCTCAGCTAAATTAATAGTTTGAACTTTCGAATTACAGTAGGACCTCGTTATAAAACTCTTCCCCTCAGTTTGTTAAAACTCGCTCGGAGCGCTTCTCCCACCAATAATTCAATAAAAGTTTTACGCCGAAACCTCGCTATAGGACTAACGACCAGTACGACTGAAATCGAAATAAAATATACATACCTAAAGATTGTATATTACATAACTTATTTTCATAAAGAATAATTAAAATTTCGTGGTATCACACAATTAATTAACAAAACAAAGAACGACAAAATTTCGTTTATTTATGATTATATATGAAATAGATTTACTGTATAACAGAGTAGAGTTGAACCGAATACATAAATAAAACCCAAAACGGCGATAGTCTTATAGCGAGCTTTGGGCGCAAACGCTGTTAAGCACAATAGTGGGAATACTTCATATCTAAGAACTTTTTCCCCTACAACCCCGAGCTAGTCTTATAACGAGGTCCTGCTGTACTCGAAAATTTTCGAATAGTTTGTAAATTTTCTTGTCAACGACTTGAAATTTTAATTTTCCTTTTTCAATAATTCAAATTTTTGTCTGTCATAAATGTACGATCAGCGCCATGTATTCATACCGTACCTAGTTACAAGCGTACTTTTTACTTTTCTACTTTAAGTACCCTACCAATATACAACTCTCTTAAATAGATTTCTAGGCGAAAATATCAATATTAAATATATTTATGTTGCAAAATAATTCTATGTAAAATTATCTCTATGTAAACTTATTTTATTAAACATAAATATATGCGAAAATAATTCATGTCTAAAATATCTCTATATTATATATCTCTATGAAAATGAGGTCTCTACAAAATTTACTATAATATGATAGAATTAGATGTTAACATATTTATATTATGGCATTTCTCCATAACTATACAACTCTCCTTAATATTTCTCTATTTTGCATATCTCTATGACACAACAATTCTATGAAAAAATTTTTCTATTTAAAAATTTTTCTATGTTGACCATGGAGACTTCAGAAGTCTAAAGTCTCCATGATGTTGACCGAAGTCAGTTTCAGGTGCCATCTTTTTGTCCTAACAACAAGTTCTTGCGAGTCGAAAAATATTTCGATTAAATATTATTCCCGGTATAGTTAACAGTCAAATGATGTTAATAACGACTGTATTTATTTCAAGTAGATATTTAAGACAGATTTGTAATTAATCGATTGCATTAAATGTTATTTCCTTTAAATACAGATGGCTGATAATAGCACTACGATATGGTGACTTAGTAATGTAGAAAGATTTCCAATTATAAACAGTTGTATATCAAACTGATGTCATGCATTTGCATACAGTGATTAAGTCGGATATAAAATGTGACATTCGTATTTGCTGCTATCATGAACAATAGTCATTAATCAATTGAAACAACGATAATTTGAAGCGTTAGTATTTTATACTTTTTTTAAAATGAGTCGGATTGATTGAAAGCAATTTACTTATAATGCCAGTTGAATTTTTGTCTAGCCATATTTGAGTTGACAATAATTTCGAGTCAGCGATTGTATGTTGCCAACAAACTTGGCAGCATCGAAAGTTGTAGCAAGTAGAAGTTTATTCTCGTGCGATTCTGTGGCAGCAGTATATTAAAACAAATAAACGGCAGTGCGACAACTTTAATTTTTTTTTTTTTTATTTTTTTTTTAATACTTAAAGTGAGCCTAGTCACTTTAAAGTTACGAGAACGCTCGGAAACACAGTTCCATTGGGTGCTAGGTCAAAATAACTCGGCAATAATAACTCCAACAAAAATAACTCGGAAAATAATGAGCCTCACAATAATTTTTTTTCGTTTGAGCTATTGTTGCCGAGCTATTTTGACTAACTAACATACTAAAGAGTCACGTGAATATATACAACATATCACGAGTCACGTTTATCACTTGATTTGGTGAGTTATTATGGTCGGAGTTGTTTGTGTGTGAGTTATTTTGGCCGGTCACCTTCCATTGAGCCTAAGAATGCCCATTCCACATATTTACTCTGTTTTTAACACCTAATCAAATCAAATTCTTTATCTTTGTACCGATCTTCAGATGTCAGCGACAGAACGAATCTCAGAGCCAAAAGACCTCACACTCTTTGTGTAAAAAATTCTTTCGACAACCGCTGGGGTTCGAACCCATGCCTGGCCAGTGATCAAGTTCGAGAGGCCTGAATCTTGCGCCGTACACCGCTCGGCCATGATCACCGGTTATGACGAGTTTACTCCAAACTTCTCTACTAAGTACCATCTTTATTCGAAAATTAGATTCAACACCAATATCTTATATTGAAACTATGGAGGGTAGAGGTACCACTACCCTCCATAGTATATTCGAATCGTTTATATGGACCTTAAATATAAATTTTTTGAAAGTTCTCGGTGGCCGAGTGGTCCAAGGCGTCTGCCATTTCGCACACTAAAGGACTTGGGTTCGAATCCTACGATCACAAGGAAGGAACAAGGCTTAAACTTTACGATATCTCCATCGTAATTTACGCTAGGGAGCTTAAGACTTCGTATAATTCGTCTGAAGTATTATTTCTTAAATAGAATTTCCAACGCTACATTGTAGAAATTACGATTTTGAAAATTTAGTCCACTACTATAATAATCAATAGGACCAATAAAGATATTATTATCGTAAATTTTGCTAAAATTTTCTTCCCGTGTAGCTGAAATAATATTTGGGCCGATATGCAGCTTCCGTCAACCATCGACTTTAAACTGAAATAACTTTTGATCTTCCCAATATCTCACTTGTTATGTCCGCCTATCTTGTAGCTGACAATTTTTCCTATAATTCTCATTCATTCATTATCGATTTTTTCGCACGCTGTCCTGACATTTGCGACATATGTAGCTGAGATGATATTCGGGCTAAAATGCAGCCCCTGGAGACGATCACCTTTAAACTAAAATAACTTTTGATCTACCCAATATCTCACTTATTCCGTCCGCCTATCTTGTAGCTGACACTTTCTCCTACAATTCTCATTCATTCATGATCGATTTTTTCGCACGCTGTCCTGACATTTGCGACATATGTATCTGAGATGATATTCGGGCTAAAGTGCAGCCCCTGGAGACGATCACCTTTAAACTGAAATAACTTTTGATCTACCCAATATCTCACTTGTTATGTCCGCCTATCTTGTAGCTGACACTTTTTCCTACAATTCTCATTCATTCATGATCGATTTTTTCGCACGCTGTCCTGACATCTGCGACATATGTAGCTGAAATGATATTCGGGCTAAAATGCAGCCCCTGGAGACGATCACCTTTAGACTGAAATAACTTTTGATCTACCCAATATCTCACTTGTTATGTCCGCCTATCTTGTAGCTGACACTTTTTCCTACAATTCTCATTCATTCATGATCGATTTTTTCGCACGCCGTCCTGACATTTGCGACATATGTAGCTGAAATGATATTCGGGCTAAAATGCAGCCCCTGGAGACGATCACCTTTAGACTGAAATAACTTTTGATCTACCCAATATCTCACTTGTTATGTCCGCCTATCTTGTAGCTGACACTTTTTCCTACAATTCTCATTCATTCATGATCGATTTTTTCGCACGCTGTCCTGACATCTGCGACATATGTAGCTGAAATGATATTCGGGCTAAAATGCAGCCCCTGGAGACGATCACCTTTAGACTGAAATAACTTTTGATCTACCCAATATCTCACTTGTTATGTCCGCCTATCTTGTAGCTGACACTTTCTCCTACAATTCTCATTCATTCATGATCGATTTTTTCGCACGCTGTCCTGACATCTGCGACATATGTAGCTGAAATGATATTCGGGCTAAAATGCAGCCCCTGGAGACGATCACCTTTAAACTGAAATAACTTTTGATCTACCCAATATCTCACTTGTTATGTCCGCCTATCTTGTAGCTGACACTTTCTCCTACAATTCTCATCCATTCATGATCGATTTTTTCGCACGCTGTCCTGACATTTGCGACCAACGTAGCTGAGATGATATTCGGGCTAAAATGCAGCCCCTGGAGACGATCACCTTTAAACTGAAATAACTTTTGATCTACCCAATATCTCACTTGTTATGTCCGCCTATCTTGTAGCTGACACTTTTTCCTACAATTCTCATTCATTCATGATCGATTTTTTCGCACGCTGTCCTGACATTTGCGACATATGTAGCTGAAATGATATTCGGGCTAAAATGCAGCCCCTGGAGACGATCACCTTTAAACTGAAATAACTTTTGATCTACCCAATATCTCACTTGTTATGTCCGCCTATCTTGTAGCTGACACTTTTTCCTACAATTCTCATTCATTCATGATCGATTTTTTCGCACGCTGTCCTGACATCTGCGACATATGTAGCTGAAATGATATTCGGGCTAAAATGCAGCCCCTGGAGACGATCACCTTTAAACTGAAATAACTTTTGATCTACCCAATATCTCACTTGTTATGTCCGCCTATCTTGTAGCTGACACTTTTTCCTACAATTCTCATTCATTCATGATCGATTTTTTCGCACGCTGTCCTGACATTTGCGACATATGTAGCTGAAATGATATTCGGGCTAAAATGCAGCCCCTGGAGACGATCACCTTTAAACTGAAATAACTTTTGATCTACCCAATATCTCACTTGTTATGTCCGCCTATCTTGTAGCTGACACTTTTTCCTACAATTCTCATTCATTCATGATCGATTTTTTCGCACGCTGTCCTGACATCTGCGACATATGTAGCTGAAATGATATTCGGGCTAAAATGCAGCCCCTGGAGACGATCACCTTTAAACTGAAATAACTTTTGATCTACCCAATATCTCACTTGTTATGTCCGCCTATCTTGTAGCTGACACTTTTTCCTACAATTCTCATTCATTCATGATCGATTTTTTCGCACGCTGTCCTGACATCTGCGACATATGTAGCTGAAATGATATTCGGGCTAAAATGCAGCCCCTGGAGACGATCACCTTTAAACTGAAATAACTTTTGATCTACCCAATATCTCACTTGTTATGTCCGCCTATCTTGTAGCTGACACTTTTTCCTACAATTCTCATCCATTCATGATCGATTTTTTCGCACGCTGTCCTGACATTTGCGACCAACGTAGCTGAGATGATATTCGGGCTAAAATGCAGCCCCTGGAGACGATCACCTTTAAACTGAAATAACTTTTGATCTACCCAATATCTCACTTGTTATGTCCGCCTATCTTGTAGCTGACACTTTTTCCTACAATTCTCATTCATTCATGATCGATTTTTTCGCACGCTGTCCTGACATCTGCGACATATGTAGCTGAAATGATATTCGGGCTAAAATGCAGCCCCTGGAGACGATCACCTTTAAACTGAAATAACTTTTGATCTACCCAATATCTCACTTGTTATGTCCGCCTATCTTGTAGCTGACACTTTTTCCTACAATTCTCATTCATTCATGATCGATTTTTTCGCACGCTGTCCTGACATTTGCGACATATGTAGCTGAGATGATATTCGGGCTAAAATGCAGCCCCTGGAGACGATCACCTTTAAACTGAAATAACTTTTGATCTACCCAATATCTCACTTGTTATGTCCGCCTATCTTGTAGCTGACACTTTTTCCTACAATTCTCATTCATTCATGATCGATTTTTTCGCACGCTGTCCTGACATTTGCGACCAACGTAGCTGAGATGATATTCGGGCTAAAATGCAGCCCCTGGAGACGATCACCTTTAAACTGAAATAACTTTTGATCTACCCAATATCTCACTTGTTATGTCCGCCTATCTTGTAGCTGACACTTTTTCCTACAATTCTCATTCATTCATGATCGATTTTTTCGCACGCTGTCCTGACATCTGCGACATATGTAGCTGAAATGATATTCGGGCTAAAATGCAGCCCCTGGAGACGATCACCTTTAAACTGAAATAACTTTTGATCTACCCAATATCTCACTTGTTATGTCCGCCTATCTTGTAGCTGACACTTTTTCCTACAATTCTCATTCATTCATGATCGATTTTTTCGCACGCTGTCCTGACATCTGCGACATATGTAGCTGAAATGATATTCGGGCTAAAATGCAGCCCCTGGAGACGATCACCTTTAAACTGAAATAACTTTTGATCTACCCAATATCTCACTTGTTATGTCCGCCTATCTTGTAGCTGACACTTTTTCCTACAATTCTCATTCATTCATGATCGATTTTTTCGCACGCTGTCCTGACATCTGCGACATATGTAGCTGAAATGATATTCGGGCTAAAATGCAGCCCCTGGAGACGATCACCTTTAAACTGAAATAACTTTTGATCTACCCAATATCTCACTTGTTATGTCCGCCTATCTTGTAGCTGACACTTTTTCCTACAATTCTCATTCATTCATGATCGATTTTTTCGCACGCTGTCCTGACATCTGCGACATATGTAGCTGAAATGATATTCGGGCTAAAATGCAGCCCCTGGAGACGATCACCTTTAAACTGAAATAACTTTTGATCTACCCAATATCTCACTTGTTATGTCCGCCTATCTTGTAGCTGACACTTTTTCCTACAATTCTCATTCATTCATGATCGATTTTTTCGCACGCTGTCCTGACATTTGCGACATATGTAGCTGAAATGATATTCGGGCTAAAATGCAGCCCCTGGAGACGATCACCTTTAAACTGAAATAACTTTTGATCTACCCAATATCTCACTTGTTATGTCCGCCTATCTTGTAGCTGACACTTTTTCCTACAATTCTCATTCATTCATGATCGATTTTTTCGCACGCTGTCCTGACATCTGCGACATATGTAGCTGAAATGATATTCGGGCTAAAATGCAGCCCCTGGAGACGATCACCTTTAAACTGAAATAACTTTTGATCTACCCAATATCTCACTTGTTATGTCCGCCTATCTTGTAGCTGACACTTTTTCCTACAATTCTCATTCATTCATGATCGATTTTTTCGCACGCTGTCCTGACATTTGCGACATATGTAGCTGAAATGATATTCGGGCTAAAATGCAGCCCCTGGAGACGATCACCTTTAAACTGAAATAACTTTTGATCTACCCAATATCTCACTTGTTATGTCCGCCTATCTTGTAGCTGACACTTTTTCCTACAATTCTCATTCATTCATGATCGATTTTTTCGCACGCTGTCCTGACATCTGCGACATATGTAGCTGAAATGATATTCGGGCTAAAATGCAGCCCCTGGAGACGATCACCTTTAAACTGAAATAACTTTTGATCTACCCAATATCTCACTTGTTATGTCCGCCTATCTTGTAGCTGACACTTTTTCCTACAATTCTCATTCATTCATGATCGATTTTTTCGCACGCTGTCCTGACATTTGCGACCAACGTAGCTGAGATGATATTCGGGCTAAAATGCAGCCCCTGGAGACGATCACCTTTAAACTGAAATAACTTTTGATCTACTCAATATCTCACTTGTTATGTCCGCCTATCTTGTAGCTGACACTTTTTCCTACAATTCTCATTCATTCATGATCGATTTTTTCGCACGCTGTCCTGACATTTGCGACATATGTATCTGAGATGATATTCGGGCTAAAGTGCAGCCCCTGTAGGCGATCACCTCTAAACTGGAATAACTTTTGATCTACTCAAAATCTCACTTGTTATGTCCGCCTATCTTGTAGCTGACACTTTTTCCTACAATTCTCATCCATTCATGATCGATTTTTTCGCACGCTGTCCTGACATTTGCGACCAACGTAGCTGAGATGATATTCGGGCTAAAATGCAGCCCCTGGAGACGATCACCTTTAAACTGAAATAACTTTTGATCTACCCAATATCTCACTTGTTATGTCCGCCTATCTTGTAGCTGACACTTTTTCCTACAATTCTCATTCATTCATGATCGATTTTTTCGCACGCTGTCCTGACATCTGCGACATATGTAGCTGAAATGATATTCGGGCTAAAATGCAGCCCCTGGAGACGATCACCTTTAAACTGAAATAACTTTTGATCTACCCAATATCTCACTTGTTATGTCCGCCTATCTTGTAGCTGACACTTTTTCCTACAATTCTCATTCATTCATGATCGATTTTTTCGCACGCTGTCCTGACATCTGCGACATATGTAGCTGAAATGATATTCGGGCTAAAATGCAGCCCCTGGAGACGATCACCTTTAAACTGAAATAACTTTTGATCTACCCAATATCTCACTTGTTATGTCCGCCTATCTTGTAGCTGACACTTTCTCCTACAATTCTCATTCATTCATGATCGATTTTTTCGCACGCTGTCCTGACATCTGCGACATATGTAGCTGAAATGATATTCGGGCTAAAATGCAGCCCCTGGAGACGATCACCTTTAAACTGAAATAACTTTTGATCTACCCAATATCTCACTTGTTATGTCCGCCTATCTTGTAGCTGACACTTTTTCCTACAATTCTCATTCATTCATGATCGATTTTTTCGCACGCTGTCCTGACATTTGCGACCAACGTAGCTGAGATGATATTCGGGCTAAAATGCAGCCCCTGGAGACGATCACCTTTAAACTGAAATAACTTTTGATCTACCCAATATCTCACTTGTTATGTCCGCCTATCTTGTAGCTGACACTTTTTCCTACAATTCTCATTCATTCTTGATCGATTTTTTCGCACGCTGTCCTGACATTTGCGACATATGTATCTGAAATGATATTCGGGCTAAAATGCAGCCCCTGTAGGCGATCACCTCTAAACTGGAATAACTTTTGATCTACTCAAAATCTCACTTGTTATGTCCGCCTATCTTGTAGCTGACACTTTTTCCTACAATTCTCATTCATTCATGATCGATTTTTTCGCACGCTGTCCTGACATCTGCGACATATGTAGCTGAAATGATATTCGGGCTAAAATGCAGCCCCTGGAGACGATCACCTTTAAACTGAAATAACTTTTGATCTACCCAATATCTCACTTGTTATGTCCGCCTATCTTGTAGCTGACACTTTTTCCTACAATTCTCATTCATTCATGATCGATTTTTTCGCACGCTGTCCTGACATCTGCGACATATGTAGCTGAAATGATATTCGGGCTAAAATGCAGCCCCTGGAGACGATCACCTTTAAACTGAAATAACTTTTGATCTACCCAATATCTCACTTGTTATGTCCGCCTATCTTGTAGCTGACACTTTTTCCTACAATTCTCATCCATTCATGATCGATTTTTTCGCACGCTGTCCTGACATTTGCGACCAACGTAGCTGAGATGATATTCGGGCTAAAATGCAGCCCCTGGAGACGATCACCTTTAAACTGAAATAACTTTTGATCTACCCAATATCTCACTTGTTATGTCCGCCTATCTTGTAGCTGACACTTTTTCCTACAATTCTCATTCATTCATGATCGATTTTTTCGCACGCTGTCCTGACATTTGCGACCAACGTAGCTGAGATGATATTCGGGCTAAAATGCAGCCCCTGGAGACGATCACCTTTAAACTGAAATAACTTTTGATCTACCCAATATCTCACTTGTTATGTCCGCCTATCTTGTAGCTGACACTTTTTCCTACAATTCTCATTCATTCATGATCGATTTTTTCGCACGCTGTCCTGACATTTGCGACATATGTATCTGAGATGATATTCGGGCTAAAGTGCAGCCCCTGTAGGCGATCACCTCTAAACTGGAATAACTTTTGATCTACTCAAAATCTCACTTGTTATGTCCGCCTATCTTGTAGCTGACACTTTTTCCTACAATTCTCATCCATTCATGATCGATTTTTTCGCACGCTGTCCTGACATTTGCGACCAACGTAGCTGAGATGATATTCGGGCTAAAATGCAGCCCCTGGAGACGATTACCTTTAGACTGAAATAACTTTTGATCTACCCAATATCTCACTTGTTATGTCCGCCTATCTTGTAGCTGACACTTTTTCCTACAATTCTCATTCATTCATGATCGATTTTTTCGCACGCTGTCCTGACATTTGCGACATATGTAGCTGAAATGATATTCGGGCTAAAATGCAGCCCCTGGAGACGATCACCTTTAAACTGAAATAACTTTTGATCTACTCAAAATCTCACTTGTTATGTCCGCCTATCTTGTAGCTGACACTTTTTCCTACAATTCTCATTCATTCATGATCGATTTTTTCGCACGCTGTCCTGACATTTGCGACATATGTATCTGAGATGATATTCGGGCTAAAGTGCAGCCCCTGTAGGCGATCACCTCTAAACTGGAATAACTTTTGATCTACTCAAAATCTCACTTGTTATGTCCGCCTATCTTGTAGCTGACACTTTTTCCTACAATTCTCATCCATTCATGATCGATTTTTTCGCACGCTGTCCTGACATTTGCGACCAACGTAGCTGAGATGATATTCGGGCTAAAATGCAGCCCCTGGAGACGATCACCTTTAAACTGAAATAACTTTTGATCTACCCAATATCTCACTTGTTATGTCCGCCTATCTTGTAGCTGACACTTTTTCCTACAATTCTCATCCATTCATGATCGATTTTTTCGCACGCTGTCCTGACATTTGCGACCAACGTAGCTGAGATGATATTCGGGCTAAAATGCAGCCCCTGGAGACGATCACCTTTAAACTGAAATAACTTTTGATCTACCCAATATCTCACTTGTTATGTCCGCCTATCTTGTAGCTGACACTTTTTCCTACAATTCTCATTCATTCATGATCGATTTTTTCGCACGCTGTCCTGACATTTGCGACCAACGTAGCTGAGATGATATTCGGGCTAAAATGCAGCCCCTGGAGACGATCACCTTTAAACTGAAATAACTTTTGATCTACTCAAAATCTCACTTGTTATGTCCGCCTATCTTGTAGCTGACACTTTTTCCTACAATTCTCATTCATTCATGATCGATTTTTTCGCACGCTGTCCTGACATTTGCGACCAACGTAGCTGAGATGATATTCGGGCTAAAATGCAGCCCCTGGAGACGATCACCTTTAAACTGAAATAACTTTTGATCTACTCAAAATCTCACTTGTTATGTCCGCCTATCTTGTAGCTGACACTTTTTCCTACAATTCTCATTCATTCATGATCGATTTTTTCGCACGCTGTCCTGACATTTGCGACATATGTATCTGAGATGATATTCGGGCTAAAATGCAGCCCCTGGAGACGATCACCTTTAAACTGAAATAACTTTTGATCTACTCAAAATCTCACTTGTTATGTCCGCCTATCTTGTAGCTGACACTTTTTCCTACAATTCTCATCCATTCATGATCGATTTTTTCGCACGCTGTCCTGACATTTGCGACCAACGTAGCTGAGATGATATTCGGGCTAAAGTGCAGTTCCTGTAGGCGATCACCTCTAAACTGGAATAACTTTTGATCTACTCAAAATCTCACTTGTTATGTCCGCCTATCTTGTAGCTGACACTTTTTCCTACAATTCTCATTCATTCATGATCGATTTTTTCGCACGCTGTCCTGACATTTGCGACCAACGTAGCTGAGATGATATTCGGGCTAAAATGCAGCCCCTGGAGACGATTACCTTTAGACTGAAATAACTTTTGATCTACCCAATATCTCACTTGTTATGTCCGCCTATCTTGTAGCTGACACTTTTTCCTACAATTCTCATTCATTCATGATCGATTTTTTCGCACGCTGTCCTGACATCTGCGACATATGTAGCTGAAATGATATTCGGGCTAAAATGCAGCCCCTGGAGACGATCACCTTTAAACTGAAATAACTTTTGATCTACTCAAAATCTCACTTGTTATGTCCGCCTATCTTGTAGCTGACACTTTTTCCTACAATTCTCATTCATTCATGATCGATTTTTTCGCACGCTGTCCTGACATTTGCGACCAACGTAGCTGAGATGATATTCGGGCTAAAATGCAGCCCCTGGAGACGATCACCTTTAAACTGAAATAACTTTTGATCTACTCAAAATCTCACTTGTTATGTCCGCCTATCTTGTAGCTGACACTTTTTCCTACAATTCTCATCCATTCATGATCGATTTTTTCGCACGCTGTCCTGACATTTGCGACCAACGTAGCTGAGATGATATTCGGGCTAAAGTGCAGCCCCTGTAGGCGATCACCTCTAAACTGAAATAACTTTTGATCTACTCAAAATCTCACTTGTTATGTCCGCCTATCTTGTAGCTGACACTTTTTCCTACAATTCTCATCCATTCATGATCGATTTTTTCGCACGCTGTCCTGACATTTGCGACCAACGTAGCTGAGATGATATTCGGGCTAAAGTGCAGCCCCTGTAGGCGATCACCTCTAAACTGGAATAACTTTTGATCTACTCAAAATCTCACTTGTTATGTCCGCCTATCTTGTAGCTGACACTTTTTCCTACAATTCTCATTCATTCATGATCGATTTTTTCGCACGCTGTCCTGACATCTGCGACATATGTAGCTGAAATGATATTCGGGCTAAAATGCAGCCCCTGGAGACGATCACCTTTAAACTGAAATAACTTTTGATCTACCCAATATCTCACTTGTTATGTCCGCCTATCTTGTAGCTGACACTTTTTCCTACAATTCTCATTCATTCATGATCGATTTTTTCGCACGCTGTCCTGACATTTGCGACCAACGTAGCTGAGATGATATTCGGGCTAAAGTGCAGCCCCTGTAGGCGATCACCTCTAAACTGGAATAACTTTTGATCTACTCAAAATCTCACTTGTTATGTCCGCCTATCTTGTAGCTGACACTTTTTCCTACAATTCTCATTCATTCATGATCGATTTTTTCGCACGCTGTCCTGACATCTGCGACATATGTAGCTGAAATGATATTCGGGCTAAAATGCAGCCCCTGGAGACGATCACCTTTAAACTGAAATAACTTTTGATCTACCCAATATCTCACTTGTTATGTCCGCCTATCTTGTAGCTGACACTTTTTCCTACAATTCTCATTCATTCATGATCGATTTTTTCGCACGCTGTCCTGACATTTGCGACATATGTATCTGAGATGATATTCGGGCTAAAATGCAGCCCCTGGAGACGATCACCTTTAAACTGAAATAACTTTTGATCTACTCAAAATCTCACTTGTTATGTCCGCCTATCTTGTAGCTGACACTTTTTCCTACAATTCTCATTCATTCATGATCGATTTTTTCGCACGCTGTCCTGACATCTGCGACATATGTAGCTGAAATGATATTCGGGCTAAAATGCAGCCCCTGGAGACGATCACCTTTAAACTGAAATAACTTTTGATCTACCCAATATCTCACTTGTTATGTCCGCCTATCTTGTAGCTGACACTTTTTCCTACAATTCTCATTCATTCATGATCGATTTTTTCGCACGCTGTCCTGACATCTGCGACATATGTAGCTGAAATGATATTCGGGCTAAAATGCAGCCCCTGGAGACGATCACCTTTAAACTGAAATAACTTTTGATCTACCCAATATCTCACTTGTTATGTCCGCCTATCTTGTAGCTGACACTTTTTCCTACAATTCTCATTCATTCATGATCGATTTTTTCGCACGCTGTCCTGACATCTGCGACATATGTAGCTGAAATGATATTCGGGCTAAAGTGCAGCCCCTGTAGGCGATCACCTCTAAACTGGAATAACTTTTGATCTACTCAAAATCTCACTTGTTATGTCCGCCTATCTTGTAGCTGACACTTTTTCCTACAATTCTCATCCATTCATGATCGATTTTTTCGCACGCTGTCCTGACATCTGCGACATATGTAGCTGAAATGATATTCGGGCTAAAATGCAGCCCCTGGAGACGATCACCTTTAAACTGAAATAACTTTTGATCTACCCAATATCTCACTTGTTATGTCCGCCTATCTTGTAGCTGACACTTTTTCCTACAATTCTCATTCATTCATGATCGATTTTTTCGCACGCTGTCCTGACATCTGCGACATATGTAGCTGAAATGATATTCGGGCTAAAGTGCAGCCCCTGTAGGCGATCACCTCTAAACTGGAATAACTTTTGATCTACTCAAAATCTCACTTGTTATGTCCGCCTATCTTGTAGCTGACACTTTTTCCTACAATTCTCATCCATTCATGATCGATTTTTTCGCACGCTGTCCTGACATCTGCGACATATGTAGCTGAAATGATATTCGGGCTAAAATGCAGCCCCTGGAGACGATCACCTTTAAACTGAAATAACTTTTGATCTACCCAATATCTCACTTGTTATGTCCGCCTATCTTGTAGCTGACACTTTTTCCTACAATTCTCATTCATTCATGATCGATTTTTTCGCACGCTGTCCTGACATCTGCGACATATGTAGCTGAAATGATATTCGGGCTAAAATGCAGCCCCTGGAGACGATCACCTTTAAACTGAAATAACTTTTGATCTACCCAATATCTCACTTGTTATGTCCGCCTATCTTGTAGCTGACACTTTTTCCTACAATTCTCATCCATTCATGATCGATTTTTTCGCACGCTGTCCTGACATTTGCGACCAACGTAGCTGAGATGATATTCGGGCTAAAATGCAGCCCCTGGAGACGATCACCTTTAAACTGAAATAACTTTTGATCTACCCAATATCTCACTTGTTATGTCCGCCTATCTTGTAGCTGACACTTTTTCCTACAATTCTCATCCATTCATGATCGATTTTTTCGCACGCTGTCCTGACATTTGCGACCAACGTAGCTGAGATGATATTCGGGCTAAAATGCAGCCCCTGGAGACGATCACCTTTAAACTGAAATAACTTTTGATCTACCCAATATCTCACTTGTTATGTCCGCCTATCTTGTAGCTGACACTTTTTCCTACAATTCTCATTCATTCATGATCGATTTTTTCGCACGCTGTCCTGACATTTGCGACATATGTATCTGAGATGATATTCGGGCTAAAATGCAGCCCCTGGAGACGATCACCTTTAAACTGAAATAACTTTTGATCTACTCAAAATCTCACTTGTTATGTCCGCCTATCTTGTAGCTGACACTTTTTCCTACAATTCTCATCCATTCATGATCGATTTTTTCGCACGCTGTCCTGACATTTGCGACCAACGTAGCTGAGATGATATTCGGGCTAAAGTGCAGTTCCTGTAGGCGATCACCTCTAAACTGGAATAACTTTTGATCTACTCAAAATCTCACTTGTTATGTCCGCCTATCTTGTAGCTGACACTTTTTCCTACAATTCTCATTCATTCATGATCGATTTTTTCGCACGCTGTCCTGACATTTGCGACCAACGTAGCTGAGATGATATTCGGGCTAAAATGCAGCCCCTGGAGACGATCACCTTTAAACTGAAATAACTTTTGATCTACCCAATATCTCACTTGTTATGTCCGCCTATCTTGTAGCTGACACTTTTTCCTACAATTCTCATTCATTCATGATCGATTTTTTCGCACGCTGTCCTGACATTTGCGACATATGTATCTGAGATGATATTCGGGCTAAAGTGCAGCCCCTGTAGGCGATCACCTCTAAACTGGAATAACTTTTGATCTACTCAAAATCTCACTTGTTATGTCCGCCTATCTTGTAGCTGACACTTTTTCCTACAATTCTCATCCATTCATGATCGATTTTTTCGCACGCTGTCCTGACATTTGCGACCAACGTAGCTGAGATGATATTCGGGCTAAAATGCAGCCCCTGGAGACGATCACCTTTAAACTGAAATAACTTTTGATCTACCCAATATCTCACTTGTTATGTCCGCCTATCTTGTAGCTGACACTTTTTCCTACAATTCTCATTCATTCATGATCGATTTTTTCGCACGCTGTCCTGACATCTGCGACATATGTAGCTGAAATGATATTCGGGCTAAAATGCAGCCCCTGGAGACGATCACCTTTAAACTGAAATAACTTTTGATCTACCCAATATCTCACTTGTTATGTCCGCCTATCTTGTAGCTGACACTTTTTCCTACAATTCTCATTCATTCATGATCGATTTTTTCGCACGCTGTCCTGACATTTGCGACCAACGTAGCTGAGATGATATTCGGGCTAAAATGCAGCCCCTGGAGACGATCACCTTTAAACTGAAATAACTTTTGATCTACCCAATATCTCACTTGTTATGTCCGCCTATCTTGTAGCTGACACTTTTTCCTACAATTCTCATTCATTCATGATCGATTTTTTCGCACGCTGTCCTGACATCTGCGACATATGTAGCTGAAATGATATTCGGGCTAAAATGCAGCCCCTGGAGACCATCACCTTTAAACTGAAATAACTTTCGATCTACCCAATATCTCACTTGTTATGTCCGCCTATCTTGTAGCTGACACTTTTTCCTACAATTCTCATTCATTCATGATCGATTTTTTCGCACGCTGTCCTGACATCTGCGACATATGTAGCTGAAATGATATTCGGGCTAAAATGCAGCCCCTGGAGACGATCACCTTTAAACTGAAATAACTTTTGATCTACCCAATATCTCACTTGTTATGTCCGCCTATCTTGTAGCTGACACTTTCTCCTACAATTCTCATTCATTCATGATCGATTTTTTCGCACGCTGTCCTGACATCTGCGACATATGTAGCTGAAATGATATTCGGGCTAAAATGCAGCCCCTGGAGACGATCACCTTTAAACTGAAATAACTTTTGATCTACTCAAAATCTCACTTGTTATGTCCGCCTATCTTGTAGCTGACACTTTTTCCTGCAATTCTCATTCATTCATGATCGATTTTTTTGCACGCTGTCCTGACATCTGCGACATATGTAGCTGAAATGATATTCGGGCTGAAATGCAGCCCCTGGAGACGATCACCTTTAAACTGAAATAACTTTTGATCTACCCAATATCTCACTTGTTATGTCCGCCTATCTTGTAGCTGACACTTTTTCCTACAATTCTCATCCATTTATGATCGATTTTTTCGCACGCTGTCCTGACATTTGCGACCAACGTAGCTGAGATGATATTCGGGCTAAAATGCAACCCCTGGAGACGATCACCTTTAAACTGGAATAACTTTTGATCTATTCAAAATCTCACTTGTTATGTCTGCCTATCTTGTAGCTGACACTTTTTCCTACAATTCTCATCCATTCGTGATCGATTTTTTCGCACGCTGTCCTGACATCTGCGACATATGTAGCTGAGATGATATTCGGGCTCAAATGCAGCCCCTGGAGACGATCACCTTTAAACTGAAATAACTTTTGATCTACTCAAAATCTCACTTGTTATGTCCGCCTATCTTGTAGCTGACACATTTTCCTACAATTCTCATTCATTCATGATCGATTTTTTCGCACGCTGTCCTGACATCTGCGACATATGTAGCTGAGATGATATTCGGGCTGAAATGCAGCCCCTGGAGACGATCACCTTTAAACTGAAATAACTTTTAATCTACCCAATATCTCACTTGTTATGTCCGCCTATCTTGTAGCTGACACTTTTTCCTACAATTCTCATTCATTCATGATCGATTTTTCCGCACGCTGTCCTGACATCTGCGACATATGTAGCTGAGATGATATTCGGGCTAAAATGCAGCCCCTGGAGACGATCACCTTTAAACTGAAATAACTTTTGATCTACTTAAAATTTCACTTGTTATGTCCGCCTATCTTGTAGCTGACACTTTTTCCTACAATTCTCATTCATTCATGATCGATTTTTCCGCACGCTGTCCTGACATCTGCGACATATGTAGCTGAGATGATATTCGGGCTAAAATGCAGCCCCTGAAGACGATCACCTTTAAACTGAAATAACTTTTGATCTACTCAAAATCTCACTTGTTATGTCCGCCTATCTTGTAGCTGACACTTTTTCCTACAATTCTCATTCATTCATGATCGATTTTTTCGCACGCTGTCCTGACATTTGCGACCAACGTAGCTGAGATGATATTCGGGCTAAAATGCAGCCCCTGGAGACGATCACCTTTAAACTGAAATAACTTTTGATCTACTCAAAATCTCACTTGTTATGTCCGCCTATCTTGTAGCTGACACTTTTTCCTACAATTCTCATCCATTCATGATCGATTTTTTCGCACGCTGTCCTGACATCTGCGACATATGTAGCTGAGATGATATTCGGGCTAAAATGCAGCCCCTGAAGACGATCACCTTTAAACTGAAATAACTTTTGATCTACTCAAAATCTCACTTGTTATGTCCGCCTATCTTGTAGCTGACACTTTTTCCTACAATTCTCATTCATTCATGATCGATTTTTTCGCACGCTGTCCTGACATTTGCGACCAACGTAGCTGAGATGATATTCGGGCTAAAATGCAGCCCCTGGAGACGATCACCTTTAAACTGAAATAACTTTTGATCTACCCAATATCTCACTTGTTATGTCCGCCTATCTTGTAGCTGACACTTTTTCCTACAATTCTCATCCATTCATGATCGATTTTTTCGCACGCTGTCCTGACATCTGCGACATATGTAGCTGAAATGATATTCGGGCTAAAATGCAGCCCCTGGAGACGATCACCTTTAAACTGAAATAACTTTTAATCTACCCAATATCTCACTTGTTATGTCCGCCTATCTTGTAGCTGACACTTTCTCCTACAATTCTCATCCATTCATGATCGATTTTTTCGCACGCGGTCCTGACATCTGCGACATATGTAGCTGAAATGATATTCGGGCTAAAATGCAGCCCCTGGAGACGATCACCTTTAAACTGGAATAACTTTTGATCTATTCAAAATCTCACTTGTTATGTCCGCCTATCTTGTAGCTGACACTTTCTCCTACAATTCTCATCCATTCATGATCGATTTTTTCGCACGCTGTCCTGACATCTGCGACATATGTAGCTGAAATGATATTCGGGCTAAAATGCAGCCCCTGGAGATGATCACCTTTAAACTGGAATAACTTTTGATCTATTCAAAATCTCACTTGTTATGTCCGCCTATCTTGTAGCTGACACTTTTTTCTACAATTCTCATCCATTCATGATCGATTTTTTCGCACGCTGTCCTGACATTTGCGACCAACGTAGCTGAGATGATATTCGGGCTAAAATGCAGCCCCTGGAGACGATCACCTTTAAACTGAAATAACTTTTGATCTACTTAAAATTTCACTTGTTATGTCCGCCTATCTTGTAGCTGACACTTTTTCCTACAATTCTCATCCATTCATGATCGATTTTTTCGCACGCTGTCCTGACATCTGCGACCAACGTAGCTGAGATGATATTCGGGCTAAAATGCATCCCCTGGAGACGATCACCTTTAAACTGAAATAACTTTCGATCTACCCAATATCTCACTTGTTATGTCCGCCTATCTTGTAGCTGACACTTCCTCCTACAATTCTCATTCATTCATGATCGATTTTTTCGCACGCTGTCCTGACATTTGCGACCAACGTAGCTGAGATGATATTCGGGCTAAAATGCAGCCCCTGGAGACGATCACCTTTAAACTGAAATAACTTTCGATCTACCCAATATCTCACTTGTTATGTCCGCCTATCTTGTAGCTGACACTTCCTCCTACAATTCTCATTCATTCATGATCGATTTTTTCGCACGCTGTCCTGACATTTGCGACCAACGTAGCTGAGATGATATTCGGGCTAAAATGCAGCCCCTGGAGACGATCACCTTTAAACTGAAATAACTTTTGATCTACCCAATATCTCACTTGTTATGTCCGCCTATCTTGTAGCTGACACTTTTCCTACAATTCTCATTCATTCATGATCGATTTTTTCGCACGCTGTCCTGACATCTGTGACATATGTAGCTGAAATGATATTCGGGCTAAAATGCAGCCCCTGGAGACGATCACCTTTAAACTGAAATAACTTTTGATCTACCCAATATCTCACTTGTTATGTCCGCCTATCTTGTAGCTGACACTTTTTCCTACAATTCTCATTCATTCATGATCGATTTTTTCGCACGCGGTCCTGACATCTGCGACATATGTAGCTGAAATGATATTCGGGCTAAAATGCAGCCCCTGGAGACGATCACCTTTAAACTGAAATAACTTTTGATCTACCCAATATCTCACTTGTTATGTCCGCCTATCTTGTAGCTGACACTTTTTCCTACAATTCTCATTCATTCATGATCGATTTTTTCGCACGCTGTCCTGACATTTGCGACCAACGTAGCTGAGATGATATTCGGGCTAAAATGCAGCCCCTGGAGACGATCACCTTTAAACTGGAATAACTTTTGATCTATTCAATATCTCACTTGTTATGTCCGCCTATCTTGTAGCTGACACTTTCTCCTACAATTCTCATTCATTCATGATCGATTTTTTCGCACGCTGTCCTGACATCTGCGACATATGTAGCTGAAATGATATTCGGGCTAAAATGCAGCCCCTGGAGACGATCACCTTTAAACTGAAATAACTTTTGATCTACTTAAAATTTCACTTGTTATGTCCGCCTATCTTGTAGCTGACACTTTTTCCTACAATTCTCATCCATTCATGATCGATTTTTTCGCACGCTGTCCTGACATTTGCGACCAACGTAGCTGAAATAATATTCGGGCTAAAATGCAGCCCCTGGAGACGATCACCTTTAAACTGGAATAACTTTTGATCTACTCAAAATCTCACTTGTTATGTCCGCCTATCTTGTAGCTGACACTTTTTCCTACAATTCTCATCCATTCATGATCGATTTTTTCGCACGCTGTCCTGACATTTGCGACCAACGTAGCTGAGATGATATTCGGGCTAAAATGCAGCCCCTGGAGACGATCACCTTTAAACTGAAATAACTTTTGATCTACCCAATATCTCACTTGTTATGTCCGCCTATCTTGTAGCTGACACTTTCTCCTACAATTCTCATTCATTCATGATCGATTTTTTCGCACGCTGTCCTGACATTTGCGACCAACGTAGCTGAGATGATATTCGGGCTAAAATGCAGCCCCTGGAGACGATCACCTTTAAACTGAAATAACTTTTGATCTACCCAATATCTCACTTGTTATGTCCGCCTATCTTGTAGCTGACACTTTTTCCTACAATTCTCATTCATTCATGATCGATTTTTTCGCACGCTGTCCTGACATCTGCGACATATGTAGCTGAAATGATATTCGGGCTAAAATGCAGCCCCTGGAGACGATCACCTTTAAACTGAAATAACTTTTGATCTACCCAATATCTCACTTGTTATGTCCGCCTATCTTGTAGCTGACACTTTTTCCTACAATTCTCATCCATTTATGATCGATTTTTTCGCACGCTGTCCTGACATTTGCGACCAATGTAGCTGAGATGATATTCGGGCTAAAATGCAACCCCTGGAGACGATCACCTTTAAACTGGAATAACTTTTGATCTATTCAAAATCTCACTTGTTATGTCTGCCTATCTTGTAGCTGACACTTTTTCCTACAATTCTCATCCATTCGTGATCGATTTTTTCGCACGCTGTCCTGACATTTGCGACGAACGTAGCTGAGATGATATTCGGGCTAAAATGCAGCCCCTGGAGACGATCACCTTTAAACTGAAATAACTTTTGATCTACCCAATATCTCACTTGTTATGTCCGCCTATCGTGTAGCTGACACTTTTTCCTACAATTCTCATCTATTCATAATTGATTTTTTCGCACGCTGTCCTGACAGTTGCGACATATGTATCTGAGATGATATTTGGGCTAAAATGCAGCCCATGTAGGCGATCACCTCTAAACTGGAATAACTTCAGATCTACTCAAAATCTCACTTGTTATGTCCGCCTATCTTGTAGCTGACACTTTTTCCTACAATTCCCATTCATTCATGATCGATTTTTTCGCACGCTGTCCTGACATTTGCGACCAACGTAGCTGAGATGATATTCGGGCTAAAATGCAGCCCCTGGAGACGATCACCTCTAAACTGGAATAGCTTCAGATCTACTCAAAATCTCACTTGTTATGTCCGCCTATCTTGTAGCTGACACTTTTTCCTACAATTCCCATTCATTCATGATCGATTTTTTCGCACGCTGTCCTGACATTTGCGACCAACGTAGCTGAGATGATATTCGGGCTAAAATGCAGCCCCTGGAGACGATCACCTCTAAACTGGAATAGCTTCAGATCTACTCAAAATCTCACTTGTTATGTCCGCCTATCTTGTAGCTGACACTTTTTCCTACAATTCCCATTCATTCATGATCGATTTTTTCGCACGCTGTCCTGACATTTGCGACCAACGTAGCTGAAATGATATTCGGGCTAAAATGCAGCCCCTGGAGACGATCACCTTTAAACTGAAATAACTTTTGATCTATTCAAAATCTCACTTGTTATGTCCGCCTATCTTGTAGCTGACACTTTTTCCTACAATTCTCATTCATTCATGATCGATTTTTTCGCACGCTGTCCTGACATCTGCGACATATGTAGCTGAAATGATATTCGGGCTAAAATGCAGCCCCTGGAGACGATCACCTCTAAACTGAAATAACTTTTGATCTACCCAATATCTCACTTGTTATGTCCGCCTATCTTGTAGCTGACACTTTTTCCTACAATTCTCATTCATTCATGATCGATTTTTTCGCACGCTGTCCTGACATCTGCGACATATGTAGCTGAAATGATATTCGGGCTAAAATGCAGCCCCTGGAGACGATCACCTCTAAACTGAAATAACTTTTGATCTACCCAATATCTCACTTGTTATGTCCGCCTATCTTGTAGCTGACACTTTTTCCTACAATTCTCATTCATTCATGATCGATTTTTTCGCACGCTGTCCTGACATCTGCGACATATGTAGCTGAAATGATATTCGGGCTAAAATGCAGCCCCTGGAGACGATCACCTTTAAACTGAAATAACTTTTGATCTACTTAAAATTTCACTTGTTATGTCCGCCTATCTTGTAGCTGACACTTTTTTCTACAATTTCCATTCATTCATGATCGATTTTTTCACACGCTGTCCTGACATTTGCGACCAACGTAGCTGAAATGATATTCGGGCTAAAATGCAGCCCCTGGGGACGATCACCTTTAAACTGAAATAACTTTTGATCTACTCAAAATCTCACTTGTTATGTCCGCCTATCTTGTAGCTGACACTTTTTCCTACAATTTCCATTTATTCATGATCGATTTTTTCGCACGCTGTCCTGACATTTGCGACATATGTAGCTGAGATGATATTCGGGCTAAAATGCAGCCCCTGGAGACGATCACCTTTAAACTGAAATAACTTTTGATCTACTCAAAATCTCACTTGTTATGTCCGCCTATCTTGTAGCTGACACTTTTTCCTACAATTCTCATTCATTCATGATCGATTTTTTCGCACGCTGTCCTGACATCTGCGACATATGTAGCTGAAATGATATTTGGGCTAAAGTGCAGCCCCTGTAGGCGATCACCTCTAAACTGGAATAACTTTTAATCTACTCAAAATCTCACTTGTTATGTCCGCCTATCTTGTAGCTGACACTTTTCCCTACAATTCTCATCCATTCATGATCGATTTTTTCGCACGCTGTCCTGACATCTGCGACATATGTAGCTGAAATGATATTCGGGCTAAAGTGCAGCCCCTGTAGGCGATCACCTCTAAACTGAAATAACTTTTGATCTACCCAATATCTCACTTGTTATGTCCGCCTATCTTGTAGCTGACACTTTTTCCTACAATTCTCATTCATTCATGATCGATTTTTTCGCACGCTGTCCTGACATCTGCGACATATGTAGCTGAAATGATATTCGGGCTAAAATGCAGCCCCTGGAGACGATCACCTTTAAACTGGAATAACTTTTGATCTACTCAAAATCTCACTTGTTATGTCCGCCTATCTTGTAGCTGACACTTTTTCCTACAATTCTCATCCATTCATGATCGATTTTTTCGCACGCTGTCCTGACATCTGCGACATATGTAGCTGAAATGATATTCGGGCTAAAATGCAGCCCCTGGAGACGATCACCTCTAAACTGAAATAACTTTTGATCTACCCAATATCTCACTTGTTATGTCCGCCTATCTTGTAGCTGACACTTTTTCCTACAATTCTCATTCATTCATGATCGATTTTTTCGCACGCTGTCCTGACATCTGCGACATATGTAGCTGAAATGATATTCGGGCTAAAATGCAGCCCCTGGAGACGATCACCTTTAAACTGGAATAACTTTTGATCTACTCAAAATCTCACTTGTTATGTCCGCCTATCTTGTAGCTGACACTTTTTCCTACAATTCTCATCCATTCATGATCGATTTTTTCGCACGCTGTCCTGACATTTGCGACCAACGTAGCTGAGATGATATTCGGGCTAAAATGCAGCCCCTGGAGACAATCACCTCTAAACTGAAATAACTTTTGATCTACCCAATATCTCACTTGTTATGTCCTTCATCTTGTAGCTGACACTTTTTCCTACAATTCTCATCCATTCATGATTGATTTTTTCGCACGCTGTCCTGACATTTGCGACATATGTAGCTGAGATGATATTCGGGCTAAAATGCAGCCCCTGTAGGCGATCACCTCTAAACTGGAATAACTTTTGATCTACTCAAAATCTCACTTGTTATGTCCGCCTATCTTGTAGCTGACACTTTTTCCTACAATTCTCATTCATTCATGATCGATTTTTTCGCACGCTGTCCTGACATTTGCGACCAATGTAGCTGAGATGATATTCGGGCTAAAATGCAGCCCCTGTAGGCGATCACCTCTAAACTGGAATAACTTTTGATCTACTCAAAATCTCACTTGTTATGTCCGCCTATCTTGTAGCTGACACTTTTTCCTACAATTCTCATTCATTCATGATTGATTTTTTCGCACGCTGTCCTGACATTTGCGACATATGTATCTGAGATGATATTCGGGCTAAAATGCAGCCCCTGTAGGCGATCACCTCTAAACTGAAATAACTTCAGATCTACTCAAAATCTCACTTGTTATGTCCGCCTATCTTGTAGCTGACACTTTTTCCTACAATTCTCATTCATTCATGATCGATTTTTTCGCACGCTGTCCTGACATTTGCGACCAACGTAGCTGAGATGATATTCGGGCTAAAATGCAGCCCCTGTAGGCGATCACCTCTAAACTGAAATAACTTCAGATCTACTCAAAATCTCACTTGTTATGTCCGCCTATCTTGTAGCTGACACTTTTTCCTACAATTCTCATCTATTCATAATTGATTTTTTCGCACGCTGTCCTGACATTTGCGACATATGTATCTGAGATGATATTCGGGCTAAAATGCAGCCCCTGTAGGCGATCACCTCTAAACTGGAATAACTTTTGATCTACCCGATATCTCACTTGTTCCGTCCGCCTATCTTGTAGCTGACACTTTTTCCTACAATTCTCATCTATTCATGATCGATTTCCTCGCAAACCGTCCTGACATTTGCGACATATGTATCTGAGATGATATTTGGGCTAAAATGCAGCCCCTCTAGGCGATCACCTCTAAACTGGAATAACTTTTGATCTACTCAAAATCTCACTTGTTATGTCCGCCTATCTTGTAGCTGACACTTTTTCCTACAATTCTCATCTATTCATGATCGATTTCCTCGCAAACCGTCCTGACATTTGCGACATATGTATCTGAGATGATATTTGGGCTAAAATGCAGCCCCTCTAGGCGATCACCTCTAAACTGGAATAACTTTTGATCTACTCAAAATCTCACTTGTTATGTCCGCCTATCTTGTAGCTGACACTTTTTCCTACAATTCTCATCCATTCATGATTGATTTTTTCGCACGCTGTCCTGACATTTGCGACATATGTATCTGAGATGATATTCGGGCTAAAGTGCAGCCCCTGTAGGCGATCACCTCTAAACTGGAATAACTTCAGATCTACTCAAAATCTCACTTGTTATGTCCGCCTATCTTGTAGCTGACACTTTTTCCTATAATTCTCATCCATTCATGATTGATTTTTTCGCACGCTGTCCTGACATTTGCGACATATGTATCTGAGATGATATTTGGGCTAAAATGCAGCCCATGTAGGCGATCACCTCTAAACTGGAATAACTTCAGATCTACTCAAAATCTCACTTGTTATGTCCGCCTATCTTGTAGCTGACACTTTTTCCTATAATTCTCATCCATTCATGATTGATTTTTTCGCACGCTGTCCTGACATTTGCGACATATGTATCTGAGATGATATTCGGGCTAAAGTGCAGCCCCTGTAGGCGATCACCTCTAAACTGGAATAACTTCAGATCTACTCAAAATCTCACTTGTTATGTCCGCCTATCTTGTAGCTGACACTTTTTCCTACAATTCCCATTCATTCATGATCGGTTTTTTCGCACGCTGTCCTGACATCTGCGACATATGTAGCTAAAATGATATTCGGGCTAAAATGCAGCCCCTGGAGACGATCACTTTTAAACTGAAATAACTTTTGATCTACTCAAAATCTCACTTGTTATGTCCGCCTATCTTGTAGCTGACACTTTTTCCTACAATTCTCATCCATTCATGATTGATTTTTTCGCACGCTGTCCTGACATTTGCGACATATGTAGCTGAGATGATATTCGGGCTAAAATGCAGCCCCTGTAGGCGATCACCTCTAAACTGAAATAACTTTTGATCTACCCGATATCTCACTTGTTCCGTCCGCCTATCGTGTAGCTGACACTTTTTCCTACAATTCTCATTTATTCATGATCGATTTCCTCGCAAACCGTCCTGACATTTGCGACATATGTATCTGAGATGATATTTGGGCTAAAATGCAGCCCCTGTAGGCGATCACCTCTAAACTGGAATAACTTTTGATCTACTCAAAATCTCACTTGTTATGTCCGCCTATCTTGTAGCTGACACTTTTTCCTACAATTCTCATCTATTCATAATTGATTTTTTCGCACGCTGTCCTGACATTTGCGACATATGTATCTGAGATGATATTCGGGCTAAAATGCAGCCCCTGTAGGCGATCACCTCTAAACTGGAATAACTTTTGATCTACCCAATATCTCATTTGTTATGTCCGCCTATCTTGTAGCTGACACTTTTTCCTACAATTCTCATCCATTCATGATTGATTTTTTCGCACGCTGTCCTGACATTTGCGACATATGTATCTGAGATGATATTCGGGCTAAAGTGCAGCCCCTGTAGGCGATCACCTCTAAACTCGAATAACTTTTGATCTACCCAATATCTCATTTGTTATGTCCGCCTATCTTGTAGCTGACACTTTTTCCTACAATTCTCATCCATTCATGATTGATTTTTTCGCACGCTGTCCTGACATTTGCGACATATGTATCTGAGATGATATTCGGGCTAAAGTGCAGCCCCTGTAGGCGATCACCTCTAAACTGGAATAACTTCAGATCTACTCAAAATCTCACTTGTTATGTCCGCCTATCTTGTAGCTGACACTTTTTCCTACAATTCCCATTCATTCATGATCGATTTTTTCCCACGCTGTCCTGACATTTGCGACCAACGTAGCTGAGATGATATTCGGGCTAAAATGCAGCCCCTGTAGGCGATCACCTCTAAACTGGAATAACTTCAGATCTACCCAATATCTCACTTGTTTCGTCCGCCTATCTTGTAGCTGACACTTTTTCCTACAATTCTCATTTATTCATGATCGATTTTCTCGCAAACCGTCCTGACATTTGCGACATATGTATCTGAGATGATATTCGGGCTAAAATGCAGCCCCTGGAGACGATCACCTTTAAACTGGAATAACTTTTGATCTACTCAAAATCTCACTTGTTATGTCCGCCTATCTTGTAGCTGACACTTTTTCCTACAATTCTCATCCATTCATGATTGATTTTTTCGCACGCTGTCCTGACATTTGCGACATATGTATCTGAGATGATATTCGGGCTAAAATGCAGCCCCTGTAGGCGATCACCTCTAAACTGGAATAACTTTTGATCTACTCAAAATCTCACTTGTTATGTCCGCCTATCTTGTAGCTGACACTTTTTCCTACAATTCCCATTCATTCATGATCGATTTTTTCGCACGCTGTCCTGACATTTGCGACATATGTATCTGAGATGATATTCGGGCTAAAATGCAGCCCCTGGAGACGATCACCTTTAAACTGGAATAACTTTTGATCTACTCAAAATCTCACTTGTTATGTCCGCCTATCTTGTAGCTGACACTTTTTCCTACAATTCTCATCCATTCATGATTGATTTTTTCGCACGCTATCCTGACGTTTGCGACATATGTAGCTGAGATGATATTCGGGCTAAAATGCAGCCCCTGGAGACGATCACCTTTAAACTGAAATAACTTTTGATCTACTCAAAATCTCACTTGTTATGTCCGCCTATCTTGTAGCTGACACTTTTTCCTACAATTCCCATTCATTCATGATCGATTTTTTCGCACGCTGTCCTGACATTTGCGACATATGTATCTGAGATGATATTCGGGCTAAAATGCAGCCCCTGTAGGCGATCACCTTTAAACTGAAATAACTTTTGATCTACTCAAAATCTCACTTGTTATGTCCGCCTATCTTGTAGCTGACACTTTTTCCTACAATTCTCATCCATTCATGATTGATTTTTTCGCACGCTGTCCTGACATTTGCGACATATGTATCTGAGATGATATTCGGGCTAAAGTGCAGCCCCTGTAGGCGATCACCTTTAAACTGAAATAACTTTTGATCTACCAAATATCTCACTTGTTATGTCTGCTTATCTTGTAGCTGACACTTTTTCCTACAATTCCCATTCATTCATGATCGATTTTTTCCTACGCTGTCCTGACATTTGCGACATATGTAGCTGAGATGATATTCGGGCTTAAGTGCAGCCCCTGTAGGCGATCACCTTTAAACTGAAATAACTTTTGATCTACCAAATATCTCACTTGTTATGTCTGCTTATCTTGTAGCTGACACTTTTTCCTACAATTCCCATTCATTCATGATCGATTTTTTCCTACGCTGTCCTGACATTTGCGACATATGTAGCTGAGATGATATTCGGGCTAAAATGCAGCCCCTGGAGACGATCACCTTTAAACTGGAATAACTTCAGATCTACTCAAAATCTCACTTGTTATGTCCGCCTATCTTGTAGCTGACACTTTTTCCTACAATTCCCATTCATTCATGATCGATTTTTTCGCACGCTGTCCTGACATTTGCGACATATGTATCTGAGATGATATTCGGGCTAAAATGCAGCCCCTGTAGGCGATCACCTTTAAACTGAAATAACTTTTGATCTACTCAAAATCTCACTTGTTATGTCCGCCTATCTTGTAGCTGACACTTTTTCCTACAATTCTCATCCATTCATGATTGATTTTTTCGCACGCTGTCCTGACATTTGCGACATATGTATCTGAGATGATATTCGGGCTAAAGTGCAGCCCCTGTAGGCGATCACCTTTAAACTGAAATAACTTTTGATCTACCAAATATCTCACTTGTTATGTCTGCTTATCTTGTAGCTGACACTTTTTCCTACAATTCCCATTCATTCATGATCGATTTTTTCCTACGCTGTCCTGACATTTGCGACATATGTAGCTGAGATGATATTCGGGCTTAAGTGCAGCCCCTGTAGGCGATCACCTCTAAACTGGAATAACTTCAGATCTACTCAAAATCTCACTTGTTATGTCCGCCTATCTTGTAGCTGACACTTTTTCCTACAATTCCAATTCATTCATGATCGATTTTTTCGCACGCTGTCCTGACATTTGCGACATATGTAGCTAAGATGATATTCGGGCTTAAGTGCAGCCCCTGTAGGCGATCACCTCTAAACTGGAATAACTTCAGATCTACTCAAAATCTCACTTGTTATGTCCGCCTATCTTGTAGCTGACACTTTTTCCTACAATTCCAATTCATTCATGATCGATTTTTTCGCACGCTGTCCTGACATTTGCGACATATGTAGCTAAGATGATATTCGGGCTTAAGTGCAGCCCCTGTAGGCGATCACCTCTAAACTGGAATAACTTCAGATCTACTCAAAATCTCACTTGTTATGTCCGCCTATCTTGTAGCTGACACTTTTTCCTACAATTCCCATTCATTCATGATCGATTTTTTCGCACGCTGTCCTGACATTTGCGACCAACGTAGCTGAGATGATATTCGGGCTAAAATGCAGCCCCTGGAGACGATCACTTCTAAACTGGAATAACTTCAGATCTACTCAAAATCTCACTTGTTATGTTCGCCTATCTTGTAGCTGACACTTTTTCCTACCATTCCCATTCATTCATGATCGATTTTTCCGCACGCTGTCCTGACATTTGCGACATATGTATCTAAGATGATATTCGGGCTAAAGTGCAGCCCCTGTAGGCGATCACCTTTAAACTGAAATAACTTTTGATCTACCCAATATCTCACTTGTTATGTCCGCCTATCTTGTAGCTGACACTTTTTCCTACCATTCCAATTCATTCATGATCGATTTTTTCGCACGCTGTCCTGACATTTGCGACATATGTAGCTAAGACGATATTCGGGCTTAAGTGCAGCCCCTGTAGGCGATCACCTTTAAACTGAAATAACTTCAGATCTACTCAAAATCTCACTTGTTATGTTCGCCTATCTTGTAGCTGACACTTTTTCCTACCATTCCCATTCATTCATGATCGATTTTTCCGCACGCTGTCCTGACATTTGCGACATATGTATCTGAGATGATATTCGGGCTAAAGTGCAGCCCCTGTAGGCGATCACCTTTAAACTGAAATAACTTTTGATCTACCCAATATCTCACTTGTTATGTCCGCCTATCTTGTAGCTGACACTTTTTCCTACCATTCCAATTCATTCATGATCGATTTTTTCGCACGCTGTCCTGACATTTGCGACATATGTAGCTAAGATGATATTCGGGCTAAAGTGCAGCCCCTGTAGGCGATCACCTTTAAACTGAAATAACTTTTGATCTACCCAATATCTCACTTGTTATGTCCGCCTATCTTGTAGCTGACACTTTTTCCTACCATTCCCATTCATTCATGATCGATTTTTCCGCACGCTGTCCTGACATTTGCGACATATGTATCTGAGATGATATTCGGGCTAAAGTGCAGCCCCTGTAGGCGATCACCTTTAAACTGAAATAACTTCAGATCTACTCAAAATCTCACTTGTTATGTCCGCCTATCTTGTAGCTGACACTTTTTCCTACAATTCCAATTCATTCATGATCGATTTTTTCGCACGCTGTCCTGACATTTGCGACATATGTAGCTAAGATGATATTCGGGCTTAAGTGCAGCCCCTGTAGGCGATCACCTCTAAACTGGAATAACTTTTGATCTACCCAATGTCTCACTTGTTATGTCCGCCTATCTTGTAGCTGACACTTTTTCCTACAATTCCCATTCATTCATGATCGATTTTTTCGCACGCTGTCCTGACATTTGCGACATATGTATCTGAGATGATATTCGGGCTAAAGTGCAGCCCCTGTAGGCGATCACCTTTAAACTGAAATAACTTTTGATCTACCCAATATCTCACTTGTTATGTCCGCCTATCTTGTAGCTGACACTTTTTCCTACAATTCCAATTCATTCATGATCGATTTTTTCGCACGCTGTCCTGACATTTGCGACATATGTAGCTAAGATGATATTCGGGCTTAAGTGCAGCCCCTGTAGGCGATCACCTCTAAACTGGAATAACTTCAGATCTACTCAAAATCTCACTTGTTATGTCCGCCTATCTTGTAGCTGACACTTTTTCCTACGATTCCCATTCATTCATGATCGATTTTTCCGCACGCTGTCCTGACATTTGCGACATATGTATCTGAGATGATATTCGGGCTAAAGTGCAGCCCCTGTAGGCGATCACCTCTAAACTGGAATAACTTCAGATCTACTCAAAATCTCACTTGTTATGTCCGCCTATCTTGTAGCTGACACTTTTTCCTACCATTCCCATTCATTCATGATCGATTTTTTCGCACGCTGTCCTGACATTTGCGACATATGTATCTGAGATGATATTCGGGCTAAAGTGCAGCCCCTGTAGGCGATCACCTCTAAACTGGAATAACTTCAGATCTACTCAAAATCTCACTTGTTATGTCCGCCTATCTTGTAGCTGACACTTTTTCCTACAATTCCCATTCATTCATGATCGATTTTTTCGCACGCTGTCCTGACATTTGCGACATATGTATCTGAGATGATATTCGGGCTAAAGTGCAGCCCCTGTAGGCGATCACCTTTAAACTGAAATAACTTTTGATCTACCCAATATCTCACTTGTTATGTCCGCCTATCTTGTAGCTGACACTTTTTCCTACAATTCCCATTCATTCATGATCGATTTTTCCGCACGCTGTCCTGACATTTGCGACATATGTAGCTGAGATGATATTCGGGCTTAAGTGCAGCCCCTGTAGGCGATCACCTCTAAACTGGAATAACTTCAGATCTACTCAAAATCTCACTTGTTATGTCCGCCTATCTTGTAGCTGACACTTTTCCCTACAATTCTCATCCATTCATGATCGATTTTTTCGCACGCTGTCCTGTCATTTGCGACCAACGTAGCTGAGATGATATTCGGGCTAAAATGCAGCCCCTGGAGACGATCACCTTTAAACTGAAATAACTTTTGATCTACTCAAAATCTCACTTGTTATGTCCGCCTATCTTGTAGCTGACACTTTTTCCTACAATTCCCATTCATTCATGATCGATTTTTTCGCACGCTGTGCTGACATTTGCGACATATGTAGCTGAGATGATATTCGGGCTTAAGTGCAGCCCCTGTAGGCGATCACCTCTAAACTGGAATAACTTCAGATCTACTCAAAATCTCACTTGTTATGTCCGCCTATCTTGTAGCTGACACTTTTTCCTACAATTCTCATCCATTCATGATCGATTTTTTCGCACGCTGTCCTGACATTTGCGACATATGTATCTGAGATGATATTCGGGCTAAAGTGCAGCCCCTGTAGGCGATCACCTTTAAACTGAAATAACTTTTGATCTACCCAATATCTCACTTGTTATGTCCGCCTATCTTGTAGCTGACACTTTTTCCTACAATTCCAATTCATTCATGATCGATTTTTTCGCACGCTGTCCTGACATTTGCGACATATGTAGCTAAGATGATATTCGGGCTTAAGTGCAGCCCCTGTAGGCGATCACCTCTAAACTGGAATAACTTTTGATCTACCCAATATCTCACTTGTTATGTCCGCCTATCTTGTAGCTGACACTTTTTCCTACAATTCCCATTCATTCATGATCGATTTTTCCGCACGCTGTCCTGACATTTGCGACATATGTATCTGAGATGATATTCGGGCTAAAGTGCAGCCCCTGTAGGCGATCACCTTTAAACTGAAATAACTTTTGATCTACCCAATATCTCACTTGTTATGTCCGCCTATCTTGTAGCTGACACTTTTTCCTACAATTCCCATTCATTTATGATCGATTTTTCCGCACGCTGTCCTGACATTTGCGACATATGTATCTGAGATGATATTCGGGCTAAAGTGCAGCCCCTGTAGGCGATCACCTCTAAACTGGAATAACTTCAGATCTACTCAAAATCTCACTTGTTATGTCCGCCTATCTTGTAGCTGACACTTTTTCCTACAATTCCCATTCATTCATGATCGATTTTTCCGCACGCTGTCCTGACATTTGCGACATATGTATCTGAGATGATATTCGGGCTAAAGTGCAGCCCCTGTAGGCGATCACCTTTAAACTGAAATAACTTTTGATCTACCCAATATCTCACTTGTTATGTCCGCCTATCTTGTAGCTGACACTTTTTCCTACAATTCCCATTCATTCATGATCGATATTTCCGCACGCTGTCCTGACATTTGCGACATATGTAGCTAAGATGATATTCGGGCTTAAGTGCAGCCCCTGTAGGCGATCACCTCTAAACTGGAATAACTTCAGATCTACTCAAAGTCTCACTTGTTATGTCCGCCCATCTTGTAGCTGACACTTTTTCCTACAATTCCCATTCATTCATGATCGATTTTTCCGCACGCTGTCCTGACATTTGCGACATATGTAGCTAAGATGATATTCGGGCTAAAGTGCAGCCCCTGTAGGCGATTACCTCTAAACTGGAATAACTTCAGATCTACTCAAAATCTCACTTGTTATGTCCGCCTATCTTGTAGCTGACACTTTTTCCTACCATTCCCATTCATTCATGATCGATTTTTCCGCACGCTGTCCTGACATTTGCGACATATGTAGCTAAGATGATATTCGGGCTAAAGTGCAGCCCCTGTAGGCGATTACCTCTAAACTGGAATAACTTCAGATCTACTCAAAATCTCACTTGTTATGTCCGCCTATCTTGTAGCTGACACTTTTTCCTACCATTCCCATTCATTCATGATCGATTTTTTCGCACGCTGTCCTGACATTTTCGACATATGTAGCTGAGATGATATTCGGGCTTAAGTGCAGCCCCTGTAGGCGATCACCTCTAAACTGGAATAACTTCAGATCTACTCAAAATCTCACTTGTTATGTCCGCCTATCTTGTAGCTGACACTTTTTCCTACAGTTCCCATTCATTCATGATCGATTTTTTCGCACGCTGTCCTGACATTTGCGACATATGTATCTGAGATGATATTCGGGCTAAAGTGCAGCCCCTGTAGGCGATCACCTTTAAACTGAAATAACTTTTGATCTACCCAATATCTCACTTGTTATGTCCGCCTATCTTGTAGCTGACACTTTTTCCTACAATTCCCATTCATTCATGATCGACTTTTTCGCAAGCTGTCCTGACATTTGCGACATATGTAGCTGAGATGATATTCGGGCTTAAGTGCAGCCCCTGTAGGCGATCACCTCTAAACTGGAATAACTTCAGATCTACTCAAAATCTCACTTGTTATGTCCGCCTATCTTGTAGCTGACACTTTTTCCTACAGTTCCCATTCATTCATGATCGATTTTTTCGCACGCTGTCCTGACATTTGCGACATATGTATCTGAGATGATATTCGGGCTAAAGTGCAGCCCCTGTAGGCGATCACCTTTAAACTGAAATAACTTTTGATCTACCCAATATCTCACTTGTTATGTCCGCCTATCTTGTAGCTGACACTTTTTCCTACAATTCCCATTCATTCATGATCGATTTTTTCGCACGCTGTCCTGACATTTGCGACATATGTAGCTAAGATGATATTCGGGCTTAAGTGCAGCCCCTGTAGGCGATCACCTCTAAACTGGAATAACTTCAGATCTACTCAAAATCTCACTTGTTATGTCCGCCTATCTTGTAGCTGACACTTTTTCCTACCATTCCCATTCATTCATGATCGATTTTTTCGCACGCTGTCCTGACATTTGCGACATATGTATCTGAGATGATATTCGGGCTTAAGTACAGCCCCTGTAGGCGATCACCTCTAAACTGGAATAACTTCAGATCTACTCAAAATCTCACTTGTTATGTCCGCCTATCTTGTAGCTGACACTTTTTCCTACCATTCCCATTCATTCATGATCGATTTTTTCGCACGCTGTCCTGACATTTGCGACATATGTAGCTAAGATGATATTCGGGCTTAAGTGCAGCCCCTGTAGGCGATCACCTCTAAACTGGAATAACTTCAGATCTACTCAAAATCTCACTTGTTATGTCCGCCTATCTTGTAGCTGACACTTTTTCCTACCATTCCCATTCATTCATGATCGATTTTTTCGCACGCTGTCCTGACATTTGCGACATATGTATCTGAGATGATATTCGGGCTTAAGTACAGCCCCTGTAGGCGATCACCTCTAAACTGGAATAACTTCAGATCTACTCAAAATCTCACTTGTTATGTCCGCCTATCTTGTAGCTGACACTTTTTCCTACCATTCCCATTCATTCATGATCGATTTTTTCGCACGCTGTCCTGACATTTGCGACATATGTATCTGAGATGATATTCGGGCTTAAGTGCAGCCCCTGTAGGTGATCACCTCTAAACTGGAATAACTTCAGATCTACTCAAAATCTCACTTGTTATGTCCGCCTATCTTGTAGCTGACACTTTTTCCTACAGTTCCCATTCATTCATGATCGATTTTTTCGCACGCTGTCCTGACATTTGCGACATATGTATCTGAGATGATATTCGGGCTAAAATGCAGCCCCTGGAGACGATCACCTTTAAACTGGAATAACTTTTGATCTACCCAATATCTCACTTGTTATGTCCGCCTATCTTGTAGCTGACACTTTTTCCTACCATTCCCATTCATTCATGATCGATTTTTCCGCACGCTGTCCTGACATTTGCGACATATGTATCTGAGATGATATTCGGGCTAAAGTGCAGCCCCTGTAGGCGATCACCTCTAAACTGGAATAACTTCAGATCTACCCAAAATCTCACTTGTTATGTCCGCCTATCTTGTAGCTGACACTTTTTCCTACAATTCCCATTCATTCATGATCGATTTTTTCGCACGCTGTCCTGACATTTGCGACATATGTAGCTAAGATGATATTCGGGCTTAAGTGCAGCCCCTGTAGGCGATCACCTCTAAACTGGAATAACTTCAGATCTACTCAAAATCTCACTTGTTATGTCCGCCTATCTTGTAGCTGACACTTTTTCCTACCATTCCCATTCATTCATGATCGATTTTTTCGCACGCTGTCCTGACATTTGCGACATATGTATCTGAGATGATATTCGGGCTTAAGTGCAGCCCCTGTAGGCGATCACCTTTAAACGGAAATAACTTTTGATCTACCCAATATCTTACTTGTTATGTCCGCCTATCTTGTAGCTGACACTTTTTCCTACAATTCCCATTCATTCATGATCGATTTTTTCGCACGCTGTCCTGACATTTGCGACATATGTATCTGAGATGATATTCGGGCTAAAGTGCAGCCCCTGTAGGCGATCACCTCTAAACTGGAATAACTTCAGATCTACTCAAAATCTCACTTGTTATGTCCGCCTATCTTGTAGCTGACACTTTTTCCTACAATTCCCATTCATTCATGATCGATTTTTCCGCACGCTGTCCTGACATTTGCGACATATGTATCTGAGATGATATTCGGGCTAAAGTGCAGCCCCTGTAGGCGATCACCTCTAAACTGGAATAACTTCAGATCTACTCAAAATCTCACTTGTTATGTCCGCCTATCTTGTAGCTGACACTTTTTCCTACCATTCCCATTCATTCATGATCGATTTTTTCGCACGCTGTCCTGACATTTGCGACATATGTATCTGAGATGATATTCGGGCTTAAGTGCAGCCCCTGTAGGCGATCACCTTTAAACGGAAATAACTTTTGATCTACCCAATATCTTACTTGTTATGTCCGCCTATCTTGTAGCTGACACTTTTTCCTACAATTCCCATTCATTCATGATCGATTTTTTCGCACGCTGTCCTGACATTTGCGACATATGTATCTGAGATGATATTCGGGCTAAAGTGCAGCCCCTGTAGGCGATCACCTCTAAACTGGAATAACTTCAGATCTACTCAAAATCTCACTTGTTATGTCCGCCTATCTTGTAGCTGACACTTTTTCCTACAATTCCCATTCATTCATGATCGATTTTTCCGCACGCTGTCCTGACATTTGCGACATATGTATCTGAGATGATATTCGGGCTAAAGTGCAGCCCCTGGAGACGATCACCTTTAAACTGAAATAACTTTTGATCTACTCAAAATCTCACTTGTTATGTCCGCCTATCTTGTAGCTGACACTTTTTCCTACAATTCCCATTCATTCATGATCGATTTTTTCGCACGCTGTGCTGACATTTGCGACATATGTAGCTGAGATGATATTCGGGCTTAAGTGCAGCCCCTGTAGGCGATCACCTCTAAACTGGAATAACTTCAGATCTACTCAAAATCTCACTTGTTATGTCCGCCTATCTTGTAGCTGACACTTTTTCCTACAATTCTCATCCATTCATGATCGATTTTTTCGCACGCTGTCCTGACATTTGCGACATATGTATCTGAGATGATATTCGGGCTAAAGTGCAGCCCCTGTAGGCGATCACCTTTAAACTGAAATAACTTTTGATCTACCCAATATCTCACTTGTTATGTCCGCCTATCTTGTAGCTGACACTTTTTCCTACAATTCCAATTCATTCATGATCGATTTTTTCGCACGCTGTCCTGACATTTGCGACATATGTAGCTAAGATGATATTCGGGCTTAAGTGCAGCCCCTGTAGGCGATCACCTCTAAACTGGAATAACTTTTGATCTACCCAATATCTCACTTGTTATGTCCGCCTATCTTGTAGCTGAAACTTTTTCCTACAATTCCAATTCATTCATGATCGATTTTTTCGCACGCTGTCCTGACATTTGCGACATATGTAGCTAAGATGATATTCGGGCTTAAGTGCAGCCCCTGTAGGCGATCACCTCTAAACTGGAATAACTTTTGATCTACCCAATATCTCACTTGTTATGTCCGCCTATCTTGTAGCTGACACTTTTTCCTACAATTCCCATTCATTCATGATCGATTTTTCCGCACGCTGTCCTGACATTTGCGACATATGTATCTGAGATAATATTCGGGCTAAAGTGCAGCCCCTGTAGGCGATCACCTCTAAACTGGAATAACTTCAGATCTACTCAAAATCTCACTTGTTATGTCCGCCTATCTTGTAGCTGACACTTTTTCCTACAATTCCCATTCATTCATGATCGATTTTTTCGCACGCTGTCCTGACATTTGCGACATATGTATCTGAGATGATATTCGGGCTAAAGTGCAGCCCCTGTAGGCGATCACCTCTAAACTGGAATAACTTCAGATCTACTCAAAATCTCACTTGTTATGTCCGCCTATCTTGTAGCTGACACTTTTTCCTACAATTCCCATTCATTCATGATCGATTTTTTCGCACGCTGTCCTGACATTTGCGACATATGTATCTGAGATGATATTCGGGCTAAAGTGCAGCCCCTGTAGGCGATCACCTTTAAACTGAAATAACTTTTGATCTACCCAATATCTCACTTGTTATGTCCGCCTATCTTGTAGCTGACACTTTTTCCTACAATTCCCATTCATTCATGATCGATTTTTCCGCACGCTGTCCTGACATTTGCGACATATGTAGCTGAGATGATATTCGGGCTTAAGTGCAGCCCCTGTAGGCGATCACCTCTAAACTGGAATAACTTCAGATCTACTCAAAATCTCACTTGTTATGTCCGCCTATCTTGTAGCTGACACTTTTTCCTACAATTCCCATTCATTCATGATCGATTTTTTCGCACGCTGTCCTGACATTTGCGACATATGTAGCTGAGATGATATTCGGGCTTAAGTGCAGCCCCTGTAGGCGATCACCTCTAAACTGGAATAACTTCAGATCTACTCAAAATCTCACTTGTTATGTCCGCCTATCTTGTAGCTGACACTTTTTCCTACAATTCCCATTCATTCATGATCGATTTTTTCGCACGCTGTCCTGACATTTGCGACATATGTATCTGAGATGATATTCGGGCTAAAGTGCAGCCCCTGTAGGCGATCACCTTTAAACTGAAATAACTTTTGATCTACCCAATATCTCACTTGTTATGTCCGCCTATCTTGTAGCTGACACTTTTTCCTACAATTCCCATTCATTCATGATCGATTTTTCCGCACGCTGTCCTGACATTTGCGACATATGTATCTGAGATAATATTCGGGCTAAAGTGCAGCCCCTGTAGGCGATCACCTCTAAACTGGAATAACTTTAGATCTACTCAAAATCTCACTTGTTATGTCCGCCTATCTTGTAGCTGACACTTTTTCCTACAATTCCCATTCATTCATGATCGATTTTTTCGCACGCTGTCCTGACATTTGCGACATATGTATCTGAGATGATATTCGGGCTAAAGTGCAGCCCCTGTAGGCGATCACCTTTAAACTGAAATAACTTTTGATCTACCCAATATCTCACTTGTTATGTCCGCCTATCTTGTAGCTGACACTTTTTCCTACAATTCCCATTCATTCATGATCGATTTTTCCGCACGCTGTCCTGACATTTGCGACATATGTATCTGAGATGATATTCGGGCTTAAGTGCAGCCCCTGTAGGCGATCACCTCTAAACTGGAATAACTTCAGATCTACTCAAAATCTCACTTGTTATGTCCGCCTATCTTGTAGCTGACACTTTTTCCTACAATTCCCATTCATTCATGATCGATTTTTTCGCACGCTGTCCTGACATTTGCGACCAACGTAGCTGAGATGATGTTCGGGCTGAAATGCAGCCCCTGGAGACGATCACCTTTAAACTGAAATAACTTTTGATCTACCCAATATCTCACTTGTTATGTCCGCCTATCTTGTAGCTGACACTTTTTCCTACAATTCCCATTCATTCATGATCGATTTTTTCGCACGCTGTCCTGACATTTGCGACCAACGTAGCTGAGATGATATTCGGGCTGAAATGCAGCCCCTGGAGACGATCACCTTTAAACTGAAATAACTTTTGATCTACCCAATATCTCACTTGTTATGTCTGCCTATCTTGTAGCTGACACTTTTTCCTACAATTCCCATTTATTCATGATCGATTTTTTCGCACGCTGTCCTGACATTTGCGACCAACGTAGCTGAGATGATATTCGGGCTGAAATGCAGCCCCTGGAGACGATCACCTTTAAACTGAAATAACTTTTGATCTACCCAATATCTCACTTGTTATGTCCGCCTATCTTGTAGCTGACACTTTTTCCTACAATTCTCATTTATTCATGATCGATTTCCTCGCAAACCGTCCTGACATTTGCGACATATGTATCTGAGATGATAATCGGGCTAAAGTGCAGCCCCTGTAGGCGATCAACTCTAAACTGGAATAACTTCAGATCTACTCAAAATCTTACTTGTTATGTCCGCCTATCTTGTAGCTGACACTTTTTCCTACAATTCCCATTCATTCATGATCGATTTTTTCGCACGCTGTCCTGACATTTGCGACATATGTAGCTGAGATGATATTCGGGCTTAAGTGCAGCCCCTGTAGGCGATCACCTCTAAACTGGAATAACTTCAGATCTACTCAAAATCTCACTTGTTATGTCCGCCTATCTTGTAGCTGACACTTTTTCCTACAATTCCCATTCATTCATGATCGATTTTTTCGCACGCTGTCCTGACATTTGCGACCAACGTAGCTGAGATGATATTCGGGCTTAAGTGCAGCCCCTGTAGGCGATCACCTTTAAACTGAAATAACTTTTGATCTACCCAATATCTTACTTGTTATGTCCGCCTATCTTGTAGCTGACACTTTTTCCTACAATTCCCATTCATTCATGATCGATTTTTTCGCACGCTGTCCTGACATTTGCGACATATGTAGCTAAGATGATATTCGGGCTTAAGTGCAGCCCCTGTAGGCGATCACCTCTAAACTGGAATAACTTCAGATCTACTCAAAATCTCACTTGTTATGTCCGCCTATCTTGTAGCTGACACTTTTTCCTACCATTCCCATTCATTCATGATCGATTTTTTCGCACGCTGTCCTGACATTTGCGACATATGTAGCTGAGATGATATTCGGGCTTAAGTGCAGCCCCTGTAGGCGATCACCTCTAAACTGGAATAACTTCAGATCTACTCAAAATCTCACTTGTTATGTCCGCCTATTCTGTAGCTGACACTTTTTCCTACAATTCCCATTCATTCATGATCGATTTTTCCGCACGCTGTCCTGACATTTGCGACATATGTATCTGAGATGATATTCGGGCTAAAGTGCAGCCCCTGTAGGCGATCACCTTTAAACTGAAATAACTTTTGATCTACCCAATATCTCACTTGTTATGTCCGCCTATCTTGTAGCTGACACTTTTTCCTACAATTCCCATTCATTCATGATCGATTTTTTCGCACGCTGTCCTGACATTTGCGACCAACGTAGCTGAGATGATATTCGGGCTAAAATGCAGCCCCTGGAGACGATCACCTTTAAACTGAAATAACTTTTGATCTACCCAATATCTCACTTGTTATGTCCGCCTATCTTGTAGCTGACACTTTTTCCTACAATTCCCATTCATTCATGATCGATTTTTTCGCACGCTGTCCTGACATTTGCGACATATGTAGCTGAGATGATATTCGGGCTTAAGTGCAGCCCCTGTAGGCGATCACCTCTAAACTGGAATAACTTCAGATCTACTCAAAATCTCACTTGTTATGTCCGCCTATCTTGTAGCTGACACTTTTTCCTACAATTCCCATTCATTCATGATCGATTTTTTCGCACGCTGTCCTGACATTTGCGACATATGTATCTGAGATGATATTCGGGCTAAAGTGCAGCCCCTGTAGGCGATCACCTTTAAACTGAAATAACTTTTGATCTACCCAATATCTCACTTGTTATGTCCGCCTATCTTGTAGCTGACACTTTTTCCTACAATTCCCATTCATTCATGATCGATTTTTTCGCACGCTGTCCTGACATTTGCGACCAACGTAGCTGAGATGATGTTCGGGCTGAAATGCAGCCCCTGGAGACGATCACCTTTAAACTGAAATAACTTTTGATCTACCCAATATCTCACTTGTTATGTCCGCCTATCTTGTAGCTGACACTTTTTCCTACAATTCCCATTCATTCATGATCGATTTTTTCGCACGCTGTCCTGACATTTGCGACCAACGTAGCTGAGATGATATTCGGGCTGAAATGCAGCCCCTGGAGACGATCACCTTTAAACTGAAATAACTTTTGATCTACCCAATATCTCACTTGTTATGTCCGCCTATCTTGTAGCTGACACTTTTTCCTACAATTCCCATTTATTCATGATCGATTTTTTCGCACGCTGTCCTGACATTTGCGACCAACGTAGCTGAGATGATATTCGGGCTGAAATGCAGCCCCTGGAGACGATCACCTTTAAACTGAAATAACTTTTGATCTACCCAATATCTCACTTGTTATGTCCGCCTATCTTGTAGCTGACACTTTTTCCTACAATTCTCATTTATTCATGATCGATTTCCTCGCAAACCGTCCTGACATTTGCGACATATGTATCTGAGATGATAATCGGGCTAAAGTGCAGCCCCTGTAGGCGATCAACTCTAAACTGGAATAACTTCAGATCTACTCAAAATCTTACTTGTTATGTCCGCCTATCTTGTAGCTGACACTTTTTCCTACAATTCCCATTCATTCATGATCGATTTTTTCGCACGCTGTCCTGACATTTGCGACATATGTAGCTGAGATGATATTCGGGCTTAAGTGCAGCCCCTGTAGGCGATCACCTCTAAACTGGAATAACTTCAGATCTACTCAAAATCTCACTTGTTATGTCCGCCTATCTTGTAGCTGACACTTTTTCCTACAATTCCCATTCATTCATGATCGATTTTTTCGCACGCTGTCCTGACATTTGCGACATATGTAGCTGAGATGATATTCGGGCTTAAGTGCAGCCCCTGTAGGCGATCACCTTTAAACTGAAATAACTTTTGATCTACCCAATATCTCACTTGTTATGTCCGCCTATCTTGTAGCTGACACTTTTTCCTACAATTCCCATTCATTCATGATCGATTTTTTCGCACGCTGTCCTGACATTTGCGACATATGTATCTGAGATGATATTCGGGCTAAAGTGCAGCCCCTGTAGGCGATCACCTTTAAACTGAAATAACTTTTGATCTACCCAATATCTCACTTGTTATGTCCGCCTATCTTGTAGCTGACACTTTTTCCTACAATTCCCATTCATTCATGATCGATTTTTTCGCACGCTGTCCTGACATTTGCGACCAACGTAGCTGAGATGATGTTCGGGCTGAAATGCAGCCCCTGGAGACGATCACCTCTAAACTGGAATAACTTCAGATCTACTCAAAATCTCACTTGTTATGTCCGCCTATTCTGTAGCTGACACTTTTTCCTACAATTCCCATTCATTCATGATCGATTTTTTCGCACGCTGTCCTGACATTTGCGACATATGTATCTGAGATGATATTCGGGCTAAAGTGCAGCCCCTGTAGGCGATCACCTTTAAACGGAAATAACTTTTGATCTACCCAATATCTTACTTGTTATGTCCGCCTATCTTGTAGCTGACACTTTTTCCTACAATTCCCATTCATTCATGATCGATTTTTTCGCACGCTGTCCTGACATTTGCGACCAACGTAGCTGAGATGATGTTCGGGCTGAAATGCAGCCCCTGGAGACGATCACCTCTAAACTGGAATAACTTCAGATCTACTCAAAATCTCACTTGTTATGTCCGCCTATTCTGTAGCTGACACTTTTTCCTACAATTCCCATTCATTCATGATCGATTTTTTCGCACGCTGTCCTGACATTTGCGACATATGTATCTGAGATGATATTCGGGCTAAAGTGCAGCCCCTGTAGGCGATCACCTTTAAACTGAAATAACTTTTGATCTACCCAATATCTCACTTGTTATGTCCGCCTATCTTGTAGCTGACACTTTTTCCTACAATTCCCATTCATTCATGATCGATTTTTTCGCACGCTGTCCTGACATTTGCGACCAACGTAGCTGAGATGATGTTCGGGCTGAAATGCAGCCCCTGGAGACGATCACCTTTAAACTGAAATAACTTTTGATCTACCCAATATCTCACTTGTTATGTCCGCCTATCTTGTAGCTGACACTTTTTCCTACAATTCCCATTCATTCATGATCGATTTTTTCGCACGCTGTCCTGACATTTGCGACCAACGTAGCTGAGATGATATTCGGGCTGAAATGCAGCCCCTGGAGACGATCACCTTTAAACTGAAATAACTTTTGATCTACCCAATATCTCACTTGTTATGTCCGCCTATCTTGTAGCTGACACTTTTTCCTACAATTCCCATTCATTCATGATCGATTTTTTCGCACGCTGTCCTGACATTTGCGACCAACGTAGCTGAGATGATGTTCGGGCTGAAATGCAGCCCCTGGAGACGATCACCTTTAAACTGAAATAACTTTTGATCTACCCAATATCTCACTTGTTATGTCCGCCTATCTTGTAGCTGACACTTTTTCCTACAATTCCCATTCATTCATGATCGATTTTTTCGCACGCTGTCCTGACATTTGCGACCAACGTAGCTGAGATGATATTCGGGCTGAAATGCAGCCCCTGGAGACGATCACCTTTAAACTGAAATAACTTTTGATCTACCCAATATCTCACTTGTTATGTCCGCCTATCTTGTAGCTGACACTTTTTCCTACAATTCCCATTTATTCATGATCGATTTTTTCGCACGCTGTCCTGACATTTGCGACCAACGTAGCTGAGATGATATTCGGGCTGAAATGCAGCCCCTGGAGACGATCACCTTTAAACTGAAATAACTTCTGATCTACCCAATATCTCACTTGTTATGTCCGCCTATCTTGTAGCTGACACTTTTTCCTACAATTCTCATTTATTCATGATCGATTTCCTCGCAAACCGTCCTGACATTTGCGACATATGTATCTGAGATGATAATCGGGCTAAAGTGCAGCCCCTGTAGGCGATCAACTCTAAACTGGAATAACTTCAGATCTACTCAAAATCTTACTTGTTATGTCCGCCTATCTTGTAGCTGACACTTTTTCCTATAATTCTCATTCATTCATTATCGATTTTTTCGCACGCTGTCCTGACATCTGCGACATATGTAGCTGAGATGATATTTCGGCTAAAATGCAGCGTCTGGAGACGATCACCTCCAAACTTAAATAACTTCTGATCTTCCCAATATCTCACTTGTTATGTCGGCCTTCCGTTGGCAACATAGAATCGCTGACTTGAAATTATTGTTAACTTAAATATGGCTAGACAAAAATTCAACTGGCTTGCAATCAATCCGACTCATTTTAAAAAAAGTATAAAATACTAACGCTTCAAATTATCGTTGTTTTAATTGATTAATGACTATTGTTTATGATAGCAGCAAATACGAATGTCACATTTCATATCCGACTTAATCACTGTATGCAAATACATGACATCAGTTTGATATACAACTGTTCATAATTGGAAATCTTTCTACATTACTAAGTCACCATATCCTAGTGCTATTATCAGCCATCTGTATTTAAAGGAAACAACATTTAATACAATCGATTAATTACAAATTTGTCTTAAATATCTACTTGAAATAATTACAGTCGATATTAACATCATTTGACTCTTAACTATACCGGGAATAATATTTATTTGAAATATTTTTCGACTCGAAAGAACTTGTTGTTAGGACAAAAAGATGGCACCCGAGTCTTAACGATCTCCGACAATTCTGATAACTTTGTGCAATAAATTCGGAATAAGAATCGGGGTGAAACCAATAACTCCGAATTTTTCAAAATTTGGCAATTTTCTTAGCGAGAAGTTCAAAATGAGAACAATTGTTATTTATAAATTAAATATTCCCCCTGATTAAAAGAAACGATTCGAAACGATTTGCAATGTTGAATGCCCATAAGAAGAGTGTTTCAAAAGTATTAAAAAGTATTTAATTATTTTTTTTTTTCTAATCGTTTTGAATTGTTTTTTTTAATAAGGGTCATCGCTAATATATTTTGAACTAATAGACCGCTTTTGTCGTTAGAGGTCACATTCGACGCAGTTTTGTAGTCTCTAACGCTGAATCATTTTTGAAAATAATCAATTAATGGTTTTTGATTTTATTCGAAAAAAAAATTTGTTTGTTAACGATATATCTTGAACAAATAATTCAATTTTGACGGTTGTCATCCTTAATAGAAATGAAATCGAGTTTTTGTCAAGTAATTGGCCAGTTTGACTACTGTGAGTAATATTTTTTAAAATCTATATCTTGGTTAAATTGTAACTGCGCTTTCCTTTTTTTAATTAATGCTTTAATTTTCGTGAAATTGATTAATTAAATTTTAATACTCTTATGACAGTTCAGCCATTGAATATTTTTAAAAAGTGGAGAGCACTGACTGATAATGCCTTTAATATAAAAATTCAAATTTCTGTAATAACTTGTGCTGCCATCATTACTATTTTTAAAAATCAAGATGGCGAAGCTCAAAAAAAATAAATCAGTATTTCCTAAACAACGCGCTCTTTCTTTCCGCTTGAGACGTCACGTCCATAGTGTAGATCGTAAGTTTATTATCAATAAATTAACAATTTAATAATATAAATCATAGAAAATATTTATATGAATGAACTTAATATCATTATTTTATTATTTTACAGTTTATCAAAATGGAAAACGACCAAAAAGAATTCGTTGACCTTTACTGGCCAAGGAAATGGTAAGTCACACGTGTTTTTGTCAATAAGTTTTAAAATAGTAATATCTATCAACAATTAATACTTTTTTTTTTATAAATATTTACTATTTTATTTTTTAATCACATATTATTTTCAAATCTTAGTTAATATTTTAAAGAAAATTTATTTTTAGTTATTTCAATAAATAGAGGTTAGGATTTTTTGTTGACGCTGCAGAATAAAATTTATATTTTTTTATTATAATTTCGCAATTATGCTAGTATGATAATTTATCACAATAATTACTTGAAATTGAATATTTATAATTTTATTTTTTGACAGTTCCTCAAGCAACCGAATTATTCATGCTAAAGATCATGCATCTATTCAACTCACTCTTGCTGATATTGATCCTACAACTGGACGTATGACTGATACCCACAAAATGTATGCTATTTGTGGAGCTATTCGTCGTATGGTAATTAAATTGTTTATTTAAACTTTTAAAACTTCGGCATTTAAGTTATATTTCATAAATTTAAACGATCTTGAAGTTAGCTGACGTCCAACAATTTTTAGAGTTTTTTAGAAATAGTAAATTATAAAAAGAAATATTTCAGAAAATATTATCTACAGCTTTTTCAATTTTCTACATGTACATACTTTTAGTTATTTTTTTTTTTGTAATTGATTTGTTGAAAAAGAAATCCGAAAATTGCTAATTGTTTTCTAACTTCAGGATCACAAATTTTAAATTTAAATAATTTTATTACGATCCTGAAGTTGACAGAATTTATAATTTTTGGATTTTTTTTCAACAAATCTATTAAAAAAAAAATATGCACATGTGAAAAATTTTAAAAACTATAAATGCAATTTTTAAAAATATTTTTTTTTTTATACTTTATCGTTTTTAAAAAAATCCAAAACTTATTAGGCGTCGGCTAACTTCAGTATGATATTTTATTAATTTATTAGATTACTAATTAAATAAATTTTTTTGTTTACAGGGTGAATCCGATGACTGCATCGTGCGATTGGCCAAAAAAGATGGAATTATTGCCAAGAATTATTAATTTATCTCATACGTTCGATAACTTTTCATAAATGAAAAAATAAACATCAACAAAAAAAAAATACTTTTTTACTTTTCTCTTATTTCATTCCTTGTTAAATAAATAATTTAAGAAACTATAATTTATTAATGTAAGTTAATATATATTATACATTGAACAGGTACAACAATATAGTTTTGTTTTCTGTATTTTTATCATGTAGACATTGCTTCAGCTTTTTCCATACATTTTTCTTTGCCTGTCTGCATTCAAGATTGTACCAGGGTTCTGTGTAGCTGTCTCTCTTGCCCATTTTCTTTTTTATCATGCCGCAGTTCCTTACCGTGTCTGATACTGCTGTTTTTAGCCTCTGCCATGAGACAGGGTCTGCGTCTAGGTCAAACTCATCCCATCTCTCCATCAGTAACTCAGTATATGTTCCGGCTTTCTCTGCTGCCCACCTGAGGGTTTCTTTCCTTTTGTACAACAATATAAATGAAATCAATTTAATATTCCATATTTATATACATTATTAATTAATATATAACAAAAAAAAAAAAAAATAGATATGAATTGAGCTAAGTATATAATAGTGGTAATCTACGGTTCATCAATACCGTCGATATAAAAATAAAACTTATCTAGAAAATACAATATTTGTGAAAATAAATCCGCTATTTATTATTATTATTATGCATATAATTATTTATAAAGTATTGGAAAATATTTATTAAAAATCTGAGGCTCATGGAAAGCTATTTCATAATTTTATATCTTATCATTGCAGTTATACCTTAGAAATCAAAAAAATAAATGATAGCAGACATAATATTTTTAAATTTACAATTTTTTTTAATTAAGTCAACGATACTGAAATATGCTGACGTCCAATAATTTTTGGATTTTTGGCGGCGCCACAGCGATCACAGAGTCCTCCCGAATTTTAAAATTTGCGCGGGAACTTCAGCTCAATAGATAATTTTAAAGTAAAGCGCTGCCAGGTACAGCAGAATATTCATTAGTCAGCAGTGCCAGCTTCAGGAAAATAAACAAAGCTAACGTATAACTTATTAACGTGTGATCACAAAAAAAAAAAGAAAAAAAAAATAGACTCTCGAGCATTAGAACGTATCGAGCATAATTCAGTGACACGAAGTCATTCGACGGCAAAGTGTCTGATGTTTCTGTTATGTCAGTTGAACAACTAAAAATACAAGCATGTAAAAATACCCGAGTGATTTTGAAATGAATCTTATCAGTAAACATCAAATAATAATATTTCTTTTTAATTATTTATAAAAAAGTTAAATAATTATCAGATTTAATTTCAATAATGCATTTGTGATTTTCTTTTATTTTTTTACAGACGATTGAACGTGTCAGTGCATAACAATGTGTTAAAAAAATTTAATCCTCATAATTTAAAAATAAGTTTATTTTTAAAAATAGTATCAGCGGTAATAAATCAGATTTTCAAAAATGTCTATGAAGGTAATTAATTTTAATTAATAATTTAAACGAACAATTGTGTCAATATTGATTCATTTGCTTTATAAATTAAACGTCATTCAAATTTTGCAATAACAATTTTTATTAGCGTATAATAAGTCGAAAAAATAGCGAGGTCATGTCATTGACAACTCGTAAATAACATTACAAAACACGTGTTAACATATGAAAAGCATCCATGTATTTTACAATACAAGCTTCGCATGTTTTAAATATTATTTCAATTTAAATAACCAATACTAATTTTTAATTTTAATGACATCATTTTTTTCTATATACTGTGAAAAGAGCGGTGTTAAAAATGTATTCAATTTAACACCGGTGTAGGCGGTGTTTAAATGCCGGTGTTAAATCGGTGTAAAAAACCGCAAAGTAATATTTTTAACACCGAAAAATATTTATGATACTGAAGTTAGCCGACGTCTACTGATTTTTTGATTTTTTAAAAAACGTTAAATAAGTTGTAGTTGTATAGTCTTTTGAATTTTCTACATGTGCATATTTTTAGTTTTTTTTTTCAAATTTAATTGTTGAAAAAAAATACGAAGATTTCTAATTGTTTGCACGGAAAAACAGAATATTAGAAATTAATAAATAATAGTAAAAAGTGGAATCTGTTATCAATAATTAGTACTATCATGTGCTTAATGCAAAGTAGTTTACTAATTTTTGTAGATTCCTAAAATCTACTATCAATTTTTTCAAAAAGTAACTAAATGTTATTACTTTTAGGTATAATATGTGACTTATTAGTGAAAGTTAATTAATTTATGGCATAATCTATTAAAAAGTAATGATTGGTCAAATTAAGAATTGCTATCTTAGATACTGATTTTCCAGCCGAAAATTGCAAAAGTTACAAACTTTTATTTTATAAATTCGATATCACTGATCAATTATTAGCTTAAAATATCATTTATTCATCATTATAAATTAATTTACAATATACATAAATCGAAAAAGCAGTAAATAATGAAATGAAAAATTAGTATACTAGATACTGATTTTTTGCTCATAAAAATACCCAAAATTTTTAACTCTTATTTTATAAATTCTATCCCATTGACTAATAATTAATATAAAATGTTATTCATTCGTTATTATAAATTAATTTATTATATACATACATCGAATAAGTAGTAAATAATAAAATGAAAAACTCGTATACTAGATCTTTATATATTAATATGCACGTTTACTAATTTTTCGGTTCCTCATTTTTAAAATTTTTATGTTTATTTGAACAGTAATAACTGTAGATACCAATTTATCGATTCTTTTTCATATTAATTTTAAAATACGAAATTACAAATTTTACTCTTCTATGTGAATCAAATTTGAATATAAATAATAGCCATTTTGTAATATATATAATGATCCTAGTTTGATAGTAGTATCGAATATACTAATTTTAAGTCAAAAATAAACTACAAATTTTTAAGCATCATTTTTTTCCGTGTGCTAACTTCAAGATCATAAAATATTTTGATACCGAGACATTTTTTTAACATCGGTAAAGAATATTTACATCGGCGGTGGTGTTAATTTAACACCGAAAATTTTAACACCTACACCGCCTGGACTAACCCCGGTTTTTTTTATTACAATGTAGTTATGAATAAATTATGATTTTGAATGACATCGAAGTTAGTCGAGGTCTAAAAGATTTTGGATTCTTTTTAAAACGATAAATTATAAAATAAATAATATTTTTAAAAATTGCACCTGTAGTTTTTTAAATTTTCTATGTGTGCATATATTTATATTTTATATTTTTGTCATTGATTTGTTTAAAAAAAACTCCAACAATTTTTAACTGTTAACTTCATGATCATGATTCTGAAGCCGGCAGACAATTAACAATTTCCGAATTTTTTCTACATCAATTACAAAAAAAAAAAAAAAACTAAAAAAATGCGCGTGTAGAAAATTAAAAAAACTATAGGTGCAATTTTTTCAAATATTTTTTTGTTGATAATTTATCGTTTTTCAAAAAGTTCAAAAATTATTAAACGTTGGCTAACTTCAGTATCATGATAAATTATAAAATTAAACATTCAAATGGCGCGAAATCGATTGACGTCATTAATAGTCTCAAGAATATTAAGTAAATTAAAAATTATCATAAATAACGGCTTGATTTTTTCGCTTACATATTATTAAAATTAAAAAAATATTAATTATTAAATGTCAATATTTACTAAATTTAAAATTCAAAATTATAATCTCGGATATTTTAATGATTCTTCATAAATAAATTTATCGATGAAATAAAACTTTAGTTTAAAATCCCTAAAATGAAATAAAAATATAAACCAGATTAAATTTAAAAATATATGATTCGATTAATTGATTCAATAATAAACTAATCTAAATAGAGATTAAATAAACAAGCCATTTATTCTTATTAAATTTTAATGAAGTTTGTTGATTGGATAAAATAAAATTTATTAAATAAAAAATTCAATTATAAAAAATTTAATTACTTATCCGGATATTGATAAATAAAACTATCAGACAACAAAAAACTTGTTTTTACTTTATTCAGAAAGAATCTCCATGGGATGTAGAATTGCATCTTTCAGCGGCTCGTGGTGATGCAAAACGTCTGCAAGTTCTTTTAGACTCGGGACGTGTTCATGTCGACTGCAAAGACAAGGTCAGTATTCAACTCGTTGAATTTTTTATAATTGAAAAAAAAAAATAATAATAATAAATAAATATAAATAAATTATATAACACATCATCATTCATCGTTAGTACAGTCCATGAATTATATAAAGTGTGCATGACGTAATTAACAAAACTTGCAAGTTAATTTAGTACTGTAAAAAAAGAACACTTAAAATGTAATTAAAACTTAACATTAATCGTCCATCTAATCTATTAAATTAACTTGTCTATTTAAATTTATTACTAAATATAAACTTTTATCGCTATAGCTCGTGCCAGTTCATTGATTTTTTTAAATTAATATGTTTACTGAAGCTTTATTAGATAAATCTGTTCAACATAGACGAAGAGCGGAGGGCAAAACGGGGTACTTAAGTAAATACTGTTTTTGAGGACTCAAATACGCTAAATCTTTTTTTTTTTAATGATATTCAAAGTAAATAGAAAAAATTTTCAGTCACCGTTAAAAAAATTCATTTTTGCGGGCAAAAATGGGGCATCCTCTATAAAAGGTGAGAAAAATAAATTTCCGGATATTAAATAAATTATTTTGTATGTAATTCATATAAAGAAAAATTCAATTTACATAATTATTGGATGCGAAGGAAGAAAAAATAAATTTTAGTAGTTTTTATCATGAAACAAAAGTCATTAACATTTTTTTAATGACACTTAATTTTTGAAAAAGTTCAACATAAAAAAATCAAAATAATACTCAATTGCAGGTGACTGTTGTTTTTCGGAGCTATTAGTTTATGAATACAAGAACTTTTAAATATTTTGATTAAATCAGTAGACTGGTATGGAAACGACAAAGCAAACACTAGATTTTGACATGGTTGATAAGTAATAATATCTATGGTATGTGTTATTGAACTGTTAAAATCAAATGTATTGTTTTCTTTACTTTTATTTGTATCATTTCCACATACGCCTGAAGAAGGAATAATAAATTCTGAAACGTTGCGCTAAATAGTAATTAAATATCAACTTATTTACGATCCTAAGTCCTCGGAGTATGGTTTTGAGTTAATTAATTGTCAGGATCGGAACTAATTTTAAATATGCTCAATTATATTTGAAAAAGTTATTTAGGAGTATTTAAAAAAAAAATGTGGGATTACCCCTTTTGCCCCCCGACCTCTATATATACGTTTGATACTGAAGTTAGCCGACGTCTAATAATTTTTTAATTTTTTTTAAAACAATAAATTATAAAAAAAAAATATTTAAAATTAGCGCCTATAATTTTTAAAATTTTTTACAAGTGTATATTTGAATTTTTATTTTTTTGTAATTAATTAAAAAAAAAATTCGAAAATTGTTAATTGTTTATTAACTTCAATATCGCTTTATACATATATATTTATTTAAGTAGATCTATGTCTATATATTTAGTGTTTATACGGATATTAAATGAGTCTGTTTGATTTAGGACGGGACAACCCCACTTATATTAGCGGCTGCTGGGGGCCATATTGAGTCTGTTACTGAGCTATTACAACAAGGGGCGGATCCAAATGCCAAAAGACTGGTAAGTTTTGACCCAGGGCTAGCTACTTATACACTTGTATTCGTGTGGGTATAGGGTCCTCATGAATGGACGTAGAATGAATGAAAACGTTACACGCTATGTCTATATCTATATATTTATACATTGTATACATACAAGTGGGTACCTTTTGTATACGGAAGGACAATACTTTTTATCTATTGTACCGATTTTTTTTTCATTGGTTAAAAAAATTTCCTTTGTTACCGTGTGGGTGGATTACATAATGGAAAGGCTTTGCTATGAAAAGTAACATATGTACTTTTAGTCTATCCGTAATGAAACACTTGTAAGAGATCACTCGGATGTCGGATGTCCGTATTTTTTTTTATTTTTTTATAAACTTTTTCTATGTCTGGAATATTTAAATAATTATTATAAAGTTTACTGTTACGTGTTGAATTCAAGTACAAGCATTAATACATTCGTATTTGCAACAATTTTTTAGTTGAAAAATTATTATCACATTAAAAAATCAGGAGTGAATATATGGAGTTTTAGTCTACTTTCCTTACTACAAAGCTTTGTGGCCAAAAATTGCTAAAGTCAAATAAAAAATTGCATTAAATAGAGAAATAGGGAGAAATCTGATGAATCTTACAGTACAAAAACCTAAGATGAGAAGTTGTAGTTTTTTTTGTATTAACAAAAACGTTTTGCAAGTATAGCCTCAGTCGATCGACTTTAACGGAATGGACAAATATTTTTCTCATGCAGTTAATTAAATGTACAAAATAAAATAATTCAATCTTTTCTGAATCGTTTGGTCACAAAATTTATACGAAAATGTTAATTAATTACTATGATAATAATTATTTAATTTAATCAACACAAAAAAATACTGGCCTAACAGCTGATTTACCTACCGAGTTAAAACGCGAAAAATTTCTTGGGAAAAGTAAAAATTTTTTATGACAAGAAATCCTTTTTTTCTGTGCGACTTTTCAACATTGTTCAGCATAAGACTCATTATTAATTTTGAAGATAAACTAACATATTAATAAAATTAGAATAGAACTGAAAAAAAAGTTTCAAAAAAGCTTGTTTTATAATTTATGAGACTGGAATTAATTTGAGATGTATATATTTAATTTTTAAGACGTTGTGTGATATGATACTATACTTGAAGACACCGCACTTGACGTCAAACATATATATAACGTCTTAGTCGTTTCATTTCTCCAGATTGAATCTCTCATAATGTCATTGACCTCAGTGAGCGGGAATTACGTAAAATTTACTTGATCGTATAGCGTTAAATTAATTATTTAATCACTTGGAAATTACTATCAAAGATTTTCATGAATAACTATCATCCATTGGACATGTAAATCATTAAAAAATTTTTATTTTTAATTAACTTTTTATGACTTTCTTATAAACATGTTTTATTTTCAAAATTTATTAGAAGGAAAAGTCCGCCCACTCTGAGATTGGCGAGAAAAATTGCAGGATTAATAGAAGTTTTTTTTGAGAAAATAAAAAATGGCGAACTTTAAGAAAATAGCTGTTTTTCTCAAAAAAGCCGAAAATTTCATAGTTATCTCAAATTTTTTTTGTATTTTTTTCTGAAAAGAACATTCGAAGACAAAAATTTCCGAAAAAAAAATGTCTCAATTAGTAAATTTTTGAAGATGTTATAGCTATTTGAAAAAATAAAAGCCTCATTTTTGAAAAACTCATAATTTTTTTTGGGTTGCGTAAAAAAATTTGAAAATTTCCTGAAAAATGATTTTAACGGAGTAGAAAAGCAAAACAAATTTTTTGGCCAAACTGAAAGGGGTCGGGGTCAAAAGTGCTCGATTTGGCGTGGAATGCCATATATATATATCAACAATAATTATTACCGCAGTAGGAGTTTGGGTTTAAATAATTATACTAACAATAAAATTTATGAATATTCTGTTATATAAATCAAATTTATTTTCTCATATTTAAAATAAAATATAGAACATCTTCAAAGACACAGGTTTAATAAATTTTTCGGATAAAAAATTTTCAGATGCTTGTAATAAAAATTTGTTAGGCCGTAGAATTTTTTTATTTTTTATTTTCAAATAAAATTTTGAAATTTTTAGTCAGCAAATGGTATTTATATAAAGAATATATTTTTAACTTTCGTTGGACAAAGTTTACAAATATTTATAAAAAAAAAAACCGCACACAGAAAAAAAAGTTATCTTGAGTCAAGAAAATATTTTTGAAGACCACCGTTTTCGGGAACCAAGTCAAGATTTTCTTGAGCTAAGTGAATTTATCTTGGTCAGATAAAATTACTACTTTATCTGAGAAAGTTTAGGTCTCCAAAAAAATTTTCTTGAATTAAGAATATTTACCTTCAACCAAGAATTTTTTTTTTTCTGTGCAGACATTCCACAGAAAAATAGTCGTACTTGTTTTCTTATAAATATAAAATATATATATATATAAACTTTGTCAAAAGTGAATTCAAAGTTAATTCAACCGAATTTCATACATATCCCGAATGGTCCCGTCAAACTAACGCACGAACCTTCACAACAATTCATACCATTTGGGTTGCACTGGGAAACAAATAAATAAATTTAATAATTTTACTCAATTCAGTATATAATATAACATGAAATATATATATTATTTTTTCTTTTCTTTTCCCAAAATTATATGTAAAATATTAATTGCGATGACAAAACAAAAATACTATTAAAGTTTGAACTCTTAATACTAATATTAACACCCGCTTCATCGCAATTTTCAATTTCCCATTTAAATAACATGGAAAAAATTTTTTGAAAGTTTGAAATTTTATCAATACCAGGGAATCAGTGTACCAAAAAAATCAATGAGTAAGTATTTTTGTTGAAAATAAAATGCTCTACAAATATGTTCTCTTATCATTTTTCGATAAATTTAATTTTTCAAAAGCTATTTAAGGTCCAAGTTGGATTCATAGTGAATTTCAGTATTATTTGACTTTATTGGCGAAACTATCAAATTCATCTTAAAATGTTATAGAATCCTTTTGATAGATCATTTCATTTCCTACAAATTATCTCTCATCAAGTTTCCGAAATTTTTTAAAGTTCTTTAGTTGTTCGCATTTATAAGTAAGTCAATAAAATCGACCAAAATTCGATTTCTATGAACGAATTAACACTTAAATGCAAATAACTAAAAGGCTTTCAGAAATTTAAAAAAACTTTGTATAAAATAAGTTGTAGGAAATCACATTATCGACGAAAAAGGTATAGCGTAATATTTTGAGATAAGTCTGAAAGTTTCGCCGAAAAAGTAAGATAATATTAAAATTTACTATGAATTGAATTTTGACCTTGAATATCTATTGAAAAAAATTTTTTCGATACTTTTATTTATAAAAAATAAAAAAAAAAATTTTTACTTTTAGGACTATAAGAATTGAAAAAAAAAATATGTTATTTTTGAAACTCCCTTATATATACAATAATATTTTATTCCTACCGGATGGCTGTGTTGAATGCATGCAGAAGTTTCGGCAGCAAACAAAGCTACTACCAAAACTGCCAACAGAAATATCTTCATGATGAACATTTCTTGTAGTATTTGAGTGAATCTTTCGCTACATTGTAAAAGAAAAAAAAAATTTATATAAGTCCACACTACCCCGGTGTTAAGGTTATCGATGTTAAATTTAAATCCGAAAACGATGTTAAAACAACTCCGCAATGAGAGAAAAAAAAATGTATACTTTTTTTTAAATATCCCGCGTTTGTGTCTAAGATGTCGCTCTTTTTTCAATCTTACTGTTACACAAGTGCTGCTGCCAGTAAGTAATGGACAGACAGAAGCAAAAAAAAAGTAATGACAATAGTAAAAATAAGAATGGCAGCTAAATTTTTCGGGAATAATCAGTTTAACGTTTTTAATTCATTACAATTAAACTAAAAGGATGTAGATAGTGATTTTCTCTGAGTTCTGGTGATTAAACACTACAAAGACAGAAAAAAATCTGAAAAACAGTTTGACCCTGCGGGCTAGTCTCGAAACCCTGCTGTTTTTGAGCTCAACGATACCTTCATATGCACTGGAATTTTCAAGTCCTTCGAGCTCGAAAAAGGTGACTTTTCGTATTAAACTCCGAGAATTCAAGAAATTTAAAGTAATCAATAATTATTATTTTTTCAAGTTTTGCTCGCGATTATGCTTGACAACCCATTTAAGAATCTTGTTCAAGGCTTGAGTAAGTCTGGTCTCTAGTTCGATAGACTTTAGGTCTTTTCCTACCTATGTATCTTGCTGCAGATACTTGTGGCTAGATTTCAATAGTAAAGTCTAGTGTAAGCCTTACACAAGAAATTCGTGCCAGATTATAACTCAATTCCGGAGGAAGACTAAAGTTGAAAATAATAGCGCAAGGCTTGCTTAAGATCTGCTCAAGGCCCAAAATTGACCTCGAGTCTTGAGTAGATCTTGAGCAAGCCATGCGTAAGTATCTGTCGCAAGCTACTGCTGCAAGAAATGCGTCAGAAACTTTTCAACTGCACCGTATCTAAGATATCTTCAATATTTTTGTGTTCAATGCCTTGAGCAAGTCAAGCACAAGTTTTGATGACGATTTCTTGCTACATGATCTTGCGCAAGACCCATATATATAAAAAGACACTAATGACTAGAGGTTTTGCTCAACGCACTGGCCCTAGAATCTTGTTGAAGCATGTGTTACTTGAGAAATTAAATTTTGTAAAACAAAAATTTATAGAAATGATCAAAAGAAAAAGACTCACGTAAACTTTGAATTAAATCAGCGAGTTAATATATGATACATCTGGGAAAAAATATCAGAAATTATTTGTCAGACAAACGGTTAGTATAAGTTTCGGAATATATGAGGAATTACAAATTTCTATTTTTAGTTATACTTTCAATTTTTGGATACCATAAAAAAAAATTATGTAGAAATCATCGAACACTATGAAGCCAAAGGGCCGGTATAATTTCAGAATATATGAAGAATTACAATATGCGTTATCAGAAAAAACGACGTAAATTGTTATTTTTTAAATTCTTTTAACTATAATATATATATTTCTTGAACAATGAATTCGATTTTGATGACTTTTTTAACTTCGCGCTAAAAAAAATTGAAAGTTTTCGAAACGAGGAAAGTTATTAATTCCGGTCTGATTTTCGAAAGTCTAATTTTTATCAGATCTAAAAATCACTCATTTTGATTATTTATGACAATAAAAATATTTACTTGAATTTAAATTGTTTTCCTCTCAGTGCGATAGTGGTGTTAAAATTTTTCCCGGTGTTAAAAAAAGAGTAGTTTTATTTTAAAGTATCACAAGTCGAATTGTATTTCAAGTACAAAACAGTATATAATTTGGTTTTAAAATATATTTTTTACTTACATTTATTCAGAAGCTATCGATACTTCGACCAATTACTTTACGGATTAGTATAATAATTCAAATGGCAATTTATATTAATTGTCCCCACTATATTTATTTATGTAAACTCATGTTATTAATGTAATTGCGTTGTACAAAATAATGAAAGATCATCATAAAAAGGTTAATTTTTTTATGATATCGTTCAATTATGGTTTACGATGCATCTAGTTGAAATGGCTGAACATTATCATAAAAAATTTAATGTTTTTATCAACATTTATTCATTTTCTCATGAAATGACCCAACAATCTTGCAACTAGTAAAAGGGTCATATTAAGTCGCATTAATATTGACAAAACACTAATAGGAAAAAATATATATCCGGATATATTCAAGCCAAACTGCATATATGAGACATGTATTCAAATATATATATGGCGTCTATGAGTATATATAATATATATATATATGGGCGATTCAAAACAAAATTTGCCGAGAAATAAAGTTTTCCCAGAAGACAGGCTCAGAAACTCAACTCTAAGCGAAGCCGCTATTTTAATTTTAAAATTTTTTAAATTCATTCTTAGGTCTTTGAATCTGATTTCTTAAGTTTTCCAAAACTCTATGATAATTGATAAGTCAAAATTATCATAATCAGAACACCATTAAAGCTAGCAAAAAATGAAAATTCATAATTTTATTTTGAAATACAAAATCGATACTTTTCAGATTTGAAATAGAAAATGAAAAAAACTAGAATGCGGAATTTTTTAATTCGCCATAAAAGATCATTTCTTAGAAATAAAATTATCTACAAAAAAAATTTAATGACCTTTTCTGATAAGTTTGATAGTATCACTGGAAAAATAAAGAGAGCTCAAAATTTACCATAAATAGACTTCAAGCTCAAATAACTTTTGAACAGATGGATTTGAGTGCATTAGAAGTTATAAAAAAAAAAAAAAAACATTTTGGAAAAATTTAATTTTTGAAATATCTTGAAATTAATGAGCTGTTTTAAACACTACACTGAGAGAAATTTTTTTTACATAGTAATAAAATTTATTTGTATTTGGTAATACACGTATTATGGTTATGCGCAAATAAAAAGTTTGCTATATACTATTTCAATTTTTGAAGTTAAGTTCTATAAATATGAATTACTTAGTAATATAAAACATAAAAAAGTATTTGCGTCCATACAAATATAAGTTTGAAAACCGGCCCTTGGATGGCTCATTCCCGGGCGAAATTTGATGGTTAACGGCCAATCATTCTGACATAATTATGTTCTATAAGTTTCCAGAGAGGAAAGTTCGGCGGGCGCAGGCTTGGCCTAAGTATATAGAACCTTGGGCCAAGTTTGTAAACCAGCCTTGGCCCATGCTTTGTTGCCAGTCTTGGCCCAAGCTTCGTCGCTGAATTTTCTTCGTTTTGTTTTTTTGTTACGTACCTTCAGCCGTATGAACTCACAGAAGTAAGAAATTACTCTACAATGTCGTAATTTATTACCAAGAAATATTTAATTTAATATGTACTACTTTTAATTATCAACAATAATTATTACCGCAGTAGGAGTTTGGGTTCAAATAATTATATTACAAATAAAATTTATAAATATTTTGTTTAAATCAAATTTATTTTCTTATATTTAAAATAAAATACAGAACATCTTTAAAGACACAGGTTTTAAAAAATTTTTAGGATAAATAATATTCAAATGCTTGTATACAGATTTGTTAGGTTGTAGAATTTTTTTATTTTTTATGTTCAAATAAAATTTTGAAACTTTTAGTCAGCAAATGGTATTAATATACATAGAAAATATTTTTTAAAATTTTATTGGACAAAGTTTACAAATATTTATAAAAAAAAACCGCAGACATTTCGCACAAAAATAGTCGTACTTGTTTTCTTATACATATGAAAAAAATACATATATAAGCTTTGTCAAAAGTGAATTTAAAGTTAATTCAAGATGATTTATTTTTTACATATCCCCATTGTATTTATTATAGGATCGCACTCACCTTCGCAACAATTCCCACTTGTTGTCACGCACTGGGAAAAAAATAAATATATTTAATAATTTTACTCACTTCAGTATGTAATATTAATATAAAATATATATTCATATATATTTGGGTGCTTCATTAGAGATGACTATTTTTTTTTTTTTCAAGTCTCGTGTCAAAATATCATTGCGTACTTTAAAAAAAATTCTCACAAAAGATGAGCTCTTAACTATAGATTTGAGTCTTCACTAAATAAATTCGCTAAATAAAAGTGCTTGTAGCTAATTAATAAAATTTTGAGATGTTTCATTGGATTTATCTCGAAAACTACCAGTTCTACGGTGATGGCTTAGAAATAAAATTCCCTACGAAAAAATCTTGTATAATTTCGTCGTAAAGCTGGTGGTTTGCAAGTAAAATTACTCTCTTAAAATGAATCAGTGAAAAGTGCTGCAAATCAGTGAATATTCACTGTATAAACAGTTATAAGTATACCACTGTTTGAATAAGTGGTATACTTATAACTGTTTATACAGTGAATATTCACTGATTTGCAGCACTTTTCACTGATTCATTTTAAGAGAGTAAAGAAACCATAAATTTCGAGAAAAAATTGGCTTTAAGATTTGTTACCAGTGGGGTCGATTATAAAACATAAATGAGCTACGTGCGCTTCTAAAGAGAAAATATTACTCTGTGATTTCCACCTATGGCCGATTGAATATCTTGAAATGCCGCGAAACTATAGATGAATAAAAAAATTGAAATTTACGTGTTAATTAAATGACTATTTAAAAATGTTATGTTACCTTTTTTGTCGATCACCCGATTTCCTACAACTTATTTTCTACAAAGTTTTCTCAATTCCTGAAAGCCCTTTTGTTATTTTAAATGCTCAGTCGTTCCGAGAAATCGAATTTAAGTCGATTTTATTTCCTTATACTTTTAAATGCGAATAACTAAAGAACTTCAAAAATTTCGGAAATTTGGTGAGAGATAATTTGTAGGAAATTAAGTGATCGACCAAAAAGGTACCATAACATTTCAAGATAAATCTGAAAGTTTCGCCGAAGAAGTCAAATCATATACTAAAATTTACTATAAATTGAATTTTGACCTTGAATGACTTGGAAAAAAAATTTTTCAATACTTTTATTTATACAAAACAAAAAAAAAACTCACTTTAGAGACCATAAGACTTGAAAAAGAAAAAAAAAATGTTATTTCTGAAACTCCCTAATATATACAATAATAATATTTTATTCTTACCGAACCGCCTTCGTGAATGCATGCAAAAGTTTCGGCAACAAACAAAGCCACTACCAAAACTGCCAACAAAAATATCTTCATGTTGAACATTTCTTCTAGTAGTTTAGTAAATCTTTTGCTATATATTGTAAAAGAAAAAAAATATCGGTATAAGTCCACACTATCCCGGTGTTAAGGTTATCAATGTTAAATTTAAATCCGAAAAACGTCGTTAAAACAACTCCGCAATGAGAGAAAAAAAATGTATACTTTTTTTTAAATATCCCGCGTTCGTGTCTTAGATGTCGCTCTTTTTTTCAATCTTACCGTTACACAAATGCTGCTGCCAGTAGCTAATGGACAGACAAAAGCAAAACAAAAATAATGACAATAGTCAAAATAAAAATGGCAGCTAAATTTTTCGTGAATAATCAGTTTACGTTTTTAATTCATTACAATTAAACTAAAGGATAAATAGTGATTTTTATAAGAATTCTGGTGATTAAAAAACACAAAGATAAAAAAAATCTGAAAAATGGATTGACCCCGCGGGCCAGTCTTCATTTTATGGTATCCAAAAAAAATAAATTTCTGATTGATTTTAAGATTTTGACATTGAAATGAAAATAACTTGTGAACAATGAGGAATTTTGAAAAAAATTGTTCGTTATAATTTGTAAGGAATAAAATTACCTACAAAAAGTTGCCATGACATTTTTTGATAAGACTGATAGTTTCGCCGAAAAAGTAAAAAAATCTCAAAACTTACTATAAATTTGACTTCAAGCTTAAATAACTTTTGATCGATGGAATTTATCGAAAAACGATAAGAGACTTTTTTTGTAGAGCGTTCAATTTCCTACAAAAACATTTATAGTGCATAAAAATCCGTTGATTAGTTTATGAGTTAAAAAATTCTAAAAAAAAAATTTTTTTCTTGTGTTATTTAATTAAATGGAAAATAAAAAAATGGATTGAGGCTAACTTTAGTATCATTATTAAGAGCCCGGATTAATACCGAAATTTCTATTTTCAGTTATATTTTCAATTTTTGGATACCATAAAAAAAAATTATGTAGCAATCATCGAACACTATGAAGCCAAAGGGCCGGTATGATTTCAGAAAATATGAAGAATTACAATATGCAATATCAGAAAAAACGAAGTAAATTGTTATTTTTTAAATTCATTTCTTTTGACAACAATATACACCTTTTAAACAATTAATTCGATTTCGAAGACTTTTTTAACTTCGCGCTAAAAAATTTGAAAGTTTTCGAAAAGAGGAAAGTTATTAATTTCGGTCTGAATTTCTAAAGTCGAATTTTCATCAGATCTAAAAATCACTCATTTGGAGTATTTATAATAACAAAAATATTCACTTGAATTTAAATTGTTTTCCTCTCAGTGCGGTAGTGGTGTTAAAATTGTTCCCGGTATTAAAGAAAGAGTAGATTTATTTTTAAAGTATCAGAAGTCGAATTGTATTTCAAGTATAAAATAGTATATAATTTGGATTCAAAATATATTTTTTTACTTACATTTATTCAGAAGCTATTAATACGTTGACCTATTACTTTATGGATTAGTAATAATTTAAATGGTAATTTATATTCATTGTCCCCACTATATTTATTTATGTAAACTCGTGTTATTAATGTAATTGCGTTATACAAAATAACTAAAGATCATCATAAACAAGTTAATTTTTTTATGATAACGTTCAAGGATGTTATACCATGCATTTAGTTAAAATGGCTGAACATTATCATAAAAAATTTAATGTTTTTATCAACATCTATTCATTTTCTCATGAAATGACCCAACAATCTTGCAACTAGTAACAGGGTCATTTTAGTATTGACAACGCAACAATACGAAAAAATATATATCCAGATATATCCAAGCCAAACTGCATATATGCACAGAGGGCATCATAAAAAAGACTGGATGACGAAAGATTTCGTTGTAATTACTAGCATGATTAGCTTGCGTTGTGTCGTAATTAAGAAGTCAATTTGTTATGAGAATACATGATGTTTATGATAACAGTATCATTGTATTTTAACTCTAGACTGGTCAACAAACGCGACCTAACGACTTTGGTCAAGTAATGAGGAAATCGCCGCAATGCTTTTCATGCGACGTTGCCTGATCACTTTGGCTGTTAACGATTGTTGTATTATTTCCGGCGAGAATATTGTAAAAAATTCGAACATGAAAAAAATTTTCAACTTTATTTTTATTAATTTTAAGCTCTGTTTAAAACAATTAGTTAATTAAACGAATTTAACGAACTTATTTTTAAATTAAATTTAACTAGTATTTAATTTTATTTAACTTAAAAAAAACTCAACTATTTTTTTTATAAATAACAATATCACGTAAACATAGGTTAATGTCTTTGGCAGTAAATATAAATATGTTAATAGTGGACAGAAAAAAATGATTTAATATTTATTATAAATTAAAAAATTATTTTCTTAGTCGCCGAGTCTTTCAAAATGCTTATTAATAAAAGTAAATATTTGCCTTCACATAACCTTTCAAACACAATAACAACCGTAACAGTCTGCGCATGAACATGAGAAGTAGAGAAGAGGAGACATACACCAAAGACGGCAACGCCGCAAGTGAAAATCTACTAACGACTCTGGCCAAGTGATGAAAACCGTCCCGCAAATTCGGCACTTTTTTTTTAGAATTTTTTTTACAGCAACTTTATGCTTTTAAACATGCTCGAAAAAATTGTTAAAATATTCTAAAATGTTTGAAGAACAAAGTCAAATTTTTTCAAACCTTTTTAGTAGAAAATGTAATTGTAATAAAAATAATAGAATTAAGTATGGCGTCACGCTCATACGTTGACCAGTCTAGGGTTAAAGCCAGAATTTGTTACCGTAAGTAATCTTAGGTTATGATTACAAAAATTTCTGTTAGTGCTACAAATTCATTCTGTTAAGGAAGATGGTCTATCCCTTAGTTCAAGTAATCCTTTTTTTTTGTGTAGGTAATACTCAATATCAACACATGAAGTAAATAAAAAATTGAAATTTTTCAAATAGTTTGATTTGGCATGGAATTCCCCTATAGAAGGAGACAAAACTAAACACTTCGCAAAATTTTTAACGAAAAAGTTACTATGTAATTTGATAATGCGGCATCTTAGCCTTTGTTAGGAAAATCCCGCGGGTCAAATTTTGGCCGACTTCTGAAACATGACTCCCCAATTATTATCTGAATTACTACAATTTTATCTATATTATCAATATTATTTTAAAAGTCACAAAAAATAATTAACGAATCAGAGGGACCGTCGTGTCCCGGTTTCCACTATATCACTTACGTTATTTATGTAAAATGATATATAGTTATTCCATTTGTTAGAACACAATTGTTTGTCATCGTTACAAATAAATTAATACATTTTATAAATGTATATACACAGATAAATATGAATTATTTAGTAATATAAAGCATAAAAAAACATTTGCGTGAGAAATAAATTATTAACGCATTACACGTTACACGCAAAGCTGCTCACTTAGTTAATAATGAGTGGAGCAACTATTCTTGATTATGATTAAATTGTTCTTGCTTGGCATCACCTATTTAATTGATTAGTCATAAACATGAACTTATTTCTATTTATTTATATAGATTATCTCTGAATTTATCATGTGAATATTTTTTACATGGATACTTTATTGTGTTTATATATTTATTTATTCAAAGTTAGAATTTTTTGCTGAGTTACATATTTATTAAACTGAAATGTTATTCATTTTCTTTCGTACTTACATAAAAAAAAACCGAATGGAGTTTCAAGTCTTTTAAAATTTTGAGAAACGCAAAAAAATTTTTTTTCAAGTTTTTAATTTATTTCGGAAAATTTTACACGGAAAAAAACAGAATATTAGAAATTAATAAATAGTAGTAAAAAGTGGAATCTGTTATCAATAATCAGTACTATTATGTGCTGAATGAAAAGTAGTTTACTAATTTTTGTAGATTCCTAAAATCTACTATCAATTTTTTCAAAAAGTAACTAAATGTTATTACTTTTAGGTATAATACGCGACTTATTAGTGAAAGTTAATTAATTTATGGCATAATCTATTAAAAAGTAATGATTGGTCAAATTAAGAATTGCTATCTTAGATACTGATTTTTCCAGCCGAAAATTGCAAAAGTTACAAACTTTTATTTTACAAATTCGATATCACTGATCAATTATTAGCTTAAAATATCATTTATTCATCATTATAAATTAATTTACAATATACATAAATCGAAAAAGCAGTAAATAATGAAATGAAAAATTAGTATACTAGATACTGATTTTTTGCTCATAAAAATACCCAAAATTTTTAACTCTTATTTAATAAATTATATCCCATTGACTATTAATTAATATGAAATGTTATTTATTCGTTATTATAAGTTAATTTATCATATACATAAATCGAATAAGTGGTAAATAATAAAATGAAAAACTCGTATACTAGATCTTTATATATTAATATGTACGTTTCCTAATTTTTCGGTTCCTCATTTTTAAAATTTTTCTGTTTATTCGAATAGTAATAACTGTAGAGAGCAATTTATCAATTCTTTTTCATATTAATTTTGATATACGAAATTACAAATTTAGCTCTTCTACACGGAAAGAAAATTATAGGGAGTATTCCAATGCATTATAGGAATGGATTCTATAATAGTATAGGAATGGTTTCTATAATAGTATAGGAATTGTACCCATACTATTATAGGAATGGTTCCTATATATTATAGTAACCACCCCTATACCATTATGGGAACCATTCCTATAATAGTATAGGAACCATTCCTATAATATTATAGGAACCATTCCTATAATATTATAGTAACTATTCCTATAATATTATAGGAACTATTCCTATAATAGTATAGGAACCATTCCTATACTATTATGAAAATGGGAATAGCTCCTCTAATTATAGGAATGGTTCCTATAATTATATGAATGGTCCCTATAATATTATAGGAACCATTCCTATAATATTATAGAAACTATTCCTATAATAGTATAGGAACCGTTCCTATAATATTATGAAAATGGGAATAGTTCCTCTAATAGTAGGAATGGTCCCTATAATATTATAGGAACTATTCCTATAATATTATAGAAACTATTCCTATAATATTATAGAAACTATTCCTATAATAGTATAGAAACCATTCCTATAATATTATGAAAATGGTTCCTATAATTATAAGAATGGTCCCTATAAAATTATAGGAACTATTTCTATAATAGTATAGTAACTATTCCCATAATATTATAGGAACCATTCCTATAATTATGGGTAATATTCCTCTATCTATAGGACGTGTTCCCATAATTTATGGTCATCATTCCTATACTGGTATAGGATGAAATTTCACAAAGTTATAGGAACCATTCCCATAATTTTTTTTCCGTGTATGTGCATCAAATTTGAATATAAATAATAGCCATTTTGTAATATATATAATGATCCTAGTTTGATATTAGTATCGAATATACTAATTTTAAATCGAAAATAAACTACAAACTATTAAAATTTTGAGCATCATTTTTTTCCATCTATGAAATAAAAATTACTTACGGTTATTTCTCAACAATTAATAAAAATAAAATTTTTAAGTAAAAAAATAAAATAGAAAAAACCAAAAGTGCGGTTCTAAAATTCTTTAAAATATTTTTTTAATAATAGAAAGTACAGTTTTTATATTTCGATTTCAAATCAACTGTTCTAGAATTTCAGTGGTTTGAAATACGAGTAAAATATATGTGGTTATAAATAAAATATAAATCTCTAATTCACGTACTCATAACAGGTTTAAAACCACAATTATTAAATAAATAAATGTAGTTTCTCTAAGAATAAAAAAAAATAATAATAATTAAACTACTCAATTTTTTCCTCGTCAATAAATGTCATGTTTTTGAAAATAAACTACTACAGATATTTCACGACTCCGAGGTCAAGTTAAAAAAACTCAGACATTTTCATACAATGTAACAAAAAGCATTCTCTCTTACTATAACTCTTTTTAGCTGTACAAATATTATTTCAACTTGTCAAATATATATCATACATGTATTAGATAAATCTTATATTTACTATTTACACCCAATCTTTTTTTCTGTAAAAACATCTTTTATACCATACAATAAATAAAATTACCAAGGTAATTTTCTTGATAAATTAAATTTTATTTTTCAACTCATCATTAATAAAACAAAAATTAATAACTTTCATCTCATTAAATAAATAATTAAAATTCTATTACATGTCTTGCAAAAATAAATTTATATTTTGTTTTACTGTTAGGTAATTTATAATTAAATTTTTTTTAACATGCCAACAGTTTTGTTAATGCATATTTGTAATTAAATGCCACAAAAAACAGACAGGAATAATTATAGACTAAAAATGAATGAATGGCTCTCATATTTTCTTCATATCAATACAAGCACGTGAAAATATTAACGCCTCAATTTAACACTTCAGCACTCAACTAAAATAACAGACACCAGAACTCGATTATTCATACATACAAACATATACATTTATATACTTCATACATATATTATGTATATTTCATGTAGGTAATTAATCATCGTTATTTTACAGACTGGAACAACTTCTCTATTTTTCGCAGCTCAAGGCGGTTTTGTAGACATTGTTACACTTCTCATTGAGCATGGTGCCATCATAGACTCTTGTAGTATTGTAAGATTTATTATTATTTATTGTTATTATATTTTTTTTTTAATTTTCAATTTTTACTTTGAAAGATAGTATAACAAAAATCCTTTTTATCTATTATAAATATGCTTTAAAATCTTACTTATGATTTATGACGAATTTCGATAGAAATCACGATTAAATTTACGATACGTATAAATGAAATTTGTTTCTTACACTTTAAAAAATCACCGGGGTAAGTCCAAGCGGTGTAGGTGTTAAAGTCAGCGGTGTTAAATTTCAACACCGAAAGCGGTGTAAAAATAACGCCGCCGCCGGTGTAAATATTCTAAACCGGTGTTAAAACAAATTCTCCGGTGTTAAAATAACGCCGCCACCGGTGTAAATCTGCCCTGTCATGGCAAAACGACGTATCTCGAGATACGCTGTTTTGTCGTAACAAAGCTAAAACGGTTTATTAAGTGTTACTTAATAATAGGGTATCATCAAAATTTTGCTAATTTAATTAATTATGCCAATAATATTGATCAAATGTGCGTATAAAATAAATGAAAAAAACGTATCTTTTTTACTGTTTCGTCACGTCAAAATTTAATTCTTCGAGTTATAGCGTTTTGTCAAAACAATTTCATCTATTTATCAAAATAAGCATTAGTTTCTTACGATACAAAAAACGTATCTCAAGTTACAACGTTTTGTCATAACAGAAATGAATTTTTCTGTTAAATTGGACTCAAATTCTGTTAAAACTTTAAACGCAATTTTCTCGAAACTATAATTTTTCAGATACGTCATTTTGCCATGACAGGGCAGAAATATTTTAGACCGGTGTTAAAATAACGCCGCCGCCGGTGTAGATATTCTTTACAGGTGTTAAAATATTTTATTTTATGAATATTTTTACTTTTTCGATCACTATACTTGTTAATAAATGATATTTTTTGTTAATTTTCATAAAAAACTGACATTTTTTGTGTTTTATAATCTTTAAAGTTGATTCTCCAAGCAGACGCAGTTTACCCCGCTTTTACACCGGTTACCCTGCTTTTACACCGGTTACCCCGCTTTTACATCGGTACTACTCCGTTTTTACACCGGTTACCCCACTTTAACACCGGTATTTTTAACACCGGTGAAATACTCCTCCTACACCGGTGTAATTTCATTTTTACACCAGGCGGAGTTAAAATGAGTCCATTTTTAACACCGCTCTTTTTATTACAGTGTATATTTTTAACTTGAAAATTTGAAATTTTGAACTCGAATTATATGAGCGCGTTTTTTTAAAAAATTTATCTCCTTGTAAAAAAATTATCAGTTTTCAATAAATAAAATGATAAATATTTTATAAACAAATATTTGTAGTATTAAATTTGATGTTATAAAAATTAATTTATTATTATTATTATTATTATTATTATTATTATTATTATTATTATTATTATTATTGTTATTATTATTATTATTATTATTATTATTATTATTATTATTATTATTATTATTATTATTATTATTATTATTATTATTATTATTATTATTATTATTATTATTATTATTATTATTATTATTATTATTATTATTATTATTATTATTATTATTATTATTATTATTATTATTATTATTATTATTATTATTATTATTATTATTATTATTATTATTATTATTATTATTATTATTATTATTATTATTATTATTATTATTATTATTATTATTATTATTATTATTATTATTATTATTATTATTATTATTATTATTATTATTATTATTATTATTATTATTATTATTATTATTATTATTATTATTATTATTATTATTATTATTATTATTATTATTATTATTATTATTATTATTATTATTATTATTATTATTATTATTATTATTATTATTATTATTATTATTATTATTATTATTATTATTATTATTATTATTATTATTATTATTATTATTATTATTATTATTATTATTATTATTATTATTATTATTATTATTATTATTATTATTATTATTATTATTATTATTATTATTATTATTATTATTATTATTATTATTATTATTATTATTATTATTATTATTATTATTATTATTATTATTATTATTATTATTATTATTATTATTATTATTATTATTATTATTATTATTATTATTATTATTATTATTATTATTATTATTATTATTATTATTATTATTATTATTATTATTATTATTATTATTATTATTATTATTATTATTATTATTATTATTATTATTATTATTATTATTATTATTATTATTATTATTATTATTATTATTATTATTATTATTATTATTATTATTATTATTATTATTATTATTATTATTATTATTATTATTATTATTATTATTATTATTATTATTATTATTATTATTATTATTATTATTATTATTATTATTATTATTATTATTATTATTATTATTATTATTATTATTATTATTATTATTATTATTATTATTATTATTATTATTATTATTATTATTATTATTATTATTATTATTATTATTATTATTATTATTATTATTATTATTATTATTATTATTATTATTATTATTATTATTATTATTATTATTATTATTATTATTATTATTATTATTATTATTATTATTATTATTATTATTATTATTATTATTATTATTATTATTATTATTATTATTATTATTATTATTATTATTATTATTATTATTATTATTATTATTATTATTATTATTATTATTATTATTATTATTATTATTATTATTATTATTATTATTATTATTATTATTATTATTATTATTATTATTATTATTATTATTATTATTATTATTATTATTATTATTATTATTATTATTATTATTATTATTATTATTATTATTATTATTATTATTATTATTATTATTATTATTATTATTATTATTATTATTATTATTATTATTATTATTATTATTATTATTATTATTATTATTATTATTATTATTATTATTATTATTATTATTATTATTATTATTATTATTATTATTATTATTATTATTATTATTATTATTATTATTATTATTATTATTATTATTATTATTATTATTATTATTATTATTATTATTATTATTATTATTATTATTATTATTATTATTATTATTATTATTATTATTATTATTATTATTATTATTATTATTATTATTATTATTATTATTATTATTATTATTATTATTATTATTATTATTATTATTATTATTATTATTATTATTATTATTATTATTATTATTATTATTATTATTATTATTATTATTATTATTATTATTATTATTATTATTATTATTATTATTATTATTATTATTATTATTATTATTATTATTATTATTATTATTATTATTATTATTATTATTATTATTATTATTATTATTATTATTATTATTATTATTATTATTATTATTATTATTATTATTATTATTATTATTATTATTATTATTATTATTATTATTATTATTATTATTATTATTATTATTATTATTATTATTATTATTATTATTATTATTATTATTATTATTATTATTATTATTATTATTATTATTATTATTATTATTATTATTATTATTATTATTATTATTATTATTATTATTATTATTATTATTATTATTATTATTATTATTATTATTATTATTATTATTATTATTATTATTATTATTATTATTATTATTATTATTATTATTATTATTATTATTATTATTATTATTATTATTATTATTATTATTATTATTATTATTATTATTATTATTATTATTATTATTATTATTATTATTATTATTATTATTATTATTATTATTATTATTATTATTATTATTATTATTATTATTATTATTATTATTATTATTATTATTATTATTATTATTATTATTATTATTATTATTATTATTATTATTATTATTATTATTATTATTATTATTATTATTATTATTATTATTATTATTATTATTATTATTATTATTATTATTATTATTATTATTATTATTATTATTATTATTATTATTATTATTATTATTATTATTATTGTTGTTGTTGTTATTATTATTATTATTATTATTATTATTATTATTATTATTATTATTATTATTATTATTATTATTATAGGATGGTGGGACACCACTTTTCGTTGCTTGTCAATGTGGTCATTTGGAAGTCGTAGTAGAATTAATTGAAAAGGGTGCTAATGTAAATGCTCATATGAAGGTAATTAAATATTCAAATTATAAAGCAATAATAAGGATAAACGAATCAGGTTCGAATTGAATCTCATCTAATGTATCTATTCGATTCTTATTTTGAATCAAATAATTTGAATTTCCGAATCAATCCGAAGTTTTCGAATTATTCGTAACTTTTAAAACTACTCATTAATTTTCGAATTATCCGAGTTTTTGAATTATTTATAACTTTTTAAATCACATGTTTCGAATTTAAAAAATTTTGGTCTGCTTTCAAATATTAAATTTTTATTTAATCAGAGCTTAATTTTTAAAGTAACCAGAAATAATTTTTTCATAGAATCGTGTCTAAGTTCTATTTACTTTCGACAAAAATTTGAATTATTCAAAAAACTATTACAATTTTAAATCGTTCAAAAGAAAATTTTCGAATTATTCGATTCGATACAAATAATTCGTAAATTCGAACTATTCGCACACTTCTAATAAATGAATAAATAAATCATAATAAGAATTACTATTATTATTTTACTAAGGATGGTGCCACAGCATTATTTATAGCCGCACAAAATGGTCATATTCGAATACTAGAAATTTTATTATCACAAGGAGCTAAAACAGATGCAGCAAGAACTGATGGCGCAACTCCACTCTGGATAGCCGCTCAAATGGGGCATGATCATGTGGTCAGAAGACTCTTGAAGGCCGGAGCCAAGGTCGATGCTACCAGACATGTAAGCCACTACCACTTATTTTATCATTATTATTATTCCTTCGTAATTCATCAAGTCAATGGCACCTCATTTTTACATTTACATTTATATTTACTCAGGACGGTGCTACTCCGCTCTTCAAAGCCGCTCACAAAGGTCACACTGCAGTGATTGGCGAATTACTAAAATATCGACCATCTCTTGATATCCTTCCAGTAAGTTTCAATAGAATCTCTACTTTATATTTATTTGCCATAAATATTTATAGTTAAATATACAAAGGAAAAGTTTTAAATAAATATACACTTATTGAAGTTTCAAAAGCTAGTAGACCGGAAGAGAATTCATTGGCGCGTTATAATTAATTATTGTTTGTAAATGAGCTTTACTTTTAGAATGGGGAAAGTGCATTGCACGCAGCAGCCTTGGCTGGACATATGACCGTCACGAGACAATTAGTTGGAGCCGGTGCTGATCCTCTGCTTGTTAATCAGGAGGGTATTACCCCTCTTCAACTTGCCATTAGACACTCGCAAACCCAAGTTGTTAATTATCTCAAGGATAAAATTAGAACGCGCACTGCATCACGTTAATTATTTTAATTATTACCTAACGTTAGTCTTTATTTTTAAAACGCTGACTTATTTTCATGTTAAATTTATCTCTAAATTATAAATTATTTCATTTTTATTTTTACCGTTAATTATAATAGAAATTTTTCTTTGAGTCTAGGAAACGGATCAGTATTTTTTAAAATTATTTTTTATGTTAATAAAATATAATACTAAGTATAAATATATATTTTATATTAATAAAAAAAAAATATAAAATATTTTTACACTAAAATAGATAATTACCTTTAATTGAAAGGTAAATTAATGGCCGGGTGTTGCATTATTATTGTATACGAATATAGATTATATATATTTAATATTAATGACTATTTAAATAATTAGACGAGTTTATTTATAAATAAAATAGTTATTTTAAATAGCTAATTCGGCAATAATCCAAATAAATCTAGTTAATTGTTATTAATTGATCTAATGATTAATTTAAAATTATGGTGTATCGTCAACTGATCCCAACAATTTTATACCACAAGTGATCCTTACAAATTGATTCCACTGAGAATTGGTCGTCAATAGATTTTTATCAATAACCCGGGTCAAAAAAATAACGATTTTGAATTTTTTGACTTGCATTTGACTTAGTTAACTTGATTTTGGTTACACTTACTTTTTTTAACTTCAATGTGAGTTTTAACTTAAGGATTTGAGTCAACTAAGTCAAATTAAAGTCATGTTGACTTGAATTTAACAAATGAGTCAAACGTAAGTCAACTCAGGCAAATTCGAATCGTTTGACTTGGATTTGACTTGAAAATTTGAGTCAACTGAGTCAAATAAAAGTCTCGTTGACTTGGATTTGACTTCAATGACAAATTCAAGTCAACTCAGTCAAATTAAAGTGACGTTGACTTTTAAATAATTTGAATTTAAGTCAACTGAGTCAAATGAAAGTCTCATTGACTTGAATTTTACTCAAATGATTTGAATGCAAGTCAACTGAATCAAATTTAAGTCGTTTGACTTGGATTTGACTTAAATGACTTAAATTTAACTCAAATGACTTGAATTCAAATCAACTGAGTCAAATTTAAGTCGTTTGACTTGGATTTGACTTAAATAACTTGAATTTAACTCAAATGACTTGAATTGAAGTCAACTGAGTCAAATGAAAGTCTCATTGACTTGAATTTTACTCAAATGATTTGAATGCAAGTCAACTGAATCAAATTTAAGTCGTTTGACTTGGATTTGACTTAAATGACTTAAATTTAACTCAAATGACTTGAATTCAAATCAACTGAGTCAAATTTAAGTCGTTTGACTTGGATTTGACTTAAATAACTTGAATTTAACTCAAATGACTTGAATTGAAGTCAACTGAGTCAAATGAAAGTCTCATTGACTTGAATTTTACTCAAATGATTTGAATGCAAGTCAACTGAATCAAATTTAAGTCGTTTGACTTGGATTTGACTTAAATGACTTAAATTTAACTCAAATGACTTGAATTCAAATCAACTGAGTCAAATTTAAGTCGTTTGACTTGGATTTGACTTAAATAACTTGAATTTAACTCAAATGACTTGAATTGAAGTCAACTGAGTCAAATGAAAGTCTCATTGACTTGAATTTTACTCAAATGATTTGAATGCAAGTCAACTGAATCAAATTTAAGTCGTTTGACTTGGATTTGACTTAAATGACTTAAATTTAACTCAAATGACTTGAATTCAAATCAACTGAGTCAAATTTAAGTCGTTTGACTTGGATTTGACTTAAATAACTTGAATTTAACTCAAATGACTTGAATTGAAGTCAACTGAGTCAAATGAAAGTCTCATTGACTTGAATTTTACTCAAATGATTTGAATGCAAGTCAACTGAATCAAATTTAAGTCGTTTGACTTGGATTTGACTTAAATGACTTAAATTTAACTCAAATGACTTGAATTCAAATCAACTGAGTCAAATTTAAGTCGTTTGACTTGGATTTGACTTAAATAACTTGAATTTAACTCAAATGACTTGAATTGAAGTCAACTGAGTCAAATTAAAGTCTCATTGATTTGAATTTAACTTGAATGACTTGAATTCAAGTCATTTGAGTTAAATTCAAGTCGTTTGACTTGGATTTGACTTAAATGACTTGAATTTAACTCAAATGACTTGAATTCAAATCAACTGAGTCAAATTTAAGTCGCTTGACTTGGATTTGACTTAAATGACTTGAATTTAACTCAAATGACTTGAATTTAAGTCAACTGAGTCAAATTAAAGTCTCATTGACTTGAATTTTACTCAAATGATTTGAATGCAAGTCAACTGAATCAAATTTAAGTCGTTTGACTTGGATTTGACTTAAATGACTTAAATTTAACTCAAATGACTTGAATTCAAATCAACTGAGTCAAATTTAAGTCGTTTGACTTGGATTTGACTTAAATAACTTGAATTTAACTCAAATGACTTGAATTGAAGTCAACTGAGTCAAATTAAAGTCTCATTGATTTGAATTTAACTTGAATGACTTGAATTCAAGTCATTTGAGTTAAATTCAAGTCGTTTGACTTGGATTTGACTTAAATGACTTGAATTTAACTCAAATGACTTGAATTCAAATCAACTGAGTCAAATTTAAGTCGCTTGACTTGGATTTGACTTAAATGACTTGAATTTAACTCAAATGACTTGAATTTAAGTCAACTGAGTCAAATGAAAGTCTCATTGACTTGAATTTTACTCAAATGATTTGAATGCAAGTCAACTGAATCAAATTTAAGTCGTTTGACTTGGATTTGACTTAAATGACTTAAATTTAACTCAAATGACTTGAATTCAAATCAACTGAGTCAAATTTAAGTCGTTTGACTTGGATTTGACTTAAATAACTTGAATTTAACTCAAATGACTTGAATTGAAGTCAACTGAGTCAAATGAAAGTCTCATTGACTTGAATTTTACTCAAATGATTTGAATGCAAGTCAACTGAATCAAATTTAAGTCGTTTGACTTGGATTTGACTTAAATGACTTAAATTTAACTCAAATGACTTGAATTCAAATCAACTGAGTCAAATTTAAGTCGTTTGACTTGGATTTGACTTAAATAACTTGAATTTAACTCAAATGACTTGAATTGAAGTCAACTGAGTCAAATGAAAGTCTCATTGACTTGAATTTTACTCAAATGATTTGAATGCAAGTCAACTGAATCAAATTTAAGTCGTTTGACTTGGATTTGACTTAAATGACTTAAATTTAACTCAAATGACTTGAATTCAAATCAACTGAGTCAAATTTAAGTCGTTTGACTTGGATTTGACTTAAATAACTTGAATTTCACTCAAATGACTTGAATTGAAGTCAACTGAGTCAAATTAAAGTCTCATTGATTTGAATTTAACTTGAATGACTTGAATTCAAGTCATTTGAGTTAAATTCAAGTCGTTTGACTTGGATTTGACTTAAATGACTTGAATTTAACTCAAATGACTTGAATTCAAATCAACTGAGTCAAATTTAAGTCGCTTGACTTGGATTTGACTTAAATGACTTGAATTTAACTCAAATGACTTGAATTTAAGTCAACTGAGTCAAATGAAAGTCTCATTGACTTGAATTTTACTCAAATGATTTGAATGCAAGTCAACTGAATCAAATTTAAGTCGTTTGACTTGGATTTGACTTAAATGACTTAAATTTAACTCAAATGACTTGAATTCAAATCAACTGAGTCAAATTTAAGTCGTTTGACTTGGATTTGACTTAAATAACTTGAATTTAACTCAAATGACTTGAATTGAAGTCAACTGAGTCAAATGAAAGTCTCATTGACTTGAATTTTACTCAAATGATTTGAATGCAAGTCAACTGAATCAAATTTAAGTCGTTTGACTTGGATTTGACTTAAATGACTTAAATTTAACTCAAATGACTTGAATTCAAATCAACTGAGTCAAATTTAAGTCGTTTGACTTGGATTTGACTTAAATAACTTGAATTTAACTCAAATGACTTGAATTGAAGTCAACTGAGTCAAATGAAAGTCTCATTGACTTGAATTTTACTCAAATGATTTGAATGCAAGTCAACTGAATCAAATTTAAGTCGTTTGACTTGGATTTGACTTAAATGACTTAAATTTAACTCAAATGACTTGAATTCAAATCAACTGAGTCAAATTTAAGTCGTTTGACTTGGATTTGACTTAAATAACTTGAATTTAACTCAAATGACTTGAATTGAAGTCAACTGAGTCAAATTAAAGTCTCATTGATTTGAATTTAACTTGAATGACTTGAATTCAAGTCATTTGAGTTAAATTCAAGTCGTTTGACTTGGATTTGACTTAAATGACTTGAATTTAACTCAAATGACTTGAATTCAAATCAACTGAGTCAAATTTAAGTCGCTTGACTTGGATTTGACTTAAATGACTTGAATTTAACTCAAATGACTTGAATTTAAGTCAACTGAGTCAAATTAAAGTCTCATTGATTTGAATTTAACTTGAATGACTTGAATTTAACTCAAATGACTTGAATTTGAGTCAACTGAGTCAAATTAAAGTCTCATTGACTTGAATTTAACTCAAATGACTTGAATTTGAGTCAACTGAGTCAAATTAAAGTCTCATTGACTTGAATTTAACTCAAATGACTTGAATGCAAGTCAACTGAGTCAAATTTAAGTCGTTTGACTTGTATTTGATTTAAATGACTTGAATTTAACTTGAATGACTCAAATTTAAGTCAAATAATTCAAACTCAAGTCAAGTCTGATTTGAAGTTAACCTAACTTTAAGCCATTTAAGTTAAAAAAGTCAACTTTAAGTCACGTTGACTTGGATTCAACTTGAATCGCTAAAATTTAAGTCAAATCCAAGACAACGTGAATTTAATTTGATTTGGTTGGCGTAAATCGTTACGAACTAAGACAACAGTCGAAAGCAAGTCAAAACCAAGTGAGTTTTCATAATTTAAAAGATGTTTTTTTATTTTATTAAAAGGAGAACCTAAACGTGACTTGCTTTTCCTAGACTTGTTTTATTTTCAATTTTTAAAATTACGCAACAATCAAGTCATTTTTTTTTATCCGAAAGCTAATTTACATAATTTAACTTTTTATATTTTCAACAGTGAACTTCAAGTACTCATGTCATAATAATTAATTTATAATTAATTATTTAATGAAATTGTCTGTGCGATCAATTGCCGTAGATCATTTGTCTGGGATCGGTTGTCTAGAACCTAAAATTATTAATTAATTAGTTTGTTTATTATTTTATTACCGTCCAAAGTTAAATAAATACTTTGTCAGTCTTAATTAATAATTAATGTAAATTAAAAGACTGACGGATTTGCCTTGATATGTATTTAAAATAATAACAGTGCAATCTAATTAAAAATATTTTAAATTAATGTAGAGTTTAAATTAAATTTAAAAGAAGGATAGCGTAATTTAAAATAATTTTATTTAATTATTATTATTTATATACATATATTAATGTATTTAAAAATAACATACATTTTGAATCATTCCCTCATATATTTAACTATAAAAAAAATAATAACTATTTTCTTAGTCTTCCTACACTGTTAATGTGTTAATTAATTAATAACTAATTAATAATAAAATTGTTATTGTTAAAATATACAAAGTTTTAATAAATAATTAAAATGCCATTGTTTACTTATTTTATTTGCCATAACTATAATTATACTCTGAACAATGTAAAAAAAAAAACGACGTTTTTTAATAATTTTTTTTATTAAATTCAATGTCAATTATAATTTATTAAAATTTTAATTCTTTAGAGATAACTTCTTATATATATTTTTGTTAATTTTATTTGTACCTTCATCTTTTTTTTTTTTTAATCTTATCACAGCTTTCTCAGCTACTATATAACAAAAAAAAAAAGTAGGGTAGAAGTATCATTTGTGGTCACTGCCCTATTTTAAGATATTTAATACTTTATTTTAAGTAATGAAAAAGTATAAAATTTAATTTCCATTGTAAGTGTACCCGATCACTTATGTTTTGTACCTATATTTACTAAATATAGATATTCAAATCTATAGTGATCGGGTACTAGTTTCTTGATCGAGTATATAGGTACTAGTTCCCTGATTAGGTAGTAGTTCCCTGACAAGGTACTAGTTTCCTGATTAGTTACTGTTTCCTTGACTAGGTTCTAAATCCCTGATCAGGTACTCGTTCCTTGAGCAGGTACTAGTTTCCTAACTAGATAGTAGTTCCCTGATTAGTTACTGATTCCTTAACCAGGTACTAAATCCCTGATCAGGTACTAGTTCCTTGACCGAATACTAGATCTCTGAGCAGGTACTAGTTCCTTGAGCAGGTACTAGTTTCCTAACCAGATAGTAGTCCCCTGACAAGGTACTAGTTCCTTGACCAGGTACTAGTTCTCCGACGGGGTACTAATTTTCTAATCAGTTACTAGTTTCCTGATCAAGTCCTAATTCCTTGACCGAATACTAGATCTCTGAGCAGGTACTAGTTCCTTGAGCAGGTACTAGTTTCCTAACCAGATAGTAGTTCCCTGACAAGGTACTAGTTCCTTGATTAGTTACTGTTTCCTTGACTAGGTTCTAAATCCCTGATCAGGTACTGATCAGGTACTCGTTCCTTGAGCAGGTACTAGTTTCCTAACTAGATAGTAGTTCCTTGATTAGTTACTGATTCCTTGACCAGGTACTAGATCCCTGATCAGGTACTAGTTCTCCGACGGGGTACTAATTTTCTAATCAGTTACTAGTTTCCTGATCAAGTCCTAATTCCTTGACCGAATACTAGATCCCTGACCAGGTACTAGTTCCTTGAGCAGGTACTAGTTTCCTAACCAGATAGTAGTCCCCTGACAAGGTACTAGTTCCTTGACCAGGTACTAGTTCTCCGACGGGGTACTAATTTTCTAATCAGTTACTAGTTTCCTGATCAAGTCCTAATTCCTTGACCGAATACTAGATCTCTGAGCAGGTACTAGTTCCTTGAGCAGGTACTAGTTTCCTAACCAGATAGTAGTTCCCTGACAAGGTACTAGTTCCTTGATTAGTTACTGATTCCTTGACCAGGTACTAGATCCCTGATCAGGTACTAGTTCTCCGACGGGGTACTAATTTTCTAATCAGTTACTAGTTTCCTGATCAAGTCCTAATTCCTTGACCGAATACTAGATCCCTGACCAGGTACTAGTTCCTTGAGCAGGTACTAGTTTCCTAACTAGATAGTAGTTCCCTGATTAGTTACTGATTCCTTAACCAGGTACTAAATCCCTGATCAGGTACTAGTTCCTTGACCGAATACTAGATCTCTGAGCAGGTACTAGTTCCTTGAGCAGGTACTAGTTTCCTAACCAGATAGTAGTCCCCTGACAAGGTACTAGTTCCTTGACCAGGTACTAGTTCTCCGACGGGGTACTAATTTTCTAATCAGTTACTAGTTTCCTGATCAAGTCCTAATTCCTTGACCGAATACTAGATCTCTGAGCAGGTACTAGTTCCTTGATTAGTTACTGATTCCTTGACCAGGTACTAGATCCCTGATCAGGTACTAGTTCTCCGACGGGGTACTAATTTTCTAATCAGTTACTAGTTTCCTGATCAAGTCCTAATTCCTTGACCGAATACTAGATCCCTGACCAGGTACTAGTTCCTTGAGCAGGTACTAGTTTCCTAACCAGGTAGTAGTTCCCTGACAAAGTACTAGTTCCCTGATTAGTTACTGATTCCTTGACCAGGTACTAGATCCCTGATCAGGTACTAGTTCTCCGACGGGGTACTAATTTTCCGTTCAGTTACTAGTTCCCTGACCAGGTATTCCTTGAACAGATACTAGTTCCATGATCGAGTACTGGGTTTTTTACCTTGACAGTATGATAAAAGTCTCTTTGTACAGATTTGAGAAATTAATTACGTCATTGTATATTTTACAAATTATTTTATTAAAATTTTCAAATATCAAAAACTGTAACTGTATAGGGCAGAAGTACCGTTTTTGGACACTTCAGGTCCAGTTTTGGCAACTTTAAAACTTCAAATAAAATATTTTGTAAAATAGTCAATGACATAACTAATATTTTAAATGTGTTCGAAGAACCTTTTATCACACTATTACAATATATTTTTTTCCAATACGTTTTCATTAATTAAAATAGAGTATTAAATGTCAAAAATGGAGCAGTGACCACAAATGGTACTTCTATATCTACACAAATGTATCCACAAATTCTACTCTATTTACTTTCAGTCGAGAATTATTTTTTTCTCTGTACTCTTTTTATAATATTTCATAAAAACAGAATAGAAAAAAAATGAGTTAACAGTTATACAATTATCAAGTATTGATGATGAACAAGAATAAAAAAAGATGTATAAATAAATATAAAAATCTGATGATGCATGAATTTTAAATGTTAAAAAATTAAATTCGGCCTTGCAGAAACAAACTGACAAGTACTTATTTCCTTTTGTATTATGTATGCAAAGTGTTCTCGTTTCTCAAAGCGAACTAGATGACATTTAAAAGTGTATAGAACATAAAGTAATAAGAAGTATCTTTGACAAGACGTTTTAGTAACGTACATATATATAGATAAATATATGTATAGATATTATAAAGATCGTCAGTGAAAAGTGTGATTGTAAGATAATGTTTGGTTCGTTTTAACTCGGCGTATTATCATTATCATTATCATTGATAACCAGGCGTGTCTTGATAAGAAAGTAACTTATAATAATATAAAGAAAAAAATATAAATATTTTATTCTTGTCAGTTTAATGCGGCTTTTTGGACACTCTACGATGGTTCGAGATCGTTTAGCTGAATTATGTGCTGTTAGTGACAATTATTTATTATTATTATTAATATTTTATATGAAACAGTTTAAATAATAATATTTTTATAATTTGTATTTTATTAATATTATTAAATATATATGTTTTTTTGTTGTTGTTTAGAATAAAAGAAATGACTCAGGTAAAAATTTTTTACAAGACATTAATCAAAGATCATCAAGCAAAAAAGTTAAAGATGTATTAGATGAAGTAAGTTGGTAAATTAAAGTGGTGATTGTTAAAAACATTCTTTGATAGTGCATTCCCTTCCTCTTCAATTTTTTAAATATATCCAATGATGTATTAGAATTTTATGTTATTTAAAGCAGTGGCTTAAAAAACAATGCAATCAAAATTTCTGGATGTCAATTTTTGAAAAAAAAGTAGGGGAGAGTGGGGTCAATCGAACCAATACTTTGACATTTTTTTTTTTATATGAATAAAAGCAAAATGATAAATTTTTTTTACAAAATTATAACTTATTGTATAGACTATCATTTCTCATAAGCACATAACTTAACGAATGATGAAAATTTTCAATAAATACGAAATTGTACAACTGCATCAAATGGTTCAATCGTCCCCTTTGCGGGGCAATTGAACCACTAGTCGGGGACAATTGAACCAAGAGTATTAGAACCACAAACGAATGACTTTAATGAATAATTTACTATTCATTACAGCTTAAAACTAAAATTACAACACTTCTAATCATATTTATTATTTTTTATAACATTATATGTTATAACAAGCACTTTAAAAACTTCTGTCAATATAATTATTTTTTTTCTTGATTAGTTTAGCTTGTTTTCACATTCTGTCAAGATGCGCGCGCATGCCTGATGCTCACAGTGTGATTCGTGTGGTTCAACCGTCCCCGAGAGTACTGGTTCAATTGACCCCATATGATTTTATTTAAATAATTAGTTTAAAAAAAAATATTCAAGAACTATTTTACTAGAAGTAAAGTTTGAAATTTATGACTAATATATGTAAGAAGCTATTACAAAAAAAATTCTAAGATTTCATTTGAAAATTAAAAAATTATTAAACAATTTGTCAAGAGCTGAAATCAAAGCTCAGATGCCTAAAAACACAAAAACTTGAATTTTTTAAAATTAAATCATCATATTGGTTCAAAATTTTGGTCAGACTGAGGTTTAGTGTATTGAAATATAATTCCAAGAGGATGTCTCATTTTTATATTTTTTTCGATTTTTTAAGCTTACTGGTTCAATTGCCCCGTGGTTCAATTGACCCCACTCTCCCCTAAATAAAAAATCTATGACATTTTTAATTAATAAGGAATTAAATGGTATCTAGTAAAGAAATTTTGTTTCGTTTATTTAAAAGAAATTTTTTTTTTTAATGTCTGCTACTTAAAGTTTTGTGTAGTGAGACAGTTAAGAAATTACTGACGGTTTTAAAATTACTGTTTAGAATTTAATGAAGTTTGACAAACGTTAGCTACCAGCTCATCATTTTTTGATTTTTTTTTTTGAAATGATAAATTATAAGAAAATTTGACTTAGAGATTTTTTACTTTTCTACATGTGCATATTTTGAGTTATGTTTTTTTTAAATGGTTAAAAAAAAATTGTTAATTGTTAATTGTTTGTTAACTTCAATCGTAAATTTTTTAAAATTAATTTTAACAAAATTTAGTAATACGATTATGAAAATTAGCATCATTGGGTATACAAAAAATGGAAGGGAAAAAACTGCCTAATAATATGAATGTGTGAATGTAGCGGATATGAGACAAATTTTAAATTATAAATAAACGAAGTAAACAATAAAAAATTTTTAAATAAAAAAAAATGCACATACTGGTTTTTAAATTTCATGAATGCGCATTTTTTTTATTTTATTCGATTTAAATTTCATTTGCTTAAGTAACACAGAGCAACTTTAAGATGTCAATGATGTCTTTTAAAAGGACAAGAAAAATTTTTTTTGTCTCAAAATCAAGTTATTTTATGTAAATAAGAGACACAGACGTTGATCCTAGAAGTCATGGGAAATTTGTCTTCTTTCCTACGTCCCAAAGAAATCAATTCAATTTAAAAATTGCTTAGATGCCTTCTTTGTAATTTACTTTTTGCCGTCACTTATCTCAAAGTCTTTTCAGCAGATATTTTTCCGGTGACTTAAATTTCTGATCATTTTGTCGCCTTATTGATAGGTCAAAAAACAGCCTCAAAACTTCTGTCTTATAGATGTTACAAAACCAAGTGTGCTTAGGATAGATGCAAAAAAGTCACGTGTGGTACTTGGATCACTCTTATTAGAAGAATCGATTAGAAAAGAAAAAATATTTAAACACTTTTTAATGCTTTTGAATCGCCCTTCTTATGTGTATTTAACGTTGCTATTCGTTTAACCCAGGTAACACACTTGCCTTTGTGACATCTATAAGATATCAGTTTTTAGAGTACTTTTTGACTTGTCGATAAGGCATCAGTTTGTTGACAAAACGATCAGTACTTTATGTCACCCAAAAAATACCTACTTAAAAGACTTAAGTGACGACAAAAAGTTAATTACAAATAGTGGTAAAATAAATCATCTAAACGACTTTTCAATTGACATGAAACAGGAAAAACAACACAACTCGTCTCTGCCTCCGGAACCAACACTTGCATGTCGTATTCATACCAAAAAAGATGACTTTGAGACAAAAAAGACATCTTAAAGTTACTTCAAAATTTCAAAAGTTGACAATTGGCTACATTCGCACTCATCTAATAATACCTTTAATTATTAATAAGCTGTTAATTAAAATATTAATTAAAAACTTAGGCTGAAAAAATACGTGAAATGATAAATATTTTACAAGATAATATTAGTATTGTTAAAGATTTACACAATAATGTTTTATCACACACAGACTTAGGTATGTAAACTTATCATTTTTTAAATAAATTATTGATAGTATTGTTAGTATTTAAAAAAATATTTATTTTATTATTTTAGGAATTCAAAATGAATTGGAAAGTAGAACATTCGTTATATCACAAACAGCTTTTAGAATTCGCACAAGTTTAAAAGGTAAGTATATATATATATATATATTAGACTGGGCCAAAAAAATCGACTATTTTTTTTTTCTTTCGATACTGTCAAAATATTATTCCTGACGACCAAAAAAAATTATTGTGCAAGTTTGAGCCCTTAATATTGATATTAAGAAGTGTATCGTTACAAATATTCGTTTTTTGACAGAAATTTCATTTTTTATCCAAAACTCGTAAATCATCTATCTGAAAAATTTGAGCAATGCTTATTATTGAAGATAATTGAATTCCCTACAAAAAATCTCTCTTAGTAAATTGACGTAAAACGAGCCGTTTCCTTGTAACCGTGCCTTAAATATTGATTTGTTTTTTGAATTCTTTGTTTATATTTTGGATTTTTGTAACTACTAGAAATATTAAAATTTTTTCTACTCAAGATACATATTTTTGAAGGAAATTTAATGCTCTACAAAAAAGGTCTCTTAATATTTTTCGCTAAATTCACTCCTTCAAAAGTTATTCAAGGTTGAAGTTGAGTAAAAACGACTTAAATAACCTGAATAACTTACGAAGGAGTGAATTTATCAAAAAATTTTAAGAGACCTTTTTTGTAGGGCATTAAATTTCCTTCAAAAATATGTATCTTGAGTAGAAAAAATTTTAATATTTCTAGTAGTTACAAAAATCCAAAATAAAATCAAAGAATTCAAAAAACAAATCAATATTTAAGGCGCGGTTACTAGAAAACGGCTCGTTTTTCGTCAATTTATTAAGAGAGATTTTTTGTAGAGAATTCAATTTCCTTTAAGAATATCCATTGCTCAAATTTTTCAGATAGATGATTTACGAGTTTTGGATAAAAAATGAAATTTCTGTCAAAAAACGAATATTTGTAACGATACACCTGTTAATATCAATATTAAGGGCTCAAACTTGCACAATAATTTTTTTTGGTCATCAGAAATAATATTTTGACAGTATGGAAAGAAAAAAAAAATAGTCGATTTTTTTGGCCCAGTCTGATATATATGTTTTTACAAAAAAAAATAAATATTTTTTTTATTTTCAATATTTATAACAATAACATAAGCAGCAGCTTGAAAGATTAATTTGCTTGTTAGTTTTTCTTGTTCCAATGAGTAGAATTTTCAAGTAATCTGTCTGGGTTTGATTTTTTGTAAAAAAAATCAAAGTATATCCAATTACCGCCAGAAAGTATATTTATAAAATAAATTATAAATCAAATGCGTCGATATTTACTATCACGTTTAGTCAAACTACTCACTTTACTTGACTCAGGTTCATCCAAAAGTGAAAGTGACTCGGAAACTAAACTCGTACTTTTACTGGCCGCAATATTTTCCGAATTTCTTTTCTCCACAATATTTTCCGTCTCTTCATCATCGCAACTCAAAGTCGTCAACTTTTCAATAACGACCCGTGGAATTCTATTGTTATTCAACAACGGATGAATAATTCCTGGCGGGGAATTTGAATCCTGAGTAGTCTCATCCGTTCCTTTCTTACCATATTTCCTGAAATTCAATCTATTTTTTATAAACTTTTTTTTTTCTCTCCAACCAAAATTTACCGTATGTCAAACTCCATTTCTTTTTCTATTTCCGGGCACTCATTGTACAAAGTAGTCAATTGTTCTTTACTAAATTCCACGCCAATTCGCGCAATAGCTTTTGAAATGTCTTCAATTAATTTAGACCCACAGCTGATCAATTTCTTCTTCAACTTCATCAATGTCGGCAGTAAATGATTCAGTCCATGTTTTTTAATTCCTTCAGCAATAACATGGCCTGCATTATTACCCGTCCCAGTTCCAGTCCCAGTACCAGTACTATTTACTCCACTATCATCAGCATCATCATCAGAATGTTTACTAGTACAAGATGATGCTTGCAAATTATCATTAGCAAGAATATAAAAGGTATCTTTAAAAACACAGCAGCCTTTTTCATCATTCAAATTTATTTTATCACTCAGTCCTCTATGAAGAACCTGCGTTGTCAATCTAATCAACAGTTTTAATTTACCAGGCGGGTCAAGATGGTCCAGCATGAAGTCATAAATAATAAATCGTTTTGCAAAATTTGAATCACCAGGTAACGTCAGCGCTTTTTTTTCCACAGCTCCCATTCTTCTGTCAAAATACTTGTCATCTAATTCGTAATCATTGTAATGAAAAATACTCTCTAAGAACTGTTGGGATATCAACGTTTTGTTTTTTACCAACAGTCTTTCCTTGATAAGAAAAATGGTCATTTCGCGGATGGTGTCATCTGGGTCGGACAACATCGTGAGGATGTGAAAGAAAAACGTCCCCTTTACTTTGATGTAGTCTTCGACAAGTAGCTGAATAAAAATAACGACAATTGCTTCGCGTACTGTTGCATTGTTGCCTTTCATGCTGACACACATGTCAGGTAAATATGGCTCGACAAGTGCTGTAAAACGTGTGCATACGTCAGCAAGTGCTTTGGCAGCATTGACACGCACAGCGGCATCAACGTCGGAATTGTACTGACAGTTTATCGAAATGTCTACGCCGGCGCTCAGTAATTGTCCGAATATCGGCATCATTTCATGCGCTATTTTCTCTTCTCTCATTGCTTGCTGTCCCAATGCGACAATTGCCGTTGCCTGCAATTCACGCGAGTCTTTAATTGTCAGTGGCATCGTCTCCCAATCAATCAGCATTCCCTGCAAAATACGCAGTACTGACAGACGTATTTTACTGGTACTAAATAACGAGGCATGACCTAGTGTACAAATAGCTTTTGTATAATTATCGATATTTGTTTTATGATCAATGTCGCTGTCAATTATTTGCTCAATTATTTTTTCTGACTGGCGCATTAGGTCAATCATCTTGGATTCGAAATTTAAATTCAAATGTTTTACGATACCACTGAGTATATCGAGAGAAATACTTATCAGTACGGGATTGACTGTCAATTCTATGAGTGATTTATAAATATCGGTTGATAGTTTACATAAAAAGTCGTCGTCGAATGTCGACCAGCAGCAACGCAAGACTTCGAGTGATAAAAATTCTAAAAAACTGTTGCCTTTTATTATGTCATTGTAATTATCAAAGTACTGTTTCATATTTAGTAGCGTTTTGTTTTCAGCAATTGCTGATAAAATTATCCAAGCAGGAATATTGTGCTCGGTATTAATGTAAGACTGAATTTTAATTACTGTCGAATTAGTGATGATGTCACTGTGGATCCAGGCGTCGCAAGCGCGCGTGAGATGTTTCCGCATTTTCATAAACGTCAACTCATTCAAAATTTTCCAAGGCAATGTGTCATTTTTTTTAAACGACTTATCAATCCGGTCGATGATCAAACCTTCCATTGTCTCGAGTACTTTCTCCTGTACTTTGACTTCGATGTCAAATATCTGAGGTACCACTGACTTGACCCAAATTTTGTATAAACTCGGATGATTTGGATAAGATTCCAACAGAGTCGTCAGAACTTGGATTGCAAACTTACGGACGATCATTGCAGGGTCGCGGCAGTGATTGCTGATAACCGGGACGACGTCGTCTAGTAGTTCAGGAACATTTAGAACCGCGTTTTGGAAAATTTGCATCGAACTACGGCGCACTAGAGCGCGTTCGTCTTCAGCTCGACTTTTCAGCATCGAAATGAACGTATTTGCGTCTGGTAAAACACTATCAGCAGTTACGTCATCAGAAAACGCGTTATTAAGAGTTTCCAGTGTCGGCAACGGGCGTGAAGACTCAGAGTAACTGAATATCTCCATAACGAATGGATTGTCACTGGTGTCCGTGTACTCAACGAGTGTCGCCATGGCTCTCCCTCTTACCATACTCGACACGTCTGTACACCGACTTAGAACACTAGCAAATAAGATACATTTATATTTAATTATCAGAGCAGCGCAGTCTTCATAGTCTCTAGTAGGTTCCAACAAAAATTTACCGATTATTTCTTGCGCGAAAATTCTGCAGGGTATTTTATTGTTGTGCGAAAATAAAACCAGGTCTTTTATTATCTTGCTGTAGAGATTGTCCTGGCAAATGTTTATTAATTTGACAATGACACTCGCTTGCTTCTGTCTAGCTTCAAGTCTCTCTGGACAATTTACCATGAGATGTTGAATCAGTATCATGATGCCGGTCTCTGCATTTTTTTCATGGGTCAGCAGGAGCGTTTTCAAAAAATGTATCGTCGTGTCACGGACTACAGTCAATGACTTCAATGGAATGCTTGTGTAATTATACAGCATATGAGGCAGTATATTTTTCGCTATCAGTTTGATGGTCAGTTCAACTGGTCCATGTCTTACGTCGCACAGTTGTCCTAGTGCAGCGTAGGCGTTGTGGACAAGAGAAGCCAGTGAGCCTTCAGATAATTTCTTAGGTGACTTGAAGTCATGGACGTCGGTGCCGAGTTTCGTTACTTCGATTAAAGAATAGACTGTTTGCTCAAGTGACCGGACGTACTCGCGCATATGCCAGGAGTTTAGCATCAGGATCATGTTGTACATAATGACATTGAGGCTTTTAGTGAGAGTTATTTTCTCAGTTTGCAGAAGACTCGACGGCTCTTCGTATTTTATATACAAGCTCTCGAGATCTAAATTTTTAACAGACTTTTTAATCACCGGCATCAAGTGCTGGGATAATTCTAGTGATTTTATTACGCTGTAGTATAAGTTTTCGTGGAATATCTGGTACGCGCTGCTACCGGGAATGGCTAGAAGTGTCAGATAGAGACTTGTAGCATGGAGACAAGCTTGACGGCAGTCTTCATCGGCATCCATACCCTGTCCTGTTTTAATTAAGTAGCCAAGGAGAGCTAAAAGTGCTCGTTGGTCGACGTTCAAGGCGCACAGGGTTTGCCAAGACACCTCTGCTCTGTCAGCATCATCGTTTTGGTTTACGTTGATCCAATTTTTAACGACGTTACAAGTTTCTTTTAGCAATATCTCCATGTCTTCGCTTTCTGCAAATAAAATATAATCACCTGGTATTTTATTTATGATAATAAACTCGTTGTTCCAAACTGAATCTATCCATGATTTGTCCAGGTTGTCTAATTTAAATTTTTCAAATATTCTCAGCGGCTCCATTGTTTAATTTTTAAATGTTTGTTGATGTAAACATAACCTGACTTTTCTGGTGGCTTTGAATCTGATGTCAAGCAAAGAAAAAAAATATACATGAATACAAAAAATATGATTGTGATTAAAAATAATTTTATGGAGTAATTAATTATTTGAATTTATAAATACTTACAGATTTGGGTAAAGATGTGGCGCGTGTTGATGAACTGACGTTGGAGAGCGCGAGAGATGGACCCGTTTATATGCGAATTAAATTCTTACAATACACAACTATACTGAGAATGTTTTCAGATATAATGCATGCTTATAACGAATCATTGTTGAGATATCATGATAAGTGTTCATCATTATTACACCAGCAGAGGATATTACGTATGTAACAAAACAAATAAACTTTTTTTTTGGTTTATTTTAATTATTGAATATGGCGGGTTCCCGCGGAAAATTTGAATGTGTGAATGTAGCAGACGTCAGACAAATTTAAAATTATAAATTAATAATGTAAAATTAATAAGTTAAAATTTTTAAAAAATGGGCATTTGAAAAATTTTGAAATTAATTAGAGCATTTTTTATAAATACTTTTTAAATTATTTAGTATATTTAATTATGATTTTAAATTTGTCTAATGTCTGCTACATTCACAGTCATAAAATTTGAATTCATTCGTTCGATTTTTTTTGGAGGCCAAATCTAAATAATGAAGAGACAACTTTGTCGATTTGTTGAAAAAAAATCCAAAAATTGTTAATTGTCTGTTAACTTCAGGATTATCTTTTAAAAAAACAAGAAAAATTTTTTTTTATATAAATGTCCTCATCGCCATGATTTCTACCTTTGTGGTCATATGAAAAATAAAACAATGATGGATTCTTGATTAGTACGAATGTCGCTATCGCATGAACCAACAAAAAATGAAAAAAAAAAAAAATTTATTCATAAAATGGCGGCTACTCGAAAATAGAGGTCGATTTTTTCACTAATTTTTGGACTTTTTCGAATTTTTTAAAAATATTACGAATTTCAAATTTTTATTTTTTGTTGGTTCATGCGATAGAGAGATCGCTAAAGAATATTCATGCGAAATTTCAAGTAAATCGGCTGATTAGAACTTGAGATATTGTGGCGACTGCATCGAAAAAAGTAGTTTCGAGAAAAACGCGTTTAAAGTTTTAGTCGGCCGCTCAATCGGTCTAGTTGCCACGACACTAAAACGACTATAACTTCGAAAATAATTTGAATTTTTAAAAATCCTTTTAAGGAGATATTTTTGAATATCTAAACTATCGGATTATGAAAAAAAAATCGGTCTGTCGGTTGACCCTGCGGGCCAGCCCCAAAACTTCCCGCGTATTTCAAGCTCCTTGAGCTCGAAAAGCTGTAGAAGATACATTTTCGAGCTCTTCGAGCTCGAAACGACTTTGTATGCTTTTGTTTTCAAAAAATAACGTTTTTTACAATTTTTTCTACAACGATATCTCTCGAACGAATAAACCGATTGAGCCGTTTAAGGTGGCAGTCGACGCGTTTTATTGAGTTCTATAACTGATTAAATTTTGAAATTGATTCATCGAGTCATTTTTGAAAAATTTTCAAAATACTAAAAAAAATTTTTTTTTTTAATTCTTTCGACAACGGTTTCTCTTGAAAGAATTAACCGATTTTGATGTTTGAGGTGGCATTCGACGCGGCTTATAAATCTCCAGAGCCCAGTCCATTTTGGAATTAATCCATCGAGCCCGTAAAAAGTTATCCAAAAAAAACATTTTTGAAAAAAGTTTATTTTTAGAATATCTCCGAACGAGCCCTGCTGATCAAGCTAAATTTTTTTTAGCTTCAAGATATTAAAAAACTGCGTCGAATCACACCTTGACGATCAAAATCGGTTGATCCGTTCGAAAGTTATAGATATTTACATACGTACGTACGTACGTACATACATACATACATACACTCGGACATCATCGTGAAATTAGTCAGAATAGCTTCCTAGGACCTCTAAACGTCGACATCTGTTGGAATTTCGATTTTCACAAATCGGACTGAAACCAATAACTTCCCGAATTTTTGAAAATTTGCAATTTTCTTAGCGGGAAGTTAAAAATTTTCGATTTTTTCAAATTTTTAGACTACAATACCCCCTTAATATATAATTTTATTTATTAAATAGTAAAAATTATAAATAGAAATAAATAAAAACTGATGATAGAAAAATTAGTTAACTTTTCGAATAAATTTATTTTGGACAATGACTCTGGCTCCCTTTTTTTTATTAACTAAGTTAAGTTTTTTTACTTCACATTTTATATGTAATATTTAAAAATATATTGCTATATATTTATTTATAAATAATCAATGAAAATTTAATTATTGCAGTTAGAAAAGAAACAGCAAGTCAAGTATTTGACCTGGATGATAATGATGAAAAAACAAATCTCTTTGTTGATAATGTCAGTAATTATTTATTTATATTATAAAATATATATCAACATTTTTTATATTAAATAATTAATGAATTTTTTTACGATAATTAGATATTAGAAGAAAGTAGATTAGCAAAATTACAACTTACAGAAATTACAGTTAGACATAATGAAATATTAAAATTAGAAAAGTCAATAAAAGAAATAAGAGATATGTTTTTAGAAATAGCATTTTCCGTTGAAAAACAGGTAAAATTTTTTTATAAAATACATTTATAATTTTAACTTAAATACTTGTTATTAATAAAAAATAATTAATGACTTAAATAGGGCGAGCAATTAAACTGCGTTGAATATTTTGCTGGTAAAGCAACAGATGATGTAGAAGGCGGACGTTCCGACCTTACGAAAGCCGAAAAAAAACGACACAGAAATCGTAAAGTAAGTTTTAATAATTACTGAATTAAGGGCGTTCTCACAGTGTCCACTTTTTAAAAAATTTCAATGACTTCCAACTGTCAATGTATCGAAGTTTTTAATAAATTAAACTATTAATTGAAAAAATAACATTTTCTCTGAGACACAGATTTAAAAAAAAATTACTTGCAGTTGCTATCAATTGGGAGTTGAATGAAATTTGGAAAATAAATTTCAGTGAAATCTTGATGTCAATTTGGGGACCAGAGCCATTGCCCAAAAGACATTGGTGCGATGCTAAATATCTGATATAAGGCAAGATGTCTAGTAGACAATCTCGTCGAAAAAAAATTTCGATGAATTAACTGAAAGTATAAAACTTCAAATTTGTAACGGTACAAATTTACGAAATGAAATATTATCGAAAAAAAATTCTAAAATGTAAAACACATCGAAATACCATTTATAGAAATTAATTAGTTACAAAATAGTAAATATTTGAATTGAAATAAATAAAAACAATCATTTTTATCAAAACCTATAATTCTATTACCTACAGATTATTTATATTCTGCAATAGCAACTACCGATGTTTATATAATAGGTATTAGAACTATAGATACTTTACGTTTTAATGACAATGATTGTTTTTATTTATTCTAGTTCAAGTATTTACTATTTTATAACTAACTGTTTTCTATAAATCTTACTTCGATGTGCTTTACATTTTAGAATTTTTTTTCGATAATATTTCGTTTCGTAAATTTCTACTGTTACAAATTTCGAGTTTTATACTCTCAGTTGATTCATCGATATTTTTTTTTCGACGCAATTGTCCATTAGACAACTTGACGCATATCAGATATTTATCATCGAATAAACGTCTTCTGGACAATGACTCTGGCCCCCGTCAATTTTATAATTTGAATTTTCAAATTTCATAGACTAAAATTTATTTAACAAATTTCGCTTAACTCCTAATTGATAACAACTGTAAGTAATTTTTTTTAAATTCTATATCTCCTTTTTTCAATTATGACTTTAATTTTTTTTTTATGACAGTTGGAAGTCATTGCATATCTTTAAAAAGTAGAGGACACTGTCTGAAAATACCCTTATTAAATAATAAAAAATAATACTAATAATTTTTGTTTTAAATATTTTCAGAGGAAAACAAAAATATTTATAGTACTTGGAATAATTATTGCTATACTATTATTAATAGCGATTTTTTTGTAAATATTGTCATGTAAAATTACTGTCATGGTAAATGATAAAAAAAAAAAACTTTATAGAATATATTGTAGTTAAGTATTAATGATATTAAGTATTAAACTATAAATTATCGCCACTTGAAGACTTAAAAATGGAATTTTTAAAATACATAACAACTCCTTTGGCACTTGGACGTGTTTTGTAATCTTGATCAGTACATAAAATAAATATTTCAAGTATTTTATCATACTCTGGGCCTATCGGTATTGCTGGTAGTGCTGGCCGTGTTCCTAAAAATTAATAAAATAAATTTTACTTAAAATAATTTATAATTAAAAATAATTATTTTATTTATTATCAACTTACCTAAGTTTTCGTTAACTTTAATGTCTGGAATTAAATTACTGTCATCTAGATCAATGGTTTTGGGATCTGTATTTTCGTCAATGATTGCAGAGTCATCCATTGTGTTATTTAATATGGACCCGCTTAAGTCTTCATCTGAGTCAACGTGTGGCGGCGAAAGAGCGATCATTTCCCAAAGTATTAGTCCGTATGCCCACATATCTGTTTTGTTTGTTATTGGCCCTTGCTCTACAGTAGTATAAAAATTATTATGATTAAGTTAAAAAAAAAACTATTGACTTTAAAAAAAATTTTTTTATTAATGTAGTCATCTCTTTACTACACAGTGATAAAGGATTTCTTGGCACAAGAAAAATTTTTCATTAAGAAATTAACAAAAAAATTGATTTTTTTTTATAAGTATGACTGATTTTTAAAATATTTGACGTTCATTTCAGCGGTCAAATGGATTTTTTTTTATTTTAAAATAGAATTGAAAAAGAAAAAAAATAGATTTGGCAGCGGTGGGATTCGAACCCACGCCTCCGAAGAGACTGGTGCCTTAAACCAGCGCCTTAGACCGCTCGGCCACGCTACCGCCCGAAGGGCGAAATTCTAAAATCATTATGGAGCTACATGTTTTTCAATATTACTAGAGTACATGCTTTGTGCGCGTCGTTTTCCATATATTTATTTTAATGTATATTTTTGTGTCGTTTGCATATATTTTTTTGCTTTTGACCAATCAGGTTACGAATAGTTTGGTTTCGCATATATTTCATCTAAATTTTATTATAGGCTCTATACATAAATAATTACCATTTATCACTTCCGGAGCATTCCAACATTCAGTCCCAGTATAAACAAAGTCATCAACCATAACCATGTCTTTAGTCATGGGTACTGATACACCGAAATCGCAAATTTTAATAATCTTCATGTCATTACTGGCTAAAATATTGTAACTTTTGAGATCTCCATGCAATATATTAACAGTATGATGCAAATACTCCAACCCTTTCGCTATTTCAAAGCCAACAAACTCAATATCACGGGCTTTAAATGGATCTGCTTCCATATCAACTCTTTCTTCAATCAAATCTCCTAAAAAAAACAACTATTTATCAAACTAACCATCACTATTAAATTTATATTCAATCTCCGTTCGAATGTCTGTTGAAAAATAATAAGTTCATTGTTTTACCTAAAGACTTATCTAATTTTTCCATAGCAAGACATGGAATTCCTGTTTGAGACAACGTCAAAGCGCGAAACCCAACAATATTCGGATGCTTCAAGTGCTTAAGAATGTCGGCTTCAAATTTAATTCTCATATCGTATTTGGTATCTGTTGATAATTTTGCGTTTCTTTTTTTTATTGCCCATGGGGATCGTGCGAATCCAACTCTTGGTGATCTTTCAAGTGTGAATACATTAATACCTAAAAAAAAGTATTTAAAATTTATATAATTATGTACAATATCAAGGTGCTAAAAGTAGTCGATATCTGACAATTTCAAACAAACAACAAAAAATATGGTATAAAATTAGAAGACTAGGTGCAATTTTTGAAAAATGTTTTTTTTAAGTAATTTATAATTTTAAAAAAAATCTAAAAATCATTAGACGTCTGCTTAATTCAGTATCGCAATTTAAATAAGTGTGAATGTATGTGACAATTGTCAATTTAAAATATTTTGAAATAAGCGAATTAAATGTAAATCGAATAAAATTTAAAATATGTTTTTAATCGTTAAATTCATTTAACTGCAATTTAAAATTTTCCTCACTCCTGCGACATTTCAATTCATTAAAATTAATATATTCGAATATTTATTTACTAATTGTAATTACTTACCACAACCGTAACCTATTTGTTTCAAATAAGGCGTAGCGGGTATTTTTAGTGGAGTTAAATACTCAGGGTTATCTAAACGACTGCGAATTTTCTTAACCGGTGTTTTGAATTCATCCATTATTATAAATAATTATATGAACTTTGTTGAATTTAAATTTATTGTAAGTAAACAAAGCGACACTTGTTGTAACCTGTTGAGTTTTGACCGTTAAATAATTCAAAATAAACTCTATAATAATAATAATAATAATAATAATAATAGTAATAATACATAAAGAAAGAACATCATTCGAATTCACTACCCAACAGAAACGTCAAAATGTTCCTAGATGGTTGATAATATTGGGAACTGACACAGAGGCGTGGCCTAAAAAACATGGCGGACGATGGGTTACACTTTCAAATACGTAACCCATGTTATAATAGGACTTATAAATGAAATGTTACTAAATTTATCAGTTATCTTATCTTGGACGGGTAAAAACCCAAAATAAAAAATTATATATGACGCAGAAGGAAATTTATGTGTTGGTTATTCGATAATGTGTGAAATAATCCTCGAAAAAAGCGATAAAAATATGACCGTAGTTACCGCGCTTTCCATCCAAACGAGTCATATAAAAGAAAAATCCCAAGAAATCAATGCTAAAATATCTAAAAGTGGAAAAATAATTTCAATAACTTGTTCTTGTAATAAAATGTTTATTTACTTAAAAGACAATAAAAATCATATTTTGTTTTCAATGTTTAGGTTAAACTTTACAAACGTACCTGGCAATATCAAATAATCTTATTTTTTTAAATGTAAAGAGCAAGCTTTCATGTGAGGAGTAATTTCATTTATTTTTAAATAACTTCTTCCTCGCTTTTAATTTATCAACTTTTTCAAAATTACCAAAATAATTTTCTAATAGCAATGAACTACCAGCAGCCTTCGGAAACTTATGGAAAACCACGTTTAAATTTTTATTTGCTTTACTCTAACAATGTCTAACTACACAGCATACTCTACTTTTTGTCTTTTCACGTTCTATAAATATTCCAACTTTCTTTTTAATATTTATTTCTTAATAATTTCTTGTAAAAAAATTATTTCTTGTGTTTACAGCATGCATTTACTGTATATTTACTCGAATTTTGTAACCCATCATTAGCTTGATTTTTTACCACCAGATAGTGTGACCCTTTGTCAGTTCCCAATAGAACTTTTTTTTACCGACCTCAGTAAAGTGAAATTTAATTTATTATTATTATTTTGTAAGAAAAAAGTAAAATGTCGACACCCGTGAGGGCTGTTCGTCAAGTAAAGCCAGTTTTGTCATTAAATAAAGCTGAAGCACATAGAAGAGTTTTAAATTTATATAGAGCATGGTATAGACAAGTACCTTATATTGGTAATTATTTATAAATATTATTTGTAATATTTATTTTATATATTTTTATAAACCATCAAAAATTAATAACCTCTTTTGCAAAGTTACTATGGCTAAGATTTTTATTATTTTTTTTGATTATGTAAACATGTCACTTAATATTAATTATTATAATAAGAAACACAGCAGGTATCAGATAGTTTTATAATGATACTGAATTTAGCAGACGTCTATTAGTTTTTGAATTTAAAAAAAAAATGATGAATTACTAAAATAAAAACATTTCAAAAAATTGCACTTGTAGTTTTTTAAATTTTCTACGTGTGCATATTTTTAGTTTTTTTGTTTTTTTGTCTCTAATTACTTGAAAAAAAATCCGAAAATTTTTAATTGTTTAAAAACTTCAGGATCGTTGAAATAATAATATTCTTAAAAAATTACAGAATAATACCTAGAGATTAATTTATAGAACTCAAAATTTTAAACGTCGAAAATTTTTCTTTCCTATTAACAAACTTCTTTCTTCTATTTATTTTCTTTTATACTGATAGTAACAGACTGATAATTTTTTTTTATAAACAAGTTGCTTATAAGTAGAACAAAAATTTTAACATGAAATTTTTAAAATTTTTTTATGGAAGTATTTGATTTTTTTTTATTTAAACGAACATTTTTTTTTTTACTTACCTCAGTGCAAGTACAACAAATTTGTCTGTTGAGTGCAGAATATAAATACGTGATAATTTTCTTTTTAAATCTAGCATTCAATGACCACTAACACGGTCATTTATTTTACAAACTGATAATAGAAAACTGTAATGATGAAATAAAATAAAATGTAACTGTTATTTTAAATAAATTTATTTTTTCAGTATTGGACTATCATATTCCTAAGACTGAAGAAGATCTAAAAGCTAAAATCCGTGAAAAATTCTATGAACACAAAGATGTTAAGGATATACGTATAATCGATTTACTTGTTATAAAGGTAATTATTATCAACTATTCATCCAATTATCTTTATAAGTATTTTAATAAATAATTTAAATTAAAGGGTCAAATGGAGCTGAAGGAAACAGCAGAGAAATGGAAAAATAAGGGAACTTTTATGAACTATTTCTCTGAGACAGTAGAAAAGAAACCTTCTGATTTTATGTCGAAATTTTTGAGTGGTCATGATTAATTTATGAATACAAATAAGTAGTTTAGAAATAAATGAAAAATTTAAGTAAATTAAAGGTAAATGTAATAAATTAATCTTCAATAATTGTACCAGATGGAAATTACTTGATGAAGATAATAAAATGTATATAAGAGATTAAATAAATTAGTCAATTTTTTTTTTAATGTCAGTATTATTTGCTCCACTAATTAAGAAATTAAATTTACTTATTTTTGATCATAAGAAGGGTTTCCACTTTTTTTCTCTATCAGACTCGTCGACGAACGATACTGCCCTTACTGCAGTTGCACAGTAAATGGAAACTCCGTTTTTCTCTTAAAGAAATTAAAATTTTTGAAAAATGAAATCGTGGATTGCTTAGTTATAGAGTAATGTATGGAGTCTAGGCTGATTCAAAAAAATGGAATTTTTTTTTTTCGATATCCCCTGTAAAATATATCCAGAGAGACAAAAAAAACGTCTGTAAAAATCAGAGCTTTTAATATTAATATTTAGAGGTCGCGCATCGCAAATTTCTATTTCCCGTTTGAATAACATGGGAAAATTTATTTTTTAAGCTTTGAAATTTTGTAGCTCACGGTGGGACCAATACTTTCAAATGTTCAAGACATATTCTTATGGGAAATTTGACGCTCTATAAGAAAGGTCTCTTGTTATTTTTTGATATTTTTATTTCTTCAAAAGTTATTCGAAGTTAAAGTTAGATTGACGATAAATTTTTACAATTTTTAAATTTTTTGACGCAACCATCAACTTTATCGGAAAATTTTATAGGACATTTTTTCTAGAGTATTTTATTTCCTATAACTTATCTCAGAGAAAATTTTCGATATTTCTCACAAGTCGTAAGTTATTTGCAATTAACTGAAAATCTTAAAAAATCAAAATTTTGTTGCTTAAAATTAATTATAATAAAATTTTCAGTTAATTGCAAATAACTTACGACTTGTAAGAAATATCGAAAATTTTCTCTAAGATAAGTTATAGAAAATAAAATACTCTAGAATAAATGTCCTATAAAATTTTCCGATAAAGTTGATGGTTGCGTCAAAAAATTTAAAAATTGTAAAAATTTATCGTCAATCTAACTTTAACTTCGAATAACTTTTGAAGAAATAAAAATATCAAAAAATAACAAGAGACCTTTCTTATAGAGCGTCAAATTTCCCATAAGAATATGTCTTGAACATTTGATAGTATTGGTCCCACTGTGTGTAATATTCAAAATTCTTGAACGCCGTTTAAATATTTAAATTTTGGACTGAAATTTTCAGCATAGTCATCAATTTACAAGAATAAACTATTGCTGCCACGAGAAAGAAAAAATTTATACACTAAAAATTCGAATTTCAATCATTTTTGATATTTTCAAAATTCGCGAGCGACCTCTTGCAAATTTTTTATCGAGCTAATTTTTGGAGAGGCTTCTTAAAACATCGTAAACCAACAAATTTTCATAAGAGACTCGAAAAAAAAAATAGTTGGTTTTTTTGCGCCACCCTAATATAAGGTAAGTGACCCCTCTATTGGCCAGTTAAGCGTATTTTTTTTTCGAATTAAGAAGTAAAGTATAAAAAGACAATTCATGTATAAAACAATGATAGAAACTTGAAGCGTATACATTTAACTTCAAATTAAAAAAGAATAAATGTAAAAATATTTATTAGAAATTTAATAATAAATAAAAATAACTTCAATTCCTAATGTCCCCTCTATTGGCCTAGCTGTCCCCTCTATCGGCCTCCTAGCTGTCCCCTCTATTGGCCACCTTTTAGATAAAATTTTAGCTGATTGGATGTATATAATTTATTTTAATCTATTATAAATATTTATATTTATTTTGAAATATAACTTAATCAATTTGTTTATTTATTTTGACATTAAAAAATTAAATTGACTATTTTGCACATAAATGTTAATAACCTCAAAAAAAAATAAAACTAAGGTGGCCGATAATGCATACAGAGGTAATTTTCTTGTATCTATATTTGGCCACCCTATTTTTACTATAAATTAGGTAAAAATCATTAGTTTTAACTCTTAAAACTACTATGAAACGAGCTAATAAGATTACAAAAAAAAATCGGACTTTTAGTGTTATTTTTAATTAATAATCGGTTAATGAAAAAACAAGAATCCTTAACCTCCCTGATAAGAAACTACCAGAAATCGCGTCTGACGCACTACTATTTTTTTTTTAATTAAAAAATAAATTTTTACAATAATCAAAGTATATTTAATCTAAGCTAGATTAATTTTACTTTTTTTTAAAAAACTATCTATGTATCAATACGTACTTATTGTGGAAATATATCGATTTTTCGACCAAGTGGCCAATAAAGGGGGCCTGGCCGATAGAGGGGTCACTTACCTTATATATTTATATATTAGACTGGACCAAAAAAATCGACTATTTTTTTTTTCTTTCAATACTATGAAAATATTATTTCTCAAATTCAAGTCAAAACCTTTCTAACGATACCAAATTTAATAACATGCCGGGAACAAAATTTTCCTTATTCTCTTAATAATATAGATTATTTTATGAAATCGTCTGTGGGATCGTCGTGTGATCAGTTGTCATGAAATCGATTATTATTATTTTAAATTATATAACAACAACATTGAATCATGGGGTAAACTGGTTTTTATTACAAGAAGAATATATCAATAAATCGTAGTGTACATTTATAATACACATTACATATTAATTACAATATATAACCGTAGCGTCTGCATATTTTATATTTTTAATTTATACATTCATCATTTTTTTTACATATATTATCAGTTATTAGCATAATTATCAATATTTATTTATTTATTTATTTATTTATAACGATTAATTATTATTATTATCAATATTATTATATTATAATTATTATTATTCAGTTATATACATTTGACATTGCTGATAATATATATTTTTTCTTATGCTAGCACCTTAGGTACAATCCAGTTCACTTTTCACAGCCATACAGATAATTTGCTTTCCTTCAGTGAACAAAAAAAAATTTATATACTCATACAATTACATAATTATGCAAATAATAGATTACACAACAATCAATTAATTAAAATTAATCTGTCAAAGTAATAAACAAGAAATAATTATCTCATTTGTCAATTTTTAAACTTTGGTTGCGACGAAGCACTTCGTCAAAAAATATAAAATTTATCGCACTCATTAGGCCGCGAAAAAAAAATTAATCAATTGATAAATTAATTTATTTAAAATCTAAATATCTAAATAAACATTTTGTTATTGTTATTTTATTACTCTCTATATATATATATTTTTTTTTATTTTTGTTTTACGGTACAAATTAGAAAATATCTAAAAAATATACACTTGTCGGTAACTTTCATATATATAAATTGCACGTACTTAAAATCTATATCTATTTTAATAATTAATTAATTAATTAATAATATTTTATTAAATTTAATAAAATAAACAAAAATATAAATGGCAACAATTAAATCAGCGCTCGATTAACGCTTAGAAATTTTACTGAAAAAAAATTTATAATAATTACTAACTTATATATATTTATATGACCTAATAATAATAATATATAATATAATATAATATAAAATAAATTTACACGATACTCTCACGCTCAGATTGTATATCATAACCAGCAATGACTCCACGTCTCAATGAAACGTCACTACTTCTAAGTCCATTACCATTAAATAAATTAACAAGCCAACTTCTCAATGAATTTCTAGCAGATGTTTTTTTATCAGTAACGTTATCATTTGTTGATGCCTGGGTTACTTGATCTAATGATCTCCAGGGTTTAGCAGTCGCTATTTCCCCCGTACAAGTTGTATTATCACCGAGTAATGGCGTATCTGCTTCTTCGTTTGATGAATGATGATGGTGATGATGATGATGATGATCATTACGTGATGACACCATTAGCAAATCACCATTAGGATAATTGTTATTGATGACTTTATCGGTGATGTCATCTTGCGTACCAGTGGTACACTTGTCGCAATTTTCTAATGACCGACATAATTTTTTAAAATCTTTACAACTTAAACGTAGCGACTCGTTCCTCACTAGTGCAAGTGGGAATGGATCTAGCGAACGGGTTTCTCGTATTAGTTGAGATGGGTAATCGCTTGTTGTTGATGACGAGGCTATTGTTGATAACACGCGTGGATTTTTATGGTCTTTAGTGTCTAAAAATAAATCATCGAGGGCAAGTTTTATGTTAGCGGCGCGTAAGTCTGCTTGTTCTTTGACGCTCGTGTTGACTTGGGTGCTTTTTGAAATATTGTCGAGGATGAATTTTCCGAGGCGGACGGCACGAGGTACGGGGCTGGAATTACCGCATTGTGAGACTGAGTCTTCGGTAGGACGGGGAACGTTAGACTGTCTTCTGCTGCCGGCACCGAGTCCTCCGAGGAGCGAAGGTTGCCGTGAGTCGGGATTTAATTTTGGACTTCGTCTTGGACGACAGAATAGTGGAGGCAAATCATTTATGTCCACCTATACAACAAAATCAATTAGTTATTTATTAATGTCTGAGTTTTATTTTTTTTTGCATTTAAAAAAAAAAATTTACAGCCTCGTTATAAGTGTGCGAAAAAAATGATTGTCTACTGTTAGTTATTAATAATGAAAATATTATTTTACCTCACGTTTTTGTATAGCCTTCTCATTGGCACCAACTAACCAGTAGGTTTTAACGTCACCTTTTCCTTTCATGTGCACAAGACCTCGTTCTTCGATATTATAGCCACCAATTTTGTCTAAAACGTCTTTACATTGCGCACTTATGTGTATCCGTAAAGGTTCACCTGTTGATTCCATACGAGATGCTGTATTCACCGTATCTCCAAAAAGACAATAACGTGGCATCGTCAGACCTACAACTCCCGCTACTACGGGACCTATAAAACACAATGACGACAATAAATTAATTTTTTTTATTTAAAAATTTTCGTGACGTATTTTATGAACGGCCCCTAACTTTGAGTTAAAAAAAAAATTTACAAGCCAAAAATTATAGTTGACACCGCGTGCAAAAAAAATTTCTTTTCATGCTAAATATTTAATGAGATGTCAATGAGATCTACGAAGTAAACATACACGTGTACTTAAAAATCAATAGAGATTTAAGTAGGGGAGAGTGGGGTCAATTGAACCAAAAATACTTTGACATTTTTTTTTTATATGAATAAAAGCAAAATGATAACTTTTTTTTTTACAAAATTATAATTTATTATATAGACTATCATTTCTCATAAGCACATAACTTAACGAATGATGAAAATTTTCAATAAATACGAAATTGTACAACTGCATCAAATGGTTCAATCGTCCCCTTTGCGGGGGCAATTGAGCCACTAGTCGGGGACAATTGAACCAAGAGTATTAGCACCACAAACGAATGACTTTAATGAATAATTTACTATTCATTACAGCTTAAACCTAAAATTACAACACTTCTAATCATATTTATTATTTTATATAATATTATATGTTATAACAATCACTTTAAAAACTTCTGTCAATATAATTATTTTTTTTCTTGATTAGTTTAGCTTGTTTTCACATTCTGTCAAGATGCGCGCGCATGCCTGATGCTTACAGTGTGATTCGTGTGGTTCAACCGTCCCCGAGAGTACTGGTTCAATTGACCCCATATGATTTTATTTAAATAATTAGTTTAAAAAAAAATATTCAAGAACTATTTTACTAGAAGTAAAGTTTGAAATTTATGACTAATATATGTAAGATGCTATTACAAAAAAAATTCTAAGATTTCATTTGAAAATTAAAAAATTATTAAACAATTTGTCAAGAGCTGAAATCAAAGTTCAGATGCCTGAAAACACAAAAACTTGAATTTTTAAAAATTAAATCATCATATTGGTTCAAAATTTTGGTCAGACTGAGGTTTAGTGTATTGAAATATAATTCCAAGAGGATGTCTCATTTTTATATTTTTTTCAATTTTTTAAGCTTACTGGTTCAATTGCCCCGTGGTTCAATTGACCCCACTCTCTCCTACATTTTTAATCCTTAAAAACTAAATAAATAAAAATTTTTCATACCAGTATGAATTCCTATTCGTAATTTTAATGTATCACTTGGCCGATGAGCAATCGTATGATGTTTTACTGCATTAAGAAGTTCTAGTGACATTGAAGCTATTTCACCTGCATGTTTATTGCCATTTTTTAATGGCAATCCCGATACCTAAAAACATACAATTAATATCGACACATAAAATTAATATTGTTGTTTAGTTTATATATTTAAAATGAGTTATAAAAGAAATATTTTTTTTTGTTTCTGAAAAGTTGCTTCAAACTCAGTTTTTTATTTTTTTTTTTTTTTCAAATAAATGATTTAATTGTACAAGTATAATTATATTATTTACATACCACCATATATGCGTCACCAATAGTTTCAACTTTATAAACGTCATATCCTTTAATTATGCGATCAAATAATGTATATAAGTCGTTAAGAAAATTGACAACCTAAAAATTAAATATATAATTATTATAAGTGTGATGTAGCTGACAATTGTCAATTTATAAATTATGAAATAAATGATAAAATAAAATATATATATATATATAAATGAAATAAATAAAAATTGATTATTTCTAAGTCAAAAAAATATAAGTTCCGGATAAGTAATCACCAACATATATACTAAAATCTTCTCCGAAACACGCTGCATCTTATGGAATAAGTATTATTTTTTGATCGATTCAGTAGTTTTCGCAGTATAACCGAACAAAAAAATCGGCTTTCCATTTATTTATATAGATAGAAGATAGATTTATTCACACTCGCTAATTATTCTATTAATGAGTAAACAAATTTACCTGGAACGGAGTACTTTCAGCAGACATAGCTGTAAATCCAACAATATCACTGAAATAAATAGTTACTGAATCAAAAGCTTCTGGTTCAACACCAATTCCATTGGTCAAACAATTAGCAACAGGTCTGTAAAAATTAAAAATAAAAAATTTTCTGATTGTAAACAAGAGAAAAAAAAAGCTATCACTTTAAAAACTAACTCAGGCAACATTCTATGAAGTAGATCCTCGGTTTTTTGTTTCTCCTCGAAGAGAAGGCGCGTACGCTCACTGACTAGATCCTCGAGGTTGTTGGCATACTTCTCCATCATGTCCATCATTTGATCCATAATATTACGATGTCTACCCGCTTTCATTTTCTTCAACCGCGTTCTGATTGTCTTGAAATCTGGTCTCAATTCTGGACACTCTGCCCAGCAGTCTGTTATCGTGCTTACAACGTAGTCCGGACAATCGGCGTCAGATTCGGACAGAATTTCTATGTTGGGTCTAAATGGCGGCTCGCCATCTTCTGGGTATTTTTTTACTCTGTCTATTATTTCTGTTAACAAAAAATTTTTTTAATATTTGGTTCAATGGTAATGGTATGTTAATGGTATTTTAAATACCTTTGGGTTCCAAACTAACTCCTCCGTATGGTCCTTTTCTACCGACTATTTCAAAAAGTATTATGGCAAAAGAGTAAATATCACCTTCCTGTGTACCTCTGATAGGTGCATTGGGATCTCTTAGTAATTCTGGTGCTTTCCAAAATAAATCTATAACAAATTAATAAGTGATTAAAGTTTAACGAATAATTATTCATTAAAACGTACCCGAGTTTAAATCTAAGGCATACTTGGAACCTAAATGAGTATTGAAAACCTACATTACACGGGACAAACAGAATATTAGAAATTAATAAATAGTAAAAATAGAATATTAGCGCCAGGTAGGAGACAGAGTAGCTCGTAGTGGGGGTCAAGACTGAAGGGAAGTTCCAAGATAATGAAATCCGAGTTAATAGAATTCGACTTCATGCCGTTTAAAGTCATGTAAAATAAACACAGTCTTTTAACGAGTAGTCGAAAACGAAATTAAACGCACAATAGTAGAGAGACTGAAATTTCAAGAAAAATTTCCACTGCATCTCCTAGAGCAGGTTTATAACGGATAGTCGACTGTAAATATAAAAAAAAAATAAATAAACTTATAATCTTACTTCGATTATACTGATGTTCGCCAATACTTTCAGATTCGGCACAATGCCGCATATCATGAAGACCAAAATCAGAAACTTGAAGTACCCATCGGGAAGTAACAACACAATTTGAAGACTTTAAATTACCATGACAGACTAGCACGGACGATTCGTGAATATACAGCATACCCTATTAACAATAATTAATTAATTAATTGAATTAATATACTAATGAAATATAAAATATAATGTAATTTACCTTAATGAGATCATGAACTAATGATGCAATGAACATATCATCTAACTTAATATCTTCATTTTCAATTATATCCTGAAAAATATTACTTGTTAATGAAATATTAATTAGCAAAATAAATAAGTGGTAATTATTTACGTACGTAAAGACTTCCTTTGGCACAATAGTCGGTAATTAATAATATTCTTGTCGGTTCAACACAAGCACCGATAAATGAATTAAGATTACCGTGTCTGATTTCACGTAATACACGCATTTCTTTCATTACATCACGTGATACATCCTTTTTCTTAGTAAATTTAAGTTCTTTTATTCTTACAACAACTCCATGATAATGCCCCGTTTGTGCAAATACTTGACCACCACATCTTGATTCATAAGACATCGCGCTGACTAAACTTAACTATAAATAAGATAATTTTTAATTAAAATAATTAATAATAATAATGATTCTTATAATATTTTGTTTACAGAAAAATTATCAATTAATATAATTTTTATTAAATTGTACTATAAAATATATATATGTATTAGGGTGGCCCAAAGAAACCGACTATTTTCTTTTCGAGTCTCTTATGAAAATTTGTTGGCTTACGATATTTTAAGAAGATTCTCCAAAAATCAGCTCGATAAAAAATTTTAAAGAAGTCGCTCACGAATTTTTAAAATATCAAAAATGATTGAAATTCGGATTTTTTACTTGTAAATTTTTTCTTTGTCGCAGCAATAGTTTTTATTTATAAACTCATGTCTATGCTGAAAATTTCAGCCCTAAATTTAAATATTTAAACGGTGCTCAAGAATTTTGAATATCAACTGATAATATGTGACTAATACTTTGAATTAGTTTTTGTATTTTTTTATAACTCAATTATTGTCATTTCACTAAAATATAACTTTTGCATAACCAAAAATATGCAGGGCAGTCTTAAGCAATAAAATTTGGTAAGTTTTGAATAAGCGAAAAAACCTAAAAATTGAATTAAAAAATAAAAAAGTATGTGAATAACTTATTATTTATATTTCTCGGTTATATTTTCATTCATTGTGATGCAAATTGATGGTGAAAAAATCGAGAAGCTTTGTTATTAATATTCAAGGGTCGCTCGAAAACGTCCAAAAGACAGCACTCGGAAACATTCAAAATTCTTGAGCGAGGTTTAAATATTTAAATTTTGGGCTTTAATTTTCAGCGGTCATGATTTCACAAATATAAACTATTGCTGCCACGAGAAAGAAAAAATTTGAAATAAAAAACTCAAATTTCGATCATTTTTGATAGTTTCAAAATTCGTGAGCGACCTCTTGAAAATTTTTTATCGAGCTGATTTTTGGAGAGGCTTCTTAAAACATCGTAAACCAACAAATTTTCATAAGAGATTCGAAAAAAAAATTGTTGGTTTTTGGGCCACCCTAATATGTATGTATAGGAGGAAGGAGAACAAAACGGTGCCAAGAGGAGGGGGGGGTCTAATAATGAGGTATCCCCAAATTTTTATCATGAACTTTTGATTTTGTAAAAAAATAGTATGACATCAATTTGATATTTATATTCTTATCAATTTAAAAAAACTACAGGGACTCCCAGTGTTAAATGACCTCAGGTGTATTTCAGTAATCAGCTTGACAATAATTACAATTTTAAAAATTTTGAAATTTAATTAACTTTTAATAACATTTTAATCTATTACTTAGAGCAACATATAATTGCTTTATTAAAAATATCTTCTTTAGAATTGAAATTAACAAATATTTTACTTTAAAGTTAATAATACATGATGATTAACAATTTAAAAAATTACCAACTTAAAGTAGGTAGTTAACCTGTTTTCAAAAATCGAAAGTGTCAGTCGGAAAATGTTAATGACTTTTTTTTTTTATATCAAGAAAAAAATTTGATGTACTTGAGTCCCCGAAAACTCACTAATTCCTTAAGTAACCCGTTTACACCCTTCCTCCTTCGGCATGCCGTCAACTGATCCCAAAAATTTTATACCACGACAAGTGATCCCTACAACTTGATCCCACTACTAGTAATTTCTGATCCCATAATTCTTGATGAAACTGATGAATTGAAAGATCAGTTGTCAGTTGAATCTAGTCTATGGGATCAGTTGTCTGTGGGATCAATTATCGTGTGATCACTCGTCGGGGATCAGTTGTCATGGGATTCCCCCCGCCCCTCCCTAATATTATAATGGGAAAGGTCCTGGGTGATTTTGCAGTATAAGTACTGAAAATAGGACACAAAAATTTAATGAATAAAAGGTCGTCTATGTGAAAAATATAAACAACAATATGACCATGCGCAATGCAAAAAATAATAATAAGAATAATGTTAAGTAGTAATAAATAAATGAATATTTACTTTACTAGGTGAAGACATGAGATTATCAAGATGAGGATAACCGTGTATATCACTAGGATCTATTTTCCACAAAAGACCTTCTATTTCCTGTTCAATTTTCCATCGCCTATATATACTCATTGTTATTACAGCGACGCAGAATAAAATAATAGCAAGTATTGCAGCTGCAATAATACTGTGCCCATGAGTATCATCTTTAGGACAATGTTCATTAAGAAAACCACAGCCGGGTTCAGCTTCTGGTTTATTTTTCCCAGGCCATTCCATCGACTCCGATGGCCTGTATACCTAAAATTTATATTTATAAACATGTAGATACTATTTTTTATAGTATATTTATTATTCAAAATTTTTTCTATATATTAGCTTATAAACTACGATTTAATGCAAGTATTAATTAATTAATAATAATAATAATATTTGTAATTGTCAAGTGTAAGACATCCTAATTTGTATAGATTTTAGTGAAATGTAATATAAGTAATTATTTAAATGGCAACATTTTGACGTTAATTAAGTCATTATCAGAATAAATCGTTAATTTTAAAACACCTGGATATTGAATTGTTAATTTTACGAAGTAATGTTAATGTTTGTCTTTACTTTTAAACTTTTTTAATTTCCCGCCATGAAACCAACCGGTTTTTGACTTCTAAGAGTTCAAAAGTTTACCAATAATTACGATTTCGAGGTTTATAAACTCAAAAAAGCAGCAAGTTTTGGGTTGGCCCACAGGGTTAACCGTTTTTCACAATTTTTTTATGCTTTCTGATTAAATTTGTTATTTTTAAAATAAGAATGACAAAAACCTTCGTCTGTACTGTAAAAAGTTATTTGAAAATTACAATACAAAAGGAATTGAATTTTCATAACTAGATATTTGAATTGTATTTTCAATAAAAAAAGCTTTAAATTCAATGTATGTAATTTGATAATCAAGCTGGTATTTAAAATTAAGAAAAAGAATATGAATTTTAATAAACGTACTTAAAATTTATATTTGTTTTTTAAATTTTCAAAGCAAGTATTGAAAATTCTAAGACATATTGAATTTTAATAATTCCATTTGAAATTTCATAATACTTATTTGAAAATTTAAATACTTGTATATGAAATTTCTGCGCGTGACGTGCTACGCATTCAGTAATCAAGGATTGTGTATTAATACTAATTAGTTAAATGTATAATAAATTTGAGTAATGTGAGCGGTGTACATCACACTGCTAAAAAAATTGTTTGAATTTTCAAAACATTGTATATAACGCAATAACCACATACAATTGTGTTTGAAATTCCATTGTAACGATCGTATGAATTTAAAATCCACGCTTTTGAATTTTCAAATAAACAGTTCAGATTTTCAAATACATCTATTTGAAAATTGAAAAGAAAGTGTTTGAAAATTAAAAACAAAGTATTGAAATGTTAAAAAAATTGTATTTAAAAATTCAAAACGAAGTATTTGAAAATTCAAAGTGTCGATTTGAAAATTCAAAAACGTGTATTTCAAATTCTATATGGAATTAGTAATGAAATTTCAAGCACAAATGTATGTGTTTATAGCGTTATATGCAATGTTTTAAAAATTCAAACAATTTTTTTAACAGTGTACAGTTAATTCCAATTATTCGATTATATATAATTATTTGTATTAAGTCAATAAAATGAATGCAAATTCAAAATTTCTTATACTAGATAATTATTAAGCAATCAAATTAAAATATCAATAATAATTAATAATAATAATAATAATTAATGTAATAAATAAATAAATGCACACGCGCACGATAATATTTAGACAACTCACTCACTAGAGCTTCACCCTGTTGAAATAATCCCACAGGTTTCATTTGATATTCACAGGAAAAATTGACAGGTAATGAATTCAGACTGGCAACAAAATGAAAATGTTCTTTTTTGAGCGCAAGGACTGAAAAATTACCTTCCGAATCGCCATGTTTGTCAAGTTTTATTGTCTGTCCACTGACGCCTTCAATTGCAAACATATACATCATTTTTTTTACCTGATATTATTTACCAGTTTTATAATAATAAAAATATATATTATTACTTAATAAATATATATATACATATATACAGTAACTTACTTTGATAAGTATGCCTCCGTATTATTGTTTCGATAATTTGGGTGCCATTGCTGGCTATTTCCTCAAGTGTACGATCTGGCTGTTCACGTAACAATTGGTCAAGTGCTGTCGCATATAGTTTCACAGAGTCATACAAATATGCCGCGTAAATAGACACATATTTTTCAAAATTTGAATAGTTAAATAGATCGGGTATGAAAAAATTAAATGGCTCTTTGCTTGTGTACTCGCGAACTTTTTCGGTAAAATTTTCATAACTTTGAATTGGCGGAGTCAGAGCTACCACTAGAAGTGAACGTGCGCGCTTCAGGAAGTCTTTTATGTCCAGACAATTTTTCAGAGTATTCAAGTCATTTGGCTCTTAAAAAAAAAAACATATTATTATTTTATTTAATGTAAATCAAAGATCAAGTTATTTTTTTATTTAGAACAGGGAGAATTTCAATTTACATTTAACGCGCGGGTAATTTGAATAATTTAAATAATAAAATAATGAAGGTAATTAATTTGTTATTTACGTAATTTACATAATTGTTCCTTGACATTTTTTTATTTCAAAATTTCTAATCTAATTAAGGAGGTTCGACCGATACTAATGAGTCAAAGTAGTGTTTTAATTTTTTTGTTTGCTAAATGCTTCTAATAGTTATGAAAATTCATTATTTTAATTTATAATAACATAACGAATTCATAAATTAATATTTATTACTTATTTAATTAAAGAAAGTAATGAAATGACTTGGTTATTGCATGACTCATGATGCGGAGCATCAGAGAGTGCTTTACGATCGAAAAATTTTTTTCGCCTCACTTCGGCAACTATTTCAATTATTATACCTTTGTTGATTAACGGAATTAAAATATGTTGCACACCATTTTGAAGATAATTTAATGGAGATTGATTCCATACTTTTCAAAAATTTATTTAGTTCAATAAAAACCGAAAAAACATCAAAATAGCTTTAAAAAAATTCCTGTCCGTCAAGTATGAATCCCGTATACACGATAACTTGCGAAAAAATCCAGTAATTGAATCAAATTTTTTTTTTTTTAATTCTTTGAAAGATTTGTAAATCCCCTATTGAAAATGGCTAGGCAACTCAGTGTCGTTTAATTACAATTAATAAAAGAATAAAAAGGCTGTATAACTATACACATATATATCTATGTACACAGTAAAAAAGGATTCGTCAAAATTGACACTTGCTGTGTGTAAAACGATCGATTGACACTTATTTATATGTTATTTCAGCGTACGTCGTTTGTTTTGAAACAGTTACACTCGTGTATGTTAAAAGTAACACGTTATGAGTGTCAAAATCTTCGAAAACGTAACCTTCAATTTTAACACACTTATATGTTATTTGCAACACTTGAAGAGTGTTGAATTTGACATACGCTTTTGTGTTACTTGGACACTTCTTAAAAATGTTTTTCACATTATTTAATGTAAAGTTAAAATCAATGAATTAACTGCAGTAATTGATTCTTCAGCAATTAAATATTAAAAATAACGATAATATTAGTAATAGTAATATAAATAAAACTAAAAATAAAAAAAAAATAGTAATAATAATATCACGTATTGTTCAATATATATAATATCATCTATTATTTATCTTCAATATTCAAATATGTATAAAAAAATTACTATAAATTCTCTCACAATAACAAAAATAAAATAATTATTTTAATATCAAAAAAATAATTATATTTCATCAACATTAATTTAAAAGTTCAGGTTATGTATTTTAAAAACGATTGCAAATTAAACAGGCGATATTTTTAATACGTCATTTTTACTTGAAATTTTCTGAGAATTCTTTTGTGATGGTCGAGATTATTTTTAACATATTTTACGTGTTGATTTCACAGTAACACATAAAAAGTGTTACTCTCGTATAAAATAACATTTTTGTGTGTTAAAAAATCAATCGATTGCGACAGTTGAAACAAGATAAATATTGTATGTTAAATTGACACACAAAAGTGTTGAAAATTCAACATTCAGAATTTTAACATACGCTTTTTTTTACACTTTGACGATTCGTTTTTTACTGTGTAAAATTAACATGGACGGTGATATGTCTAATAGACATATGTATATTGTACTTATATAGCAATTTATGGAGTTATTATTTTTAATAATGGGTAATTTACTTAAAATATCATATAATAAAATAAAATAAAATACATACTCCATAAGTACTTGCTTGCTTCTTTCTGTGAATACGTCATCATGTCAACATGGATCACCATGTACTCGCCATTGTCCAATAATCGTTGATTCTGCATTGCATACATTAATTCAATGAGTGATGGTGACGTACCCATAAATACATAAACTGTAACAAAGAAATATCATTTAATAAGACGTTACATGAAAAAATAAAAAAAAACTATAGAGCAATAAAGACAAACTTCTTGTCATATTTTTTGTTTCTTGAATCAATTGAAACCAGACATTCTGACAGCAAACAAGTTTTTCTTCACAACATTTATGTCGATCTTCAACCATTTTGTAATGATTTATTGTCAAATTATTAGAAATCGCCTGTTTCTGCAATGATTCAGCTACTGTTGACCAATCTTTCTCAGTTATGATTGAAAATTTTGTCCATCCATAGTGTAATAAGAGTGCAATCACTGATTTAGACGCCTGTATGTCTGGTGGTTCTGTTCTTGCAAAAGTTGGCACCGATGAAGCTTTGTAGTCGGAACATTTCTGTTAAAATATTCATAAATTTATTTATTTTTAGGCACATATATTTTGTTTTAGCAACATAGCTATTGTACTGTGTCTCGTGTATACATTATGGGAATGATTGCCATAATATTATGGTTATGTTTACCATAATATTATAGTAATAGTTACCATAATATATAGGGCTTATTCCCATATACACTTAGGAACCATTACAATGTGTTATAGGATTGGTTACTATTTGCTTATGGGAACTATTCCTATGAGTATGGTAATCATTACCATGATTCTTTCACATGCGATATGGGAACTGTTATCATAATGATAGGAGTTGTTCCCATACTTATGGGAACTTTTCCCAGAAAGTATGGGTCTATCCCATAATCCCAAGTAATCATTACCATAACAGTATGGGATATTTCATAAACGTACCAGGAACAGTTACCATAATTTTCTCTCCGTCTATAAATTGAGAACGACAAGGAATATAATGATAAACTGATCAGTAAATACTACACGGAAAAAACGACTCTGTCAAAATAACAGTTAAAACTGTCAAATTGACAGATTTGCCGCTGTCAATCCAAAACTGTCAATTTAACAACTTTGGAAATGTTATTTTCACATTGTGGAAACTATCAATTTGACAGTTTTTCGGTGTAATAATCACATTTAAAAAATGCAAAATTCAGTAAAAAAAAAAAGTGTGGAGTTTATATTAAAACAATAATTGAAATTGTTTTTAATGAGTAAAAATTATACATTTCGTAAAATGTAAACAGTACATCAAAAAATATTCTAAAAATTGAAGTTTTAACTAAAAAAATTAGGTATTCATGTAAAATAATCGTTCAAATCTACAAACAATAGAAAGTAAAAACCGTTAAGATACATATAGGGGGGGGGGGCAAAACGGAGTACCCCCAAAATTTTATAAAAAAAAAAATTTTTTTTTTTTTCGTCTAATTTCTATAAATCCGATATATTTGCGTACTTTTACCCCTACGCATGACACCTAGGGCAATATGGACCAGCCGAAAATTCAGAGTAAATGATTTTTTTTAATTTTTATCGTCAAACTCAAAAAAATTCAATATGTTAATCCATTTTTCGGCTGATTTTTTATAGCTGGGGAAAATTTAGCCACTAAAAATATCCGAAAATAATGATTTATTTTCTTAACTGATAAAATTATTAAAATAATGCAAAATAATCTGTAATCTGTAAAAAGTTAAAAACGACGTTTTTTGGTTTTAAAAATAATTCATAAGAATGAAATTTGGTTTGTAAATTTTATATAACTTGATAATCAACTTTTTACAGATTATTTTTGTGAATTTGACAGTTTTTATCTGTAAATTTGACATATTATGGTTATGCTAATTTCACAGATTAGATCTGTTAATTTAACAGTTTTTCTTTGTAAATCTAACAAATTCTATCCATGTCATTTTGACATTCCCATATCTGTCATTTCCACATATTATTTTTTCCGTGTAGTGACGGGTGCATTTTGAGTTACACAAAATTCATAATCACTTCACACTTGCTTAAAATTTTTTACAGTGTAAGCGATGAAAATAAATCTGTACATTGTGATAATATCTGAACAAACATTGATTACAATTAAATAAAGTACTTAAACGTATCGTTATATATGCAGAATCATGATCTTTTTAACGTACAGTAATTTCTTTATCATGAATAATAACAAGATCAGTTAAAGTATTTAAAATAAAATACAAATAATAATTATAAACAATTTTATAACCCTGGTAATGACAAATTTGTTAAGCAAGTGGAGCAGAAACAAGTTGACCGTGAAGTTAAAATAATAAATAATAAAAAATATTTAATTTTAAAATTAAAAAAGGCTGTGCACGATAATAATTTATTGAAGTATTTTAATATATAGTTAACTTAAAAATTAGTTCGCGATATTACTTTGCGATATAGTAAAAATTGACTGTAAAATAATAAAGATTTAAGATTTAAGATTCAAGATGATGATCATGATGATGTTGGAGAAGAAAACTAAGAAGATGAAGAAGGAGAAAAAGAAGAAGGCGTGGTGTGTAAGATGCTTTGGTCATTGCCGGCTAGCTGGTTGGTGTTATTCCTGGCGGCGGTCGGCTATATTTAGACGAGACCACCTTGAGAGAGTCCGAGAAAGAGTTGGCAGAGAGCGGTTGTGCAACAACGACAACTATCAACGGGTATATGACTACCAAGTGCTTAAAACCCACGATAATTAAGACAACAGACAAGGAATAGATATAACAGTTGACGAGGTTTATTCCACATTCGTTTATTACCCACTAACAAATTAATAAATATTTATATGTGTAACCAGACTCAAAGATTTTATTATCGACAGATCATCATCATCATCTTGATCATCTGGTTCAAGAGTTATGCGACATGACACAATAGTAAATAAAGCATTTGACAATGACTTTACAATTTGGTAAAACAAGTCACGGTGTCTAAAAGATAGCAGTTTAAATTCCTGCACCGATTTGTAAAAAAAAGTTGTATAAACTTTTAAGTCTTATCATGCCCGAATCAAAAATGAAACTTGGTTTACCGTCGAAATTTAGATCCGTTTTTCACAAAATAAACTTGACTTAGTTTAAACTTATCTGGCTTACTTTGTCACGATTTAAGACGAAAAAGTCGAATTCAAGTCGAATATTGCTCGAGATGAAGACGAATGAGGAACTAAGATGAAAAAAGTTTTAAAAGTTGACAAAAATGTAAATTGAGTCGAAAAAGTCGAAAAATCGATCTTCAAAAGAAAATAAGTTGAAGCGAGCCTGAAGTATTATTTTGTAAGTTTTATTTTTTACCAGGGTGCCTTCAAACTTTGAATCGGATGTTAAGGATTAGACATAAAATTTTGTGATCTATTCAAATTGTGGGAAAATTCTTCGACTTAACTTGGGTTAGACTCAATAACTAAGACAGTACATAGACATAGAAAGGTAAATACATTTCACTGTTTAAAATATAGCGCTTGGGTTCTTTGATTATCAATTCTAGGGTCGAAAAATTTCATCTGTTTTAAATAAAATTCAAATTTTAAATTATTTCTAATCAATTTTACTTTTTATTTGTATTCAATTAACATGGGAAACTAAATCGAGTTTTGCCTGTACTATTATTCCTTGTTTAGACTATTTTCAGACTTCCCGGGTCGAAAAAAAACCTTGATTATGACTTAAAATTTAAGTCAAAATCCTTCAAATTTCAATTAATTTAATTTTTTTAGTCTGTAAAATCTCCATAACATTTGACTTAGATTTGACTTTTTGTAGCTTAGTTAGAATCGATTTAAGACAAAATAAGTCACGTTTAGGTCAAAACTGATTCAGTTTAACTGTATTTCCTTTAGATTTAAGACAAAAAAAGTCACATTCAAGTCAGAATTTCGTCGATTTAAATAATTTTACTTAAATTTAAGTTAAAAAAGTTTCATTTAAGTCAAAATTGGTTCAATTGAAATATAGTTTATTCAGATTTAAGACAAAAAAAGTTACATTAAAGTCAGAATAAAACAAAATTAGACAGTTACCGCAAATTTAAATAATACTTATATTTAGTAACATATAATTAATGATAGTAATAATTATTAGCAATAGTTATAATAATAATGTTAATTATAATAATAATAATAAAAATGATAATAATAATATGAACATTAATAACTATGCCGAATATATTATTTTTATTATTATTATTATAATTATTATTATTATGATTATTATTGTTGTTATTGTCAACATTAATGGTAGTAGCACCGGTAATAGAAGTTAGACATAATGTTATGGTAACAATAATATATTTAATAATAATATTACTAATTAAAAAAATAATTATTATAAATATTCGAAAGTTAAAATTAATTAATTTTAAGTTAAAATTAAGTAAAATAAAGAACTAGATTTCGAATCGATAACCAGTTGTTTTTTTAAGACAAAATAAGTCGAATTTGAGGCAATGAAATAATTTAAGCCAAAAAAAGTTAAATTAAAGGAAACTAAACAATTTAAGTCAAAAAAAGTCTAATCTAAGGCAAAAAAGTTAAAAAAAGTCAAGATTAAGTCAATAAAAGTTTAAAAAGTTAAAATGTGGACTACAGTTGTCGGTATATCGACGACTTCAATGGAAATTAAGTTAAATCAAGTCAAATTTAAGATTTTTTTTTAACCCAGGTTATTTACAAGAAAACTTGACTTTGAGACAAAATAAAATTTGCCTTGTCCATTTTAAGTCATCTCTGACATCTTAAAGTTGTCTCTGCACTACTTGGGTATACATGTTAAGATAAAAATATATAAATGGAGTAATGTTGATCTTAGGCGGTTATTACAAGTGCTGCAGCACGTTCTAATTGTAATAGAATTGAATACGTCGGGGATATGACAGATAAGTAATCGTGATATATGTATACATATATACGTCTTGTAACTCGTATAAATATATGTAATAACGAGGAAAATAATATAAGGTGTACTGTTGAGCTAGCATTCGGTTGGTTAGTTGGTGAACGAGCTAAAGTTAATGTAAAGCGTTGGAGTGCCGCGCGTGCACAACTCTCAGGGGACTTACGCCAACATACTTAACGATATCCTGGACACACGCGCGTGTCTCGCAAAGTGAGATAGCAGTTGTGACCGGCTGGTTAACTTTAGTAGCCAAGTGTGGAAAAAGAGAGAAAGAAAGAGAGAAAGAGAGAGAAAAACAACAAGTAAAGTGAATAAGATAACGCAATGTAACCACGCACACTCACAACGGCTTTCATTTATTCGTAAATCAACAGCAAGATGCTATTTATAGACAGCGGACAAATAGCGATAGTAGTCGACGCGCTATATGTAATTTGTGTGGATATATATATATATATATATTATATATCTATGCTGTATATATCCTTGAATGGCAAAACGTCCGAATAGAATAATGTGATGGTTATTGGAATAACGTCGATGTATTTAAAACCGGAAAAATTAAAAAAAAAAACATTATATATTTTTGTTTTTCTTTATATAAATAATTGATTGATTGTTAATTATTTATTTACAGGTAATTAATATGTCAAATAATAATTTTTATTATTGATAATTATTACTTGCTAATTAAAATATTATACAATATTTTTATGGTCGTGACAATTGATTTGTTTTTTTTTTTTTTTATTAATAAATTTGAATAATTTAAAAATTAATTAATTGAAAAAATTTAAATAAAATAATTTAATAGATTTTAATATTTATAATGTAATTATTTAAATAATTATAAATTGAGTGGTAAAAAGATTTAATCATTGACACGAGGGTAAAAAAAAGTAACAGATAAGATGGTTTTTAAATGAACGAGCGATTTGTATTTTTAACTTGCTTGTATGTGCACTGTAATTGTACTGTAATTTTTTTAATAATTAAAGAGAGATTAAATTTTTATTTTTTTTTTTTTCGTGTCACAGTGGCGGTTCTGATGAATGAATATTTTTAAATCTTTTGTATAAAAGAATTTTGAAAAATCACATGGAGAAAAATGGGCTTAAGAAATCTACGAACTTTTAGTATGATCGACCAAAATTGAGTTGCCAAAAAATTATTATGCTACATTAAAAAAATATATGATTCTGAAGCTAGCAGACAATTAAAAATTTTTGGATTAATTTTCAAAACTTATACTTGAAGAAAAAAAAAAAAGTAAAAATATGCACATGTAGAAAATTTAGAAGACTACAAGTGCAATTTTTAAAATTTTTTTACTTTTTTATAATTTAAGGTTTTTTAAAAAATATTATGATACCAAAATTAATGATACTGAAGTTAGCAGACGTCTAATAATTTTTGAATTTTTTTTTAAACGATAAATTATAAAAAAAAAAATATTTAAAAAAATTGCACCTATAGTTTTTTAAATTTTCTAAATGTGCATATTTTTCTTTTTTTTTTTTTTTTTTAATTAAATTGTAGAAAAAAAAATTCAAAATTTTTTAACTGTCTGCTAACTTGAAGATCATAATTAACCGTCTAATAATTTTTGAATTTTTTTTAACCATGATGAGTTTACAAAAAATAAAAATATTGAAGGAAATTGCACCTCCAAATTTAAAAATTTTTTATATGTATATATTTTCACTGGATAAGAGCTCGCTTGCTAGCTCAGTCACCTGATATTTTTATATTTATTTATTAATGTAGCAGAAGGAATTTTCGCGCAGTTATCAAGAAAGGGATAGGAAATGCGGCAATACATGCCGATGTAAACTTTCACGTAGGTGGGACAGATGCCAGGTGGTCAGAAGGCGTCGTGTGCTTTGCCAATTATAAAAGACTGATATCCTCATATTTACCGAGCTAAGTGTTCTATAACATAATTAATTTATCCTCAACATTATACTGCATTATCCTTGATGTGTTAAATATAACTTTGTTAAGAATAAATAAGATAATTGTGTAGAATTAATGACTGACGTTTGTTTTTTTTTTTTTTTTATTTTGTTTCATTTCATTTACGTTTATAGATTTTAAATAAACAAGTACTGAGATAGTAAAAATAAGGAAGAGTTTTCGATCATAAGATTCACAGAGGGTGGTCCGAAACCAGGAGATTCCCAGAGATAATGATCTCAGGATATGGCGTGACGTGGGACCGTGGGAGTTGCCGTGAAAATGACGTGGTTCCAACCTTGTGGGAACTGAATGTTTATTAAAATATCTAATGATTTTTTTTGTTGCTAATTTATAATTATCATTTATTAATTGCTCATATTTATGGCCAAGTATTTTTAAAAATTCATTTAAATTATTATGATAATGAAGTTAGCAGACGGTTAAGAAATTTCGGATTATTTTTCAACAATTTAATTTAATTTAAAAAAAAAAAATAAAAAAATGCACATGAAGACAATAAAATAAACTATACGTGCAATTTTCTGAAATATTTTTTTTTTTAATTTTTCGGTTCAAAAAAAATCCAAAAATTATTTTACGTCAGGCTAACTTCAGTATCATGTTCGCCAACGTCTATAATGATTTTTTTTAAACGATAAATTATAAAAAAATAAAATATTCAAGAAAATGCACCTGTAGCCTTTTTAATTTCCTACATGTTCATTTTTTTAGTTTTTGTTTTTTTTGTAATTAATTCGTTGAAAAAAAAAAATCCGAAAATTTTTAATTGTTTGCTAACTTCAAGATCATATTAGCTGAAGTCTAACTTTTGAATTTTTTTTAAACCGATAAAATATATGAAAATAAAAGATTTAAAAAATTGCACTTATAGCTTTTTTAATTTCCTACACGTGCATTTTTTAGTTTTTTTTTTTTTTTTCGTAATTAATATGTTGAAAAAAAAAATCTGAAAATTTTTAATTGTCTGCTAACTTCAGGATCATTAAATTATTTGGAAACGGTTTTTTTTAAATTTTTAGTGAATAATTAATAATTCTGGTAGACAGACGTAAATGACAATACAATAGTGATGATGACTGTAAGTATTTGCTTTTCACTTTACGTTTCAGCTCGTCGACAAGCTAAACGGCTAAATATAGCCGTGATAAATACGAACAGTCAGTATGTCATATGCAAGAATTATGTCCAATAATAATAATTATTATTTCTAGTACAAAAAAAAAAAAAGAAAAAAATGTAATTTTTAAAATTATTGACAGCGCGTTAAATTTTTTAATGATTAAAATTTTCAAAAAATGCACAATTAAAAAAATCAAAAATCAATAAGTGCATTTTTAAAAATTATTTACTCTAATAATTTATAATTATAAATTTGTCTGATGTCCGCTACATTGAAACTTATAAAAAAACTATAATTTTGAATTACTATTGTAGTTATGTTAATTACAAATGTAAATAAATAATGTAAAATCACAAACAAATATTTCAAAAGCTTCATAAAAATATAAAAATGTGATAAAAATTTTCCGTAGTTATGTCGTACAATTATATAAGTAGGCTTGTTAATTTAAAAACTCGATGAGACATTATTTAATATGTATGTGGTTATAAAATGTCCAGTAAAGGTACATAAAAGGAGGGAGACGAAAGGGGAGTGTATTACGGAGGCATGTGTGTACATGAAGATATAGAGGAAGAGAGTCTGATAGCAAATATAATGTCCGATGAAAAGAGAAAGGATTAAAGTAAAGAGATAATATATAAGAAAAAGAGAAAGAGGGACAAGCATGGTGGTAGCCCCCATGGTGGACCATACCGGACACCGTGGGATCTCTCTGAGATCCTTCTCGACCGGTCGTCGCTGCGAGCAATCGCTTGGGCTAAATATATCTGAGATAAAGACCGCCAGTTAGCGAGCCAGTTCGACGCCGTTATCCTACTCTATACTATATATATATATTTATATAAATATATATATAGTCTTCAACATTACACACAAGAACTCTTGTATATCCTCCGGGAAGAGAAGACGCAAGAGGAGATGGATCAGAAGGAAAAGTTAAGAGGAAGAGTATATATTGTAATATAGTTTATTATATTGTTGTTGTTGGAGTAGTACTACTAGTAGTAATAGTAGTAGTAGTAGTAGTAGTAGTAGTAGTAATAGTAGTAGTAGTAGTAGTAAAGAGAGTTAAGATGAAAAATAAAGAGGAAGATGATGGGGAAAAGAGAAAGAGTAAGCCAGGGTGGTCGCAAGGCATATCTTCACGGGCACCGTGGGATTTCTTCAGGGATTCGCCATTCAATTTTTTTATTTCTTTAAAATATCTATATATATATTTATATCTTTCTCTTTTTAGCGACCACCGGGTTGATTCGGCCATCGGCAATGGGGAAAAATAAATGAAAAAACAAGCAGAGTGAATGAACGAGTGAGTGAGTGAGTTAGTGAAAGAGTGAGATAGAAAGCGATTAATAACGAGTGGCCAATCTTCCATGGTGGTCGGATAAAGCAGGCGGCATCGACGACGCAGATTAATTCCGTGGTCGAACCCCCATGGTGGTCGGGTGGACCCTCAAGAAGAAGCCAAACAGATTTACCAAATGACTTTGTCTCTTTTATTATTACTCTGGTATATGTGTTACCTATATATATATCTGCGATACATAAATATATTTATTTGTGTGTACTTGGTTTCTCAATCACGTATCATCGATAAGTCTTATTAATATTTCCAAGTCATTTCTTGTCTCGAGAATTTAATTTAAATGTCTTAATATAGATGGATATATTATAAGTTTTATTTATTTATAGACTTCGTAATTAAGTCTATATTTTACTTGACGATTTCATTTTTATATTTTATCAGGTTAATATAATATGGATTTTTTAAATTAAAAGTAGTGATTTTAAATATTTTTTTTTTTATTTTTATAATTATAATGATACACGGATAGAAACGAATAGTTTCTAACACCTGCTCTCAGAAAATTAAACAGTAGGAGTTACTATCTAGCTATGGTAAAAATTTCTACCATCAATCAGATAGTTGTAAATATTATCTAAATGATTGTATAAATCATCGATATTGTAATATTCACCATAATTATGATAATTGTTACAATCCCGTATGCTGACTAGAGTTAATTATTATTATTATAAATAGTTATATTTATAATCCAGATGGTAATAGTTACCGTCAAAAATTACAATTGTTACCATCCTGATAGTAACTGTTACGAAATTTATTGCAGAAGTAAATATTACCATCCTGAAAGTAATTGCTATCATTCTAACGGTAAATATTACCATCCTGATAGTAATTGTTATCGTTCTGACGGTAAATATTACCACCCCGATAGTCACTGTTATCATTCTGACGGTAAATATTACCATCCTGATAGTCATTGTTATCATTCTGACGGTAAATATTACCATCCTGATAGTAATTGTTATCATTCTGGTGGTAAATATTACCATCCTGATAGTCATTGTTATCATTCTGACGATAAATATTACCATCCTGATAGTAATTGTTATCATTCTGGCGGTAAATATTACCAGCCTGATAGTAACTGTTACGAAATTTATTTCAGAGGTAAATATTACCATCCTGAAAGTAATTGCTATCATTCTAACGGTAAATATTACCATCCTGATAGTAATTGTTATCATTCTGGCGGTAAATATTACCATCCTGATAGTAATTGTTATCATTCTGGCGGTAAATATTACCATCCTGATAGTCATTGTTATCATTCTGACGGTAAATATTACCAACCTGGTAGTAATTGTTATCATTCTGACGGTAACTATTACCGCCCTGATAGTAATTGTTATCATTCTAACGGTAAATATTACCATCCTGATAGTAATTATTATCATTCTGGCGCTAGATATTACCATCCTGATGGTAACTGTTACGAAATTTATTGCAGAAGTAAATATTACCATCCTGATAGTAATTGTTACCATTCTGTCAGTTTCTATCAAAGTCATCCCAAGTCCAACTCAAAGACGTGATAATTAATTTTAGAATTGATTTGAATTTACTAGACGAAAATTTATTGGAGCAAATTCATGATGAAAGTCATACTTGTGTCACAATCTGAGTTTCGTAATGAAATTTTCGAGTCAAAATCTAAGGCATACATTGAACCTAAATGAGTACTGAAAACCTACATTAGACTTTTTAAGACATAATCATACCGAAAGCTTGAAATGAACCATCTTAGACTTACGAAGGCTTGAATTGAACATACTTAGACTTGCAAAAGTATGGTAAATAACGTCATACTTCTGGGACTCATTACAATACTGTCTTAGAATATTTCACATACTATTTTAGTTTCTGTTTGAGACCATACCAGCATGGTGTTAAACGCCATTCATTTTTTACCATATAGAATGGTAATCATTACTATTCTTTTCTCTCCGTACAATAAAGACTCGTTTCCTCAATAGCGTATGAGTGTTTTACGCTCGTAATAAATTTGTGTGTAACTGGAAAAATTGTCAGTGAGGCTGATTAATATTTCAAACGCGCAAAGGTAAATTAGTGTTCAAAGTGATAAAAAATAAATAAACAAAAATAAAATAAGACATATATGAGTGTTTGATCACTACGTGAATGCGTGTTGCATTAACGAACCTTGGCTCCAAAGCTAATCGCCTTAATTTGTCGTCGCTACCATAGACTAGTGTGGTGTTAAACTTAATGTCATGTTCTAAATATAGTTCTCTTAATATTTTCATTAAAAATACTTAATAATTTCTTGTTTTTTTTTTTTTTTTTCTTTTGACTTCGTTCTACAAATCCACTCTCTTATCTTTATTTTATTTCGACACGTCGGACAATAAAAAAATATATATAGATATACAAAACTATAAAGAAGACCAGCTATACTATTTTTATACGGTCTTTATATATATATTTATATATATTTATAAAATATCGTGTTAATAAATTTAAATTAAAAAATGTTATTTTATTTTTGACTGTTTGTATATATAAATAAATTGAAAGTTAATGAAGATCATTGGCCTCAAATACACGATAATCTACTTTTAAAAATAAAATAACGCTTTAATTTATATGGACTGTGTATATTAAATATATAAAGTTATAATGTTATATTTTTCCCAGGGAAATAAAAGATAGTTTGTCTTGAACGTTAGCGAACAAGATTCTTTCCTCATCTCTCGCTTTCTTATTAGTACGAATGAATGCGCGTTACTTTGCGAGTTGGCGAGCCAACAGTTGCTCCAATTGAGGGTTAATTGAACGTATTTTAGCTGAAACTGACTGCACACGCGAGACACTTTACTTATCTATATATACAAGTATATGATATTGTAAACTATTTTTTTTTGTTATTAAATATACATTTTTTCATGATACTGAAGTTAGCCGACGTCTAATAACTTTTTGGATTTTTTTAAAAACGACAAATCATAAAAAAAAAAATATTCTGAAAAATTGCACTTATAGCTATTTTAATTTTCTACATGTGCATATTTTTATTTTTTTTTTTTTTTTGTAATTTACTTGGTGAAAAAAAATCCGAAAATTGCTGAATATCTGATAACGACATGATACTAAAAGTAGCCAACATTTAATAATTTTTGGATTTCTTATAAACGATAAGTTATAAAAAAAAAAAATATTTTAAAAAATTGCACTTGTAGCTTCTTTAATTTTCTACATGTGCATATTTTTATTTTTTTTTTTTTTTGTAATTGATTTGTTGAAAACAAAATCTGAAGATTGTTGATTGTCCGTTAATTTCATGATACTGGTTAGCAGACAGTTAAAAATTTTCGAATTTTTGTTTTGAGGACTTCACTTAAAAAAAAAAATAAAAATAAAAATATGCACATGTAGAAAATTAAATAAATTATAGGTGCAATTTTTAAAAATATTTTTTTAAAAATAATTTATTATTTAAAAAAAAGTCCAAAAATTATTGGACGTCGGCAAACTTCAGAATATTGTTTCCAGGCTATAATTGAACTATTTAGGTATTATGTAATTAAAAAATGACAAAATTTTTATTGATGTACATTTTAAAAGTATCACAAAGTTGGACTTCGGACACATTAGTTTCAAATATTAAAAATATATAGATGTATATATTTTATACATGTATACTTTTATCTTTGTTACTCAACAGAGGAAACGATATCAACATCCCAGGGACACTATACCCAGTAACAGTCACACTTAAATAATTGTAATGATCGTAAACGACCAGTAATCGGACCTAAAGCATTTATTTCGTTGTCAACTATATAGAACGTATATATTTTAAGCGCGCAAACTCGTCATTCTTCTAGTCCGGATGGATATACACATGTAAAAAAATATATATAACGCGCCTATGTATTGATATTCAATATTTTATATTATTTAATAAATCAATAACAGTTACTGTAGAAAATTAATTGTATTTAATTTAAAATTCAAATTATTTTTTACTGATGAGTTTAAAATAAAATAAATTTTTAAAAATAATATACAAGTTCACATTGTAGTTAATTACGTAATAGTTAAATATTTTAACAAATCTATACATGTATATATGTATGTATGTATGGATATATGAATTAAAATTTTTTGCTTTCTTTTAATATGATTATATATTTGAACCGTGTGTCAAAAACGCATGATTTATCTGGCGCTCTTGTGAAAATTGTGTAATATTATGAGATAAAGTAATTTTATTTAAAATTTTGCCGATTAAATTATTTAAATACTAAACTTATCTTTTGTGACGATTAAGATTAAAAAAAAAAATGTTTTTTAAAGTTTTAACATTCAATTATTTGCGAGTTGAAGTGAAAGCGATAATAAACAACAACAAATAAATTTACTGAATTGGAGTCAATTTAAAGCTTCAAGTCAGAGGGTTTAATTAATTTAACAGGCGTATGGAAATAATTTAAAATTTTATATTTTATTTTTCACGGGAAAATTTTATTAGGGTAAGAACCCAATTATCAGGCCTCTAAGAGTTTTTACCCCAATGATTTTATGACAGATAATTTTTAATTTTTTTTGCTCCGGTTCAGAGTAAAGTTCACTCCGAAAGAGATTTCATTCTTAAGGGGAGCACTAGTGTGAAATTTTGAAAAAATCAATTTTTTGCATACTTCGATAGTCTATGGCTTCAAAAACAACATACTAAAATTAAAAGTCTATATCTCGAATAGTTTTTTTGAGTCATAGCCATCTGAAGAGCAGCCGCTTTGGGTTCTCAAAAATTCATTTTTCAAAATTGCTGCAGTTATAACTCGAAGACAAGCATCCGATATATTTGATTCGAATTGCAGCTTCTTTTATAAATGTTTCTACGTACCATGAACCTCCAGTTTTCCGATCGAATAAAAAATGTAATTTCGCCAGGCCAAAAATCATCAAATTTTCGCGGGAAATTTGAATTTTTTTTAAAAACCCCGCCATTTTGTTAAATTTAAATTTTTTTCTTAGCCCGAGGGTCATGCTACGGAAAATACCTTCTAGTTTAATAAACTTTTTGGTTTTTTGATTTCCGGTACTGTAAAGGTCGCTATCACTGCAGCACTGGGGAACTTTTTTTTTGGAGCGGGAGATTGTGAATAACTCGGTGAATTTTGAATTTTTTGGTCCAAAAATTTTATCTAGTATTCATTATATATCCAAAAATATATCCTTAAAACATTAAAACATTCTATGCAATAGTTTTCTTTTAAAAAATTCCCAAAAATCTGGTTTTCAAGCGATCACACTAGTGGTCCCCTTTTCATTACATAAAACCGCGAAATTTGAAGTATTCTTTATGAACCAAATTACTTAATCTACAATCTATATATATATATATATATATATATATTTATATATATATATATATATATATATATATATATATATATATATATATATATATATATTAGGGTGGCGCAAAAAAACCGACTATTTTTTTTTTTTCGATCTCGCATGAAAATTTGTTGGTTTACGATGTTGTAAGAAATCTCTCCAAAAATTAGCTCGATAAAAAATTTTCAAGAGGTCACTCACGAATTTTGAAAATATCAAAAATGATCGAAATTCGACGTTTTTATTTCAAATTTTTTTCTTTCTCATGGCAGCAATAGTTTATATTTGTGAAATCATGACTACGCTGAAAATTTAAGCCCAAAATTTAAATTTTTAAACCTCGCTCAAGAATTTTGAATGTTTTCGAGTGCTGTCTTTTGAACGTTTTTGAGCGACCCTTAAATATTAATAATAAAGCTTCTCGATTTTTTCACCATCAATTGGCATCACAGTGAACAAAAATATAACCCGAGAAATAGAAATAATAAGTTATTTACATACTCTTTTATGTTTTAATTTAATTTGTAGGTTTTTTTACTTATTCAAAACTTAAAAAATTTTATTGTTCAAGACTGTCCTGTATATTTTTGGTTATGCAAAAGTTATATTTTCCTGAAATGAAAATAATTGAGTCATAAAAAAATACAACAACTAATTCAAACTATTAGTTACGAATTATCAATTAATCTTCAAAATTCTTGAGCGCCATTTAAATATCAAAATTTTGGGCTTAAATTTTCAGCGTAGTCATGATTTCACAAATATAAACTATTGCTGCCACGAGAAAGAAAAAATTTAGATATTAAAAATTCGAATTTCAATCATTTCTGATTTTTTCAAAATTCGTGAGTGACCTCTTGAAAAATTTTTATCGAGCTAATTTTTGGAGAGGCTTCTTAAAACATCGTTAACTAACAAATTTTCATGAGAGATCGAAAAAAAAAAAATAGTCGGTTTTTTTGCGCCACCCTAATATATATATATATATATATATACATTTAATTCCAATTTTAGTCGTACTGTTCATTAGTCTTATAGCGAGATTTCAGCGCAAAATTTTCATTGAGTTGTTTTCGAAGGAAACGTTTAGTGAGTTTTAACAAATTGAGTTGAAGAGTCTTATACTGCGTAGCCTTATAACGGATCCGAAAAATTAATAAATTTAATTTTCCAAAATCATAACTCGGATACCAGACTGAGTACTGGGTAGTTTTCCTTAATATGTAATAATATTAATAAAAAATAAAATAAATATTAATTGTACAGATAAGATATAAAAGTTTAGTGTTTAGTTTTATAATCAGCTTAATTTTCTGCAAGAAGTTAGAGATGAGGATGTTTGCGGCACACGGATGCTGGATTGTTGAGGTATATAAGCAAAGGGATTGTTAGTGTGTATGGTTAAGAGGCTATGAACACTTCCAACAGACCGCATGGGGCATCGACAGCCACGGCAAACTATAAATAGATCGCGAAGGTCAGGGGAATCAGCAGTTTTCATGCAAATGCCTTGTCGATAGAATAATATCGCGTATCGTGTTCTGTAAGTATCAGCTACATGTAAAAAAATTAGCTAGCCAATTATATGGAAAACAACCAGTTAACGTATTTTACAATCATTTTTTTGTTTTATTACATCTCGTTGGGTCTATTAGAACTTCTGACATTTAAAATCCTGAGTATTAATTATTTTAATTAAAAAAAAACATAATTTTTTGGTATAACGTAATTGTGATAATGAGAATCATTATATGATTAAAATCATAGAGAAACTAAATAAATTAATATGAATAAGACCTTTTCTATAATTCATATCTTAATAATTGAATATAGTTTTGCTGTTATAAGATATAAATTATAAATCATCATGATTTCCGTTAAGAGAATGGTGAAACTGAGTGAAAGTATTTTTGTCGTCGCAGGTGTAGGTACTGTATAGGTAGTTCATAATTAAATGAAAATAAAATTTAAAAAAAGGCCATTCGGCTGCCGAAATGGAAATAGATTTTATGATATTTATGTGTATAAATAGATATTTGTCAAAAGTGTACACACAAAATTGATGGCATTGTGGAAGCAACAAAAAAGTTTTTTTTAACATCATCAAAAACGAATGCGATAGCAAAATTTCATTTGATGAATAGTACGATAAGTAATTTCTTCGGTCAAGGCATATGAATAGGCATGAAAATTAGAGCTTATTTAAAAAGCTTTCCCGGGTTAAAAATAAAACTTGATTCAGGCTCACTTCGTCTTATTTTTTTTTTTTATTTAAATTAAATTTTTTTAAACTTTTTCATCTTAGTTTCAACTTATTTGTATTTTTTGGTCTTAGGTTGAACTTATTCGTCTTTACTTCAAGCATGATAGGCATTCACCTTACTTTTTGACTTTAAGTCGAATAAGGCTACATCAAGTCAGTTTCGACTTGATTTAGACTTTTTCGTTTTAAAATTTAAGTCGAACGAGTCTAAACCAAGTTAATTTCGACTTGATTTAAACTTCTTCGTCTTAAATCATGACTAAGTAAGCCAGTTAAGTCTAAACCAAGGCGAAAACTCAATGTATTTCATATCTCCGTAAAAAAAGTCGAGTTTGTCTTGTGAAAAACGGCTCCAAATTTCGAGTTGGTAATCCAAGTCTAAATCAAGTTTTATTTTTGACCCGGGTCAGCTCGTCAAGTTGAGTCCAGAAGTAGAAAAATTTTACGAAAATTCCATCATGAAGACAAATGCAATAGCTAGATTTCTATGAAATCTACTAGAAAAAGAAGAAATACGTTGTTTTAAAAAAATTATTTATTATAAGGACAAATTTTTGTCTTTCTTTTATCGTGTTAAACTTTAAATAACTTCCCTTCCGCCTTTAGTCGGTACACACAATTTTTTTTACTCCCTTTTAAACATGATAACTATTTTTTTATTTTCTTTCATCGGCTTTGCGATTAATGGCGTTATATTGGCCGTGCCATTAATTCTGGCCGCTTTATACAAACTTGAGGGAAACTGGTTTTCACCCAACCGAAGGATTTCATTCGCATCCACAAGGGCGATATTATATTTATATATAATACCGTGGGAGGTTTTTTTTAAACTTATTTTATTTTACTACTATTTTTCTCATCATTATTGTTATTATTTTTAATGTCTTTGTAATAATATGTACTTATGATATTTAATTCTTTACCAATATATACACTGTAAAACATCGAGATTTTATTTAAATCCGAATTCACTTTTTTTTCAACAAATCAATAATAAAAAAACAAAAAAAAAGCACATCGAGAAAATTAAATAAACTAAAAGTGCAATTATTTTAAATATTTTTTTTTATACTTTATCGTTTTTAAAAAAATTATCAGACGTTTTACTCCCGTTTTTTTTACAATATATATAAATTTACATCTATATTATTTAATTTTATACACGGAGAAAATTTACTAACAGATATGAAAAAATACATTCTGTATTGTAATTATTACTAAACGTTTAGTAAAATTTACTAGTTAGTAATAATTACATAATAAGATATTCAAAACTACTATGCGTAATGTATTTTTTGCTAAGACGATTATATTTTTTACTATTTGTCTAGTAAATTTTACTATAAGTACTATTAATAAATACTAATTTAAGAAAGTTCATTTTCTAATACAATATAGGATTTGTTACTATACAAAATATTAAAAATTACTATACGCAATGTATTTTTTGCTAACACGATTATGTTTTTTTACTATCTGTATAGTAAATTCTACTATGTATAGATAAAATTAAAAGTTGGTGGGGATAGCATATACAAATATGTATTACAAGTTCTGAAACTTTTGTCCAAAGGAGACATCGGGCCGTCAGACATAGGAAAGGACTCGCGCGCGGGAGATCAGGGTTCGAATCTCGGTTGAAACCAAGTGATTTTTTAAAAAACAAAAATCGACTCCAACACCAATACAGATGACATAAATAGCAATAATAATCAAAATGATAGTGATAATAATAAAAAGTTAAAAGCTAATAAAAATTTAATTTTATTTTTTTCCATTCTAATATAGTAAAATTTACTAAACGGGATAGTAAAATTTACTTATCTGTTTATGAATTTTTCATATAAATCATAAGCGTTTCAAGATTACTATCTAAGTTTAGTAATTATTCCCATATTTTTTAGTAAATTTTACTATATTTTTTTCGCCGTGTAGTTATAATAAATATTGAAACTTACATAACTAATCATAGGAATGTTCCTCGACTGAGCTACAGTTGCCTCAACGAAACAATTCCCTTCTGGTCCAAAAAAAGCCGCGACTCCTTCGCAAATCATGTCGATCATCGCCTTGGTTGCCTCGACTGTTTCTCCCTTTGTGTCGTTCCATCGCATCACCAGTCTTACATTTGGTAAAATATTTGGATCATTATTAATCTAAAAAAAAAAAAAACAAAGTAATTAAGTCATATATTTATTTACTATTAGAAAATGATTAGTCATTTTTATTTATTATTTATTTTTTTAAAATGTCTATTAAAGATAAAAGAGGCTTTTAGTCATATATTTATGCTTATATACATATATATTTTTATACTAAAGAAAGATGTCTAAGTATATAGCGTGGGGCACGTATGGCACGCGGACCATTTGCATGCCACTCGCGTATGCTCAGGTTTAACACATTTTATTCCCATTAAATTACATAATATGCGACTCTGAGTGAACGCAGTTCGTGTCGTATAATGTTAGACAGAGGGACGGACCGCGAATATTTTAAAATAGAATGTGGTTTTATTTTTTTCCGGCTTACATCTAAAAATATATAAACTAATATTAATAAAAAAAATCATCTTGAAGTAAGCAGACAATCAAAGAATTTTGAATTTTTTTTTTGGCGGTCAAATTAAAAAAAAAAAAAACTGAAAAAATGCACATGTAGAAAATTAAAAAAACTATAGGTGTAATTTTTCGAAATATTTTTTTTTTATAATTTATGGTTTTGAGAAAAATTCAAAAATTATTAGACAGCTAAATTTAGTGAAAAAAATTTAAAATCTGAAGTAATTTATTTTATTAATGGTTATAATTATTTATGTTAAACAAAATATATAATTATTCAAATTAAAAAAATATGTATGTATAAGGACCACGTGTAATACTTGTGTATAATAATAATTACCACATTGAGTTTAATAAAACATCTGTTGTTAAAAGGATCGTCATGTATATAACATCGCAATCGACGACATTCCTTTTGTGGCAAAGTGTCATCAACATTCCGTCCATCTTATTTTTATTATTTTTTAAGTTTTTTTCATTTTTTATATACATCTTTTATCTTTATACCTTATCTGCATAATTATTTTCAACACTACTTGTATACATATTATATATTTTTAAAAATTAAATAAATATATACATACACGGAAAAAAAGAAATGTTAAAATTCACCCGAATTATCAATACTTTTTATTGTTTCAAATAGTAATGCGGCGCCCGGGTGCGATTTTGTTATTTATTATAAAGTATAAGGTTAAAATATATGAGTGATCTGTTAAAATATACTTATGCTCAAAGAAAAAAAGTATAGGGTAAAGATATAGTTTTTAACATTTCAAATAGTAAAAATTATTATTTTGATTTGTATAGTTTCAATGGCAGGATGATATTTTTTAGACTGACGATAGTAAAAATTAAAACTTAAACCGTAAATTTTAAAGTTTCAAACAATAAAAATCTCTAAGTCGATGTATTTAATTTTATAGTCGATCGTTACTTTTTCTTATGCTACCGTAGTAATAATTTTTGTTCTAAACCCTCATTTTTATTGTTTCAAATAATAAAAATATATATATATATATATATTTTTTTTTTCTATTTTCTATTTTTTTATTTTGAATTATTTATTTCCGGCTTTTACCGTTTGCTGTCGTAGTTCAAGGTTTATTCGGGTTTCTGATTTCACCCCCTCCTTCTCCCTTCTTCCATTGTCTGTTTTCTCATCGTTGTGCATCTAATTGATTGTATCCTTGTTTGTATTTTGAATAACTGATTCAGTCGGGTACAGTATGTAGTTGCTCGAATTTTTATATGAAAAATCATCAGAAAAATCTCAGCCGACTCTCGGGCTCGAACCGCCGACCTTACGTGAACAGAGTCCAGTCCCTGGCACTTAGAGCGCTCGGCCACAGCATGCGTATGAGAATCGAAAGTTATTTCCGTATTTAAATGGATGACGGTAGCGCATGAAATTTTACTGCATCAAACAATAAAATTTGCTGAGGCTGACACATACTTTTTACAAATTGACGAAGTATAATGTACAGTTTCATATAGTCAATCTTTACTGATTTCAGTGGAAATATTTAATATTTGCTTTAATAATAAATATCCGTGAAAATTTATTTATTCCCGTTTATATCATTAAATTTGACTGTTGACTAATATTAAAATTTAAAAACAACTCCTGGTAAAGTTTCTTAATTAGAGGACTTTACAAAATAACGTTCTAACTAAATTTAGTATTTTGTATCCTCTATATTTTTATTGTTTGAGACTTTAATTTCTTATTTTACAAACGATAGATATTTAAGTTTTGGCTGTTAAACTTTAAAGTTTAATTTTTTTAGTGTTTACTTTGTCTTTTTTATAGTTTTAAATGATAATTTTATCTAAATGAACTGTATATTTTAACATTCGATTTATAATTATTATTTTTTAAATGTTGAAATCACAATATTACTATTTGAATTTATATTAATCACTAAAAATATGATAATTATTAGACATCGAACTTTATTTATTACAGTTCCTTTTTTTCCGTGTATATATTAGGGTGTGTCATTTCAGAGCAACATTTTTTTTTTAATGCATGGAAAAAAAAATCATAGCTCAACACAAAAAAAAAGTTTCGCGCAAGAAAAAAAATTCTATGTCGATTACAGACCTAGCTCATTGAAAAAATCCATTTCCCGTTTAAATAACACGGGGAAATTTTATTTTCAACTTTGAGTACTTTTAACTCGTTAACTAATCAATAGATCGAATAGACTAATACATATTTTTGTAGGAAATTGTACGCGCTACAAAAAAGGTCTCTTATCATTTTTTGATAAATCTATCTGTTGAAAAGTTATTGGAGTTCGAAGTTAAGCTCTAGTAAATTTCGAGATCTTTTTACTTTTCCGGTGAAACTATCAGACTTATCACAAAATGCCATGGGATCTTTTTTATTGGAAATTTTATTGCCTACAAATTATTATCAGTAATGTTTTTTCAAATACCGCATTGTTTTGTAGTTATTTTTATTTTAATTTCAAGCTCTTAAAAAAGTAGCGTTCTAATCGTTTTAAAGAGCTCAACATTGAAATAAAAATAACTAGAAAACAATACGGAATTTAGAAAAACATTATTGATTATAATTTGTAGGCAATAAATTTTCCAATAAAAAAGATCCTATGACATTTTGTGATGAGTCTGATAGTTTCACCGGAAAAGTAAAAAGATCTCGAAATTTGCTAGAGCTTAACTTCGAACTCCAATAACTTTTGAACAGATAGATTTATCAAAAAATGATAAGAGACCTTTTTTGTAGCGCGTACGATTTCCTACAAAATATGTATTAGTCTATTCGATCTGTTGATTAGTTAACGAGTTAAAAATACTCAAAGTTGAAAATAAAATTTCCCCGTGTTATTTAAACGAGAAATGGATTTTTTCAATGAGCTAGGTCTGTAATCGACATAGAATTTTTTTTTGTGTTGAACTATGATTTTTTTTTCCATGCACTTAAAAAAAAAATGTTGCTCTGAAATTTCTTATCGCAAGTAAAAATTCTTTGCGCTAAAAAATCCTTTTTTTTGAAATATGAAAAAATTTCTTGAGCTAAGAAATTTCCTGTTATCAATTGATAATTTCAAAATAATTGTTGCGTCAAAAAATTCTATTTTTTTTGTGTACGTTATATTTTTTAAAATATTAAAAATATAAAATGTATATCTAGTGCAATGTAAGTTTGTATAGAATGATCTGTCTACATGAATAGAGTTTAAAATCATGTCGACACAAATGCCGAGTGTACTTTCCCTTGGGCTCACCCGTTACGTCCGGCTCGTGCACAGATATCACTACCGGTCGGTTATTATGCAAATCCGAATTCCAACAAACAATATTTTTTTACATTTCTTTTTTTTACTTAACTCGTTTATTTTCTCTGTTACTCATATTCTTATACACGCTTTGGCGGTAAACCCTCTTTTCTACCCTCTCTCTTAAATTTAATATATATAGTATATCTATATACATATTTATTTTTTATTTTTTATTTTTTCTTATCTCCCTTCTCCTTTCCACCCTCTCTCTTTTATCTTTGTGCGCATACATCGCGCTTTGGCGGTATATACAAGACTCGCTTGTTACGTTCTCACACGACCGATGCAATTTACATTTCGCGGCTTTCTAACTTAACTCTATACTCTCGTGCCTTACCTCCAACAAGAAATTACTCTTGAAGATAAAGCCAAATGAGAATGAGAAAATACTTTTTAAAATTTTAATTTTATTAATAAAAAAATATTTTCCAGTTCTCACAAAGACAACAAACAAATAGGGTTGCAGTACCAAATATGCACTAAGCTCTATTTAATGACCGGGTATTTAAATACCCTTAACAATTTTTAAAATGCTTAATTTAATCTATGAAAAGTATGATGAACCCGGGTTAAAAAAAAATATTAAATTTGACTTGATTTAACTTAATGTCTTTTGAAATCGTCGATATGCCGACAACTGTACACTGTAAAAAATAATTTGAAAATTACAATACAAAAGGAATTGAATTTTCATAACTAGATATTTGAATTGTATTTTCAATAAAAAAAGCTTCAAATTTAATGTACGTAATTTGATAATCAAGCTGGTATTTAAAATTAAGAAAAAGAATATGAATTTTAATAAACGTACTTAAAATTTATGCTTGTTTTTTAAATTTTCAAAGCAAGTATTGAAAATTCTAAGACATATTGAATTTTAATAATTCCATTTGAAATTTCATAATACTTATTTGAAAATTTAAATACTTGTATATGAAATTTCTGCGCGTGACGTGCTACGCGTTCAGTAATCAAGGATTGTGTATTAATACTAATTAGTTAAATGTATAATAAATTTGAGCAATGTGAGCGGTGTACATCACACTGTTAAAAAAATTGTTTGAATTTTCAAAACATTGTATATAACGCAATAAACACATACAATTGTGTTTGAAATTTCATTGTAACGATCGTATAGAATTTAAAATCCACGCTTTTGAATTTTCAAATAAACAGTTCAGATTTTTAAATACATCTATTTGAAAATTAAAAAGAAAGTGTTTGAAAATTAAAAACAAAGTATTGAAATGTTAAAAAAATTGTATTTAAAAATTCAAAACGAAGTATTTGAAAATTCAAAGTGTTGATTTGAAAATTCAAAAATATGTATTTCAAATTCTATATGGAATTAGTAATGAAATTTCAAGCACAAATGTATGTGTTTATTGCGTTGTATGCAATGTTTTGAAAATTCAAACAATTTTTTTAACAGTGTAGTCCACATTTTAACTTTTAAAACTTTTTTTGACTTAATATTGACTTAATCTTGAAATGAAAAATTTCAAATTATTCGAACCTTCCGAACCATTCGATATTCGACTCGAATATTGAATCGAATCTAACAAATTTAAAATCGGTTATCATCCCCTAATTGACATCAATTGTCTGACATTTTTTCAGCCTTACATCACTAAATAGAGTAATAAAAATATTTTAACCAATTATTCAATTAAGAATGTGTATTAATGGTCTTTAAATTCGGGATTGTTATATTTTTTTGAATTTGGTTGAAAAAAAGAGACAAACGAGTCGATTGTATAATGAGGTATAAATAAAAGTTGATCGTCACGAGTGTTGTCTGTCAGTGCCAAGGCTGAATTGCGAGTAATAGAGTTAAGACAGCTGGTTAGACAGATACTAAGAGGTAAGCCAAGGTTCAATGATTTTTCTTAATTTTTTTAAAAATTTTTTTCTAGCTATCATACAACTCTATCAGTCACAACTAAAAGATATAAATGAAAAGTATGAAACCCAGAAAAAAAATAAAGAATTTATATCTATATTTATTAGTATATATATGTATAATAAATATATAAAAAAATATCAAGTGTATCAATTCTATTTATATCTTGGTTATATATATTTTTATGGTTTTATTTTGTTAGTGGGTACACACTACGCATTAAACGAAAAGAAATAAGATAAAGAACGTGTCAGTGAAGAGTGGGAACGAGCCAGGGGGCATGCGTGCAAGTTGGCGAATCATGAAGTGAGTAAAAAGTATATAGTATGAAGTCTGATAGAAGTATGGGTTAGGTAGGGTTCCTGGACTGTGGACTCACCGACCGATTTCTTCTCACGGTCTTGGGGTTTCGGGCGTGGGCGGACCAGCATAAGAATAAAAATAATAAAACCGAGACTAAGATGAAGAAGAAGAAGGAGAAGGAAAATAAGTTTAAGTAAAAGAGTAAAGGGAAGAAAAAAAGGAATCACGTAAGGAAGAGTTGCAGGAGCAATAAAAATAAAAGGTAGCTCAGTACAGGTCTCTTTGGTTTTCGCCGCTTCCCGATCAGTGTTGGCTGTTGGTTACTTAAAGTCTATTGGTTGACAATTTTTACGATTTCTGAATAATTATTTCAGTGAAAATTAACTCTCGATGCTGATACTTCCGGTACGAACTGAATCATCACAGTCAAGTCTATCAAGGAAAATCTGATTTGTTTTTTGCAAATATCTTTGTAAATATGGACTTATTTGAAAAATTATAAGAGACCTTTTTTGTAGCGCGTAAAATTCTTTACAAAAAGTGTATCTTGTACTTTTTTCGAAAAACGGATAGCTATTGAGATATTTGGAGTTGAAAGCTTGGCGAAGTAGAAATTGATAATTACCGGAAGTCATCTGGATTATGGGTGGTAATTAAGGGTAAAAAGTTTAGTAGTAATAATAATTAAGCGTTACCTCATCAATAGCCATTGACATAGCCCCAGATATTGCTAACCCCTGTCTTTCTTTAAGTCCACCCTTGATAGCAGTCAGATACCCAACGGTGAGGTTCTGCGGCTTCCGACTGGCAATCGGTTTTGGATAAACTGCAGCATCTGATTGCAAAGACAGGCCGGTTGACATGGTGGAGATCGGTGTGGGCGGCAGTGTACGATTTTTAAAATATTCTCCAAAGCCATCTGTATCCACTAGAGCAACACAGGAATCAAAGACCAGTAGCAACAGGAGCAAAATAGCTTTTGCGCTTTGTCGACCACCTGATACTTGATTACGGTACTGAAGACGCTGTTGATGATGATGATGATGATGGTACGGGTGGTGATGACGATGATGATAATGATGATGATGATGATGGATCCTTGAGTAGTCAGGCAAATGCTTCTGGCGACGGGGAGGCCTGCGGCGGCTCGGTGATGGCGGGCCGGGGCGCATGGCCGCCGCCGCCACCGGTCAGCGCCTCCCTTCTGCTCACCTGAAACATTTTTAAAATTATTATATTTTTTTTGTTATTAATAATTAACACTACAGCTCTAGAGTCTTTTAATTATTCCCGGGTCAAAATTAAACTTGATTTAGACTTGGTTTACCAACTCGAAACTTGGAGCCGTTTTTCACAAGACAAACTCGACTTTTTTTACGGAGATATGAAACACATTGAGTTTTCGCCTTGGTTTAGACTTAACTGGATTACTTAGTCATGATTCAAGACGAAGAAGTTTAAATCAGGTCGAAACTGACTTGATGTAGCCTTATTCGACTTAAATTTTAAGGCGAAAAAGTCAAAAATAAGGTGAAATAATTTTTATAAATTAAGGCGAAAGTAAGGCGAATAAATAACTTTTTTTTGACTTGGTTTAGCAAGTCAAAAGTAAGGCAAATGACTATCGTGCTCGAAGTAAAGACGAATAAGTTCAACGTAAGACCAAAAAATACAAATAAGTTGAAACTAAGATGAAAAAGTTGAAAAAAATTTAATATAAATCAAAAAAGTCGAGATCTTATTGAAAAAGAGTCATCCGGCCTTACTCGGAATGGAAAGGTAGATTTCTTATATATGTAAATACAATAAAGCTACCATAGTGTAATTAATACTGTTTTTGTAAGCTTGAACATGAATTTTAAGGAAATGGGTTATGCCTTATTATTTAGAAGTTATTAGACGACTAAGCTGCAAGAATAAGCTTTTTGTATTTTTTGTGAAATTTTTGATATCATCAAATTGTTAGAAAAGATGTTTCAAAAAATCAAGTATTGCAGTGAATATTAAAGATAATCGTTCAAATTTTAAGATACTTTTTACAGAATTGAGTTATCATTTTCGGTTCAAAAGTTATTTAAGGATAAAGCCAGAAAATTCATTTTTATGAAAATCAAAAAAAATTTCAAACACCCACAACTTCCAAACTAATCGACCGATTGGGCTCATCTTCGAACTTGATCAAGGTAATCGTCTTATAAATAAGCTTATAAAACTTCATTAAGATCCGTTAAGAATTGTGGGCGCTATCGTGATGACAAGGCGCGTTATATTATATATATATATATATTAGGGTGGCCCAAAAAAACGGACTATTTTTTTTTTTTCGATCTCGCATGAAAATTTGTTGGTTTACGATGTTTTAAAAAGCCTCTCCAAAAATCAGCTCGATAAAAAATTTTCAAGAGGTCACTCACGAATTTTGAAAATTTCAAAAATGATTGAAATTCGGATTTTTTTTTTCAAAATTTTTTTTTCTCGTGGCAGCATTAGTTTATATTCGTAAAATCATGACTACGCTGAAAATTTTAGCCAAAAATTTAAATATTTAAACCTCGCTCAAGAATTTTGAATGTTTCCGAGTGCTGTCTTTTGGATGTTTTCGAGCGACCCTTGAATATTGATAATAAAGCTTCTCGATTTTTTCGTCATCAATTTGCATCACAATAAATGAAAATATAACCCGAGAAATAAAAATAATAAGTTATTTACATACTTTTCTATTTTTTAATTCAATTTTTAAGTTTTTTCGCTTATTCAAAACTTAGCAAATTTTATTGTTTAAGACTGTCCTGTATATTTTTGGTTATGCAAAAGTTATATTTTAGTGGAATGACAATAATTGAGTTATAAAAAAATACAAAAACTAATTCAAAGTATTAATCACATATTATCAGTTAATAATCAAAATTCTTGAGCGTCGCTTAAATATTTAAATTTTGGGCTGAAATTTTCAGAATTGTCATGATTTTACAAATATAAACTAATGCTGCCACGAGAAAGGAAAAATTTAGAAGTAAAAAATCCGAATTTCAATCATTTTTGATATTTTCAAAATTCGTGAGCGACCTTTTAAAAATTTTTTATCGAGCTGATTTTTGGAGAGGCTTCTTAAAACATCGTAAACCAACAAATTTTCACGCGAGATCGAAAAAAAAAAATAGTCCGTTTTTTTGGGCCACCCTAATATATATATATATATATATATATATATATATATATATATATATATATATATATATATACATACATACATACATAAATTTTTGAGCGGATGGTATTTTTCGACTCTACGAAGTAAAATAAGATATATGGTGGCAAAATTTTTTGATAATTCGATCATGAGACCCTCTGCAATAGGCCGATTTATAAAGAAATCTACCTAAAAATCGTCGGCAAATCGATAACTTCAAAAGAAACTAAGGCGTTGTGAGCTTGAATCAAGTTTTATTTTTGACTCTGGTTCATTTGAAAATCACGGTGTTAAAAAAATTGAAGATTTTTTTTACTGCGCCACGATTTTTTTATTTGAAAAATTCCCAAAAATTTGTTTTTTCCTAATGGCCATTTATTTTAAAATAAACGGCCATAAATAAAAATTTTAAATTATTTGTTGAGTGAAAAAATAAGTTTTAGAAGGAATTTACGATTTGTTCTATAAAAGAAAAAACATGTAATTAAAGTGTCATTAATATTTTACGTTCTTAGTAAATCAACTTAAATTTATTGTATCATTTTGAAACAATGTAATTATTATTATTATTATCTTAAGACCTTGAACTGCGTATGAGTATTTATTTAACTGATTTGTCCTTTGTATTTAGTTGACAATAATGACTGTTTTGTCTACTTATTTTATATTTACGTATGGATAATACAATAAGTACAATTTATATTAAGAGTTTTCCCTTCATTAATCTCTATTGTATTCTATTTATTTGCTTTAAGTCTGTGTACTCAACTTATTCATACAATAAGCAACAAGTTAATTAAATGTATATAGATATAATTATCAAGTTGACGTTCTTCTGATCTGTTATTTTCTTTTTTTTTTTTTTTTTTATAAGACTTCTTGAGCAACGTTTGAATATTTCAATTTTTGATTGAAATTTTATGAAAATAAAACGGATTAAATTTGATAAGCTTCGGAAAAATTTTTGACAAATATTTTATTTATGAAATTAATAAAATTCTCTATCATAGAAAAGAAAAACTGAGTCACTTAACTAAAAGAACCTTTTTTTGTACATGGAGAAAAAAATATAGTAAAAATTGCAATCTTATAGTAAAATTTACTAACAGATATGAAAAAATACATTCTGTATTGTAATTATTACTAAACGTTTAGTAAAATTTACTAGTTAGTAATAATTACATAATAAGATATTCAAAATTACTATGCGTAATGTATTTTTTGCTAAGACGATTATATTTTTTACTATTTGTCTAGTAAATTTTACTATAAGTACTATTAATAAATACTAATTTAAGAAAGTTCATTTTCTAATACAATATAGGATTTGTTACTATACAAAATATTAAAAATTACTATACGCAATGTATTTTTTGCTAACACGATTATGTTTTTTTACTATCTGTATAGTAAATTCTACTATGTATAGATAAAATTAAAAGTTGGTGGGGATAGCATATACAAATATGTATTACAAGTTCTGAAACTTTTCTCCAAAGGAGACATTGGGCCGTCAGACATAGGAAAGGACTCGCGCGCGGGAGATCAGGGTTCGAATCTCGGTTGGAACAAGTGATTTTTAAAAAAACAAAAATCGACTCCAACACCAATACAGATGACTTAAATAGCAATAATATCAAAACTATAGTGATAATAATAAAAAGTTAAAAGCTAATAAAAATTTAGTTTTATTTTTTTCCATTCTAATATAGTAAAATTTACTAAACGGGATAGTAAAATTTACTTATCTGTTTATAAATTTTTCATATAAATCATAAGCGTTTCAAGATTACTATTTAAATTTAGTAATTATTCCCATATTTTTTAGAACATTTTACTATATTTTTTTCTCCGTGTAGAGAAAGTAATTTCCTATAAAATTTTCATTTGGTATTTTTAATGTAATTTTCGTTTTTTAAACAATATTGACTAAAGACCCAAGTTATTATTAGAACAATGGCTTTCAGAAGTACACGGAGAGAAGTGAATGGTATATTCTCCAATGTAACATAGTAATTATTACTATGTAGCACGGTAACCAGTCCTATATTTCAAAGCATAGGAGTCATTACTGTATAGCAAGGGAATGATTACCATTCTCCTGGTAATATTTACCATTCTACATAGTAACCATGCTGCTGGTAAATATTACTTTGTAGCATAGTAATCAAAGCCATGCTAGAATGGTACTGAGTCCCATGCTGAATAGCGTGAAAGCAGTTTCAATATTAAGCGCTGCTATATAGTATATACGTCTAATATAACCTGTACATATATTAAATTTAATTACTACTTATATCAATGAATATTATTTTAATGAAAATTATCAATCATACGAACCTCAAGTATTATTTGACAAAAATTCGTTAAAAACTCATCAGCCTAATAAATATAAATGAATGCTGGTAAAATGAATATTCTCATTGTCTGTATTTAATTCTGTAATATAACAGCGGTTATAAAGACGACTTTTATTATTGATATAATGACATATGTTTAGTAATTTTTTCTTGGCTCGCTGCCATAAAAAGCCTCAAAAAAATCAACAGTTTATTTTATCACATTTGTATGTGCTGTATACACAACTATACATTTAAATATAAATATATGTATGTATATGTATATAAATAGTAATAATAAATCTCAAGTCACGCACTAGTTCAATATACCACACTAACGGAGAATTCAAGTGTGAAATGAAATTAAAAGTGATATGATTGATGATCGTATTTATAAAATATATATTAGACTGGGCCAAAAAAATCGACTATTTTTTTTTCTTTCGATACTGTGAAAATATTATTTCTGACGATCAAGAAAAATTATTGTGCAAGTTTGAGTCCTTAATATTGATATTAAGAGGTGTATCGTTACAAATATTCGTTTTTTGACAGAAATTTCATTTTTTATCCAAAACTCATAAATCATCTATCTGAAAAATTTGAGCAATGCATATTCTTGAAGGAAATTGAATTCCCTACAAAAAATCTCTCTTAGTAAATTGACGAAAAACGAGCCGTTCCCTTGTAACCGTGTCTTAAATTAAGATTTGTTTTTCAAACTCTGTGTTTTTATTTTGGATTTTTGTAACTACTAGAAATATTAAAATTTTTTCTAGTCATAATACACAGTTTTGAAGGAAATTTAATGCTCTACAAAAAAGGTCTCTTAACATTTTTCGCTAAATGCACTCCTTCGAAAGTTATTAAAGGTTGAAGTTGAGTCAAAACGATTTAAATAACCTGAATAACTTTTGAAAGAGTGAATTTAGCAAAAAAAGCTAAGAGACCTTTTTTGTAGAGCATTAAATTTCCTTCAAAAATATGTATCTTGACTAGAAAAAATTTTAATATTTCTAGTAGTTACAAAAATCCAAAATAAAATCAAAGAATTCAAAAAACAAATCAATATTTAAGGCGCGGTTACTAGGAAACGGCTCGTTTTTCGTCAATTTACTAAGAGAGATTTTTTGTAGAGAATTCAATTTCCTTTAAGAATATTCATTGCTCAAATTTTTGAGATAGATGATTTACGAGTTTTGGATAAAAAATGAAATTTCTGTCAAAAAACGAATATTTGTAACGATACACCTCTTAATATCAATATTAAGGGCTCAAACTTGCACAATAATTTTTTTTGGTCATCAGAAATAATATTTTCACAGTATCGTAAGAAAAAAAAAATAGTCGATTTTTTTGGCCTAGTCTAATGTATACACCACTATATCTAATACATACATATTACACTTAATCAAAAAAATAGTTCCCGATTTTTCTGATAAAATACATACATATAAGATTCTTCACGTTTTGTAAATGCTACTGAAATTAATTAAATTATTAGTGAATAAATCGCCTTTACGATGATGTTTAAAAATATAAGACGTGATCACTATTAAATTTTTGATGTAAGATAAATTGTTAGCCTTGAACCAGCCCCTTTTTCTACGCTACATTTCACACCCAAGTAGACCCTAGTCTTTTAAATAGATTCAAATGTTATGTAATTAGACTTTTTTAATTTGAACATATTACAGGTGACAAGTTAATGACCATCAACTACCACCTCGGTAATTGTTATTACACTCTTTTAAATTTTAAAAAATTTCCACTTACGTACTTACTTAATTATTATTTTTATTTTAAGCATAATTAGCTCTATTTAATTGTCTAATTGTAAATATTTGTATTAATTAGCTTAAAAATGACTTGTATATAATTGCAAAATAACTTTTAATATTTAACACACTAGATATAAGTAATTTATTTGTTAATATACGTAAACATGTGACGATTTAACGGTGATAAGAACTTTGAGAGTCAAGTGTACATAACATAAGTAAAAAAAACAAGTAGGATGTACAAATGTTTGTAGATTGTAATAATAGTGAGTGTGTGTGTGTGTGTGTGTGTGTGTGTGTTTAACTTTGACTGTTAGAGTTATATTAGGAAAGACGTTTGAACACACACTGCGATCACTTGTGTGTTGCAATTAGATCCGTAATTAAGACGACGGGCGTGTAAGCAGGCCTCGTGGTCACGCCCTTATTTGCCAAACGACTAAAGCGATCCTATTTCTCGGATCGGCCGACGTGCCGTGACCAATTTGCAACCTCGAGCACCGCTCATCTCGTTTTTTATTTTATTTATTTTTATGGCCGTTTCACTCTTTTGCACTCATCATTATGTTCTTTCTTTATTTTTTAGTTCCCCCTTTTTTGGTAACTATATATAATACTTCTTATCTCAGACACGTGGCTAATGTGTAGGTGGATACACTCTGACAAATCTATTCTGTCCAATTAATTTTTTGACATCTAGTCTTTTTTTTTATTCGGTCACATAATTTTTCGTTAGCGGTATTTATGGGGACATTATGTAGTTAATTATTAATTAGTTAATTAATTTTTAAATATTTTTATTTTTATTTAAAAAAAAAAAATATGATACTGAAATCCGCCATGATACTAAAGTTAGTCGACGTCTAATAATTATTGAATTTTTTGGAAACGATAAATTTAAAAAAAAAAAATATTTAAAAAAATTGCACCTATAGCTTTTTTAATTTTCTACATGTGCATTTTTTTAGTTTTTTTTTTTTTTGTAATTTACTTGTTGGAAAAAAAATCAGAAAATTTATAATTGTCTACTAACTTCAGAACTATAAATTGACTAATAATTTTTGAATTTTTTCAAAAACGATAAATTATAAAAAAAAATATTTTAAAAAATTGCACCTATAGCTTCTTAAATTTTCTATATGTGCATTTTTTTAGTTTTTTTTTTTTTTTGCAATTTACTTGATGGAAAAAGAATCCGAAAATTTATAATTGTCTACTAACTTCAAGATCATGAAAAAATTAGTTTATTAAAAATAAAAAAATGTATATATATTTTTAATAAAAGTATGTGTGTAATATTCTGAGGCATTTATCCTTCATTTTAATTTCGATAATGAAGTATATAAATAATACGTTGATATAAGAGAGTTTGACGTGAAAACATGCCATACGTCAGAAACTTAAACATTTGCATAAGAATTTTCCGTGACTTGTATATATGAATGTTGTTATTTTAAGTAAAGTCACACACTGTGATATATGTAGTTCATTACCAAGATTTTTAAATATTTTTTTTTTTTCAATTAAAAGTAAAATTAATAATTAAAAAGATTTTATATTTTCGTGTAAAATAAAATAAAGTGGAATTATCTGTGGTAAATTGTAAAGTAATAAAATTATAGTAGTGTCTTGTTTATATTTGGTAAATTGCCAAGAATGCAAGTAAATGAAAACTCAAGCATTCTTCTCGTTTTCCATCTTCTCTTAACTTTTAACTTCTTATTCGTCTTCTTCTACTTCTTCAGTGTTTAAAAAACAAATCAAAGCATTTTATAATGTAAAGAGAAGGAGAAAGAGAGAAGTAACTGAGGATAAATTTTGGTATAATGCCAAACGTTTTCGCGGAAATCCATACAAACATTCGGGTCGCAATCTTCGACGTTAGTTTATCTCTGCCTCTTTGGCTTATTCATGTATTTCATGTGTTCTGAAACCATTTTGTATATAAGACTTAGACGTGAAATAAACAAATGGATAAAAACTCAAAATTTTACAACCTGAATAGAATACGATCATATTTTTACAGTCGGCAACTCATCATAAAGCCTTTTCCTCAATTGGCAGTTACTGGATCCAAGACTGCTTTCCCCGGATTCACTTTTTTGACCAGTGTAAAATAATTTTTGTTCATAATGAATTTAGATCTGAACCCGAGTCGAAATTTTTGAAAATTCAGTCAAGTTTCTATCAAATTCATCCCAAGTCTACTCCAAAGACGTAATAATTCAATTTAGAATTGATACGGATTTACTAGACGAAAAGTTATTGAGCAAATTCGTAATGAAAGTCATATTTGTGTCAATCTAAGTTTGAAATCCAGAACATGCTTTGAACCTAAATGATCGTTGAAAACGAACAAAGAGTCGATTCAAAAAATTCAGAGTTCGTTCATTTCAGGATATATGTCTTTGTAGTTCTATTTCATGCCTTTGCAAGTTTAAGTATGTTCAATTCAAGCCTTTGTAAGTCTAAGATGGTTCATTTCAAAGTTTACAATGATTATGTCTTAAAAAGTCTAATATAAGTTAAGGGGCCCAGTTTCTGACCTTTTACGAGTGCTAGTTGAGGTTATACTATAATAGTTAATGTAAGATTTAACTTAATGAGAAAAAAAAAATTTTATCAACTAGTTTAGGATTTGTCAAATAAAGTCTTATGCGTAAAATAATTATTTGAATTGATTAATAATTTAAATTAAGGTTTTAAAAATTGACTTCTGGTGACTCAGTTTCTGACCGTCAGAATTCTTCAGGTCGTAGTTTCTGACCCTCACAATGGCCTGGTTTCTGACCCTCACATTAAGCCATGATTTTGAAGTACTTACTAAGTTTGAATAAACTAAAATTGTTGTTTAGAGGAATAAATTAAATATTTTTTATAACAAATACATAGTTTTTTTAAATATTTAAAATATAAATAATTAATCATGCTATAAAACACTACAGAAATGAAAAAATTAAAATCATTTGTTAAAACTACTTTGGTTTTTTTTTTTTTCCTCCAATTCATCACTCCAAAAATATACTTTCAAGATCTAAATATAATCTTTTATTTATAAAAATGAATATTAAATGTCAATTTATACCTGTATTATAAAAAATGTTAAAAAAAAATTTAATAAAATTATGAATATTGTTATTTTTACATTTTATAGACATGTAATTAAATAGATAACCTCGTTCGTAGTAGGTTAGAGTGTGAGGCTCAACAACTTCATCACACCTTTAAAATTGAGCCTAGTTATTGACCTTCAAATTTTAGCAACAAAACTCATGTTGATATGTTTTATACGTATATTAAAATGAATTTTAATTAAATATTGATCTATCCATACATTTTTAATTGAATTTTTTTACTGACATGATAATTAGTGCACAGATTCAATTGTCGCACCTTTTAATGTCAGCTGTTTAGACTACACTTAAAAAATGGCTTCCTCAGCCACTTACGACTAAATCATTTTTTTTTATTCAGTTAATAATTTTTATGTTTTTTTTATTGTCATTAATTAAGCTCAAAATAGATTATTATAAATTAAGCAAAAATCAATTTTCTTATTAAAGTTATAGTTTTTTAAGTAAGTTAGAAAAAAGGTGAAAAGGTCAGAAACAGGGTCATGGTCAACAACAGGGTCTTTTACCTTAGGTTTGTAGCACTCATTTAGGTTCAAAGCATGTTCTGGATTTCAAACTCAGATTGTGACACAAATATGACTTTCATCATGAATTTGCTCCAATTAATTTTCGCCTAGTAAATTCGTATCAATTCTAAAATTAATTGTAACATCTTTGAGATGGACTTGGGATGACTGATAGAAACTTGACTGAATTTTTACACGGTAAGAAATGCATGGCGTTCAACACCATGCTGGTATGCTCTCAAGGCAGATACTAAAATAGCCATTAAAATTGTCAAAATTATAAACGTCTAAGACCATATAAATTCACGTTTTTAAAATTAACTTTACATACATTATGTATAAGAACATAATGTCATATATATTAATTAAATTAATTACATTTTATATAATAAGTTATTAATAAAAAATAATCAGGTATAAAATGAAATTTATATGTACATATATTTATCGGAGTTATATTGAATTTAAGCAAATATATCAAACTGTAACTGTGGTTTCACACCTGCGATCGTCATTCAACCGCGTCCGACGTCATTCATTAAGGTCGTGAACGACGTGGAAAAACTCATAAGCGTGAAACTTTATCTTCATTTTTTGTTTTTTATAAAACATATATAAATATACATATTATATATATTTTTTCATACCTTATCTCTTTTTATTTCTCCTTGTCAAGAACATCGATAGATATGTTTACACACTCATATATATATAACACAATTTATTTCCTTAAATATAACATTTAAGTATTTTATTTTTTCGAGATTAATGACAATTAATTTTATATATTTATTTCTACTTAAGTGTAAAGAAATTGTGAGTATATACACAGAAAAAAAAGAGTTCTTGGAGCAAGAAATATTTTTTGCAATGAAATTGAAATAAAAATTTTCTTAGCAGTCAAATTAATAATACGGAAGTTAGCTGACGTCTAATAATTTTTGAATTTTTTTAGAAGCGATAAATGATGAAAAAAAAAATATTTCAAAAAATTGCACTTATAGTTTTTTAAATTTTCTACATGTGCATTTTTTTAGTTTTTTTTTATTTTGTAATTTACTTAACGGAAAAAGAATCCGAAAATTTATAATTGTCTACTAGCTTAAGAACCATAAATTAGCCGACTAATAATTTTTGGATTTTTTTAAAAACGATAAATTAAAAAAAAAAAATATTTCAAAAAATTGCACTTATAGTTTTTTAAATTTTCTACATGTGCATTTTTTTAGTTTTTTTTTATTTTGTAATTTACTTAACGGAAAAAGAATCCGAAAATTTATAATTGTCTACTAGCTTAAGAACCATAAATTAGCCGACTAATAATTTTTGGATTTTTTTAGAAGCGATAAATGATGAAAAAAAAAATATTTCAAAAAATTGCACTTATAGTTTTTTAAATTTTCTACATGTGCATTTTTTTAGTTTTTTTTTTTTTGTAATTTACTTGACGGAAAAAGAATCCGAAAATTTATAATTGTCTACTAGCTTAAGAACCATAAATTAGCCGACTAATAATTTTTGGATTTTTTTAGAAGCGATAAATGATGAAAAAAAAAATATTTCAAAAAATTGCACTTATAGTTTTTTAAATTTTCTACATGTGCATTTTTTTAGTTTTTTTTTTTTTGTAATTTACTTGACGGAAAAAGAATCCGAAAATTTATAATTGTCTACTAGCTTAAGAACCATAAATTAGCCGACTAATAATTTTTGGATTTTTTTAGAAGCGATAAATGATGAAAAAAAAAATATTTCAAAAAATTGCACTTATAGTTTTTTAAATTTTCTACATGTGCATTTTTTTAGTTTTTTTTTATTTTGTAATTTACTTGACGGAAAAAGAATCCGAAAATTTATAATTGTCTACTAGCTTAAGAACCATAAATTAGCCGACTAATAATTTTTGGATTTTTTTAAAAACGATAAATTAGAAAAAAAAAATATTTCAAAAAATTGCACTTATAATTTTTAAAATTTTCTACATGTGCATATTTTTATTTTTATTTTTTTTTTAATTTAATTGTTGAAAAACAAAATCCAAAAATGGTTAACTGTCTACTTACACACATAAAAAATTTTTTGTGCGAAAAAATCGTTTTTTCTGTATATATACATATACATATTTTTTATTGTCTTATTAGAATAGAACTTCATATATTTACTAAAGATATTAAGTGGTTGGCATCACGTGTCAAGAGAAAAGAAAATAAAATACCGTAGAAGAGTAACAAAAAAATAAAAATAAAATGAGGCCGATGCAACAGGTGGCTTGTTATGAAACTCCAGACTTTAGTGAGTCATTTTTAGTATACATCTATACGTATATTTAATTATATTTCCAGTAGTTTGTTTTTGTAATCTAAATAAATATTTTTGGCGGTAGTTTTCAAATATTATTGTTTGTTTTGTAAATTATTATATTTAATAAACAAATAAACAACATATTTATTTTTAAAAATTACAAGTATATATTTATGCACGAATGAATTGTTTAATAAATTAAAATGTACGTAAATTATTGCTAAGAGTTTCTCTTAATGTTATGCGGTTCCGTACGATGGACGTAAAATGAGATAACGTCGTTAAAATAGTATGTCGCGATAAGAATGTATTTATAATTCTCTTGCGTACTTGTAATTTTATTTAATAACCAGTAATTTATTTATTACAAGTCGTTTAAATATATATATTTTTAAATTTATGAAAATAATAATTACCTGAACAACATGACAGGTTGTCTTCTACAAGAAGATGATTTTATTCTTTTAGCTATTTCGAGTACATATCTTGGCCAATTGTTTTCTGGCTCTGGAATAGACTTAACGTCTAACTGCAGCCACCTTAAAAAATAATTCAATTTATTATTAATTGATAAATTATTGTATTTGATGTCAGTTTATGATTAATATTTAATTATTACTACTGTAATAATTAAATAGAGAACGGCTTTTTGATTTAAATTAATCAATTGACTGTCGATCTTTGACTCGGGATAATAACTCAATATAACTAGTCAATTGATTTAAATCAACGAGAAAATTCAATTGTGTTTGCATATATAATGTCGTTAAATAAAATTTGATTTATTTTATATTTTATTAAATGAGGAATTTAATAAATTATTATTTTATGTGATATTTCATTTTAATTTCAATTTTAAATAAAAATAAAAAAAATAGTAGGGGAGAGTGGGGTCAATTGAACCAGGGGGCAATTGAACCAGTAAGCTTAAAAAATCGAAAAAAATATAAAAATGAATCGTCCTCTTGGAATTATATTTTAATACACTAAACCTTAGTCTGACCAAAATTTTGAACCAATATGATGATTCAATTTTAAAAAATTCAAGTTTTTGTGTTTTTAGGCATCTGAACTTTGATTTCAGCTCTTGACAAATTGTTTAATAATTTTTTAATTTTCAAATGAAATCTTAGAATTTTTTTTGTAATAGCTTCTTACATATATTAATCATAAATTTCAAACTTTACTTCTAGTAAAATAGTTCTTGAATATTTTTTTTTAAACTAATTATTTAAATAAAATCATATGGGGTCAATTGAACCAGTACTCTCGGGGACGGTTGAACCACACGAATCACACTGTGAGCATCAGGCATGCGCGCGCATCTTGACAGAATGTGAAAACAAGCTAAACTAACCAAGAAAAAAAATAATTATATTGACAGAAGTTTTAAAAGTGATTGTTTTAACATATAATGTTATATAAAATAATAAATATGATTAGAAGTGTTGTAATTTTAGTTTTAAGCTGTAATGAATAGTAAATTATTCATTAAAGTCATTCGTTTGTGGTTCTAATACTCTTGGTTCAATTGTCCCCGACTAGTGGTTCAATTGCCCCCGCAAAGGGGACGATCGAACCATTTGATGCAGTTGTACAATTTCGTATTTATTGAAAATTTTCATCATTCGTTAAGTTATGTGCTTATGAGAAATGATAGTCTATATAATAAATTATAATTTCGTAAAAAAAAGGTATCATTTAGCTATTATTCATAAAAAAAAAAAAATGCTAATGTATTTTTGGTTCAATTGACCTCACTGTTTGTTGTTTTCTGTTTTTTGCAGAAAAAATTCAAAGCAAAAAATTTGCGGAATGAATGCGAATCAAATCTGGAGTGAATGCGGAGATGATCCTGAAGTTGGCAGACATTTGTAAATTTTCGGATTTTTTTTTAACAAATTGACTACAAAAAAAAAGAAAAACTAAAAATATGCACATGTAGAAAATTTAAAAAGCTATAAGTGCAATTTTTTGAAAAATTTTTTTTTTCATCATTTATCGCTTCTAAAAAAATTCAAAAATTATTGACGTCAGCTAACTTCAGTATTATTTCACAAAAATGGTTTTGGAATGTTGACAAACCATTTAAAATATATTTTTTTATTTTAGGGGTACCGCGTTTGCCCCCCCCCTCCCCTATATTGATAATTTTAATAATTATTAATAATAATAATAATAATAATTATAAAATATCTGTTGAGAGTAAAAAAAAAGAAAAAAAAAAAATCTAAGCAGTGATTTTTAAATTTAATTCAAGCGTCACGTTTACATCATCCACGATGATTTAATAATTTTTATGGAGGAATAAAAAACAAACTAAACGTGGTAAGAAAAAAACAATAAAAAAATAAAGAAGGAAGGAAGAAACAGTATTTCGCGTGTTAAATTCACGCGTCAATGATCTAAAAGGATAACTCGGAAGGGTCATATATATATATAGGTATATACATATTCTCAGTTACTAAATGGAGGAGAAAAGAGAGAATCTCAGCCGTCAATGGGCATCTTTTTTATTTCTTATTGCCGTTTATTCTTTCTTTAGTCTTGTCTGAAACGAAACGAGCAAGAAAAATAAGTCGGGCTAATGTAAGCTCGTCGTGAATATGGGGGATAAGAAAAAGGATCGGAGGTGGAAGCAAACGATGAGAAATAAAAAAATAAATAAATAATAATAAAGGAAAAAAAAGTTGTAAAAATAAAAAGGAGATTAAAGGCTATTCCGGGAGCATGAGAACATCGGCAGGAAAAAGAAGATGAGGATGAAAGAAGAGTGGAAGAAAGGAAGAAGCTGTGGATGCATGTAGGACTAACCGGCTCTCTTCCATTCCATTCTCTTATGTATATACTTTTAAATATATATATTTATATATATATACATGCTGAACCATTCTCAAGTAAAACGAGACGAATATCTTTCTCGTTCTTATTTTCAGGTACATTTGTGTTCCTTTCATTTTTTTTTCTTTCTCATTGCTTACTCTCACTCGCTCTTTCTTTCTTTCTTCAATTGCACACGAGGTTTGAGTGTTACATTCATTTTCGCGCGGCCACCGGAGCGTGCGAACGCGCGATCCCGTCGGCTCTCGCCGGTTCTCTTCCGTCCTCGATCGATGATCCATACCGGTTTCGATCGAGTCCTCTTTTTTATTATTTTTAAACTTATCACAATTTTTTTCCTTTTTTCATTTTATTTTTAATTTAAACGGTATTTTTTACAACTCTACTATTTGAACTAGATCAATAAAATTATTCATAAGCTTTTTTTACACAGTTAGAAATTTTGAGTATTTGTGTTAAAAAAATTATTTGGTTGAATTTTTTTTGTTGATTTTTTACAGAGAGCTGTTAATTCAACACAAACCGTGTTATTGTACTTTACCAGATTTTTTATGTTAAATGAAAAATGATTAGAAAATCTGGAACCCGAGAAAAAATGTTCAGATATGATCAGATCTGTTCATGTATGATCATATATGAGTTCAGATATGATCATGTCCGTTCATATATAAGCGCACATATGACCATGTATGATGCCATGTTTGGTCACATCTGCAGCCAAATAGAGGAAAAATTTTCAGATATCATCAGATCTGTTCATGTATGATCATATATGAGTTCAGATATGATCATGTTCGTTCACATATAAGCGCACATATGACCATGTATGATGCCATGTTTGGTCACATCTGCAGCCAAATAGAGGAAAAATTTTCAGATATCATCAGATCTGTTCATGTATGATCATGTACAAGTTCAGATATGATCATGTCCGTTCATATGTGAGCGCGCATATGACCATGCATGATGTGATGTTTGGTCACATCTGCAGCCAAACAGAGGAAAAATTTTCAGATATGATCATGTCCGTTCATATGTGAGCGCACATATGACCATGCATGATGTCATGTTTGGTCACATCTGCAGCCAAATAGAGGAAAAATTTTCAGATATCATCAGATCTGTTCATGTATGATCATACATGATCATGCATGATCATATCGGCAGTTGTTTACACAGAAATATACTCAGATATAGTCATATATAAGCGCACATATGATCATGCATGTCATGGATGGTCATATTTGCAGTCGAATAGGGGAACGATGTTTAAATATGATCAAAGCTGTTCGGGTATGATTCTATATGAGCTCATATTTGATTTCATGTATGATCATACGTTATTATAGATGATCATTAGACTGTTTCAAATTAGGGGACTATTTTTTTTTTTTTGATGAACATTGAAAAATCGAAAGGGTATTTTAAAATATGGTGACAGTTAAAATTTGAGCTCTTAATATTGATATTTAGAGGTGGCTATTTGTAATTTTCGATTTTTCATTTAGAAACATGGTAAAAAATACATAACTTCCGAAAAAATCAAGATACAAAAAATCTCTTCTTAACTATTTTGTAGGAAATTTACTGGTCTACAAAAAAGGTCCTCTATGATTTTTTCATGAGTTCAACCATTCACAAGATATCCGACGTCAAAGTTTGATAAAATTCAAAGAACTTGTTTATGCTCGCTCCGAATTTTATACCATGCCAACCAATGAGAATTCAGAAATTTTCAATACAATTTTTTGTAGGAAATTGAACGCTCTACAAAAAAAGTCTCTTATCGTTTTTTGATAAATCCATCTGTTCAAAAGTTATTAGAGCTTGAAGTCAAGTTATAGTAAAATTCGAGATCTTTTTACTTTTTCGGTAAAACTATCGGACAAATCATAAAATGTCATTAAATCTTTTTTGTAGACAATTTTATTTCCTAAAAATTATCTCTGATAAATTTTTTCCGAATTCTGCATTCTATTCTAGTTAATTCCATTTTAATGTCGAGCTCTTAAAATCGATCAGAACACTTTTTTTAGGAGCTTAGCATTAAAATGGAAATAACTAGAAGAGAATGCAGAATTTAAAAAAAATTTATCAGAGGTAATTTGTGAGAAATAAAATTGCCCACAAAAAAGATTCTATGACATTTTATGATTAGTCCGATAGTTTCACCGGAAAAGTAAAAAGATCTCCAACTTTACTTCGAGCTCTAATAACTTTTGAACAAATGGATTTATCAAAAAACGATAAGAGACTTTTTTTGTAGAGCGTTCAATTTCCTACAAAAAAATGTATTGAAAATTTCTGAATTCTCATTGGTTGGCATGGTATAAATTTCGGAGCGAGCAAAAACAAGTTCTTTGAATTTTATTAAATTTTGACGTCGGATATCTTGTGAATGGTTGAAGTTATGCAAAAATCATAGAAGACCTTTTTTGTAGATCAGTAAATTTCCTACAAAATAGTTGAGAAGAGATTTTTTGTATCTTGATTTTTTCGGAAGTTATGTATTTTTTACCATGTTTCTAAATGAAAAATCGAAAATTACAAATAGCCACCTCTAAATATTAATATTAAGAGCTCAAATTTTAACTGTCACCATATTTTAAGATACCCTTTCGATTTTTCAATGTTCATCAAAAAAAAAAAAATAGTCCCCTAATTTGAAACAGTCTAATGATCATGTATATTGATAGTCTGTTGAATTTATACAAATTTTCTGTCAAAATAACAGATTTTTTGTTCAATTATTTAACATAAAATTTGTGTTAAAGATCAACACAAACGCATGCAGTAAAAAAGGATTCGACAAAATCAACGCATATCCTGTGTAAAACGAACGTTTTACATTTATTTCTATACTATATTTTAACATGTCATGAGTGTTAAAAAAATTACACGCGTATATGTTATGAGTAACAAATTTTCCAAGAATTCTTTTGTGACGTTTGAGATTATTTTTAACATATTTTGTGTGTTAATTTAACATTAACATATATTAACAGTATTAATTTCGTATAAAATAACATTTTTGTGTGTTAAAAAATCAATCAATTGCGACCATTCAAATAAGATAAATATTGTGTTAAATTAACACCCAAAAGTGTTAAAAATTTAACACACTTTTTTTACACTTTGACGACTCGTTTTTTACTGTGCAATGTATTGAATTAACACAAAAATTTGTGTAGATCATTTGCAACACACGATTTGTGTTAAATTTAACACAAAATTTTTAATTGTGTAAGTCAAAAATAATGAATTTTTTTTTTTTTTTTCAATAAATATATTTTAAAAATATTTATTGTAAAAAAAAAAACCAAAGAAATATAAATATAGAATAGCATTGAATAAAATAAATAAATAAAAATATTAGAATAACAATAAAAATTGATTTGGGATCTAAGTCACGAAAAAAAAAAAAAAAAAAAAAATACAATTGAACAATAAAAAAAAAAACTTAAACACAAGTATCAGTAAATCCAAAATTTAAAACCAAAATCTCGTGATTTCTTAGTGTCCTGTTGAAGCGGAGTATTTTATCATTGAATCGAATCTCAGTTTGTAAGATCGTAGACCCCAACGTTACGCGTTGAATTATTAATAAGAATCCGGAGTTCCCTCGGGTTCTGCATGATCGAGAAAGCCGATCCAGGGAGTAAATGTCTATACTCTCTATACGACTACTGTATACATACAACAGTATACATACTTACACACTATTCATGGCTTATGAAATAATAAAAATAAATAAAAAAATTTTTCGAGCTTATAAAGGCTCTGAAATCTCTGAGCGACTCGTTGAGAGCCGATATAATAAGATGCAAAAAGAGTAATATAAATTTAATGCTGGGCCAAATAAAGTTTCTCTTGTGAAAATCAAAGAGAAACGATTGAAAATAATAATAATATATAAAAATAATGAATAGTGGGCGTGTTTGAGGTATTTTAGACAGGCTACTATTAAAATAAATAAGTATATCGTTATAATCACTAGACAAAAGCATCTAAGGCATCATGTATGTGAGTGAGAGCGAAAAAAATTTAACGTGTGTTTTATTTATCCTCGTATGATCTTTATACTCATGCCGGCCCCAAAGGGCACATTGCAGCCCTTTCATCCACCTTGTATCTGCTATCTTTATATTTATATACATATATATATGCACTGTAAAAAATCGAGAGTAAATACAGACTTTACTTTTAATACGAATTTGCTTAGTAACTCGAAGTTCCCCAGGTCAAAAGATTGAAAAATTTGATTTTTTTGACTAAAATTTGGATCAGGCCAAAATCAAGTGCGTTTTTCATTCATTTTTGACTTGCTTTGGCTACCGACTTACTTAGTGTCCATTCAAGTCAAATTCAAGTTTTTTTTTGACCTGGGTCTGAAGTTTTGAAAAAAGAATCACCGCATGCGGAATGAAAAGGAATTTTTGAGCGCGGTGTTTTCAGTGTGATTTCAATCCACATTCACTCTAATCCGGAATTTTAAAACTTGAATAGCTGTTTATAATTTTTTAAAATTATTTTATGTGAATACCCGGGTCGAAAAAAAATTTTGATTATGAAAATCCTTCAAATTTCAATTAATTTGATTTTTTAGTCTGTAAGATCTCCATAACATTTGACTTAGATTAGACTTTTTATGGCTTAGTTAGGATCGATTTAAGACAAAATAAGTCACGTTTAGGTCAAAACTGCTTCAGTTTGACTGTATTTCCTTTAGATTTAAGACAAAAAAAGTCACATTCAAGTCAGAATTTCGTCGATTTGAATAATTTAACTTAAATTTAAGTTAAAAAAAGTTTCATCTGAGTCAAAATTGATTCAATTGAAATATAGTTTATTCAGATTTAAGACAAAAAAAGTTACATTAAAGTCAGAATAAAACAAAATTAGACAGTTACAACGCAAATTTAAATAATACTTATACTTAGTAACATATAATTAATGATAGTAATAATTATTAGCAATAGTTATAATAATAATGTTAATTATAATAATAATAATAAAAATGATAATAATAATATGAACATTAATAACTATGCCGAATATATTATTTTTATTATTATTATTATGATTATTATTGTTGTTATTGTCAACATTAATGGTAGTAGCACCGGTAATAGAAGTTAGACATAATGTTATGATAACAATAATATATTTAATAATAATATTACTAATTAAAAAAATAATTATTATAAATATTCGAAAGTTAAAATTAATTAATTTTAAGTTAAAATTGAGTCAAATATAGAACTAGATTTCGAATCGATAACCAGTTGTTTTTTTAAGACAAAATAAGTCGAATTTAAGGCAATGAAATAATTTAAGCCAAAAAAAGTTAAATTAAAGGAAACTAAACAATTTAAGTCAAAAAAAGTCTAATCTAAGGCAAAAAAGTTAAAAAAAGTCAAGATTAAGTCAAAAAAAGTTTAAAAAGTTAAAATGTGGATTACAGTTGTCGGCATATCGATGACTTCAAAGGAAATTAAGTTAAATCAAGTCAAATTTAAGATTTTTTTTTGACCCGGGTAAAAAACAAAATTATCTTGGATCAAAAAAATATTTTTAGTCAAACGTTTTCGGGAACTAATTCAAGATTTTTTTGAGCCAAAAAAATTAAGGTTTTCAAAAATATTTTGAGTCAAGAACATTTACTTTCAGTCGATAATTTTTTTTGTATATATATATATATATAAATTCATATATATTTTTTTAATGTCTTATTTAAACGAGATTTTGTATACTGAAAGTTCATTAACGCTTACAGATTTATTATTAAACCCATACGAAAAAATATATATCCAGGAATATATCTGCCGGCAAAATATCATACACGATAATACTAAAGATATAAAAAAAATATAAAAATATATTTATATTTATATTCCTAAAATTTGAATTTTATTTTAATAATTTAATATTCTTTTTTATATATGAATATATATTTTTTTAACTTTAAATGATAATTAAGTCAGTAGAAGAATTTTTTATCTACACATCAGTGTTTAGATATCGATCGCTGTGTCAAGAGTTGTCGATTTACAACTCAAGATAAGTAAAAAAGACTTTAAGACTTATCTCTAGTGTTTAATTCTTACTTAATTCACTTGAAAAAAGTCTAAATTTAACTTTCTTATCACAAATTTTTACCACAAAATGTTTCCATATAGTTTTTTTTTTTTTTTTAAACCGTCTTAGCAGTATGTATTACACGTATTTATTTCGTCATTTAAAGTATTTTTATCTTTAAAAAAAAAAACTTTTTTTATTTTGAAATTTTCGGTAAATAAAAAGTATTTACAAAAGTAATAAATAAATATGTGATTTAAAAATAGATTTCGTTGAAAAAATTTTTTTTTTTTTAATGACCCGATCCTTAAATAAATTTGAGTACAAAAAAAACTATAAATAGATTTATTATAAATAAGAAAAATTAAAAAATATTAAAGACATTTAAGTGTATGAGCAAAATGATATAAACAGAGCACTAGATGGTGGCATACACGGAGAAAAAAATATAGTAAAATGTACTAAAAAATATGGGAATAATTACTAAATTTAAAAAGTAATCTTGAAACGCTTATGATTTATATGAAAATTTCATAAATAGATAAGTAAATTTTACTATTCCGTTTTGTAAATTTTACTATGTTAAAATGGAAAAAAATAAAATAAAATTTTTACTAGCTTTTAACTTTTTATTATTATTACTATCATTTTGATTATTATTGCTATTTATGTCATCTGTATTGGTGTTGGAGTCGATTTTTGTTTTTTGAAAAATCACTTGGTTTCAACCGAGATTCGAACCCTGATCTCCCGCGCGCGAGTCCTTTCCTATGTCTGACGGCCCGATATCTCCTTTGGACAAGAGTTTTAGAACTTGTAATACATATTTGTATATGCTATCCCCACCAACTTTTAATTTTATCCATACATAGTAGAATTTACTATACAGATAGTAAAAAAATATAATCGTGTTAGCAAAAAATACATTGCGTATAGTAATTTTTAATATTTTGTATAGCAACAAATCCTATATTGTATTACACTGTAAAAAATCACCGGGGTAAGTCCAAGCGGTGTAGGTGTTAAAATCAGCGGTGTTAAATTTCAACACCGAAAGCGGTGTAAAAATAACGCCGCCGCCGGTGTATATATTCTAAACCGGTGTTAAAACAAATTCTCCGGTGTTAAAATGACACCGCCGCCGGTGTAAATATTCTAGACCGGTGTTAAAATGACACCGCAGCCGGTGTAAATATTCTAGACCGGTGTTGAAATAACACCGCCGTCGGTGTAGATATTCTTTACCGATGTTAATAGTATATTACTACCCTAAGCCAGAAAGTTGGATTTTCTGGCGCATGGAATATAGATGCCGAGGCGAAGCCGAGGCTTCTATATTCCATGTGTCAGGCTATCCAACATTCTGGCCGTGGGTTGTATACTATTTTTCTTGATCTCCAACCGAAAGTACGGAATTACGGATACAGGCGGGGGGAGGGGGCGGCCCGCCCGACTTTTGCAAAACCGAGGCGAAGCCGAGGTTTTACTGGTCGGGGCGGGCTTAAAAAAAAAAATCTGAAAAATAATTGATCCTGCAGGCCATTCCTTGAGCTTAGACAGTGTCCCCCACTATTTAAGAAATTTAAATGGCTTACATCTCCCATAACCGTATCAAAATTATATTAATTAATTAAAAAAAAATTAAAACTTCAATCAAAAACGGGAAAACGTAGTCGTAATTTCGCTACGATATAGATTTAAAAAAACATTACTTGCAATTGATATCAATTGGAAGCTGAACGAAATTTGTAAAATAAATTTCAGTAAAATGTTTATGTCAATTTTATAATTCCAATTTTCAAATTTTATAGACTAAAATTTATTCAACAAATTTCATTTAACTCCCAACTGATATCAATTGCAAGTCATTTTTTTTTATAAATTGTATACCTCGGTGAAATTACGACTACGTTCTCCTTTTTCCAACTAAGGTTTTAATTTTTTTTCAACTAATTAATAAAATTTTCATATGGTTATAACAGTTGAAACCCATAGAAATTTTTTAAAAACCGGGGGTTACAGTCTGAGAATGCCCTTAATATCACTCAGTAGTATTAACCCTTAAAAATTATAGTAATTATCACGATTTAAAATGATCTATGTTGGTTATGTTGTTGGTTATGTTGAGCTGTCAGTACGCCGGCACTGTATACTATACACTTTATAGTGTATTATTCATGTGTGAGTATACTCACACCAGCGCGCTAGTAAATATAGTTACACGACTGAGCCAGAAAAAGAACGTAGTCCACCAGAGCGCGCTGTAATTCGTGTAAGCCACAAAAGTTGTTCTTTCTGGAGCGAAAAGCAGCCAGGAAGTCCGTACTTTCGGGTCGGGGATCAAGAAAAATATTTTACTTTGTGAATATTTTTACTTACTCGATCACTATACTTGTTAATAGATCATATTTTTTATTAATTTTCATTAAAAAACTAGCATTTTTTGTGTTTTATAATCTTTAAAGTTGATTCTCCAAGCAGATGCAGTTTACCCCGCTTCTACACCGGTTACCCTGCTTTTACACCGATATTACTCCGCTTTTACACCGGTTACCTCGCTTTTACACCGGTTCTACTCCGTTTTTACCCCGGTTACCCCACTTTAACACCGGTATTTTTAACACCGGTGAATTACTCCTCCTACACCGGTGTAATTTCATTTTTACACCGGGCGGAGTTAAAATGAGTCCATTTTTAACACCGCTCTTTTTACAGTGTAGAAAATTAACTTTCTTAAATTAGTATTTATCAATAGTACTTATAGTAAAATTTACTAGACGAATAGTAAAAAATACAATCGTCTTAGCAAAAAACACATTACGCATAGTAATTTTGAATATCTTATTATGTAATTATTACTAACTAGTAAATTTTACTAAGCGTTTAGTAATAATTACAATACAGAATGTATTTTTTCATATCTGTTAGTAAATTTTACTATAAGATTGTAATTTTTACTATATTTTTTTCTCCGTGTACTCATTGCTCTGTTTGTAACTCGTTTTACTGTTCTCACTCGTTGTTGCAAAGTGCCGTAATATTCTCTTGCTGTGGCTATTTTTGTCTCTAAGAGTAAAAGAAGAGTAAAGTAGAGTAAAGAAGAGAAGAGAAGAGAAGAGACTAGTGTATACACATATTGTGTAGTGTATGGATACTCTTATTCTCTCCTCTTTGAGGTTCTGTTCTGTTTCTCCAAGTTAAATAAACCTCTACTCTGGTATCGTATGGTATCGAGAATGGAACGAATAGAAGTAACATAACTAACCGAGAAACCAAGAAGCAAATCTAAAGTCTATGACCGTCTGTTTCTTATAACCAGTACAAGATGACCAAGATCAAGAATCGAGACTTAAGATTTTTTTTTTAAAAGATTTACTTCTTTATATCCATGGTACCGTTCAACGATTCTAGTCTCTTATACTTTATTAGGGACCCAACCATCACATTGTTCGTTCTTTACCATAATGCTAGTCTTGGTCCCCTCCCTTTAGTCTCAGTGTACTGGAATAATCAACAGTCCCAGATGACACAGTTTTTTTTTAAACTTTTCTTTACCGATTCTACGGCTCTGAATTCTTTTTAGGTAGGTTTTTTTAGAAATCGGCCTATTGCAATGGGTCTCATGATCGAATTATCACAGAATTTTGTCACCATATGTCTTATTTTACCTCGTAGAGTCAAAAAATACCATCCGCTCAAAAGTTTATATACGTATGTATATATATATAATATAACGCGCCTTGTCATCACGATAGCGCCCACAATTCTTAACGGATCTTAATGAAATTTTATACACTTATTTATTAGACGATTACCTTGATCAAGTTCGAAGATGAGCCCAATCGGTCGATTAGTTTGGAAGTTGTGGGTGTTTGAAATTTTTTTTGATTTTCATAAAAATGAATTTTCTGGCTTTATCCTTAAATAACTTTTGAACCGAAAATGATAACTCAATTCTGTAAAAAGTATCTTAAAATTTGAACGATTAGCTTTAATATTCACTGCAATACTTGATTTTTTGAAACATCTTTTCTAACAATTTGATGATATCAAAAATTTCACAAAAAATACAAAAAGCTTATTCTTGCAGCTTAGTCGTCTAATAACTTCTAAATAATAAGGCATAACCCATTTCCTTAAAATTCATGTTTAAGCTTACAAAAAAAGAATTAATTATACTATTGTAGCTTTATTGTATTTACATATATAAAAAATCTATCTTTCCATTCCGGGTAAGGCCGGATGGCTCTTTTTTTTGTATACTTGCGCTCTAAAAATTTTTGAGTGAACGCAGATGATGGTTTATTTATTTAATCCCTTGGAGTTAAATTCTATCCAAAGAAAATGTATTTTAAAATTTCATTCCTCCTTTAGAGAGAGATATAATTCAAATCACTCTGAAATCTAATAATTTTTGGATTTTTTTTTAAAACGATACATTCAAAAAAAAAAATATTTTGGAAAATTGCACTTATAGCTTTTTAAATTTTCTACAAGTGCATATTTTTAGTTTTTTTTTTTTTTTTATCTATAATTGATTTGTTAAAAAAAAAAAAACAAAAAAAATTCGAAAATTGTTGATTCTGTTTGTCGATTCCAGAATCATGTCTAATTTTTAGCTGAGCCATAAAATTTTGACTTTTATAAAATAAAAAATTTTTGAAATTCTTACTGATTATTTCAACAAGTTTTTTTTTTATGGCACTAAAATATTTATTGTTTTTAAAAAATAATTGATAAAAGGGAAATTGACAGTAAAAAAATTTTTAACATTCACTTGTAGTTTGTTTAGAGAGTTTACCTCGAGAGAACAATTTATCGACACATTGATCCTCAATCAAGGACAACAGTCAAGTTCTCCTTGGAGCCATGGTGATAGTTTTTTTTTTTCCATTTTATTATTTTTTATCGTTAAATTAATTTAATAATTACAGTGTTAGAAAAAAAACTAGCATTCCCTTATTAAAGAATTAAAAACATAATTCTATTTTTTATGGGTTTTTAGGTCAAATGCTATTTTTAAAAATATTTATTATTATCAAATTATATACTACACGGAGAAAAAAATATAGTAAAATTTACTAAAAAATATGCGAATAATTACTAAATTTAGATAGTAATCTTGAAACGCTTATGATTTATATGAAAAATTCATAAACAGATAAGTAAATTTTACTATCCCGTTTAGGAAATTTTACTATATTAGAATGGAAAAAAGTAAAATTAAATTTTTATTAGCTTTTAACTTTTTATTATTATTACTATTATTTTGATTATTATTGCTATTTATGTCATCTGTATTGGTGTTGGAGTCGATTTTTGTTTTTTAAAAAATCACTTGGTTTCAACCGAGATTCGAACCCTGATCTCCCGCGCGCGAGTCCTTTCGTATGTCTGACGGCTCGATGTCTCTTTTGGACAAAAGTTTCAGAACTTGTAATACATATTTGTATATGCTATCCCCACCAACTTTTAATTTTATCTATACACAGTAGAATTTACTATACAGATAGTAAAAAAATATAATCGTGTTAGCAAAAAATACATTGCGTATAGTAATTTTTAATATTTTGTATAGCAACAAATCCTATATTGTATTAGAAAATGAACTTTCTTAAATTAGTATTTATTAATAGTACTTATAGTAAAATTTACTAGACAAATAGTAAAAAATACAATCGTCTCAGCAAAAAATACATTACGCATAGTAATTTTGAATATCTTATTATGTAATTATTACTAACTAGTAAATTTTACTAAATGTTTAGTAATAATTACAATACAGAATGTATTTTTTCATATCTGTTAGTAAATTTTCTCCGTGTAGTATTTAAGTTCAATTTTTCATAGGTTTAAATAAATTATATAATTATAGTTGTAATATAAAAAATTTTATTAAGTAAATATATTTATATGTATATGTATACTTATTATTTATATTTTTTTTTAGTCTCAACTTTGTAATACGGATAATTTAAGTTTGGGCGTGATCAACAGCAGCACCCACAGCTATTTACTGCGTACTTAGGAAGGCGTACCGCTTGTTACTTATTACTCAACCACCGTTACTACAGCTTCGTGCCACTAATGATTTCTCTTGACTCAATAAGCACAAGATTGCACTTTAAAAGACTAGATATCATGTGACGATGATGATCGTCATTATCTTCATTATCATTATCATCATCATCATCATCATCATCATCGAAATTATAACAATAAAAAATTTATAATATTTGTGTGGAGAAAAAAGTTTGTGTTCAAAATTTTATCTTTAATATTTAATATTTTTGTGTCTTAATCTAACATACTGCTTTATTGTTGTTCGCTTGTAAACAAAGCGCAAAAACTTTTTACTTGCCCTGAGAAATTCACTGCATTATGAATTGAAAACTAAAATTTTCTTGCGCCGAGAAATTTTTTCTCGTCTTAACCCGGGTCGAAAAAAAATATTGATTATGACTTAAAATTTAAGTGAAAATCCTTCAAATTTCAATTACTTAAATTTTTTTAGTCTGTAAAATCTCCATAACATTTGACTTAGATTTGACTTTTCATGGCTTAGTTAGGATCTATTTAAGACAAAATAAGTCACGTTTAGGTCAAAACTGCTTCAGTTTGACTGTATATTTCCTTTGGATTTAAGACAAAAAAAGTCACATTCAAGTCAGAATTTCGTCGATTTGAATAATTTAACTTAAATTTAAGTTAAAAAAAGTTTCATTTGAATCAAAATTGATTCAATTGAAATATAGTTTATTCAGATTTAAGACAAAAAAAGTTACATTAAAGTCAGAATAAAACAAAATTAGACAGTTACAACGCAAATTTAAATAATACTTATACTTAGTAACATATAATTAATGATAGTAATAATTATTAGCGATAGTTATAATAATAATGTTAATTATAATAATAATAATAAAAATGATAATAATAATATGAACATTAATAACTATGCCGAATATATTATTTTTATTATTATTATTATAATTATTATTATTATGATTATTATTGTTGTTATTGTCAACATTAATGGTAGCGGCACTGGTAATAGAAGTTAGACATAATGTTATGATAACAATAATATATTTAATAATAATATTACTAATTAAAAAAATAATTATTATAAATATTCGAAAGTTAAAATTAATTAATTTTAAGTTAAAATTAAGTCAAATATAGAACTAGATTTCGAATCGATAACCAGTTGTTTTTTTAAGACAAAATAAGTCAAATTTAAGGCAATGAAATAATTTAAGCCAAAAAAAGTTAAATTAAAGGAAACTAAACAATTTAAGTCAAAAAAAGTCTAATCTAAGGCAAAAAAATTAAAAAAAGTCCAGATTAAGTTAAAAAAAGTTTAAAAAGTTAAAATGTGGACTACAGTTGTCGGCATATCGACGACTTCAAAGGAAATTAAGTTAAATCAAGTCAAATTTAAGATTTTTTTTTGACTCGGAAAATAGCATAAAAATTTGTGTAAAATGTTAACACATGATTTAACACACAGTTTTATGTTAATTGTTAAAAAAATTTATTTACTTTGCAATTATGACAATAAAAAATTTAAACTGAAAAATAAAATCTGTAATATGAGTAAAAGTGGATTTTATTAAATTACCGTATCAAATTTACCCGGTCAACGGAAAAGACCAAGCCCTAAAGTCTACACAAAAGATACTATTTCTTAAATAAAAATATTTTCTGTAACATTGCATTAAAAATATCTATTCCGTAATTATATAATTAAAAATATATATATATATATATATATATATATATTTTCAATTTGTAATTGCGGCAAGATTTTAATTACCCTTAATCAATTGTCATTATTATTATTATTATTAATTTTTATAAAGTAGTAATACTTCTAAAGTTAATTGATTTTTGAGCATCTAAATTACAGGCTAGAGTTATTAATATAGACCATTTTCGATAATGAATATTGAAGGCTAATTCATTATGACAAATCATTTATTTTTATTACTTATGATTTTGATCATTTTAACTTTTAAAAAATAAAGTGATAAAATACCTAAGTGACATTTTTTAGTAATTACTCTTCATTAGTAACAAAGTAAAGTTTTTTTTTATTTTAAAATAAATTTAAATGGTAGAAAAAAAAAATGACAAATGATTGAAATTTTTTAGTGAATAAAAAAAAATGCCGCGCAAATTTTATACATTTTGAAAACAAGACCGCAGTATCAGAGTAATCCAAACAATTTTCTAATGAGACATTAATTAATGTACTTTTATAATTACTGGGCAAAGAAAAATTCAAGTAATTTTAAAAATGTATTTCTATAAAAAATAATAATTAACAACCATGTAATTATAATCTCTGTATTAATGCATATAAATAATCTCCATGTACGTTTATATATAAATATATATAATTTTTTTTTTAAAAAGTAAATCCGTGTCACGTGTTTATACTGACCGCAACTCATTCGTTTAATGAACATGCAAATAGCCCTTTGCTCAGTCTCATCCTTCTCTTTCACTCTTTCTTCTTTCTCTTAATATTATTTCTCACTCTTTCTCCATCTCACTCAATGACCACGTGCAGCCTCTTTATAAAACATTGCAACAGAAAATATATACACATCTTTCTTGCTTTTGCCCCCGATAAATAAATTCAGCTGCACATAGATTAATTTATCAAAGATATACTTTAACTACATTAGTATAACCAAGTAAAATAATATTTTCATAATATACATATACATATACATATACATATATATACATAATATAAATAAACAATATATATTATTAACATATTTATTTTATTGTTATAATTATCAAATCATAACTAATAATACTTATGAGTCATTGATATATATATATATATATATATATATATATATATATATATATATATATATATATATATATATATATATATATATATATGTTAAAACTACGCAATTTATATTTTTTACTTACAACTATATGCAAATAAAATTAAAATCTTTTAATCATTGAGTAGATTTAAAAAAAAAAAATTTTCAAAAAATTGCATGTATAGTTTTTTTGATTTTCTACATGTGCATTTTTTTAGTTTTTTTTTTTTTTTTAAATTAAACTGTTGAAAAATAAATTCGAAAATTGTTGTGTGTTTCAGGAATGGGTATGGATGAAGTAGACATCAGACAAATTCACAATTATAAATAAATGGAGTAATTATTTTAAAAAATGATGTTTTAAAAAAATGCACTTATTAATTTTTTAATTTTTTAAATGTGCATTTTTTAAAAATTTCATTTAATCAATTATGGACTGTATTTATTAATAATTTTATTAAAAGAAATCATTATGATACTAAAGTCCCCGCCGTCTAATAATTTTTGAATATTTTGAAACCGATAAATTTAAAAAAAGAGGGAATGTAGCCGACAATTGAAAATTTGAAAATATTTGGAATAAACAAATAACATGTAATTAAAATAAAATCTTAGAAATGCGTATTTAAATATTTGAAAATCACCGCGCGCTTTTTTTAAATTTCTTCATTTTACTTAATTAATTTATTTACTTCAATTTTCTAAATTATCTATGTCATATTCGCATTCATAGAGAAATATATTTAAAAATACACCTATACCTTTTTTAATTTTTCACTTCAGGACATTCATATGCTACTCAAGTTACCCGACGTCTAATAATTTATGATTCTGGTTAACAATCAGCAATTGTCGGATTTTTTTTCAACAAGTGAATTACAAAAAAAAAATAAAAAAATGCACATGTAGAAAATTTAAAAAACTATAGGTGCAATTTTTTCGAATATTTTTTTTTTATGATTCGTCGGTTTTAAAAAAATATAAAAATTATTAAACGTCTGCTAACTTCAGTGTCATTAATAATGAAACTGAAGTTAGCAGACGTCTAATAATTTTTGAATTTTCTTTTAAACGATAAATTATGAAAAAAAAAATATTTCAAAAAATTGCACTTATAGTTTTTTAAATTCTCTACACGTGCATTTTTTTATTTTTCCTTTTTTTTTAAATTAAATTGCTGAAATAAAAATTCAAAATTTTTTAACTGTCTGCTAACTTCAGGATCATCATTAATATGATAATGAAGTTAACCGACGTCTATAATTTTTTGATTTTTCTTTTAAACAATAAATTACAATAAAAAAAATATTTGGAAAAATTGCACCTGTAGTATTTTAAATTTTATACATGTGCATATTTTTTTTTTTGTTATTCACTTGTTGAAAAAAAAAATCTGAAAACTGATGATTGTTAACTTCAGAGTAATTAATAATTTCGAATTCTTCCGATGTCTGCTACATTCACTTATTAGAAAAATTGCACCTACAGCCTTTTGAATTTTCTTCTCTATAATTTCAGTTCTTCTTTTCATCGTTAAAAAAAAAAAGTTATTAATTGTCTACTAATTTGAAGACATTAATCACCAACTACTTAATAAATGACAACCACTTAATAAATAAAATAAATAAAAAGATAAATTTACTTGTGACATGTGGCCGCGTCCAGCATGGTAATCCAATCCACAAATCGGAATGATGTTTAGCACATCATTATATATTACTTATAAATTTAAATAAATACAAATACAAATATATATAAACTAAAAACTTTTTTAAAAACTTTCGTACACTTTTGTTCCTTTGACCTCAACACTTTTACCCCGCACTCAAAAAGCTGTCAACTGTCAATAGAACCGATAAGATTTCTTCCGCATAACTGATGTAAGTTTTATTTATATTTTTATATATCACCGCATATTACAAACTCATCCACTAAACTTCATATATTATTTTTCGTATCACTCAATTAATAAAAAAAACATATATATACACATATACATACATACTTATATATATAGCGCAGAGAAACGCTTGAAATCGCGCGATCGACGACGCACTTTACTCCTTATTTATTTTTTATTATCCTATATATCTTTCTTTATATTTATCTCTCTCTTTTTTTTGCCTTTCCCCAGCACTAAACTTGTAGCCACTTCCGCGCCAATTCGTCAAAACAACTTCCCTTTCTTTACTATTACAATATTTTTTAAATTATCAGGAAAAAAAAATTTATATTTAAAAAAAAAAAAAATTACTTGGTAATTAAAATAAATATTTATATATATTTTATATATCTATAATATATATAAATTTAATGTGAGGTAATGTTTGAATATATATGAATTTTTTAAAATGTATCCGGATTTTTTAAACACGACGAAAATTAATATTTACGTTTTACTGACTGTGCGATTGCGGGGACCGCGACGATACTGAGACAGCACATGATTTTTAGGATCTTTAGTGCAACAGATCGTCGTTTAGGGCGCAGCACTACTGTGCGACGACACACACCACTGATACGTGGTGTGTTCGGTAAAGATCGTAGGAACTCGGTACACTTCGATGTTTACTCGGGCAATTTCGTCGCAAGTTTTAAATACTCGGTCATTATCGGGTATCTTCGGCTTTGATCGGTGGTAATCGGCGCAATAGATCAGAGATCGAATGACTGAAGTAGACGCGGTATTGTTCAAATGTATGTATTACATTTTTTTATCGCGAACAAGAGATTAAGGTCAACAAAATTATTACTATTGTCTGAATAAATTTTAAATAAGTCGTAAAAAAAAATGGTTGAGGGTAATTTATTTGTTTAAAAAAAAAATAATTAAATTACAAGGATGTAATTTGAGTTTAAACTAACATACATTAATTTGCCAACAAGTATTTTTAATTTGACTGAAAATAATTCGCGGTTTTGATTTTTTATGATACTGGTTAGCGATTAACAATTTTTGAACTTTTTTTTCTACTAATTAATTACAAAAAAAAAAAAAAAATCTAAAAAATGCATATGTAGAAAATTTAAAAATCTACAAGTGCAATTATTTGGAATATTTTTTTTTTTATAATTTATCGTTTTTTGATAATTTAAAAATTAGTAGATGACCGGATTCAGTATCATGATTTTTTTAGCCATCTAATAAATTTTGGATTTTTTTCGAAGCCATAAATTACAAAAAAAAAAAATATTTTAACAAATTGCACCTATGGTTTTTTAAATTTTCTACATGTGTATATTTTTTTTTTTTTTTTTGTAATTGATTTCCTGAAAAAAAAATTCGAAAATTGTTAATTGTCTGTTACTTTTAGTATTTTTAACTTCCCGCTAAGAAAATTGCAAATTTTCAAAAATTCGGGAAGTTATTGGTTTTAGTCCGACTTGTGAAAATCGAAATTCCAATAGATGTCGACGTTTTGAGGTCCTAGGAAGCTATTCTGACTAATTTCACGATGATGTCCGAGGGTATGTATGTATGTATGTATGTACGTACGTATGTAAATATTCTGTAACTTTTGAACGGATGAACCGATTTTGAACTTTAAGGTGTCATTCGACGCGGCTTTTTATTTACTATAAACACTCAAAATTTGAGCTTAATCGGTCGGGTACATTCGGAGATATTTCAAAAATAAAATTTTTTCAAAAATGTTTTTTTTGAATAACTTTTAATTCGCTAAATGGATTGATCCCAAAATCTAATCAGCTCATAAACTTTGTAAGCCGCGTCGAATGCCGCCTCAAAAATCAAAATCGGTTTATTTGTTCGAGAGAAACCGTTAACGAAAGAATTAAAAAAAAAATTTTTTTTTAGTATTTTAAAAATTTCTGAAAAACGACTCGATAAATCAATTTCATAATTCAATCAGTTGTAGAACTCAATAAAACGCCTCGATTGCCACCTTAAACGTCTCTATCGGTTTATTCGTTCGAGAGATATCGTTGTAGAAAAAATGGTAAAAAACGTTATTTTTCGAAAATAAACGCATACAAAAGTATTTTCGAGCTCGAAGAGCCCGAAAATGTATCCACAACAATTTTTCGAGCTCAAGGAGCTCGAAATGGGCGGGAAGTTTTGGGGCTGGCCCGCAGGGTCAACTGACAGACCGATTTTTTTTTCTATTATCGAACAATTAAATTGTAATATTTTTTTTTGTTATTTGAAATATTATTAAAATTTATTTGATAAAGAAAATAATAATCATAAATTCAATGTTAATAATATAATTTATAACATTAGATTATAAATGCATGTAGATAATAGGCAATATAATTTTTCTGTGAAAGATAAATTATATAAATAAATATTAAAAAATAAAAAAAAATATATATATATATATATATATATATATATATATATATAGGGATGGTAAATGTTTCTCCTGTTTACCCGAAACAGATATCGTTGCTGCACATACACAGTAGAGTGAATGCTGTATGATATACTCTTATGACTTGTACGGTATAAATATACATATATTTATATATATATATATATATATATATACTGATAAGACCTGTTGCATATTTTTATCCCCGCAGATCCATTTTATTCTTCCACTCAACTGTCATTCAATTTAAATTTTACTGTTAAAATTTTTTTTCTCATTTATTACAAAAAAATTTATTTAAAATTTTCGTTAAAGATTACAGTGTTTGATTAAGAAGTTACAGAAATATTTTTAAATTTAATTTCAGTGATAAGTTAAAAATATAATTAATGTATTTAAAAATTTCCATTACGTGTTTGTCTAAAAATAGATTTTATTTTTTTTAGTTATTAACTAAATTACTGTTTTTGATTACTATAGAAATACTTTCACTGATTATAGAGTTAGATTAAAAATTATATCTTTGTCTATTGAGATAAAAGTTAAAAAAAAAAGAAAAAAAAAATTGAAATACAATTGAATATAAAAAAATGTAAATACTTAACGTTAAATATCAGGCTTTACTTTTTATCTTATCTATTCGACCAGTGTAAATAAACGAGTCTCGTCATATGCAATAGACGAATAGAAAATACCAAAATAAGGTATTTCAATATATAATAATTTTAATAAAATGAACATAAATTTTTAATCATTAAATATTTGAGTTTTTAAAATATTCAAATTTATATAAAATATATTGTATCTAATTATAGTCAGTAGTTTATGAGAGAACTCACAAATCCAAAGATTTCTTTATATAAAAGCAATTAATCGTATACATGAGTACTAAGCAAAGAAAATATAAACGAGCATTTATGTCACAGGTGTAAAGCAAGAGATATTTAATCTGAGACAAAGCTCTCTACAGTTCTCTATATCGAATAAATGTTTCTTTTATATTTTAAATTATTTCACAATATTTATTTTATTTATTATTGTCTTCAATTTTTATTAGAACATTTTTTCTTTTTTTTTTAAATTAAACTTAAAAAAAAGAGCCATCCGGCCTTACCCGGAATGGAAAGATAGATTTCTTATATATGTAAATACAATGAAGCTACAATAGTATAATTAATTCTTTTTTTGTAAGCTTAAACATGAATTTTAAGGAAATGGGTTATGCCTTATTATTTAGAAGTTATTAGACGACTAAGCTGCAAAAATAAGCTTTTTGTATTTTTTGTGAAATTTTTGATATCATCAAATTGTTAGAAAAGATGTTTCAAAAAATCAAGTATTGCAGTGAATATTAAAGCTAATCGTTCAAATTTTAAGATACTTTTTACAGAATTGAGTTATCATTTTCGGTTCAAAAGTTATTTAAGGATAAAGCCAGAAAATTCATTTTTATGAAAATCAAAAAAAATTTCAAACACCCACAACTTCCAAACTAATCGACCGATTGGGCTCATCTTCGAACTTGAACAAGGTAATCGTCCAATAAATAAGTGTATAAAATTTCATTAAGATCCGTTAAGAATTGTGGGCGCTATCGTGATGACAAGGCGCGTTATATTATATATATATACATCCATACATATATAAACTTTTGAGCGGATGGTATTTTTTGACTACGAGGTGAAATAAGACATATGGTGACAAAATTCTGTGATAATTCCATCATGAGACTCATTGCAATAGGCCGATTTCTAAAGAAATCTACCTAAAAAGTTTTCAAGAGCAAATTTAGAGTCAAAAAAGGATCTTTTTGGTATTTTTACGGAATTTCTTATGGACATTCCAAAAAAGTTCTAGAATCACCACTTTTAACTTTATTGTAGACTAAACAACACGTTCCATAAACATTCCAAAATCATCACTTTTGCATCTCTTGTAAAGTAAAGCCGTTCTAGAAACATCCCAAAATAGTTCAAAAATCACTACTTTTGATTTTTTTATACAACCAAAAGAAACGTCCATAAAAAATTCAAAAAAAGTTCCAAGAACGTCCTTTTTTTACTCTAAATTTACCCAGAAAAACTTCTTTTACACAGGTCAAACATCATCTTAAAATAGTCAGAATATCTTTATAGGATCTCAAAACGTCAATTTCCGTTGAAAACTCAGTTTTTTAAAATCGGACCAAAATGCCTTTAATTTTTTTGAATTTCAAATTTTCTTAGCGGGAAATTAAAATAAATTTCTTAATCGATTTTTCATTTCTTGACATTTTAAAAAAACAACAATTTGAAAATTTCGATTATGAAAATCTATAATTAAATAAAAATAATAATTACACGTGATTAACATATTGTAAGAAAATAAAATAAAGGTACATTGACCTAGACATGAATCGATCAATTACAATTCCGATAAGATTAATTAATAATTATAACAAAAAAAAAATGAATCATAACAATAATAATATAAACAAGACTTTAGTATGTGTATTTGAACATCCGGTTGCGGCGCCGCAACCTGACAACAAATAAACCTGATATACATACAGCGTCTCAACACTTTAAAACATATCTATATATCTTCACACATAAACATATACATAAGTATGTATGTATTTAAGTGTAGTTGTCTTTTAGCCTCACACAAGAAAACCCGGTGACTGACTAGGCGTTTATCCATACGCTGTAGTGGTTTATACGATAATCGCGGCTGACGTCAAATATCAAATGATTTCGCAGCGTGAATCGGGCTGCCCCGTGAATTATCCCCGAGCTAGATTGAATGATGGGAGTGAAGCTAAGTTGGCCGACAACCACTTCAACATAAATAAGACGGCACTCACTCGTGAGCGGTCCTTTTTTCTCCTCTCGTTGTCAGACATCACCACACTGTAATATATATTTATATATACATATATATATGAGCCAGAGCTCAACATCACTACCAACAAATCATAAACCACCGTCACATTGGATATGGAGAGAAGTCAGAGACATTGCTATCATCATTTGCTACACCATGTACATTAACTTCAAGGGGAATAGACTTGTAGAGATTAAAGAAGTATTCAAAATTGATTTCTTCCTTTTTTATTATTTATTATTGTTATTATAAATAATTAATTGCTTATTTTTATATGGATAAATTTAAATTCGCGTTTTGTCCCCTTGTAAATAAAATGTAAAATAAAAATAAATATATAAATAAAAATTACTTCCGGGTGATAATTGAACTACAAGACTAATCATCAACGAGATTCCATCCGGAGTTATATGTATCCTAGTTACATGCTAGTTATATTATCAATTTAATACTTGTCTGTTTTTTTATTGATCAACTAATTGGAGTAAGAAAAAAATATTTTGAAAAAAAATTAAACGGCAAATGATATGATATCAGTGTTTTATGTATTGGATAAATACTAAGCACTGAAAGACAATTTCATTAACGTCAGCTGCTAACCAGAGTCCGAAGTCTTTCATAAAATGTGGGTATTGCTCAATATAATTTTATTACTCTATATATATGTATATGTATATATATATATGAGAAAAGAGATACAAGACATAAAATTTTATCTGTCCATGTGTCACTCCCATCGGCCGACTGTATACAAAGTACAGAATTACAAACGATTCTTAATAGGCGCGTAATTGCTCTCTTGTGCCGGTAACAATTACGACGAATCATTGATCTTACTTGCAGAATTGCAACTTGACATGTTCTGGCTGTAAAAATAACATTATAATAGACTTATAACTATGTAATTTAGATTTTTAAATAAGACACAATAATTAATTACATGATTTTTTTTTATTTTATTTATTTATTATATTTCTTAGGAATGTAATTAAATGGTAACAATAAAATTCTTTCGTTGCATTTAAGTATTAAAAAAATTTTTAGTAAAATTTGAGGGGGACCACTAGTGTGAAATTTTGAAAAAATCGATTTTTTGTATACTTCGATAGCCTATGGCTTCAAAAATAACATACTAAAATTAAAAGTCTATATCTCGAATAGTTTTTTTGAGTCACAGCCATCTGAAGAGCAGCTGCTTATCGGTTCTCAAAAATCCATTTTTTAAAATTGCTGCAGTTATAACTCGAAGACAAGCATCCGATATATTTGATTCAAATTGCAGCTTCTTTTATAAATGTTTCTACGTACCGTGAACCTCCAGTTTTCCGATTGAATAAAAAATGTAATTTCGCCAGGCCAAAAATCATCAAATTTTCGCGGGAAATTTGAATTTTTTTTTAAAAACCCCGCCATTTTGTTAAATTTAAACTTTTTTCTTAGCCCGAGGGTCATGCTACGGAAAATACCTTCTAGTTTAATAAACTTTTTGGTTTTTTGATTTCCGGTACTGTAAAGGTCGCTATCACTGCAGTAGTGGGGGACTTTTTTTTTGGAGCGGGAGATTGTGAATAACTCGGTGAATTTTGAATTTTTTAGTCCAAAAATTTCATCTAGTATTCATTATATATCCACAAATATATCCTTAAAACATTAAAACATTCTATGCAATAGTTTTCTTTTAAAAAATTCCCAAAAATCTGTTTTTCAGGCGATCACACTAGTGTCCCCCTTAATAATAAAATAAAATTATAATAAAATTTTATTAAGTAAACAATTTTACAAATAATAAATTCTTCGACTCTTCTTTACCAAAAAATTTTATTATTTAATAATTATTGATCACTGTAAGTACTTTTTTTATAATAATTATTAAGTATATATTTATTTTATATTTTATAATCTTAGTTATATTTTATTATTTAACTTAAGTGTTTATTGACTAGACAACACTTGATTAATAAACCCGGAAAAAAATCGTTTAGATCTACATTGATCTAAATCATTTTTTTTCTGAGAATATTTAACTTACTCAATTAAATATATGACTATATACAGCCCACGCTCGTTATTAGCAATCATCAGAGGGTTGAAGGGGAGAAAATTCTTAGAAAAGTCTGAGATTTGGGCTTCCCCTCATCTTAGTTCTCGGCGCGAGTTTTACATGTGTGCGTTACGTGTATAAATCGTTGAAAATCACTTGTTATAAGCAACGACTGAAGTGTTAATTATAAGTCAAATGATAAGTGATAAATTCTAATCAAAAAGTTATTTTAAAAAATTTCGCTCAGCAAAATATGAGTGATGCTTATAATGAGCGCCAAAACATGAAATTTGAGCGACCGAAAAAGTGGGGAGCTTCAAAAAAAATATCGAGAAGTGCGACAGGGGAAGTTGCTTATAACGGACTTGCTTATAATGAGTTTGGACTGTATATATAGGATATAAATAATGAGTAAAAAGAATAAAAAGCACGAGCCTTCTTGATTGTCTAAGCTAACAATTAAGGTGTTTTAAAATCACCTCTTAATACTTATAAACTTGGCTCTCACAACAAAGTTTTGGCAGTGACTTCATTTCTATTTAAGGCTGGGCAGCACTAACTGAATTTTTGAAGTTATTGTGCTTACCAACATCCGTACATGTGTGTTCGTTTCATTTATTAATATACTATCTTTTAAATCGTACGATAAAGAACTTTGTTCTAGTGAAGAATATTTGAATAAGTGAAAATAAAATATGACTTTTATATGAGTAAATCAGCTGGGACCGAGAATTGGCTTCGCAACTAAGTTGTGCAATTTAAAAATTCAGTTACTACTACCCACCCTACACAGTAAAAAAGGATTCGTCAAAATTGACACTTGCTGTGTGTCGAACGATCGATTGACACTTATTTATATGTTATTTCAGCGTACGTCGTTTGTTTTGAAACAGTTACACTCGTTTATGTTAAAAGTAACACGCTATGAGTGTCAAAATCTTCGAAAACGTAACCTTCAATTTTAACACACTTATATGTTATTTGCAACACTTGAAGAGTTTTGAATTTGACATACGTTTTTGTGTTACTTGGACACTTCTTAAAAATGTTTTTCACATTATTTAATGTAAAGTTCAAATCAATGAATTAACTGTAGTAATTGATTCTTCAGCAATCAAATATTAAAAATAACGATAATATTAGTAATAGTAATATAAATAAAACTAAAAATAAAAAAAAAAATAGTAATAATAATATCACGTATTGTTCAATATAATATAATATCATCTATTATTTATCTTCAATATTCAAATATGTATAAAAAAATTACTATAAATTCTCTCACAATAACAAAAATAAAATAATTATTTTAATATCAAAAAAATAATTATATTTCATCAACATTAATTTAAAAGTTTAGGTTATATGTATTTTAAAAACGATTGCAAATTAAACAGGCGATATTTTTAATACGTCATTTTTACTTGAAATTTTCTGAGAATTCTTTTGTGATGGTCGAGATTATTTTTAACATATTTTGTGTGTTGATTTCACAGTAACACATAAAAAGTGTTACTCTCGTATAAAATAACATTTTTGTGTGTTAAAAAATCAATCGATTGCGACAGTTGAAACAAGATAAATATTGTATGTTAAATTGGCACACAAAAGTGTTGAAAATTCAACACTCAGAATTTCAACATACGCTTTTTTTTACACTTTGACGATTCGTTTTTTACTGTGTATAGACCTAAATGATTTGAAAAATTTTGTTTGTTTGTTTTCAATAATCAATTTTTTAAACAAAATTTTAGACAGCTATCTACAAATAATTAGACTATCAATTAATTGATGGTTAAAATGTCACAAATTAAGGTTTTAATAAATTTCTATAAAAAAAATTCCGGCGGTTTCTTTTTCAAATTCAAACAAGCAACAATCGAATGTCATTCAACAAATGTCGCTGATCTAATTAGTGGCGTAGCGTCACATCCATCCATTTCTTCATTAGATTGTGCACTTCTTTTTTGTGAATTTAAAATCATCGAACTGTGTTTGGGACTACTGGGAGCCGAGCGACAATTACTGTCTAATAAAATACGGTTATTGCCAAAATACAATGCCCTTTTGAAATACTGTTCGTCATTACTACTAATAGAAATATTATTGTTTTTCTTTTGATCTTCTGAATCACATAACTTTTCAACACACGGACAAGAATTGCTTGAAGATCTCGAACTTTCCATACAGTTTGATCGAATTGAACAAAGTCCTTTACCTTTGCAAGGACTACTGTCAACAATACACTCCAACTCATTGGTATTTATCGGTAATTTATTATTCAACTGATCGGAACTTGCAAATCTAAGACGCTTTGGTGATTCACTTGAACATCTTAAGAAAGTTGTTCGGGTTAATGATTTATTTTTCAATGAACTTTTCGGCACCAAAAGATCATGAATTATCTTATTTTTTCCTCCAATGCCATTTTTACGCTCCAATCTGTCACTCGTACGTTCTGCACGTTGGATTGGATCTTCACCTATTAACCAGTAGGTCAAACGGTCTCCTTTCCCTTTCATTGAAACTATGCCGCGTTCGATTAAATTAAAACCTCCTAATTTATCTAGTAATTTTTTAGTCTCTTGACTACAATGAATTTTTAAAGCTATTGAAATAATAAATTTTTTTTTAAATTTTCAATTCATTTTTAAAACGTACACGGAAAAAAATTATGGTAACGATTTTTAGTACGTGTGTGAAACATCAACCCATAAGGTTATGGTAATAATTACTTGAAATTATGGGATATATGAAGATAATTTCTGGGAAAAATTGCCACAATTGTGGGAACAATTCTTTTTACTATAGTTATAGTTTCTTCATCGTATGGTACATAATTGGATTATGGTAATGATTACCGTATAATACTCATGGTAATAGTTCCTATAGTCATATATAGCAATGAATCCTATGGACTAATTGAAACGGTTCCTAGGTGCGTATGGAAATAAATTTTATACATTATGGTAACTATGTCCATAATGTATGTAAAAAATCTCCATGATATTATGGTAATGGTTACTGTAATAGTATGGTAATGATTACTATGGTGGTATAGTAACTATTACCATAATATTATCATAGTGATTCGAATAATAGAAGGAACTTCTAAAGGTAATGGTAATAGTTACTATAACTATCATAGTAATCGTTACCATACTAGTATAGTAACCATTACCATAATATTATGGGGATTTTTCGCATACATTATAGAAATGGTTATCATAATGTATATAAGGATTTATTCCACAACATATGGTAATTATTACTATAATAGATGGTAATTATTACTATAATATTATGTTAACCGTTACCATAATGTTGTGGTGACTTTTATTATACATTATGGGAATCATTACCATAGAAGTATGGCGATAACTACAGTATAATAGTATAGTAGTCATTACCATACTATTATTATCATGATTCCCATAGTATGAGGGATTTCTGAATGATATAGTAATAGTTACGATAATTGTGTGGTAACCATTACCATTATGTCATGGTAATCATTACCATAGCGGTATGGTAACAATTACTCTGATAGTATAGTAACCATTACCATAATACTATACCATTATGTTTCCCATAATATGAGAAATTTCTAAATGGTATGGTAATATTTATAATAATTTTACGGTAATTATTACCATTATGTCATGGTAATTATTACCATAATATTGTGTTAACTATTATCATAATGTTGTGGTAACTTTTATGATTAATTATGGAAATCATTACCATAGTGGTATGGTAACGATTACTATGATAGTATAGTAACCATTACCATAATACTATATCATCATGTTTCCCATAATATGAGGAATTTCTAAATAATATAGTAATAGTTACCATAATTGTGTGGTAACCATTACCACAATGTCATGGTAATTATTACCATAATATTATGGTAAATTTTACCATAAATTATGGAAGTTGTGGCCATATTATATGCTAACGTTTACCATAATAGTATGATAAGAGTTACCATAGCAGTATGGGAACGATTACCATAATAACATAGGAATTATCAACATAATTTTATCCGAACTATTCCGATGTCATATAAGAGCGATATCCTATTGTAACGGTTACCATAATTTGTATGGGTGTCATTCCTATGATGGATATTTAAAAAAAACTTGTTACTATACGATATGAGAACCATCCGCATAGTATTTTGCAATTGTTACCGTAAATTTCTTTCCGTGTAAGATAATGCAATAATTGACTGTAACTTACCAGTACCAGTTGATTCCATACGACTAGCAGTATTAACGGTATCACCAAAAAGACAATAACGTGGCATTTTTAAACCCACAACACCGGCACAAACTGGTCCAGAATGGATCCCTATTCGCAGTTGAAGTTTTTCTAATGGTCGATGACGAATACTGAATTGTTTTATTGCATCTAAAAGACATAATGACATACTGGCTATTTCTCCAGCGTGCTGGATACCATTTCTAATGGGTAATCCGCTGACCTATAAATAATATATTTTATAATTTACTCAATAAATAATATATTTATGTAGTAGTTTGTTATCTAATATTATATTTATTTAATTATGTTATCAGAGCCAAAATAAATTAGGGGTGAGTGGGGTCAATTGAACCAAAAATACTTTGACATTTTTTTTTTATATGAATAAAAGCAAAATGATAACTTTTTTTTTTACAAAATTATAACTTATTATATAGACTATCATTTCTCATAAGCACATAACTTAACGAATGATGAAAATTTTCAATAAATACGAAATTGTACAACTGCCTCAAATGGTTCAATCGTCTCTTTTGCGGGGGCAATTGAACCACTAGTCGGGGACAATTGAACCAAGAGTATTAGAACCACAAACGAATGACTTTAATGAATAATTTACTATTCATTACAGCTTAAACCTAAAATTACAACACTTCTAATCATATTTATTATTTTATATAATATTATATGTTATAACAATCACTTTAAAAACTTCTGTCAATATAATTATTTTTTTTCTTGATTAGTTTAGCTTGTTTTCACATTCTGCCAAGATGCGCGCGCATGTCTGATGCTCACAGTGTGATTCGTGTGGTTCAACCGTCCTCGAGAGTACTGGTTCAATTGACCCCATATGATTTTATTTAAATAATTAGTTTAAAAAAAAATATTCAAGAACTATTTTACTAGAAGTAAAGTTTGAAATTTATGACTAATATATGTAAGAAGCTATTACAAAAAAAATTCTAAGATTTCATTTGAAAATTAAAAAATTATTAAACAATTTGTCAAGAGCTGAAAAACAAAGTTCAGCTGCCTAAAAACACAAAAACTTGAATTTTTTAAAATTAAATCATCATATTGGTTCAAAATTTTGGTCAGACTGAGGTTTAGTGTATTGAAATATAATTCCAAGTGGATGTCTAATTTTTATATTTTTTTCGATTTTTTAAGCTTACTGGTTCAATTGCCCCGTGGTTCAATTGACCCCCTCTCCCCTCATGAGTTTTTTTTTAAAGATTAATAAAAAAAATATTTCTTATAATTTTGAATTTCAGTTGGGATTTTTAAAAACATAATAATTAAATTCTACAAATAAATAAATAAAAATAAATACAGACCACCATATAAGCATCGCCGATAGTCTCAACTTTATAAACATCATAATTTTCAATCGTGGAATCAAAACATGTATAAAGATCATTAAGAAAATCAACAACTTGTAATGGAGTACTTTCAGCAGACATGGCTGTAAAACCAACGATATCGCTAAAATAAATAGTTACACAATCAAATCCTTCAGCTTCGACTTTATGGCCGCGTTTCAATTGTTCAGCAACATAGCGCGGTAACATTTCATATAACAGCGCATCAGTTTTTTTCTTTTCTTCAGTCAATTGGTCTGTCCGCTCATCAACAAGAGCTTCTAAATTATTCGCATATTTTTCCATCATTGCCATCATGTTGTCAAAAATATTTGGTTTCATTCCTTTTCTCAATGGCCGTAATTTGTTACGTATTATTTTAAAATCAGGACGACTATCGGGATCTTCCGCCCAGCATTCGATCAAGCAGTCGCGTACGAAGTCAAAGCAATTCTCTAGTTGATCGACTGAGGGTCGAAACGGGGGCAAACTGGCTTCTCTTACTATTATTCGTTTTAAAATTTCGGGCGCCGTCAATTCCGTGATACCAAAAGGTCCGTGGCGACCATGGAGCTCATAGAGGACAATTGCGAATGAATATACATCTGCTTTTTGATAATCGCGAACTGTAGGCTCCTCTATTACTGTTGACCTCAATAATTCTGGTGCTCTATACAATAATCCTATTGTAAATATTTCAGATATTAATTTTTTATTATTATTGTTCATTATTTGATTGATAGTAGAAATTAGTACCTTGATATTTTTTCATAACATCTTCGGGATCACACTCGGCATCTTTTTTAAATTCTCTTAGACCAAAATCTGCGAGTTTGACCACCCAACGTGAATCAACAAGACAATTTGAAGTACTTAAATTACCGTGATATTTAAGAACAGAGTCATGAAGATATACCATGCCCTGTAAAATAAACAAACTTACCATGCTTAATAATTTTAAAAATTAAGCCGTCGAATTTTTAAATTTCAATTTTCAATACATCTCGACTTTGATAAATGTTGTTATTTATTTTTTTAGTATTTTTTTATTACCACGTTTTTATTAACTCACTTTTATGTATGTCTGTTCGGGTGGAATTTTGTAATTTATTTTAAAGTAACTTCTCGATATGCTAGAGACTTGAAATTTGAAAAAGCTCAAAATCAGATGACAATGCAAGAAAATGAAAAAAAATTTTTTTAAAAATGAGGAGAAGCACTAGAAGAGGAAGAAAAAAATGAAAAAAAAAAACAGAAACAAATGAAAAAAAATCGAATAAAAAATTCATATTTGTTTGTTTGTCTGTTCAGTACGAATTTTTTATAATTAATTTAAAACTAATTTCTGGATGAGTTTTATTCTTGAATGTAGCTCACAACTGGATGACAGATGAACAAACACCGTGTAATGAAAATACAATGAAGGAGATGGAAATAATGTGACGACTAGGACCTCCAGTACTATGAATAGAGTCATATTCAAAATTTTTGACTAAAAAGAATCTGGCTTTGATTTGTTTTAATATTTTGAACTATAAATCTTATAAAAAATGAGTTTGATATAATGGTAGGTAGAAATAGCGATTTTCTATTTCAGATTTGATTAAGTGAAAAGAAACTGAAATAAACCTGAAATTTGTCGCATGTCTCCGTCATTATCTTATTCAGGCCTTTAAAATCGATTTCAAAATTTCACTCAAACAATACTAAAAAGCAGAAAATAATTATCGAAATAAAAAAAAATTTTTAATATACCACGTTTTTAAGACGAACTAAAAAGTATAAAATAATATTTCTCATTTTCATGAAGATTTAAAACCACATACAGAGTCCGAACTTTTAACAGATAGTTCCGAAAATTTATAATTTTGAATTTTTAATAGTTATGAAAATGCTTGTAAGATTCAAAACGAAAAACGTGGGGCGCATGCAACAGATAATTAATGCATTAATAGTTCAACTAAAAATTTTAATGCATTGCAAATATGTGGACTGATTTGTAAGTTTTTTCATTGACAGCTCGTCTCTACACTTCTTATAGTTATATATTGCATACGCCCCAGGTTTTTCGTTTTGAATCTTACAAGTATTTTCATAACTATTAAAAACTCATAATTATAAATTTTCAGGACTGTTTGTTAGAAGTTAAAAATGTATTTAATAAGATATAGTTATAACAATTCTCAAAAAATTTGACATAACCTAAATTTAATCTAACGAATGAACGTTAAAGTAAAATATTCCCGGCTATGCGCGATTTTGAAAACAGTCATTTGATTTAAATTTATAATCTATTATAAAATAATTTGATACATGATATTTTAATATATTTAGATTCACAAATAATTATTTATCAATAATAATATTTTTAGTTGTAGTTTTTTTTTATAAAAATTATGAAAAAATGTCTTAAACAGTTAAAGTGAGCGACTAATGGTACTGAGCGGGTATAGGGGCTTTTACCTTATATGTATTATATAATTAATGCTGCACTTTCAACTTTGTCGCTTGGTTATTTCGTCGTGGTTATTTTGTCCGCGAGCTAAATGATATAGAAGATGCAATTAATAACAAGTTCATAAAACCGTAAAACCTCTGGGAAAATGATAAATGATAGTTAATTACGAAAACTTAATTCTTTATCGCCAGAATTTTAAATAACGATGAGGTTTTTTATACGGTAGGAATGTAACGATTTTAATAATAAAAGTAACAAGCTTTTGAATGCAAAGGAGGGCTGGGAAAAATGGGAACGATAAGAAAAAATTGAAGATAGATAAAGGAAAAATATGCATTTGTAGAGCATATAAAAAGTACTCATTATTTTTCTCGGGTGCCATTGCTATTACACTGAGCGAAAAAAGTATAATTCATAAAAGAATATTTATCGATTCAATAAATTATTTTCCCGACGGTTATTATAGAATATGTTTCTATTTTAAGGGGACCCGGTGGTCTAGAAATTTTGAAAAATCGATTTTTTTTTGCATATTTCGAAAGTATAGTATTTCAAAAATATACTGTGAAAATATGGTGATGATATTCCCAGTATTTCATGTTCTAAAAGCTGTATAGCAGGCCGGCCGAGTAAGTAATTTTTATTCTATTGTGCGGCGGAAAACATCTGCTTTGGTTTCTATACCTAAGTTATAAAAATGATAAACAAGTCAACATATAATGAAAAACAAGAAAAACCGAAGAAGTGCACAAGAAAAAAATATGGTGCTGAAATAGCTGATTAATCGTAAGTATAAGTTCAAATCTAGTTTTCTTCAGAATTTCTTTAACTAAAACTTTAAACGCGTTAATCTCGAAACTACTTTTTCTGCCTGGTGTAGTTGAAAAAAAAAACTATCCGGTCGATTGCTTTCAAATTTAAATATGTTATTTAATACACCAACAGCTACAGCCGGTACTAGAATAAAATTTTTGCGTTGAATATTTCTATTTTGTAACATGCAAAATGTTGCGAAAAAAAGGCAATTTTTGGACTAAAAATTTCAACAAAGTGCCACTTCTTCAAAAAAAATTTTTTTTTTTTATTCTAGTACCGGCTATAGGTATATTTATACTGATTAAAAATCCATTAAATTTTTTTGTTTCAGACCCATAGAAGAGCTGAATTGTTCTACGCCGCCCGGATCCCTTTTTTTAAAGGAGCTGGCTTCAACGCCATCTTTCAAATACTAAAAATAATTTTTTTTCTTAGTTATAAGCATTTTTGTATATATTAATAACAATAAAATAATCCCTCAAAATTTTAAAAGGTTTGATATTTATTAACATATAAAGAAAAATTTTTTTTAAATCATGATATTTTCAGCCTCTGGACCACCGGGTCCACTTAATAAAATAAAAAAATTAAAAATAATTTTATTCAAATATTTAAAAAAAATAATAATAAATAATTTACTTGAATTATATCTGCGACCAAAGAAGCCATGAACATATTATCCAATTTCATATCTTCATTTTCCAATATATCTTTTAAACTTCCTCTCGCGCAATATTCCACGACAATACAAATGTTCGGTGGGTCGGTACAAGCTCCAATGAAAGCATTTAAATTATCATGCCTTAAATCACGCATTATTTTTAATTCTTTTTTCATCTCTCTAGTAATCTCAATTGATTTTTTACGGACTTTTTTAATTGCAAACATTCTACCCTTGTAATATCCAATCTGGGTATAAATCATCGAGTAACGGAAATCAGCGTCAGGATTTGAACTGAGAGATACTTGACTAGTTCTCACTACAGGCTATAAATATTTACAAATAATTATTATTAGTAGTAATAATCATAAATTGAGGGAAGAATAGGAGTCTAAGATACAAAAAAAAAAAAAAAAACAGGATATTTTTGTGATTTTTTTTTCAGAGTAGCTTCTTTATTAAAATTCTTAAAATTTGTGACATTGTTAAGCATGAGTCTAAGAATATTCTCCTAAATTTTCATAAAAAAATATTGAAATATAAGCCAGTGGTAGTGGGGAGAGACGAGTCACTTTAAAAAAAAAGTCTTCATGTTGTAGGCAAGATAACTCATGACTGCCTCATCTGACATTAAAAAACCAAAAAGATTTCTTTAGTACACGGAGAAAAAATTTAGTAAAAATTACAATCTTATAGTAAAACTTACTAACAGATATGAAAAAATACATTCTGTATAGTAATTATTACTAAATGTTTAGTAAAATTTACTAGTTAGTAATAATTACATAATAAGATATTCAAAATTACTATGCGTAATGTGTTTTTTGCTAAGACGATTGTATTTTTTACTATTTGTCTAGTGAATTTTACTATAAGTACTATTAATAAATACTAATTTAAGAAAGTTAATTTTCTAATACAATATAGGATTTGTTACTATACAAAATATTAAAAATTACTATACGCAATGTATTTTTTGCTAACACGATTATATTTTTTTACTATCTGTATAGTAAATTCTACTATGTATAGATAAAATTAAAAGTTGGTGGGGATAGCATATACAAATATGTATTACAAGTTCTGAAACTTTTGTCCAAAGGAGACATCGGGCCGTCAGACATAGGAAAGGACTCGCGCGCGGGAGATCAGGGTTCGAATCTCGGTTGAAACCAAGTGATTTTTTAAAAAACAAAAATCGACTCCAACACCAATACAGATAACATAAATAGCAATAATAATCAAAATAATAGTAATAATAATAAAAAGTTAAAAGCTAATAAAAAATCTAATTTTACTTTTTTCCATTCTAATATAGTAAAATTTCCTAAACGAAACAGTAAAATTTACTTATCTGTTTATGAATTTTTCATATAAATCATAAGCGTTTCAAGATTATTATATAAATTAAGTAACTATTCCCATATTTTTTAGTAAATTTTACTATATTTTTTTCTCCGTGTACATAAGTTCATCTTGGATTTGAACGGAGGAATAAACAAAATATTAATTTTTGAATTTTTAATAAAGGCGCAATCAAAAAAATCTGACTTTTGCCAAAAATCGCTCCTTTTGTTTAATTAAAAAATAAGTTATTATAAAAAAAAAATCCTTCGTTCAAATCCAAGATAAACTTATGTACTAAAGAAATCTTTTTGGTTTTTTTATTTCAGGTGAGGCAGTCATGAGTTACCCTGCCTACGACATGAAGACTTTTTTTTTAAAGTGACTCGTCTCTCCCCACTACCACTGGCTTATATTTCAATATTTTTTTATGAAAATTTAGGAGAATATTCTTAGACTCATGCTTAACAATGTCACAAATTTTAAGAATTTTAATAAAGAAGCTACTCTGAAAAAAAAAATCACAAAAATATCCTCTCTTTTTTTGTATCTCAGATCCCTTTTCCCCTTTAATAAATAAAAAATTAAATGATAATAACCTTAGTGTTTGATTTTGATTCGCAATTAATACTTTCATCTTTTGTTTCGCGAATTTGAATATCTTTGTAATTAACTTTCCATAAAAGTGAATCTAATTCTTGTTCATATCTCCAATTACGATAGAGTATCAATGAAATAGAAATAAAAATAAGAAGTAATCCCCCAGCAATGCCGCCAATTATTTCCCCAGTGTGGGCTGGAAAAGAAAATTTTTTTTTCCATTTCAAATTTAACTGACGAATTCAAAAATATTTTTTTGTAATTTTCGTCTCTTACCATTACACTTTTCATCGTGATAACCACAGAAAGGTTCAGCCAAAGGCGGTCCATTGCCCTGCCACATAATTTCTCTTGTCAGTCTCAATTTCTGTAGAAAAAAAAAATGGCGCGTAAATTTTTGATAAGTTAAGAATTCGATTTATCACAAAGATTTTGGCATAAAAGCAAAAAAATTACGCGGCAGTTGGCTTCCGAGCGAATAACTGAAGCCCGTGAAGTTGAAATAGCTATCAAAGAAAGTCATAGAATGAGAAAAGCCATTTTCTCCACTCGTTTATCGATTTCACAAAATATTATTCTGATATTCTTTTTTTTATTCAGATGTAAGATAATTCAATAACTATAAGTAAGAACTTTATCATAAAAGTCATAGATTTGAATAAAATAAATAGTTTATTTAGTTTAATTTTATTTAATAAAATAATTGGGGTATAAATTTTAAAAAACTATAAATAAATAAATAAACATTTGTATATTTATTATTAATGTTCACGTAAATGTTTATAGAAACAAATGTCACATGTGTGCTATATACATAACTATTCCCGAAGTAATATCGTAATTATTGAAACAATAAATTTGATATGACATGTGTTTTTAAATACACTCGGGATTAGATAAAACAATTAAATAAAATAAATAACAAATAAAAAATACTTTGTGCTCATTAGAAAATGGTGAATGTTATATATTAATGTATCATCAAATGTCATTGTTTTAACTACACATCACTTACTGTATTTATTAATTAATTGTCATCTAAATAATTAATTAGGAAAAAAAATTTTTTTTGAATTTTTTCAGAATTTATGACAATTAGTTAATAATTAAAATAAAACCACTAATTGCTTATTAAAAAAAAAATTTAATTAAATTTACACGGAGAGAAGTGAATAGTATATTCTCCAATGTAACATAGTAATTATTACTATGTAGCATGGTAACGCAAGTTTTTTAGCTGTATTATTTATTTGACATAGTAATCTGTCCGATCCCGATGAAAAAAGTTTTTGTCTAATTATATATGATTATATATGTTCATATATATAATCATATATGATTATATATAATCATATATGAAGTTATATATAATCATGCATGATTATATATGGGGTCATATATAATTATATATAATTATATATGACCCCATGCATAATTAGATCTGATCATACCTGGCTGTTATTAGCCCATATATAAGTCTATATATGATCAGATCTAATTATATATAAGTCTATATATAATTAGATCTGATCAGATCTGATTATATATGAGTCTATATATAATTAGATATGTTCATACTTGGCTGGTATAACTCCATATATAACCATATATAAGTCTATATATGATCAGATCTAATTATATATGACTCTATATATAATTAGACATGATAATACTTGGCTGTCAACTCCATTTACTACCATATATAAGTCTATATATGATCAGATCTAATTATATATAAGTCTATACATAATTAGATCTGATTAGACATGACTGATACAAATCCATATATAATTAGATCTGATCAGACATGGCTAATATAAATTCATGTATGGTCGTGCATAAGTTTATATATGATTGGATCTGATCAGACATGACTGATATAAAGTTATATGTAGTTATATATATATATATATATATATTACATAATATGACAATTTTTTAATATAAATGTTATTAAATTTTTATTTTGTCAACTATCAAATAAACTTAAATCCCCAATACTTAAAAAATGTTCAAAGGTTTCGGCAGCAATTTAAAAGTATTAATCGATATCGATTTATATACGACTATTTATAAGTTTATAGATAAATAGATTTGATTATATGTATCTAATGAATTCTATTGTCATTTATGTACAAAATCAAATTCATTATTAGGTGCATTATTTACGTATGATGTATTGACTTGATTATTTGAGTCAAGTAATGCCATAAACTTTCCTTTATTGTAAGTTCATAACAGACTAGAGGATCAGACTACAATCCAGCGATCACCAAAGTTAAGCAGCATCGGCGTAGGTCATTGATTGGATGGGTGACCTCGTAGTAAAGTGGTGGTCAACGAATAGTAATTTTTTTTTTTTTTTTTATTTAAATTTAATCAATATTTATATTGATGAAAACAATAAATCCTAATTAAATTACTTAATTAATAATTTAAAGGTATTCGAAATGAGATTCTAAAAATGACTATATTCATTCATGCATGATCATGTATAAACAGATCTGATTATATATAATTAGACCTGGCCAATTTTTGGATCCAATCATATATAGATGATTATGCATAATTATATATGATTAGACAAAAACTTTTTTCATCGGGATGTTGAATGGAAACGCTAGCCATGCTAGCATGGGAATCATTACCATGCTACATTGGAATCATTCCTATGCTACATTGGAATTATTACAATTTCGATGAAGCTGCTTCCAATTGAAGGTAGTAAAAGGTTGATATTAAAATAAGGTTTCATAATTAAAAGATTAGGTTATTTAATTAATAATAAATAAATTTTTAACTAAAATTTTAAAATAAAATAATAAATATTAACATTAACAAATTTTAACATGGGTTATTTTTATTAGAAAAATATTATACTAATTTAATTATTTACTCAAAGACATTTAATTAATATTTTATTGTAAGTAAAATTATTAATTATGAATTATTAATGCAGAGGAAATTAACAATTATCTAAATTGAAAATATATTAAATCCATTAACAACATTTTAAATCAGAATACAATAGACAATGATACTTTGTCAAATAATACTCGAGTTTAGTATGATTGATAATTTTCATTAAAATAATATTCATTGATATAAGTAGTAATTAAGTTTAATATATGCACAGGTTATATTAGACGTATATACTATATAGCAGCGCTTAATATTGAAACTGCTTTGACGCTATTCAGCATGGGACTCAGTACCATTCTAGCATGGCTTTGATTACTATGCTACAAAGTAATATTTACCAGTAGCATGGTTACTATGTAGAATGGTAAATATTACCAGGAGAATGGTAATCATTCCCATGCTACATAGTAATGACTCCTATGCTTTGAAAAGTAGGACTGGCTACCATGCTACATAGTAATAATTACTATGTTACATTGGAGAATATACCATTCACTTCTCTCCGTGTAGTTACGAATTTATAAAATAAAAGTTTGTAACTTTTGCAATTTTCGGCTGGAAAAACCAGTACCTAAGATAGCAATTGTTACTTCGACCAATCATTACTTTTTAATAGATTATGCTATAGTAGTTTTTAGGAATCTACAAAAATTAGTAAACTACTTTGCATTAAGCACATAATAGTACTAATTATTGCTTACAGATTCCACTTTTTACTATTATTTGTTAATTTTTAAAATTCTGTTTTTTTCCGTATAGTCAAGCATATTTGAACGAGTAAGTATGATTTTTACGTGAGTAAATCAACTGAGACCGAGTAAGTATTAGCAAAATATTTATTAAAAAAATACTTACAGGTAAACTTGTTATTTCTTCTTTGCCAATAAAATATCCTATTGGATAAAGACCATGTCCAGTATCTGAGCGATTGTCTAAAGAAATTAATGTATAATTTCCCTCAGCATCGCCATTTTTATCCATATAAACCATATATCTGTTAAATAATTGATGAATTGATTAATAAAAAATAATTTAAAATTTAAAATAACATTTATTTAAATTTAAAATAATAAAAACAAACCCCATAGCGCTGTGATAATGAACTCCGTGGAGAGTTTCAACCATCTTTCGACCGTCTCGAGGATCACGACCCTCATTCAAGGCAGCTAAAAGAGATCTTTCATACAGATGAACTGCGTCGTATAGATAAGCTGTCTCTGGTACTATCTACTTTGTAAGAAAAAAAAAATTCGAAAAGTAATTGGCTACATTACTATCAAGTACATTGTTTTTTACTTCTATGGTTATTTAAATATTATATGATTTGTCAAGTCACCTGAACTATTCCGCCGACATTTGCTAGAGGATTACTAAACTTGAATGGTGGCTTTTGTCGGTACTGATGAATTAATCTAGTAAAGTTGTCAAAGTTAACTGGAGCCGAAGCTACGATACTAAAGTAACTTTTGTAAGCACGAAGAAGTGAAAGATCTGTCTGCTTTTGCCATAAACCACGAAGATATTTGTCAGGTTGTTTCTCATCGTACTGCTCTGTGTCGACACCAACTACCCAATAGTCGCCTAAGTAAAGCAATAAAATTTATAGAACAGTATATTGTATATTTACATGGACATGGGCTATAAATTTTTTTATTGTATTTAAATAATCATAATCATAATAAATTAATTTATTAAATGTTTGAATTATTTTTAGTAAATATTTGAATTAAATTTTAAAATGTCTACTGTAAAAAAAGTGGTGTTATCTAACCGGTATAAAAATGGTGGACTTGCACCGATTATTTTTCACAGTGAACAAGAGTACACGGAAAGAAAATTATAGGGAGTATTCCTATGCATTCTGGGAATGGTTCCTATAATGGTATAGGAATCGTACCCATACTATTATAGGAATGGTTCCTATATATTATAGGAACCGCCCCTATACCATTATGAGAACCATTCCTATAATATTATAGGAACTTTTCCTATAATGGTATAGGAACCATTCCTATAATATTATAGGAACTTTTCCTATAATGGTATAGGAACCATTCCTATAATATTATGAAAATGGGAATAGTTCCTATAATTATAGGAATGGTTCCTATAATTCATGGGAATAGTTCCTATAATATTATAGGAATGGTTCCTATAATTCATGGGAATAGTTCCTATAATATTATAGGAATGGTTCCTATACTATATAGGAATGGTTCCTATAATATTATAGGAACCATTCCTATAATAGTGTAGTAACCATTCCTATAACAGTATAGAAATGGTTCCTATAATTTATAGGAACCATTCCCATAAATTATAGGAACCATTCCTATAATTATAGGAACTATTCCCATAATGGTATAGGTATCATTCCCATAATTATAGGAACTATTCCTATAATTATGGGTAATATTCCTATATGTATAGGACGTGTTCCCATAATTTATGGTCGTCATTCCTATACTGGTATAGTATGAAATTTCACAAAATTATAGGAACCATTCCCATAATTTTCTTTCCGTATACAAAAATTAAAATGAAATTATTTAATGTATAATGATAATAATAGTAGATAATAATAATTTAGTTACCATTTTCAAGCAATTTCTTGTCGTTTAATGCCATCAAGAGACCCATGTGTTCATAATAGTTGCCAAGTATAACGTATACTAAAACAAATAAATATATATATAAATTTAAAATGTATGGGTCTATATATTTATGAAACGAATGGACTGAAAAAAAAAAATAAATAGTAAATTATAGCTCGTTAGTTACGGCATCCGTTTCTTGGACAATATCCAAATGTTCCAGCCACTTCTATCTTTTAAAACTTTGAATATTCAATAGCGAGTACATAGACGGATAATGTATAAGAATATATATATATTTTCAGAGTTTAGTAGTACGAGAAGTTAAAACGGACCGTGAAAATCATTTTTAGTTCTACGACCAAGAGTTTATAAAAATATGTGTGAATATGGAGTTTTCGACTAAAATTTATTAAAAAAGCCATGGTAATAATAATAATAACAATCTATGAATAGAGAAGGTATGCAAGGAAATGATACATAAATATTTAACTGAAAAATATAAGCGCGTCGTAAAAAAAAATAAAAATGACAAAGAAAAAGAAGAAAAAAATTGAAAAACTCGTAAAGACAACGTTTCCAAACCCTCGATCAGGTCGACGGTACTGAAAGACCAATGATCTAATAAAACGTCGTCGCGACGGTAGTGCGAGTCTAAAGAAAATATTATGCAAACAGTAAAAAACAAAAACGCTTTTATTTTTTATATATATAACGTTTTATTTTATTTAAATAGTGATTTATTAAATAAGTATTTTGTTTACTTAAAACTAATTGGTTTTTTTTTAAAAATAAATTCGAGCTACAATTCACTTAAATAAACAAAAGTACAGTCGGATCCGTTATAAGAATACGCATTATAAGACTCTTTAACTCAATTTGTTAAAACTCACTTAACGTTTCCTTCGAAAACAACTCAATGAAAATTTTGCGCTGAAATCTCGCTATAAGACTAATGAACAGTACAACTGAAATATATATATATATATATATATATATATATATATATATATATATATAGATTGTAGATTAAGTAATTTGGTTCATAAAGAATACTTCAAATTTCGCGGTTTTATATAATGAAGGGGGACCACTAGTGTGATCGCTTGCAAAACAGATTTTTGGGAATTTTTTCAAAGAAAACTATTGCATAGAATGTTTTAATGTTTTAAGGATATATTTTTGGATATATAATGAATACTAGATAAAATTTTTGGACCAAAAAATTCAAAATTCACCGAGTTATTCACAATTTCCCGCTCCAAAAAAAAAGTCCCCCACTGCTGCAGTGATAGCGACCTTTACAGTACCGGAAATCAAAAAACCAAAAAGTTTATTAAACTAGAAGGTATTTTCCGTAGCATGACCCTCGGGCTAAGAAAAAAATTTAAATTTAACAAAATGGCGGGGTTTTTAAAAAAAATTCAAATTTCCCGCGAAAATTTGATGATTTTTGGCCTGGCGAAATTACATTTTTTATTCGATCGGAAAACTGGAGGTTCATGGTACGTAGAAACATTTATAAAAGAAGCTGAAATTCGAATCAAATATATCGGATGCTTGTCTTCGAGTTATAACTGCAGCAATTTTGAAAAATGGATTTTTGAGAACCGATAAGCGGCTGCTCTTCAGATGGCTGTGACTCAAAAAAACTATTCGAGATATAGACTTTTAATTTTAGTATGTTATTTTTGAAACCATAGACTATCGAAGTACGCAAAAAATTGATTTTTTCAAAATTTCACACTAGTGGTCCCCCTTCATTAAAAAAAAAGAACGACAAAATTCTGTTTATTTATGCTCTTACAATCTCGAACTAGTCTTATAACGAAATACGACTGTACGTAAAGCCACGAGCGCAATTAATTAATATGTAGAAAAAGTGTGTGTTGAATATTTATGTAACAATCTATTTTTATACGACAAAGAGTAATATATATAAAAAAAAAAAAAAAGAAGACATCGTTAGTCCCTCTTTGGGATAACGAGGCTTCAAATAAAATAACGCACGTGCGTTTTGATAACCTGCCGGGTATAACGTACATTGAACGCAGCATATTACAGTTTAGTTGTGAAGGGAGTATCAAGTAAATAAAGAGCACGTGGTTGCCACATTAGTCGGCATGTAGTTGACTTATTCGCGAATAACAAATCCAACTTATTCCAAGCACGGCACTACGTGCGCGACTGTCATGCGGGTTTATCCACTACAATACAAGTGAGAGTCTGTCTAATAAATATGTCAAGTCCGACAATCTTACATTCTTGTGAATTGTATGTCATATATATACATATACATTTATACATAAATTGTTAAATGTATCTCTGTTAATAATTAACATTTTTATTTAGGAATAAAAAATTATTAACTGCATCTTTTTTTTTTTATGAATTTAATAATAAATCTTTGTAAATTTAAAATTTGCATTTAAGACATTTATTTTAATTGTAAATGACGTAATTTTCCAAGTAAAAAATAAAACAATTTATTATTTGTATGGTATAATAAATAAATCGAGAGTGAATTGAATATAAGAAATATGCATGTCAGCATTAAGCATACTCACTTCGCGTTTCGCGGTAAGTTGAGGCAACGAGCTCATGAAATGGATTGTTCATGTGAGTGACGTGGTAAGGTTCCTTCCAGCAACGGAGATAATTTACTGAAATTCCAGACGACTCAAATGAATTGAGAATCGTCATTGCGACGCTTGACATTTTATTGTTGAACTCAAATAAACTTGAGTTCATGTACATAAACGTAACCTGGTAGTAAAAAATATTTTTACTTTTATATTTGTCAGCCAAAAACATGGTAAATTAGTAATCATTAAAGTTTTTTTTTTATTGTTTTTTTTTTTTTTTATATATTTGTTTACTTTCGTCCAATTGAATGCTAACAAAACGGAAACAACGGATTTTGATATTTGGGTGTCTGGCGGTCGAGTTCGAGCGAATGTTGGAAATTCGATTTTATTTGACGTTTCTTGATGAGTACAAAACTGTAAAAGAAAATATATTTTTTAAATGAAATTACTGATTATTGCACTGGAAAAAAATTGGGGATTGATTACCGCCCGGGTCAAAAAAATATCTTAAATTTAACTTGATTTCCTTTGAAGTCGTCGATATGCCGACAATTGTAGTCCACATTTTAACTTTTTTTGACTTAATCATGACTTTTTTTAACTTTTCTGCCTTAGATTAGACTGTTTTTGACTTAAATTGTTTAGTTTCCTTTAATTTAACTTTTTTTGGCTTAAATTATTTCATTGCCTTAAATTTGACTTATTTTGTCTTAAAAAAACAACTGGTTATCGATTCGAAATCTAGTTCTATATTTTACTTAATTTTAACTTAAAATTAATTAATTTTAACTTCTGAATATTTATAATAATTATTTTTTTAATTAGTAATATTATTATTAAATATATTATTGTTATCATAACATTATGTCTAACTTCTATTACCAGTGCCGCTACCATTAATGTTGACAATAACAACAATAAAACGTTGGAAAATCCAAAATTGCACACCTCAATCGCTCATTTTATTTTGAATCATTACTTTTATTTTTTTTTTTATCATGAATTTTTATTCAACTTTTAAATTATTAATTTGATTTGTTTATTACTTAATTCCAGTTTAATTTTTTTTTTATTTAAATTTTTTCTAAATATCCCGCATTTTTGTTGTAGATGTCGCTTTTTTTCAATCCTACTGTTTTATGCTAGTGCTGCCACCAGTAGTTGATGGGGAGAAAAAAAGAAAAAAAAAATCTACTTTTGTAATAATAACAATAGTAAAAATAAAAATGGCCGCTCAACTTTTCGTGAATAATTAGTTTTACGTTTTTAATTAATTACAATTAAACTAAAAGGATTTAGACAGTAATTTTCAATAGGGTTCTTGTGATCGAAAATACAAAGATAACAAAAAAAAAGTTATACCGATTAATTGTTTCTATCGAGAGTTATTTGGTTTACTAAGTTTCATACACGACAATTGACAACTCGTGTCACTGGGATTAAAATAATTTATATTTAATTAATGGAATAATTAATCGACTTGATATTGGGTCGAAATTATTCTTTAATAAATTGTCTTTGTGTTAGTATATAATTTGACCCATTTTATTGTAATTGAAAAAGTCTAGAGATAATTTAATGTGAGTGAATGAGTCAAAAAATTTAGAGCGATCATAAAGCAACCTCAGCGCTTTCGCGCTTGAGGTGTGCAATAATCATAATAATAATAATTATAATAATAATAAAAATAATATATTCGGCATAGTTATTAATGTTCATATTATTATTATCATTTTTATTATTATTATTATAATTAACATTATTATTATAACTATTGCTAATAATTATTACTATCATTAATTATATGTTACTAAGTATAAGTATTATTTAAATTTGCGTTGTAACTGTCTAATTTTGTTTTATTCTGACTTTAATGTAACTTTTTTTGTCTTAAATCTGAATAAACTATATTTCAATTGAATCAATTTTGACTTAAATGAAACTTTTTTTAACTTAAATTTAAGTTAAATTATTTAAATCGACGAAATTCTGGCTTGAATGTGACTTTTTTTGTCTTATATCTAAAGGAAATACAGTCAAACTGAAGCAGTTTTGACCTAAACGTGACTTATTTTGTCTCAAATCGATCCTAACTAAGCCACAAAAAGTCAAATCTAAGTCAAATATAATGGAGATTTTACAGACTAAAAAAATTAAATTTATTGAAATTTGAAGGATTTTCACTTAAATTTTAAATCATAATCAAGATTTTTTTTCGACCCGGGTACATAGCAAAATTGAAATTTCCTCCCGATAATGTAATTATATTTTTATATTTTTTTGTATGTAATTTTTTTTTTCAAATTTACATGCGTAGATTTTTTTTTACACCGATTCAACACCGCCTACCGCTTTTATTTTATTTTAACACCACACGGTGTTAAATTTAGTTAATTTTTAACACCGCTCTTTTTACAGTGCGGAGGTAATATGAATTGTAAGTATTTTTTACAAAATAAATTTTCAAAATTTTAAATCATTATAAAAAAAACATTTAAATAAAAATAGTGCAATCTCTATCTTCTTCCTTCCTTTGACCAAGTTAACATTTAACTTATACTTTATCGCAACTAATTAATGCGACTTATTGCGTTTCGTTTCCCGACTAGACGGAAAAGAGTAAAAAATAAAATAAAAAATTGTAAACCGACGATCTCACCAGTTTAAATAATAGACCGCTCTAAAAAATTTCCATTCGTTTGAATTTATATTTTATACTTTTTTTTTTTTTTTTTTTACTTACGATCAATAATATCCGATCAAACATACATTTTTATTCAAGATATATATAAAAGTTTACAAAAGAATATAAAAATGCAATATTTTATCCAAGTAACTTAGGGATTTTCACTTGAATTGTCTCAGTGCATTTGCAGTATTGAAAATTTTAAAATATAGTAACATTGGTAAATTAGATTATTTTATACAAGTTTTTCATCCATGTAAAATAAATCAGAGTTTATGAAAATTAAATTTAATGTGTAATAATTTATGATAAAGTTGGAGAATTCACATGTGCACAACTTATTTGCTCATTCAAAAAAAAAAAAAAAAGAATAATAATAATAATAATAACAAAAAAATGGCAGCTAAATTTTTTCACGAATTGCCCGTTTTAAGGTTTTACACAAAGAAAAAAATATAGTAAAATTTACTAAAAAATATGGGAATAATTACTAAATTTAGATAGTAATTTTGAAACGCTTATGATTTATATGAAAAATTTATAAACAGATAAGTAAATTTTACTATCCCGTTTAGTAAATTTTACTATATTAGAATGGAAAAAAATAAGATTAAATTTTTATTAGCTTTTAACTTTTTATTATTATTACTATCATTTTGATTATAATTGCTATTTATGTCATCTGTATTGGTGTTGGAGTCGATTTTTGTTTTTTAAAAAATCACTTGGTTTCAACCGAGATTCGAACCCTGATCTCCCGCGCGCGAGTCCTTTCCTATGTCTGACGGCCCGATGCCTCCTTTGGACAAAAGTTTCAGAACTTGTAATACATATTTGTATATGCTATCCCCACCAACTTTTAATTTTATCTATACACAGTAGAATTTACTATACAGATAGTAAAAAAATATAATCGTGTTAGCAAAAAATACATTGCGTATAGTAATTTTTAATATTTTGTATAGTAACAAATCCTATATTGTATTAGAAAATTAACTTTCTTAAATTAGTATTTATTAATAGTACTTATAGTAAAATTTACTAGGCAAATAGTAAAAAATACAATCGTCTTAGCAAAAAATATATTACGCACAGTAATTTTGAATATCTTATTCTGTAGTTATTACTAACTAGTAAATTTCACTAAACGTTTAGTAATAATTACAATACAGAATGTATTTTTTATATCTGTCAGTAAATTTTACTACAAGATTGTAATTTTTACTATATTTTTTTCTCCGTGTACTATTCCTATCCAAAACATACTAAGTAGTCCAAATACAGTCCAATTAGACTAAAACCAGATCAAATTTTTCGACCCGGGTGGGTCTCTTGCCCTACATATTGATACATTTTTTCCTTACACTATATCAAAAAATTTTACAGAGCGAACATGGTCTAAACCCGAAGTGAATGTGAAGCAAATAACTGCACGGAGGAAAAGAAATTTCAAAAATTGGTGTTTAAAATTATAACCCGGAGCCTGGGTGTCAAAATAAGGAATTTTATACACTCCAAACGATAAATTTTAATTTATCAATTAGCTTCTAATCGTTATTAATTAATAATTATAAGTTAGTAGAACAGATCAAATAGTTTCACAATTAAGTTGTGTAACATATATATTTATAAGTGTAGAATATTTACATATTTAACAAATAAATCTACTTACATATGAAATCATCGGAAGATTAAAAGCAGCCGCCATTCTTCCTTCATGAATACAAGTTTCCTGTGGACCAATATAAGCGCTAATATTTTTCTTCCAAAGTTCAGCGGTCATCAAAATGCTTGTCTCTTCTTCTCCATAAGTTTCAGCAACCAAGAACTCAAGTTTATGTCCGCGTTTACCCAGTTCACCAGCGTTAACCTTAAACAAATTTAGATTATATATATATTAATATAATATATTAAAATATAAATATATTACAGCATAAAAATAAGACTAATAAAGAAGAAAGACATAAAAGAGTCACTGGGGGAGATAAAAAAACTTGTGTTCCAAGAAATTTTAAGTTTTAACGAGCGACAGTACGTTTTTTTTCTCTGTTTGAAGACCAACTTTAGGTGGTGAAAGCTATGGGAAATATTCAGAGCTGCCATAAAACGTTCGTCAAAAAATTTTAATCACATTTTATACGTCAATACCACTTGTTATTACTCAATATTAATTATTAAAAAAAATAATTAGCAGCGCTCAATCTTCAAGGACAAAATTTATTAATTCTTATAAGTATCGATTTGTTTATACAATTGAAATAATTAAAGCATAATATTTAATGACAGTATGTGATTATTTAACAATATATATGTTGTTCGTAATTAATCGAAAAAATGAGTTGGATTTTAATTAAAAAAAATTTTTAAAACACAGTATTAATATTTTAAAAGCAATTTTGAGTAGTCGTCGATAATTGCGAATTCATTCAAAAAAATCTATAATTAAATACCCGGGAAAAAAGTTCTTTTATGATCATATATAAATCATATAAAATCCTATAATATCATATATAGTAGACTGGGCCAAAAAAATCGACTATTTTTTTTTCTTTCGATACTGTAAAAATATTATTTCTGATGACCAAAAAAAATTATTGTGCAAGTTTGAGCCCTTAATATTGATATTAAGAGGTGTATCGTTACAAATATTCGTTTTTTGACAGAAATTTCATTTTTTATCCAAAACTCGTAAATCATCTATCTGAAAAATTTGAGCAATGGATATTCTTAAAGGAAATTGAATTCTCTACAAAAAATCTCTCTTAGTAAATTGACGTAAAACGAGCAGTTTCCTTGTAACCGTGCCTTAAATATTGATTTGTTTTTTGAATTCTTTGTTTTTATTTTGGATTTTTGTAACTATTAGAAATATTAAAATTTTTTCTAGTCATGATACATATTTTTGAAGGCAATTTAATGCTCTACAAAAAAGGTCTCTTAGCTTTTTTTGCTAAATTCACTCTTTCAAAAGTTATTCAGGTTATTTAAATCGTTTTGACTCAACTTCAACCTTTAATAACTTTCGAAGGAGTGCATTTAGCGAAAAATGTTAAGAGACCTTTTTTGTAGAGCATTAAATTTCCTTCAAAACTGTGTATCATGACTAGAAAAAATTTTAATATTTCTAGTAGTTACAAAAATCCAAAATAAAAACAAAGAGTTTGAAAAACAAATCTATATTTAAGACACGGTTACAAGGGAACGGCTCGTTTTTCGTCAATTTACTAAGAGAGATTTTTTGTAAGGAATTAAATTTCCTTCAAGAATATGCATTGCTCAAATTTTTCAGATAGATGATTTATGAGTTTTGGGTAAAAAATGAAATTTCTGTCAAAAAGCGAATATTTGTATCGATACACCTCTTAATATCAATATTAAGGTCCCAAATTTGCACAATAATTTTTTTTGGTCATCAAGAATAATATTTTCACAGTATTGAAAGAAAAAAAAAATACTCGATTTTTTAGCTCAGTCTAACATATAGTCATATAATCATATAAAGTTATGTATACACGAGAAAAAAATTATTTTGCCCAATCATATATATGATCAACATATAAAAAAAAATTTACACATAAAAAAAAATATAAAAATTTGATAAATATAAACGGGAGAAAATTTCAATTTAACACCGAGAAATTTTTTTAATACATCGCTTTTGGTGTTGAAATTTCACACAAAAAATTTTAACATACACGAACTTACCCTATTTTTTTTTACCGTAGAATAATTATCAGCTCTAAAGTTAATTTACTTATGGACAATGAAAAAAATTATTTAAATAAAATAAAAAAAAAATTGTGATTGTGATTTTTATGAAATTTATGATTTGGATATTTATAAATATGAATATTAATTAATAAAAAATGAATTATTAATTTGTACCTCTTCAACAGCAAGAGTGATAGCACCAGAGATACGAGTACCAGGTCTCTGATACTCAAATTCGTTTGGCCGTCTCTTGGAACCGGTGATGTAGCCAAGGGTGAAGGTCTTTGCATCGACAATCTCGTTGACCAAAACGTGAATCGTTGTCAGCAAGAGACACGCCCGTTCCACGTTTACTAGTCGCATGCCACTCTGATCTGCAAACCTAATTTACTTATTCACTTGGACACTCGGTTTGAAATTTAAAAAAAAAAAAAACATTTATTTCGACATCATCATTGTGATTATTATCGATACATGAAAATAATCTTGATCGAATTGACAATGAAATATTGAGATTGAGTGCCTAACGAGTAGATCTGAAGATCTCGGCTATAGACGTAAGAAGTGAACCGATCGTCAGTATAAAAATGAATTAGTCACGTTGGTGAATAGACACGGAAGTTCTGACTGACTAATTCTAAAAGCTTATATATTTATACATATATTATTTTTTTTTTATTGTTATTATTAAATTCTGTTGTCCTAGATGCAATGATGATCTAATCATTTATTCCGTGTAGTCTTTAGTATTTTAAATAATTTATATTTAAATAATAGTTTCACCGTCTACTGTTGTCATAATTGAGTAATATTGTTTTTATAATTAGTCTTTTGTTTTTTATTATCATAATAAATTTTAATTAATTATTCATAAATAATAATAATAATAATATTATTGGTATTAATGCTAAGTGGCATACATATAGCTGTGAAACAGTGAATAGTCACTGTTTCAGATTTAGAGACTACTGACTGCAGGTTGCTCGTTATTATTATTAGTATTATTATTATTAAAAGAAAATAATAATATGATTTTAGACTTACAGGATTACTAATGGTAATATCGAGTTTTATTTAAGTCACATTAGGAGGTCTGGTTGTGATAATGGACAAAACTCTGTAGCAAATAAAAATCATTGGGGGATCTTAGTACAAAGACGTTCATTGATATCCCGTTGATTTTTGATAAAAACATTTCCTCATATTTAAAAGTACCGCTTATTAAACTGAAAAAAAAAGAAAAAAATACAAAACATTAAAAAATAAATAAAAATTCTAATTACCATTAAATAATAAATATAAGTATGTGTAATAGAATTAATAGCCAAAAAAGTATATGAATGTACACGGAGAAAAAAATATAGTAAAATTTACTAAAAAATATGGGAATAATTACTAAACTTAGATAGTAATCTTGAAATGCTCATGATTTATATGAAAAATTCATAAACAGATAAGTAAAATTTACCATCCCGTTTAGTAAATTTTACTATATTAGAATGGAAAAAAATAAAACTAAATTTTTATTAGATTTTAACTTTTTATTATTATTACTATTATTTTGATTATTATTGCTATTTATGTCATCTGTATTGGTGTTGGTGTCGATTTTTGTTTTTTAAAAAATCACTTGGTTTCAACCGAGATTCGAACCCTGATCTCCCGCGCGCGAATCCTTCCTATGTCTGACGGCCCGATGTCTTCTTTGGACAAAAGTTCCAGAACTTGTAATACATATTTGTATATGCTATCCCCACCAACTTTTAATTTTATCTATACACAGTAGAATTTACTATACAGATAGTAAAAAAATATAATCGTGTTAGCAAAAAATACATTGCGTATAGTAATTTTTAATATTTTGTATAGCAACAAATCCTATATTGTATTAGAAAATGAACTTTCTTAAATTAGTATTTATTAATAGTACTGATAGTAAAATTTACTAGACAAATAGTAAAAAATACAATCGTCTTAGCAAAAAACACATTACGCACAGTAATTTTGAATATCTTATTATGTAATTATTACTAACTAGTAACTTTTACTAAACGTTTAGTAATAATTACAATACAGAATGTATTTTTTCATATCTGTTAGTAAATTTTACTATAAGATTGTAATTTTTACTATATTTTTTTCTCCGTGTATATATTTTTTTTAAAATCAATACAATAAAAAAATTGAAAGATTTTTTTTTTATTGAATTTGGGTTGTGTTATTGAATTATAAGAATTACGTAACAATATAATTTAAAACGAACGGTGTGAACAAGTCACGACACTTAACTCGTGTCGAGAAAAAAAGGGAGATTACATATATATGTATATATTTATGCGGGAGAGCTTGAGGCAAATCGCATGAAGATCGTGAGTGATTTACGTACACGTTTACTATGGTGTCTTTCTAGCTCATGCCGATTGCGAAATTATTAAATAACAAGAACACAACGTTTTAAATGCCTTTGAACTATAGACAAGTGTGATTTATTAGTATATATTCATATATATATATATGTATGCTAAACTATTATATACTTGTTCTAATTTTAAACTGTTTTTTTTAGACGAAAAATTTTCTTCTATTTCAAAACTAAAATAACAATTATTTATTTTTATTTTAAAACAAAATAAAAAAAAAATATTTTTAATGATATTTTAAAAAATGAAAGTTAAATGGCTAATTATAATAATTATAGCATCATAATAATGGATTAAATATAAAAATTCACGTGAAATATCGTTGCATAATAATGAAATTTTAAAAATAATTTATTCTTATATTTTATTGGCACAAAAAAAATTTTTATATTTTTTTTTGTAATTAACACTTTTGTTAACTGGTCACGAAAAATAGATAGAATGAAATTAGTGAGGTCTAATTATTTTAAAATATACAAGTTTGACGCATAAATTACTGTAAGTCGTGCACACGATGATTTCACAATCAGCTTACTTTTTTTAGTGACTGCGTGAAAATAAAAATGATAAAACAATAAATTATATTACTGGTTTGCAGTTAATCGGTTTTCAGTTATGATAAAACAAATATAACTAATTTTTAAAATATGGATTTTTTTACTTTATTCATTTTTTTTTTGGCAGGCAATAATACGCGATAAAAATTGACAAGATTGTAAATGATCCCAGTTATTCGGTTGTTAAATTACATTATTATAACCACGCCTGTGGGTCTCCATTCAGTGTAAAAAATATTAAAGTTTATTCAGAAACTCGATGTTGGCCAAGTCTTCACTGTAAATTGCTTGTCAAATTTAAAAAAAAAAAAAAACGACGTTCTCTTTACGAAGTATTAATTTTTAAAAATAAAATTCAAATGCGAAATTAATCTCAATTGACTTTTTATAATTATTATTAATTCGAAGTAATAAATTTTTTGAAAAATCTCAATTTTTGTACGTGCATGAAAAACTTGACATGAAAAAATATAAAAGTATATGAAGGTTAAGGGGGGGGGGGGGCTAGACTTTGAAAACCTATGAATATTTTTTAGCTTAGTGTTCCTGAATTTTTTTAACAGTAATGATCAAAGAATTATGATAAGGGACAAGCTAGGTCACGAGAACAGTATTACTAACTATAATTTTTTTCAAAAACAATCTATTGTATAAACGAAAATAATTAAAATTAAAATAATTAAAATAATTAAAATATAAGTAATCAAGTAATGAAATTATGAGTTGTTACAATGAGTGATTAAAAATTTTGAATTGAGTTGTTTTAAAGTCCGAATTTTCACTATTAACCTTTTTTTATACTAAATACATAGCAAAAATTTTCAAAACATAAAATAAGCGAGAAACATAAATTGCGTTTTGTCGGGGGCCCGTTTTACCCAACTTTCTACGCGGAGAGAAGTGAATGGTATATTCTCCAATGTAACATAGTAATTATTACTATGTAGCATGGTAACCAGTCCTATTTTTCAAAGCATAGGAGTCATTACTATGTAGCATGGGAATGATTACCATTCTCCTGGTAATATTTACCATTCTACATAGTAACCATGCTACTGGTAAATATTACTTTGTAGCATAGTAACCAAAGCCATGCTAGCATGGTACTGAGTCCCATGCTGAATAGCGTGAAAGCAGTTTCAATATTAAGCGCTGCTATATAGTATATACGTCTAATATAACCTGTACATATATTAAACTTAATTACTAATATCAATGAATATTATTTTAATGAAAATTATCAATCATACTAAACTCGAGTATTATTTGACAAAGTATCATTGTCTATTGTATTCTGGTTTAAAATGTTGTTAATGGATTTAACATATTTTTAATTTAGATAATTGTTAATTTCCTCTGCATTAATAATTCATAATTAATAATTTTACTCACAATAAAATATTAATTAAATGTCTTTGAATAAATAATTAAATTAGTATAATATTTTTCTAATAAAAATAACCCATGTTAAAATTTGTTAATGTTAATATTTATTATTTTATTTCAAAATTTTAGTTAAAAATTTATTTATTATTAATTAAATAACCTAATCTTTTAATTATAAAACCTTATTTTAATATCAACCTTTTACTACCTTCAATTGGAAGCAGCTTCATCGAAATTGTAATAATTCCAATGTAGCATAGGAATGATTCCAATGTAGCATGGTAATGATTCCCATGCTAGCATGGCTAGCGTTTCCATTCAACATCGGACAGATTACTATGTCAAATAAATAATACAGCTAAAAAACTTGCGTTACCATGCTACATAGTAATAATTACTATGTTACATTGGAGAATATACCATTCACTTCTCTTCGTGTAGGATTTTTTGATTTTTATAGACACAGCAAATTATGATGATCCTCAAGTTAGCAGACAGTTAAAAAATTTTGAATTTTTTTTCCTACAATTTAATTTAAAAAAAAAAGAAAAAAGAAAAATATGCACATTTAGAAAATTAAAAAAACTATGAGTGCGATTTTTTCAAATACTATTTTTTTAATGATTTGCTGCTTTAAAAAAAAATTCAAAAATTATTATATGTCGGCTAAGTTCAGTATCATCGCAAATTAACACCAAAAACTCAGCAGAAGGAAAAAAAAGTGAAACAAGCTGAAAAACTCACATTATGAAAATGTTTTGAAGGGTCCATTTTACCCCACATTTTTTAATTTTTTATTTTTAATCAACGAATGAAGGTTAAATATTTGGCAAGGGAGTAAAAAAAGTAAAACACGTAAAAAAACAGGATTTGAAAATTTTTTTATTAAGGAGCCCATTTTGCCCCCTTCCCTTATATAAAAAAATGACGTTAATTATTTTGATACATACTTTGCTCAAGATTTATATGATTTTATAATTTCATGACAGCTTTTGATCGAATTGAGATCAGGAAATATCTTGCGATTTATACCTAAAAAATTAAAAATAAAAATATATATCACGCAAGTAAACGCGATAAAAAAAATCACGTGTATTTATATACTTCTTTTATGCCCCGTTAAAAAAATTACCTACACAAAAATATATCGTTGACGGTTTTAACGCTCACATTATTATTAATGTATTTTTTTTTTTTTTTTTTGTTTTAATTTAAATCTTTTGAAATGTCGAATAAAAAATTAAAACCCACAAAAGCGTTAAAATAAATAAAAATAAAAATAAAATAAATAAAATCACGAATCGGTAAATGTCAGATGCACGAGAACGATAACGAGTCAGTACCCAATCTCAGGAGTTATCTTACAACTGTCACGATCATAAAGTACACGAGCAATCGACCTAACTATTTCAATTGCTCTTTCTTATATTTTATATCCTAAATTAATCAACATTTTTTTTAACTTGATTTAACGTTTCAATTCCATTAATTCCATTTTTTGTATTTTAACTTTACTATTATTATTATTATTTAATAAAATAAATTGATTTAGTGAAAGTATTTAGTGTGAATTGAATCCTAGAAAAATTAGACGTAACTTTCTCTATCTTGAAATATTGAAGATGAACAAATCGTTAAATTGATGTGCTGTTGAATGAAATGTGTGCTAAATAAAAGAGCAATATCTATATATATATTAAAAGAGACATTAAATAAAAAGAGAAGGAAATACAATTTAGTTACACTTTTATTACGATCACGTTTTCGCTAGCCCGTATAGTGTTTTAAAGTTGATCGAATCAATTTCTACTGACATATGACACTCATTGTTACTTTTTATTTTTGCAATAATATTGTATGTTATTAAAAACAATTGAAAACAATTTTTTTTTAATTATTAAATACAATAATTATTTATGATACTGAAGGTAAGAGACGTCTAATAATTTTTAAATTGTTTTAAAAATGACAAATTATAAAAAAAAAAATATTTTGAAAAATTGCACTTGTAGTTTTTTAAATTTTCTACAAGTGCATTTTTTTATTTTTTTTTTTTTTGTAATTTACTTGTTGAAAAAAAAATCCAAAAATTGCCGATTGTTTTCGAAACCATATTTTTAAGATACTGGTTAGCAGACGTTTAATAATTTTTAAATTCTTTTTAAAATGACAAATTATAAAAAAAAAGTATTTTGAAAAATTGCACTTGTAGTTTTTTAAATTTTCTACATGTGCATTTTTTTATTTTTTTTTTTTTTTTGTAATTTACTTGTTGAAAAAAAATCCAAAAATTGCTGATTATCTGTTAACTTCAGAATCGTATCAAATAATTATTTGATATATTTTATTATTTCACATTCATATAAAAAAAAAAAGAGAGATAAGTAGACTGGAGTTTTTAATACCTACAGGAAGTATTTAATATAAAGTGTACGATAAATGTGTGAAATATTTCAATATATATCAGCATGTGAGTTTAGTTGTCATATGGAAAATATTTTTTTTTTTTTTATATTTAATTTAAATTAAAAACAATAAATTAATTAAAAAATTTTTTTTGTTAAAGTAAACAAAATTTTTGTTTAGTTAGAAAATAAAAAATTACCTGTTGTATGTAAAAAAAATCCTTAGGAATTTTAATGCACAAAAAAATATTTTTTAAAATTTGATTTTTACGTCAAAAAATAATAGCATTTATATAGAAAATAATAAAATTTTAAATAATGGTAGCGATGTAAAAATAGTGAACTATTGTAAGGGCGACGACAGTAGTCGAAGGCGCGCGCGGCCAGACTGACTCTGGTCGTTCATTCACCAACAGCCAGAATATACTATATAGTGTAAAGTAAAGCTAGAGAGTACAGCAGTCGCAATCGTATCCTCAGGGGGGTAATCGCACTACATTTGTGGCGCATGACCACCCACAGGATCACTTCCCTTGAGAACATGATCAAACTATTTTTTTTCTTATATACCTTTATACTCTATCCACGTTTGCATTTTACTTTTTTCAAAGAAAAAATATATAAAGAAGAAAATCGTAACAATAAACCATAAGTAGCCATGACCAAAATATCTTTTCCTGTTTTTTTATCGAGTAATTTTAAAAATATTAAAAAAAATTCTTTTTTGAACTAAAACATTTTTTTAAGTCGCACTTTCATTTGTAAAAAATATCCGAACTGTCAAAATTGAATATTAATTTTTTTTTATTTTTTATTACACAGAACAAAAATAATTGGTAGCAGCTACCAATTGGCGATTGGTGGCCGCTACCGATTTGTTCGGTAACTGCTACTGAACAAATCGGTAGTGTCTACCAAAATAATTGGTAGCGGCCACCAATCGCCAATTGGTAGCTGCTACCGATTATTTTTCGGTAGCTGCTACCGAATATTTTTTGGTAGACGCTACCGATTATTCGGTAACTGCTACTGAACATATCGTGTTCACCTAATCGCTACCGATTATTCGGTAACTGCTACTGAACATATCGTGTTCAGTAGCAGTTACCGAATAATCGGTAGCGTCTACCAAAAAATATTCGGTAGCAGCTACCGAAAAATAATCGGTAGCAGCTACCAATTGGCGATTGGTGGCCGCTACCAATTATTTTGGTAGACACTACCGATTTGTTCAGTAGCAGTTACCGAATAATCGGTAGCGTCTACCGAAAAATAATTGGTAGCCGCCACCAATCGTCAATTGGTAGCTGCTACTGATTATTTTTTTCCATATAGTGGGAAAATTAAGAAATGGGCGAATTTTGAAGACTAATCTGGATATTGGAAGAATATATGATTTTCATAAAAAAAAAATAATAATATAATTGAAATGTGATAATTAAGAAAAATATATATGTAGATATATAGTAAGCAAATATAAAAATATATAGTTGGTATTTAAAAATAATGAATAAATAAGATTAAAAAGTTTTTAAAATTTTTCCCTAGAGCGTGGTCGAATATCCGGAGAGACATTGCTTCCGCTTCCGTTTCTAAGTGCATATGTATATGTATATATATATATGCGTTAAGTAATATACATGTAAGTAATATCTATATGTATGTAGGTATGTACATGAACAAGAATCCATTGGGAACGATTTATCGTCGCGAAAGTATGCCACTGAGTTATTTCGTTTCAAGTTTTACTGCAAAGAAAACTCGTGCAAGCATGACAGAGTCCATACCTGATGAGATGTCGGTAGTCGGTGTTGGAGCACAAGGCTTTGGCGGAAAACTTTCAGACAACGATCGCTAAAGGGTAAAAAACGGGAATAAAATTACAGTTTATGGGATACATTCATCCTTGTTCAAAATAATGCGGCTTTCTTTATTTAACTTTTTATTTTACTCTTTCTTTTTAGTTGTTTACGTTTTTTTTTTTTTTTTACTTGCTGAGACATTACGCAAGAGCGTATAAGAAGGCTTGAGCACGTGAGTTGCCTCAACGAATGGAATATTGCTAGTAGAGAATAAGTATCTACGGGTTTGCACGCACCACAGTTGGGGTATAAGTATACTTTAGATTTCAGACTCCCCACTCGTATATATATGGTCAGCTCTGGTATTATCTACCTCAAGACAACTATCACCATCGTAAATCAATTATATGTTTTTTTTTTTTTTTTTTTTTATTTTACTTTATTGTTAATAATTTGACTAATTTTTAATCATAATGGAAATTAACAAAAAAAAATTATAAAATATATCTATTGTATTTGTCCTTATCGTCGAATTTTCAAGGAATTCCGCCACAAGCTATCATAATTGGTTGAGTATGTTCCCAAAATAGCACTTATTCAAAAATTTACATATGTATGTATACATATAACCACTCTGCCATCACTATAGAGTCTACAATTCTTATCGGAACCAAATGAAATTTCCTCCACTTATTCTATGCATAGTTATCGTCGTCAAGTTCAAAGATGGGGTGTATCGGTCAATTAGTTTAGAAGTTATGGTTGTTTGAAACTTTAAGATTTTTCAATAAAATCGTTTTTCCACTATTAAAGCTTATATAACTTCAAAACTAAAACTTATAAACAAATTCTGTAAAAAGTTCTTTAAGGGGACTCGGTGGTCTAGAGGCTGAAAATTTCATGATTTTAAAAAATTTTTTTTTTATATGTTAATAAATGTCAAACCTTTTGAAATTTTTAGGGATTATTTTATTGTTATTAATATATACAAAAATGCTTATAGCTAAGAAAAAAAATTATTTTTAGTATTTAAAAGATGGCGTTGAAGCCAGCTCCTTTAAAAAAAGGGACCCGGGCGGCGTAGAACAATTCAGCTCTTCTATGGGTCTGAAACAAAAAAATTTAATGGATTTTTAATCAGTATAAATATACCTATAGCCGGTACTAGAATAAAAAAAAAAAAATTTTTTTGAAGAAGTGGCACTTGGTTGAAATTTTTAGTCCAAAAATTGCCTTTTTTTTCGTAACATTTTGCATGTTAAAAAATAGAAATATTCAACGCAAAAATTTTATTCTAGTACCGGCTGTAGCTGTTGGTGTATTAAATAACATATTTAAATTTGAAAGCAATCGACCGGATAGTTTTTTTTTCAACTACACCAGGCAGAAAAAAGTAGTTTTGAGATAAACGCGTTTAAAGTTTTAGTTAAAGAAATTCTGAATAAAACTAGATTTGAACTTATACTTACGATTAATCAGCTATTTCAGCACCATATTTTTTTCTTGTGCACTTCTTCGGTTTTTCTTGTTTTTCATTATATGTTGACTTGTTTATCATTTTTATAACTTAGCTATAGAAACCAAAGCAGATGTTTTCCGCCGCACAATAGAATAAAAATTACTTACTCGGCCGGCCTGCTATATAGCTTTTAGAACATGAAATACTGGGAATATCATCACCATATTTTCACAGTATATTTTTGAAATACTATACTTTCGAACTATGCAAAAAAAAATCGATTTTTCAAAATTTCTAGACCACCGGGTCTCTTTAAAATTTGTTTGAATGAGCTTTAATTTTTTACCATTAGTTCAATATTTTAACTATTCTCTCAGATAACTTAATATAGCCTTGAAAATTTGGACAAAATCAAAAAAATTACTATATATGGTTTTAATGACTAATAATTATCCATTATACGTACAAAAACAATGTCTATTTTAACCAAAATGTACAAGCGTTTATTTTACTAATAGTCAATTTGTTTAGCACTTTAATTGAAGGAAACAAAAATAAAAACAAACTTGCTAGTATAATGGAAGAAAATTACCCATTCTGTAGATTAATTTTCCCACTCCAAAGCTCTGGACTATGCAATCCTTAGAAATTGTATTTGAACCACGGAAATGGTTACAAATGCTCTTCGGTGACTTTAAATTGGGACAAAAATGATAAGAATCAATTTATTGACTACATTTTTTGAAATCGTAGCAAAAAACTGTTTTGACAATAATTCAGTATCCAATGTCTAATGGAGCAATTGCGAGATTACGAATAGGAAGTGATATTATTAACTAAAACAATCTATACATTAGAAAATATTTTTTATACTAAATCAAGATTAAAAAAAAAAATTAACAAGGAAAAAATTATCATCAGAAACTTATTATCATCTGAAATTAAATCATTAAGTGAAGTAATACTTGGATATTAAAAAAAGTACTTTTATTAATAAAATATAAAAATTACAGATTTTTAAAGACAGACAATTATTCATATAAAATAACTACGGCTATTAATTACTACCTATTTATGGCAAAATTTAATTATTTATAATTACTAGTTTATATCATATATCATAGAATTAAATTCATATATCATAGAAATATGAGAGTATTGTTTTGTCGTCCAATTATGTAAATATTCTTAAAGTTATTAACCGCTACTAGAATATCATAATAATTTTTTGTTACAATCTTATAATTTATAATAAATATTCAAATTAAGTGTGAAAAAAAAAAAGAAAAATCAAGATGGGAACAACTTACTTGCTTATTCAATAGCAAAAAAATACTTTTTTTTAATAATGATTAAAAAAAATGGACATCTAAAAGACTGATCAATAGATGGCGCTCCTATCTACTATGAAAATTTAGAGCGATCATAAAGCAACAGCGCTTTCGCGCTTGAGGTGTGCAATGATAGAAAAAAAAATGGCTGCTAAACATTTTTCATGAGCTGTCAGCTTTGAGTTTTTAGGAATTACAATTAATCCAAAAGAATTTGAATAGTGATTTCCAAAAAGGTTCTTTTATTTAATTAAAGATTTATGAGTAAAAGAAAAAGGATCAATTCGTATTGGGAAGTGACAAATGGGGTCACGCTATCTGGTGGTAAAAAATCAAGCTAATGATGAGTTACAAAATTCGAGTATATATACTAGGGTGCTCCATTTAAAACGAACATTTTTTTTTTTTTAGCGGACACAAGAAAATTTTGTTATTTATGTTAAAAGAAAAATTCCCTGAAAATTTCAGCTCTTAATTTTAATTTTAAGTACTTCCTATCGAGCATCAAAGTTTTCCCATTTAAAAAGCATGTAAATCGAATAACTTTTCTTTAAAATTACTATAACTTAGCCCGATTTTCAGCTATCGTTTTGAAACCAGTTTTTATTTGTAGAGTATTTGTTGTTTTTAAAAAGTGTATACGACGGTTTTGGTCTAACTCGATCCACGTCGATTTTATCAGCTCCGAAAGACAAATTTTCACTTTTTTCATTTATTTTTGTTAATAGTGAAGAAATGGTTCATCTCACAACAAATATGCATAGGACCAATCTTTTAGGAAATTTTACGCTCTACAAAATTGCTCATGACACTTATATTGCTAAAGTCCACTGTTCATGAGATACATGAATTTTAACATTTTACAATAAAAAAAATTGTTAGCTTACTATGGTACTAATCTTTTTATTGTAAAATGTTAAAATGCATGTATCTCATGAACAGTGGACTTTAGCAATATAAGTGTCATGAGCAATTTTGTAGAGCGTAAAATTTCCTAAAAGATTGGTCCTATGCATATTTGTTGTGAGATGAACCATTTCTTCACAATTAACAAAAATAAATGAAAAAAGTGAAAATTTGTCTTTCGGAGCTGATAAAATCGACGTGGATCGAGTTAGACCAAAACCGTCGTATACACTTTTTAAAAGCAACAAATACTCTACAAATAAAAACTGGTTTCAAAACGATAGCTGAAAATCGGGCTAAGATATAGTAATTTTAAAGAAAAGTTATTCGATTTACATGCTTTTTAAATGGGAAAACTTTGATGCTCGATAGGAAGTACTTAAAATTAAAATTAAGAGCTGAAATTTTCAGGGAATTTTTCTTTTAACATAAATAACAAAATTTTCTTGTGTCCGCTAAAAAAAAAAAAAATGTTCGCTTTAAATGGAGCACCTTAGTATATATACAGTAAATGCATGCTGTAAATACAATAAATAATTTTTTTACAGGAAATTATTAAGAAATAAATATTAAAATGGAAGTCGGAATATTTATAGAACGTGAAAAGACAAAAAGTAGAGTATGCTGTGTAGTTAGACGTAGAATACCAAAAAATATATTTTGAAAATACATCAGAAAATTTTGAATTTAATACGTAATCAGTTATTTGAAATGATAAAGTATTAATTTTTTAATGGATTTAAAAATTGGTAAGATTCTTAATCATAATTTTTTTTTAGGACAGTTATTAAATTTCATATCTTTTAGTATATCAAATATTATAATATTATTAAAGGTATTTTCATAGAAATAATTCAAAGAAGGTATTCATTTTTTTCTACTTTTTTTGCTCTTTATTTTACCCTATTTTTTTTATCGTGAAATCTGTAATGTCACCATTAATCTTCTTCAAGCTACATTTTTTTATTTTTATACGACAATCATTATCCTAGCGACGGTTTTTCAAGTTATAAAGCCATAAGTATTGTGATTAACTGTAGACTATAAATTAATAATAATAGCTTTTTAAAGATTTTGATGCTTTCAAATAAATTTTTAAAAGTCAATGACATATTTATTTTTTTTTATATTGATGGCTTATAAAATTACACTGTAGAAAATTTTCAGAGCAAACGCGGATTAAATCCAGAGTTAATTTTGAGTTGAATCCAAAGTGCATGATTTTTTATTTATTTATTCCCTCCGACACAAAAAAAATATAGGCCCTCCTGGGGCACAAAGGCCCCCTTCAAAAATTAGGTAAAATTTTTTTTTTTATTTTCCGTCAAGTTAATTTTTTCGTTACAATTTTTTTTTTCAAGTGGTCCATTTTACCCCACTATCACATATTGGCCTAAAATATGATAAAAACATTACAGAGCTCATAACTTAACGGGAAATAAAAAAAAATTTTTTGTTAATAATTTTTCGGCCTTCGTGCGCCAGAAAAAAAAAATTTTTTTTCGATTTTTTGCAAAATTTCGACTGTTTCTTCCGATATAGACGGAAAATAAATAAATTGGATGGTTAAAAGCTACAAAAAGAAATAACCGGCTTAAGGGGGCCTTCGTGCCCCAGGCTCCCCTACATTCGGGCATATATTTTTTTTTCATATGGACTTGGAATTAATTTAAATCGAGAGAAGTTCATTTTAACATTCAAATTCCAGATCAGTTGATGTGATTGAATTCAAATCCAGATATTTTTGCTGTATAGAAAACTTCATATTTACTCCGTACGCGAAGTGACTTTTTTAAAACTAAAGCTTCGAGTGATGAGGTGTCTTTTTATCGAAATGTTTATATTCAGAAATTTTGTGTATTTCTGTTAAAAAATTATTTGGTTAAATTTTTTGTGTTGATTTTCACCACAGAAATCTGTTAATTCAACACAAACCGTGTGTGTTATTTTACTTTAACTGATTTTTTATGTTAAATGATTCGAAAATCTGGAATGTAAGATATTTCTTGCGTTATTCGAAAATTAACACAAAATTTGTGTTGCTTAGCTAAACACTATTGCGCGTTTCTTCATTACTATAACCAACCAAAGCATTGTAGCAGCACTGTCTGCAAGGAAACTTGGATTATAATTAATTTACAATCAGATATAATCATAGATAACTTTCATACTTTTATGATCCGGTTCAATGATTTTTTTAATCTCATTTTACGGGAGGATAATTCATAGCTCCGTTTTTTATAAAAATTACTGAAAATCGAACTAATTGTTTGCTAAATTGACAACAGTTGTACTAAGGTTAGGAAAGTATACTTAAGTTGGTTAGGTTATGTGCTTGTATTTATTAGTTAATTTTAACACGAAAAGTCTGTTAAATTTATACAAATTTTCTGTCAAAATGACAGATTATGTGTTCAATTATTTAATCTAAAATGTGTGTTAAAGATCAACACAAACGCAATGTGTTGAATTTAACACATAATTTTTAACTGTGTAATGTTTGAATACCTATTAAAATATTTTCACTTCATGTGGCCTTAATACAAGATGTAAAATTATTATATGAAGTAAAAAAAAAATGCGATACTATTCCAAGGCTTTTAAAAACGATTAAATTTTTTAATATTTTCTTCTCCTCTTATAACGATGAAACATTGATCAGTGGCAGGTACATTATTTACTAATACTCCACTAATTATAAGAGTTTCATTATATCCCATGCCAACTCCACAATCATACCATTCATATCGTGGAGTGATTACTCTATTTTGCTGCATATATGGGTAAGCATATTCGGTTACCTTTAAATTAAATTAAGTTTCAATAATCAATAATTAGCACTTATTTAATTAATTCTTTTCCCTAAAAATTAATAACAGTTATAATTTACCTTATAAGTTTTTAGTATCGTAAAATTGTACGAGCGATTGTAATAAGGATGATTGTAATCCTGATACCCCTTTGCTTGTATTTTTATTACTGTTATAAAAAAAAAAATAGTACATTAGATAATTATAAAAATTTCATAACTTTTTTTTAAGGAATGTTATTATTTGATTAATAATTTAATCAGGAATTAATGATTAATAATTGATCATAACCCGGGTCAAAAATAAAACTTGGTTTAGACTTGGTCGTCTTAAATCGTGACTAAATAAGACCAGTTAAGTCAAAACCAAGGTGAATTTGAGTGAGTTCGCCTTAGTTTCGACTTAACTGGCTTACTTAGTCACGATTTAAGACGGAAAAGTTTAAATCAAGTCGAAATTTACTTAGTTTAGACTTCTTCGACTTGAATTTTAAGACGAAAAAGTCAAGATCAAGTCGAAATTTACTTGGTTTAGATTTATTCGACTTGAAATGTAAGGCGAAAAAGTCTAAATCAAGTCGAAACTGACTTGATGTAGCCTTATTCGACTTAAAGTCAAAAGTAAGGTGAATGACTATCGTGCTTGAAGTAAAGACGAATAAGTTCAAACTAAGACCAAAAAATACAAATAAGTTGAAACTAAGATGAAAAAGTTGAAAAAAATTCAATTTAAGTCGAAAAAGTCAAGATCTTATCGAAAAATTGTCGGCAAATCGATAACTTCAAAAGAAAATAAGGCGAAGCGAGCCTGAATAGAGTTTTATTTTTGACCCGAGTATATATTAGATTAAAAATTTCCAATAGCATAATTTTCGATAATAAGAAAATAAAATATGTCTAAAAGTTATTTTTTCTCTAAGTGTATTTACAAATTTTGCTGCAATAAATTATTTATAGAATTGTTATATTACAAAAATTCATTATTTTCGAGATATACTTACAATTTATGTTCACCTATTAGTTGAAGTGCTCATTACTGAATGGCAGTTAACGTAATAAAATTTATCAATCAAAATCCGCTTAAGACACAAACATTTGAGCGTTTTCAATCTTATGGAACGTGTCACTTTTAATGATAGTTAGATATTAATTAGAGTTGTTAAGCACTGTCTCATATTTTGTCATATTTTAACTATGATCAATTCATATATACACATCCGCACACACACAAACAAACTTATCGCTGCACCTGAGCCCCAATATATCGCATGATATCGAACTTGTTTTTTTTTTTTTTTTTTTTTAATAAGTAGCAAGATCGCGTCAATTTAAAATTTTTTGAAAATACCGCTGAGAATATTCTTTCGAAAAATACGCTGATGTTAATAAATTTTTTAATTAAACATCATTTAGATGAAAAATTGTCTTTATATACAGCGACGTCCTATAAATTATACTCAGCATGTTCTTGGCATGGTGTGCTAATATAGAATATTACACACCCTGGGAAGAAAGTAGGACATCTCAAGCCATGTGTGTTATTGCCTACCCGAACTGAAGCTGGAATCTCTTCAAGATTTTTCTCTTAACTTTTCGTCGGATTGAAAGTAAGTTTTGTGTTTCAAATTTTTTTCCCGCAAATTTTTGGGTTAACTTGCATCCCAGTTGCGGCTGTAAATTGACGTGAACTTGTAGTCCATGTTGTACTCATATTAGTCAAAACTTTAAACAGCAGAGCTTAACACAATCTTGACGTCAACTTGATGGAAAACACTGAATAGCAATCCTTGATAGCTAGACTTTCTAATCAGAAAGTTAATGTAGATGAATTACGACCAAATTGACGACAACTTTCAGTCTTTGTAACTGATGACTACAAGTTGTTACCAACTTTACCGGAAAGTTAGTGGCAATCAAATGCTGCAACCTGCTGCCAACTTTCACAGAAAATTGAAGGCAGAGTTTCTTCAACTAATGTGATGTTAACTTTTGCTACCAACTTGCTCAGAAAGTTCGCGACAGGTTGCCATCCACTTATGGAAATACAAATTTTCGCGGCAAACTTGGCAACAAGTTGCTGTAGTAGGTTGTCGCTATCTTGCTGCTAGCTTGGCAATCAGAGTAATTTTAAAGAGAAAGTGTGACTATCGAGGATAGTATATATAATTGTGTATAATATTTATTTTTGTGACAACAAGATGCTGTCAATTTTCCATCAACTAAGGGATGTTAACTTTTGCCATCAACTTTCTCACAAAGTTGGCGTCCAGTAGTCAACTTAGAGAAATGCCAATTTTTCCGTTCAACTTGGCTACAAGTTGCAGCAGTAGTTTGTCGCTAACTTGTCATCAGCTTGGATATCACGAAATACACTCATACATATATCATACATCGGTAACAAAGTTTACTGCAATATATTACCTACTTACCCTGATGCCCACACTCTGGTCAGCAAGTTGACGTCAATTAGATGTGATCAAATTGATGTCAACTTTTCTATTGTCTATCTAATTATATTTTCTGGCAAACAAACCGAAAATTATCAACTCCGTAGCTTATTTTCTTACATCCTAACACCTCAATAAGTTAATATATATTTAAATAAACTAAATAATTAATTTTAAAAAAATTAAAGGAGCATGCGGGTATTAAAAAAAAAAAATAAACAAGACAGAAATTTGAATTGAACAATGTCCATTATATTATATATTTTATTCCCACATACACACGGCACGTTGTGAACCTTTTCTTAAATATTAATAATATATTATAATGATGATAATAATTAATTAATAATAATCGTCATCGCAATCATAATTATTCAGTTAATTATTTAAAACAATGTATTAATAAAACGTTATATGAATTCATTATATTCATACACATATGTATGTATATATGCATATATATATATACATATATATATATAATAATTCATATCGTAATTGCATTATTCAATATATATTTATATGTACAGGGGTACAATATTTAAATGTTATTTATTTATTTTTTTTTTTAATGGTTTATTTATAATCGCAATATTTATCTGTATACATACACAATTAATAAAATTTATCGGCCCTTCATATCCGTTTTAAATCGCGGGTTTTTCCAAAAACTCGCTTGCTCGATCTTACAGACATTTTATCTCTATTTAATGTCCGATTATTTTCCCTCTTTCCGGACCAATAGTTTTGTTTTATTTTATCACAAAACATCCATCAGCCGTTTTGATTAGAGAGTCATCATAACAATAAGTGATAACATTTAATTTGATAATTAAAAAAAAAGTGTAATTAAAATAAAAAAAATTAATGACTGAAAATTAAAAATTTTAAAATAAAAAAAAAAAAATTCAAAAGACTCTCCTGTCAAAATTAGGCCTATTAGTTTTTTTTTTCATCATAAATATTCTGTACATTATAATTATAAATTATCATCATATATATCTTATATACCTTAAAAATTAAATGTCATTATTATCGTTTAGTGTATGTATTAAAATTGAAACTGTACGTACTTAGATAGATAAACTTCTGTTAGCTTTTGTTGCTTCTGTATTTAAATAATAATATTAATTAATATTATTATTTACTCAAATACATAATCGTATAATTAAATATGTCACTAGACATTAATTATCGTTACTTGTATTGTTTCTTTGCGATTAGTAAGAATATGTAAAATTGTTATTTATTTATTTATTTTTTTTTTAATTATTATTTTGCTTTAATAAATAAATCTCATTAATTAAGCATCCACATAATTGTTTATTTATACATGGAAAAAGATTAAGAGTGGATTATTTATTGCTTGTTATATTGCAGGTTTTTCCTCGCCCTTATACCGTCTATCAATTTTTAAAACTCATTTATTTTATTTATTATTATTTTTTATTTTTTAAACTTTTTTACACTCGCACACTCATTCATACTTTTTATATTTACTTTTTATCGCAAAGTCACGACAAATTGACTCTTGACTATTTTTCTTCCCGCAATTTCTTCATCGACTCACGTTTATTTTTTAGCAAAAAAAAATACGGGATTCGAACTAGTCCGCGTTAATATTAGAGCTTAAAAAATAAAACCTAGGTTATTTTTTTTTTTTTAATAGTAATAAAATAATAATTATTATTAATTAATAATTAATGATAAATAAAAAGAAGTGTAAATAAAAAAATGGTAGAGTATTTTTTAAAACATTTTGTATTCCATTGTTAACAATTTTAAATACGAATAGAAGTGAAAGTACATATTTTGTTATTATTATTATTATTATTATTATTATTATTATTATTATTATTATTATTAATATTAAATGAGCTAATTATTGCTCATTTGTTTATTACATTGAATTGAAAGCGCGTGTATTTTAATTCAAAATATACATACTACACACTTTATTTAATTAATCATTTATTATTTATTAATTAATAATTTTATTTATTATTGTTAGTCAATAAATGTTTTTTTTTTATAATAATAATTTATAATTACAATAATAAATTTATATAATTGTGTGTCTGTGTGTATGTTTCAACGTAAATCATCAAAAACATTCGCAAATACGTGTGACACTTAAGCTTATATACAATTATTACGTTATATTGCTTTGGTTTATGTATAAATAAACTTATTATTTTTTTTATTTTTTTACTCATTTTTAAACAATTATTCTTATTTTTTAATCATATCCAAAAAATTTTTATTCAATTTTAGACATTTTGTTAATATTATTATTATTTTTTTTTTTTATATATTTATATATATTAATATATCAATAATTACGCCGTTTGTGTGTAATGCTAAAGAGTAAATAATTATGTGTATAAAATAATTATATTTTTTTAAAAATAGTGCCGTCTTTCGGAAACTTTGAGTTTAATTAATTAATTAATCATAAAATTAATTTTAGGATTTAATTAAATATATAAATTATATTTTTGTATTTTAATTAATGCAATAGGTTAAGTTGTATAAGGTTATTAATGAGAAAAAAATTTTAAGGTTCTGTGACCGCCATTTTGACGCCATCGCCATTTTGTAGCCGTCGCCATTTTGAAGCCGTCGCCATTTTGTCAACATGAGAAAGTATAAAAATCTTAATCATCGCTGGTATTTAGTAAGGAAAAAAAAACTCATCGTTTCAAAAAGACTGGGTACACTGTCTTTAATTAATTAATTAATTAATTAATTGATTAATTAATAAATAATATAATTTTTTTTTTATAAGAAAATGTGTTGGCTATAAAATCGCGCCATATTCAAATGTATTTTTAAAATTCATTGAATAAATTTATTTATTTATTTAAATAATCCCGTGTCTTATATTTTGAGTGTGTATGTGCGCGGGCGCAAATATAATAATAATAATAATATATATTTTTATATACATATTCCACGTCTCGTGCACACGAGAATGAGGGACGTGAAAGAATTGCGTAAATAGATTTACAATAAAAGTTTAATATAGGATTAATTATCGTTATTATTCATTATTATTATTAATATTAATAGTCAATTGATATATAAATTAATTAATTAATTATTTTATTTTATCATAATTATATAATCATTATAAAATAATAACCAAGTTTTGACAATAATTATTATTTATTATTTATATATATTTATATAGATTTTTTTAAAAAATAATAATTAACAAAAAATAAAACAAGTAAAATAAAATAATAATGCGATCGTATACTGATCGTTTTAATTTTTTTTCTGCCATCATGGCCTTAATTAATTTTTATTTAATCAATAATAATGGTCAAAAATTGCCTATCTAGCTACAATCCATTCCACATTACGCGCTAATTTATTTCTGTCAACACACACGCACTCACTCTCCGCATTTTTTTTTTATTTTTAATTATAGCTTTCAAAGACTCGATTACTCGTTCGTACATTTTTTTGTTGCTTTGCTTATTTATTATCGTTATTATTATTATTATTTTTTTAATTTTTGTTTATATATTTTTTTAGTTTTTTTGAATTTTTATTATTTTTTTTTTTTTTTTGAAATTTTTTTGGGGATGATTTTTTAGATTGGGAGCAAACCACGGAGTCTCAAATTGTCCGAGGAAAAATTACTTAATTTACATTTTAATTATATATTTATTATTATTATTATTATTATTATTATTATTATTATTATTTATTATTATTATTTATAATTATCATTAATATTAATATTATTATCATTAATATTATTATTAATATTATTATTATTATTATTATTATTATTATTATTATTATCATTATTATTATTATTTATTATTATTTGTTGTTCATTTTCAATAGTCGACAAACTATAATTTTTTTCTCTTCTTAATCTAAATTGACGCTTTTTAAATTTTTTTTAATTAAGCAATTACATTGATAATTAAACACGTGAACAATAAGTGAGATTCGATTTTGTAAATTTAATTTAATTTTTTTTTAATAAGCAATTGGTGATTTTATTTTAATTATTAACTAATTGTCATAAATTCTGAAAAAAATAAAAAAAATTTTTTTTTCCTAATTAATTATTTAGATGACAATTAATTAATAAATACAGTAAGTGATGTGTAGTTAAAACAATGACATTTGATGATACATTAATATATAACATTCACCATTTTCTAATGAGCACAAAGTATTTTTTATTTGTTATTTATTTTATTTAATTGTTTTATCTAATCCCGAGTGTATTTAAAAACACATGTCATATCAAATTTATTGTTTCAATAATTACGATATTGCTTCGGGAATAGTTATGTATATAGCACACATAAGTGACATTTGTTTTTATAAACATTTACGTGAACATTAATAATAAATATACAAATGTTTATTTATTTATTTATAGTTTTTTTTATTATTATTTATTCTTATTATTATCATTATCATTATCCTTATCATTATTATTATTATTATTATTATTATTATTATTTTCTGTATAAATTAAAGCATGTAGTTTTATTTATATTTATAATTACTTTTGTTGATAAATAAATAAATTTATTTATGAAAGTGGATGTTTTAGCGACATACGACGGCAATATTTTTATTATTGCGTTTAATATTTTTATTATTTTCATTTTAGTTTGAATTGGTAACTGTCGGTGAGTTTTTAAAGCTGCGGCAGCCGTCGTTCAGAGAAACAAAGGATTTACTGATTTGGACTTTAATTATTTTGCGGATGAGTTTGTCAACTTGTTAACGTATTCAGATATTTTTTTATGTTTTTCAAATTTATTGAGTGGAATTTATTATATTTTATTTGCTGACATTTGTATACAAATTTACGTTTATTGTTAAAGAAAATTGTTTGTTTGAAGTTTAGGGAAATTTAATTTCAGGAAAAAAATAGTATCGGGTCTGGTGGTAGAAATTATTTGGACTTTTTGTGGCTAACTTGGGTCGATTTCAAGTGTCATTTTTTTTTACATTTTAAAAGAAGGTTGTAAGTATACAGAAATAAAAATATCATTTGAAGGCTCAAAATGTCAACTTTCTAAACCCACTGTTAATAAATAACTAAAAATTTTTTTAAGATTGACGGATAAACTCAAAAGCAATTTAAGGATAACTTTGACTGATTCTCGTAGCTCTGTCTTGCAGAAATTAATTTTAATTTAGCGGAATAAATAAACTCGAAAACTTATCGTTTAAGCTTACATTTTTTTTTCTAAAATTACCCTGCGTCAATCTGCTTCCGTCTTATTGAATGACTGAGCGAAAAAGACGACTGTTGCTAAAAATTATCACAATTCGGTAACAAAAAATCGTACGTAGCTCACGCACTCTCATTTAAAAGCTTAAACTTTAAGCTTTCGATCGATTCAAGCCGGCATTTTTTCCTTATGACTGACAGTTGGAAAACGAAAATAGAAAAAAAATAAAATAAATTGTGTTCAATCTTTTCTTTTCGAGCCTCAACTCTTCAGCAAACTACCCGACATTTGAATTTCCAAAAACATCTTCAAGTATAGATTTTAAACTTTCCCGCGTCTCCTTTGTACCCCAATGATATTTAAAACAAGAGCCACAGCCTTTTCAACAAAGATAATTTATAAACCAACAACTTCAAATTAATGAATAAATAAGAAATAAAAATGACGCCCACATCCGACATTTTCTGCGTCAAAATAATCAGACCCGATACTTAATTTTCCATTAAAGATTAATCAGCACCTTTTACTTAAACTCAACGAAATCTTATATACTTATAAACTAGTGTTACGAAAAATAACATTTATTCATAGCATATACCCTTTGTTATTTATTAACCACAAGAGAAATTGAGAAAAGTCCAAAAATAAAATAATACAGAGCACAAAGTATTAACCGAAAAGTTAACATTTTTATTAAATGAATGAATAAATTTATTTGAAATAAATTTATCGAAACTCAATATTTTAAATAAATTGAATTAATTTCCAGCTGCCGCGCGAAAAATTCTGCTCAATAATATTTTTTATTTATCATAAATTTAATTATAAGTTTTTAATTAATTTTTTTTTAATACTCGTTAATTTAATATTTAATTACTTTTTTTAAAATTACATTCTTTGAGCTGGTGTTATACCCTTGTAGTGGTGATTCATTTTTAGACTGTCGAATATTTATAAAAAATTACATACATTAAAAAAAAAAAATATTAATTACACATGAAAAAATAAATTACTGAATTTTAAACAAAAATTAATTTTATTAAAAAAGACACGTAAGCTGAGGTTCATTAATTAATTATAATTTATTAATTGATGCATAAAGTAATTAATTAATCAATTAATTAATTAATATTAAACGCTTTCGAGCGTACTATCAATTTGTGTTGTTAATAAATTTGTCGTGGATTTTTCATGGGCTTATTACGACCTCGAGTGCTTTATAATTATTATTTATATTTAAAGACGTTAATAGTATTTTAATTAATTAATTATATTATTATTAATATTATTATTATTATTAATTATTATTTATTATTAGTAATAATAATTATACATAAGCATTATTATTTTATTATTTTTAAAAATTTTTATTTTATTTTATCCAAAAACTCTTCATCATAAATAAATCGCATATTCATGAGACATTAATCGAGTATTGCTAGATTCATATGAATTGACACCAATTGCGTAGGTCAGGCACACACGCCACGAAAAATACATCATACAAAATTCATACAAACTGATAGTTTTCTCGTGTCTGGATTAATTTTATATATATATTTTTTAAATTTTATTAATTAATTTTTAAAAAATAAGTAAATTAATAAAATATTTTTACCCTGTTCAATTGAATATAATTTAACGGATTTATAATTTTCATAAATTATTAACTTGTGCAATTTTGGAATTACGTTTTTAAAATAAATTTCATATTTTAATACATATATTTATACATATTAATTTAAATCGAATCAATTTATATTTTTATACTTTGGTTTACATCGACCTCTTATTTATTTACGTGCCGTTTTTTTTAAATCAATAAATTTATCTTTTCGTTCACTCGACCCACTGCTTAGTAATTATTTTACATTCTATTTTAGTAGAATTTAATTTATGATTTTTTTTTTAATTGATATTTTAAGATACTTTAATAAATTATATAAATTTAATAAAACTGGGTTTATTGTGAGAGTATGATCTTAGTAAATTATCATACGTTTAGCCGACGTTTAATCAATTTTGAATTTTTTTTTTAAGGATAAATTATAAAAAAAAAATATTTTGAAAAATTGCACCTGTAGTTTTTTTAATTTCCTACATGTGTATTTTTTTGTTTTTTTGAAAATAAAAATCCAGAAATTATTCATTGCATGTTAATTTCGAGATCATGAAATTAGCTGACGTCTAGTAATTTTAGAATTTTTGTTTAAATGATAAATTGTAAAAAAAAAAATATTTTGAAAAATTGCACCTGTAGTTTTTTTAATTTCCTACATGTGCATTTTCTTAGTTTTTTTAAAAATTAAATTGTTAATAAAAAAATCCGAAAATTTCTAACTGTCTACTAACTTTAGGATCATATTAAAATTATATAATTTTTACACTGTAAAAATTTTGCGGAGTAGATGTTTATCTATTCCGAAGGAGAGATTATGTTAATACTAAAATTTCAAATCAGAGTGAATTCGAATTTTCAAATCAAATCCCCATTAACTCCCAAATGTTACAGTGCTTCGATTTCAAATAAATTTTATGTTAATTTACAAAATTATGAGACCGAGATTTTTTAGAATGAAATTTTTTTTTTTTTTTTTTACGGTAAATTTCTTATTCGGCCTTTTCCGTCATCGGCCACTGCACATATATTTAAATAAACAAACTGTTTATCTCATATTTATTAAATCGCTGTTTTATCTCAGTTAAAATCCTATCGTTCAAGACGGATCATAATTTAAAGAAAAAAATTTAAATTCAATTAAAAAAACTCATTATTTATTAATTAATAAAATTTTATTTATTCGAAATAATTAATAACCATTCTATGAAAAATAAAAATAAGAAAATACTCTCTATAAATAAAGTCCATAAAACAGGAAGACGAGGCCTTAACCCGTGGCCGCTCGAGCTATTTTTTGAAACCAATTACCATTAATTAATCTTGTATCTTACTTGCCTACCGGGCATATATATATGTATATATTTCAATTAATAATTATTTAATATCCTCATTAATTATTATATCCTTTTATTATAGTAAACAATCGTGTTATTTAGACCGCAATGGGAATTTAAAAACCAACGGCCCTAAAGCTTTTGCGTTATCGTTTAAAATTAATTATCATTACCGGCTCAATAAATCGCACGTGGAAGAAACATATATTGCAACACACATTTATTATTATTATTATTATTATTATTATTATTAATATTTCTGTTACTTTTAAATTTTTTTTATTTGCGCGGGAAATTCAAATTTATACAATACTCTTTTTTAAAAATTTATTGCAATTAATTTTTTAATTATTATTATTAATTAATCAATTTAATATTAATTAAAATTAATCCAAAATAATTAAAAAAAAAATAAATAATAATAATAATAATAATAATAATAATAATAATAATAATAATAATAATAATAATAATAATAATAGTAATGATAAGTGAATCTTAAAGATTACGCTATTAATCATCAATTATTTATCATATATTTATTTATTTATATATATATATTTATATATTCATATACTGTATAGACTTACGTTAATTAGCATTTATTAATTAATTATTTAAATTCATTATAATAATAATAAATGTCGAGAATGGGCGTGCGCGTTGTTTATCCAACCTTTTAATTATTTATTTATTAATTATTATTATTATTATTAATATTATTATTGTTGATGTTTATTAATAAATAATTAATTTTAATGCAGTCTCGGTCAATCTGACCCCGTGTCGCCTGTGTGTAGTGTATAGTGCCTGTACTTTTTTTAAATTATTTTAATTAGTTTTTTATTTTGTAAATTGGATCAATTTGCTTCTGGACGTACCGAGCATTTCTTTTTTATATTTTTTCTTAGGTATATTAATATTGCGGGTCGATAACTCGTCCGCGGATCCGCCTCTCTTCAGTGTGAGCGCGGATCCGAAAATTTTTTTTATTAGTCATTTCAATATTAATATTAATTGTTTGTATCAATATTAATATACATTCATGTATATATTTATATATACATATATATATTTTTTTATATATAATGTATAAATAATAACTATAATTGTATTTTAATTATCATTTTAATTGTTATTGTAATTATATTCATTAATCAATAATAATAATAATAATAATAATAATAATAGTGATAGATAATTATAATTATATGGTATAATTAAATAAAAATTTATTCCAGTCGTCCAGAAGCCAGCTCACAAATTTACAAGGCGTTCACATTTCTCGTGCCGTTAATGATGGAATAGCGCGTTGCCCTCTCGTCCATCCTGAAATTTAACATTTATTTTAGTCATTTTTTATCAGATTGCTATCATAATTAATGGTAATTTCTGAGGTTAGAATTTTTTTTTTCACCCACTTCAAATTTTTATAATACTCTTACAAAAAAAAGTTTGATGAAAATAATATTACTTATTTTTTTTTGTGCAAAATAAAAATGAATTAAGATAAATAATTAACAATTTTATTAATTTAATGTAAAGACAGTATTTAAAAGTTAAAAAAAAAAATAATTTTAACATATTGTAAGGTAAGAATTATTAAGTATTTTTTGCCGTAATAATTTAAGGCTATTCTCAGACAGTGCCCGCCATTTTTTTGAAATTTTATATAAATTTCAACTGTCATAAGCGTAGTGGAATTTTGAAGTTAAATTTTCAAACTTTGTAGGCTAAAATTTTCTCAACAAATTTCGTTTAACTCCTAATTGATAACAACTGTAAATAATTTTGCATGCTTTGAGCGCGAAGCACTGATTCATTTTAAGAGCATGCTCTATACTCGCCTGAAAATGAAAATCTCGATTTCGTCATATTAAATTGTTTCTAAATTTATGAATACACTTGAATGATACAAAAAAATTATATTGTTATAAAGAAAAATGATTAAAGAACAGATTTTATCCATTTTTACGTCGACTTATTACGATTTTTCTATAAATTTTCTGTTTTTAGTGACTTATAGCGTTAAATTACTTAGGAGTCATGGGCTAGTAAACACTATAACTTCCGAAAAATACAATTTTTCAACTTAATTTTTTTTTTAATATCTTCGTATAGTTGATGCGAAAACCCCTTTTGAAAATGGCAGCTAAATATCGTATGGTTTAGTTATAATTAATATTTTTAGATAGGCATCACACGACAATTTCTACCCTTTGAGCAGCCATATTACTTATTTTTTTAAATATACATTTATTTCAAGAGTGAACATAGCCAAGATTATTTTTTGTATTTTTTGTTTACTTATCGATTTCTATGTATCGATTATTTTTCGATAGTATCGATAGATGGCACGGAATATACCTATACTAAAGTATACGTATTAGCAGCTGGCGTTTCTTAGGTAAAATGGCGGGCTATTTAAAAACTTATAATCTAATTGTTTTTAATTAACAGTCGATACAAAAAAATATGTTAAAATTCAAAATAATATAACGGTTTTCTCTGAAAAATTGTTGTATGTGTAATAAACTTTTAACTCACTTGAGTATAATTCACATAAATGCTCAAGGCATGCACTTTTGGATTTTCCAAACTTTTTTTTTAAATTTTATATCAGCGAAATTGACCTTTGTTCAATTAAGGAGGGGGAAGGGGAGGGGTATTATCTGAGAATGCCTTTATTGTCATAAACAATTAAAATAAAATTTGTTAACTAAAATATTAAAAAATGATATAGTTAGTAAAGAAAAAAAAGGCAAAACAAAGCGGATTATTTTGTCAGTAATAATTAATACGACACAAGTACTGGTGATGTAAGTGTGTCGAGACAGAATTTCGTCTCTCTGACAATAGAAGGCTTAAAAATAATTCCCACAGGGTGATTATGATTACGTACTTGTTGTCTTAACAAGGCTCAATGGTAGCCATTAGTGAACGCCGCCGGTATCAGAGGACCCTGAAACACGATAAATAAATCAGAACCGTCTCGATGGATTTTAGGGAAATGAAGCTACAAAAAATAAAAACCAATACATTTACAAAACGTCTGTCAAATAATTCGTCACAGAACACAGACTAGTACAGTTAGTAATGTTAGTCAATAAATTTATTGTTTTTACCAGTGATCAGCAGCATGTAATTTATTTGTCATTTTCTTTGTTTTATTTATTATTTTGTGGGGTTCTGCGTTTTAAACTTACGGGACTGTAGTTGAGCGGGGCGCGGGATACTGCGATCGCGGGAAACGCGGTTGTAGGGGGCTGTGGACTAGCTGCGGCCTGTACGTAGCTGGCGACTGCTGAGTCCGCGGCTGCGGCTGCCACTGCGGCTGCTGCGCTCGAACTGTACATGTCTATTGGCCCGGGTGAGTTGGCCGCAGGAAATGACCGGCCCTGGGGCCCGCCGTGACCTCCGGCCCCGTGTGGTGAGGCTGGCTGAAACCCGGCTTGTGCTGCTTGGTAGTTGTTCATCACTGTAAATAATTCTTTCTTTACAATTTTCTCTTCAATTTCATTTTTTTTTTACTGTTTCCATTAACAAAAAGAAAATTTAATATTTAGCTTAGAGGCCATTCATAAAATACGCTCGTAAAATTTTGCCTTTTTAGACCGCCCCCCCACCCCCATCCCATTATAATAGAAATATAGACATAGAAATATTTATATACTTAAAAATATGAAACGAACGACTTTCTATCGTAACAAAAAAGTAAAATTTCAAAAAACCGAGAGGAAATTTTGCAAAATTGTTTGATGAGCCGTGAGGGTCACACGTAATAAAAGGTGTAGTTGAATTTACCATGATCGGGGATACATATACTATGCTGATTAGTAATATATAGGATCACTATATATTTAGTAATGACTACTAGCCTATTGTGGTACACGAACTGTAGTAACATCTATTACTGTCGTTGGTTAAAACAACCCCTTGGTAAATGACAGCTGTGGTTCTTACTACTCCACATCATAGTTTAGAATTTTTTATCCTTAATTCATTTATTAAATATATACTAATTGATATTTATTATTTTTCATGGCATTTAAAAAGTTTTAAAAATTTTTAAATTTATATCATATTGTTCTTACAAAGAGTTTTTTAATATATTTAAATGGATTTGTAAATAATTAATTCGAAATGTCACACGCACTAAATTTTTAAAGTACATTTTTTTTTCTATACGTCATGATATTTATTTTTCATTTAGAATTATCTTTATGACAAATTAATTCTTGTATTACTAACATAGTTTCATTGAATATTTAATTTTTGTTGATATAAAATGCAAGCACGTAATTTTGAAGGTTATAATTGACACATTTAAAGATGTAGTAATTATAACTACAATTATGGAGCTAGTACAACCACAGCGGGGTAAAAAAGTTAAAGGTGGCGCTGTCGTTTTCGTTTGTCAGTCATTTCACTCCTCATTGGAGTAGATTGTACGAATTATGTGATATTGTGTACTCCAAAAATAGTAATACCAACTACTTCTGATAAAATTGTGTGGTTAAAGAAACCACAGGATGAGTTTTCCATACTACATCGAGTAGTTACTGAGCCTACAAATTTTTACCCCAGTCGAATAGTAAATAGAACTAGTACAGTAGAGATTAATCTTATACAATGTCATTTATGCTACTCCATTTGTCGATACGTTGACCACAAAGTGGTTCAATTATTACTAGTTTAGCGTGGTAAATTTAACTCCAGAATTTTCTTAGACCCCCTCCTCCCCATAAGTGCGAAAGTATTTCATGAACGGCCTTATAGAAAAATTAAATTAAATCAACTTGATTAGTTGAGTTATGATAAAATAAAAATCCATGCATTGATCTCGGAAATTTTTTTCAAATAATTATCTTTTAAATTTTAAATTTTATCACGATTAAATCTTATAAATTTAATCTAAGACACTTGGGAATTTATAAAAAAAAATATAAGAAACCAATAGTTATAAGCCCGCGAGTGCGCAAATGAGATTCAAAATAATAGCTAATAGAGGATTTTTAATGGCCAGTAGCCGCAATGAATTTATTTTAGCGAGCGAAAAGTTTTTTCGATTCTTTCAAGATGAGGATTTATAACGCGGATTGGAGTGGAGAAGAATTTAAAAGTTCTAGGAAAAGTAGCGATAAAAAAGATGAAGCGGCAGTAGAAGAAGAAGCAGAAGAAGAAGAGAGAGAGAGATTTGGTATGATGACAAACCGAACGTGCAGCGTACAATCTAAAAACCCATTCAGCTTTTAAACTCTCGACAATAGCAAACGGTTACAAAGTTTGGTCTAGTGGGTTGGGATGGCCGTAGGGCGCGTGGGTGGACGCGATTCAAAAGTTTGATTTATTTGAGAGGAGATTGCGAGCGGCAGGGTGCTCGGGATATATATCGCGCTCTCCTCTGCGGGAAAACAGAACAAAGACCGTGGAAAAGTGAAAGAGATTATTTTTTTTATATATCATAAAAGTAAGGAAAGTTTGCTCAAGGCTTTGTTCCACATACGTTTAAATAAATAATATTGTTTATAAAAATATATATACTAGGGTGGCCCAAAAAAACCAGGTATTTTTTTTTCGAGTCTCTTATGAAAATTTGTTGGTTTACGATGTTTTAAGAAGCCTCTCCAAAAATCAGCTCGACAAAAAATTTTCAAGAGGTCGCTCGCGAATTTTGAAAATATAAAAAATGATCGAAATTTGAATTTTTTATTTCAAATTTTTTCTTTCTCGTGGCAGAAATAGTTTATATTTGTGAAATCATGACCGCTGAAAATTAAAGCCCAAAATTTAAATGTTTAAACCTCGCTCAAGAATTTTGAATGTTTCCGAGTGCTGTCTTTTGGACGTTTTCTAGCGACCCTTGAATATTAATAACAAAGCTTCTCGATTTTTTCACCATCAATTTGCATCACAATGAATGAAAATATAACCGAGAAATATAAATAATAAGTTATTCACATACTTTTTTGTTTTTTAATTCAATTTTTAGGTTTTTTCGCTTATTCAAATCTTACCAAATTTTATTGTTTAAGACTGCCCTGCATATTTTTGGTTATGCAAAAGTTATATTTTAGTGAAACGACAATAATTGAGCTATAAAAAAATACAAAAACTAATTCAAAGTATTAGTCACATATTATCAGTTAATATTCAAAATTCTTGAGCGCCGTTTAAATATTTAAATTTAGGGCTGAAATTTTCAGCATAAACATGATTTCACAAATATAAACTATTGCTGCCACGAGAAAGAAAAAATTTAGAAGTAAAAAATCCGAATTTCAATCATTTTTTATATTTTCAAAATTCGTGAGCGACCTCTTTAAAATTTTTTATCTAGATTTTTGGAGAGGCTTCTTAAAACATCGTGAGCCAACAATTTTCATAAGACTCGAAAAAAAATACTCGGTTTTTTTGGGCCACCCTAATACACATATATTTTTTTCATCGTGGTCGGGCGAGTTTTATTACATACAAATTTAATATTTTCAACAGGAACGCGTGAGATTTTATTTTTAATAACGTACCAGAAAGAGCTTGCGTTAGCAAAGGCGTGTTGTTGTTTGGTGTGAGTTGTCCGTTGGTAAGATCCACTGAAACACAAAATTTTTATTGACAACTGATCGATAATTATCGCGGTTTTTTTTCTTTATTTTCATGTTTATTTTATTTATTATTTTATGTTTTATCGACTCTCTCATTCGTGTCGTCACGCTGAATATTTGACTTTTTAACAGATAAATTGTTGTGATAACAATACTTTAAATTAAATATATTTGTTAAATATCATTGGAAGAGAGTTCCATTTATAATTTAACAAGTCCAATGTGTTGCTTCGTGGTAGTATATAGAGTTATATTGACTTTTAATTAGTTGGACGTGACGGTACGAGTCAGATATGAGAACCGACGTGGCAGAAATGTATGAAATGCGACGCGATTTAACGTCGCTGATAAGCTATGATTTCATTTTTTTTTTTTTTTATTTATTGTTATTAGATCTAGTATTAACATTATTAAAAGTGTGGGAAAATTTTCGGGGTACTCTCCTATTTAAATTTATCATTTTTTTTTTTTAAGAATTAGGTGGAAAGTATTTAGTATCATTTATAATTAAGTAAATAATTTTTTTACATGATCATATGCAGTGACAGGAGAGACAAGAAAAAAAAAACTTAAATATTTTTTTAAAAATAAAAATAGTAAATTTTTTTTCGTAATGTTTCCTTTTGCCTGATTTTTAAAAATTGAACACTGTAAAAAATTGGTGTTAATATTGACATACTTTGACACCGGTGTGGTGTTAAAATAAACACATCGATGTAGCGGTGTTTTACAACCGGTGTTAAAATGGAGTACATAAGAAGTTAATTAAGGGTATCAGGGTGGGAGTATAAGGGTTTCAAGATCAACAAAACAGAAAATAATAATATTTCGTTACGAAATTATTATTAATTGAGATAAAAAGAATTTTATTACCTACACGGAGAAAAAAATATAGTAATATTTACTAAAAAATATGGGAATAATTACAAAATTTAGATAGTAATCTTGAAACGCTTAAGATTTATAGGAAAAATTCATAAACAGATAAGTAAATTTTACTATCCCGTTTAGTAAATTTTACTATATTAGAATGGAAAAAAATAAAACTAAATTTTTATTAGCTTTTAACTTTTTATTATTATCACTATCATTTTGATATTATTGCTATCTATGTCATCTGCATTGGTGTTGGAGTCGATTTTTGTTTTTTAAAAAATCACTTGGTTTCAACCGAGATTCGAACCCTGATCTCCCGCGCGCGAGTTCTTTCCTATGTCCGACGACCCGATGTCTCCTTTGGACAAAAGTTTCAGAACTTGTAATACATATTTGTATATGCTATCCCCACCAATTTTTAATTTTATCTATACACAGTAGAATTTACTATACAGATAGTAAAAAAATATAATCGTGTTAGCAAAAAATACAATGCGTATAGTAATTTTTAATATTTTGTATAGCAACAAATCCTATATTGTATTAGAAAATGAACTTTCTTAAATTAGTATTTATTAATAGTACTTATAGTAAAATTTACTAGACAAATAGTAAAAAATACAATCGTCTTAGCAAAAAATACATTACGCATAGTAATTTTGAATATCTTATAATGTAATTATTACTAACTAGTAAATTTTACTAAACGTTTAGTAATAATTACAATACAGAATGTATTTTTTCATATCTGTTAGTAAATTTTACTATAAGATTGTAATTTTTACTGTATTTTTTTCTCCGTGTATGAAATAAGAAGTATCACTTTTATTGAACTGAACAAATTGCATAAATTTTTGACTACTTACACAGTTGGAAAATTTATGTTTAATTTAACACAAATCACATGTCCCAAATCCACCCAATTTTTTGTGTTAATTCAACACATTATATTTGTGTCAAACAATATTACAGGTTTAAAATCTGATGAGATATGATAGCATATTCAACTTTAGTTAAAATTACACTTGATGTCGTCAAATAATTGACACAAAATATTTAACCATTGAATTTTTATACACAAAAACACAAAATTTTCAACTGTGTATCAGATTAAATTTTTAGGAACAATATTTTTATTATAACTTTGATGTTTTTCATAAGGTAATAATTGATTAAAAAATGATAACTAAGATCATTGATAATTTTATTTCATTTTTTTCGCAAAAAGACTTGAATTATCAAACTTTGTATCCCTTCAATTCATTTATACCTTAATAATAACATTTAATTGTGGATAAACATTTTTCAGCTTCTCAAACACTTTTTTTAACACCAGGAAAAATTTTAACACTACTATGATGTTATTTTAACACTCGTTTTCGGGGTTAAATTTAACACCGATGGACATACACCGATTTTTTTTTGCAGTGTATATATATATAAAAGTATTCAAATAGGATAGTACCCTCAATTTAGTTTCATCAATTTTTTTTTTTAGTAAATTAAAAAATAAATAAAACTAGTAATCGTTTAAATAATAATTGCAGCGAACTTCATACATTTCTTGCTCAGTGCACTCCGTTGTACATGTTGCATTGTCTCCGAGTATACGCGGCCCGCGTTCTCACCCCCTGTCCCGTGGTAGTAAATCGCCGGCACTCCTGACATTCACAAACAATAACAAATAAAATAAATAAAAATCATAAATTTAAAATATAAATATCATATCAGAAAATAAGTCTATAAATAAAACAAAAAAAAATATATATACATATATATATTACTACAGCGATTTTTCAGCAAGTCCAGGTTAGGATTGATAAGGAAATAAAGTAAAAAATAATAACAATAATAATGATAATAAAAAGCAAGTCGGTTATCAAGGAATAAAATCTCTCGAGGGTGAACGGTCTTGTCGACCCGAACCACGTGGTCGTCGTACAAGAATCGTTTCGGGATAAGAACACTATATAGAGGCTCGCGCCAACTACCAACTACTCGAATAAAAAGGGATTACGACAGTAACTTTTCTCACCGTAAGTCTTTTAAGGTTTTGGCTAAGCCTGTAAAGGGACAACGTGACAAAAAACGAAACTACGTAATGCCGATTTTATAATTTTTTTTCGGTCAATCTTATCAGTAAATGCTACCGGATAATTACCCGGGTCAAAAAAAAACCTTAAATTTGACTTGATTTAACTTAATTTCCTTTGAAGTCGTCGATATGCCGACAACTGTAGTCCACATTTTAACTTTTTTTGACTTAATCTTGACTTTTTTTAACTTTTTTGCCTTAGATTAGACTGTTTTTGACTTAAATTGTTTAGTTTCCTTTAATTTAACTTTTTGTGGCTTAAATTATTTCATTGCCTTAAATTTGACTTATTTTGTCTTAAAAAAACAACTGGTTATCGATTCGAAATCTAGTTCTATATTTTACTTAATTTTAACTTAAAATTCATTAATTTTAACTTTCGAATATTTATAATAATTATTTTTTTAATTAGTAATATTATTATTAAATATATTATTGTTACCATAACATTATGTCTAACTTCTATTACCGGTGCTACTACCATTAATGTTGACAATAACAACACTAACAATCATAATAATAATAATTATAATAATAATAAAAATAATATATTCGGCATAGTTATTAATGTTCATATTATTATTATCATTTTTATTATTATTATAATTAACATTATTATTATAACTATCGCTAATAATTATTACTATCATTAATTATATGTTACTAAGTATAAGTATTATTTAAATTTGCGTTGTAACTGTCTAATTTTGTTTTATTCTGACTTTAATGTAACTTTTTTTGTCTTAAATCTGAATAAACTATATTTCAATTGAATCAATTTTGACTCAAATGAAACTTTTTTTAACTTAAATTTAAGTAAAATTATTTAAATCGACGAAATTCTGACTTGAATGTGACTTTTTTTGTCTTAAATCTAAAGGAAATACAGTAAAACTGAAGCAGTTTTGACCTAAACGTGACTTATTTTGTCTTAAATCGATCCTAACTAAGCCACAAAAAGTAAAATCTAAGTCAAATGTTATGGAGATTTTACAGACTAAAAAATTAAATTAATTGAAATTTGAAGGATTTTCACTTAAATTTTAAGTCATAGTCAAGATTTTTTTTCGACCCGGGTATTTTTCATCTGGAAAATTTTTTTTAATCTTTGATTCTACCATTTTTGTTTTTGACGTATGAGTGTTGTCTAGATAACCTTTAGTAGACATATATAAACTCAGACAGAGTAGAAATAGTCGCAATTAATCAGCCATGAGAGTAAATGCAGACAGCTTCGGCCAGACAAGATTTTAAAAATGGAAACTGTTGTGTGACTGAAATAAATACTTGTAATTGATCGCATTAATGTCATGATTAATCTAACCACTGAGTCTGGATATCTTTAGACATTTTAAAAAATGAATAGTCCTAATTTCGACGAGTAAAAAATGAAGACTGAATTAAAATAAATTTAATTTAATTGATCTTGAGCTTAAAAAAATTTAACGTAAAAAGGACCTTAGGTACAAAGACAGAACGCATAGGGATGTAGGCCAAGAGTTCATCTATTTCGAGTAAATTTCCAGCTGACGTAAAAGCGATCGAGGATAAGGTTGGTTGAAATCCGATGGGAAAACTTGGACTGCTATTGGCCAAGTTCAATCTTCACTCTCTCTCTCTCTCTCTCTCTCTTACTTGGTCCTCTTCTATTCTAAACTATTACACTTGACCGAGCGATAGCACTGACTCGAGATATTTTAGGACGTTCATAAGGGCCAGAGGTTTATCTGACACAAAATAAATTTATGCTGAGATAACTTTTGAATGCGAAGCAACACATTGTTACCACTGTTAGTGGTTATTGCAAGTCAAGTATTCAATGAGTTATTTTGTTAATGACTGAAAAAAATTTTTAGATTCATTATGGATGCGTCCTAATCTACAAACAGTAATTATAGTAATAATAATAATACCAATAAGTTGTTTTATTTATTTCTTAATATTTTAAATTAAATTCTAGTCTACGCGAAATTTTTTTTAAACTAATTTTTTAAAATTATTCTATTCTAATTACTCTAGTTTTTAAACACTTTAATATTAATAATAATAATTTTTATGGATAAAATACACACTCGTAAACAAAAATTTTCATTTTCTCACACTCTACGGACTAAGCTACTCTATTTATTATGTAAATACATAAAAATATTTTATTTCTAATTATTGGTCAATTAAAAATTGACTTGCTACAATTATATTCTAAAAATAATTAATTTAACATGTAAAAAAAAATATATGAAAAATAAATAATAGTTTAATATATTTATTTCAGTGAATGTAAATTTATAATCTATTTTTTTAACATAAAAAACGTTTTGAAAAAATTTTACTAGCGAATAGATCTTAATTTTATTTTTTAAAATTGCTTTTGATTTTTATTACTTATCAATTATAACTAAAAAAATAATTGGCGGTAATGACATTTTCATGGAAAATTAAATTTGTTACATACACGGAAAGAAAATTATGGTAACCGTTCCTAGTACGATTATACAATGCAAACCCACAACGTTATGGTAATAATTACATGACATTATGGGGAACACGCCCGAAATATTTGAGAAACGTTTCTGTAACTATGGGAACGATTTCTGCAGTTATAGTAAAAGTTTCTATGACGTATGGTAGTCGAATTACGGTAATGATTACTGTAATGATTACCGTACTCATGAGAATAGTTTTCAGAGTAGTAAATCCTACATCCACATTGGAACGGTCCTAAATGAGTATGGGAATAAACCATGGTTACTATTCCATAATGTTATGGCAATGGTTACCATTATAGTATGTTAATGATTACTATGACAGTAACAATTACCATTATATTATCATAATGAGTTCCATAACATGAGAAATTTCAAAATATTATAATAATTATTACCATCATATTATGGTAATTATTACCATGCTACTAGATAATTATTATCATACCAATAAGGTAATCATTATCATAATACTATGGTAGTTATTATTGTAATACTATGGTAATTATTATTATAATACTATGGTAATCATTACCATCCTACTATAGTAATGATTATAATACTATTATAGTAGTTGTTACCATAATACTATGGTGATCATTACCATAATATAAGTAACGTTTATAGTGTTAATCATTCCCGTGATATTATGGTAATTATTACTACATTACGATGGTAAACTTTACCATACATTATGGTAACCATTACCATAATATCATGGTAATTACTACCAAAGTACTGTGGTAATTATTACCCTCATACTATGTTAGTTATTAGCAAGCTGCCATAGTAATGATTATCATACTATTATGGTAGTTATTACCATACTACTATAGTAATTATTACTATACCAGTGTGGAGACCAACACCATAATACTATGGTGATCATTACTATAATATAAGTAACGTTTACCATAGTGGTACTTATTCCCGTGATATTATGATAATTATTACTACATTACCACGGTAAGCTTTACCATATATTATGGTAATCATTACCATAATATCATGGTAATTACTACCAAAGTAGTGTGGTAATTATTACCATCATATTATGGTAGTTATTAGCATGCTGCCATAGTAATGATTATCATACTATTATGGTAGTTATTACCATACTACTATAGTAATTATTACCATACCAGTGTGGAGACCAACACCATAATACTACGGTGATAATTATCATAAGTTAAAGGAATATTTACCATAATGTATAGTAACGCTTACCATAGTAGTAATCATGGTAATTTTTATCATAATACTATGGTGACCATTTCTATAATATTATAGTAACTCCTACGATAAGTAACTAGAATCATTACTATAAAATATGGTAACAATTACTATAATAGCATGGTGGCTATGGCTATCATGGTATAGGAATTATTACCATAATTTTATAGGAACTAGTCTGATATCGTACAGGAATTAAATCCGAATAGAAAGGAATGATTACCATAAGTTGTATGGCTGCCATTTCTATAATTGATATTTTAAAAAAACCTGTTACCATTCCCATAATGTATTGTAATTGTTACCGTAAATTTCTCTCCGTGTAAAAGTTTTGAATAATTTAAATTCTCAAATTAATAGTTTTTTAACCATGTAGTTAAAATTGTTTTTACCAACTAAAATTTTTACTCCAAGAAAATGTCATGAATTTTTTTTTTTTTTTTAAATAGAACACAAAGTCAAAGAGAATCTGAATTCCAAAAAATAAAAAAATACAACCAAGTAAAATAAATACCATGTTCGCTAAAAAAATTTATTTCACAAGCTTTCCATAAAATAACATGAATAGTCATGAATTTAAATACACCAATTAGTCTAGAAAAAAAAATATATATATTTTGTCGATTCGCCATTTAATTGTCACTCGAATTCGTTACTAAACACACCATCCTATGAACTAGAGATCTAGAGAGTTAAGTACTTGAGTAAACTTTACAGAGGTTAGTCGGATAACAAGACTCTTGCTACTGACTGTGTCTAACCAGCGGCTATTTAGCTTCATTTAGCTTTAACTTTCTAGGTCGACTACACTCTCACGTCACTGCAGCTTCCCATCGTCGTCTTTGTCTCCACCCTCTCCCCCTTCCCCCTTAGTTGTTGCCCTCATTTACTCTTTATCTCAATTACTTGCATTTGATTCTTAAGAGGAATTCAAACTCAACCCATTTCTATACTCTGTGAACCAACGGAGCTTCGCCAAATCCTCCAGGAAGACACACCAACGACGATGTAATCCACAGAGACGTGTGTTTTTTTTATGAAACAATATTGTTCTTACTTTTTTTATATTTATTTAATTATTTTTTTACTAAAACTGTTAACTAAATAAACTCTTAACAACAATCGTTATTTTATCTTTTACACTAATAACAACAAATACAGAGGTTAGGTATGGTAAATTACTCGCCGCTAGATGGCGCCATCTTCTCTTCGTTTCTTCGTGTCTTCCATTTTGTCTTCGTGTCTTCTTATTTATATTTATTACTTAAAAATCGGTTTTTACTAAAAATAAATTCGCAGTTTGTTTTTAAAAAAATTTTTATTTTATTAAATTTATTTATTAAATAACTAAACTGCGAATTAATTTTATACTTTAGTTTTCACTAGAACTACAACACAAAGCATAAACATGCGAACTTTATTTATTTTATGAATAATTATAATTACCCGGGTTAAAAAAATAACTTTTTGAACTTTATTTTTAGTCAACTAAACCAAAACAGTCAAGTTTTACTTTTTTGACTTAAGGGAATTTTCAGATAGACCCCCCCCCCTTTTTGAAAATATTCAATGACTGTGAACTGTTATAACAGTATTAAAATTTAATAAATTAATTTCAGGTAAATTAAAGCATTAATTGAAAGAAGAACAACATAGTTACAATTCCTCCCAGACATAGATTTTTAAAAAAATTATTCATAGTTATTATCAATTGGGATGTCAACGAAATTTGTTGAATAAATTTTAGGCTACGATGAATAAAATAATCGGTAGCAGCTACCTATTGGCAATCGGTAGCTACTATGAATTATTTTTCGGTGGCCGCTACAGATTATTTCCGTACCAGTTACCTAATTTTCGGTAACAGCTATGGATATTTTTTTCGGTAGCTGGAACCAATTCCAATCAGTAACAGCTATCGAAAAATATTCGGCAGTAGCTACCAAAAGATAATCGGTAGTAGCTACCAGAAGATAATCGGTAGTAGCTACCGAAAAATAATCGGTAGTAGCTACCAAAAGATAATCGGTAGTAGCTACCAAAAGATAATCGGTAGTAGCTACCGAAAAATAATCGGTAGTAGCTACCGAAAAATAATCGGTAGTAGCTACCGAAAGATAATCGGTAGTAGCTACCGAAAAATAATCGGTAGTAGCTACCGAAAAATAATCGGTAGTAGCTACCGAAAGATAATCGGTAGTAGCTACCAAAAGATAATCGGTAGTAGCTACCGAAAAATAATCGGTAGTAGCTACCAAAAGATAATCGGTAGTAGCTACCGAAAAATAATCGGTAGTAGCTACCGAAAAATAATCGGTAGTAGCTACCGAAAAATAATCGGTAGTAGCTACCAAAAGATAATCGGTTGCTATTACTGAAAAATAATCGGTAGTAGCTACCGAAAAATACTCGGTAGTAGCTGCCGATTGCCAATCAGTAGCTGCTACCAATTATTTTTTCCAGTGTACAAAATTTGAAAATTCAAATTATAAAATTGAGATGAAGATTTTACTGAAATTTATTTTCCAAATTATGTCTAACTCCTAATTGATATCAACTGCAAATAATTTTTTTAAAAATCTATGTCTCGGCAAAATTGTAACTGCATTTCCTTTTTCTCCTTTAATGTTTTAACTTGTTTTGAATTTATTATCAAAACTTTGATACGGTCATAACAATTGAAATTCATCGAATATTTTTAAATTAGGGGAGGAGGGTACTGAATGAGAATCTCCTTAAATGGATACTGAGTAGGTTAAGTTAACTAAACGCGAGTTAAAACAATTGTGTTTTTCATCCATTTTTAAATTGCTTTTAGCTATCTTGATCTACTTGCTCTTTAGGAATGAATTAGTGAAATTCATTACGAATCAGTAGATAGTTACTATTTTTCCAGCTACAAGTATACCACAATTCAACCAGTGGTACACGGAGAAAAATGGAGAGAAAAAATATACAAATTTTTGTTATGCTGTCGAGCAAATTTGAAACAAGAATTATTATTGTGAGGACCATGTTGGCCATCTGTCGGAAATAGAAATAAACACATGCCAGAATTTCTATGGCGATAGTGAAATCAACAACAAATATATCACAAATTACTGTAACCATTGGAAGTTTTACTATGGTCATAGTATTTTCTGCATCTGTTTATTTCAATTTCCGACAGGTGGCCAACGTGGTCCGGCATTACTATGATACCATAGAATTTCAAACAAGAATAATTTCTCCGCGTAGAAAAATAATATTAATTGCAATTTATCAACAAGTTTTAAGTATGCAATATTTTTTATAGTGTGGCATAAAAACTTTTTGGCAACTCAACTTTATATTTTAAGTTTGGTCGACAGCATAATAGAAACTCGTATACTTTTTAAGCCCATTTTTCTCCGTGATACTTACAGCTGATTTCCAGTACATATTCACTAGTTAATTTTTAGAGAGTAGTATCCATTTGTCAAAAAAATCAAATTTGTTATTTTTTTCAACCCGGGATATATATATATATTTTTTTTTTTTTTTTCATGCTTTTACGGTCTAAGTTTTAGTGAAAACTATGATACGGTGGTTATAGAATATATATAGATATATAATAGATGGATTGGAAAGTAGTAATAACAATAGTTTCTAACTAGTGAGCTAGGCAAATCATCAAACTCGACTTAACAAATTACAAGGATGTATACGTATATAATAGATAATTTATTATTTAATAATTAAACAAAGTAAATAGTAAAATAGTAGTAGATATTTAATCATTAATATTTAGTTAGTAAGTCGTTACGTTACTTTTAATGACTATTAATCAATTAACTAATTGCTAATTGGATGACCTGAGACAATCTTATCTAGGAGCTACCGAATTCGAGTTTACGATTTATGTATTTAGTTTTGTTTTTTAAATTTTTTATTGTATGTATATTAGACCGACCGATTCTCCGAGTTTTTATTGGTACTGGTAAATATATAAATAAAATAAAATAAATAAAACTTACCGGTTTTTTATATAAAATTATAAACAAATGCACTAAACATTCGAGGTAAAGCATTCCACAATGTCCAAAAATTTTTTAAAAATAATATCGCGTTACTAATTTCAAAAAGACATAATTATTTTTTTTCTTGGTTAGCTTAGCTTGTTTTCACATTCTGTCAAGATGCGCGCGCATGTCTGATGCTCACAGTGTGATTCGTGCGGTTCAACCGTCCCCGAGAGTACTGGTTCAATTGACCCCATAAGATTTTATTTAAATAATTAGTTTAAAAAAAAATATTCAAGAACTATTTTACTAGAAGTAAAGTTTGAAATTTATGACTAATATATGTAAGAAGGTATTACAAAAAAAATTTTAAGATTTCATTTGAAAATTAAAAAATTATTAAACAATTTGTCAAGAGCTGAAATCAAAGTTCTGATGCCTAAAAACACAAAAACTTGAATTTTTTAAAATTAAATCATCATATTGGTTCAAAATTTTGGTCAGACTGAGGTTTAATGTATTGAAATATAATTCCAAGAGGAAGACTCATTTTTATATTTTTTCGATTTTTTAAGATTACTGGTTCAATTGCCCCCTGGTCGAATTGACCCGACTCTCCCCAACTTGAAGTTCGGAACGTTTTTAGCGCAATGAAAATGAAGAAAATTTCGGTAATTTGACTACTTAGGGGTTAGTTCCGGAGATTGATGGTGGCTTAAGATTTTCGGCTGACATACCAGTATTCATATGCGAAAAATTTTAGAAATCTAGTCATCCAATACATTTTTTACTTTCCAATTTTTATTTTTTAGTTGCGTGAAGAATGTTCTGATCTCCAGATACATGCGAATTCGCATTGAAATAAAATCCATAATCACTCCGAATTCATAAGTCCCAAAACGATTGATAATAAATAAAAATTATAAGCCTCTTGGCGTTAGGAAGCTCTCTAAAGCCGAAGGGGCGTAGAAAAATATGTCCTTTTGGAATTAGTAATGTGATATTCTTTAAAAAATAAATTACTTTAGTTTAAGTATATATTAATTAAAATAAATAGAGCAATCTAATTATTTTTAGTACAAATGCTCGAGCAGTTAGCTATGCAATTTCTAACTGATAATGTAACTGTAATTAAGTATGAGTTTATAGTCGAGAGAATTTACCATTCGTTTTTATTTTTTTTGAGGACTGTTCTTTTGGTTGGGATTCATTCGTTTAATTATTAAATATACAGGTAATTAATAATGTTTTGTTTTTACATTAAGGGATGCGATAATTTTAATTTATTATTTTTTAAAATTATTCCGTGGGATTTTTAGTTTTTTTATTTTTTCTATTGATGAGCTGCAACATGGCTGGAATCAAGGTACCGAGATGGGAAAAAAAACTTTAAAGCTTGGAGTGCGTTCTTTTAAGAGCCGCTGTGATAAAATAGCTAAAAATTAAAAAAAATTATTTTTGATAAACAAACTTGAGAGAGATTAAGGGATAAATTTAACGGATCTCAAAAGCTCTAAGTGTATTGCGTATTTTTTTTAGCTCGGATTAAGTAAATAAACTTAAAAGCTTATTCGCTGAGCTTCAATAAATTTTTTTTATAAAATTTATCAGAGTCTAGTTGCTCAAATTTTATTTGATTATTAATAAAAAAAATGACTTTAGCTTTAAATAATCATAAGATTAAAAAAAAATTTCGAGCGCCCGGTAGTTTAGAAGCTCAAACTTTGAGCTTTCGAGTCTGTCTAATTTAGTCAACTATTTTTTCTGAGGCCCTCAGTTGACCAACCAAAAGTTTAGATTTCGATATCTTTTCTCTCCCAAGCTGCGGCTCTGGAGTCTCATCTGTCATAAAAATTTGAAAACGTCGCTCAAAGTTTTCACCCGGAGCTTTAAAATTATTTTTTTCATTTCAACGAGAACTCCCGCCAAAATTACAGCCCTCAGTTTAAATATTTGTCCACCCACAAAATCATTGAATCTTTTCGAGTGCAATAAATAAAAATAAACACTCAAAAACGCCAAGTGAAAGAGAATAAAAATAAATAAAGTATTAAAGCAAACCCCGTAGTAAATAATAACAATAATAATTGTCTGTGTGATAACTTGTAAAACAATTCAATTCACGAGTTACGTGTCTTTATCTAGTATTTAGTAGTATCTGAGATGCATCCTGGATTACCCGATAACTTTTTGTTAACCCAAGTTGTTGCTTATGCGTTAACCATTGTGTGTAGTAGAGTGTATATTGAGTTTAGTTTATATATATTGTAGATACAATACAGTGCATGTGTATGTGTATATGTATGCTGTAGATATAATATAATATACTATACACTATAATATAACGTAATAGTATTGTGTGTAGAATACGTGAGAGACTGCAAATGTATACTACAGGCTAAGGATTACGGTTACCGTCAACACGAGCGAGAACACGAGAACTTGCTCGAACAACGTAGCACTTTGGGGTTGAAGCTTACCGGTGCAACCCCCGCTGGGGCTCACGGACACTCGACCGACTCTTGGCCCCACTGCGCGGTACACGACCGTTCCTACCCAACACACAACAGACATCAAACCCTTCTTAACAACATTTATTATTATTATTTTTATTAATATTATTATTGCTATGTTTTTTCTCTTAATCTCTATTATTGTCTTTATACTTATTCTATTTATGATCTTATTAGTTCGGTCAACAAATTTTTCGTTTTCGTAATTTATTTAGATTGTTAATTTTATTCAAGTTATTGCTTTATTCAATTTTAGTTTACTCTCAAGAACTTATTATTATTTTATAACTAGGAATTTTACTTACACTGAAAAAATTATTTATTGGACTAGAAAAAAATTATTTACGCTAAAAATTTGTTTTCGGTTTACAAATATTTTTTTTTCCTCGAAGATAAATTTTTTCAAGAATTTTAATGAAAAATTTACTGTATATTTACTCGAATTTTGTAACCCATCATTAGCTTGATTTTTTACCACCAGATAGCGTGACCCTGTTTGTCAGTTCCCAATACGAAAAAAAAATTTTTTTCTGTGTAATTAATTTATTTTCAAAAATTTCTACACGGAGAGAAGTGAATGGTATATTCTCCAATGTAACATAGTAATTATTACTATGTAGCATGGTAACACAAGTTTTTTAGCCGTATTATTTATTTGACATAGTAATTTGTCCGATGTTGAATGGTAACGCTAGCCATGCTAGCATGGGAATCATTACCATGCTACATTGGAATCATTCCTATGCTACATTGGAATTATTACAATTTCGATGAAGCTGCTTCCAATTGAAGGTAGTAAAAGGTTAATATTAAAATAAGGTTTCATAATTAAAAGATTAGGTTATTTAATTAATAATAAATAAATTTTTAACTAAAATTTTGAAATAAAATAATAAATATTGACATTAACAAATTTTAACATGGGCTATTTTTATTAGAAAAATATTATACTAATTTAATTATTTATTCAAAGACATTTAATTAATATTTTATTGTAAGTAAAATTATTAATTATGAATTATTAATGCAGAAGAAATTAACAATTATCTAAATTAAAAATATATTAAATCCATTAACAACATTTTAAATCGGAATACAATAGACAATGATACTTTGTCAAATAATACTTGAGTTTAGTATGATTGATAATTTTCATTAAAATAATATTCATTGATATAAGTAGTAATTAAGTTTAATATATGTACAGGTTATATTAGACGTATATACTATATAGCAGCGCTTAATATTGAAACTGCTTACACGCTATTCAGCATGGGACTCAGTACCATTCTAGCATGGCTTTGGTTACTATGCTACAAAGTAATATTTACCAGTAGCATGGTAACTATGTAGAATGGTAAATATTACCAGGAGAATGGTAGTCTTTCCCATGCTACATAGTAATGACTCCTATGCTTTGAAAAATAGGACTGGCTACCATGCTACATAGTAATAATTACTATGTTACATTGGAGAATATACCATTCACTTCTCTTCGTGTAAAATCCAAGAATTATTTTTTCTAAAATGACTAATTTATTGAACCATGGAATTTAAAAATTAATAATATTCTCTAGTATATCAAATAAGATATAAATAATATTTATAGTATACAACCGGAAGTTTATGTCTTTAGTAATAAATGATTGGTTCTTGGAGCGAAAGCTTCCAGCAAAGTAACGATATAATTATATCGCGGTGAAAATTCACGAGTTGAAAATAGAATAAGCTTGGAAACGTTGGTCGTCGAGATGATATATAGAAAAGATATTATATTAACGGACGAAATTAAATTCGCCAGTTCTTTTTCCTCTTTCTGGTCCTTCTCCTCCCTTCGCCCTCTTCTACTTTTCTTTTTCTACTACTAGTACTCTCAAGAGCGCGCTTTAATATAAAAGAAAAAAATTTATTATTTTTTATTCACGATTCAGTAATGCGTTAGATGATACCTAGCTCACAGTTATCACTCGAGATAAAAAAAAATCATGCTGGAAAAAAATTTTTACATGATTAAAAATTCTTAAAACTTGACTTACTTTTAATAATGAAAAGATTTTATTATTTTAAATGAAACTTTTTTCCAGCTAGATGTGTGAAGATTAATTATTTTTTTAATCGATATGACGTCATATATTTATTACATTTTATTTTTATTTATTATAATTAATAATCGTTATAATAATAGAGCTTTTAATAGCGAATCGTATTACAGTGACTTTTTTTTGCGGTGCGTTGTAACTTATATCACTTAATAATTCAGAGCGACCTCCGACGGACATTTTATTATAATTAATATTTTGTTTAAATTATTAATAGCTTAGTTTATTTTTGTTTTGTATTTAGCTCTTATCGTTTACAAAACAATCGCGCCTTCAAATTTTTTTGTTCTCTCTTGTTAATCGTTAAATTTATTTACCAATCGTCTTTGTAAAAAAATTCAATTATTTTTTAAATTTATTCACAAAATTTTCAATAATTAAGAACGCGGGATTTTTAATTCTGAAGCTCTAAGATCGAATCCCATTTGTGGTTAATTTTGAATTTTTTTTAAGAAAAAAAAAAATATTTTCTGATGTCAAGTGTGTGATTTTGAATCTCAAGTACAAAAATCGCTTCTCATTACAATTTTTTTCTTTTTTAATTTAACATTAATTAACTAATTCATATACAGAGGAAAAAAAGCATTTTGTTAAGGAGACCACTAGTGTGAAATTTTGAAAAAAATTATTTTCAAAAATAACGTACTAAGAGTTCAAATAATTTTTTTGAGATAGTCATCTGAAAAGCAGGTGCTTATTAGTGAAGCGAGTCTGACTGGCCAGGTCATTTTTCACCGTCACGTCATGGTCACAAGACCATGCAGAGCATGGCGATACAGCATGGTCCTGAGAGCCATACAATGCCGAGGGCACAATGCTACTAATTTTTCCCGCCATAATTTGTGGCGTGTAAATGTATACTATCGTATTACCGCCAAAACTATATATATGTCGTTAGACTATAGGCTTATCTGCCAGAAGCATTGTGGATACGGTAACGGTATTGGCCTGACGGCCATACTGACACTGCGTTCGCGACGACTATCGCCAATTTTACTATTCCCGCAATGGTCGAATCATTTACGAATACAATTTTACAATGTATAAAAATCTTCGGTACCACAGTATGGCCTTCGAGCCCATACTGGCATAGTGATCTGCAAAATATTTCTTACCGTGTTCATTGTATTTTCACATATGTCCTTAAATATTAAAATTTTCCATGCATATTTTTCTTTAAAAAAATTCCCAAAAATAGTCTTTTTTCAGGTGGTCACACCAGTGGTTCCCCTTAAATTTATTTAAATAAAACTATCAATTTTTCAATCATGATTGTTAACCAAAAGTTCGTGGATCGAATGCCATTGAAAGTTATTTTTTAAAAATTCTATTTAAGAATGCTTTTAAATAAAAGTAATTTAATACACAACAATGAACAAAATTGTAAAAAAAGTTAAGAACGCCGTTCGTATTCATATATATCTATATATATAAATTCAAGAATGACAGAATTCTAGTTCTCAATCCAGCAATCACAATCACGACTAATCCAATTTACTCTCGACGTCATTGTACAAAAGTTTAGCCCGAAGCTTACTTGGTATCTAAAAGAAAAATTTGTCGATACCGTCAACTACATAACAGTAGTACAGAGCAATTCAACTACAAGAGCCGTTTTTCGTTGTCGACAGAGTGCGGCCCAGATGGAATCGGTATTTCAAAACTATTAAATCTATCCCCGAAGACACGGATGTATTTTATTTAATTTAGTACAACGACGATTGGTAAATAGCAAATACTCTCACAGAGTTTCCACAATGCCTTCTATATATTAACACACATATTACCAACAATTGCGCGATTCCATTAATATAACAACAATCTTACGAATAGCAACAATTTATCGTAGTACGAGTGCGTTAACTTTATCCATGTCATTTAAATCCTATTTTATTTCCCTTTTTTTTCTTTTAAATAATTTAAGTAATTAATTCTAATTAATTAATAAATTAATAAAATTAACGCAAACGTAAACGCGCATAAAAATATTATAATTATCATATAAGCATTTGTAATAACAAATATAAGCTCAGGACAGATGGATGTATTTTTTTTTTTTTTTTTTTTTTTGGAAACTCGACTTTAAACGTTTTTCCCATTATGTTTATTTTCCTTCAATTAAATAAAATTGAATATTTGTTTATTATTAAATGTAGTTATTTTTCGGTTTGTTTGTTGACTTTAAATAAAAAAAATCCACTTGATTTGATGACAGCAACGAGAAAAGGGACGGACGCGCATCGTCCTTCGCACTAAACGCAATTGGCTTATTTATTTATTTAGTTTTTGATTTTTTTTTTTTTTTGGGTCACTCGAATAAAACCCGATTTATTGATTGGACGTGGGTATGCAACAAAAATATATATTTGTATAAATGGGGCATTCCACGCCAAATCGGACGGTTTCAAAATTTATTTTTCCGATTTTCTTAATTTTTGGGTATTTTTTAGTACCCCTCAAAAGAGGCTTCCTGGTAAATTTTGAGATTTTTTTGATCAATGGTTTAAAAACTATCGAATTTTAGAAAAAACCGCTCTTTTTATGGTTTTTTGATCATAACTTTCGTAATAATGGTCGAAATTCAATGTTTTTTTTTTCAAAATTTTTGTTTTTAGATGGCCTTTAAAGAAAAAAATACAAAACAAATATACGGAATGATTTTAATCGCGATTTTTGAATTTTAAGTTTTCAACTGTGTTTTTAAAAAAAGATGCATCCTTCGATTTCCTTGAAAATTTTCTATTTTAAACTTCTATCCATTCTGCAACTTTTAAGCCCGGTCCGGTAGTGGGCCTTCCATAATTACTATTTTTTTTCGATTTTTGAAAATTTGAAATAATTTTTTTTCGCTATAAATGATTATCAGTTCCGATTTTTGACACTGTATACTTGTTTTTTTTGCATATTATAAATTGATTTCAATATTTTTTGGTTTTGAGTAGGGATTTAAAAGCAGTAAGTAAAAGTTAATGCTATTTATGAGCAGTTATAATGAATGTTTTTATTTATTAAGAAGCAACTATTTCGAAGCAAAAGAAACATTAGATTTGCTATAAATTACAGCTAAGACCATTACAGGAGCTCAAAAATTCAATATAATTATTCGAAAACGCGTAACGCATGAAACGTTTTTAATTATTTCCGGGTTTTTTCGAAAATTTAATATTAACGATTATTTCATGCTTTGCGCGTTTTCGAATAATTATATTGAATTTTTGAGCTCCTGTAATGGTCTTAGCTGTAATTTATAGCAAATCTAATGTTTCTTTTGCTTCGAAATAGTTGCTTCTTAATAAATAAAAACATTCATTATAACTGCTCATAAATAGCATTAACTTTTACTTACTGCTTTTAAATCCCTACTCAAAACCAAAAAATATTGAAATCAATTTATAATATGCAAAAAAAACAAGTATACAGTGTCAAAAATCGGAACTGATAATCATTTATAGCGAAAAAAAATTATTTCAAATTTTCAAAAATCGAAAAAAAATAGTAATTATGGAAGGCCCACTACCGGACCGGGCTTAAAAGTTGCAGAATGGATAGAAGTTTAAAATAGAAAATTTTCAAGGAAATCGAAGGATGCATCTTTTTTTAAAAACACAGTTGAAAACTTAAAATTCAAAAATCGCGATTAAAATCATTTCGTATATTTGTTTTGTATTTTTTTCTTTAAAGGCCATCTAAAAACAAAAATTTTGAAAAAAAAACATTGAATTTCGACCATTATTACGAAAGTTATGATCAAAAAACCATAAAAAGAGCGGTTTTTTCTAAAATTCGATAGTTTTTAAACCATTGATCAAAAAAATCTCAAAATTTACCAGGAAGCCTCTTTTGAGGGGTACTAAAAAATACCCAAAAATTAAGAAAATCGGAAAAATAAATTTTGAAACCGTCCGATTTGGCGTGGAATGCCCCAAATATATATTTTTTTTTAATAGCAATTAATTAATTAATTAATTAATTAAGTGAATTAATTGTAAATGATAAAATTATTTAAGCGTTTTTTGGTAATTTATTCAAATGAAAATAAACATTCTTAGTTTGATAATTTTAAATAAATATAAATTTTTAATTATTATTTTTTTTTTTCTTACAAGAAAAATTAATTTTGATGGGCGGATCGGAATATTTATTTATTTATTTGGAAATATTTTAAACAAGTTTCTCTTCTAATGAAATTTTTAAGGGTACGGTTCCATTTAAATATTTAAGATTTTTATTTCAGTTCCTCAAATTTATAAAATGATATAATTTAAAATATTATTTTTTTTTAAAATAAATATTATTGGCATAAAATTGGTGCGATAGTTAAATAATTTTAGGGAATCCGAGTGAGATTTATAACAAATTTAATATTTTTTTAAATTAGTTCAATACACGGAGAAAAAATTATGGTAACCGTTCTAGGACATTATGAAATAACCCATAAAGATCTGGTAATAATTACTTGAAATTATGGGGTATACGTCCGCATTTTTTGGGAAACGTTTCCATAATTGGGAAAGATTCCTACAATTATGGTAAAAGTTCCTATGCCGTATGGTAATTGAACTACGGTAATGATTACCGTACTCAGTTTCCAGAGTAATAAGTCCGACATCCACATTGGAACGGTTTCTAAGTAAGTATGGGAATGAACCATGGTAACTATTTCCATAATTTTATGGTAATGGTTACCATAATAGTATGGTAATGATTACTATAAAAGAACAGTAACGATTACTATAAAGTTATCATAATGAATTCCATAATATGAGAAATTTCAAAATATTATAGTAATTATTACCATGCTACTATAATAGTATAGTAATTTTTACCATAATTTACAGGAATGATTACCATATTATATGGTAGCATTTACGACAGTAGTAACCATTCCTGCATATGTGAAATATTTCCATGATATTATGGTAATTATTACCATACTATTATGGTAAATGTTATTGTGTATTATGCTAACTATTACCATAATAATATTGTATCTTTTCCTACAAATTACGGAAATCGTTACCATAATACACGGTAATCATTACTATCGGAGGACACGCTAAAAATAATGCTAACTATTACCATCTTTCTGTAGGGAATGATTAAAATATTGTATGTGATAATCATTATTATGCTTACATGTTAAACATTCTTTCCTCGTATAGTAATATTTACCATTGCTGATAGTAATAGTTACCATTTAGATGGTAATATTTATTGTATGTGAAAAATTTGTAAATTTGTAAAACCCATATAGAAAGGAATGGTTACCATACGATATCGGAACCATTTCCATAATATACTGTAATTGTTACCGTAAATTTTTCTTCATATACTTGAATTTTAGACTTGAAAATTTTGATAATTTGATTACGCTCAGGTCCTTTTTTGTTGACAACACCTCACTCGGCTTTCCAAATTTTACAAATTTATATCTCATATCTTAGATATTTTATTTGGACCTAGATTTAAATCGACTATCCAAATATTTGAAAATTTCTTATCTTTAAAAAAAAAATTTCTTCTCGCATACCCTTTCAGTAATTTTACAAATTTGCCTCGTGTTCTCGCTTCAAAAAAATAGATAGTTATCATAAGTCCGCGCAAAATGGGATACTGTAATCGCCTCCTTCTGGGTAAATCTCGTAACTGCAAAATCACAATTTTTCCAGAAATCGGTCGAAAGATCTATTCTGTTACACCCGCATTAAGGGGGTATTCTAGTCTAGAAATTTGAAAAAATCGAAAATTTTTTTTTTCATAATCCGATAGTTTAGATATTCAAAAATATCTCCCTAAAAGGATTTTTAAAAATTTAAATTATTTTCGAAGTTATAGCCATTTTAGTGTCGTGGCAACTAGACCGGTTGAGTGGCCGACTAAAACTTTAAACGCGTTTTTCTCAAAATTACTTTTTTCGATGCAGTCGCCATAATATCTCAAATTCTAATCAGCCGATTTACTTGAAATTTGGCATGAATATTCTCTAACGATCTCTTTATCGCATGAACCAACAAAAAATAAAAATTTGAAATTCGTAATATTTTTAAAAAATTCGAAAAAGTTAAAAAATTAATAAAAAATCGACCTCGATTTTTGAGTAGCCGCCATTTTATGAAAAAAAATTTTTTTTTCATTTTTTGTTGGTTCATGCGATAGCGACATTCGTACTAATCAAGAATCCATCATTGTTTTATTTTTCATATGACCACAAGGGTAGAAATCATGACGACGAGACACGACCTTTTTTCCCCCCCTCAACTTCGAGGACGCATAACTTAATGAAAAAAAATTTTTTTTTTTTTTTAAATTAATTTTGTGTTTTCTTCAAATATGATTAAGCAAATGATGAAAAAATGTATAGTAAAAATATCAAGAGCTTTTTTTTATCAATTGCCAAAAAACGCTCGAAATTCGGGCCTCTAGACTAGAATACCCCCTCCACGGAAATATTAAAATTCAAGTCTCTAGAACATTCTGTTACAATTATTAAAATTTTGAGCTTTTTTCACGCAATAGCAGTACTAAAGAATGTCTTTCACTCATATTTTTCACTGAAAAAAAGTAGTTACAAGGCTCACCCAGAAAAGGAACGAAACGAAATGCTTTTCATTTGATACCTGCACGGAAAGAAATTTCCTTTAAAAATTACCCTTAAATTCACTGTAATCGTGGGACGAATGGCACGACCTAATCATTTGTCGGTAAGTCAGATAATTTATAACCTTTTTTCAACAAATTTTACCGTAGTCTACTGTAAATTTTATTCGGTTTTCGGTAAATTTTATGAAGTTTACCACAAACTAAATGAATTGTTTCCTAATTTTTATTTCGAAAATGGTAATAAATAAAAGCACTGCATTATGTCCCACGATTACAGTGAATTTAACGGTAATTTTTAAAGGAAATTTCTTTCCGTGTGAGAACGGCTCATTTGAAATTTCCATTTGCATGTAAGTGCAACAAGGACCGTTTCGCTTGTTGACATGTGTGTGAGAAAGAGAATAGATGATATATCTTCTTGACTACTGTATTTGAATGAAATCGTACCCTTCTAAGAACAATTGTATTTAAACTGTCTTATATTATTATATTTTATTGAAATTCCCTACGAAGGTCTTAGACTACAATTAGTGGTATTAATTTTGTTAGAAAACGGAAACGTTGCGATATTGGGATTGTTGATCGACATCAGACAATAAAGTAAACAATGCAGACTAAAGAGTATTGCCAGCAGTTAATAATGTTTTACTCAGTATTGCCGAATAATCACGAGTAGCCAGTAACTGTAGAGTTAAACTACTAAACGTGAATGTGGCCACCTTTATTGTGGGGTTGCTTTGTTTGTTATTGTATATATCTATATATATATAAACGATATACGATAGCATCAGAAGCATCTCGAAAACAATGTACTTAAACTCTCTTGTCTGATCATGTAGCTCTTACGTACCAGTGGTACTAGAACTAGTACCCAGTTGCCCATTATTTACCTCATCATCATCTATATTATCCCAATGCAACGTAAACGTAAAAGCCTATCGATATTTCCTATTATCTACTACATCTCTAAATTGTCATTTATTAAACGATTGTATTTATGTATTGTAATTAGTTTTACTTAGTACATATTACATTTAAACTCACTACCAACTACTTTTTTTAACGACTACAAGAGAAACACGATAGATTTTTTTTTATTTATTTTTTATTTTATTCATTTTTTTTAGACGGAAACATTTTTTAACATTTTTTTTGAGAGAGAAAATTTTGTTTTAAATTATTTTTTATTGATTTGTTCAGAGTTGTTAGGACTGATAGTTAGTATAGGAGAAGTATTGAGCACTTTTTTAGTTTTTGTGCAATAAAAATGTTATCATTTAAAAAAAATTTTTTCTCTCGAGTCCTTAGTTCTAATTCACGGCACGCAGTCGTTGGGCATCCTAGATTTCGGACCTTCCTATTTTTGTTCTTGGTGTTTTTTTTTATTGCTTATTGTAATTGATATGATTCAATAACACTAGTTTACAAATTTTTGCTAAACGTTTTGGAAAGTTAATCTAGGAAAAAAATAGTATCGGGTCTGGGGTAGAAATTATTTGGACTTTTTGTGGCTAACTCGGGTCGATTTAAAGTATCATTTTTTTTTACATTTTAAAAGAAGGTTGTAAGTATACAGAAATAAAAATATCATTTGAAGGCTCAAAATGTCAACTTTCTAAACCCACTGTTAATAAATAACTAAAAATTTTTTTAAGATTGACGGATAAACTCAAAAGCAATTTAAGGATAACTTTAACTGATTCTCGTAGCTCTGTCTTGCAGAAATTAATTTTAATTTAGCGGAATAAATAAACTCGAAAACTTATCGCTTAAGCTTACATTTTTTTTTCTAAAATTACCCTGCGTCAATCTGCTCCCGTCTTATTGAATGACTGAGCGAAAAAGACGACTGTTGCTAAAAATTATCACAATTCGGTAACAAAAAATCGTACGTGGCTCACACACTCTCATTTAAAAGCTTAAACTTTAAGCTTTCGATCGATTCAAGCCGACATTTTTTCCTTATGACTGACAGTTGGAAAACGAAAATAGAAAAAAAATAAAATAAATTGTGTTAAATCTTTTCTTTTCGAGCCTCAACTCTTCAGCAAACTACCCGACATTTGAATTTCCAAAAACATCTTCAAGTATAGATTTTAAACTTTCCCGCGTCTCCTTTGTACCCCAATGATATTTAAAACAAGAGCCACAGCCTTTTCAACAAAGATAATTTATAAACCAACAACTTTAAATTTATGAATAAATAAGAAATAAAAATGACGCGCACATCCGACATTTTCCGCGTCAAAATAATCAGACCCGATACTTAATTTTCCATTAAAGATTAATCAGCACCTTTTACTTAAACTCAATGAAATCTTATATACTTATAAACTAGTGTTACGAAAAATAACATTTATTCATAGCATATACCCTTTGTTATTTATTAACCACAAGAGAAATTGAGAAAAGTCCAAAAATAAAATAATACGAAGCACAAAGTATTAACCGAAAAGTTAAAACTTTATTTTATATTTCATTTAATAAAAACATTTCCAATAAAATTTTATCTTTTCATTCTCTCATATTGACGATAAAAATAAATACAATAAAAGATATCGATAGATAATTAAATTTCTTTTGGACTCATCTCTCAAGAGTTTTCTCTCGAGCCAACGACAAATTCACTTGTATTGTCAGTAACTTTAAAACAAATATATTTTTTCATCATCATCATTATTTAATTATTATTTTATTTTTTATCATCATTATTGTTCTTGTTGTTGTTGTGATGGCGGAAGTTGTTGTTAAAACATAATATTGTTTAGTGTATGACGATACCTAATGGAATGGGGGTAGAGGCAGTCGACGTTTTGCTTGACGTAGGACCATCGAGTTAGCCAGCCATGCGTCTGTGAACATTTTTTTTTGTCGTTTCCATTTTAAAATCTTATATAGTTTTTTTTTTTTTTCGAATATTTCAGTACAATGCGGATAGTGCGATCTCAGCGCGTACATCTATTATTATTTTTCATCATTATTCCAACAAATTAATAAACAATCAAGATACACATGTAGAGAACGCTGCACATCAAATATTACGTATCCTTTAATTATCAATATACAATTATAAATATTTGTTTAACGTTATGATCAATATATTGATCATCATAATTATATTAATGACAGTGTAATAACTTTAAATGTGGGAGTAACATTATTATTATTATTGTTATTGTTATTATTATTATTATTGTTAATTAAATATATAGTCGAGTTGTGATTTTATCCCCTTTAGTTAACAAATATTAACAACATATTGATTTATCAGCGTCTGTATTCTATCGTTCGTATGTTTGTACGATTGACCAATTATTTTATTTGTTTGTTTAATTATTAAATATACAGGTAATTAATAATATTTTGTTTTTACATTAAGGGATGCGATAATTTTAATTTATTATTTTTAAAAATTATTCCGTGGGATTTTTTAGTTTTTTTATTTTTTTCTATTGATGAGCTGCAACATGGCTGGAATCAAGGTACCGAGATGGGAAAAAAAATTTTAAAGCTTGGAGTGCGTTCTTTTAAGAGCCGCTGTGATAAAATAGCTAAAAATTAAAAAAAATTATTTTTGATAAATAAACTTGAGAGAGATTAAGGGATAAATTTAACGGATCTCAAAAGCTCTAAGTGTATTGCGTATTATTTTTAGCTCGGATTAAGTAAATAAACTTAAAAGCTTATTCGCTGAGCTTCAATAAATTTTTTTTATAAAATTTATCAGAGTCTAGTTGCTCAAATTTTATTTGATTATTAATAAAAAAAATGACTTTAGCTTTAAATAATCATAAGATTAAAAAAAAATTTCGAGCGCCCGGTAGTTTAGAAGCTCAAACTTTGAGCTTTCGAGTCCGTCTAATTTAGTCAACTATTTTTTCTGAGGCCCTCAGTTGACCAACCAAAAGTTTAGATTCCGATATCTTTTCTCTCCCAAGCTGCGGCTCTGGAGTCTCATCTGTCATAAAAATTTGAAAACGTCGCTCAAAGTTTTCACCCGGAGCTTTAAAATTATTTTTTTCATTTCAACGAGAACTCCCGCCAAAATTACAGCCCTCAGTTTAAATATTTGTCCACCCACAAAATCATTGAATCTTTTCGAGTGCAATAAATAATTAATTTAATAAATATTTTACAATTATCGTACCTATAACTTCGAACATATATGTATATATATATATATATATATATATATATATATCCATCGGCAAAATTAAAACTCGCGTATCGCGGATGCAGTGGATATCGTATCCGAGTAATAAAACCGCGACGATTTGCTCTCGTTCATCCCCTATAAATGTCCCCGACAATTGTCGACAGGGTTAGAGGAAGGGATAGAGGGGAGGAATGAAAGTGTATGACTGCGAGGATTGGAGCGGAGTGAAGGGGATGTGGGGATGGGAAAAACTAAACACGAGAGCAACAGACAGCGTTGCACTTAAAAGTAATGTTATCGCCGCTTAACTCGCGGGCTCCATTACGTCATAATATTACGGGTAACAATATGTACAATGTTTACATGTCACAGCTTTGCCGGTGTAATAGACTAGTCGAAATAAGGGCCAGTTGTGTTGATATGTTAACACAGTAAAAAAAAAAATTAGTAGATTGAAATAAAGAAAAACGAGAGTACGGGCAAATGAAAACGTTGTGAGGACAAAAAACACGAAAACGATGAGAGTGCACCCATGAAATAAAAAACAAACGAATCAATATGATACAAACGAAAGAAAATTAAACGGGTCGTGTGCGTTCCAACGAATCGAACGATTTCGCTTTGTCTTGCAGTTTTAGTTTAACTTTTTTTTGTTTTTTATTTTTATTTTGTCCGCGCAAGCGTCGAATTTGTATAAAAAAAAAAAAAAAAAAAAAAAAAAAAAATACGTACGTTGCTTCAGGGGTGTAACGGGTTTACTCTCGCTCACGATCGCGGATTTTAACGTTAACGGGGTAGTAGTGGGTGCACGGGGGATCCAGGCGCCACAATAAACCCCCGTCCTGTCAGGGTAACGGTAACCAACGATTTATTGCGTGGCACAACGAGCGCGTACACTAACGCGTTACGGTAATGACTGTGAAATACGACAGCACTCTAACTACTATACTCTACAGCAGTACTATCCTCTATATGTTCGTTCGTTTGTTCGTTACTTCACTCTGCCTATACGTATTTAGTATATACTACTCTCATACTATATTCGGTTTATATCTTTATCACTATTATAAGCTTATGATATCGATTACTGTTCAAATCTTTACTATTGTGCTTTTTTTAGATCGATTATTGTTCAAATTTTCATTATTGTGTTTTTTTGATATCGGTTGTTCGAATTTTAACTCTGGTGTTTTTTTGATATCAACTATTGTCCAAATTTTAACTACGGTATTTTTTTGACTTCGACTACGGTTCAAATTTTTACTAATGTGTTTTTCTGACATCGATTATTGTTCAAATTTTGATTATTGTGTTGTTTTGCTCTGTAAACATGAATAAGTGAAATCAGTGAATATTCACTAATTTTAAGTGCAAACCGAACCACTTATTTAAAAAAGTGGTTTGATTGGCACTTGGAATTAGTGAATATTAGCCTTTTTCACTTATCCATGTTTACAGAGTGACATCGATTATTGTTCCAATTTTTACTATTAGATTTTTTTGAAACCAATTATTGTTCAAATTTAAACTATGGTGTTTTTTTAACACGATTATTGTTCAAATTTTTACTATGGTGTTATTTTCACTTCGACTACGATTCAAATTTTTACTAATGTATTTTATTGACATCAATTATTGTTCCAATTTTATTTATTGTGTTTTTTTTGGGCATCGATTATGGTTCAAATTTTTACTATTGTGTTTTTTAGATGATTATTGTTCCCATTTTTGATATTAGATTTTTTTGAAATCGATTATTGTTCAAATTTAAACTATGGTGTTTTTTTGACATCGATTATTGTTCAAATTTGTGTTATGGTGTTTTTTTTATATCAACTATTGTTTAAATTTTTACTACGGTGTATTTTTGATTGTCATTTTTTGACATCGATTAGTGTTCAAATTTTTACTAATTTTTTTTTGACATCGATTGGTGTTCAAATTATTACTATTGTGTTTTTTTGACACGATTATTGTTCAAATTTTTACTATGGTGTTTTTTGACATCGATTATTATTCAAATTTTCATTATTGTGATTTTTTGACATCGATTAGTGTTCAAATTTTTACTAATTTTTTTTTGACATTGATTACTGTTCAAATTTTTACTATTGTGTTTTTTTGACATCGACTAGTGTCCAAATTTTTACTATGGTGTTTTTTTGACACAATTACTGTTCAAATTTTTACTATGGTGGTTTTTTGACACGATTATTGTTCAAATTTTGACCAATGTTTTTTGATTTAATATTTTCATTAAAATCATATAAAAAAAAAAAAAATTAAGATTTTGTTCAATAAAAATATCGATATATTGTCATACATCAATATATCAAAATATATGAATGTCGACTTTCGTAATAAAAAAAAAATTGTTAAATAAAATAAAAAAATATTTCATAATAAAAATTTTTATTTAAATTAAATATTTTAAAATTTTAAATAATTATTTTTTAATACTTTAGTATACAAAATTAATTTTGATAAATTAATTAAATTATAACACTTCACTATTTTTTTAAAAATTTATTTCCGTGAAGAAATAATATTTATATATTATAAGATTTAGAATTGATTTTTATTTATTGATTTATTGTTCAGAAATAATTCTGTACTGAGTTGAGTAGGTTCGTAGAGACGTGTCACCAGAATTGAGAGTAGCGAGTCCCAAGGCACCTGAAAGTACCATCAACCCTCTCTATTTTTATTCAAAATAATAAAACAATAATTATATTTAAATAATAATAATAATTATAGTATTAATAAATAATAAACTCTGTTAATAATATTAGACAAAATGATATTCGAGTGGTTCATAAACAGCTTGATGAAGCAGCATTTGTTGGGAAAAAAAAAGTATAAAATAACGATGATAAACTAAAATTGACAAGCGAGGAGCTTGTAAACTGCAAGCACAACTTTCCTCTTTCTCTTTCTCTTTCTCTTTAAATACTTGCTCCGTGCAATCTTGTTGTATTCCCCTGTGTGCGATCGGACACGTTGATTCGATTATTTTTATATCCGGATACACGTTCCGGTCTCTCACATCCCACGAGAAATTATCGGACACGTCACGAATGTTTTTCGGACATTGGCGCAATAGAGTTCGATGCCCGTAGGAGGGGACAGGGACATAATTCTGGACATATCTCCCTCGTCGCCATCTATCATACGCGAAATTTACCAAAGGTTATTCGCCTTTTTATTTTTATTTTTTACCACCATGCCTCGTGAACTATTTGCTTTTAGGGCCTGATATTTTGACAAAGGATATTTGCGTAGGATATTTATTAATGATAAATCACAATTATCATTACATATTTTTGGTAAAGAAAAAAAAAAAATTTCTGTAAATAATTTTTTTTGTAAGGAATAGGAGTAAGCCAATGTCCGAAAAAATACTCGGTACTAATTTACAAATAATCGATTTTTGAATTTTAAAATTATGCACCAGCTCGTTAGTTACTTTGAAATTAGTGGTTTTGAATTTTAATGCTTTGTTTTTATTTATTTCGTGAATGCTAAGATGCTTCCTCGTAATTTAACAAGAAAATAAAATTTAAAAAAAATTAGCGAACCGTAAAAACTGAAGTTTCAAAGTAATTATCGTACTAGTTGTGCGTTGATTAATTAAGAAATTTTAATTGATGGGCCATAAATATATGTATGTATATATGTGTGGTGGAAAAAACCAACTTATTATTTTTTGACTATACCTGCACCGAAAGTTTAAATTCTTGCCTGTTTAGAGGGAAAAATGTCGGTCTTTTCTTTAATGAGAAGACGATAAAAATTAGCGCACGCGCCATTTTTCTCATAATCGGTGGCAAAAATTTAAACTTTCAAGTTAGGTTTGGTGAAAAATTGTATATACACTACGGAGGAAGGTAGGACTCGCCTTTGGCTCAAGTAGGTAATTATACGTGGTTAAAATGACCTACTTTCCTCCCTAGGTGTGTAATATACTATTTTCAAGCGTATGAAAAGTTATCAGTTTTGTTGATTTTAAAAATTCGCTTGAAAAATCAGAATTTTAAATTTTTGATTTCTAAGATTGTGGAGGAAAAAATTTTTAATGAGAAAAGTAACTTTTTTAAATTTTTGAAATCTTAAAGTCTCTAGCAATCTCTCAAGTGATTCAATCATGATATTTTTTGATAAAAATCTCAAAATATGGAACACCAAAAAATTTCTATATGAAATTTGTATAACAAGAAATAAAATTAGTTGGATTTTTTTTTTCACGGAAAAGCGCAGGGGAAAAATTACAGTTTTTAGTTCAAAACAGAGCCTTCGTATAAAAAACTTAAAGTTTACACTTTAGTAATCGCGACTACTTCTTGTAATAAAGTGATTACAATTATATTTAAGAAATAATGTAATTTTTACAGTCTGAAAGTACAGGAACTGCACAGTAAAAAACGAATCGTCAAAGTGTAAAAAAAAACATTTAAAATTCTGAGAGGTAAATTTTTAACACTTTTGTGTGTCAATTTAACAGCCAGTACTTATCTTTTTTCAACTGTCGTGATCGATTGATTTTTTAACAGAAAAAAATTTAATTTTATTCGAAATTAAGGCTTTTTATATGTAACTGTTAAATCAACACAAAATATGTTAAAAATAATCTCGAACATCACAAAATAATTTTTTGAAATTTGAAATTTTTACTCTCAACATACATGTGTGTATTTTTTTTTTAACACTTACAACATGTTAAAGTACCCGGAAAAAAAATATAGTAAAATTTACTAAAAAATATGGGAATAATTACTAAATTTAGATAGTAATCTTGAAACGCTTATGATTTATATGAAAAATTCATAAACAGATAAGTAAATTTTACTATTCCGTTTAGTAAATTTTACTATATTAGAATGGAAAAAAATAAAATTAAATTTTTATTAGCTTTTAACTTTTTATTATTATCACTATCATTTTGATTATTATTGCTATTTATGTCATCTGTATTGGTGTTGGAGTCAATTTTTGTTTTTTAAAAAATCACTTGGTTTCAACCGAGATTCGAACCCTGATCTCCCGCGCGCGAGTTCTTTCCTATGTCTGACGGCCCGATGTCTCCTTTGGACAAAAGTTTCAGAACTTGTAATACATATTTGTATATGCTATCCCCACCAATTTTTAATTTTATCTATACACAGTAGAATTTACTATACAGATAGTAAAAAAATATAATCGTGTTAGCAAAAAATACAATGCGTATAGTAATTTTTAATATTTTGTATAGTAACAAATCCTATATCGTATTAGAAAATGAACTTTCTTAAATTAGTATTTATTAATAGTACTTATAGTAAAATTTACTAGGCAAATAGTAAAAAATACAATCGTCTTAGCAAAAAATACATTACGCATAGTAATTTTGAATATCTTATTATGTAATTATTACTGACTAGTAAATTTTACTAACGTTTAGTAATAATTACAATACAGAATGTGTTTTTTCATATCTGTTAGTAAATTTTTCTATAAGATTGTAATTTTTACTATATTTTGTTCTCCGTGTAGCGTATAAATAAGTGTGAAACGTTCGTTTCACACACGATATGTATTAATTTTGACGAGTCTTTTCTTACTGTCTGATATTTGAAACTGTTATTTTTCCTCTATTTTTTTTTCCGTTCGGGCCACAGTAAATATTTTTTAAAAATTTAATTTTTTGATCGAACAGGACATTCTAATAAATATAGAGAAAATTTTCATGAGCATATTTTCAAAAAATTTTTTAAATAATTGAAAAAAAATAAAATAAAAAAATCTCTAGTTTTTCAAATTATTTGAAAATAGTTATGAAAGTATCAAGTTACAATTCAAACCCATTTTTGTACTCTATTTTATCCGATCCTCCCCTAAGTTTACTGATAAAAAAATGATTGAATTATCAAAATTTATACTTTTGAAACGCGATAACAAAATAAATAACAACAATAATTTTATTACCCGCGAAAAACCGGAATTAACGAGAGAAGAGAAAGAGGATTTTGTGTCGCAGTTTGTTAATTTCTCATATTACATAATATACATGCCGGAAATATTATAACTGTTAACTTAGTTAGTTTGCATTCCCATCTAAATATATATTTCACAATATTAAGTTACAATTATTAAATTTTATTACTCTACCATAAATAAAAAAACTTAAGCAATTAAATAAAACTAAATAAAATAAAAATTTGAATGTCTAAAATAACGATAACCATAATGATGAAATCTATAAATTTATAATCTTGACATTTATTTAAATTCCGATCTGTCCAATAAGGCGTCGGTACTTGACCCACAATCATTCACCGTAATTACTTTTTTCCAAAGCTCTCGATTTTTTTTATATCATACATACACCAATAATTCACCCCTGAAGCCGGAGTTTCCTATCAATCTGATAAAAACTCATATCGTATAGATTCCGTACGCGGTTAATATCGAGCTTCTCGATAGACATTTATTCTCGAACTGTATTAAAGCAAATTTTTAATTCATTTTCCCGTACTATTTTTTTTCACCGCCAAAATAAAAAATGTTAATCATGGGTTTTATTTACAAGCTCGAAAAAAAGAGCGGGGGCTTAAAATATTTAAAAAAAAAAAATTCATTATAATTATAATTAATATTAATTATTAATTATTTACACAATTGTTATATATTATAATTATATATATTTAAACACTCGTAGCATTGTCATAAAAATGTTGAGAGTGTTGGGGAAAAATTACCAGCAGCCAATAGCGCTCGGGTAATTATTATTAATTTATTATTATTATTATTATTATTATTATTATTATTATTATTATTATTATAATTAACAGTATTATTAATAATAATTATTGCTATTAATATATTGCTATCAGTATTTGTTGTTAATATTGTGGATGTAATAAGTAAAGTATAGGTAGCAGCAGAGCGAGAGAGAGTGCGCTTGGTTAAAAAATTAGTTCACAGAGGCATGGCGTTGTAGAGGTGGTCCAGATTGGGATGGTAAAAGAGTGTGGCGGTCGGGTTGGATTGAGGGTTGTGGGGTGCAGTTGCGGGGGCCGGCTGTATATGGTGGTGGTGGTGGTGGTGATTCAAGTTGAGGTGGTTCAAGGGGCCGATGTGGCCCGCTGTATTATGCTGATGGTTAAGGTGGTTAAAGCTAAGATGGTTACCTGCCGTCGCGTAGGGTAGTCCGAAACTAGGATACCCAGAGTAGGTACGGCCTGCTGCGTATGCTGCATATGCTGCTGGGAAACCTGGTAACAAAAAAACATTTTTTTATTATTTAGTATATTATATTTTTATTTACTGCAAAAAGAGCGGGGTTAAAAATGGACTCAGTTTAACACCAAGGGGTGTTGAAATTAAATGACAAAGGTGTAGGTGGTGTAATTTGGGGGTGTTAAATCTGTGTAGAAAATTCCACGCATTGAACTTTGAGAAAAAATTGTATTACATGGAAAGAAAATTATAGGATCTTTCCCTATTCATTATGGAAATGGTTCCCATAAGGGTATAGGAATTGTTCCCATACTATTAGAGGGTTGGTTCCCATAATATACGAAAATAGTTTTCATAATATGATAGAAATAGCTCCTATATTATTATGGAATGGTCCCGATAACGGTATGGAAACCATTCCTAAAAATTACGGGAAACGTTCCTATAAATTATTGGAACCATTCCTATAATATTATGGGCAGCATTCCCATAATTATAGGAACTGTTTATATAATTATGAGAGGCATTCCTACGTTTATTGAAATTATTCCTACAATTATTCGAATTGTTCCTAAAGCTATGGGAACTGTTCCTACAGTTATGGAAAGCATTTCTATAATGATGGGACGCATAATTAGTTATTAGAACTGTTTCTTTAATTATGGAAAAATTCCTAAAATTATGGGAACTGTTCCTACAATTATTGGAACTGTTCCTAAAGCTATGGGATCTGTTCCTACAATTATGGAAAGCATTTCTATAATTATGGGACGCATTAATAGTTATTGGAACTGTTCCTTTAATTATGGAAAAATTCCTAAAGTTATTGGAACTGTTCCTAAAATTATGGGAACTGTTCCTACAATTATTGGAACTGTTCCTAAAGCTATGGGAACTGTTCCTACAACTATGGAAAGCATTTCTATAATTATGGGACGCATTAATAGTTATTGGAACTGTTCCTTTAATTATGGAAAAATTCCTAAAGTTATTGGAACTGTTCCGAAAATTATGGGAACTGTTCCTACAATTATTGGAACTGTTCCTAAAGCTATGGGAACTGTTCCTACAATTATGGAAAGCATTTCTATAATTATTTGAACTGTTCCTAAAGTTATTGGAACTGTTCCTAAAATAATGGGAACTGTTTCTCAATCATTGGAACTGTTCCTAAAGCTATGGGAACTGTTCCTACAACTATGGAAAGCATTTCTATAATTATGGGACGCATTAATAGTTATTGGAACTGTTCCTTTAATTATGGAAAAATTCCTAAAGTTATTGGAACTGTTCCTAAAATTATGGGAACTGTTCCTACAATCATTGGAACTGTTCCTAAAGCTATGGGAACTGTTCTTACAATTATGGAAAGCATTTCTATAATTATTTAAACTGTTCCTAAAGTTATTGGAACTGTTCCTACAATTATGTGAAGCATTCTTATAATTATCAGAACTGCTCTCATATTTTATGGTTGTAGTACCTATAACGGTTCAGGTAAAAATTTCATAAAATTTTAGGAAGTGTTCCCATTATTTTCTTTCCATGAACATATGATAAACTGTAAAAATTAAATGAATATTATCTAGCGGGAATTTTACTAATACTTTAATCGATTAATAAAAATACTGTTTAACTGTATAGTAATCGAGTAAGTAAAAATATTCACAAAGTACAATATTTTTTACACCGGAAAAATTTTTTAACACCAGTGCCGGTCGTATTTTCACACCATTTCCGGTGTAAGAATTTAACACCGAAAATTTTAACACCTACGCCTCCTAAATTTACTCTGGTTTTTTTTTTACTGTGGATTTAATTATCAATTTATTTTAATGAATTAATTTACTTGACTAGGGTTTCATTGAAGAATTTAATTTATATCAATAATTTTTATATTTCAAATTTTAATACCAATTTAAGTTAATTTTATTATGCATGTTTAAAATTTAATTTAATAATTTATTGAATGGTTTTCAAATTATTTATTACGTTATAGATTCTGGTAAAATGAAATATTTATTAAAATTTCATAATAAATTAAATGGAAAATAATTAAAAAATTTTAAAATCAATATTTTAATCAAATTAAAATAAATTTTTTATTTATTTTTTTTTTTTTTTAGCAAAATATATATTGATTGTAAAAGTTTCGGCAATATTTATGTACTTTAGTTATTGTTTAAAAGTTATAAAACAGTGACGGAATATTAGCGGGATAAAATATTATTGTGTCGGTAAAAGTTTAAAAATAATACGTCAATAGAATAATTGAGTATGACAAGTAAACAAATATATGAATTTATCTGACATCTTACCGGCAAAAAGTTGCCAAGCAAACTGCTCGTTAATATTTAACTTACCATCAGGTAGAGCTCCCAGGGACCACATAAAATCTACAAGGAAAAATAAAAATAATTAATAACACTCATGAAAATGTGATTGCATTTTAATTTCCGGAATTCGTCTTTTTATATTTAGTCTCTCTCTCTCTCTCTCTTTCTCTTTATATGTTTTTTTTTGCTACTCGCTGTTTTCAATTATTAAAAAACATTTATCACTCTCAATTTAAACTTTCAGTTTTTTTTTTTTTTTTTTTTTTTTTTTTTTTTTTTTTCCAATCACTCCAAGTTTTAAAATTACAACATATGAATTTCTGCTATAAAAAAGTATTTTTTAAAAAATATAGCCAGTGGATTTTTATTTACATGGAGTTATTAAAAAAGCTAAAGCTGTTTCATTTTCTTTTTTTTTTTTTACACAGAAATTCATTTTGAGATGAGAGATAAAAATTCGTATTTAATTTTTTGGAAAAGTTTCATATCCATATAAATAAGAGTTTATGGAAATCAAAAATATTTTTTAACTTTTTTTTTTTTAGTTTTTTTTAAAAATTAAAAAAAAAAGTCGCCATCCGCACTTCAGAAAAATAAATTTTTCAGTCATAGGGAAAGTAATAAAAAAAAAAAAAATCGAGGTCTAAAAATCGCGAAGTATTTTTTACACTACAAGCTCTTCAAGTGGCAAAAAAAAACTCTTTTAACATAAGCCCTTATTTTTATTACTAAATATATAACTTTTCCAAATGTATGTAAAAATAAAAAAATAAAAGGCAAATTGGAAGGACGAAAATGAATAAAAAAAAAGGTTTCAAAAGCTCTCTAGGTCAAAAACAAAAATATAATAATAATAATAATAATGATAATAATAATGAATAAAAATTTGCATCCATGAAATTTCATAATTTGGATATACTAAAATTCAAATAAGACCACACAACTAAGACTCTCTGACTATCGTATTTAGACTAGGCTCTGACTAAATTGCTTTATAAATAGGTTACTAATATTAATAATAAATAATAATAATTCTACAACGCGTCCTTATAAGTCCAATGTCTACGACAAATAATTAATAAATTAACCCAAAAAAACAATAAATAAATAAATATATATAAATGTACATATTTATATATATATATAGTAATAATAAAACCTTTTTCCTAAACTTCTATGGTTAATTTATATAGCGTTTACAGTATTT